>JAWHQI010000145.1:3884778-5179704 GCA_033032865.1 Dactylorhiza incarnata | reverse complement strand
CTTTCTCGGTTGCCTCGCATCTCGCGAGTAGGATGATTGTGGGCAGAATATCTGCAAGTTGAGTACCTCTCTCCTGGCCGCCTCACATCTCGCGAGTAGGACACATGCAAGCAGAATATCTGTGAGTAGAATACCTCTTTCCCGACCGCCTCGCATCTCGCGAGTAGGACGCTTGCGGGCAGAATATCTGCAAGTAGAATACCTCTTTCCTGGCCGCCTCACATCTCGCGAGTAGGACGCTTGCGGGCAGAATATCTGCAAGTAGAATACCTCTTTCCTGGCCGCCTCACATCTCGCGAGTAGGACGCTTGCGGGCAGAATATCTACAAGTAGAATACCTCTTTCCTGGCCACCTCATATCTCACAAGTAGGACGCTTGCGGGCAGAATATCTGCGAGTTGAGTACCTCTCTCCTAGCCGCCTCGCATCTCGCGAGTAGGACGCATGCGAGCAGAACTCGCCTAGCCGGATATCGCCTGAACTGGTACTCGCCTCAGTTGGAACTCGCCTAGCACCCTTCTCATCATGGCTCATCGTGAGGTCTCCCACTAAACTTTCTTACTATGGTCACAGTCCACGCTCACCGCACCAAAAATGTTCGAACCCGGATACCGGTCCAACTGTTCGAGACTTGGGGTTTACCAAAGGCTATTCGTTTAGTGATCGACCCACGTGTGACAAGGTGATAAGAAGCTAGAGAGCATACAAAACCACTCTAACCTGCCTATAAACAAGACCCGCGTGCTGTAGCGGGGAGGTCCCGCCACATACCCGGAAGTCTATAGGAACTTCCCCTCCTAAAGCCAATGCTGAGCTTGGCACAAGAGAGGCAGGCAAGGTACTCGCCCACCATAGGGGGGTGAAGGTGCCTTCTGCTTGTGCCTTGGGGTCCTATTTATAGGCAAATCCAAATGGACTGTGAATAGCTGCTCCCGCCTTCTGAAATGGGCTGCAGATAGCGGCTCCCTCCTTTTGACGGGGTGAAAATCTGTACTCGCCCCATGTGGGGGAGGTCTTCTGTACTCGCCCAGGTGGGGGAGTTCTTCTGTACTCGCCCAGGTGGGAGAGGTCTTCTGTACTCGCCCAGGTGGGGGAGGTCTTTTGTACTCGCCCAGGTAGGGGAGGTCTTCTGTACTCGCCCCAGGTGGGGGAAGTCTTTTGTACTCGCCCCAGGTGGGGGAGGTGTAACGACCCAGCTTTGGCGTTCGAGCGGGACCCAGTCCACGATCTGTCCTCAGCTGGCATCGCTACCGGGCTGCAGCCCAAGCACCCCAGCCCTTCTCCGCCCACTGGCGGGTTGTTGGTGGCCACAGCCTCCCTTTTGATGAGCTAAACTCGATAGTCAAGCATGCACCACGGGGACTTCCCAGGAGGTCACCCATCCCAGTACTACTCCAACCCGAGCACGCTTAACTATGGAGTTCTTTCACTTCTCATCACCAATTGACCTGCAGGTCAATTGGTGATGAGAAGTGAAAGAACTCCATAGTTAAGCGTGCTCGGGTTGGAGTAGTACTGGGATGGGTGACCTCCTGGGAAGTCCCCGTGGTGCATGCTTGACTATCGAGTTTAGCTCATCAAAAGGGAGGCTGTGGCCACCAACAACCCGCCAGTGGGCGGAGAAGGGTTGGGGTGCTTGGGCTGCAGCCCGGGTAGCGATGCCAGCTGAGGACAGATCGTGGACTGGGTCCCGCTCGAACGCCAAAGCTGGGTCGTTACATTGCACTTTTTATTGTAACGACCCAGCTTTGGCGTTCGAGCGGGACCCAGTCCACGATCTGTCCTCAGCTGGCATCGCTACCGGGCTGCAGCCCAAGCACCCCAACCCTTCTCCGCCCACTGGCGGGTTGTTGGTGGCCACAGCCTCCCTTTTGATGAGCTAAACTCGATAGTCAAGCATGCACCACGGGGACTTCCCAGGAGGTCACCCATCCCAGTACTACTCCAGCCCGAGCACGCTTAACTATGGAGTTCTTTCACTTCTCATCACCAATTGACCTGCAGGTCAATTGGTGATGAGAAGTGAAAGAACTCCATAGTTAAGCGTGCTCGGGCTGGAGTAGTACTGGGATGGGTGACCTCCTGGGAAGTCCCCGTGGTGCATGCTTGACTATCGAGTTTAGCTCATCAAAAGGGAGGCTGTGGCCACCAACAACCCGCCAGTGGGCGGAGAAGGGTTGGGGTGCTTGGGCTGCAGCCCGGTAGCGATGCCAGCTGAGGACAGATCGTGGACTGGGTCCCGCTCACGCCAAAGCTGGGTCGTTACAATAAAAAGTGCACTTTTTATTGTAACGACCCAACTTTGGCGTTCGAGCGGGACCCAGTCCACGATCTGTCCTCAGCTGGCATCGCTACCGGGCTGCAGCCCAAGCACCCCAACCCTTCTCCGCCCACTGGCGGGTTGTTGGTGGCCACAGCCTCCCTTTTGATGAGCTAAACTCGATAGTCAAGCATGCACCACGGGGACTTCCCAGGAGGTCACCCATCCCAGTACTACTCCAACCCGAGCACGCTTAACTATGGAGTTCTTTCACTTCTCATCACCAATTGACCTGCAGGTCAATTGGTGATGAGAAGTGAAAGAACTCCATAGTTAAGCGTGCTCGGGTTGGAGTAGTACTGGGATGGGTGACCTCCTGGGAAGTCCCCGTGGTGCATGCTTGACTATCGAGTTTAGCTCATCAAAAGGGAGGCTGTGGCCACCAACAACCCGCCAGTGGGCGGAGAAGGGTTGGGGTGCTTGGGCTGCAGCCCGGTAGCGATGCCAGCTGAGGACAGATCGTGGACTGGGTCCCGCTCGAACGCCAAAGCTGGGTCGTTACAATAAAAAGGTCAATTGGTGATGAGAAGTGAAAGAACTCCATAGTTAAGCGTGCTCGGGTTGGAGTAGTACTGGGATGGGTGACCTCCTGGGAAGTCCCCGTGGTGCATGCTTGACTATCGAGTTTAGCTCATCAAAAGGGAGGCTGTGGCCACCAACAACCCGCCAGTGGGCGGAGAAGGGTTGGGGTGCTTGGGCTGCAGCCCGGTAGCGATGCCAGCTGAGGACAGATCGTGGACTGGGTCCCGCTCGAACGCCAAAGCTGGGTCGTTACAATAAAAAGTGCATCGTTACAATAAAAAGTGCACTTTTTATTGTAACGACCCAGCTTTGGCGTTCGAGCGGGACCCAGTCCACGATCTGTCCTCAGCTGGCATCGCTACCGGGCTGCAGCCCAAGCACCCCAACCCTTCTCCGCCCACTGGCGGGTTGTTGGTGGCCACAGCCTCCCTTTTGATGAGCTAAACTCGATAGTCAAGCATGCACCACGGGGACTTCCCAGGAGGTCACCCATCCCAGTACTACTCCAGCCCGAGCACGCTTAACTATGGAGTTCTTTCACTTCTCATCACCAATTGAAGGTCAATTGGTGATGAGAAGTGAAAGAACTCCATAGTTAAGCGTGCTCGGGCTGGAGTAGTACTGGGATGGGTGACCTCCTGGGAAGTCCCCGTGGTGCATGCTTGACTATCGAGTTTAGCTCATCAAAAGGGAGGCTGTGGCCACCAACAACCCGCCAGTGGGCGGAGAAGGGTTGGGGTGCTTGGGCTGCAGCCCGGTAGCGATGCCAGCTGAGGACAGATCGTGGACTGGGTCCCGCTCGAACGCCAAAGCTGGGTCGTTACAATAAAATTTATGTAACGACCCAGCTTTGGCGTTCGAGCGGGACCACGTCCACGATCTGTCCTCAGCTGGCATCGCTACCGGGCTGCAGCCCAAGCACCCCAACCCTTCTCCGCCCACTGGCGGGTTGTTGGTGGCCACAGCCTCCCTTTGATGAGCTAAACTCGATAGTCAAGCATGCACCACGGGGACTTCCCAGGAGGTCACCCATCCCAGTACTACTCCAACCCGAGCACGCTTATCTATGGAGTTCTTTCAACTCTCATCACCAATTGACCTGCACTTTTTATGTAACGACCCAGCTTTGGCGTTCGAGCGGGACCACGTCCACGATCTGTCCTCAGCTGGCATCGCTACCGGGCTGCAGCCCAAGCACCCCAACCCTTCTCCGCCCACTGGCGGGTTGTTGGTGGCCACAGCCTCCCTTTGATGAGCTAAACTCGATAGTCAAGCATGCACCATGGGGACTTCCCAGGAGGTCACCCATCCCAGTACTACTCCAACCCGAGCACGCTTAACTATGGAGTTCTTTCAATTCTCATCACCAATTGACCTGCAGCTCAATTGGTGATGAGAATTGAAAGAACTCCATAGTTAAGCGTGCTCGGGTTGGAGTAGTACTGGGATGGGTGACCTCCTGGGAAGTCCCCGTGGTGCATGCTTGACTATCGAGTTTAGCTCATCAAAGGGAGGCTGTGGCCACCAACAACCCGCCAGTGGGCGGAGAAGGGTTGGGGTGCTTGGGCTGCAGCCCGGTAGCGATGCCAGCTGAGGACAGATCGTGGACGTGGTCCCGCTCGAACGCCAAACTGGGTCGTTACAGGAGGTCTTCTGTACTCGCCCAAATTGGGGAGGTCTTCTGTACTTGCCCAGGTGGGGGAGGTATTCTGTACTTGCCCAGGTGGGGGAGGTCTTCTGTACTCGCCCAGGTGGGGGAGGTCTTCTGTACTCGCCCCAGGTGGGGGAGGTCTTCTGTACTCACCCCAGGTGAGGGAGGTCTTCTGTACTCGCCCAGGTGGGGGAGGTCTTCTGTACTCGCCCATGTAGGGAAGGTCTTCTAGTACTCGCCCAGGTGGGGGAGGTCTTCTGTACTCGCCCCAGGTGGGGGAGGTCTTCTGTACTCGCCCAGGTGGGGGAGGTCTTCTGTACTCGCCCCAGGTGGGGTAGGTCTTCTGTACTCGCCCAAGTGGGGGAGGTCTTCTGTACTCGCCCAGGTGGGGGAGGTCTTCTGTACTCTCCCCAGGTGGGGGAGGTCTTTTGTACTCGCCCAGGTGGGGAGGTCTTTTGTACTCGCCCAGGTGGGGGAGGTCTTCTGTACTGCCCTCATGCATTTCTGATCTCGACGAATTAAGGGTTATACGGTGTTGGAAATTGTATTCACAATTACCTTGATTTGTGAGAAGTCACCCTTAAACTAAGATTGAATTGCTTTTTGTATTTGATATGCTTTTCTAGTATTGTCTTGCAGATTATCATTGCTAAGTGTAAATCAATGTCAGGTCACAATGGGTCTGCAAACACAGTTTCATACAATGTAATTCCTCATTATATGAAACATGGTGATGACTCATGTGTGATCTCTCTATTGGGGTACACTTCATTTTCAAGACTATTGAAGACTTTGGAGTGCGGTTGCAGCAAGTGTTCAAGAGAAGAAAAGAAAATTTTTGAAAACAATTTCTCTAAGGATATGTCTCGAGAGATCAGACTTGTCTCGAGAGTTCTGGCATGTCTCGAGAAACAAGTTATTTTGATCTCGGTATTTCTGTTCTTGATGACTCGAGAGATCAAGCTTGTCTCGAGAGTCCTTAAGACCGAAATCTTTGTTTCATATCTCGAGAGATCCGTTAGTTCTTGAGAGATCCCTTATGTCTCGAGAATTCTGTCCGTTATTTTCTAATTTGTTTCCTCTGTTCTTGACGGTTCGTAAACGCTCCTTCCCGATCCTAACGGCTATATTGAGTGCGTTTAAGGTCAATTTAACCCTTAATCATTGCCCTCTATATATAGGATCGCTCTTGGGTTATTTCAACAAGTTTTCGAATCGTTCTAAAACCCTAATTTTCTTTCCTGATCTAAAAGAACGAGAAAAGCGCCGCCTCGCTGTCGCCTACGATTGAAGATCGATCTACTCATTTGAGTTGCTGATTTCTATCAAAGAAGGATTCGATCGATCCGTGTTCTGATTCTACAACCTCTATTGGATCGTTTCGGATTGCTAAAGACAGATTTGAAGGATCGTTGTTCTTCCTCATCGTTCTCAAAAGCCATTCAAGAAGAAGGAAGAAAACGCCTCTGTTATTCAAATCTGGTATCTTATTGTTCAAAATCTTTTTTCATCTATTGTAGGAGTTGTTATCTCCGAGCTGTAGGAGAGGTTGTTCTCCGAGTTGTAGGAGAAGTTTTTCTCCGAGTTGTAAGAGAGGTTCTCTCTGAGATTGTAGGAGTTTGACTCCGAGTTTGTAGGATCATTCTGATCCGAGATTTAGTGAGTAGTCAAGTCTAGCTGTGGTGCTAGATTGGCGAGGCCGGCAGTGGAGTACCCAAGTACCGGGAACCACTATAAATTCCTGGTGTTATCTGTGGCTGTGATCTATTTTGTGTGTTGTGCTTTACGTTTAATTTTTAATTCCGCAAAAGACGTAGAGATCACCTATTCACCCCCCTCTAGGTGATTTAGGTAGGCAACTAGATACTTCAATTGGTATCAGAGGGTCGCTGTTTGTTGCTAGGTTAACACCTTGAACAGGGTCCATCCTTCTAGTTGCTAGCAAGCCATGGATAGAGTCAAGGAATCCTCTCTGAAACTGCCCATCTGCACTAAGGCCAACTTTCCTATGTGGAAGGAAAGAGTCCGTTTTTATATGGAAGCTGCAGATCCCAGAATCTTCCAAGTCGTGGAAGAAGGTCCCCATATGCCAATGACCGTTTCGTCAACAAATCCTACTGTTCAGATACCTAAGAAAATGATGGATTTGAATAAGGATGAGATAGCTCTTGTTGCTCTTGACAAGAAGGCTAAGAACATAATTGCTAGTGCAGTGGACGACTCCATGTTGTAAAACTTAATCCACTGCAAATCAGCCAAAGAGATGTGGACATCCTTAATTGTTCTAATGGAAGGTACTGACGAGGTAAGAGAAGATAGAAGGTCTCTACTTAATCAAGAGTACGAGGCGTTTAAGCAGAATAAGAAGGAGTGCATTGCTGATGCGTACGAAAGATTCTTCAAAATAGTCAATGGTCTGAGAAACTACGACAGGGAGTTCACAAACGGTGAACTAAATGACAAATTTCTGCGTTCCCTGACAAAAGAATGGGATAGCAAAATTGTTGCTATTAGAGAGTTTGGAAAATTGCCCAGTCTAGAACCTCAGAATCTGTTCGGAAAGCTGTTGTCTCATGAACTGCAAATGAACATCCGAAAGTCTGAAGAGGATGTAAATCGAGCTTCAAGCAAAGAAAGAACCTTAGCCTTGAAGGCAGAGAGTTCAAAGAAGAGCAAAGCCATGATACCGATCAGAGAAAAGGAATTTGATAATGAAGAAGAATCGGAAGCCAGCTCCTCCTGTTCCGAACTATCTGATGGGGAGTTCTCTTTGATTTCCCGTCAGTTTAAGAAACTGCTGAACAAACGAAGGCACATGAACAACAAGCCGTCTTCCTCGGATCATAAACATTCTCGTCGTGATGGCGACTATCACAGGAAGGACTCAAGCAATAATGACAGGTACAAATCGAAACAGAAAAAACATTTTTCTTCTGACATTATTTGCTACTGTTGTAATAAGCCAGGGCACATAATTGCTGAGTGTCCCTACAAGAAGAAAGAAGGTGGAAGAAAAGAAGACAAGAAATCCACTCACAGAAAGAAGAAATCAGATAGAAGTTTCGTCGCTAGGAAAGCCAAAACTCTGAGCGACAGTGACTCTGATGAGTCGAGTGATGAAGAAGAAGCTTACTTCGGCCTGATAGCCATGTCTGATGATGAAGAAGCACCCCCGTACACCGGAAAGGTAAATGATCACACTATCCTATCTGATTCTAATTATGCTTCGGCTGAACAAAAGGATAACCCCACAGACGATGAATCTGAGCTCATGTCTCAATATACCAAAATGCTCCAAAGCTTTGACAAGTGCCGAAAGATTGTCAAAACTCAGGGTAAGGAGATCATGGCTCTCAAGGAGGTGGAATCTAACTTGAGAAAAGAAGTTGAAGAACTTTCTTCTCTCAAAGAGGAAGTCCAAGCCTTGAAAGACAAGATCAAAAGCTCGGAAGAGACTCTTGCCCTGAGAGATCATTCGATAAAAGTCTTGGAGGAACAGCTTGCGGCTGAGAAGAAGTTGGTTGAAGCATTCTCTCAACCTAAAACTGTTCTGCCAATTATTGGTACTTTTACCACTAAGGCAAAAGGAAGCGGTATAGGGCATGAAGCTAGTACTAGCAATTCTTCTAAAAACACAATTGCTAAGAAGAATGGTTTGGTTGCTAAGAAAGCTACCACCAAAGAAAAAGGGAAAGCTCATCAAGAGCCTGTAGCATTCAAGAGAGTTATATTCCCTACGAATGCTTATGATATGGAGAGTTCCTATGGTCATTTCACACGACCAATTCCTTTTACGCCTGTGAATGATCATAAGGAATGGGCTCCTCCCCGAAACTTTGGTGATAGTGCTTTTCAAGCACCTTATCAAGAGATTAATCGGAAAGGGTACGGTCCATTTGTTCATGGTCCGAGCGCTAAGAAAGCACCAAAAGTGAAGGCTGTTGCACCAAAGCCGAAGAAGACAGTACCACCTTGTGTGTGGTGCCCCCATGAGGCATCCTCATCTAGAAGGACTGCTCCTGCAAGAGCCAACGTTCAAAAAGTTAAGCAGGAGAGTGTAAAAAGAAGGTACAACAGATTCGACTGTTGGTGTTGCGGCAAAATTGGTCACTTTGCCGTTGATTGTTGGTTCAACACAACGTATACTAGGAGACCACAAGTGAACGTTGCAAGGCAGACCACTCGCAATGTTAACATTCATCGTGGTGCTCAACTGACAAGGGACCAAGGACCCAAATCTGTTTGGGCTCCTAAGGCAAAATAATCTGTTTTTGCAGGTATGTCCAAAGGCCTATAAAAATCCTATCTGGTACTTGGACAGTGGATGCTCTCGGCATATGACCGGGACAAGAAGCCTTTTGCAAAACTACATTCCAGTTGCGAACGGTCTAAAAGTTATTTTTGGCGGTTCAGACAGAGGAATAACTAAAGGCTATGGTATGATTTCTAATGGTAATGTATCGTTTTCTGATGTAGCTTATGTGGAAGGATTACAACATAATCTGATAAGCATAAGTCAACTTTGTGATAAAGGATACATTGTTGATTTTCATAAAGATAAGTGTTTGATAAAGTCGGCTGAAAATCATGAAACGATTTTATCAGGCATTCACTGTAGAAACATATTTTGTTTAAATTTTCTTTGTATATCATCTTCTACTCCTGTGTGTCTCTTAGCTAAAGATAGTGCATCTCTTGTTGACCAATGGCATAAGAGATTAGCACATATAAATCTCAAAACTATTAATAAATTGTTTTCTCAAAACTTAGTGCGCGATGCACCAGATGTTAAGTGCGTTAAAGATAGACATTGTCATGCATGTGTAAAAGGCAAGCAAACAAGAGCTACCTTTAAGAGCATTATTGGCAAAGATTCAACCAGGTGTTTATACCTGCTCCATATGGATTTGTTTGGTCCTTTGCAAATTAGGAGTTTAGGAGGAAAGTCTTACACATTGGTTATTGTAGATGATTACTCTCGTTTTGCCTGGGTATTCTTTCTGAAACACAAGTCAGATACCTTTGACACTTTCACTAGTTTTGTCAGGCAAGTCCAAAATGAATTTAACTGTTCGGTGGTCAAAATCAGAAGTGACCATGGTACAGAATTTGAATCTGGAGCCATGACAGAATTCTGTGAAAGCCTTGGTATCTTTCATGAGTTTTCCTCTCCTCGAACTCCACAACAAAATGGGGTAGCTGAGAGAAAGAATAGAACACTTATTGAGGCTTGCAGAACCATGTTGAGTGACTCTTCACTACCTGAATATTTCTGGGCTGAAGCTGTCAATACTGCATGCCATGTGCAAAACAGAGCACTCATAAACAAAAATCATGAAAAGACTCCTTATGAACTTCTAAAGGGCAAGAAACCGACCATTTCTTATTTTCGAATCTTTGGTAGTAAATGCTTTGTGCTAAACAATGGAAAGCATTACAAAACTAAGTTTAGTGAAAAGAGCTTTGAAGGTATTTTTGTAGGTTATAGTAGCCATAGTAGGGCATATAGAGTTTTTAACAAGAAAACTCTAGTGGTAGAAGAATATATTAATGCTGTATTTGATGAGACGAGCATGCTACAAGGCAACTCCTCTAGCATTTCTTCTGTAGACACAGGTTCAAAGCTGCAGGACTTAAGCTTGGATCAGCCAGTTGAAGAAAATTCTCAACACTTCATCAAGATTCCCCCAATAACTACCTATGAAGAAGATCATCCTGATGAGGAGCCAATCCAAGTGGAGGAAGATACTCCAACAGTAGAAGAAACTCCTATTGGTCCAAATCATGCAAGGAACCTCGGGCTACGACACATGAGGGATCATCCAGTTGATCAGATCATAGGAGATCCTCATGAAGGAATAAGAACAAGACGAGGTACCATTAACGAGAATATGCATTTGAGTTTTCTTTCGCAGGTCGAACCAAAGAAATTCCAAGAGGCAAATGAAGATCCATCTTGGATAATTGCTATGGAAGAAGAATTAAATCAATTCAAACGCTGTAAGGTATGGACACTTGTTCCAAAACCCAAAGACAAAAATGTCATTGGAACAAAGTGGGTGTATAGAAACAAGCTGGATGAAGAAGGAACAATCATAAAGAACAAAGCCAGACTTGTAGCTAAAGGATACAGACAAGAGGAAGGTATCGACTTCGATCAGACGTACGCTCCAGTAGCAAGGCTCGAAGCGATCAGACTCTTCCTTGCTTATGCTGCTTTCAAGGGTTTCACCGTATATCAAATGGATGTCAAGTCCGCTTTCCTAAACGGAGACATTAAAGAGGAAGTATACGTTGAACAACCCCCAGGTTTTGTTAATCCTGATCATCCCAATCATGTTTATTTATTACAAAAAGCTTTATATGGTTTGAAACAAGCTCCTCGAGCTTGGTATGAGACGCTATCTAACTTTCTTCTTGAGAACAAGTTCACAAGAGGAAAGATAGACAAAACATTATTTCTTAGGGAAGTATTGCTAGTGCAAATCAATGTCGATGACATCATATTTGGCTCTACGGACAATAACCTCTGCAAAAAGTTTTCTAAACTTATGCAAGGGAAATTTGAAATGAGCAGTATGGGTGAGCTGAAATATTTCTTAGGACTTCAAGTGAAACAGTCTGAAGATGGAATCTTCATTTCTCAGACAAAGTTCACTAAGGAGTTGATTAAGAAATTTGGAATGGAGAATGCAACCTCTATGAGGACTCCAATGAGCTCAGCTACGTCTCTGGACAAGGATGAGAAAGGGAAACCTTTTGATGAAACCAAGTACAGAAGCATAATTGGCTCTTTGCTCTACCTTACTGCCAGTAGACCTGATATAATGTTCTCTACATGTGTATGTGCTAGATATCAGGTGAACTCTAAGGAATCTCATTATACTGCCGCAAAGCGGATTTTGAGATACCTTAAAGGCACACCAAATCTTGGCTTATGGTACCCAATCAGAGTACCCTACTACCTCCAACAGATCAGTCTGTCTGTACATAAGCATATAGTCTTTGGTACCTTGAAGATACCTCATCACTTTCTTTGCAGCTTTTCAATGGTCCATACCTGGATTACTTTGATATCTTCCTAACATTCCTACAACATAAGCGATGTCAGGTTTAGTGCAGACCTGAGCATACATCAAACTTCCAACAGCAGAAGCATAAGGAATGTTATTCATTTGTTCCCTTTCAAAATCATTCTTCGGGCATTGGTTCAAATGGAACTTATCACCCTTTACAATCGGTGCTATACTTGGTGTACAATCTTTCATCTGAAATCTCTCTAAAATTTTATTAATATAGGTTTCTTGAGAGAGACCTAAAACTCCACGAGGTCTGTCTCTGTGTATCTTAATGCCAATGACATAAGATGCTTCACACATATCCTTCATGTCAAAATTTTTAGAAAGAAATTGTTTCACCTCATATAACAACATTTTATCATTGGTTGCAAGTAAAATATCATCTACATATAGTACGAGAAAACAAATCCTACTCCCACTAATCTTTTGGTATATACGTACATTGATCCATGACATTTTCTACAAATCCAAAGGAAGAAATAATGTCATGAAATTTTAAATACCACTGGCGAGAGGCTTGTTTTAATCCATATATAGACTTCTTAAGTTTGCATACCAAATGATCACCACTTTTAGAGATAAATCCTTCTGGTTGTTTCATGTAAACCACTTCATCTAGATCTCCATTAAGAAACGTTGTTTTCACATCCATTTGATGTAACTCCATATCAAAATGTGCTACTAATGCTAATATAACACGAAGAGAAACTTTCTTAGATACAGGAGAAAAGGTCTTTGTATAATCGATTCCTTCCCTTTGAGTAAATCCTTTGGCAACAAGTCTGGCTTTATATCGTTCAGTGTTGCCCAATGAATCTTTCTTAGTCTTAAAGACCCATTTATAGCCAATGACCTTCACCCCATTGGGCAACTCGACCAAATCCCAGACTTCATTATATGCCATAGAATTTAACTCCTCTAACATAGCATCGTACCACAAATTTGATTTATCATCATTCATTGCATGTGAAAAGATCTCTCTCACTGATTAAATCATTCTCAAGGAATTTAGCATTTCTTGATTCCACAATCCTAGTCGTATGAGATGGACAATAAAATTTATATCCCTTAGACATTTCAGCATATCCAATGAAATATCCACTAATAGTCCTCGGGTCTAACTTCTTCTCTTGTGGATTATACATTGTTACTTCTGAAGGGCAACCCCATATGCGTACATGTTGCAAACTCAGTTTCCAACCTTTGAATAACTCAAAAGGCATCTTTGGAACAGCCTTGGTTGGAACACGGTTTAATATGTACACTGCCATTCTTAAAACTTCTATCCATAGAGACTTAGGAAGTTTTGAGCTGCTAAGCATGCTCCGCACCATGTCTAGTAATGTTCGGTTTCTTCTTTCTGCTACACCATTCTGGTCAGGGGTACCAGGCATAGTGTACTGGGCAACTATCCCATTTTCTTGAAGAAACTTCGCAAAAGGACCAGGTGCTTGTCCGTCCTCAGTATATCTACCATAATATTCACCACCTCTATCTGATCTCATAATCTTTATTTGTTTATCGCATTGTTTCTCTACTTCGGCCTTAAAAGATTTAAAAGTGTTTAATGCTTCGAACTTATTATGAAGCATGTAGAGATACATGTAACGTGAGTAGTCATCTATAAAAGTAATGAAATATTTCTGACCATATGTGTCCATATCTGGGCAACATATATCTGTGTGTATGATCTCCAATATGGTAGTACTCCTCTTGGCACCTTTCATCGACTTGTTTGTCTACTTTCCTTTAATGCAGCCAACGCAAGTCCTTTGACCAGTAAAATTTAAAGTACTAAGTACTCCATCATTTACTAATCTTTTGATTCTTTCCATGGAGATATGTCCTAATCTCCGATGCCACAACATAGAGGATTCTTCATTCATAAAATTTCTTTTAATCCCCGCATTATTGTGAACATGCATTACATTATTATAATCATCATTTTACAAATTAATTCTAAAAAGACCATCAGACAAAATACCATTTCCAATAATTTCAGATTTATAAGATAAATTGAAGGATAAATCTGAGAATGTAAAGGAGTAACCCGAAGGTATAAGTCTTGATACAGAAATCAAATTTCTAGAAAAACTAGGAATATAAAAGGTCTTTTCAAGATACAAAAGATAACCACTATTAGTCTACATGTTCCAATAGCCTCCACATGCGAGCACATCTTGTTTCCTGAATAGATACACTGTTCACTTCCCAATGGTTTCCTGTGGCTTAGAAAACCTTGCAAAGAATTTGAAATGTGGATTGTTGATCTAGAATCAATCCACCAAGAGTTATGACTTACATCTACCATATTAGATTCATAACAAACACAAGAGAGTAGATTACCTTTCTTTTCAAACCAGGCTTTGAACTTAGCGCAATCCTTCTTCATGTGTCCTTTCTTTTTACAGAAAAAAAACACTTGGATTCTTTCTTTATGTCAGCCTTAGGTTGAATAACAACCTTTGCTTTCTTCTTGCCTTGATCTTTAAACTTTCCATGTGTCGCCAAATGAGCACTCTCTCCCATTTCCATATTGAGTTTTTCTTCCTCTTGAACACACATGGTCATGAGTTCATTAATAGACCATTTCTTATTATGTGTAGTATAAGAGATCTTGAAAGGCCCATAACATTGAGATAGAGTGTTCAGAATGTAATACACAAGAAAAGATTCAGATATATCCACTTCCAGATTCTTTAGCTGAGTAACAATATCTCTCATCTTCATGATGTGCTCGCGCACACCTCTAGTATTTGTGAGTTTTAGAGATGAAAAATTTCATGATTAAGGTCATAGCATGAGCTTTTGCTGATGACTCAAATTGTTCATCAATTGCATTTAGTAAAGCTCTAACATTGATATGATGTTCAACCGAACCACGAATACTAATAGAAAGTTTGCTCTTTATAAACATCACACTGAGGCGGTTAGACCGCACCCACTGTTCATAAAGAGCAACTTGCGCTGCAGTGCTAGCATCTGTTACTGTAGGTGGTTCATCTTTCCTTATAGCATAGTCAATGTCCATCACCCTAACTGAAGGAGAACTGAATGCTTCCAAAATTTATAATTATCACCTCTTAATTCAGGAATATCATGTTTCAAATCAGAAGTACTAATAGGTTGAATAACTGCAAAAATAAATAAATACACATGCTTACTCTTCAATAAAAGGCTACAAAACTATATATATAACTTACCAATGTAAATTATATCATAAATCGAATGACATAAAACTTGTCTGTGGGCTAAAATTTTAATTCAAAGTGGATTTATGTTTGAAGACTTAATGATAAAATCATCAAAATATGTCAAATTTTTAATTCCTATGGGTAAATTAAAAATGATATATTTGATATTTGTCTCAATTGATTATATTAAATATAACAAAATTCCTGTGGGATAAAATTATTATATTAATATAATTAATTACAATTATATCTCTTTATCTAAATGTGATCCTAATTTATTATAATACTTAATGTATAATTTTAACATAATTGAGTTGCTTTGGCTAAGCCCAATTAATCAAAATCATACGGATCACCGAGATATTAAACTTAATATTTTATGCATAAAAATGTCGTAATATTAATGACATAAAATTATTGCATAAAATGAAAATTATCCAAAATTTAAAATAATATGTCCAATTAGACAAATTATATTTATAAAAATGCACAAATGCGTGTCAAGGTGCAATCGACATCCAAAAATTGCTCTCAAATATAGTTCGCATGTGACATAAAATGCAACTAAAAGTACTATTATTGAATCTGCGCATGAAAATTAAACGATGAAATCGATTCTAATCAGCGCGCAAAATATGTGCAATCTTTAAACCATGCATTTAATATATATAATATATATATATATATATATATTCATTTAATAAAATATAAATATTTTTATTAAAAAACAACATTATTTGGATTCTGAATCTTGCATGGCAGTTGCAAGAAGTTGTCATCCTCCACGATCCAAAAATAATAATAATTAAACTCGAATAAATCAGCACCGGGCATTCCAGTGGATTTACCTCGAACAACCATTGACCGACCTCCGCATCACCAGACTTAACCATGGGAGCGGATTAGAAAAATATCCCGACCAAAAATATAACGAAAGAAGATCACCGGAAAATACTCCTACATTAGTTGCGCATACGGACATGAATTTGACTTAGGATTTCACATCAAGACAGAGATTAAAATCGCTTTGATACCAAATGTTAGACAAATATCTACGCGGACGATGGATTAAAACACGTAGCATGCGGAATAAAACTTAAGACGGAAGAATAAGATCAAACCTCCGGCCATTGATGCTTTCTTCGAGTAGGGCTCCGACGCGAGTAACGATCTTCTAAGCCTTCGATCACTCCCTCTAGATGGTGTAGGATGAATGAGTTATTGAACTTAGGGACCGAGTACCCCCTCCATAAGTATTTATAGATGTGTTGCCATCAATCACATCCACACAATGGGTAGTTACCACCAATGGATAGTTTTCACTTAAGTGGGTAGTTATTCCCACAATAGATAATTATTGACCATTCATTTTAATTGAAAAGCTATCCGTATAGTGAGAAGTTATTGACCGTAACTTAAATGAGAAGTTATCCCCATCATGGGAAGTTATTGACCATATTAATTAAAATAATTTCGGAATTAATTAATTACTTAATTATTTTAACATTATAATTTTAGAATTAATTAATTAACATTAATTAACATAAATTATTTTAACATGGAGTTCCTTATATAGGTAATAGGTGAGGTAGCACGTTCACTAACTGCAGCTTATAACCACCACTTTCACGACTGCCACCACAGTTCCAAACGGACCTTATAGTCCGTTTAGGGTGGTGTTTCAGGAAAAAAACATCATCGTTTTACATGATATCAGAGCCAAGTTAAAAAAAAAAAGAACACAAGAAAAAAACAAAACAAGAACACAAGAAAAAAATACTCAACATTCCAATCAGTGAAATAATCTCAGCATTACATAAAAGCAAATATCACCTAGGAAATGGTGAATTGTATGTCATCTAGCAAATCATGAATCGCGCAACATAGCTGAAACCTTTTGCAGTTTGTCTGACTTTGTATATTTCCGACAAAAAACTCGTACCATGTGATAGTCAACAAAGTTATTTGTGTATGCCTCCAAAGCTCCAACCTCTTCCTGTCAAAAGGAGATAATATGCTCTCCAAAACAAGGTATTGCCAAAAATTTGAAAATAGAAGTCAACCAAGAATCTCATCTTGAAAATTTGTTCAAGAAAACAAAGTTGACTGGAATTGTCACCCTCAATATCATCGCTATTAAAAGACCTCAAAAGTATACAGGTATGTAAGTATGTTCTCTAGTCACAACATTCTGATTAAAGAATAAAATATAGTTTAATTATGAAATAAATTTGAAAAGGCAACAAACATGCATGGAGATGTAGTATGTACTAACTCGTATAACAAACATGTGTGGAGACTGTGCAGACAAAGTTTGCAAACCTTTATTTTTGGTGAATAAACTTGGAGAGGCACTAACTGCAATATGAACTATCTGCAATATAGGAGTAACTACCTGCTCCCTTTGGACTAACTGCAGTACAGAGTAGCAGTATGGATTAACTGCAATATGACACTAGCTGCAATCTGCTTCCTCCAATAGCAGGAGAAAATAGAGTATCTAACAGTAAATAGACAATGAGTATATAAAGTGTTAAAATTGAAATAATCCATTAAACTGTGATGCAAATGATGCTGAAATCAGTGCACATGCTGTTGAGTTTAGGAGTTAGGATAACATTTCACTAGCGTAGTAAGCTCTTCATATGTAAATGATCCGACATGATTCTGTGAAATATTTTGTAGTCGGAAGAACACGTCAACCAACGGGAGAATAATGACACCAATAGATCAACACAACCTTTCACAATAATAACTCTGGCAGCTAGTTACAAATGAACAAGGCTGAATACAAGCTGCATCCAACTTGAATCACAACAGCCAATAGTAGGTAAGAACTTGGTCACGGACAAGGTCCGCTTCTTCTCCGGAGCACACCGCACAGGTGATACTCGCTCCTCGCTACCGCCGGCGGTAACGCTATCGCCGGGCGTTAGCTCTCCAACTCGCAAGCTCGCTGCTCGCACTCCAAGTTACTCGCATGTTCGCCACGCTTCGCTTCCTCCACTTCTCGCTACCGCGTGCACTAACCGTTAGCGCCGGGCGCTATCTCCGAAGTAGGTACTCGATCCTTCCTTCTCTTCTCGCTAACGCAGGCGCTATCCACTATCGCCGGCGCTATCTCGCGAGTAGGTAACTCGCCTGCCGAACTTACTCCAAGTTCGATGCTCGCCTGGAAGCGTTCTGGTATCTCGAACTCGCTCAAAGTTGAGGATACTCGCCACTTTCAGAATCGATGCTCTTTAGGGGGGGGGGGGGGGGGGGGGTACCCCTCTATTTATAAGCAAAACAGGGGGGGTGGCGAGTAGGAGCTAACGTCGGCGCTAGCTCACTTCAATTCTAACACTCCCCCTTGAAGTGAGCTCCGGGAACAACTCCAAGCAACGAGCGAAGCCTCCAGAACGGCCCCGCAGATAGGGGCTTCGTGAATATATCCGCAAGGTTCTCTTCACTCCGCACATGCTCCACAGCGATCAAGCCACCCAGCACCTTCTCTCTGATGAAGTGATGCTCGATCTCAATGTGATTGGTCCTTGCATGACATAGTGGATTGGTTACCAGTTTCAATGCACTCTCATTGTCCCCGCGTAGCACAGTAGGTTCGCTGACCTCCTCGTCCACATCCTCCACTAGTCTCCTTAGCCAGACACACTCCTGAGCTGCTAAGGACGACGCCTTGTACTCGGCCTCCGTGGTAGAAAGGGAAATAGAGTCCTGCTTCTTGCTACACCACGAGATAGCAGCTGCTCCACACAAGAACACGTAACCTGATGTCGACTTGCGATCATCAGCGTCACCTCCGTAATCTGCATCTGTGTACCCATGCAGCTTGAAGTCAGACTTCTCTTCATATGACAACCCCATCTCAAGGGTTCCCTTCACGTACTTCAGTATCCCCTTGGCTGCCTCCAGATGAGGCTTCCGCGGCTCCTGCATATACCGACTAACTCGGCCGACAGCAAAGGCAATGTCCAGCCTCGTGATAGTCAAGTAGATAAGACTCGCCATCAGTGCCCGAAAGATCTTCGGATCAGGAAGAATCCTCCCTTCTTCCTTCCGAAGCTTCAGCCCAGCCTCCAGTGAAACGGAACTGCTCTTCCCCTCCTTCATGCTGAATCTTTCGATGATCCTCTCGGCATACGCCCTCTGGGAAACATACAACTCGCCTCTTCTCTTCTCAACTTGGAGGCCAAGGAAATGGTGCAGCTCACCAAGATCCTTCATCTCGAAACGTATGGAAAGCTGCTGTCTCAGCGCCGCGACCTCCTCAGGGTTGTTCCCTGTCACGATCATGTCGTCGACGTACAGCAGAACCAGCACGTGAAGACCTCCACTCTTCTTCACGAACATGTTGGAGTCTGAGTCTGAGGCATCGTAGCCGCAGAACTGCAAGTACTCCGCAATCTTCCCATACCAGGCTCTCGGCGCCTGTTTCAACTCTTAGAGGGCCTTCTTCAGCTTACAGACATGACGTGGCTGAGACTTGGACATGTATCCAGGTGGTTGCACCATGAATATGTCCTTGTCTATCTCTCCGTATAGGAATGCGTTCTTCACATCAAGCTGCCACAGCTTCCAACCTCGGCACGCCGCCAGAGCGATGATCGTCCTCACCGACGTCATCTTTGCGACAGGCCTAAATGTCTCCTCGTAGTCTTCTCCGTAGGTTTGCGAGAAGCCCCGAGAGACAAGTCTTGCCTTGTACCGCTCCACTTCTCCATCTGCTCTCTTATTAACCTTGTACACCCATTTACAGGTGACAGGTTTAATGCTCTCCACCATGGGAACCAGGTCCCATATCTCATTCTTCTCTAGGGCCTCATCTCCTCGATCATGGCCGCGTCCCACTCCTTGATGCCAGCTGCATCCTCAAAGCAGGCAGGTTCCCTCTCATCGAGTGGTCCTGCGAAGAAGCAGGAAACCAAACTCACGAAGTTCCCCTCCTTATAGCGAGCAGGCGGGATGATCATCCTCTTCGACCTCCTCAAGGCTTGGCCACTATCTACCACTCTGGTAGACTCCTCTGCTTAAGCTCCTCTCTGAACTCCTCTCTGAACTCCTCCTAAAGCGGTGCTCTCCCTGCTTCTTGAGTTCGTAGCTCCCCCAGAGCCAGAAGCTCCTCCCGAGCCAGATGCTCCTCCTGAGCCAGATGGCGATGGAGCACTGGGAGATAGCTACAACTCCACAGTAGGGTCCTTAGTGACCCACTCTTCTTCCCTGCTAGATTCTCCACTCTCCGGCATCTCCACTGAAGAGACTCCCTGGTATGAAACCAGTTTGTCAAACACTACGTCGCGCGAGACGACGAACTTGTGGGTCTGCGGATCCATGCACTTCCACCCCTTCTTCCGCTCATCGTAGCCGATGAAGATACAATTCCTTGCTTTCGGCTCCAACTTGGTTATCTGAGCATCCGGGACATGCACGAAGCAGGTAGAACCGAACACCTTCATGTGACCCACATTGGGCTTCTCCCCGAACATGAGCTGGTGTGGAGACACCATCCTGTTAGGACTCAGAGGTAGCCTATTGATCACATGAGTAGCACACGCCATTCCCTCCGCCCATAAGGCCTTGTGAATGCTCTTGGCATGTAGCCAACTCCTGGTAGTCTCCACCAGATGGCGGATCTTCCTCTCTGCCACCCCATTCTGCTGAGGGGTGTGAGCGCAGGAGAGCTCCCGCCGAATGCCGAACCTCCTGCAGTAAGAAGCAAACTCATTGGAGGTAAACTCCCCTCCATTGTCGCTTCTCAGCTTCTTCACTCTGCGGTTCAGCCTCCCCTCCACAAGCTCCTTCCACTCTAGGAACTTGTTGAATACTTCTGACTTCTCTCTCAGAAAGTATACCCACGTATAGCGGGTGTAATCATCCACCAGAACCAGCGCATACTTATTGCCTCCATAAGTAAGGGTGGCACACGGCCCCATAACGTCAGCATGTACGCACTCAAGAGATGCCTTACACCTGGTCTCCGACTTGTCAAATGGAAGTCGATGTGACTTTCCATATTGGCATCCGTCGCACACATGACCGTCGCCGTGGGAAGAGAGATGAGGCAGGCCACTCACTAGGCCCTTTGCCTCCATCATCTTCAGCTTGTCCATCCTCACATGACCCGGCCTCTCATGCCAGATCACAGCGCTGTCATTTGTCTTCAGCTTGTCCACGTAGGCATTTGCAGACAGAACATACAAATCATTCACCCTTCTCCCGGTGAGCGTGACGTCAGCGTCGACAGACGAAAGGTTCTTCAAGAACTTCACCTCTTTCGGTCCAAACAGCACGCGATATCCAGCATCCACGGCGTTAGCCACCGAGAAGAGGTTCTTCTTCATGCCAGGCATGTGATACACACTCTTCAGTGTCACTGGCTTCCGTTCCTTCATACGCTTCCAAGGAGTCGAACTTGGACATATCTCCTGTGAGATGATGCCCACAACCGGAATCCACTATCCAGTCGTTCTCGAGGTTGATGGAGGCTAAGACATCGACTGACGTTGCCATCATCTCTGCCAGGAAATAATTGTCCCCCCTCTCACCGCCCTGGTGACCTCCACCTCATCCTCCAACTCTCTGGTGATCTCCCTCCTTGTTAGCAGCATGACCGGCCTTCAAATTGGACCGGCAGTCCTTTGTCATGTGCCCGTACTTCTTACAGGCAAAGCAAAGGGATCTCCCCTTCTCATCGCGCGCAGGGAAGAACTTCCCCCCATCTCCCTGAGAGGACGTTGAAGGTCCATCTCCGGGGTTCTTCTTTCTCTTGTCCCAGGATCTCCTCTTTCCTGAGAACAAGGCCTCGCCATCTCCTCCTGAGATGGATACTCCCGCCATCTGCTTCGCCAAGCTCTCCTGTGACGATAGCAGGTTCTCTAGCTCCAGAAGGGAGGGCTGAGTAGCCCATCCTTGCACGGAAGTAACGAAGGGGACATACTCCTTCCTCAAGCCTCGGAGTATGTGCCACTTCAACTTCGCCTCTGAGATTGGCTCTTCAAGATCCAAGGCCGAGATCTCCCCACATAGGTTCTTCACCTTCAGGAAGAAGGTGGATATCGCCATCTCGCCTTGAGTCGACTTCGCCAACTCATTCTCCAGGAATTGTAGCCGCGCTACATTTTTCTTGTTGAATAACCAATCGAGGGCTATCCAGATCTCCGACGCTGACTTGCAACCAATGATGTGGTCGAACAAGTCAGGTGATATGGCTCTCTTCAAGGTGAACTCTTCCTTGGCCTTGGTCTTCCTCCAAGCTCTCACAGCTTGACCATTGTCTTCGATTGGAAAGACTTATGTCTGCTCTTCTCCTCCAACGACCTCTCATAGGTCCTCTCCAAGCAGGTAGCTCTCCAAGCAAGACTTCCACTTCTTGTAGTTGGTCTGGGTGAGCAGCTCAATTCCAAGTCCCCTAGCATACCCTCCTCCGCCGTCCATCTTGGTCGCTTCGTCCTTGTTCCCACTATCCCTCTGATACCATGTGAAATATTTTGTAGTCGGAAGAACACGTCAACCAACGGGAGAATAAGAACACCAATAGATGAACACAAGCTTTCACAATAATAACTCTGGCAGCTAGTTACAAATGAACAAGGCTGAATACAAGTTGCATCCAACTTGAATCACAACAGCCAATAGTAGGTAAGAACTTGGTCACGGACAAGGTCCGCTTCTTCTCCGGAGCACACCGCGCAGATGATACTCGCTTCTCGCTACCGCCGGCGGTAACGCTATCGCCGGGCGTTAGCTCTCCAACTCGCAAGCTCGCTGCTCGCACTCCAAGCTACTCGCATGCTCGCCACGCTTCGCTTCCTCCACTTCTCGCTACCGCGTGCGCTAGCCACTAGCGCCGGGCGCTATCTCCGAAGTAGGTACTCACTCCTTCCTTCTCTTCTACGCAGTCGCTATCCACTATCGCCGGCGCTATCTCGCGAGTAGGTAACTCGCCTGCCGAACTTACTCCAAGTTCGATGCTCGCCTGGAAGCGTTCTGGTATCTCGAACTCGCTCAAAGTTGAGGATACTCGCCACTTTCATAATCGATGCTCTTTAGGGGGGTACCCCTCTATTTATAGGCAAAACAGGGGGGTGGCGAGTAGGAGCTAACGCCGGCGCTAGAGCTAGCGCTGATGCTATCTCACTTCAATTCTAACAGATTCCCATCGTCACCTAGTTCACAAGTTTGCAACGTACAAAACAATCTAAAATATTGGGGAGATGCTAACAAAAGTTATAAAATAGTCTAAAAATATGATCACAAGAGAGTAAATAAGAACGGTAGGACCATTCGTAGGTATAATAATTCTTTCAACACGTTATCATCAACCGGAAGAAGCACTTGCACCGCTTTCTTCTCACTCTGCAATCCAATACATAAATTTTAAAAATCACAAGTAGAGACGTGTATTTTTAAAAAAACAATACCATAGTTTAGTAATTTTATCTTGATCTTCTTTTTAACTCCAAAACATTTTCTCAACCAATCTCGCGCACATCAAAATTTGAATTGTGTCTGTCTTTAACGATGCACGATGTTTATCAATAATTCTATTACTCACACTAAAAGTAGCTTCCGAAGCAACTTAAGTAATAAGAATTGCTAAAATATCTCTTGCCAATGTCGATAAGATCTTGTACTTTAGAGCATGAACCCTCCACCATTCCAATACATCAAAATTTCTTTCACCTCTAATTTGATCTTTCTCAATTATATAGCAATTTTCTTCAAGATATATGTCAAGTTAAGATTTTTGAGTCTGAACGGATTCCACAGGCTTCACATAACTAAAATACTCGGACCAATTAGATTGAGTTTCAACATGTTTATTAGAGCGACTTGAAAGACTACTCCCTTCAATTTCCCCAATCACCTCACCTTCAACCATATGGTTTCCACATACTATGCATAAAGTTTATGCAAGGTCACCTTAACAAAATTTATTTCTAGCTCAGCTCTTTGTGTAGAAGATAATTTGGGGAAAAACTCAAGTTCTCGCATTTTACACCTTGAATCCAAAATGGCCACAACATACATTAACAAATTGGAATCCCCCCAATATTTTATCAAACTTGATCTTCATTTTTTCAACCATGACATGAATAGAAAAAATCATTGTCCAATGATTTCTTATCCAACACAACCTTCACTCTACTGACCTCATTAAGAAATAAATTAGATGTCGGATACTTGCTTCCAGAGATAATGTGTGTAGTAGTCCAAAAAATCTCCAACAATGAGCATTTTTTCTCAATTTTTACCCAATCTTCCTCAGTCGGACAACTCTCATAATGCAGATCCCGTTCGGCATACCTTGAAAATACATCTTTGAATTTACTTGCAGCTGCCAACATCTCATATGTGGAGTTCCACCAAATCCGACAATCATCAATTAGCTTTCGTTCAGGTAGATTTAGTTACTTAATAATCTCTGAAAATATTTTAAGTTTTGCATCCGATCGTCGAATATACTCGACACTATCACGTATAACAACAACAATGTCTTTAATTCCAGAGTTACCATCTTGGGATATGAGATTGAGAATATGGACGCAATATCTAACATGAAATAATTTTCCATCACAAAGCAATTTATTAGTGCTTCTTATGAAAATTTTCAAATTTTCTATAGCAGGATCATTAACAGAGCATTATCAATAGATATTGTTTGAACCTTACTTTTTATGCCCCTAATCTTTCAAGCACCGTCATATATCATCCACAATCCCAAGCCCTCGGCGAGGGGGTGGAATGTGAACATAGTTGATGAAACATTTTTGTAGCTGTTAATTCTGATCAATCCAATGTCTAGTGATTACCATATGTTCGATCCTTTGTTTTTTTTTATTTTCAACAATCCGTAGTGAGGTTTATTTTAGTCACATTTTTAAATAAATTTTCAACTTCTTTTTCTCCGTCTCATACACATTCACACAATAATTTGTCGATGTTGTTCTTGAAATGTTTTTCCACTATGGTATTCCCCGTTTTTGCATCAAATTGAATCCATCTTCCTCTACAATAGAGAATGGGTGCTAATGCATCATTATCCAGTTAGCTATCAACTCTTTCATGATTTCCTTGTCAACTTTCCCATCATGTAGCGCATGGTAAGAAGATGGATCTACATTAGATGATACAAAGCCATGTTGTGTTTGGGTTTGTGTAGATCTCTCCTTCTCGGCCTTTGCTTTACGATGTGCAACACAATCTTGAAGATGCATGTGAAACTAAGTTGTTGGAGTGGTTTTTGATTTGGAAAAAAATATTTTGCAGTGATTGCATGATATCCTTATTAAACCCTCTTTATCCTTGTCTTCTGTAAATTCTGACCAAATGAATGACTTTTTCAAATTTTTTGTCTTTTGTAGCAGGTCTTCATTGTTGTCCTTCACTTAAGAATTGGTAGCAAGAGCATCTGTACTAGCTTTTGTTGACGCCTGGAAAATCCTGGCCCCAAAATTCGGATCAATGCAGCCCGAGGCTACTTGCCCAGCGGTTCAACGAGAAGGTTTGGTTAGCCACTACGAGCGAAACGGAGAGATAACGGACACAACCTCAGGTGCTGCGGCAGGGAGGTCCCACCACGTACCCAGAAGCTCAAAAGAGTCTTCTCCTCCAAAACCACGAATGGCCGAGCTTGGTACTAGGTAGGCACTTGTTAGGGAAGATTCTTGTCTGTCAGGGGGGGGGGGTGCAACTCTGATTTTTTGACAAGTTCCATTTCTGGTACCCCTGGGGGTCTATTTATAGACAAATCCTGGGGGGGAGCAGATGACTATCCCTGACCCCCTATAGTTGGTTTTTCTAGACAAGGCAATAGGTTGGCGAGTAGGTAAGGAACTCAGACCTAACTAGCGAGTTGGTTGGCTAAGTCGCCTATAGGCGAGTAGGTCCGAACTCACGACCTCCTTGCCTGGCCGGGTAGTGAACGCCGGGCAGGTCTTTCCTCCTCGTCTTGTGCGAGTAAGTACCTTCTCGCACAACCAAAACTCTTTACCTTCCTTCGTTCAAAGAACTCTGAAAGCCTGCGGTCGACGAACTCCGAGGGACTGCGTTCGACGAACTCCGAGGGACTGCGTTCGAGGAACTCCAAGGGACTTCTGTGTTGACTTTGACTCCTGCCTACGTGGCCTTGAGACGGGCCCACCCTCGGAGAATGAGGGTTGTACACAATCCCCGCTCTTTGCGAGCAACGTAGTTGGTTGGAAAGAATCATCCAATCCTTATTCGACGAGCTTCTTCTGGCGGGAAACTTACCTGCTCGGCATGCCTGGGACCCCCAGAAGTCTATAAATAGAGGGGGGTGGTCCTTCCTTGGCACGCCACTTTTTTAGGATCGACGAGATGTTGTCTACCGAGCAGGTAATCGCGAAGGCCGAGCTGTTGATGAAGAAGACGAAAAGCTCTGATACCCGCAAGAGAAAAAAGGGGGTCCTCCGATCGTCACCTTAATCCCTTGGGTGAGGAGGTCCCTCAGGCGAATATGGCCACCTCCGCGCCCGAGCCTTCCCTCGCGCCATCAGCCGATGAGAGATTGGGGGACGAAGTTCCTCGATCTACTGCCGAGGAGGAACCCCTAAACGTTAACCCGGACACTCTCCGAGAAGGTAAGCGCCTTCTCGAGATACCGCGATTCTTGTGCGAACTTTTTCTTGATGCTGACGCTCCTTTGCAGGTGGGCCCTCAACGGAGGTGAACATACAGACATCCCCGCTTGAAGGGCGAGCAGGTGCCGAGCATCTACCGCCTCCACCGGTCCTTCCCACAGGGATCGTCCCCGAGCGGGAACCTCTTCGCCCGTCGTCCCCCATTCCTGAGCGCGTGGCGGGCGGAAACCGGATACTGCTAAGGAATTCCAGGGTCACCATTGCTGGAGGAAGGGGAGAGGGAGGGTCTTCCTCGGTGGTGCCTACGGCTCAGCTTCCTCGGCGTCCTGATGTTGCGCCGTCGTCTCGTAATGGTCGGGGTGGTCGCTCAGGGGGCCGACACACTCCTAGGCGCTCACCTTCCCCTCGCAGATCTCCTCGGCGGAGGCTCGGTCCTCGCCGAACACCGTCTCCTCGTCGGGTTGTGTCTCCTCCTCGCCGGGACGCTCCTCGGCGGTCACCCACTCCTCCTCGTCATCAACCGAGGGCAGCACCTGTGAGGGCAGGTATGATCATCGCATCGTGCTGTCTTTTTGGGGTTCTTTTTACTAACTCGTTATCTTCCAGCCCGCGCCACGTCTCCGGGGTCAGCCTTTATTGAGGCGCTCGGGCTTCCTACTCGCGAATATAGGGCGAAGATGGCTTCGGCCTATCTCGATCTGGAGATAAAGGTAGAAAGGTTGCTGGCCTACGAGGTTCATCGGCAAGTAACCTCGCTTGAAGGACGGGTCTCGAATATTGAAGGATTCGAGCATCGGCTGGAGGCGGCAGAAGGAAAGCACTATCTCGTCACTGAGCTAGAGTGGCGGATGTTGAGCCTAGAACAACGCTACGAGGCGTTGAAGACGGACGTGCGCGGCCTGCGGGCGAGTATCGGGTCCCTTGGGACACTAAATCGCATGGAAGAGCACATTCGGCTTGGCGAGGAACATCTGGCGAGAGCGAACGAGCAGATGGCCTTCGCGCGTCAACTGGGTGCCATCGGGCGGCAAGGTGCCACCTCGGACAGGCGCGGCGACCCTCCCGTTAATTAGCTTCGCTTGCTAATTTGTATTTGAAGAACATTATTCTGCGAGTATTGTAATAATTTCGAATTGCCTGTGTGCTGTGACTTTGAACTGTATTGCTTGATCGCATTTGTGCTGACTTTGACTTCTGCAGGGTTTTCTTGCGTTTTTGTAGATCGTCGCCTAGACGCGAGAAGGGTGGTCAACACCCCGCGTATAAAGTAATTTGTGCGACTTCGATGTAGACGAGTAGGTAGAAACCTCGCACCTACTCACGTCGCGATCCCTCCCCCCCCCCCCCCCCCCCCCCCCTTTGCCGATTTCTATAAATAGAGGGGGTAGGGGTCCAAAATCGGCGCGCTTTTTCGAACTTCTTCAATCGCTTTTCTATCTCGCCTCCTTCTTCCTGCTCGCTACGATGACGCCTTCTTTGGAAGCTGAAACTCGCCGCTTGTCTTATGCTGAGAATTTCATTGCGCATAAGTTCAAGAAACCCATTAATCGCGTGGACGATCTGGAGAGATTCGTCCATCAACACCTCGCGCCAGGCTTCCGGGTTGGCCTTCCCGCTCCCGACGAGCAGATCAACACCTTCTCGGAGGGGAAACTCGCCTTCTCCCTCTCGCACTTTGAGGTTGGCCTGCGCCTTCCTCTCTGGCCCGAGTTTTGCCAGATCCTCCGGTACTACGGCTGGGTCCCCGCCAGATCAACACCAACGAGGTAGCGATCATCATCGGCTACCTCTGCTTCCTTCGAAGCAAGAAGATCGCTTTCGACCTGGACGTCTTCCGAAAGATCTTCTACATGGGAGCGACCAAGGATGGGGTGATTTTCTTCGGCAGCCATCACTACAAGGTGGTTGGGACTTTGAACAAGGTCCACCGGTGGAGCGAGAAGTTCATCTTCGTCACCGGTGACTTCTCGCATATACCAAATCGCCCCCAGCAGAGACCTTCCGGGGCGCTCGCCACTCCATCGCTCAGGGGTCGGCGCGAGGAACTCTTCCTCGCCTTGAAGAACAAGAAACTCGATATCGAGTTCTGGCGAAGGAACGTGGATCATCTCGCCTTCGTGCAGCCTAGCGAGGGTAACATTTTATAGTTGCCGCAAAAGTGATCTTACTTTTGTTTCTTTGTCTAACAACTGTCTTCAGGTTGCCGGCATCTTCCATCCACGGCTCTTCCTGTGGGGGGTCAGACCCCACCTCCTCTATCTCCCACGGTCGATCCGGCGACAATGCAACATGGCGATGAGGAGGAAGGCGAGCAGGAATCTCCTTTCTCGGGGATTCCTCCTGGGGTCGGCGACGCGACCGAGATCCTTCGCGCAACGGGATGGCCGGCCGAAGGCGAACCACCGGCGATCAAGATAAGGAAGAGGAAGGAGATTGCCCGGCGCGTGGCGGAGGAGCGGGCACGCGAGGAGGAAGACAGCGTCCCTGAGAACCATCCCAACTTTGGGCAGGGCTCGCTGAATAGGGGCTTGGATGGCGAGTCGCTGATCACCTGGAGCAGGGAGCGCAACGAGGTGTCTTTGAGCACTCGCCTGCCTTCGTGGAGCGAGGATGAGGTCCCGAACGACGATGCCTTCAGCGTCTTGTTTGGACTTTATTGTCGCGATGATGCGAAGGTTCTGCAGGAGGATTCTCCTCGCTTTCTTGCCGACCAGGGATCGCGGGCAATGTTGCGTGCTTCAGAGTTATTTCATCAGACCGCGCGGAACCTTCTCGGCTCCGAAGTGGAGCTCGCACTTCATCGGAAGCTCACGATGGAGTCCAAGAAGCGTGAGGACGAGGATTTGAGGCGCGCCAAGGTGGCCGAGGATAAAGCCGAATCCAGCCGGAGCTTCGAGGTGGTCTTGGTACTTCACACGAGCTAAGATTGAAACCCACTTTCTTTTCTACACCTCTTCTAACCTGTCCTTCTCGCATCTACAGGAAGAGCAGTTGGTGGCAGCGGAGACGATCTCCAAGCTCGAGTGCGAACTGCGGGCGAGCCAGGTCTTGCTGGAGGCAACGCAGGTTCGTAACGCCGAGTTGGAATCGAGGATGGCCGCACTTTCCTTCTCGGAAGCCGGACCTTCCGGTCGACCTTCTGGATCGTTCATGACCTCGCAGGAGCTTTCGTCTCTTCGGCGGGAGATCGCCCTAGCCGCCGGGGACCTGGTCTTCGCGAAGCTTTCAGTGGCCGGCTTGCTGGTTCCTGGGGCGGAGAGCTTGACGACGGAGGGGCTTCTGTCGGATATCCTGAATGCCAGTGAGGAGGAGGATGACGAGGAAGGGAATGAGTCGGACCCAGACGAATATGCTCCCTCGTCCAAGTACATCTTTGTACTTAACAATTTTGGTGCTTCTCGCGGCTCCGCGAACATTTTTTTTTTTTTGGTAGATAACATTTCCTTTGATAGTGATATTTACTTCTTTGGTGAATCTATCTTGTACTGTGGTGATGTCGCTAGACTCATAGGCTCGTTTGTGCTCGTTTACTTATCTTTCTCGTTAGGGTGACTTAGGATGAGATCGGGTTTGCCGACTATCTCTACCTTGCTCGCTTCTTCGACCCGCTTATCCATATCTTGGATCCTCGCACATAGGGCTACTCGCATTTTACCTTGCGAGTTGGTTTCCTGCTCGCACCCTGACTGCTGAAAAGGGCCGTTAGATAGGAAAAGACGACCGGGGCTTCCAAGGGGATTCACATTCCCGATAGACTCCCTCTTAATGCGATGCTGGTGCTATTGAAGAGAACGACTTAGTAGGGAATGATTGTCGGGGAGGTTCCCAAGGAGCACCTTCCAAGGGAACATAACATCCCAAGGTCTCCATCCTGCTGTTGAAGGGTTCGAGACAGTAGGGAATGACTGTCGGGAAGGTTCCCAAGGAGCACCTTCCAAGGGAACACAACATCCCAAGGTCTCCATCCTGCTGCTCTGGTTGATGCTGCTGAAGAGGTCGACACAGTGGGGAATGACTGTTGGGGAGGTTCCAAAGGAGCACCTTCCCAGGGAACACAACATCCCAAGGTCTCCATCTCACTTGGATGCTGAATGCCGACCCAACCGGTTTCCTGCTGCTCAACAATTCAACGGGGAGTTAAGCACACTTAAGCACATTAACTTACATGATCAGAAACGAATTGCTTTGTTACGGGCTCTCAACCTTCGAGGATATACAACACCTTTATTCAAGGATCCCCTGATCGGCTTAAGTCGATCATCTCTTCGTTGGATTGGGAGGTCGGCGTCCGGACTTTTTCCTGATAATCTCTACAGTCGGATGAGAAATGCAGTCGGTGGGAACAGCGGCCAACGTGCAAGGGGGAGCTGATCTCGACCGTCATTGTAGAGGCTTGGACTTAAGGGAACGCACAACCGAGGCACTGCCCCATCATCCACTCTGGATCTTACGAGAATCAAGTCGGAAGCCAGTTTCCCAACCTGACTAGGAGATTGACTCCACCGTCTTTCTTCTTTAAAGACTTGCTATTATGAAAAATTCCCCTCATCCCTTGTTTCAGGGGGCTTTATTTCTAAGCAATCAATTTACAGGAGAGAATAGTAGACATCCCTGCTTAGGGATAAAACTTTTTTAGGTCATCGCCACTCTATGTATTCCCCAAGAGCTCCCCTTCTTGATTCTGTAAGCGATACCCTCCTGTTGCAAGTGCTTCGTGAATGATGAAAGGTCCCTCCCAATTAGGGTTGAGCTTTCCAACGGCTGCCGATCTTCCAACTGCGTCCACTTTCTTCAGGACTAGGTCACCTGCTTGGAAGTGCTTGAGACGAACGTGCTTGTCGAAGTGTCTCGCCATGCAACGCTTGATCTCCTCCTGCCTAGCCGAGGCTAGATCTCGGAGCTCTTCGATGTAGTCGATGGACAGCTTCTGGGCTTCCTCATTCTCTAGTCGCCATTCTTCATCTCCGTCTTCTGCCGCAATCACCCTAGGACTTCTGACCTCGAACTCTACTGGGATGAGAGCTTCGGACCCGTGAGAGAGTTTGAACGGGGTTTCCCCTGTGGCTGAGCTAGGAGTGGTTCTCAAAGCCAACAACACCGAGGGGAGCTGCTCCGCCCAATTACCTCTTAGGTTCTCGACTTTCTTCTTTAGTAGGTTGATGATTAACTTGTTGGCGGCCTCCACTTGTCCATTGCTCCTGGGATGATGTACTGACGCAAACCGGAGATCAGTTCCGAGCTGTCTGCAAAAATCCTCCAGCTCCAAACTGGCGAACTGAGGACCGTTGTCGGTGACGATGGCGAGGGGAATCCCGAACCTACAGACGATTTCTCCCCAGATGAAGTTCTTCACGACTTGAGAGGTGGTCTTGGCCAAAGCCTTGGCCTCGATCCACTTGGAGAAATAGTCGATCATGATGAGAACGAACTTCCTCTGGCCGCTAGCTGAAGGAAAGGGACCTATCAAATCCATTCCCCAGATAGCGAATAGCCACGGGGCGGTGATCGAACGAAGATGCTGGGCCGGCTGCAGATGAAGGGGGGCGAACAGATGACACTTCTGGCACTTTTTTTAGAAGGCCTCCGCATCCTCACGGATAATGGGCCAGAAGTATCCATGTCTCAGGATCCTTTGCTCCAAAGTGCGAGTCCCAGAATGGCTTCCGCACTCTCCCGAGTGGATTTCCTCCAACACTCGAGGTACTTCGTCTTCAAAGACACATCTAGCCAGAGGGCCTGAGATGGTCTTACGATACAACTCTCCATCTTGCAATAAGTAGTACGCCGCCTTGTACCGGAACTTCCTTTGATCCCCTTCCTCCGCAGGAAGCTGCCCGGTACTCAGGAAGGAAATGATTGGATCCATCCACGAAGGACGACGATCGATCTCCATCATCTCTCCTTCCTCAATGGATGGTCGAAATAACTCTGTGATGGTCCCTCCTGCTCTTGGCCCGTATTTGGCCAGACGATCTACTGCCGAGTTCTCCTCTCTCGGTACGTGTTCGACGAAGAAGGATTGGAAGCTCCCAATCAATCCTTTCACCTTTATGAGGTACTTTTGCAGGATGGTGTCGCGCACTTCGAACTCTCCCCGAATCTGAGATGCGACCACCATTGAATCGGTGAAAGCCATGACATCTTGGATGCCCAGCTCCTTTGTGAGGCGCAAGCCTGCTATGATGGCTTCGTACTCGGCTTGATTGTTCGTGACGGGGAAGAGAATCTCGACCGCTTGCTCGATCCTAGTTCCTTGTGGGCTGACAAGAACGATGCCCACCCCCACAGAGCTCTTGCCTGAGGCTCCGTCTACGAACATCTTCCAAGGGATGGGAGTAGAAGCTTCCTCTCCCGGCTCCACCTCTACCGAGAAGTCGGCCAAGAAATCTGCTACCGCCTGCGCTTTGATCGCCACCCGAGGCGAGAAGGAAATGTCGAACTCGCTGAGTTCTACCGACCATTTTGCCAGCCTCCCTGAATTCTCCACCCCTTCCAAGATATTTCGGAGAGGATGGTCAGTCACGACCCGGATGGAGTGAGCTTGGAAATAAGGCCGGAGCTTTCGCGCCGATACCACCAAGGCGAAGGCGAGCTTCTCCAAGATGGGATACTTCAACTCCGCCTTCTTGAGCACCTGGCTAACATAGTAGATGGGGAGCTGCTTCTTTCCTTCTTCTCGGACTAGCACGGAACTTACTGCTTCCGCCCCTACTCCTAAGTAGATGAGTAGGTCTTCGCCTTCTTTCGGGCTCTGAAGGAGAGGTGTCTGAGTCAACTGCTCCTTCAGCCTACCGATCGCCTTTTCGCACTCGTCGGACCATGCGAAGTTCTCTCTCTTACGGAGTGTCTTGAAAAAGGGAGAGCATTTCTCTCCTGCCTTGGACAGGAAGCGGCTGAGACCTGCCAACCTTCCTGTCAGCCTTTGGACTTCCTTCATGGTCTTCGGCGAGGCCATCTCTAGGATTTCCTTAACCTTGTCAGGGTTCGGCTCTACTCCTCCCGGGGTGATGAGGTACCCCAGAAACTTTCCCCTTCCAGCTCCAAATACGCATTTCGCTGGATTGAGCCTCATCTTGAACTTTCTCAGCATTGCAAAGGTCTCCACCAGATCTGTTATATGCTCCTGGATGCTCTTGCTCTTGATCAAGAGATCGTCCACATATACCTTCAGGTTCCTCCCCTTCTGCTCCTTGAAGACAAGGTCCATCATCCGCTAGTAGGTTGCTCCTGCATTCTTTAGCCCAAAGGGCATCATTTTATAGTTATAGCATCCATCCCCAGTGATGAAGGAAACATCACGGCAATCGGGGGGATACATCCGGATCTGGTGGTATCCCGAAAACGCATCAAGAAAACTCACTACAGGGAAACCGACGGCTGAATCAACCAGCGCGTCGATTCTAGGCAAGGGATAACAATCCTTGGTGCAGCTTTTATTTAGCAAAGAGAAGTCCACACACATCCTCCAGCTGCCTACAGCCTTCTTTACCATTACACCATTGGAGACCCAGCCTGGGTACTGGATCTCCGACACAAAACCTACGTCCATCAGCTTCTTCACCTCTTCACGGATAGGTCCGGCCAACACGGTGGCACTGGACCTCTTCTTCTGGCGGACGGGCTTCACCACGGGGTCGAGGTTGAGGTGGTGGCAGGCAACCTCTGGGTCGATCCCAGGCATCTCAGCAGCACTCCAGGCGAAGATGTCGACGTTATCCTGCAGGCACGTCGCCATCTCCACCTTCTCGGTGACCTTCAGCGATCCACCGATCTTCAGCAGCCCAGATACTCCCGCTGCGGAGAGTACCTCGATTTCCTCCACCTCCTCGGACGCCTCCAGTCGGATCGCGCCTCCAGTTACCCTCTCGAACTCCTCCGCCTCAGCCATCCAGCTGATGGTGCTAACCGAGCTGAGGTAGCACTCGTGGGCGTCTCTTGGATCGCTCCTGATCCTCACCTGGACGTCCCCTTGGCAATACTTGAGGCACTGATGGTAGGAGGATGGGACGGCCTTGAAGGTGTTGAGGAGTGGCCTCCCGAAGATGGCTTTGTAGCATCTCGGGGCGTCCACGATGACGAAACGACACTGGAGAGGGGTGCCACCGAGTATTACAAGGAGATCTACTCCCCCCTCCACCTCCTCTCCGGAGAAGCCAAAGAGGGGACCATCCGGCGCCCGGACTCTTCCTGCGCCGACTCCCAGCCCGTCAAACGTCTTCTTGAAGATGACGTTTACGGAACTACCGTTATCGATCAGGATTCGATCAACGGTGAAGTCTTCCACGACGGCTTGGATCACGAGGGCGTCATGAAAGGGATTCTCATTCCCCAGCATGTCTTCTTCGGAGAAGGTGATCTCCTCCAATGGGGGTGGTGCCTGCGAGGTCTAAGCGACGCTCCTTCGATAGATCTGATGGAGACTTCCCTTGCGGGAAGCTCCTATCCCCGCACCCACGTGGATCACCCCCACTCCTCTGCCTCCTTGGGCCACATCTCCTCGACCTCCTTGGTCGACTCGATCCTCGTTCCTCCTTCGACCGACGGCTTGAACGGTCGGCGGCTCGACCGGAGCTTCTATCCTCTGCTGCTCCCCTTCCACTTCTCCTGCTGCCAGCCTTCTCCTGGCTTCCCAAAAGTCTGGGCAGGCCATCGTACCATGCCCTTCCACCTGGTGGAGATCACAGTAGAGGGGAACCTCTTCTACCTGCGGCCTCTTCTGCTTCCTGTTCTTCCAGACTTGTCGATTGCCGCGCCTGGCAACCGCCATTGCTTCCTCCCTTCTTCCCTCCTGGCGCCCCTCTGGCCTGTCGAAATGCCTTCTCTCCGGGGATCTCCTTCCCCGATCCTGACGCTGAGGTCCCCTGGCCGGCTTCCACGGTGGCTGGTTAGCGGGGACTTGGTAGCGTCTTTCTTCCTCCCGACGCTCTGGAGCCTCGATGAGTCTTCTCTCATCGTTCTTTCTTGGCTCCTCCCTCCTGGGTTCTCTTCTCTCTTCCCTGCCTCTTCCCTCCGGCTTCCGCTTTTCCGCCCTCCTGGGCTCTTCCTACTTCCTCTTCCCAGGGGGACTTTCTTCTTCCTCCTCCTCATCTTCCTTGGTCACTCGGGTGAGCCTGGCTAGGAAGCCGCGGTTGGAAGCCTCACCCTGGACGAACTGGTTGGCCCTTTCGATGAGATTAGCGTAGGAGTAGGGAGGATTCCTATCGATCTCCAGCTTAAAGAGGCCTTCGCGAAGGCCGAAGGTTAGGGCCAGCTGCAAGGTGCGACCATCCACCTCCTGGATGTGCAACACCTCCTCTTGGAAGCGGTCGATGTAGTCCCCCAACGTTTCTTTTGCTCTCTGGGTCAGATGAAAAAGGGTCGTAGCCTCCTTCTTCAACTTCTTTGCCGTGGCGAACCGCATGTTCAGCCCCTGGCACAAGTCCTCGAAGCAGTATATGGAGCCTTCCGGCAACTGGTGGAACCAGTCCCTTGCCTTCCCTCGGAGGGAAATCGCGAACAGCCTACATTTGAAGGCGTCCGACATGGTCCGGAGGGAGGCGACATCCTCAAACCACTGGATGTGACGGATAGGGTCCTCCCTCCCCGAGTAGTAATTCATCGAGGGATCCCTGAACCCCTCTGGCACTGGCGCGGCGACGATCTCCTCGCAGAATGGGCTCCTCCCCCCAATTTGGCGACGAACTTCATCTTGCCGAGTATCTCCTCCATACTCGCTAGCCTGGCGAGTATTGTAGTATCTCACCTGCTCTTCCTGCTCGCGGAACCGAGTTCCGCCAGCTGCTTGCGATGCCTGCAGACCAAACTGCGACCTCCTTGGTCGCTCGAACTCCTCGACGTGCTCCTTCCCTGCTCGTCGAGGGTGAGCATCTTCCTCGGACGGACCCGTGCGATGAGGCGAGGTCGCCGTTCCTTCCATGCGAGTTAGAAGAGCTGCTCACATGGAGCCTTCTATCCTCCGTGCGAATTCTTCGAAAACAGCCAAGGATACGAACTCGCCACCTCGGGCCGGGTTTCCCACCACATCCTCGCGGTCACTAACTGTAACCATCTCACTTTTCCAACTAGACTTTCTTTCTCTGGCCGCGATCCACGCTAACCGCACCAAAGCGTTGACGCCTGGAAAATCCTGGCCCCAAAATTCGGATCAATGCAGCCTGAGGCTACTTGCTCAGCGGTTCAACGAGAAGGTTTGGTTAGCCACTACGAGCGAAACGGAGAGATAACAGACACAACCCCAGGTGCTGTGGTAGGGAGGTCTCATCACGTACCCAGAAGCTCAAAAGAGTCTTCTCCTCCAAAACCACAAATGGCCGAGCTTGGTACTAGGTAGGCACTTGTTAGGGAAGATTCTTGTCTGTCAGGGGGGGTGCAACTCTGATTTTTTTACAAGTGTCATTCCTGGTACCCCTGGGGGTCTATTTATAGACAAATCCTTGGGGGGGGGGGGGGAGCAGATGACTATCCCTGACCCTCTATAGTTGGTTTATCTAGACAAGGCAATTGGTTGGCGAGTAGGTAAGGAACTCAGACCTAACTGGCGAGTTGGTTGGCTAAGTCGCATATAGGCGAGTAGGTCCGAACTCACGACCTCCTTGCCTGGCCGGGTAGTGAACGCCGGGCAGGTCTTTCCTCCTCGTCTTGTGCGAGTAAGTACCTTCTCGCACAACCAAAACTCTTGACCTTCCTTCGTTCAAAGAACTCCGAAAGTCTGCGGTCGACGAACTCCGAGGGTCTGCGTTCGACGAACTCCGGGGGACTGCGTTCGACGAACTCCGAGGGACTGCGTTCGACGAACTCCGAGGGGCTGCGTTCGACGAACTCCAAGGGACTTCTGTGTTAACTTTGACTCCTGCCTACGTGGCCTTGAGACGGGCCCACCCTCGGAGAATGAGGGTTGTACAGCTTTGTTTCCCACTTCATTCGCAATTAAATTTATATCATCAATTACTCTTTCGATTATTTCCTCGTGACTCTTCATAACCAGACTAGTAGAATCTCCTACAGAGTCCGTATCTACAAAATTGCAAACAAGTATAATATAGCATAATTGCTTCGACAATGAGAAATGCCCAACATAATGACTAAGAGCATGACTTTCAAAGATCTATTTGGCTAAAGAAGATAAATCAAGTCACTTCAAGCTTCAATTTAGATGAAATTATCTTCAAAAAAAGTTCACTATAATGAAAAATGTAGCAGTATTACTGAGCAACACCAACCCTAAAATAAACACAAAAAAAGTTTATATTATACAAATATAAAAATGTATGTTGTAAGCTTCAAGAAAGAAAACATTACAGAATGTATAAATATTATGAAAATAAAATAAAGGATGGTGTATTGGTGTTATTAATATACACACCCGAAGCTTGTTTATGTTAGAAAATAAAATAATTGCTGCATGTTCCTCTTTTGATAAATCGGGTTCAAATGTCTAACGATTATAAATAATGTTAGAAATTATGTCACAAAATCTAACAATTCAAATGTGTATACCTGAACCTTTCTCTGTTTCTCATCCAATTGTGTTGGAATATTTTTCATATATTTCTATAATAATATATATTTTTTCGGTTTTGAAAAACTCTTATATAAGATTAACAACAAATGATAATAAACTATCATAAACGGTGAGGTAAGAAATAAAAGAAATTCAGAATAATATATATATAGTTTAGAATCAAGTCTGGGTAAGCCGTGTGGGCACTGCCCTAAAGAAGTTGCACCACCCTCCGACAGGACTTTCAACTGATGCTCACTCCTCCAATGTACAACACCTGGCTAGATCCCGAAAGTTTCGATGTGCGCGGACACCGAAGAAGCACAGAGCACCCGAACCCCCACTTGATGAAGCAAATGTAAAGAAAAGAAATCACGACAAAGATCGCAAGAGAGAGCGAGAATTCTTACTAATTGTAACGTTTATAATTAGTAAGAGATAATCGTGCAGAAAAACGTGGAAGATTTCCAACGTAAAAGAGTAATGGCGAGAAAAACGCGTAGAAGAAACGGTTAGAAATTAAGCGTAATAATTGCAAAGATAAAACGCAAAATGACAGAGGTTGCGTCGAATTCAATTTCACGCAACGTCGAAATCTTATCGACGCAACTCGACACTACGTCAAGATCTTATCGACGCAGGTCAAGCCGACGGAGAACATGTCGACGCAACTCGACGTTACGTCGAGTTCTTATCGACGCAGGTCAAGCCGACGGAGAACTTGTTGACGTAAGCGTCGAGATCTTATCGACGCAAGGCGGATGCGTCGAGTTCTATTATATTTGACGCAACTCCAACTTCAGGCGTGCTAGTCGACGCAACTTCGAGTTCTATTCGACGCAGCTCCGACTTCTATTCGACGCAACTTCGAATAAAAGAACTGGAATTATTTTGTACAAAAAATACAATTCAATTCAATTATTCCTCAAATCCGGATCCGGTGCGGTGCGCGCACGCACGTGTGTGGTTCATAGTTCCTCCTTATGTTCCTCCTTATGTTCCTTTGAACAAATAAGAAAGTGTGAAGATAATTATATACTTGCTAACAAGAATGTAGATTGACAAGGTGGGACTAAAAGGTTCATCATATTCTTCATGAAAGGTTTCCTCCAAATATTTGGATTTCCTCCATTTAGTTTTGGAGCTTTTCATCAATTATGAGGAACAAAACACCAAACACCATCCAAGATTGTGTTGGAATATTTTTCATATATTCCTATAATAATATATATTTTTTCGGTTTTGAAAAACTCTTAGGCCCCGTTCGTTTGGACGGAATTGAAGACTTGGAATTGAAATTCGACGTCGAATTCCAATTACGCCGTTCGCTTGTTAGGTAGCTTTAATAATTGAAATTTGAGTTAAATATCATGGAATTGATTTTAGCCTAAGCACAAAATCTAGCTAGACATATCGTAATTGGGCGAGTCTGGCACGCACAATTTATCACGTTTTTTGCCCGGGAACGCGTTTATGCGCCCGGGCGTAATTTTTCGACTGAGCGCGAGTTATTCGCACGGACGCGAGTTTTTCGCCCGAACACGCGTTTTTCGCCCGGACGCCCAAATTTTGCCCGACCGGAAATTTTCCGCCCTAGCGCGCGTTTTTCGCCCTGGCGCGCATTTTTCGCTCGGGCGCGCGTTTATGCGCCCGGGCGCACAATTTTTCGCCCGGGCGCGAGTTTTTCGCACGGACGCGAGTTTTTTGCCCGAACGCGCGTTTTTTCGCCCGGACGCGCAAATTTTGCACGGGCGGAAATTTTCTGCCCGAGCGCGCGTTTTTCGCCCCGGGGCGCGCATTTTTCGCCCGGGCGCGATTTTTTTCGCCCGTGCGCGATTTTTTTTGCCTGGGCGCGATTTGTTTCACCCGCGCGCAATTTTTTTCTCCGAGAGCGTTTTTTTGCCCGGACTCGATTTTTTCGCCCGAGCGCGAATTTTTCGCCCGGACGCGAATTTTTCGCCTGGGGGCGAAGTTTTCGCCCGGGCGCGAAATTTTCTCCCAGGGGAGAGTTTTTCGCCCCGGCGCGATTTTTTCGCTCAAACGCTATTTAACAACAAATGATAATAAACTATCATAAACAGTGAGTTAAGAAATAAAAGAAATTCAAAATAATATATATATATATATATATATATATATATATATATATATATATATATATATATATATAGTTTAGAATCGAGTCTGGGTATGGCGTGTGGTCACTGCCTTAAAGAAGTTGCACCACCCTCCGACAGGGCTTTCAACTAATGCTCACTCTTCCAAGATACAACACCTGACTAGATCCCGAAAGCTTCGATGTGCGCGGACACCGAAGAAGCACAGAGCACCTGAACCCCCACTTGATGAAGCAAATGTAAAGAAAAGTAATCACGACAAAGATCGCAAGAGAGAGCGAGAATTCTGAGAGCGTGAAAGCGTAATTAAACGATTCAGAAAAATCTCCTATATAGGAGTCTCGGAAAATTAACATGTAATTAATTTTAACGTTTACAATTAGTAAGAGATAATCGTGCAGAAAAACGTGGAAGATTTCCAACGTAAAAGAGTAATGGCGAGAAAAATGCATAGAAGAAACGGTTAGAAATTGCGCGTAATAATTGCGAAGATAAAACGCAAAATGACAGAGGTTGCGTCGAATTCAATTCGACGCAACGTCGAAATCTTATCGACGCAACTCGACATTACGTCAAGATCTTATCGACGCAGGTCAAGCCGACGGAGAACATGTCGACGCAACTCGACGCTACGTCGAGTTCTTATCGACACACGTCAAGCCGACGAAGAACTTGTCGATGTAAGCGTCGAGATCTTATCGACGCAAGGCGGGTGCGTCGAGTTCTATTTGACGCAACTCCAACTTCAGGCGAGCTAGTCGACGCAACTTCGAGTTCTATTCGACGCAGCTCCGACTTCAATTCGACGCAACTCCGAATAAAAGAACTGAAATTATTTTGTGCAAAAAATACAATTCAATTCAATTATTCCCCAAATCCAGATCCGGTGCGGTGCGTGCGCGCACGTGTGTGGTTCATAGTTCCTCCTTATGTTCCTTTAAACAAATAAGAAAGTGTGAAGATAATTATATACTTGCTAACAAGAATGTAGATTGACAAGGTGGGACTAAAAAGTTCATCATTTTCTTCATGAAAGGTTCCCTCCAAATATTTGGATTTCCTCCATTTAGTTTTGGAGCTTTTCATCAATTATGAGGAGCAAAACACCAAACATCATACAAGGCTCTAATAAAATATTATAAATTAAATAACGTTTTAATTACAAAATTTCTAACAATAAGCACCTGAGGTATAAATCTTTCATCTCCTTTAAAGATAAATTTCTAAACCAGAAAGCTTTAATTTGAATATGTTATTGATATATATTATGGGTTGGTGTTATAAACAAATCTATTATGGCTGTCAGCAAATCATAAAAAATCAGTTCCAAAAAATCACTACTAGCAAACCATTAGGTTTTGCGCTCCTGGGCCGAAACTCCCCTCCTGATTTCATCGCTCTCCCGATTCCAGCCGTCTTCTCGCTCGAGGTCTCCACTCTTCGTCGTTCAGCTGTCTTCCTGACCGATTCCAGCCGTCATACTTCTTCGTCGCAGGCGTTCCAGATTTGGCGTAACTCTGATGTGGACTGTTTGGGCCGCCCAACTCATAACAAACTCGACCACTCTCCGCCGAGGTATGTATATTGAAACCAGAGAACTGGTCCCGACGTTCGCAAGGGGGATGCAGCTAACCCTTACTTGACCCGAGCTAGAACCCTTGGCCAGTTGCTAAGAGCCGAAAGACCTTGCCCTTGAAGAACACCTAAGTCCACAAACGGACCCCTTAAGCTGCAGCGTGGAGGTCCCACCACATACCCGGAAGCTCACAAGGAACTTCCCCTCTCAAGCCAATGCTGAGCCTGGGCACCTTGGAGGGCACTAAGGATCACCTCATCGTCCACCTTCAATGACAGGGGGAGGGGAGGGGTAGTGCTTGCTCACAACACACACGCGAGAGAGGGGGGTATCAACATCCCTTCCCAAGGTGCCCATGGGGGTCTATTTATAGATTTCCCAAAATTGGGCTGCGGATAGCCAAAATTATACTATCGGCAGCTCAACAACTAACCTGAACGACCAAAACAGTGGGGGGGGGGGGGGGGGGGGGGGGGGGGGGCGAGTGGAGCTTGAGACGTCAACTCCCCCCCTTGCCGGGGGTCAGGAGAGTGGACTGAATGGTCCACTGCCTGGGCTTGGGCGAGTGGACCACTCGGTCCACTCTCCTCAGGGGCGAGTGGACCCAGGGTCCACTCCCCTGATTGGCCGGGGCGATCCCTCACCCTGGGCGAGTGGACCATGGTCCACTCGCCCCCTCTGGGCGAGTGGACCTCCCGGGGATTGGGCGAGTGGACCACTAGGTCCACTCGCCCAGGAAGTGGACTTCCGGTCCACTTCCTCCCCCCCTGGGACTGCATCTTTGATCCCGACGGACTCCAATTGGTCGATCTTCTGCGTCACGGTCATCCTCTCTACCACGACCTCATCCGCGTCGGGTCACACCGACTCGGAAAATATGAGGGTTGTACAATGTAGTTCATGTTCCAGATCTAGCGAAACTCCTCTTCCGTTTTCGATTCTTCCTCCATTTTGGATGCCACCTCTTCTTCTTCCATCTTCTCCACCAAGAATCAGGTGTGCAAATTTCAGATCTGCTAATTTCTAATTGGTCTTCTTCCATCTTCTCATTTTTGGATGTCGCCTCATTTTCTTCAGATCTTGTTAATTTCAAATCCTGCTAATTTCTGACTGTTCCCGATTCTTCCTAATTGCTCTAGATTCTTGCTGCTAGAGAGAAGCATTGAATTTTAGGGCTCTCAAGAGAAGCATTGAAATGACGATTTTGTATTTCTCCCTGTATATTTGGTTACAGATTTAAAAGAAATTTAGAGGGTTTTGTGAAGAAGAAGAGGAATAGTAAGAAAATGAACAGAAAAGTCTGGAATGTCTTCAGCCTGTTTTGATCAACTATGAAATCATTTGAAGTGATTTTCCTTTATGTGCATTCTCACAAACACCAGCAAATATTTCATAGTCTAATAGATTGTTTTTTGTGAGTGGTTTGCTAATAACAAAATGATTTTCAAATAGTCATTTTCAAAAATAATGATTTTGCTAGTAGTAATGATTTGCTAGCAGCAGAAATAGATATGCTAATAAGAACACCCTTGTAGTATATATCAAAACCAGAAAGCTTTAAATCCAGTTCCTTTAGTGTTGACGCCAGGAAAATCCTGACCTCAAGATTCGGACCGATGCAGCCGGAGACTACTTGTCAAGCGGCTCGAAGAGATGGCTTGGCGGGCAACTATGAGGAAGCTAGAAGAGCAACAAACAGGACCCCATGTGCTACGGCAGGGAGGTCCCACCACGTACCCAGAATCTCCGAAGAGACTTCCCCTCCAAGACCAAAAATGGTCGAGCAGGTTACAAGGAAGGCACCGACTTGGCTAGTACCGGGAGTAGTGGCCAAGTGCGGCAGGTTCCAGAATGCAAGAGCAGGGTTTCAAGAGCTCAAATCCAGGTGCCAATCCAAGTACCCATGGGGTCCTATTTATAGGAAAACCAAGGGGTAGGGGGGTTTTTATAGCCCAGCCCCCGCCCGTCGACTAGCGACATTGAGGCGATCTCCCCGGGCAAATGGGCGAGTATCACCTATGGTCACCCACCTTTTGGCGAGTATCCGGGCTACTCGCACGAGTGCACCCCTACTCGCCTAGGCTTTCTTCTGCTCCTACGCTCGACGAACTCTGGAGGGCTGCGTTTCGACGAACTCTTCTACTACTCCTGCTGGCCAATTTTGTCCTTGTATCTCGAATTGTTGACTTTTGTGTTTGACCTTTTGACTTTGACCTTTTGACCACGTGGCTTGGAGAGGGCCCACCCTCGGAGAATGAGGGTTGTACACAATCCCCGCTCTTTGCGAGTAACGTAGTTGCTCGGAAAGAATCATCCAACCGTCATTCGACGATCAAGCCTTCTTGCGAGTATTGATTGATAGTCGGCATCCTACTGGTTGACGCTCGGGCTCTATATATAGAGGGGAAGGGGTCTCTGAGGGCACGACTTTTCTGATCTCGCTCAAGATGTCGCGTAGTATTGCCGAGGAAGCTGCCGCTGATTTGGCCGAGCTTGCTAGTTTGTTGCCACCATTGCGGAAGCCCGCTCGCGACGCCGAGCTTGAGGACTTCCTCGCCTCCAGGAAGAGGAAGAGGCTTGAAAAGAAGAAGGAGAAGAAGAACAAGAAGAAGAACAGTGCCGACGCCACCGAGAATGTCGCTGATCCTCACGTCGGCACTACCCAGCAGGTACTCGTCGACTTGGGTCTCGGTCAATCGGGTGGCTCGCCTGCTCCTAATCCTCCTGAGTCGAGCGTCCCTCCAGAAGCTAGTACGGCTGAAACCTCGGCACAAGTTCAAGCTGAACCCCCTCCTTTACAAAGTGAGAGCTACTTACTCGCTGTTATTTTGGTTTGAGTCGCCTGCTTCTACTGGCGTGTTTCTGATGCTCTTGATACTATCTCGCAGGTCCGCCGCTCACCGATGTTCGGGAGGAGCCTTTGAGCATCATTCCTCTGCGATCATCGCCTATGATCTCGCCCAGGACTGGGGGAGGAACTCGTCGGGGTGGATCGGTGTGGATCCTTCACAGCTCTTCGGTGGAGAAGAGGCCGATGAGCGAGCAGAGGGCTCCTTCAGCGAGTAACCTTCCTCCGCCACCACCGCCTTTGCAGCAACCAGAGGTGGCGAGTAGCGCGCAGCTGCCCACGGATGAACTTCCTCCACCTCCTCCGTTTCCTCCTCCTGCCGATATCCAGGGCGATCAGCGCCATCTGTCTTCCTCGGCTCCCACCATCCATCCGGCCGAGTCCTCGCGCCGAGGCGGGGTGGTGGGGTCTTCTGGCTTCTTCGCCCCAAGGGGGGGAGGGAGACCAGTGGATGGTCGCGGTCGGGGGGAAACTCTTCGCGACAGGGAGCCCTCTGCCGGGAACCCATCCGGTCGGTGAGGTGCTGGACATCACAGCTCCTCCCCTCACCGAGGAAGGAGTCCCCCTCCTCGGCGATCTCGCAGTCCTCCTCGTAGCTCGAGGAATGATACTCGCCGACCTGGTAACTTTAACTACTCGCTCTGTGTGTAGCTGTCTCCCATGTACTTGTTACTAAAGCTCCTTTCATTTTTGTCGCCCTCGCAGCTCGCGCTCAGACTCCCATGGGAGCTTTGATTGACGGAGTGGGGCTTCCTTCACGCGAGTATTAGGAAAGTGCTACTCGCGCCATTCTGGATCTGGAGGCGAAGTTGGAGCGCCTAGCGATCAGCGACCCGCATCGTCGCTTGACGGAGGTGGAGGCTCGGGTCGAGCGCCTGACGGCTAGCGAGCCTCAGCGTCGTTTGACCGAGTTGGAGGCGCGAATGTCCCGATTGGAAGAGTTCGATACTCGCCTGGCCGTTGTGGAAGCTCGTCTTCAGTCTGTCCACGATCTGGAGCGCCGGGTTGGCAGGATGGATCACTGAGTGCAGCTGCACCAGGACGAGATGGTCGGGATTCGTGCGAGCATGGGTTCGGCCGGTCGCCTGGCGAGAATGGAGCAGCAGCTGCGACAAGGCGAGGATGCAATGTCCGTGGCCTTCGAGCATTATAGGCGCGCTCGTCGCATGGGTTGGGTCGGGCGACAACCCCAACTCCCTGATGCTCAGGCGAGCACCCAGGATCTCCCCTAGGATCTGCTCTTTTTCTTTCTTCTTTTTTATAGTCGCCAGGTCGCCTTCTGGCGAATGTCTGTGATCGAACATTTCGCTTTGTAATATTATTCGGCGAGTAGTTTAATCTCGCCCTTTAATTCTTGGTTTGTTATGCTGAAATGCTTTGTTTTCTTCTATCTTCTTTTTTATCGTTTTGCGAGTAGTGGTTGCACGTCGCGCCTTTTGGCGAGTTTCTATGGATTCCGATGTAGGTACTCGTCAGTTTGGCGCTAGCGATTTGACGTACGCCCTTGGTTTTGGCGACTTCCCTCGATACTCGCCACCCCTGACTCGTGATCGCGGCGGCGTACGCGACAAGCCAAGTCTCGTCGAGTACTATAAATAGGGGGGTGGGTACGTATTTATTACGCTTTTGACGATTTTCCTTCCCAGCGAGTATCTGCCGATTGTTCCCCTCCTCGTCTTTTTGATACTCGCTTCTTCATTTCTCTCTTCCTGAATGGCTGACGAGGCAGCTATTCGCCGTGCAAGTCATGCGAAGAACTTCGAGGCGACTTCTTTCAAGAAGCCGATTACTCGGCCGAGCGATCTGAAGGAATTCTCTGCTAAGTTCTTATTGCCGGGGTATGTCGCCAGGCTTCCTCGCGAGGATGAACGCCTGAACTCCTTCTCGGCGACCGAGCTGATCTTCCCCATTCACCATTTCGAAGTCGGCCTACGACTACCCTTGTGGTCGGAGGTCTGCCAGATACTCCGCTATCACAGGAGTCCCTGCCCAAATCAATCCAAATGGAGTGGCGATGATCATGGGCTTTCTCTGCTTCTTGCGAGAACAAAAGATCGCCTTTGATCTCTCCGTCTTTCAGCGAGTATTTCATTTCGGCGCCACTGGCGAGGGCGTCGTCTTTTTGTGCAGTCATGTCTGCACGTTGCTCGGCACGGCGAATAAGAACCATCGCTGGACCGAACGATTAGTCATCATCAAGGGCGACTTTGGCGTCGTGCCGACCTCATCCTTCCAGCCGGCAGAGAGCGCCTTCACTCCCCCTTATTTGGAGGAGAGCCGGGAGAAGTTACTCGACAGCTTCCGAGGTCGCCGCCTGGATGTCGTCTTCTGGAGGAGGCGAGTAGATGAGCTCGTCGAAGTGTTCCCGGGCGAAGGTAGTCTTCTGAGCGAGTATTTGGTCATATTCGCCAATTCGTCTTCAGTCGGTGTCTAATGTTCTTCTCTTTATGCCTTGATGCAGCTACTCGCTCCTTACCGAGCGAGCTTCTTCCCTTGGCACCAAAGGCGGGGGCTTCTGCTCCGGTCGATTTATCGCCAGGCGGCGATGAGCAGGAGGTTGCCGACGATGATGTTGGGCCCTCTAAAAAGCGGAAGGCCAAGGAGAAATCCGCCGAGCCTGCGAGAAAGAAGGAGGTCGCCAAGAGGGACCTGAAGGCGAAGGCAAATCCTTCGGAGGCTGGCGAGCCCAGCGGTCATCCGAACTTCGGCGAAGGTGTGGGCAGCGAGGAGTCGCCCTCTGGTGTCCTGGGTTGAGCGGGCCAATGAAGTAACCTTGAGCACCAACCTCCCCGCCCGGTCGGATGATTGGGAGGATGCCGACGAGGCTTTTGACGTGATGTTCGCCCTCTATGGTCGCGCGGATGCCGAATCCCTGCAAGACGTTTCGGCCGAGTATCTCGCCCATCAGAGCTCGCGAGCTTACCTGCGAGCTGCCGAGCTCGGTCACGCGACGGCGAGGAAACTGCTTGAATATGAGCAGGTGATCAAGGTGCAGAGCAAGAAGCTCATCACCATGGGGCTGGAGGCCGCCAAGTGGAAAGATCATGAGGTACTCGCACGTCGCCTTTCTGATCTCTGAGATAGTCGCCTTTTGTGTCGATGGATTTTTGCTTAACCGCTGCTTTTTTACCTGTACAGGCCGCCGAGGTGGAGATGGCGAAGAAGGTGTCCCAGCTGGAGAAGGAGTTGGAGGATACTTGACAAACCTTGGAGGCCGCCCAAGTTCGCATCGCCGAGCTGGAAACTCGGCCTGCCGAACAACAGCCTTCGTCGGCGGGCCCCTCCAGGGTTGGCAAGCAGATTCGGATATACTTGGCGACGATATGGCGTATATTCGCCGGGAGATCGCGCGAGCAACCGGGAAGGTGGTTCTAAGCAGTCTGAAGGCCGATGGCCTCTTGAAGCCGGAGGCAATGAACCTGACTGTCATGGACATCATCCCGGCACTACTCGCCGAAGAGTCCAACTCCCCTATGCGAGATCTTCCATCCTCATCCACCGATTCCGAGGTTGACGATTCTGAGGACGGGGGTGATGATGGCGAAGATGTCGACGCTGATGGCGAGGATGGTGGCGATGATGATGCATAGTCACATGACCCCCTTTTGCAAATCTGTACAACAATTTTTGTATATGTACTTATGAAAGTAAATGAATACAATTTTTTGCTCGCCTTTTGTAGTCGCTTTTTGCTTTTCTTCTTTTTGTGATCATGCCGAGTAGGCTCTTAGGTTCGGGGCGAGGTTGAGTGCTCGCTAGGTGATTAAGCATAGACGAGATAGGATCCTGTGGACGACGATCATAACTTACTCGCACGTTAGTCGCTCGCTTGTTGGATACTCGCCCATATATACTCGCACCCGCATACTCGCATCTTCATACTCACATCTGCATATGAAGAAGGATCTTTGAGATATGCACTTATAAGACTTCATTTTGTACCTCCATGTTGATGTTGTTGAAGAGATCGACACAGTAGGGAATAACTGTCGGGGAGGTTCCAATGGAGCACCTTCCAAGGGAACACAACATCCCAAGGTCCTTACCCTGCTGCTCTTGTTGATGCTGTTGAAGAGGTCGACACAGTAGGGGATGACTATTGGGGAGGTTCCAATGGAGCACCTTCCAAGGAACACACCATCCCGAGGTCTTTACCCTGCTGCTCTTGTTGATGCTGTTGAAGAGGTCGACACAGTAGGGGATGACTGTCGGGGAGGTTCCAATAGAGCACCTTCCAAGGAACACACCACCCCGAGGTCTTTACCCTGCTGCTCTTGTTGATGCTGTTGAAGAGGTCGACACAGTAGGGGATGACTGTCGGGGAGGTTCCAATGGAGCACCTTCCAAGGAACACACCATCCCAAGTTCTTCGTCCTACTTGGATGCTGAATGCCGATCCAACCTGTTTCCTGTTGCTCAATAATTAAACGGGGAGTTAAGCACACTTAAGCACATTAACTCACACGATAGGAGGAAAAACTTGGAAACGAACAACCGAGGCACTGTCCCCTGATCAGTTAAGTCGATCATCTCTTCGTTGAATTGGGAGGTCGGCGTCCAGACTTCTTCCTGATAATCTCACCAGTCGGATGAGAAATGCAATCGGTGGGAACCGCAGCCAACATGCAAGGGGGGAGCTGATCTCGGCCGTCATTGCAGAGGCTTGGACTTAAGGGGACGTATAGCCGAGGCATTGTCCCATCACCCGTTCTGAGCTTTTACGAGAATCAAGTCGGAGGCCAGTTTCCCAACCTAACGCGGAGATCGGCTTTGCCTGCTTCTCTTCTTTTACTTGAAAACACATCTTTGACGAAGCAGATAAGGGCGAGCACCACCTTTGCCGAAGTCGATTATTCCTTCGTCGGATTGGGAGGTCGGCGTCCAGACTTCTTCCTGATAATCTCACCAGTCGGATGAGAAATGCAATCGGTGGGAACCGCAGCCAACGTGCAAGGGGGGAGCTGATCTCAGTCGTCATTGCAGAGGCTTGGACTCAAGGGGACGTATAACTGAGGCATTGTCCCATCACCCATTCTGGGTTTTTACGAGAATCAAAATGGAGGCCAGTTTCCCAACCTAACGCGGAGATCGGCTTTGCCTGCTTCTCTTCTTTTACTTGAAAACTTATAGCCGAAAGAGACAAAAGACTCACTATTTCCCATGTTTAAGGGAGGTGATGGTTTTATTTATGGACAATAAATTTACAGGGGTGGGATGCGTACATACTCCCGTTTAGGAGTCAAACCTTTTCAGGTTGTCGCCGTTCTAGGTGTTTTCCAACAGCTCCCCTTCACGATGAAGGGTTCTTCCCGTCTTGGATTAAGCTTCCTGGCGGCGGCTGATCTTCCTGTCGCGTCCAGCTTTTGCTTACCTAAGAAATAAAAAATGGGAACCGTCCAAGATCATCATCCTGCTCGCCTCGACCTCCAGGTTGTCAAATGTGTTCGTGAGAACGAAGTAAAGATGTCACAGACTGAACCCCCGTTGCACACCAGGATTCGGTTGACGGTGGAGTCTTCGACGATCGCTTGAATTACACGGGCATCACGGAAGGGATTCTCATTCCCTAACATGCCCTCCTCCGAGAAAGTGATCTCCTTTAGCGGGGGTGGCACTTGAGAGGTTAGAGTGACATTCTGGCGGTAGGCCTGGTGGAAAATCGTTTTGCGGAAAGATCTGAGCTCCGCTTCTCCATAACTCACTCCTACCTCCCCGACCTTGATCCTCCCTTGACATTCTTGGCTGACCCGATCCCAATTCCTCCTCCGGCTATTCCTCCGATTACGTCTGTTCCCCTGACGGGAAACAACCATCGACTCCGCGCATCCTTCCTCCTGACGACCTTCTTGCCTACCACGATTCCCCCCCTCCGACACCTGGTATTTTCTTCCCTCCTTTAGCCGTTCCGGAGTTTCAAAGGGTCTTCCCACTTCCTGTCTCCCTGGCTCCTCTCCTCTGCGCTTTGCCGGCCTACGCTCTTCCGGCCTCCTCTCCAATCTTTGTGGCTCCTCCTTTCTTCTTACGGGGATCATCTCTTCTTCCTCTTCCTCCTCTCTGGTCAGCTGGGTGGACTTGGCCAGGAAGCCACGATTCGAGGCATCCTCGTAGACGTCCGACATGGTCCGGATGGGGACTGCATCCTCAAACCAATGGGGGTGTCGGATATGGTCGTCTCTCCCCGAGTAGTAATTCATCTCGGGATCTCTGAATCCTTCTGGCACTGGCGCGCCGACGGTCTCCTCCCAGAATGGGCTCCTCCCACCAAACCGGCGACGACCCTCTTCTTGGCGAGTATCGCCCCCATACTCGCTAAACTGGCGAGTACCGAAGTACCTCGCCTGCTCCTCCTCCTCACGGAATCGGATTCTGCCAGCTCCCTGCGAGACTTGCGAGTAGAACTGCGACCTCCTTGGTCGCTCCAGCTCCTCTCCATGCTCCTTCCATGCTCGCCGAGGGTAAGCACCTTCTTCGGTCAGAATCGGGCGATGAGGCGAGGTCGCCGTTCCTTCCGTGCGAGGTTGAAGATGTAACATCCCCCAGACGACTAGGCCCCCCCAAGTGAATTTGTCATGACTAGGTCATGACAAGGCCTTGGTAGCTTAGGAACCCCTTGACACTTAGGCAAAATGAGTAAAAAAATCACATTTGGTCTGCAAATAGTAAATTCCAAATAGTTGACTTTAGGGCTTCAACTTGGCTCACCAACCCCACCACTCATTTAGGTCTAAAATATCATAGGGGACCCAGTGGAACAAAAAGCCCCATGACTAGGTCAACCCTAGGGCTCAATTTGACCAAAAGTCAAACTTGTCCAAATTAGGTCAAATCACTTAAACCTAGCCCAATACCTTTGGGCTAGCTCAATTGAGTGGTCAACTAGCCTAGTAGGGTGACATTAAACACAGGAGAGAGTGGAAAATCGGTCATGGTGATTAGGAGAGAGAAAATAAGGGTTTTCCCCAATTTTGAGGAGAGAGAAAGAGGTCATTCATGGCCATTAAGGTGACACACCCCTTGGCATCCCTCCATTACACTCCCATTCATCTTCTCTGATGAATTTGAGAAGATTCCAGCCGTTTCTAGGGGCAATTAGGGCAGGGGGGATGCATAGGGTCGGCCATGAGGAGGGAGGTGAAGAGGACAATAATGGCACATGGGGTTAAAGCCACCATCACCCCCAATTAACCCCACTATCACCTTCACAACCATCAGAGGAGTGAAACCCCCCATTTTCCCGAAGACATTGAGCCTTATATGCAAGGATGGCCATGACACCCAAGCTTGGAGAAGGAAAAAATGGTGGCCGGCGATTGGAGCCACCAAAACCCCCAAACAAGGTCCAATCCTCCTCCTCCTCCTTACTTGTGCTAGCATCTTAGATCAAATTAGGTGAGAAATCGGGCTCAAAAGAGCCCGATCGGAGAGTTAAAATTTCAGATTTTCCATGGAAAAATCACCCTTGTGAGTTCGCCGGAAAACACCCCTCCGGCGGCCGTGTCGCCGCCCGGCGATAGCCCCCACCTCAACGGAGGTGGTGGTGGCGGTGGCCGGCCAGGGAGGTGGCCGGGGTGGCCGGAATCAAGGCCTAAATGTGCTAATAATATTAAGTGTCTTGAGAAAGGGAGCTTTGGGGTGTCATCCCATTATAGTTCCTAGTACCGTAGCGAGCCCCTTACAGGGTAACCCTCGGGAAGTCAAAGATTAACCATAAACTGTAAGAGTAAAATGTTATACAAGAATAATTTAATAACACACTCACCCACACCCCGTGGTTCCGGGAGTTTAGCTGGTTTGGTTCTACGAGCAGTAGGCTCGGTGGTTGTAAGAGCGGATTGCTAAGTCAGGTGAGCTTGTGACTCAGTAGTGTTTGTAGGTACGGATGGGTTGGTTCGGCGAGCCGATGGCTCGGAAGGTTATTGATGGCGGGCAGGTTAGCCCGGGGAGCTTATGGCTCGGAGGTAGGTAGTAGAACATGTTGTATGTGCATTGAAGGTGGTGGGTCTTCGGTATTGGACGGTCGTTCACACCAACGTCAATACGTTGACTCGGCAAGTGTGGTATTTACACTTAGCCATGAAAGTCTGGTGGTCCAGGCAGTAAGAGTACGCGGATGCTCCGCGGGTTTTGCGTTGAGGCGTACGATAGGTCTAGGTTAGGTAGTGTGAATACCAACCTAGAGGTGGGCGAGGCCCAACCCACCGCTTCCGTTTGCCACTACGGGAGTATCCTGGGAGTCTTGCTAGCTCCAAAAAGGGGGAACTAAAGGTTATGCGCATAGAGTCGTAGTGAGTGAGTTGCACTTGTATGAACATAGCATAACAGCATACCTTGCATGTCATAGCATAAACATTGCATTTCAACCCCTACCCCTATCATATAAAATGGTATGGGACATTTTATACGATAGGCCCTGCAAAACGACCCCTTGGTCTATAGGGGTAATCCCTATAAATCAATGTTACTTTTCTTACTTACTTTCTCTACTGTCATAACTTACTATTCGTTACTGTTTACTTGTTGTTACTGTAACACCGCAAAAATCGTAGCCCAGCGAGGTAGGCGGAGTGGTAGCGTCGCGCTCGGAATAGGCTGAAAATTCCATAGCAGGTTCTTCGCGCACGCTCACTGGCCTCCTTCGCGCACGACCAGTGGTCGTGCTCCTGATCGTGCATTAATTCACAGGGGTTGAAGGTCGGCTGATCGTGTAGCGCACGATCAGGGGATGTTGGCCGCGCACGATCACTGACCGTGCGCCGCTGCTCGTGCGCACTGTTTATTCTGCTCCGCGAAAAGTGACGGTGATGACGATCCGGCCGTCCAAAAATCTTGGGATTTGATCCAACGGCTGCGATGGTTGGCTGGGGGGTTTTAGGTCTTGGTAGAGGAGTTAAACCCTCATATTTCCAAGTCATTTCTCTCTCTTAGGTTGGAGAAAGGAGGAGGAGGCAAGGAGGAAGGAGAGGGGGAATCCGCCATTGCCGGAGCTTCGGAGCTCCGTTCGCCGATCTGAGACCGGCAACGCGTAGAGGGCGTCGAGGCGCTGCTTCTCCACCGTTTGTTTGCAAGCTTCTCATGGCTAGGAGGAGATCTCAAAAGGTAACGACATTTCTCCTCCCGGTCTTTAGGATGCGTGCATGGCATCCATTTGTTTTCTGCATTTTGGCACCGGATCCGTCGAGTGAGAGGGATCCGGGTCGCCTTGGTTCGAAAGGAACCATCGGGTTGATTGAGTCCGTCCCCGACATGATTTGCACTAGAGATCCGCTCCGTTAGCGGATTAGGCATTGTGGGTGAAGCCGGATTTGTGGTCGTAGGTCCGATTCGGTGATGTTGATTTACGCGCATTCTAAGGTTTTTGTTAGAAATCCGAATACGGCGAACTCGTCGTTGTGATGCCCTTGTAGCTTCGTGTGGCAACGAACGTTGGGTTTAGGGCGGAGAAGTAATGTGCGGAATATGGGGCTTGTGATGCCTAGTGTTGTGCGAAGGCGCGATTGGTCTTTGTGGTCGGCTGGCTATCCCGTGAAGACTGAGATTCACGTGTGGAGAGTGTCCCGGCAAGATTAGTCCCTTCGATTGTTGACTGACGAGAATGTCTGTGCTACGGATGAGTCCGTTGACGGTCGCCAGGCGAGGCAATCGGTGGACGTTGTCCCGAGAGTAAGTCCAGGGCCTTGGGACATTTTTGTTAGCCAGAATTCTTAGTATCGGTCTTATGTGTTGTTGCCGGCCCGAGCGTGTGAGCTGTTAGACAAGCCCGATGGCATGGCGAGCCAGGCGAGGTGGGTCTCAGCGAGAGCTCTTGGCCTTGGGCTACGATGCCCTTGCGGGGAAATGACGAGTACCCCTGTGTTTGTAATGTGATGATGATGTATGATGATGTGATAGATTCATACGCTTTAGGGTGCCTTGGGTGAAACCCGGGTTTGCATTCATTTTGCATTGGTAGGCCCCTTTTTATTATCTGCTCAACATAGAAACGTGGATGCTGTATGTGACACTCATACCTGTTTTTATGCTGTTTCCTTTTATGTACATTTGCATACGAAGTGCTGACTTGCAGGGTGAAGTAGTTCCCCGGGGTCCGCTAGGACGGCCGGGAGGAGGGATGTTGTTACACCGTTTGTGGTCAGTCATAGCTGACCCTCGTTTACCGCTCTTTGTGATTTGGTTGCAGGGCAAGAATCGTAGGCTGGACCCAGCGCGCCGGCCAAAAAGGCCTAAGCCTCATGAAGTGTTTACTGTTATTCTCATGCACTTCTATTATTGCATTTTTGTTGTAACCGGCTTGCATGCCGAGGTAGTTTAGGTAAAACTACTGTTTCCCCTTTTGTTGGGATGTCCTGTCGTGTTGAATGTTTGGTGATTTGGACTGTGTTTTGTAAGGCCTTAAGGCCAATCGGACTCCTATGTATTGTGGACAATCTCTGAGGTTTTAATGTTTGTTTCCGCTGTGTTGTCTGAGTTTTGAGAATGGGTAGTTAATATCATCTTTTGATACTGAAGCTGTGGCGGTTATATGCTGTGGGGTCCCGGCCGGACCCATGTTATATGGTCATTGCAGGGGAGGTGTTACAATTTGGTATCAGAGGGAGGTTTGCGTATTCTTGCGAGGTCTAGTGTATTTGGATCGCGTTAGAGATTGTCCACATAGGAGTATTGCGCGGGATCATGAGTATCCCTTTGTTCGAGTCTTGCGAATAGAGCTTGATAAGTCTTTTTCCTTGCTTATGCTAGGATGTTGGCGACGATGCGGGGACATCGAGGAGGCAAGAGGAGCCTTCGGGAAGCAGTGCTACTGCTCCGGGCCTCATGAATGTGGGCATGTCCCCGGCCGATTTCTGTCGCATGCTAGCGGAAGCAATGGTCGCGGCTCAAGCTGGAGCTATGCCACGGGTTCCTACACCGATAGTGCAAGTTGCGACTCCTATTACTCCGGCGGCTACGCCGGATACACTGGAGGTCGAAGTAAGGCAAGCAGAGCCTTTAGCGGAAAGAGCTATTCCGATGGGTGATCGATTCATGAAGTATTTCTTGAGTTTTCACCCTCCGACATTCAAGGGAATGGGCACTCCAACGGATGCCGAGGATTGGCTTTCGAGGATCCAGGAGCTCTTGAAGGCAGCTGAGACCCCAGCTGAGAGGCAGTCTCACTTTGCGAGCTTCATGTTAGAGGGCGATGCGAAGTTGTGGTGGGTGAACCATAACGGTCGATATTTTGTTGGGCGTGTTCCGTCCATGGAGGAGTTCAGAAACGCTTTCCTAAAGCGTTATATTCCGGCTTCAACAAGGTTAGCACTGCAACGGCAGTTTCTGCATTTGGTGCAGCGGGAGAAGACAGTGGATGAATATCTGCAAGAGTTCACTCGTTTGGGTCGTTATGCGGGAACGACCATGGCAGATGATGAAGAGAGGGATAATCTCTTCTATCAAGGGTTGAGAGAAAATTTAAGGCAACCACTCATAGCCTTAAAGAATGCGGGATTCAATAAATTGGTCGAAGCCGCTCGCACATTGGAGAGCGACTTGGAGCGAACTCAACGGCGAAAGGGTGTTGCGGCAAAGCAGGGAGAAGGAAAGCCTTCTCAGTCCCAATCTCAGTGGAAGTCTGAGGGAAACCGATACAAGAAGAAACCCCGTCATAATAGGACTGGGGAGAGAAGTGGCGCACCCTCGGGAGATTTTCGATTCAAAGGTCCGTTGCTTGTTACCAGTGTGGCAAGATGGGTCACATTAGTCATTTTTGTACCGAGGGCGGAGCTGAGCCAGAGCCGAGACAGGAACAATCGGTGCGTTCGGGTCCCGGTGTTGCAGAGAAGGGGAAAGCGGCGGAGTCGAGTGCTTCGCGGTTCCCTCCAGTGCAGCCTAGAGCCTATAATCTTGGGCAACAGGAAGCGATACGTCAACCCGACGTGGTGACAGGTACAAAAAGTTTAAGTTTCGTTTGTTACTATATTGTAGGTTGCGGCCTTTCATGCTTTGTTTTTGCACATGGTTAGGTTTCGTACTAGTTTCGGGCTACCCCTCTCGAGTGTTGTTCGACACGAGGGCGTCACACTCTTTTCTTGCGGAAAGTTTTATCCGGAAGATTGGTGCTGAGTCCGTAGAGGCAGAAGTGGAGCTGAGTGTGCGTATGCCGAATGGGTCTTTCATGACTACCATGAGGAAGGGACGCATTGTGATGCAAATTGGCGATTTTGATTTCGTGCTGGTAGCAGCGATTCTGCCACTAGCCGAATTCGACGTTATCTTAGGGATGGACTGGCTTGCCGCGCAGCGAGCTAGTATCGATTGTCAGTTGAAGGTGGTAACCCTGAGAGGAGAAGGTGGAGCAGCGGTCAAGTTCGAAGGCCTAAGCGGAGTTGCTTGCTCCCTGATTTCCGCCGTGCAAATAAGGCGTGCGGTAAACCAAGGAGGCGAGGCGTTTTTGGCTTTGTTGGAGACTCACTCCACAAAGTTGGCCATTGGAGAAGTTCCGGTGGTGGGAGAATTTGAGGACGTATTCCCCGAGGAGCTTCCGGGAGCACCCCCTCAACGTGAGATCGAATTTTCGATCGAGTTGGTACCGGGTGCGAGGCCGGTGTCGCGTCCTCCGTTTTGGATGGCACCGAAGGAACTGGCCGAGTTAAAGGTTCAGTTGCAGGAGTTGTTAGAGCAAGGGTACATTAGGCCCAGCTCTTTGCCGTGGAGCGCGCCGGTATTGTTTGTGAAGAAGAAAGATGGAAGTATGCGGTTGTGTATCGACTACCGTGAATTGAATAAATTGACCTTTAAGAATAAATATCCGATTCCGCGAATCGATGATTTATTCGACCAGTTAGTAGGGTCGGTGGTGTACTCCAAGTTAGACTTGAAGTTGGGGTACTACCAGTTGAAGATTCGAGAAGAGGATATCGCTAAGACAGCGTTTGGAACTCGGTATGGCCATTACGAGTTTTCGGTGATGCCGTTCGGATTGACGAACGCGCCATCTGTCTTCATGGATCTGATGAACCGGATTTTTCGACCGTTTCTGGATTCGTTCGTGGTGGTGCAAAAAAACAGAGGTAGAGCATGAGTCTCACTTGAGGTTGGTATTGCAGACTCTAAGGGAAAATCAGCTTTATGCTAAGTTCTCAAAATGCGAGTTTTGGATCGAAAAGGTGGCTTTCTTGGGTCACGTAATTAGTGGAGATGGGGTGGCAGTAGATCCAGCGAAGATTGAAGCCATTAGAGATTGGCCTGTATTGAGAACCGTGGCGGGGGTCTGGAGCTTCCTTGGACTAGCCGGTTATTACAGAAGGTTCGTGGAGAACTTTTCGCGGATGGCGTTGCCCCTCACCACTCTCACTCGCAAGGACCAAAGGTTCGTATGGACACCGGAGTGTGCCCTTGCATTTGAGAATTTGAAGGAAAGGTTGATGTCTGCTACAATCCTTAGTCTTCCTAGTGGGACGGAAGGATTTCAGATTTTCAGCGACGCGTCAGGTTGCGGGTTGGGTTGCGTGCTGGTGCAGTACGGCAAGGTGATACCGTATGGGTCAAGGCAGTTAAAGACTCATGAGAGGAATTATCCCGTTCATGATCTAGAGTTGGCGGCGGTAATTTTTGCGCTAAAATTGTGGCGGCACTACGTTTATGGTGCGAAGGTGGAGATCTTCACGGATCACAAGAGCCTGAGGTATCTCCTGGACCAGAAGGATTTGAATATGCGCCAGCGTAGATGGGTCGAGTTCCTTGGGGACTACGACGTGGAGATTCAGTATACGCCGGGTAAAGCCAACGTGGTGGCAGATGCCTTGAGTAGGAAGTACTCCGGGCAAGGAAATCGGATGGAGGAAATTGGATGGAGGCGCATGACGAGCGTTTGATTCGAGACCTGGAGTCTCTTGATATTTCTTGTGTGGCAAGAGGCGAGTCTGGCGTGGCTCATTTGAACTGGATTGAAATGCAGTATGACATAACGGATCGAATCTGAGAGGCGACGAGCGCAGATGAAGAGTGCCAACAGTGGGTGTTGGAGGCTCAACAAAGCGAAGGCACGACTTTGGAGATGGTTGGTGGGATTCTGAAGAGAGACGGAAGGATCTGTATTCCGCGTTTTGGCAAGCTTCGCGAGGAGTTGATGTTTGAAGCTCACTTTACGAAGTACTCCGTTCATCCAGGAATACAAAGATGTACGCGGATATGAAGAAATCTTTTTGGTGGCCTGGGATGAAGCGGGATGTAGCCGAGTACGTGAGCCGATGTCAGACTTGTGTCTTGGTGAAGGCTGAGTGCCAAAGGCCCGGTGGGTTCTTGAAGCCTCTCCCTATTCCCGAATGGAAGTTCGATGACATCTCCATGGATTTTGTACATGGTTTGCCTCGATCGCAGCAAGGCAACGATGCGATTTGGGTGATAGTGGATCGCCTGACCAAGGTGGCTCACTTCATTCCGAATCAGAAGGGCGATAGCGTGGAGAAGCTCGTGGAGCTTTATGTTCGAAACATTGTGCGGTTGCACAGGATTCCGAAGAGCATCGTTAGTGATCGCGATGGGCGTTTCACTTCGAAGGACTGGAGGCTAGTACAGAAGAGCTTAGGCACAAAGCTCAAGTTTAGTACCGCGTTCCATCCGCAGACCGATGGTCAGACAGAGCGAACGAACCGTACGATGGAGGACATGTTGAGAATGTGTGCTCTCGACTTTGGTAAAGGTTGGGAAGACCACCTCTTCATGGTGGAGTTTGCCTATAACAATAGCTTCCAGGCGAGTATCAAAATGGCGCCCTATGAAGCTTTGTATGGAAGGAAGTGTCGAACGCCGATGTCTTGGGCAGAGGTGGGAGACACTAAGATGTTGGGGAAGCAAGTGGTGGAAGATGCTTGCGAGATTGTGCGGACGGTTCAGGAGCGCTTGAAGGTTGCTCAGGATCGACAAGCGAAGTATTTCAACGCGCGCCACAGAAATGTGGAGTTTGCAGTAGGCGACATGGTCTACCTGAAGATCAAGCCGTTCAAGGGTGTTTCGCGGGTGCGGCGACTCAAGAAGTTGAGTCCGCGGTATCTGGGTCCGTTCGAGGTTACGAAACGTATAGGCGAAGCAGCCTATCGTTTGGCGTTATCCGCAGAGCTGAGTGGATTACATGATGTCTTCCACGTCTCTGTGTTGAGGAAAGCTCTGGTGGAGCCGAGGGTCGTAGTCGAAGCGGCGACGGTGCCGGTGATGGAGGATTTGGGGACGAGGGTTCGTCCGGTTGGCGTGGAGGATTCGAAAGTCCGGCAGTTGCGCAACAAGGAAGTCAAACTTGTAAAGGTACGATAGGACAACTACGGGCGAGACGAATTCTCTTGGGAGCGTGAGCAAGCGATGCGGGAGGATTTCCCGGAACTTTTTGCTCCAGGTATGCTTTATGAATTTCCTGTTTAAATTCTGAAATTTCGAGGACGAAATTCTTTTAAGAGGGGTGGAGTTGTAACACCCCAAAAATCGTAGTCCAGCGAGGTAGGCGGAGTGGTAGCGTCGCGCTCGGAATAGGCTGAAAATTCCATAGCAGGTTCTTCGCGCACGCTCACTGGCCTCCTTCGCGCACGACCAGTGGTCGTGCGCCTGATTGTGCGTTAATTCACAGGGGTTGAAGGTCGGCTGATTGTGTAGCGCACGATCAAGGGATGTTGGTCGCGCACGATCACTGACCGTGCGCCGCTTCTCGTGCGCACTGTTTATTCTACTCCGCGAAAAGTGACGGGGATGACGATCCGGCCGTCCAAAAATCTTGGGATTTGATCCAACGGCTGCGATGGTTGGCTGGGGGGTTTTAGGTCTTGGTAGAGGAGTTAAACCCTCATATTTCCAAGTCATTTCTCTCTCTTAGGTTGGAGAAAGGAGGAGGAGGCAAGGAGGAAGGAGAAGGGGAATCCGCCATTGCCGGAGCTTCGGAGCTCTGTTCGCCGATCCGAGACCGGCAACGCGTAGAGGGCGTCGAGGCGCTGCTTCTCCACCGTTTGTTTGCAAGCTTCTCATGGCTAGGAGGAGATCTCAAAAGGTAACGACATTTCTCCTCCCGGTCTTTTGGATGCGTGCATGGCATCCATTTGTTTTCTGCATTTTGGCACCGGATCCGTCGAGTGAGAGGGATCTGGGTCGCCTTGGTTCGAAAGGAACCATCGGGTTGATTGAGTCCGTCCCCGACATGATTTGCACTAGAGATCCGCTCCGTTAGCGGATTAGGCATTGAGGGTGAAGCCGGATTTGTGGTCGTAGGTCCGATTCGGTGATGTTGATTTACGCGCATTCTAAGGTTTTTGTTAGAAATCCGAATACGACGAACTCGTCGTTGTGATGCCCTTGTAGCTTCGTGTGGTAACGAACGTTGGGTTTAGGGCGGAGAAGTAATGTGCGGAATATGGGGCTTGTGATGCCAAGTGTTGTGCGAAGGCACGATTGGTCTTTGTGGTCGGCTGGCTATCCCGTGAAGACTGAGATTCACGTGTGGAGAGTGTCCCGGCAAGATTAGTCCCTTCGATTGTTGACTGACGAGAATGTCTGTGCTACGGATGAGTCCGTTGACGGTCGCCAGGCAAGGCAATCGGTGGACGTTGTCCCGAGAGTAAGTCCAGGGCCTTGGGACGTTTTTGTTAGCCAGAATTCTTAGTATCGGTTTTGTGTGTTGTTGGCGGCCCGAGCGTGTGAGCTGTTAGACAAGCCCGATGGCATGGCGAGCCAGGCGAGGTGGGTTTCAGCGAGAGCTCTTGGCCTTGGGCTACGATGCCCTTGCGGGGAAATGACGAGTACCCCTGTGTTTGTAATGTGATGATGATGTATGATGATGTGATAGATTCATACGCTTTAGGGTGCCTTGGGTGAAACCCGGGTTTGCATTCATTTTGCATTGGTAGGCCCCTTTTTATTATCTGCTCAACATAGAAACGTGGATGTTGTATGTGACACTCATACCTGTTTTTATGCTGTTTCCTTTTATGTACATTTGCATACGAAGTGCTGACTTGCAGGGTGAAGTAGTTCCCCGGGGTCCGCTAGGACGGTCGGGAGGAGGGATGTTGTTACACCGTTTGTGGTCAGCCATAGCTGACCCTCGTTTACCGCTCTTTGTGATTTGGTTGCAAGGCAAGAATCGCAGGCTGGACTCAGCGCGCCGGCCAAAAAGGCCTAAGCCTCATGAAGTGTTTACTGTTATTCTCATGCACTTCTATTATTGCATTTTTGTTGTAACCGGCTTGCATGCCGAGGTAGTTTAGGTAAAACTACTGTTTCCCCTTTTGTTGGGATGTCCTGTCGTGTTGAATGTTTGGTGATTTGGACTGTGTTTTGTAAGGCCTTAAGGCCAATCGGACTCCTATGTATTGTGGACAATCTCTGAGGTTTTAATGTTTGTTTCCGCTGTGTTGTCTGAGTTTTGAGAATGGGTAGTTAATATCATCTTTTGATACTGAAGCTGTGGCGGTTATATGATGTGGGGTCCCGGCCGGACCCATGTTATATGGTCATTGCAGGGGAGGTGTTACAACTTGGTATCAGAGGGAGGTTTGCGTATTCTTGCGAGGTCTAGTGTATTTGGATCGCGTTAGAGATTGTCCACATAGGAGTATTGCGCGGGATCATGAGTATCCCTTTGTTCGAGTCTTGCGAATAGAGCTTGATAAGTCTTTTTCCTTGCTTATGCTAGGATGTTGGCGACGATGCGGGGACGTTGAGGAGGCAAGAGGAGCCTTCGGGAAGCAGTGCTACTGCTCCGGGCCTCATGAATGTGGGCATGTCCCCGGCCGATTTCTGTCGCATGCTAGCGGAAGCAATGGTAGCGGCTCAAGCTGGAGCTATGCCACGGGTTCCTACACCGATAGTGCAAGTTGCGACTCCTATTACTCCGGCGGCTACGCCGAATACACCGGAGGTCGAAGTAAGGCAAGCAGAGCCTTTAGAGGAAAGAGCTATTCCGATGGGTGATCGATTCATGAAGTATTTCTTGAGTTTTCACCCTCCGACATTCAAGGGAATGGGCACTCCAACGGATGCCGAGGATTGGCTTTCGAGGATCCAGGAGCTCTTGAAGGCAGCTGAGACCCCAGCTGAGAGGCAGTCTCACTTTGCGAGCTTCATGTTAGAGGGCGATGCGAAGTTGTGGTGGGTGAACCATAATGGTCGATATTTTGTTGGGCGTGTTCCGTCCATGGAGGAGTTCAGAAACGCTTTCCTAAAGCGTTATATTCCGGCTTCAACAAGGTTAGCACTGCAACGGCAGTTTCTGCATTTGGTGCAGCGGGAGAAGACAGTGGATGAATATCTGCAAGAGTTCACTCGTTTGGGTCGTTATGCGGGAACGACCATGGCAGATGATGAAGAGAGGGATAATCTCTTCTATCAAGGGTTGAGAGAAAATTTAAGGCAACCACTCATAGCCTTAAAGAATGCGGGATTCAATAAATTGGTCGAAGCCGCTCGCACACTGGAGAGCGACTTGGAGCGAACTCAACGGCGAAAGGGTGTTGCGGCAAAGCAGGGAGAAGGAAAGCCTTCTCAGTCCCAATCTCAGTGGAAGTCGTAAGGAAACCGATACAAGAAGAAACCCCGTCCTAATAGGACTGGGGAGAGAAGTGGCGCACCCTCGGGAGATTTTCAATTCAAAGGTCCGTTGCTTATTACCAGTGTGGCAAGGTGGGTCACATTAGTCGTTTTTGTACCGAGGGCCGAGCTGAGCCAGAGCCGAGACAGGAACAATCGGTGCGTTCGGGTCCCGGTGTTGCAGAGAAGGGGAAAGCGGCGGAGTCGAGTGCTTCGCGGTTCCCTCCAGTGCAGCATAGAGCTTATAATCTTGGGCAACAGGAAGCGATACGTCAACCCGACGTGGTGACAGGTACAAAAAGTTTAAGTTTCGTTTGTTACTATATTGTAGGTTGCGGCCTTTCATGCTTTGTTTTTGCACATGGTTAGGTTTCGTACTAGTTTCGGGCTACCCCTCTCGAGTGTTGTTCGACACGGGGGCGTCACACTCTTTTCTTGCGAAAAGTTTTATCCGGAAGATTGGTGCTGAGTCCGTAGAGGCAGAAGTGGAGCTGAGTGTGCGTATGCCGAATGGGTCTTTCATGACTACCATGAGGAAGGGACGCATTGTGATGCAAATTGGCGATTTTGATTTCGTGCTGGTAGCAGCGATTCTGCCACTAGCCGAATTCGACGTTATCTTAGGGATGGACTGCCTTGCCGCGCAGCGAGCTAGTATCGATTGCCAGTTGAAGGTGGTAACCCTGAGAGGAGAAGGTGGAGCAGAGGTCAAGTTCGAAGGCCTAAGCGGAGTTGCTTGCTCCCTGATTTCCGCCGTGCAAATGAGGCGTGCGGTAAACCAAGGAGGCGAGGCGTTTTTGGCTTTGTTGGAGACTCACTCCACAAAGTTGGCCATTGGAGAAGTTCCGGTGGTGGGAGAATTTGAGGACATATTCCCCGAGGAGCTTCCGGGAGCACCCCCTCAACGTGAGATCGATTTTTCGATCGAGTTGGTACCGGGTGCGAGGCCGGTGTCGCGTCCTCCGTTTAGGATGGCACCGAAGGAACTGGCCGAGTTAAAGGTTCAGTTGCAGGAGTTGTTAGAGCAAGGGTACATTAGGCCCAGCTCTTCGCCGTGGAGCGCGCCGGTATTGTTTGTGAAGAAGAAAGACGGAAGTATGCGGTTGTGTATCGACTACCGTGAATTGAATAAATTGACCATTAAGAATAAATATCCGATTCCGCGAATCGATGATTTATTCGACCAGTTAGTAGGGTCGGTGGTGTACTCCAAGTTAGACTTGAAGTCGGGGTACTACCAGTTGAAGATTCGAGAAGAGGATATCGCTAAGACAGCGTTTGGAACTCGGTATGGCCATTACGAGTTTTCGGTGATGCCGTTTAGATTGACGAACGCGCCATCTGTCTTCATGGATCTGATGAACCCGGTTTTTCGACCGTTTCTGGATTCGTTCGTGGTGGTGCAAAAAACAGAGGTAGAGCATGAGTCTCACTTGAGGTTGGTATTGCAGACTCTAAGGGAGAATCAGCTTTATGCTAAGTTCTCAAAATGCGAGTTTTGGATCGAAAAGGTGGCTTTCTTGGGTCACGTAATTAGTGGAGATGGGGTGGCAGTAGATCCAGCGAAGATTGAAGCCATTAGAGATTGGCCTGTATTGAGAACCGTGGCGGGGGTCCGGAGCTTCCTTGGACTAGCCGGTTATTACAGAAGGTTCGTGGAGAACTTTTCGCGGATGGCGTTGCCCCCCACCACTCTCACTCGCAAGGACCAAAGGTTCGTATGGACACCGGAGTGTGCCCGTGCATTTGAGAATTTGAAGGAAAGGTTGATGTCTGCTACAATCCTTAGTCTTCCTAGTGGGACGGAAGGATTTCAGATTTTCAGCGACGCGTCAGGTTGCGGGTTGGGTTGCGTGCTGGTGCAGTACGGCAAGGTGATACCGTATGGGTCAAGGCAGTTAAAGACTCATGAGAGGAATTATCCCGTTCATGATCTAGAGTTGGCGGCGGTAATTTTTGCGCTAAAATTGTGGCGGCACTACGTTTATGGTGCGAAGGTGGAGATCTTCACGGATCACAAGAGCCTGAGGTATCTCCTGGACCAGAAGGATTTGAATATGCGCCAGCGTAGATGGGTCGAGTTCCTTGGGGACTACGACGTGGAGATTCAGTATACGCCGGGTAAAGCCAACGTGGTGGCAGATGCCTTGAGTAGGAAGTACTCCGGGCAAGGAAATTGGATGGAGGAAATTGGATGGAGGCGCATGACGAGCGTTTGATTCGAGACCTGGAGTCTCTTGATATTTCTTGTGTGGCAAGAGGCGAGTCTGGCGTGGCTCATTTGAACTGGATTGAAATGCAGTATGACATAACGGATCGAATCCGAGAGGCGACGAGCGCAGATGAAGAGTGCCAACAGTGGGCGTTGGAGGCTCAACAAAGCGAAGGCACGACTTTGGAGATGGTTGGTGGGATTCTGAAGAGAGACGGAAGGATCTGTATTCCGCATTTTGGCAAGCTTCGCGAGGAGTTGATGTTTGAAGCTCACTTTACGAAGTACTTCGTTCATCCAGAAAGTACAAAGATGTACGCGGATATGAAGAAATCTTTTTGGTGGCCTGGGATGAAGCGGGATGTAGCCGAGTACGTGAGCCGATGTCAGACTTGTGGCTTGGTGAAGGCTGAGTGCCAAAGACCCGGTGGGTTCTTGAAGCCTCTCCCTATTCCCGAATGGAAGTTCGATGACATCTCCATGGATTTTGTACATGGTTTGCCTCGATCGCAGCAAGGCAGCGATGCGATTTGGGTGATAGTGGATCGCCTGACCAAGGTGGATCACTTCATTCCGAATCAGAAGGGCGATAGCGTGGAGAAGCTCGTGGAGCTCTATGTTCGAAACATTGTGCGGTTGCACGGGATTCCGAAGAGCATCGTTAGTGATCGCGATGGGCGTTTCACTTCGAAGGACTGGAGGCTAGTACAGAAGAGCTTAGGCACAAAGCTCAAGTTTAGTACCGCGTTCCATCCGCAGACCGATGGTCAAACAGAGTGAACGAACCGTACGATGGAGGACATGTTGAGAATGTGTGCTCTCGACTTTGGTAAAGGTTGGGAAGCCACCTCTTCATGGTGGAGTTTGCCTATAACAATAGCTTCCAGGCGAGTATCAAAATGGCGCCCTATGAAGCTTTGTATGGAAGGAAGTGTCGAACGCCGATGTCTTGGGCAGAGGTGGGAGACACTAAGATGTTGGGGAAGCAAGTGGTGGAAGATGCTTGCGAGATTGTGCAGACGGTTCAGGAGCGCTTGAAGGTTGCTCAGGATCGACAAGCAAAGTATTTCAATGCGCGCCACAGAAATGTGGAGTTTGCAGTGGGCGACATGGTCTACCTGAAGATCAAGCCGTTCAAGGGTGTTTCGCGGGTGCGGCGACTCAAGAAGTTGAGTCTGCGGTATCTGGGTCCGTTCGAGGTTACGAAACGTATAGGCGAAGCAGCCTATCGTTTGGCGTTATCCGCAGAGCTGAGTGGATTACATGATGTCTTCCACGTCTCTGTGTTGAGGAAAGCTCTGGTGGAGCCGAGCGTCGTAGTCGAAGCGGCGACGGTGCCGGTGATGGAGGATTTGGGGACGAGGGTTCGTCCGGTTGGCGTGGAGGATTCGAAAGTCCGGCAGTTGCGCAACAAGGAAGTCAAACTTGTAAAGGTACGATGGGACAACTGCGGGCGAGACGAATTCTCTTGGGAGCGTGAGCAAGCGATGCGGGATGATTTCCCGGAACTTTTTGCTCCAGGTATGCTTTATGAATTTCCTGTTTAAATTCTGAAATTTCGAGGACGAAATTCTTTTAAGGGGGGTGGAGTTGTAACACCCCAAAAATCGTAGTCCAGCGAGGTAGGCAGAGTGGTAGCGTCGCGCTCGGAATAGGCTGAAAATTCCATAGCAGGTTCTTCGCGCACGCTCACTGGCCTCCTTCGCGCACGACCAGTGGTCGTGCGCCTGATTGTGCGTTAATTCACAGGGGTTGAAGGTCGGCTGATTGTGTAGCGCACGATCAAGGGATGTTGGCCGCGCACGATCACTGACCGTGCGCCGCTGCTCGTGCGCACTGTTTATTCTGCTCCGCGAAAAGTGACGGGGATGACGATCCGGCCGTCCAAAAATCTTGGGATTTGATCTAACGGCTGCGATGGTTGGCTGGGGGGTTTTAGGTCTTGGTAGAGGAGTTAAACCCTCATATTTCCAAGTCATTTCTCCCTCTTAGGTTGGAGAAAGGAGGAGGAGGCAAGGAGGAAGGAGAAGGGGAATCCGCCATTGCCGGAGCTTCGGAGCTCTGTTCGCCGATCCGAGACCGGCAACGCGTAGAGGGCGTCGAGGCGCTGCTTCTCCACCGTTTGTTTGCAAGCTTCTCATGGCTAGGAGGAGATCTCAAAAGGTAACGACATTTCTCCTCCCGGTCTTTAGGATGCGTGCATGGCATCCATTTGTTTTCTGCATTTTGGCACCGGATCCGTCGAGTGAGAGGGATCTGGGTCGCCTTGGTTCGAAAGGAACCATCGGGTTGATTGAGTCCGTCCCCGACATGATTTGCACTAGAGATCCGCTCCGTTAGCGGATTAGGCATTGTGGGTGAAGCCGGATTTGTGGCCGTAGGTCCGATTCGGTGATGTTGATTTACGCGCATTCTAAGGTTTTTGTTAGAAATCCGAATACGGCGAACTCGTCGTTGTGATGCCCTTGTAGCTTCGTGTGGTAACGAACGTTGGGTTTAGGGCGGAGAAGTAATGTGCGGAATATGGGGCTTGTGATGCCTAGTGTTGTGCGAAGGCACGATTGGTCTTTGTGGTCGGCTGGCTATCCCGTGAAGACTGAGATTCACGTGTGGAGAGTGTCCCGGCAAGATTAGTCCCTTCGATTGTTGACTGACGAGAATGTCTGTGCTACGGATGAGTCCGTTGACGGTCGCCAGGCGAGGCAATCGGTGGACGTTGTCCCGAGAGTAAGTCCAGGGCCTTGGGACGTTTTTGTTAGCCAGAATTCTTAGTATCGGTCTTGTGTGTTGTTGGCGGCCCGAGCGTGTGAGCTGTTAGACAAGCCCGATGGCATGGCGAGCCAGGCGAGGTGGGTCTCAGCGAGAGCTCTTGGCCTTGGGCTACGATGCCCTTGCGGGGAAATGACGAGTACCTCTGTGTTTGTAATGTGATGATGATGTGATAGATTCATACGCTTTAGGGTGCCTTGGGTGAAACCCGAGTTTGCATTCATTTTGCATTGGTAGGCCCCTTTTTATTATCTGCTCAACATAAAACGTGGATGTTGTATGTGACACTCGTACCTGTTTTTATGTTGTTTCCTTTTATGTACATTTGCATACGAAGTGCTGACTTGCAGGGTGAAGTAGTTCCCCGGGGTCCGCTAGGACGGCCGGGAGGAGGGATATTGTTACACCGTTTGTGGTCAGCCATAGCTGACCCTCGTTTACCGCTCTTTGTGATTTGGTTGTAGGGCAAGAATCGTAGGCTGGACTCAGCGCGCCGGCCAAAAAGGCCTAAGCCTCATGAAGTGTTTACTGTTATTCTCATGCACTTCTATTATTGCATTTTTGTTGTAACCGGCTTGCATGCCGAGGTAGTTTAGGTAAAACTACTGTTTCCCCTTTTGTTGGGATGTCCTGTCGTGTTGAATGTTTGGTGATTTGGACTGTGTTTTGTAAGGCCTTAAGGCCAATCAGACTCTTATGTATTGTGGACAATCTCTGAGGTTTTAATGTTTGTTTCCGCTGTGTTGTCTGAGTTTTGAGAATGGGTAGTTAATATCATCTTTTGATACTGAAGCTGTGGCGGTTATATGCTGTGGGGTCCCGGCCGGACCCATGTTATATGGTCATTGCAGGGGAGGTGTTACAGTTACACTATAGCTAACTCATATTAGTTTTCATCATTTACTCTACAATACCTTGTTACCGTACTTTCTTTAGGATAGTTGTCACCTGCTTGTTTCCACTCTGCCTTTGGTCCTTCTTTTCACTCCTCCCCGCTCGGTGCCTAGGAGCCACGGGTTTAGGGGTGGAGGATTGTTGACTGAGTCTAGTTTGACTGACGGTCGTTTGACCACCATATTTTAGGCGTACCGAATGGGAGAGAAACAGGTGCAGCAGGATCCGACAGGGTGGGCCCCATGGCCATGCTACCATTGACACCAGTCGGGACACACTCGAGTCAGATGCCCCATGATGGGTGGAACCCCACCAGCTCAGCGACCAGGAGGCCGAAGGCGAAGACGTAGACGTGGATTGCAAGGCAGCGACCGCAGGCCAAAAGAGAAGAAGCATTCAGTGTTGCAGCACCGGTGGTGCACAGAGTCTGCAGGGATGAGTCAGACTAGTTTGGGTGCTTCCGTTTCAGTGACGGTGGCGGTTAGCTTTAGTTTTACTTTATGAGTGACCTTGTGGTGAGGCTATGATGTACTGGGCTTAAGGCCCGCTTTACTTTTCCGTACCTTTGATTACTTTTACATTTAGTTTGTTGTGATGTGGATAATGTTGTGCTGCGATTCCTCTTTATATTATTTGTGGACTTGGACATTTATGTCCTCCTTTACTTACTTCTTATGTCTCTTGTTGATCGAGATGGCCGGCGGAATCGGCGTTTCGTGGTGTCGACCTTCCTGGTGGACGGTGTCACCGCAAAACGGCGGTTCTGGGCCTAAGACCCCGGTGGTTTTTGCAAAAAAAAAAGGGTCTTACAGAAGAGCTACTCGCAAGGACTCTTCCATCCGCCGCGCGAATTCCTCGAAAACTGCTAACGTCACAAACTCGCCACCACTGGCCGAGTTGCCGACAACTTCCTCATGGTCGCCTACTACAACCATCTTTTCTTCCCACTAAGCTTTCTTTCTCTGTCTACTGTCCACGCTCACCGCACCAAAGTGTTGACGCCAGGAAAATTCTGACCTCAAGATTCGGACCGATGCAGCCGGAGACTACTTGCCAAGCGACTCGAAGAGATGGCTTGGCGGGCAACTATGAGGAAGCTAGAAGAGCAACAAACAAGACCCCAGGTGCTACGGCAGGGAGGTCCCACCACGTACCCAGAAGCTCCGAAGAGACTTCCCCTCCAAGACCAAAAATGGCCGAGCAGGGTACAAGGAAGGCACCGACTTGGCTAGTACCGGGAGTAGCGGTCAAGTGCGACAGGTTCCAGAATGCAAGAGCAGGGTTTCAAGAGCTCAAATCCAAGTGCCAATCCAAGTACCCCTGGGGTCCTATTTATAGGAAAACCAAGAGGTAGAGGGGTTTTTATAGCCCAACCCCTGCCCGGCGACTAGCGACATTGAGGCGATCTCCCCGGGCAAATGGGCGAGTATCACCTATGGTCGCCCACCTTTTGGCGAGTATCTGGGCTACTCGCACGAGTGCACCCCTACTCGCCTAGGCTTTCTTCTGCTCCTACGCTCGACGAACTCTGGAGGGCTGCGTTTCGACGAACTCTTCTACTACTCCTGCTGGCCGACTTTGTCTTGGTATCTCGAATTGTTGACTTTTGTGTTTGACCTTTTGACTGACCTTTTGACCACGTGGCTTGGAGAGGGCCCACCCTCGGAGAATGAGGGTTGTACATTTAGGGTCCGTTCGGATCGCGGGTTTTGGTTTTAAAGAATTGGAATTCAGTAAAACCAAAAACACTAGGTTTTAGTTTTGCTGAATTCCAAAAAAGCTGTTCGGCTGCAGGAAGGTTTTAAGCTGCAGGAATTAGAATTGAGCAATTTTGCTGTTCGGATGCAGGATGAAATTCATTCACAGAAATTGCATAAAATCAAAATTTTTGTTTAAAATTTTACCAACAGTAGGGCAAACAAAATTTAAAAAACAAAAATAAACATAAAAACAACACGAACTAAACATTCATAAACCACAAATTGTTCTAGTAAACATTCATTACCCATACGTAATAGGTTAAAACAGTTAACTTCTGGACCCTCATATATGCGTCTAAGCAATGTGGATCGTAGTGCAGAGTTCATTTCATGGTCTACGGGTTCCAGGAGAATATATTCTAATGCTGCCCAAGCAGCACCGAGTGCTGTGAGATACCCACATTTCATAATATATTCTTTTATTAGTTTTTCTCGCAACTCCGCTGAATCCATCTAAAATAGAGAAAATAATACATTTTTTCAGCATATCTATCCAATAACAGTTATACACACATACATATATATAAACTCATACACACATACATATATACAAACTCATCCAAAACACACAAACACATACACATATACACACCTCCACAAATAAATACTCATCCAAACAAACATACACATATACATATACACACCAAACAAATACACACATACACATATACACACCAAACAAACACATATACACATATACACACACACATGCACACATACACACACTCATCCAAAAAAATACACACACATGCACACATACACACACTCATCCAAAAAAATACACACATACACACACATCCAAAACACACACACACACACACACATAATCATCAAAACAAACATCAACTCATCTAAAAAAAACAAACAAATGCACACATACACATATACGCACCAAACAAACACATATACACACACACAAGCACACATACACACACTAATCCAAAAACACACACACACACACATGCACACATACACACACTCATCCAAAAAAATACACACACATCCAAAAAAATACACACACACACACATACTCATCCAAACAAACATACCCATCCAAAACACACACACACATGCACACATACACACACTCATCCAAAAAAATACACACATGCACACATACACACACTCATCCAAAAAAATACACACACACACATCCAAAAAAATACACACACACACATCCAAAAAAATACACACAAACACACATACTCATCCAAACAAACATACACATCCAAAACACACACACACATGCACACATACACACACTCATCCAAACACACACACACATGCACACATACACACACTCATCCAAAAATACACACACACACACACATCCACACATACACACACTCATCCAAAAAATACACACACACATCCAAAAAAATACACACACACACACATACTCGTCCAAACAAACATACATATCCAAAACACACACACACATGCACACATACACACACTCATCCAAAAAAATACACACACACACAAACACACACATACACATGTACACACTCATCCAATCACACAAACACACAAACACACACACACACACACACATCCATACATACACAAACACACATCCAAAACACACACACACATCCACACATACACATACACACACTCATCGAAAAACACACAAACACACACCTCCACAAATACATACTCATCCACAAAACACACATCCACACATGCACACACTCATGTAAATGTACATACACACAAAACGCACATCCATACATGCACCTGGACTTGGTGTACACGACAGAGGAGTTTACAAACAACGGAAAAAAGGAAGAGGAAGACGGGAGAGGAGTTTACCTACTACAACGGTCGCCGGAGAAGAACGAGGCGTGGGGAGCGGCGAGATAGCGAGCGGCGTCGAGCGAAACTTCCGTCTGCGGAAGAGGCAGCGAGCGAGATAAAAAAAGCGGCCAAAAATGTACCCTAGGGCATCAATGTGCAGCGGCGGAAATAAGGAAGAGGACGACGGAAGAGGAAATTACCTATAGCGGTCGCCGGTCGCCGGAGAAGGAGGCGCGGGGAGCGGCGTCGAGCGAGGCGTCGAGCGGAAGAGGAAATCAAAAACTGCGGCAAAACTGTAGGGATTGGGCAAGAATTGGGGGTAGGCTAAAATGAAAACTGGAGGTTTTCAGCAATTCCAAAACCTACCAGAAAACCGGCTAACCGAGCGCTAGTTTTAATTTACTTAAACCAAAACCAAAAAGTAAAAGCCAAATCCTACAAACCGAACGAACTCTTGTTATCTTTTGTCCGCACAGAAAAATTGTAAAATTGAAAAGAGCAGAAGCAATCGAGCAATTTCTCAGGCGGATTCCTTCCAAGTCCTCAAACGGAGAATTTTTCCGAAGTCTGGTCAGCAGGGCGGCCGCCCATTATGACTGGTAAAGCCGGCAGTCGGAGAAGCAAAGAAGGTCTTCTCCCCTTCCCCATTATCCACTGTCCATCTTGTCGAAGTGAAATTGGAAAATTATAAACGTTCGGCTTTGGATATCTTCGAGGTACGGGACGACGGACCCTGTGACAGGCATCGGATCTACATACAGACAGTGTGCCAAAGTCGTAACCCGCCTGGCCATCTATTGTCGTCACTCACCTGTATTCTTTTGGTGCGTGCCCTAGTAATTTTTTTGCGTCGCGTGGCCCGTGTCCCTCTCCAGCTCGCCTTCGCCCCTTTCTTTCTTCGCCCACAACGTCGCCGGCGACGGGCGAGGCTTGAGGACGCATTTCAGCATAGGAATATCGAGCGGTGGAGGCGACGATTTGAGCAACCGCAGGCAGCAGGTCAGTAGGAGAGGCTTTGTTTCCGTCTTGATAGATGATTATTTCCTTCTTGAAATGGACTGGCGACAGGTTCTTCTGCTTCGACTCTTCGCTTTCTCTTCCTCTACGACGGTGTCAACGGGAGCAGTGAGCACGGAGCACTGGATAGGCGCAGACGCAGAGGCGTCTAGCGGTTTAGGTCTTCGACTCTTCGTCGTTCTCGTTTTCTGCGACGTGAGTGGCAGGCGTCCCGCGTCCGATGGTCCGAGACTCCGAGACGGCGAGAATCCACAGGAAGTTGGGACATTGAAAGTAGCGGCAGAATCCAGCGGCAGAACACTATAATTGGGTCTAGGTCTTCGGCAGAGGCGCGCCATCGGCAGAACACTATAATCGAGTACAGGGCGCTGCTTAGTTTTCTTCTTGGGAGCAGGTATGTTTTCGTCCAAGACCTCTAATCCTCTTCCAATCCAAGTTTTATTTTCCATTTCCATTTTGATTTCAATGATTTCCAGTTTTTTTTTCATTTGGATTTCATTCATCCTCTCAGAGTTGCAGTTGCATAGGCGACAATTCAGGTATGTCTTCCTCTAATCCTCTTCCATTCCAAGTTCCATTTTGATTTCAATGATTTACAGCTCTGTTGATTTTCTATTTCCATTTTCCAGCTCTGTTGATTTCGAATCCATCGGGTATCAGGGACCATTTCAAGCTCTTTTCCATCTCAAATCTAAGGCGAGTTGTGTCAAGAATTGTAGAGGCAAGAGCCAGCAGTTACCTTTTCCTGTTTACTTATCATTCCTGAAAGATTGCATGCTTAAAATTATTTAGTTATTGTTTTGCTTAAAATTATTTAGTTATTGTTTTGTTCTTTTAATTTTGTGATTGTGAATTTGTGATTAAAGAGTGATTAAATTTGTGGTTTGTTTTTGGCAGTCAAAGTGAAAGAGGGTCTCATTTAAAACAAATATTTATTGTTGTGCAAAAAATAATCATGGACAATTTTTTTTTTCTTATGTAGAATCAAATTAGAAAAAAAAACTACTAGAGATGCACATGAGTCATAATTTTTGTATTTATAATTAATTTTTATTAGTGTCTGGGTCATGCAAAAATTCTGGGTCCGCCACCATGCCATGCTCACATATTATTATTGCACTATGCTATACAATGTATTATTTAATGATTAGGAATTTGGTTATTTATGTTCATTCTCGCATTATTATTATTGATGTATAAAATTTGCAATACTCTTGCTAATGAATTCTAAGTTTAAATTTATTGTGCTCAGGATTCAAAAGATTCCTAGTTCCGCCACTTCCTGTGAGGTTGCTCATTCACTCGATTCGAGATCGTATTCGATCCGAGGATAAATGGGTTGGTATCGGTGGAAGCTAGGGTTACTTGTGTTTCTATTGGCGTTGAATAGCATAGCTAGGAGTTCTGCAAGAAGCGAGGAGGCCTACGTGACTCTTCTCTATGGAGATGAGTTCGTTCTCGGAGTCAGGGTCCTTGGGAAGTCGATTCGTGATACCGGATCGACCAAAGACATGGTGGTTCTGGTATCGGATGGTGTCTCTGATTATGCCAAGAGTTTGCTCCAGGTTTGATCTTGTTCATTTGATTAATAATTTGAAGTTTTGTGTCCCTTTTCAGAATGGTTTGCATTAGCGCTTGATTTTCTTTTGTATTATATACTGAGAGTTTGTGTATGGTTTGCTCAGTTATTGTCACTGATAAGAGATGGCTTATTTGTAGGCGATAGAGAAGTGCATATATTATATAAATGGTTGTCTAGTCTTCAATTTCCAGTTCCTGCGATCACTAAGTAATGAAGTAAAATCAATTTAACTCTTCACATGCAATTGAGAAGTGAAAGTTAGCATAAGAAAAGCTTCTCCAGAAGATAGTGATACCGTTTGAGTGAGTTGTTGATGTTTTGGCTGGAGGGATCCGTGTTGAAGAAAACTGCGCGAGAGAACAATTAAAGCTTAGTGCTCGTCATAGGTCTATGTCTCAAGACGACAATGAAAGTCAGAGTGATGGGCTATATCATCAATATATAGTTTGCACTCGTCTGTGACTGTGTCCGATGTGTGCGTTTGCAACTTGAACGAAGGAGGGCTTGGATCAATGTATAGTTTGCTTCCGATGTGAATTACTAGAGGTTGCATGCTCAATTCAAATAAATTGCTTATTTGAAATGTAGGGAAATGATATATAAAAGTTAAACTGCCCCGACCCTATATTGAGAAATGCCTCATGCATTCGTAATACCCTTTTATGTATGCAGCTTGCAAGGTTGCAAATGTTGGATGTCAGGGACACGTCGGTTTGTGTTTTCATGTCGATTTTGTATATATCGGGGGACATATCGGGGATATTTCATATATCGGGTTTTAATATTAAATTAATTATATATGTAATTAAATGTTATTTTTTAATACATGCCACAATATTAACTATTTCACAACCTACTGAACTTCTAAATATTAAAAGTTATATGTAACATTTAACATACAATACTTTAATGATAGAAAATTTGTAAAACTAGTAATTTTAAGAAACTTGCAACTATATATTATTTCTATGAAATCAAAATTTTAAAAATTAAATTTCAAACATATCTTATTCTTCATCACTTACAGACTCATCTATAGTCCGTAGAGTAGATAGAATATGGTCATCATCCGATGAACCCTCTAGGTCTGCCTCGTCCACCTTATATATTTTTCTCTTTTCATTTCTTTGATAACTAATTGTCACTTCTTTGCTTGTAGTTGTAGCTAGTCTATGAGGCCTCCTTTCATCATGATCATCATCGACTATATTGCCAATTTGCGCCTATGTCAACCCCTCTCCAGGAAAGACTTCATCATCGTCATCGTCATTTTCATCCTCCTCAGGATCAACATTCACCATCCACTCTTGCACATTCCTAGAATCTAAACTCTTAGCTGCCAATGGATCTCGAGATGTGTTTGAATATTTCGACTTCAACAAAGCATTGAATTTTACAAATACTAGATCGTTCAATTTTTTGTTGCCGAGTTTATTCCTCTTCTTAGAATATATCTACAAAATTTTAAAAAATACTAAATAATGCATACAATCATATAATAAGATATTTATGTTTAACTAAATAACTAAATTAATATATACCATCTCAATGGTGCTCCAGTTCCTCTCACAGCCAGAGGATGAAATAGTCAGACTCGAAATCTTCATAGCCATAGTTTTAAGGTGTGGCGTATCAGCACTCTTAAGCCTCCACCAATGTATTGTGAAAATTAAAATGATAATACAATTCAATTATATATAATACATCATTAAAAATTAAAGTTAATAAAAAAATATATTAAAATGTACCTGGATTTAAGTTGGAATTTTGTAACTGTCTCTTTGCCATGTCTTTACCAAATAACCCTTGTTGGTATTGAGAAAGATCAAGCTAATCACTGATGTGATCCTGTGTAGAAGGATCTTTTCTATATATCCTTGAGAGACTCAACAAAATCACTCATAAACCTTCCGTCAGCCTTAATCTCCACTCGATGGGAATAATAAAAATATGGGTTTAAGTAATAACTTGTAAAGTGCAGAGGGTTGCTCATCTTCTTCTCCCATCTGCTATCAATCAACTTTCATATAGGAAGATATTTGTTCTCTTGGTGATCGAGAATAGCAGCAACCTCTTCCCTAGCTTTTTTTATATCCCCATATAACCACCCCATGGAAGGTGTATCTCCGTCGACTCTTCTCAAAACCTTCACAAATGGTGTGAATATACCAACAGCCATCTCGACATTCGTCCAAACTCTAGCGCTCATCACTATCATTGCAGCCTAACATATAATTTAAATGAAATGAATAAATATGCAATAGTTTTACCTGCTTTCCATCGACACTATTGACCAACTTTGTTACAGCCCACTTTGCAGATGTGAACAGACCCCTCAACTGATTCTTCTTCTCTAAGATAAGTAGATAACCTCTAAAAATAGAAACGATGTAGCGAATCTAGTCACACATGGTCGAATAAGCTCACGAGAGTCCAATTCCTTCGTCGACTCTCTAAACATGTCAAGAGAGATGGTGTGACCATAGATGAAGACAGATATTTGGCGGTCCAAGAAGATAACGCTCTTTATTGGATTCAATTTTCTTCTATCTTGTAACAGTTGATTATTTGTGTGAGCTGTACAACTTGTCCAAAAAAACTTAGGCCTTCAAAGTCATAAGCTTTGTTGCAGCCATATTATTGGACACGTTTTCTGTCACAATCTGCAAGATATTGTCCTCTCCTGGGTTCTCAGGGCTATCAATCGCCTCATCCAAAAAGTCAAAGATGAATTTTTCATCATGTGTGGAGGAGACATTCTTCGAAAGCCAGAATGCCACTCCGGAACTACAATGTATCATGATGTTCATCACGCTTCTACCCTTCCAATCTGTCCATGCATCGGTCATGATAGTGCAACCATTCAATTTGTAGGTCTGCGTGAATGTGCCCAACATCTCGTTCGTCCTCTCCACCTCCATTCTCGAAATTCTCTCTTAAATCATAAAATGTAGGGATCTTCATCCAAGGTCCGCATAACCCAATGACATGAGCCATCTACTGGAAGGAGGAATTACATATGGCATTAAACGGGATCCCGTATTCATATGCCCATCTACCTATGTACACGACAACATCATCCCTGGCTTTCTTTTTGTACTTGCTCTCTATCGTGCTCTGTTGTGAATCTTTTCCCGCAGCTGAATGAACAAATTGGTCCATTGAACCCTTGAAACCTATGCTCCTACGTATAACAGTCTCCTCTAATTCATCATCATGTACTCCTCCAACTACCACCTCATTCAAGCTTGCTTGTAACTTTGCACTCTTAGCTCTCTTACTCTCCAAGTTTGAGTTTAGGGCCGACTCAGCCTTCGCCTTAACGTCGGCGGGAACTTGAGGGCATGGCTTAACATTACCCTTCCACCCAGCCAAGTGATGCTTGAAACGCGTGATTCCACCATTAACTGTCTGCTTACGGTAATTGCATTTGATTCGGTTGGTGTCGTTTGCAACCAACTTCTCACCAAATATCCAGAACAGATCTCTATCGGTTGGTACCAATGATATAGGCACCTCACTAGATCCAGCAGAAGAAGCCATTCTAGGAAATATGAAATGAAATAAATATTTTACATAATTACATCACAAGAAAAAAATACAAAATTACTTGATTAGTTGAAAAAAATCAACAGCAGAAAAGCCCTATAACTTCATTAGATCCTTAGATCTTCAGTCATCTTTCAAATTATTCACGCAACATTTTATTTATCCAACAACATTTTGCATCATCAGTAGTATACTAATATACAAAGTTATAACTATCATTTAAAGTAGAGAACCCAAGTATCAAAAGGAACAAAGCATCCAATTATCATTCAAAGTATCCGACAAAGCATCCAAGTAGACTACTACCCAATTATCATTCAAAGTATCAGTACTAGTATCAGAACAAAGCATCTAACATTTTATTTATCAAGAGGCACAAATCAGCAAGGCAACTGGAAAATGAAGTTGGATATACATCATGCATCATCGATTGCAAAATGAAGTTTGATAAATAACTACTAATAGGGATATTTCAAATCATTTGTTGACCACGAAACCATAAACGGGCCAAATAAAAATAACAAAGAACCACCAAGCAAGGAGCAATGCAAACACGAATCCACGGCCAACTGGCTACAACCACTAGCTACAACAAGACAGCAGGGCAATAAGGCAGCAAGGTAGCATAACAACCTATTCTAATTCTAACAGCCACCATGCTACAACAACCACAACCAGCAAGACAACCGGCCAATAAGGCAGCATGGAGCAAGGCAGCAGGGCGGCAGGGCAACCTATTCTAAATCCACCATGCTACAACAACCACAACCAGCAAGGCAGCCGACCAATAAGGCACCAGGGAGCAAGGCAGCATGGCAGCAGGGCATCTCGCCACGCATCTCGCCAACAGGCCGGTGAGGTTTTTTCGGTACAAGCTCCCTTCTCGCATCAGGTAATAGGCTGACTTGTATCAGAATCGCCTTTTATCCGGAGTCTCCTCCGGAAACTTTCTCAAGGACAAAAAGGTGACAAGCGGATCCATCCATGAGGCCTTCTGATCGATCTCCATCAGCTCGCCTTCCTCGATGGATGGGCGGAACAACTCCGTCATCGTTCCTCCAGCCCGAGGTCCATACTTCGCTAGGGAGTCGGCTCGAGCGTTCTCCTCTCTCGGTACGTGTTGGATTGAGAAAGTGCGAAACTTGACCTTCACCAGGAACCTTTGGCGGGTCGGCTCCCTCCCTGGTCTCGAACTCCCCTCGGACTTGGGAAGCCACCACCATCGAATCTGTGAACACCTTAATATCTCGGATCCCCAGCTCATACGCCAAGCGAAGGTCGGCCACTACTGCCTCATACTCGGCCCGGTTGTTGGTAACAGGGAAACGGATATCAAGTGCTTGCTCAAATCTTGTCCCCTGCGGGCTTACAAGAACCATCCCCCCTCCTAGGGAGTGCTTTCCTGACGCCCCATCTGCAAATAGCTCCTAGGCCGCCACCTCGGGGAGCTCTGAGTCTTCCGCTTCAACCACGTACTTTGCTAGGAAATCCGCCATTACCTGTGACTTCATCGACAGCCGCGGTGCAAAGGAGACATCAAACTCGCTGAGCTCTACTGCCCACTTTGCTAGCCGACCCGAGTGCTCCACTCCTTCCATGATGTTGCGAAGGGGGTGATCTGTCATTACCTTGACTGAATGCGCCTGAAAGTAAGGCCGGAGCTTCCTGGCCGAGATGATTATGGCGAATACCAGCTTTTCCAGAATAGGGTACCTGAGCTCCGCCTTCTTCAAAGACCCGGCTGACATAGTAGATTGGAAGATGCCTCTTTCCCTCTTCTCGGACCAGAACCGAGCTTACTGCCTTGGTGCCAACCCCTAGATATAAGAACAAGTCTTCTCCTTCTCTTGGCCCTTGCAGCAGCGGAGCTTGCGCCAGCTTTCTTTTCAGGGCTTGAAATTCTGCCTCGCACTCTTGCCAACAACAATTTCATCTCCCATCGCCTGGTGCGACGACTCGCCATTCCGTGTACGCCATCGCCGGACTGCACCGTCTGTTTGGGAGACGACCGTCGTAGGCCGACCGCAGGCTCTTGCCCTGCCGTGCGGGTCGCCATGGGACCTTGCTCTGTCACGGTAGATTTTTATGTATTCGAGCTGGGCGGCGTCGACATCATCCTAGGCGTGGCTTGGCTGGCGACTTTGGGCGACGTTCGGGTCAACTGGGCCGAGATATGTATGCAGTTCTTATGTGAAGGGTCACCTTGCCACCTCGTCGGCGACTCCGCTCTGCTCTGAACTCCGGTTTCATTCTGTGCCATCCAACGCACGACCGAAGTGGCTTTCTCTGCGTGGCTTTGGCAGCTACAGACCGAGCCGACAGCCACCTCGGTGCTCCCACCCGACCTCCACCGCATCCTCGACGAGTTCTCCGATGTGTTCACGCCTCCAGCGGGCTTACCCCCGGTGCGGACCACGGACCATGCATTCCGTTGCGGCCCCACACCTCGGTCGTATCCGTCAGGCCTTACCGCTATGGGCATGTCCAGAAGGACGAGATCGAACGCTTGGTGCGGGAGATGCTCATGGGCGGCCTCATCCGCCCCAGCGCGAGCCTTTTCTCTAGCCCGGTCCTCCTCGTGCGCAAGAAGGACGGGAGTTGGCGCTTCTGTGTCGACTACCGAGAATTAAACAAGGCCACAGTCCCGGACAAATATCCTATTCCGGTCATACATGAGCTTTTGGATGAGCTCCACGACGCCGCCTTTTTCACGAAGCTTGACCTCCGGGCGGGGTACCACCAAATCCGGGTGCGGCCGGAAGATGTACCAAAGACAGCGTTCCGGACGCATGACAGGCACTACGAGTTTCTGGTTATGCCATTCGGGCTGACCAACGCTCCGACCACCTTCCAAGCCACCATGAACGATATTTTTCGAGCAGTACCCCAACAACACGTCCTTGTTTTTTTGATGATATTTTGGTATATAGCTCATACTGGCAGGGGCATTTATGTCATGTCCGCCGCACGCTCGAGGCGATTTGTCGCCATCATCTTGTCCTCCACCGCAAGAAGTGCTCGTTCGGTGCGACAACCGTCAGTTACTTGGGCCACACGATCTCGGCCCAAGGGGTGGCCATGGACGACGACAAAATCACGGCGGTTCTGCACTGGCCGACTCCCACCTCTCTTCGGGATGTCCGCGGGTTTTTGGGCCTCACCGGTTACTATCGACGCTTCATTCGGGAGTACGGCACCTTGGCTCGCCCCCTCACACAATTGTTCAAATCTACCGAGGAGGGACCCTTCTTGTGGACTCCAGCTGCCATGTCCGCATTCACCGCTCTCAAGGCGGCTCTGGTGAATGGCCCAGTTCTGGCCATGCCCGACTTCGATCAACCCTTCATCGTGGAGTGCGATGCCCCGAGCACCGGGGTAGGTGCGGTCCTCATACAAGGCGGCCGCCCCATCGCCTACTACAGCCGGGCATTCTCCACCACCATCCGTAGCCGTTCGGCTTATGAGAACGAGCTCATGGCACTTGTCCTGGCAGTGCAACACTGGCGACCGTATCTTTTGGGCCGGCCCTTCATCGTCCGTACTGATCATCATAGCTTGCAGTATCTCCTCCAACAGAAGATCGCCATGCCAGCACATCAGCTTTGGGTGGCAAAGCTCCTTGGGTATGACTTCTCCATCGAATTCCGCTCGGGGAGCACCAACCGAGTGGCGGACACTCTATCCCGGCAAATACATTCCCCGAAACTCCGGGCCATCTCTCGCCCGGTCTGGGAGGACGCAGCTTTGATTCAACATGACGTGGAGTTGGACCCGCACCTGGCCGCCATTCGCACGACCCTCATCGTCGACCCGGAAAGCCACCCTCCTTACTCCCTAGTGGGTGGTTGACTCTTTTACCGGGGCCGCCTAGTGCTGTCCACAGCCTCCGCTCTCATTCCGCGCCTCCTCGCCGAGTTCCACGCTACACCAACTGGGTGCCACACTAGGGCCTTCCGCACCTAGCGACGTTTGGCGGCTTCTCTTTACTGGCTGAACATGTTCAATCAAGTCAAAGCCCACGTGGCCGTCTGCCTTCCATGCCAGAAGGCGAAGTACGGGACAATATTTCCAGGCGGGTTGCTTCAGCCCCTGCCCATTCCAGAGCGTATTTGGGAGGACATCGCTATGGATTTCATCACACGCCTTCCTCAGTCTAACAGGTTCGATTGCGTCCTCGTTGTGGTGGACTGACTCTCCAAGTACGCACACTTTATTCCTCTTCGGCATCCGTACACGACAGCCGGGGTAGCCGACAGTTTCATTTCCGGAGTCGTGCGACTCCATGGATTTCCGCACTCGATTGTTAGCGATCACGATCCCCTCTTTCTGAGCAGTTTCTGGACGTCCCTGTTCCGCCTTCAGGGCACGCACCTCCGCATGAGCTCCGCGTACCATTCGCAAACGGATGGCCAATCAGAGGTCCTCAATCGTTGTTTGGAGAATTACCTTCGTTGTTTCATTGGCGAGAGACCGGGCACGTGGGCCAAGTGGTTGGGTTGGGCCGAGTACTCGTACAACACCGCCTACCACCATGCAACGGGATCCACTCCGTTTGAGTCTGTCTACGGCCGACCACCACCAGATGTAGTGCGCCACCTACCTGGCTTAGTACCTAGTTTGGCAAATCACCTCCAGGATCGGGACATCATTCTGGATAGTCTCAAGCATCACCTTCGCCGGGCCCAGGCTAAAATGACATCCTTCTCCAACCGCAAGCGTCGGGATCTGTCCTTCCAAGCCGACGAGAAGGTCTTCATCAAGCTCCATCCTTACTGCCAACTCACGGTCGTTAGGCGCCCGTGCCCCAAACTCGCGCCTCGTTTCTTTGGGCCGTTCACCATCGTGGCTCCGATTGGGTCTGTCGTCTACATGATCCAACTTCTCGAGGGGAGCCGCATCCACCCAGTCTTCCACGTTTCTCAGCTTCGCCGCGTCATGGGCGACCATTCGATTCTGGACCACATTCCGGCCGATCTCAACCCTAGCCCCCTTCTTCTCTCCCCCTTACCGTCGGCCCTCTCCCTAGTCCAGATCTTCTCCCTACGGTATTAGAGAGCACCGGTGGAGAGCGCGACGGAGTGATAGGGCCGGAGCGGCTCGTAATGAAATGAACTGCGGGGGGGGGGGGGGGGGGGGGGGTAGAGTTAAAAGAATCCCGAATAAATAAAAAACGATATTCACCAGTTTTTTGGACCGATATATCAGTTATAACCGATATATCGGTACGTTATTTTCAAAACGTTACAACTACAAAAAAAATGGCTACGCGTCGTTTTAGCTCCCAAACCTTTATGCCGGACGACATGCCGGACATGTCGGCCGATATCTACAACATGGCCAGCTTGTGAACAATTCTTTTGTACGAGAAGTTCCTCATGCACTATGTAACTCCCTTTTACGTATACAGTCTGACGTTTCACAATTCCTTTATATGTAGGTTTATAGCCAATGTTAGTTCAATAACTAGAGATTGTAGAATTGAACTTTCCACACCATGCCTTTGGAGAATGCTTCAATTCATAAAGGATTTTTTTAGCTTGCAAACATTTTATTCAGAGTTTTTGGAACACATTTATGAGGAATATCCGAATATGTATTATTTTTCCATTGAGTCCTAATAGTAGAAGACATTATTTAACTTAAATTTTTGAAAATTCCACTATTTGTTCGGAATACACACAGTAATGAGACTTTGAGTTTGTTTGGCCGGGTGGTGGCGGTTGGAGATGAAGATAAAAAATGTTCTTGATTGGAGCTGTTACAAAAAAGAGTCTTCGATGAGCGACCCACTCAATGCGATGCGCACTCGAGAGAGAGAGAATGAGTGACTCCAAACAACGAACATTCCATTACATTCATAAAAAGATACATATGTGAGAGGTAGAGGGGAGTGTCCTAAGAGGAAAGAGAGAGGGGGAGAGAGCCCATACAATGATGATCCTCTAGGTCTAGGGTGCCAAACACTCCCCCTTATATAGATGAGGGAGGGCATACATAATACTTTTAATTAATATTAATTAATGCTCATTAATTGATGTTAACTAATTAATTAATATTAAGTACAACATATTATATGACTCTACCACGACGGCTTCCATATGCACGCTCCATGAATTCCGACTAGGGGGTCCGCTTGACAAACATGTGAGCGTAACACTATACTGCCCTTGAAAATTGATTGCCCTTAAGGTCGAGTTGTAAATTTGTTATGACGAGATTTGTAATAATGACGGCGATAGCCCGAGCGAGATGGAAGCCAACAGTCTTTGTCGCGACATAACATTGATGGGGGTTGATGAGTTGTGGAGCGAAAAATTGTGGGAGTGGAATGGTTGCAAGCGTATACTCAACAACTTTAAGTCCTTGAGTTCTGTGCTTGACAACTTTTAGTCCTGGAAATGAGATTAAAAAAGAAAAAAATTGCAGTGTGTTTTATAGTTTGGTAGGAAAACAGAGCGCCGACGTAGAGAGAAGTCCAGGGAGACTGACTGCCGAATCGTGCCGATTGCATGGGATGCCATGGTGGGAAGTGTGCAGCATGAGTGTGAGAATAATGGCAGGGAAAAGGGAGAAGACATCGGCGCTGGAGCCGGGGAACAAGCACGCAATGTTACGGCAATGGGGCGGAACTGTGTCGAGGTGAGACTGACGACGACGGGTGGCGCTGAGGAGGCGTCGATGCCTGTGACAATAGCACTGTAGGGGAATGACAGGAGCCGTGGCTGGAGACCCTATGGAAGTGGCTGACCTCTTGCCCCGTCGGTGGCAATGAATATTTGTTAGTTATAAATTCCAAGTGAAATAAGTTCCTCCATATTTATGAAAATTCAATCATCAACCGTGCCTTTTTTGAGCATGTTACTCCACATGAAGTGACACATCTGACCCTTTTAAAAAGGTTGCTGAAAAAGAACTCTAACACGAAATGGCTTCGGTAGCTTCACTGGGAAGTTTCTTGACTTCGCTGCCCATGTCCCGCCACTCCCGGGTTGCGTTGCTATTGTTTTGAGTAGATCCTTCGTAGAGGGTGTCTTCATTGTTCACTGAAGGAGGGAACCACCTGGATTATCATGGCTAGAGTCAAAACAAATTAGAAATTTCGTAGAGTATTGCCAACATCCATCAAGGACGTAAGAGGGGTGCCAGAGGCTTACATAGATCGACTGAAGAATATCCATCGAGAACATAAATCGATTGGAATATGATATAGGTCCGCTACGATCGATTCCAGAGGTGAGGGGAATGCATCCTGTGCGCGCTCCACCTGACGCAACAAGGAGTGATTCTTGGGTGCCCTCTAGTCGACGAAAGAGGCGGATGTGGTGTGTGCTTAAATCGACGGAAGGGGGAGGATGATCGAATGCTCCGAGGGGGTCGATACCGTACTTTCTTGTCAGTGAAACTGATCAACGACCCCTTGCGATGCCCTGGGTCTGACTTCAGTGCTGGAAAGGAGAGCAGTTTCTTATCAAAAAGAAAACCTTAACGTTCGAATGAAAGGTTGAAAGGGATTGCGACCCAAACCTGTATATATATAAATTAAGGGGTAAAAATTAGGCCTTCTGACGCAGGACGAATCTATAGGCGGCGGATTAACGATGCGCTAACCCTACATGCAATGCAAATGAGCATGTGACAAATGTAATGAACCTAAACATCGGCTAATGAAGGGTTAGAGGGTTGATGTGTGACTACTGGAATGCAATCCTAGTGACGTGTCGGGGAAACAACTCGACAACCCTAAATGATTATATGTAAGATACGAGATTCGACGGCGAATTCAAATTAAGCAATAAATTGTCAAATCACACGTAGATAATTTTAGTAAAAGACAAATAATTTCTTTTAGGAAAAGAAGCAATGATATTCCTCCGCGTGGAGGGCCAAAGCAAGATCGCGACAAATTGATCCTGCAAATCACGAGAATAATCCAAAACCAACAACTAATATTCAAGAGATCAAGTCAACATGAAATCACAATACCATATATTAATAATGAGAATAAATATCCATGCAACAATAACACTCACAAGATATGGGGGCTGCATAAAGCAATTGAGATATGGTGAAGCACAGCGCGGTGGAGACGATCTGGAGGGGAAACAAGGGCTGGTTGGACTGGATCTGACTGTGGGAAGCGGAATCGGGGTGTAGGAAGGTGGATCCTGCTGTATAGAGGCGGATCTGGGTGGTGGGAGGGCAGATTTGGCTGTGGGGTGGCTGGATCGGGCTGAGAAGGGCAGATTTTGGTGGTATGGGGCGTCAGATTGAAGGGGAGAGGGGAGGGAGAGGTGGCGGTGGCTGTTGGGGGTTCTTGGTGGGCTGGCGGAAGGAAAACAGGGGGGCGGCGGGTGCTGTTTGGACTGGGAGGGGCGGCTGCTGCTAGACTGCAGCAAAGGGGGGCGGCGGCTACTGTTTGGGAAGGTATGGGGGTGGCGGTAAAGGGATTAGGGGGTGGAGGAAGGAGGCTAAGGGTATGGGATACCTTTGGGGAGCGGGAGAAAGCCTAGGAGTCGTCACCTAGGGTTCCACAAAGTCAGCACCGTGGGGTGATCGCTGGAATCCGGGAATAGTAATCTCCAAATTCTGCAATTTCCCATGACAGCCCCCATACACTCTTATTTATACATAAAGAATATTAGGGCACCCCGACATCAACGGCTACGATTGGTCGGGGATGTGGAGGCCCGATTACATGAAAATAAAAGATAAAACAATAAAGTAATATATGAAATCGTAGCTAAACGACGAGCCGGATGCATCCGTGGAGTCGGATCATCGATCCGGATACACCATATTTGGTAAGTAGCCAATTGACCCCGAACGGGCCCAAAACTCGTCCTCCGCTGCGGGGCCGCGTCTCCGTTCCACATCACCTTCTCTTATTACGAAAATGCCATTTCTCACTAGAGTTATATTAATTCACTAAGAAAAGCTCTTGCGAACCACTAACTCGCGTCGAAAGAAAACTCAGAAAATTCTCCACTAATCATAATAATTTCATTTATAAAATGGCGCAAGCTATTAAGAGTAGCGAGCTAAATTGCCTCGATGGGATGACGACACCGGTGAAATTAATCATGATCGGACGTTGAAATTAAAATGAGAAGACGAGTAAATTTCGGATATTTGAAACATGAACTCTAACACCTTTATAGATAACATCCACATGTTGGGAATGGTCGATATCTATTCCAATCTTTAAGGGGAGAGTTGAATGATATATATATATATAGAGAGAGAGAGAGCGAGAGAGAGAGAGAGAGGATTCTGGATATGTTAAACCTAATTGTAAAGGCCCATAAGGGAGCCCATTGTAGATACTTTCTCTTCCTCTTACTTTAGACCCACACTTGTGGAGTTTAGGAGTCACCCTCTTTTGTATTGATGTAGAGCTAAGATGTAATACTTGATTTCGATTTGATATAATACACTTTCAAGTTCTAAACTATTCCATGATCAATGATACTACCAATTTTTCTTCAACAAAGTATTTTAACAAAATGAATGCGATGATCTAAACAATAAATCAATATTTTATTAATGCCCATTGTCTTTACACATTGTAGCAATGAAGCTTTCTATGAAATCCAAGAAACGCAAAAAAAAAATATTTTTAATACAGATAAATTTTCTTGTATTACAATAGAATTTGTTTTATGTGCTACAATAAAGATAATTGATGCTATCTTCCCATTCAGTGTGGATGTTGGGAAAAAATATTTTATAATTAATTACCTGTTCTGTTTAATCATTTAGGCTGATGGCTGGAAAGTTGAACTTATTAGCCTGCTGGCTAATCCAAATCAAGTGAGGCCAAAAAGGTTCTGGGGAGTTTACACCAAGTTGAAAATTTTTAACATGACCGCATATAGGAAAGGTAATTATATTTTAAAACATTTGCCTTTTTTCTATGATTGCTTGCTTTTTTTTAGGACTTTTAGTTATTTGAGCTCTTGAAACTGCTGTCATTTCCTGCAGTTGTGTATCTTGATGCTGATACAATTGTGGTCAAGAACATAGAGGATCTCTTTCAGTGTAGGGGATTTTGCGCCAACTTGAAGCATTCTGAGAGGTTGAATTCTGGAGTCCTGGTTGTAGAGCCATCAAATTCTCTTTTCAAAGATATGATGAGCAAAGTCAATTCCTTGCCTTCTTATACTGGAGGTTTCTATTTCTCAAATACTTGCAATCTCAGCTTAGAGACATTACTTATTGTAGTCAGGTCATTTATCTATACTATGATAAAAAGGAAAAGAAAAGAAAAGAAAAAATGGTGGTCATGGTCCTTCAGATGAATTTGAGTCATTCTATTTCAATCCCTCCGATCTAACGGAACACGTGGTTTTTTAATCCCCTTTCGAGTTTGATACATTTGCCGGCACCATGCGCACCCATGCATGGCCGCCACTTCTTTCCTATGTAAATTTATTTAATATTATAAGACTAATGATCATGATGATACTAATGATTTAATCCCATCAACCACTCTAGCATTTTTGATGAAACAAGCAATTTTTTTTAATGATATCAAGCTTGTGGGCGTTGATAAGGAACTCCTCAAGTATATATACTTAGAAATGAACTTCCATGGAAATCTAAAATGATATTCTTAGCCTGTCTCCTTCCTCTTGTATCCATCTTCTAATAACTTACCTTTCTATAAACTCTCATTTCATGTGCATATTATATATGTTACAAGAAATAAATACAAGCCCATGTACTTAAGGCCCATAAGGCGTCTTCTCTCTAGCTCCTCCTTTAGTCTCACATCTTCAGTTTACTTTTAGCTCTCTCCCTCTTCTTTATAAGGAGCCTCCTTTGTACATTGTAAAAGGGTTGAATATACATATAAAAAGCTGAGAAGTTTTCCATTCTTTCTCTTCATCGTGTATCTCTCTACAATATATTACAAGTTGTGCAAGGAAACTTAACTCAGCTACTGTTAACAGCGTCTCCTTGACTATATTTTCTCTCTGATATTTACATCATTTGTGATATTCTTCGTGCTTTTTAAATCCATTCAGGCGATCAGGGCTTTCTTAATTCTTATTATGGTGATTTTGCTAATGCCCGCCTATTTGAGCCAAATTTACCTGCTGAAGCAAGGAAAAGCAAACCTGTTCCCGAGATGGAGAGACTGTCTACTCTGTATAATGCTGATGTTGGACTTTACATGCTGGCCAATAAGGTAATGAACCGCTTCAATAAAGTGATTAATTGTAAAGAGAATCTCTTTTAGTGGTGCTTTTTTTATATCATTACATATTGTTAACAAAATCTTTTAAAGACTAAATTTTAAATATTTGTCAAAATAACTCTCGTGGACTTCTACTTTGGTAATACATGTTTTACGTTCTTAAATATGATGCATCTATTTTTTAAAATATTAATATTTTCTTGATGCCATTAATAAAAAGTAATTAATCTGTTAGATAAGCGCCCAAATTTTTTATAACAAAATGTATTATTGTATCTGTTTTTTTTACTGGATGTATTTACTTCAACTCTGCGTCAAACATAGTAAATCTACCAGTTTCTATGCATCAGTGGCTTTCCATTTTGGTCTAATAATACTGGTATTATAGCAGATTAAATTTTCTTCTTTGGGTTAATAATGTTCATGCATCTTTCTTTTGACATTAACTTTTTTTTATATATGGATGTTCAGTGGATGGTTGATGAGAAAGAACTTAAAGTTATCCACTACACACTTGGGCCAATTAAACCATGGGACTGGTGGGCAGTTTGGCTGGTGAAGCCTGTAGAAGTGTGGCAGGTATTTTCCTGCACCATTTTTGTATTATTCTTTTTTTTAATGTTATGTACTTATGTTTTCTTCTATACTTGTGTTTGTTTGAATAGCTTTTAATATGCATAATTCTTCTTATACTTGTGTTTGTTTGAATAGCTTTTAATATGCATAATTCTTCTTATGCGTGACTGAATCATCATTGCAGGATGTTAGGATGCAACTGAAAGAATCACTTCCTGGAACTGGAGGAGGAGCAAACCCTAATGAGTGGCTGTTAATCAAGTTTTTGTTCGCATTTCCACTAATTGTTCTATTGATCTGTTATTATAGATCATGCCTTCAGGTGCACATGTAATTTTTAGTTGCCACTCAATTGTTCTATGACAGACTTGGTTCAATTTATTGATAGATACTAGTGCCTTTCCAGGTGAACATGGATTTATGGAGCATATTTTGTCGGATTTCTATTTGCGACCGTGTGAGACTTCTCTACTATAAATTCAGATCCGGTGGAGGGCTTCCTACTTACTCTGCAGTTGGTGTTACTTCACCATCTACTGGCAATCCTAATCAACAGGTTTTAATTATCCTTTAGACTGTATGAATGGCTGGTTCTTTAATAACGATTGCAACATTGTCGCCACGTCTAAATTTTAAATGACATTTACATAAATTAATGCTGTGGAAGTGATGGGTTTATTTTTTGTACGTGTTCCAATATACTTTGCTGTAAATTAGGTAATATTTGCAAATTTTTTATGAGCCTACCGTAGGTGTTAAATTGGTAATTTCTATTTATTTAGTAGGAATCAAGGAATTCTCACTTTTTATTTTGAATTATCCAGTAAGAATCAAGGAGTTCTCATCAGTAATGTTCAATTTCATGGGCGGGACATTATTATGACGGGAGGCAACATGACGGCGGGGCATTGTTACGTCACAATTTTTTTCGCATTTATTGTATTTTTTGCACATTTTTTGTTATTTTAATGATGTTACATTTCCTTTGGATTTCAGGTTGGTCCGGACTTTGCATTGCTTGTTATTTTTTATTTCTTTATTTATTTATACCAGGGTCGGCTTGAGGTCAGACAGGAAAAAATGAATCAATCAAGTTAGTTTATTTGAGGTTTAGGGCTACCTCTCCCCACCGGTGCCTGAGAAGGGGTCAGCCAGCGCCTTCCTGCTCGTGTGTAGTTTACATGAATCCAAACTCGATTCACTTGCAGCTTCTTGTTTGCGCACAGCTACATGGACATCATCTAGGCTCGGCCAAAGCCACCATATTGTGATCGCCGCTAGACGGGAAGTGTCCTCCCCAGGCTGCCAGGCTATGCCATGCCCCTGCCGGGGTTCTTCCATCCTTCCGACACCTTGCAATCTACTGACGCCCTCATCTAGGCAGCCATAGAAAAGGCCCCAACACTTATCCCAATATAGGTCGACAAAGAGGATCACAAAGAAATAATTGCCCGATCATCCTTATAATCTTTCTCCGCCGCTTGCCGACTGGTTGAATTGATCCTAAGCATGAGCTTGTAACAACTTGGTATCAGAGCCCACCATGACGGGATCCGACGACCCCGTGGAGGCTATGTTCGAACGGATTCACAAACTAATGATGGATCAACTCACCGCATCCGAGAACATACAACAGGCGGCCTTGGACGACCTTTCAGTCGCATGGCGAGCCTCATTCCACCCCAACGCGATAGCAGTGACTTTCACTGCAATCGTGGGGAAACAATCGTCAATGATTATCCCCACTGTCTTTCTCTCTCGCATCCCGTCCTGTGACTCATCCTACGCACAACTTGGTTTCAAACCCACCATAACGATATTCAATGTCCCCATCGAGGCTATGCTCGAACGGATGAACAAACTAATGATGGATCAACCCGCCGTATCTGAGAATTGGCAACAAGGACTTGGATGGCCTTTCGGCTCGCATGGAGAGTGTCATTCTCCTCCAATGAACATATGGAAGGATTTTAGGGGTGGGGTGGGGTGGGGTTGAGATGAGGTGAGGTGGGTGGTGGTTGAGAGCCATGCCTTCGCGCACTATGTAGGCGGGTGGTGGTTGAGAGCAATGCCTCGTGCGCTATGTCAAGCTGGATTTTCCAACATATGACGGAAAAAGCAACTTGTTGGGTTGGTTGACCTAGTGCGATTAGTTCTTCGCCACTCAAAGGACGCCGACCATGAAGTGGATCTCATTAACTGCTTGCCACTTGATCGGAGTGACCTAGTTTTGGTTTTTACTACCTAACATGTGTAACGGCCCGCAGTCCATCACAATTATCGGTAATATCATCACATTAATTCATAAAGCATTGAGCGCGCATGCACATAACATTTAACATTTCACAATGAGTAAGCATATGCATAACATATCAAAAGTATTAACACCAGATACTATTCAACATTACAAGACCTTAATTATTTATGCAAAACATGGTTTCATAAACATTCTACATAAGTCACAACTATATATATATCAAGTGAAAAACCCATCTTTCTTTAAAAGCACTTTAGATACTCCTTCGTATACACCGCAAACATCATTAGCGTTGTCCTGTGTGTGACTTTCCTTTACCTAAAAAAATTTGAATTGGAAACCATTAGTCTTTAATAAAGACTAAGTGAAACTTTACCTTTTTACCTTGCTGTACATGCAAACAATGAAAAGTTAAGTATAACAATATGCATAGTCATTTAACACTTACTTCTTAAGCAGGTAGTAAATCCTAAGCAATAAAACCACATAAGAATTCCTATGAACAGTAATGTACAGTGTTATAAAATGAACATATCATCATGTAAATACAGGAGTAGTGACAATTAAAAAAAATCAACTATATCATTCAATATGAGTTTCATTCATTAGGAAATATTAAGGGCAAGTGAATCTATTCATTATTTATCATTTCATTTCATTCTTTGGGCCCACCCTTTCGGGTCATCATTGCTCAAACCAGTACGTTCAACACGCGTCTATGCCTTTCAGCCGACTGGTTTAATACATCATCAGTATTATTTCATTCATATGCATGCAATTCAATTTGCCCTTAACATAACCTCGTGTCGACACGCGTACACATAAAATTTATGACTTATCTAATTTTTTCCCCTCAAAATTTCTTCGCCTGTTTGCCTTTTTCAAGGCCATACATCTTAGCGAGACTTTTATTCAGTGATCATTCAGTGATATATACTATATTCATGATGATACACGACACATAAGTTTCATTTCACCTTTAGAACAGTGCAATAAGGAAAGTACTTGATATAAGCATAAAATAAAAAGATAAGTCTCACCGCTACTTTTTCCATCTCTTTGTCACGCCCCAAGCCATCGTCACCTCTACCGTTGGATGCCATCCTCCGCGATATCTGTTAAGGATTCGTATCATTAAAGAACATTCTTATCGGGGTTACATCACAGTTAGAGCGTTGACGTTGACCTCTAGGGGTGACCTAAACATTTCAAGACTTGATCAAAGAAAGACACCATATAAAGGAGGTTGAAAATGGAGTGCCCAAACTTTAGACATGTATCAAATAGCAGTTATTGGACAGCCTAAGGACAGCCAAACAGCACTAAAGACTGCAGAAAATCAGCCAAATAGCAACAGTACAAATGCTGCTTCAGGCAACATAACAACCTAAAACATCTTCCAAGGATTCCCCTCCGACTCCAACAGAAATCACCCAAAACAGACATGAGTAATAGCAGCCAGCCCTATCAAGAAAATACCATAAATCCTCCCTTTGCAAACCATTACAAAAACAGCAGTTAGAATAAGGATTTCAAAGCAGAAAAACAAGTTGTTATGGGCTTGGATCATTGCCGGATTGTTGGAGGCGGAGATACAAGGGGCAAGCCCTAGAACGGTGGAGGGGATGAGAGAGGAAAAAACCCTAGAGGGTGGAGGAAGGAGAGAAGATCTTAGAGAGAGAGAGGGAGAGGAATTTAGAGAGAGAGAAGGAAAACTCATAATTCATTTCATAATGCCCCAAATACAAGAGAAGGGTCTATTTATAGAACCCCGGGTGGCATACCCGTAAATACATAAAATGCCAACAATATTAAAATACTCAAACATTACTACGAGTCTAATAACTATGACTCAATACACACGATGAGGTAAATAAGATAACTGACGGAGGACCATTACACATAACATTCCACCTGTCCTTCTTTTTGAGCTTGTCCTCAAGCTCAAACTCCAGTAGGATGTTGGTTTCTCTGGCTCCTTGATCTCGCGCCAAAATAGTGCCTGGTAGTCCGTCACGGTGGTAGTGGCGGTGAGGAGTAGCGACGGTGCCTGTGGGAAGACGAGTGGCGGAAGGAATGAGGCCGGTTGGTCTGGCGGAGCTGCGGGAGGCCGGAGTAGCAGGGCCACCGAAGGAGCAACGACCGGCAAAATGAAGGGGTCCGGCGGGAACGGCGGTGTGGTGCGCGGCAGCAACGGCCATGCGGCTGAAAGGGCCGACTGAGTAGTGGCCGGCAGCAGAGGCAGCGGCGCGGTCGGGGGCGGCAGTGGCGGCGGCGGCGACGGCGGAGGCCGCACAAGTTGTGCGGGCTTGGAGAGCGGGACCGGCAAGGCGGGGGCCGGTGGCGTATGCGGCGGTGGAATCGGCCTCAGAAGGCGGTCAGAATGGGCCGAGGAGGCGGCTGAGGATAGCCGCAAATCAGAATGTACCGTAGGTGACGGTGGAGCGAGAGGAACCTCGGCGAGCGGAGGAGGGACAACTGACGTAATCGGCGGTCCGAAGTGGCCCGACGTGACCCATTTGTCTATGATGGTGTCGAGGCAAGATGCGGAAGCCTGAAAAGGCTGCATCATTTCCCACAACTTCGAACAAAGGGTGGCTTCGTCCGCGGCACTTAATTTTATGTCGCGTAGTTGCCTGTCCATCAAGTAATGGGTAAATAAGGAAGAAGACAAGGAAGAAAGGGTGTGGTTAGGAAGAGACGGAAAAGGTACAGGCGGAGAGGGTGCGGTTAGGCACAGACTGAAGATGAGAAAAAAAATGACTTAAAAAAATGACAGGTGGCGTGTGTGAGGGGAAATATTGGAATGGGGGTGGGTTGGAATAAAAATCAAAAGGATCATAAATAAAAATTAAAGAAAAGATATGTAGGGAACGGCAGCTTGATGGCGTGAGGCGCGAGGTCTGTTGCAGCGTGAGGGACAGGACTGTTGCGGCTGTGGAGTGCGTCGAGAGAGGCGTCGGGATGGGTCGTCTTGCAGGATGGAAAAGCTCGTGTCGTCGATGGCGTCTGGCGTCGACCAGAGGAAGTGATCGGCGAGGAGACTCCCTGCAGGCTTGAGGATGCCGCTGATGCCGCTGATCGTCGTCGATGAGGGGTCGACAACGACGTCGTCCGTCGGGTTCCCAGCGAGAAGAAGAGCGGCGGTCCGCTGCTGGCTGGTTGGGGTTGTTGGCGTCGTCGGACGGGGCTGGAAGGGCTATCGTCGGTGAATGGGACGCCGCGGTGGCGACTGCTGATGTAGGCTCGGGGTGGATAAAGAGAGAACAGCAGCGGTGGCTTGCGGACACAGCTGATGCTGAAACAGTGGCCGCGGAAACAGCAGGAGCGGCGGGACGGTGAGCGGCGGAAGCGGTAGCTGCAGCAGCGGGAGACGGCGGAAGAAGTGCCGGGAAGGGAGTCGCCGACGTTTAGCTCTGATACCAAGTTGTTATGGGCTTGGATCGTTGCCAGATTGTTGGAGGAGGAGATACAAGGGGCAAGCCCTAGAACGGTGGAGGAGGGGATGAGAGAGGAAGAAACCCTAGAGGGTGGAGGAAGGAGAGAAGATTTTAGAGAGAGAGGGAGAGGAATTTAGAGAGAGAAGGAAAACTCATAATTCATTTCATAATGCCCCAAATACAAGAGAAGAGTCTATTTATAGAACCCCGGGTGGCATACCCGTAAATACATAAAATGCCAACAATATTAAAATACTCAAACATTACTATGAGTCTAATAACTATGACTCAATACACACGACGAGGTAAATAAGATAACTGACGGAGGACCATTACACATAACACAAATCCCAACCAATCAACAGTAACGGGAAGGACATAAGCAACAATTCTTCTTTTTACCCAAATCATGAAACAAAACTGAAAGGGTCTACAATCGGCCAACCTTGAATCAATCAAAACCCCCAAATTCAAACATACCAAAACTCTTCAGTATATCTCATTTCTCCCTAGAACTCATCATTAAAACGGAAATTAAGAGAGTAAGAGGAAGCAGCTCACAGTGAGTTTAGCTTTTCTTCAACAAAATCCACAACCCGACCTAGTTTCTGCTCAAACACAGACGACAACCACTGATTTCAGAACTAACCACGGCCTTCCACCACTTCTACGAGAAATTACTAAAGAAAGAAGAGCTTGGAGAAGAGAATCGGCGCCGAGCTATAAGGCGATCCCGTCGAGAAAGGAAGAGGAAGTGAAAGGGTCGGTAGGTTTTGATAAGAAGAACGAAACCATGTCGTATTTACTATATTCCCACCGTTTAATCGCAGCCCACTTAAGCCAAGCCCATAAGTCTTCACCAAAAGTCCACATGAAGCTCATATAAAGCCTCTAATAGCACCCCAAAATTTCAGCTATAAGGGAACCCTTAATAGCACACCAATTTCAGCTAGAAGGCAACCTTTATTAGCACCCCACGTTATTGCACTGATTTAATTATTTCATCATAGGGGATATTAGATTCTAAAAACAAAAACTATAAATGTTTTAAAATGAAATAAATAACTTTTGAGGAAAAGTTGAACGTCACAATTCTTCCCTCCTTAGGAATTTTTGTCCCCGAAAATTGTTGAATTCTCGCTATCATCAAATAGTAGAGGAAAAAGATCTCGCATAGTATCTTCTCGTTCCCAAGTCGCTTCATCTCGTGGATAATTTTTCCACCATACGTGCACAAAATTTACATCTCTATTTCGTAGTTTCTTACTTTGACGATTAATTATTTGATACGGCTCTGTTGGGCTGGATAAGTCTGCGTCGATTTGAACACTCTTGGCTGAAACAACCTTTTCAGGGTCCCGTATATATTTCCGAAGCGCTGAAACGTGAAACACATCATGTAACCTTTGTAGTTCTTCTGATAGCTCCAGACGGTAAGCTACTTCACCAACTCGTTCAATAAAAGGAAATGGTCCCACAAAGCGTGGACTCAATTTCCCAAGTCGCCGTAACCGTGAAGCCCCTTTAAAGGGTTTTATTTTTAGACATACTAGATCACCAACAACAAATTCTACATGGCGGTGTCTGACATTAAAATATTTTTGTTGTCGATCTTGTGCCACCTTCATTCGTTTTTGGATGAGTACAATCTTCTCGTGCCACTTATCCACTTTGTCTTTATTATAAAACTGTCTTTCACCATCTTCCGCCCAGCTCAACGGCGTTCGACATCGCCGACCATACAATGCTTCAAACGGAGCCATTTGAATAGAAGATTGGTAACTATTATTGTACGAAAATTCTACCAGCGCCAAGTATTTCTCCCATGAGCCTTTGAGATCCAAAACTACCATACGCAATAGATCCTCTAAAAACTGGATAGCTCGCTCTGACTGACCATCAGTTTGGGGATGAAATAACGTACTGAACGACAATTTCGTTCCCAATCTTTTATGAATTTGCCTCCAATTTGCCGATGTAAATCGTCCATCACGGTCGGATATAATCGTTCAAGGAATTCCATGAAGTTTAACAATTACATCAATATATAATTCATTCAATTTTTCCGGCGGTCCATCTTGTCGAACTGCGATGAAATGAGCACTTTTTGTAAGCCGATCAATGATAACCCATATACCCTCATGACCCTGTTTACTACGCGGCAACCCAAAGACAGTCCATAGCAATATCTTCCCATTTCCACTCTAGTATAGGCAACGAGTGCAAATAACCTCCAGGTTTTTGATGTTCAGCTTTTACAACTTGGCAAGTGTGGCAAGATGCAATATACTTTGCCACATCTTTCTTCATTCCAGGCCACCAGAAGTCCTCTTTTAAATCATGATACAATTTTGTTCTGCCAGGATGAATTGAGTAAGGCGTGTTATGAGCCTCATATAATATATCCTTTCGCAAGGTATTCACATTCGACACACATAACCTTCCATTCATCAATAACAACCCATTCTGTTCTGTGAAACTTTGAATTTCCTCTTTCTTTGCCTTTTCCATCAAATCCTTTAAATACTCATCATTTGGCATAACCTCAAAAATTTTATCTTTGAGGGTATACCTGATCTGTATCTGAAATAATTGCGACTGTTTATCGTCTTTCGTAAAAATGGGAACTATTTCCATCTTTTCTAACTCACGCATGAGTTGCATATTATATACTTTCAAAATCTATAACTCTGCAACATTCTTACGGCTTAACGCATCTGCAACAACATTTGCTTTTCCCGGATGATATTGAATATCCACATCATAGTCTTTTATAAATTCTAACCAGCGCCGCTAACGAAGATTCAGTTCTTTTTGCGTAAATATGTACTTTAAACTCTTATGATCTGTGAAGATTTCGCATCTCACTCCATACAAATAGTGACGCCAAATCTTCAACGCAAAGATTACTGCGGCTAATTCCAGATCATGCGTTGGATAGTTCTTTTCAGCATCTTTCAATTGGCGTGAAGCATATGCAATTACTCTTCTGTGCTGCATTAGGACACAGCCTAAACCTTTATACGATGCATAACTATAGATTTGAAATCCATCCGAACCTGAGGGCAGTACCAATACAGGAGCAGTGGTCAACCTTCTTTTAATGTTTCAAAAGCAAGCTGGCAGTTTTCATTCCACTGAAAAGGAGCATTCTTTCGCGTTAACTATGTCAACGGTAATGAAATCTTTGAAAAACCTTTAACAAACCGTCGGTAATATCCTGCCAAACCTAAGAAACTTCGTACTTCTGTCACACTCGTGGGTGGTGACCAATTGAGAACCGCTTCAATCTTCGCAGGATCAACAGATAAACCCTTTTCTGATATTACGTGCCCCAAAAATGATATTTCTTTTAGCCAAAATTCACATTTCGTAAATTTCGCATAAAGATGATTCTCCTTTAGTCTCTGCAATGCCATCCTTAAATGTTGGGTATGCTCTTCTTCAGAAGTTGAATAAATTAAAATATCATCGATAAAAACGATGATAAACTTGTCAAGATAGTCTTTAAAAACTCGATTCATCATGTCCATGAAAGCAGCATGAGCATTTGTTAGTCCAAACGACATTACCACAAACTCATAATGTCCATACCTTGTGCTAAAGGCAGTTTTGAAAATGTCCTTCTCTTTAATTCGTAACTGATGGTAACCTGATCTCAAATCCATTTTTGAGAATACCTTTGCATTCACCAGTTGATCAAACAGGTCATCTATGCGTGGTAGTGAGTACTTATTTTTCACCGTTAATTTATTCAATTCTCGATAATCCACGTATAAACGTAATGTTCCTTCTTTCTTCTTTACAAATAACACTGGGGCTCCCCACGGAGATGAACTTGGCCGAATAAAATTTTTATCTATTAATTCTTGCAGTTGACATTTCAATCCCGCTAACTCTTTTGGAGCCATACGGTATGGTGTTTTTGCAATTGGTCTCGCTCCTTTTTCCAAGTTAATTTCAAACTCGACTTCTCTTTTAGGAGGGAGTCCTGGCAATTCCTCAGGAAAAAGTTCTTGGAATTCACGTACAACTGGGACAGTTGTATTATCTTTCTTTTCTTCTGTAGTTGCTTTAACCATTACAAGAATAGCGTCACATCCTTTTCTGATTTTCTTAGAGGCTTTCAATGCAGAAATTAGCATTTTAGACACTTCGCCTAACCCTCGGAAAACAGTTACACTTTGATCTGCACACGTCACTATAACTTCTTTTCTTTTACAGTTAATTATTGCTTCATGCTGGACTAGCCAATCCATTCCCAAGATCAAATCAAATTCAGTAAGTGGTAGAACCACTAAATCCATCATAAACTTTTTATCATTTAGTTCGAAGGATACTATTACTCTTTGTTGTGTAGGTACTAATTGATTATTTGGCAAGGTGACGTGAAGAACTTCTTGTGTAGCATATGGTTTTGCCGATATTATGCTTAATATAGCAGTTGCAATGAAAGAATGACTAGCACCAGTATCGAATAAAACTCGAACCAAGTGACCATTTGCATAAATCATACCTGTCACCACAGTGTCATCTGCAGTAGCCTCTTGCTGACTTAAATTAAATACGCGAGGCTGAACGCGACGTTCTTCCACTATTGATCCCCCTGGTGCTGATGAAGAAGCAAGAGATTCCCCTTCCTTTGACACTCCCATTTGAAAGATTTTTTGACCTTGAGTTGAACTCTCCTAGCACTGCCTTCACCTTCTTTCCTCTTTGGACATTCCCACTGGCGGTGTCCAGGCTGACGACATATAAAATACATATTGCTGCCTACTAAGCACTGCCCTTTGTGAGCCTTCCACACTTTCCACATTTATGTTCCTGTCCCTGGGGCTGCATCACACTGCCACTTTCTGTCGGACGAGGTCGCTTCCCAAAATCACCAGATTTCCCTGAAGTACTTGCATTTGATGATGAATCCTTACTCTGAGTCCATTGAGATCTCTTCTTTCCAAACTCCCTTCTTCTTTGAACTTTTTCTGCATCTATCTCCATCAAGCGAGCTTTCTGTACCAAGGCTCCATAATCTCTAATTTCTAACGGTACCGGTATTGCTCGGATGCTATCCCGCAGACCTTCTTGAAATCTTCGACACCTTTATTTTTCATTTGGCACAAAGGCCTCCGCATAAAATACTAGATTAGCAAATTCAGTTTCATATTCTAGCACAGAGCGGGGACCTTGTACTAAACGTAAGAATTTATCCTGCAGCAACTTTTTCTCAGATTCAGGCACGAACCACCCTGTGAATTCCTGTACAAAAGTAGCTCAGGGAATACCCACTTGTCCTCGACCGGCCAACCGTCCTCGAACATTTACCCACCATCGCCTTGCCTCCCCTTCGAGAAGGAATGTGACTAAGCCCACCTTTCGTTCATCTGGACAGAGCATTACTTCAAAGATTGTCTCGATGCGCGAAATCCAATCCTCTGTCTCAAGGGGAGATAAACCACCACGAAACACTGGCGGCTTCAATTCCAAAAACTGCTTCAGATCCACGTCTAGATGTCTTTGCTGCGATGGCAGAACAGATACTACTGAGGGAACTGCAGGAGGAACATCTCGTACCATTTTAATAGCTTCCGCCAAAATACGAGCGAAGTCTGTCAATTGAGGTTGCGTCTGTTGTTCCACTTGCGGATGTACCGTCTGCTCCACTGACAGATGTTCATGTTGAGGATGTTCTTGATGTGCATTGTCACTACTTTCAGCCATCGTTTCTTGGGCAATCCTTAAAGGATCCTTAACACAAAGATACGATAATCAGTTTTCATAGGTTTAACTGATATCATGAAACAATTGACCTTATTATGCATGTACATACTCATTGCGACCAAGCTTTATGAAAACCTAGCTCTGATACCACTAAATTGTAACGGCCCGCAATTCATCACAATTATCGGTAATATCATCACATAAATTCATAAAGCATTGAGCGCGCATTCACATAACATTTAACATTTCACAATGAGTAAGCATATGCATAACATATCAAAAGTATTAACACCAAATACTATTCAACATTACAAGACCTTATTATTTATACAAAACATGGTTTCATAAACATTCTACATAAGTCACAACTATATATATAACAAGTGAAAAGCCCATCTTTCTTTTAAAGTACTTTAGATACTCCTTCATATACACCGCAAACATCATTAGTGTTGTCCTGTGTGTGACTTTCCTTTACCTAAATTTTTTTTGAATTGGAAACCTTTAGTCTTTAATAAAGACTAAGTGAAACTTTACCTTTTTACCTTGCTGTACATGCAAACAATGAAAAGTTAAGTATAACAATATGCAGTCATTTAACACTTACTTCTTAAGCAGGTAGTAAATCCTAAGCAATAAAACCACATAAGAATTCCTATGAACAGTAATGTACAGTGTTATAAAATGAACATATCATCATGTAAATACAAGAGTAGTGACGATTAAAAAAAATCAACTATATCATTCAATATGAGTTTCATTCATTAGGAAATATTAAGGGCAAGTGAATCTATTCATTATTTATCATTTCATTTCATTCTTTGGGCCCACCCTTTCGGGTCATCTTTGCTCAAACCAGTACGTTCAACACGCGTCTATGTCTTTCGGCCGACTGGCTTAATACATCATCAGTATTATTTCATTCATATGCATGCAATTCAATTTGCCCTTAACATAACCTCGTGTCGACACGCTTACACATATAAAATTTATGAGTTATCTAATTTTTTCCCCTCAGAATTTCTTCGCCTGTTTGCCTTTTTCAAGGCCATACATCTTAGCGAGACTTTTATTCAGTGATATATACTATATTCATGAAGATACATGCCACATAAGTTTCATTTCACCTTTAGAACAGTGCAATAAGGAAAGTACTTGATATAAGCATAAAATAAAAAGATAAGTCTCACCGCTACTTTTTCCATCCCTTTGTCACGCCCCAAGCCATCGTCACCTCTACCGTTGGATGCCATCCTCCGCGATATCTGTTAAGGATTCGTATCATTAAAGAACATTCTTATCGGGTTACATCACAGTTAGAGCGTTGACGTTGACCTCTACGGGTGACCTAAACATTTCAAGACTTGATCAAGGAAAGACACCATATAAAGGAGGTTGAAAATGGAGTGCCCCAACTTTAGACATGTATCAAAATAGCAGTTATTGGACAGCCTAAGGACAGCCAAACAGCACTAAAGATTGCAGAAAATCAGCCAAATAGCAACAGTACAAATGCTTCTTCAGGCAACATAACAGCCTAAAACATCTTCCAAGGATTCCCCTCCGACTCCAACAGAAATCACCCAAAACAGATAGGAGTAATAGCAGCCGGCCCTATCAAGAAAATACCATAAATTCTCCCTTTGCAAACCATTACAAAAACAGCAGTTAGAATAAGGATTTCAAAGCAGAAAAACAAATCCCAACCAATCAACAGTAACGGGAAGAAGGACATAAGCAGCAGTTCTTCTTTTTACCCAAATCATGAAACAAAACTGAAAGGGTCTACAATCGGCCAACCTTGAATCAACCAAAACCCCCAAATCCAAACATACAAAAACGCTTCAGTATATCTCATTTCTCCCTAGAACTCATCACTAAAACAGAAATTAAGAGAGTAAGAGGAAGCAGCTCACAGTGAGTTAAGTTTTTCTTCAACAAAATCCACAACCCGACCTAGTTTCTGCTCAAACACAGACGACAACCACTGATTTCAGAACTAACCACGGCCTTCCACCACTTCTACGAGAAATTACTGAAGAAAGAAGAGCTTGGAGAAGAGAATCGGCGCCGAGCTCTAAGGCGATCCCGTCGAGAAAGGAAGAGGAAGTGAAAGGGTCGGTAGGTTTTGATAAGAAGAACGAAACCATGCCGTATTTACTATATTCCCACCGCTTAATCGCAGCCCACTTAAGCCAAGCCCATAAGCATGCCTTCACCAAAAGTCCACATGAAGCTCATATAAAGCCTCTAATAGCACCCCAAAATTTCAGCTATAAGGGAACCCTTAATAGCACACCAATTTCAGCTAGAAGGCAACCTTTATTAGCACCCCACGTTATTGCACTGATTTAATTATTTCATCATAGGGGATATTAGATTCTAAAAACAAAAACTATAAATGCTTTAAAACGAAATAAATAACTTTCGAGGAAAAGTTGAACGTCACAACATGCACTCTTAGTTTTGGTTCTTACTACCTAACATGGAAACGCCTCACATGACATGGCTTCAAACAGTATTGCCACAAGCGCATGGTCCGTCAACGCGAAGCAATCCCTTAAGCATATTTGAGCTATCGATGAGACGATGACTACCTGGAGAAATTCCAGACACTATTGATGCATGTGCCCAACATTCGGTCTGAGCATTGTTGGGCTTCAGGGCGTCCCACATTTGGATGATGAGTTTGAAAGCCCTCCGGATTTCATTAGTGCAATACGCCTAGCTCAAATCTATGACCGCCGCCTTCAGCTAGACCGGCCAACACTATACGATGACTGCTACTTCCTCTCAGGAACCATCCCCTGCACCAATAGGAACCTCGCCCTGGGGGTGGAGAATGGGCCCAATTGCGGTCCCAATCTCTTTCATTCGCCGTTTGTTTCCACCGGCTATGGCAGAACGCCGCGCAAAGGGGTTCTGCTTCAATTGTGACGAGATTTGTGCACGGACACCAATGCAAGAAATTATTTTGGTTGGAGATGGACGATGATGGGATCATCGGATCATGGGAGGAGGACAGATCATAGATCCTCTCTTTACGCTCTAATGGGAGCCTTAGGATGATTTCAAGGTGTACCTTGACTGCGAGCTTGAGGACAAAGATCTATCTAAAGGAGGGAAGTAATGTCATGGGCACAGTTGTTGGAAGTTATTATGGCAGGACCTCAGGAGATAGCACGACGGATGGGAGTGATCCCAACTCATTGCCTTCCATTGAGGAGAATGAACTTCCTCTCGTCGAAACTCGAATGTACCCAAATTCATCAATTCTACAGTCTAAACTCTCTTCTTTCTGCATACTAGTCTCTTCCACGCTTATTTCGTTTCATGATATACTTCTCTTCAGCAATATTTTTATTCACCCTCTTCCTCTTCTATGCCTTCTTTAATTTGCTTTGATAGCTTACATGCCCTTCATAAAAGAGAAAGCAAATTGATAGCTGATTTCATAAAGTTTTCATGGGATCAGAGTGCAAATTACCGTAGTGAAAATGTTAACCATTTTCCATCAGGTGTATTCGATGGTTTCGTTAACTATACGTGTCCTTCAAGCTCATAAATCCATTTTTAAATTATTGCTACCAAGTATGTGCATATCATAACAAATCCATATTATTTTTTCATATTATTCTACTTAGCATGTTTGTAACTCTAGTGAAGTATCTTTTATTCCCTTGATTTCTTAGTTTTACGCTTTGAAACATAGCTAGCTTACATGACAGTGTACTATGCTCGGTTTTTTATGGTTAATTATCATTACAATATTGAACATCTGAATATAATTATCTGCTCATTTAGGGTGATTTTTTTGTTTGCTTCATTATTGATGTAGCCCAAAAAAATAGAAATAGAAATGAAAGGAATGATTCACTCAAACAAGAGAAAGTTCTCGCTCTATCATCCTTCCTGTGAACTATTCCAAATAGTTGGGATGATGATATAATTCAACAATTTGCTTCTCTTTTTTTGCAGTTCATAAATGGTACCAGCTCAAAAATTCCTGCTTATTTGGGTCCAGCATCAGTCTTTTTCTGCATTACATCTGCTCTCTTCTCTCTTGCACTAGCATTCATCATTACACCTCGTCAAGTGACACCTTGGACTGGTTTGTTGTTGATGTACGAATGGACATCCATGGCATTTTTCGTGATATTCGGGAGTTATCTTCGTCTTGTTTATAACTGGGGAAGGTTGGCAGCAACTCAGATAGGAAGGAATTTTAACCATATGGATATTTCCAACTATGATTCAGCCAAAGGTTTGTTATTTCTAGATTTTTATTGAAATATATAAACTTTACTATTTTTGATAAGCCACTTAATTTCATAATTGTAGCAAGCCATCATTTCTTTAATTCCTTACTAATATACACCCCAATTAGTTTTTGTTAATATAGCGAAATATTGAAATAATAATTTCGTTAACATGCATAAGAATTTCTCGTTCACATTAGCTCGGAAAATAAATTAATTATAATTTCCTAAGGGAATATTCCATTAAATGCTCTTAGGGAACAATAATTTTTGATAAATGCATAAGAACCTGTCAAATTCACATTTGATAAAAAAAATTAATTATAATCGAAGAAATTAAATTAGTTATTCTATGAGAACATTACTTAAAATTTATCACTAGATAAAATTGTTAAAAAACGTTCAATTATTTTCATTCCTACAAATGAACTGTGATGTGAGATAACTAAAAATTATATGATCAAATCAAATCGCTCATAACTTCATTGTAAATAAATCTTAACTACAATGTTAAACGTAAGAACAAGCATACACATTATCCCTATGATTAAGGGTCCGTTTGGCATGGCAGTGGCTCTGAACACAATGTTTACGAATATTCATTCGTGAATGCATGACCTCACCTAAGAAACTCCATCCATTTTTATGTTCAAAATTAGTTTTTTTCTTGGAGCGGTCATAACCGTTGCCATGTTAAACACATTTTATGAAAGATGAGTTTTTTGCCCAAACTCACATGAGCAAAAACACCGCGCAAAACGGACCCTAATTTTGATTCCATTAATATCTCAACCTCCCCCAATAACTCACATATAGCCAAAGGGTGTTAAAGAGTGCTATATTAGTGACTTGGATATTTAGCATGTCATACCAATAATCATGGACATAAGCATCCTAATCAAAATTAACTGGTTGATGTGGGATTCTAGATACATCCCCTCAAGTAGGGGATTTGGCTTGTAACATGTGGACTTCTTTTTTCTTTTTTTATTTTTTTTATTTTTGTGATGTGGGAGATGGCCCTTTGGCCTACCTAATATGATAATATGTTAAAACACAATCATCTAGCCAAAAACAATTTTGCCCTAAGTGATGGGGCTCATGTCCTATATTTGCCTAGGCCCTACTGGTCAGGCATACCCTTTTAAAATGAAAGAAATTATTTTGAAAAAAATCCGATTGCTAGGAATTAAATGACAGCTTTTGGAAGAATTCTATATAAACTCGGTGTCACCGTCGAGTTGGAATGTTCTAGCCTGCTTAGACATTACGCTCTGCATGCATGAGCCTGGCCTAGACCAGGCATCATGGCAGGCTTTAAGGCAAAACAGTGACTTTAAGCCCCTCTTGGCTTGTGGCCTAGGTTTGGTCCATACCTTATCGGTCATGCCTACCTAGGCTTTTGATCAGATAAACCCAGGCGGTCTTTCCAGATCCAAGCGGCCCAAGTGTTTTTTTGGCGCCTACCAATTGCACATGGTTGCATGAGTTTCCTAGTGCGGGACTATACTCTTGACATATGGTATCCAAGCAAACATGAATGTTTTTAGTGGCATGCAATTAAAATTTCGTTGTAAATTTTTTTTTTGGAATGTATTTTGTATTGATTTTACTTCATATAATCATTTATAATGGTTTTACTGTAACTTACAAGATGCTTCATTTGAGTTGCAGGTCATCAACGCCATTTATCAGACTGGGATGCTGTCACATGCTTCTATGGCACTGGGATAGCCTTTCTAGCAGTTATCGCCCCTTCATTGCCATGCATATTTGGAATTTCTGCACTTTTTGCAAGGTATACTTTTCTTTAGAAATTTTATTGACATCCTCCGTGAGGATCATAAACCATTATTTTTATGAACTTAGACGGTACCGCGGAGTGCTGATTATGGTGTTTAACTTAATCAAAGCAAATTTCTTTGAACATTCTATCATTCTATGTGCATTTTATACCTAATCAAACCATTCCTTCACAATACTTTGACACCATTTCGCTTTAATATTTTAGTTAGTGCATTTTATACGCTTCGTTGTGCATGTTTAATGTTAGGGTTTCGAAAATTTAGAGGAAGGGGGAGGGAAAACAAGAGAGAGGGAGGAAGATTCAAGAGGTGTAGAGAGAGAAACACTTCTTCACAATACTCAAGCATGCCAAAATACACAAGTCTCCCGGCTTATATACATGCCGGACAATTACGAACATCAAAAAGGCAATTAAGGAAATACAAAAGCAATGCAGAAAAGAAAACGCCTCCTTGGTATGGCGTCGGCTACGTCGGAATGGCCCGCCCGCCGCGCTCCCGGCGTTGGTAAACTCGCCACACCGGAGATTGCCCCTTGCCCTCGTCTCCCTCGTCGATCGTCGTAACAATTCCGCCGTCTGGGAAATTTGCCTTGTCCTCGAGGCAAAAGTCCGGGAACTGGAGGCGCAGGTCGGCGCGATCTACCCACGTCGCCTCCGAGGGCGGAAGTCCCTGCCATAACATCAAGACCTGCTCCACTGACTGTGATGCATGCTGTATCGTGCGCGTCTCCGCGATGCGTTGTGGCTGGAATGTCGGAGGGGGGCTGCCAGGGTCCAGCGGTGGAAGCATCTCTTCGACGGGATGATCGTCAATCACCTGCTTGAGCTGTGATACATGGAACACGAGATGAATGCGGCTCTCTGGAGGTAGGCGGAGGCGGTACGCCTGAGTGCCCACCCGAGCGGCGATCTCAAAAGACCTGTAGAATTTGGCCGCCAACTTGGAGTGAACTCGCGAGGCCACCGTCACCTGGCGGTGTGGCCGCAGTTTGAGGAAGACAGTTCCCCTCGCTGAACTGGACGTCGCGGCGATGGCGGTTGGCCGCGACCACTATCCGATCTTGTGCCCGTTGGAGGTGCAGGCGCAGCTGCTGAAGCATGGTATCACGGTCTCGGAGTAAGCTGTCCACCGCGGCGACCGCACACTCGTCGGGGATGGTGCGGCTCAAAACTGGAGGAGGTCAACCGTAGACTGCCTCGAAGGGTGTAATGCCGGTGCTGGAGTGGAATGAGGTGTTGAAGGAGTATTCGGCCCAGGATAACCACTCAGCCCAAACCCGCGGGTGGTCGCACACGAAACAAAGCAGATAAGTCTCAAGGCAGTGGTTCATGACTTCAGACTGGCCATCCGTCTGCGGGTGGTATGCTGTGCTAATGCGAAGCTGTGTGCCTTGCATCCGGAAGAGCGCATGCCAGAAGACACTGAGAAAAAGTGGGTCGTGGTCGCTGACAATGGAGCGAGGGAACCCATGTAGGCGAACTACTCCATCAACGAAGGCGGCGGCCACCCCGGGGTCCGTGAATGGGTGGCGGAGTGGAATGAAGTGAGTATACTTGGACAGACGGTCCACCACCACCAGGATGCAGTCCCAGATCTTGGAGCGGGGTAGACGAGTAATAAAGTCCATGGAAATATCTTCCCATACCTGTGTCGGAATGGGGAGGGGCTGGAGAAGGCCCCCCGGAAAAGTCGCCTCGTATTTGGCCTGTTGACATGGTAGGCAGGCTGCGACGAAGGCATTGACCTTCTGGAACATTCCGGGCAAATACAAGGAGGCGACAAGGCGGCGGTATGTCCTGAAAGCACTAACGTGACCGCCTTCCGGAGTCGCATGGAACTTGATGAGTAGACGTGGTATCAGCTGTGAGGAGGCGGGCAGTACGAGGCGGTCCTTGTAGTAAAGGCGGCGCACACGAGGCGGTACGGTGGGCGGGCCGTGGGGTCTGCCCGGAGAGCTCCCATGATCGTCTGACACGCGGGGTCTGCGGCCACTTCCTGCTGAAGATTGTTGGTGCCCTCCCAATAGGGCCGTGAGATAGCCGTCAGGCGGGCCGTCGGCGGGTGGCGGGAGAACGCATCAGCCGCTCGGTTGGACGCCCTTGCCCGAAACTGAATGTCGAAGTCGTATCCGAGGAGTTTGGCTATCCAGATTTGTTGTGTCGGGGTGGCGATCTTTTGGTGGAGGAGATAGCACAAGCTATGGTGATCCGTCAGGACGGTGAAGTGGCGACCCAGCAGGTACGACCGCCAATGTTGAATAGCGAGGACCAGGGCCATCAACTCAGACTCATAGGCGGAGCGGGGTCGAACGGTGGCCGCGAATGTCTGACTGAAATAGGCGATGGGCTGACCGGCTTGCATCAACACGACACCAACTCCTGAGTCGGAAGCGTCGCACTCCACCACAAATAGCTGCGAGAAATCTGGCATGGCTAGGACCAGGGCGGTGCTCAAGGCCCACTGGAGGGCCCGAAACGCTTCCGCCGCGGAAGGTGTCCACTGGAAAGTGCCCATCTCGGATTTTTTCAGCAAACTGGAGAGTTGCTTGGCGATCTTTTCGTAGTCCCGGATGAAGCGACGATTGTATCCTGTGAGGCCCAAGAAGCCTTTAATGTCGCGGAGGGAGCGAGGCGCGGGCCACTGAAGCACGTCCTGCACCTTTTCCTGGACCATTGCCACACCATTGGCAGAGATAGTGTGGCCTAAGTAGCTGACCTCCGTTTGACCGAAGACGCACTTCTTGGGATTCACACAGAAGGAGTTCTCTTGGAGTGTGGTGAGGGTGGCTCGAATGTGGTCCAGATGATCCTGCCATGATGAGCTGTAAACGAGAATATCATCGATGAACACCAAGATATACCTGCGCAAGACCGGTCGAAACAGGTCGTTCATGGTAGCCTGAAAGGTGGCGTTAGTCAGGCCAAAAGGCATGACTAGGAACTCATAATGGTCATCATGTGTGCGGAATGCTGTCTTGGGAACGTCTTCCTCCCGCACCTGTATCTGGTGGTAACCGGCCCGCAGATCCAGCTTCGAGAAGAACACCGCTCCCCGCAGCTCGTCCAAGAGCTCCTGAATGATTGGAATTGGATACTTATCCGGTACGGTAGCCTTGTTGAGATCCCGATAGTCGACACAAAAACGTCAGCTGCCGTCCTTTTTGCGAACCAGGAGGACGAGACTCGAGAAGGGGCTGGCGCTGGGACTAATGATGCCTGCTGAGAGCATGTCGCTGACCAAAGTCTCTATCTCGCCCTTTTGGGCGTATCCGTAACGGTTGGCCGAACTGAGATGGCATACACCCCCTCGCGCAGGGGAATGCGGCGATCCGTAGGTCAAGGCGGGGGGAAACAAGTCCCGTCGGCGAAGAGGATCGAAAAGCTGTCCAAAATGGCCTAAAGGGCCGGGCGGGGGAGGGGACAGTCTCAGGACGTCCCGCCATGTGCCATAAGGTGGCCGACCACTCAACATCGGTGGATTTCTGAAGGGAGCGAAGAGAGACGGGTTGGCGGAGTAAGGAGGCCTCACCCTCCAGTAAACACAGTGTCCCCCGACAGAGAAAGCGCATCGTCATACGCTCCCAATTGACGCTGACGTCCCCAAGAGTCCGAAGCCAAGCCACGCCGAGAATAACATCCACCCCGCCCATGGGAAAGGCGTAGAAGTCAGCCCGGAAGGGGCTTTGGCCGAGCGTAAGAGTGAGCGCCGCACATAAGCCACCGGTCGCGCACCGGCGACCATCCCCCAAGCACACTGTGAAGCGGTCGGCGGTTCGCACTGGAAGAGATAAGTGATCCACCAGGCACTGGGAAATAATATTATGGCTTGCGCCACTATCAATCATGACCACGACGGATGTCCCGTGAAGCGATCCCCGAAGCGTCATCGTCTGAGGTCCCGAAAACCCGTCGACGCCAAAGAGCGAAAGATCCAGGCGGTGAAATGTGGCTGCTGGGGGATCCTCGATGGTGGGCTCGATCTCCAGAGCCTCAAAGTCCGCAAGCGTCACCTTGGGTTCCTCCTCGCCGATGAGGACCCGAAGGGTTTTCAGTGGGCAATCATGCGTCGGGGTATAGGATTGCTTGCAGCGGAGCACATGCCCTTAGCACGCAAATCGTTGTATTCCTGGTTGGAAAACCAGGGGTGGGCCGAAGGCCGAGGGGGACGAGGCGGAGGGGCAGCCCGTCCGGGTCCCGGAGGGGGTTCGGGCTGTGGCGGCCGATAGGGAGGAAGAGGCATGGGTTCCTGTCGCGGCGCCGGTGCTAGAGGTGGTCGGCCTGTGTCCGGGGGGGGGGGGGGGGGGGGTCTGAAACTCCGCTTCTACCAAGCGGGCGAGATCTATGGCCTCCGTCATGGAGGGGTGGGGGTGCGTATCTGGGCCTGAATGTGAGGCCGAAGCCCATGCATGAAGAAGCTGAGGTAGTGGTCCGGTGGTAGGCCTGGAACATGTGTGGCGAGGGCGATGAACTCATCGATGTAGTCATCAAGAGAGTCTGTCTGGCGAACTCCATAAAGCCGCTCGACGACAGTGCCAGAATAGCGCGTATCGTAACGACTGATGAGTGCTTGCTGGAGGGCCGGCCATTGCAGGGCCGGGTTGGTTTGGCGGAGCCAACGAATCCAATGGAGTGCAGAGCCCTCCATGCCAATCATGACCGTACTGACTTTTTGTGGCTCTGGTGTCTGCTGAATGTCGAAGAATTGTTCGGCGCGGGCGATCCAACCCAAGGGGTCGGTGCCGTTGAAGGAGGGCACCTAGAGAGAACGGGGGTTGCCGGTAACAGCGCCGGGCAGGTAAACCGCAGCCGGGGAGGTGTCCGGAGGAGCGCCAAGGAGAGACGATGACTCGGCGGCGGAGGCGGCGGAAATGGAGGGGCGGACGACCAACAGGGAGTCGAGTTTGGAGTCCATGCGGAGGACTAGGGCCTGCAGGGAGGCAATCGAGGCGTCGTGGCCTTCCAAGCGGCGAAGGATGGCTGGATCGGTGGTCGGGAGGGACGGCATGCTGTCCAGGTTGCCCATGGAGCGCAAACGAGGGGGCATGCACGTGGAGGCCAGGCCGGCGGGGCCGAAGGATGACCCGACAGTGGCTGAAGTTGGCGGCGAAGGGCACTCGGCGAAGGAGTTGGCTGGAGCTAGCGGCGACGGGCGCTCGGCAGGGGCTGGATCGGTGGCTGGAGTTGGCGGCGAAGGGTGCTCGGCGGATGCTGGATCGGGGGCTGGCATTGGCTGGAGTTGGTGGTGCCCACGAAGGAGGCGGCGAAGAGCGCTCGGCGAGGAGACCGCGAAGAGCGATCGGGAGCGCTCGGCGAGGAGACCGCGAAGAGCGATCGGGAGCGCTCGGCGAGGAGACCGCGAAGAGTGATTGGGAGTGCTCGGCGACGAGCGATTTGGACGGAGACCGCGAGGAAGCACGCAATCTGGATTGAGAGCGGAACTTAGGTCGCTGGATCGACTTCGGGCGGCGGAGACCGCGGCCGGAAGAGGACAGGTCGGACCACTTTGTTAGGGTTTCGAAAATTTAGAGGAAGGGGGAGGGAAAACAAGAGAGAAAGACAGGAAGATTCAAGAGGGGTAGAGAGAAACACTTCTTCATAATACTCAAGCATGCCAAAATACACAAGTCTCCCGGCTTATATACATGCCAGACATTTACGGACATCAAAAGGGCAATTAAGGAAATACAAAAGCAATGCAGAGAAGAAAACGCCTCCTTGGTACGGCGTCGGCTACGTCGGAACGGCTCGTCCGCCGCGCTCCCGGCGTTGGTAAACTCGCCACACCGGAGGTTGCCCCTCGTCCTCGTCTCCCTCGTCGATCGCCGTAACATTTAACCTCCCAGACTATTTTTAATTATCTACATATATGATAGATATCTATCCTATTGTTCTTTTAATTCCCTTCAATTTTACCCTTGCTCATTGTGTCACTCATTTGTCTTACCAATCTCATTTTTTATCCCACTCAAGGTTAGCTATCTAAGACTTATTTACTTCCCAGCACTCAAATTCATACAATATTTACTCAAATTCATACAATATTACTAGCCTAATTGCTCTTCTATACAGAATCTAGCTTGAAGTCTTCATCATATTCTTAATTACTAATTAGTGTAATTGCTCTTCTGTATAGAATCTAGCTTGAAGTCTTCATCATATTCTTAATTACTAAGCGTAATTGCTCTTCTATGTAGAATCTAGCCAGAAGTCTTCATCATATTCTTAAAAATCACTCATGATTAACAGTCTAATGCAACACGTCAATTAGGGGTGTGATCTCGAACATGAGCGGACTGGTGCTTTTTTGTTTTAGATCATGAACCCAAGATGCGAACAAACACATTAAAGTTTTCTAACTAGTTAAAATATTCTAGCCGTGATCGTTCAGCTCATATCATTGAGCCGGAAATCACCATCAAATGTTAAAATACACTCAGACTTTCGTGCATTTCATGCTTCTATATATATGCAGGGTCATTTCTGGGTGTACCTCCCCTCCAACTTTACATTATTACAGGAACCTCCCGTCCAAATTTCAAAATTACCCAAACTTCCCCTCAAAATTTACATTGTTTAACATACATGTAGAAAGGAAAAAACCCCTGGAAAACCGTAATTTTGAATGACAGGGAAGGTCACTGTAATTATGCAAAATTAGACGAGAGTTTGCTGTGATTATTCCTGTGTGTGTGTGTGTGTGTGTGTGAACGTGTTCGTGTTTGGCTCTCATCAGCCTCAAGATGATCAACTACCTCTCTGAACACGAGCTTCTCTCACACCCCAACTAAGGATCAGATTGAAAGTAGTCCTTTAAACCATGGGACTATTAAACTTTTATGTTGAAATTTTTTATATATAGACCTTTGTTTACTTTCTTTTCCTGGGTTTATACTTTTTTTGTTGCTTGGATGATTCAACAGGTTGGGGTTGATGATTGGAGGAGGCATGGTATTGGCAATTTTCATGACCTATGCTTCTGAGCAGCTTGCTCTCAGGGCTTTTGTTAAAGGGATGGAAGACATCCATCTGCCCAGAACCAGAGCCATCTGCTTCTTGTGTTAGATATTTTCCATACCGATTTGTAACTTATATCCAGTGATACTTGCTTGTATATTAATTATTTTTGAAATTTTTTGTAATATTAGTGAAGGACTGTTGTAATGTAAGGCTTTTAAGGCTCTATGTTGAATATCAACAAGGACTGTATTCTCAACACGTCTGCTCTGATATTATGTTATTGTTCAGGGCGCTCTGTTCGTTCGGGTTCAAGGAGCTCCCTCATTTTTCTCATAGATTCAATTCACTGCTGAAGAGAGATTTTTTCTTCGAGGACTTTGAGCACAAATGGCAATAGCCTCATGTTTGGTTCGCTGATAAATATTACTGTCAATGTTATCCATCAAATGTTGTGTATTTTCGCTCAGCGGTATTGTATTTGGAGTTGAGGGCGCAATTGCGTATCATTGAAGACGGAGCAGCTGAAGATTAAGATTAAACATTGTTCTTGAATGGAGCTCTCTCCATGTAATTCAAATCAAGTATAAAACTGTTTTAGGGGATCAGTGATTACAAACTAAAGGCTATTCAAACGTTTGTTCGCATTTTTTTGAAACACGACGAAGAAAACTCTCAAACAAACGGAGCCTTAACCACACTCTCGAGCCTTGCTACTATAGTAGAAGCTGCCAAGACCTACGTGATTCACAGACCACTTGTTAGAGAGCGGAAACACAACGAAGGCGGGAGGAACAACAAAATAGTTCACATTTTTTGAAACACAACGAAGAAAACTCTCAAACAAACCTGGCCTTAACCACACTCTTGAGCCTTGCCCTTGCTACTATAGGCTTTATTTGGCGCGGAGGTGGGAACCGGCGGGAGGAGCCACGGCGGTTGAACTGGAGGGAGGGAGCGGCGGTTCCTCCCGCGGCTTTTTGCCGCTTTCCTCAGGCGCAGCGGGTGGAGCCGCGGCAAACGCCGCCGCTGGGGCGTTTGATTACCCGCCTTGCGGAGGCGTTTGCCGCAAACGTGGCCGAAAATGCCACGCCAAATGAACCCTTAATCTCATGGGTATTCGCAAATCATCCAATATTCCGAACCGACATTTATTTTGCATATCCGACTTTTTTTTGAAAGATGCAAATAGCATGTAATTAAAAACCAAAAAGAAAAAAAAAACTACAGCATGCCATCTAAGTCCACCCGAACAAGCTCGGCAAACTCAGTCTGGGTGCTATCAACGTCCAGCCAAACAAAATTTCCTCGAAAGGCAAAACGCGCACAAAAATCAGCAACTCTATTGCCCTCACGGCCAATATGCTGGAACCGAAGCTGGGGAAAGCCGCTCAGAAATGAGAAGTCCTCGTCGCCATCCACTGTCACGCTCCAGTCACCCCGTCTCATCCCAGCAGCACAGCTATCCATAAGGGTACGACAGTCGTCCTCTATAATAGCTCCGCGAGTCCCATATAAAGAAGGGGCAATCTAATCCTTCAGCGCCAAAATCGCCGCCAGCTCCACTCCCCCAGGATCCCAATGCAGCATCGAGATCCCAGCAGCAAAGACAAGAGCACCTCAATCGTCACGAGCCACCGTCCCAAGCCCAGCAAGCCCAGCAAGCCCAGCAAGCCCAGACGAGGAAAGCGAATCATCCACATTAAACTTTATCCAATTTTGCATATCCGACTTAGAACTAAATTTTACGCTCACATGCATCGACCAAAAAAAGGCTGAGATATAAAAAATTGGTAATATCAAAATTTTTAATTAAAAATAAAAGGCAGTATAAAACATTGCATTTGAGGTTTCTGGGAGACATTTTAAAAAAGCTGATCGATAATACACTATCATGCCGGATTACCAGTAAACTAGTAATACCAAAGGCGCATAACAAATCACGCCAACTGCTCCATAACCAATTATCCAAATCTCCTTAAATAAGAAAAAAAAAATATAATGTATCAAATTAAAAGCATATAAATTCACACAAAAAAAAATCATTTTCACAAGCCAGTTCTTGCTGCAGGTCTTCAACATCAAGAACATTGAAAAATGTCAAATTCATCTACAATAAGATTTGAGGACCAGATTGTCTCTCCTGCGCCAGCTCAGCCAGTATTTGCCTCAATTTTTCAGCCATATCTGTGTATGCCTTTGCTGAAGCAGAGTTGGGCGCAGAGACAACTATAGGATCGCCTTCATCTGAGCCACGCCTGACGTCTATTTCCAGAGGTACCTATACAGTTTTAAGGCGAGAAGAAATTGAATTATTTCGGGTAATAGATAGTTTATTGTGACTAAGGCTCCGTTTGGGGGGACTTATTTTTACCGGTCAAGCGGTTACGACCGCATGAACCGGACCTTAACCGCTTGACCGGTGAAAATATGTCCCCCCAAACGAAGCCTAAGGCTCAGCTTAGAAGAGCGGTGAGGAAGCGGTGGTGGATGTGAGCACAATTATGAAAAAAAAACATGGGTAGTGTTTGGGTAGGTGTGGTCATCAACGTTGTTTTTTTCAAAATGGTGTTTTAGGCCAACACTCTAGCGATTGTGAATGCTCTGACCATACAACAAAAAGTGAAATTTGGGCCTAAAAAGTTGTCACGAAAGTTTAAAATGCAGGTAAATTGCCACCATTGGATTTACTGCCACGACTAATGCAAACAAAACATGACCCTCTCCAGCTATCGTGATCATCATGGCATGGTACAGCTACTTTTCATCCCAGTCAGTGTAATCCAATTTGATCGGCTGAGATGAATCGAGCCAGAAAAATAATAGTAGATTTGGATGATATCACTAATCTACAGTCTTTAAAATGGTAAACATATGTTAGTATTATGTGTGACTTATATGATTGATGTAATTTAGTGGGTTATGTTTGCAATATGTAACACAAAAAATCGATCAATTAGTGGATGGGTTTACAGAGATCTACAACATAATTAATGACAAGTTAGTGGAGTGATCGTTGCGATCTGCTTGAGTAAAGTATATGATATGCAAGTTGGTGTATTTATATGTAAATAAAAAAAGAGGGGCAGCCCAGTGCACAAAGCATCCCCGCGCAGCGAGGGTCCGGGGAAGGGTCCCACCACAAGGGTGAAATGTAGGCAAACCTTGCCCGGCATTTTTGCAAGAGACTGTATTTATATGTTGACAATAAATTTGTTGCAAATAAAGAATACAAAAGGAACTGAATTCAGAATAATAATCAACAAATTATGTGAAGAAAAGAGAAGCTTTCAATTGCTGAAGATTTTTCATCAACCTAGTTGATGGAGAACCCACCCTAGGGTCAAAGCAAGTAGGTTGTTCATTCTATCATCAAGAACTTCAGACCGGAACTCTAACTCAACAATGTCAAACCAATAACAAGATGCATGTCTTCCGCTCCAACGAAAAAGAACAATTGAATTACTGGATTCCAACTCCTCAAACACGCGCGGGCCCAAGGAACAATGAGCTCGGGAACATCCGTGAGAAGATGGCTTTGACATGATAGGTGACCCGGACCCTATCTTTCTTCTTCATTCCCATAAAGTGGATTCAAATTAATGAAGTGAATATCCCTACCTCCCCAACCCTAGAATATTCATGAAGAAGTCTGAGAGAGTGTGGAAGAAGCAATTGAGTTTTGCAGACTGAAATACACAAGATATAACTTACTGTTTTATACAAGTTATAAGAATAATTCCCACAATACCTTTGGTTTATAGAGAAGGCATGATGATGAGGATTATATCACACAAGGGTCTACACGACGATAAGAGCGGTTCATCTTGTGTGGATCGTCGCCTAAAGAATTTTATTTATTTATTTATATATTTTTTATTTATTTTAAACATGTTTATGCAACCGTCATGACTAGAATGTCCATGGAAGTTCTTAAGTCTAAAAATAGAGATGGAAGGCTCTATTTCGAAGGGTCTAAAATTTGAGAGAAGAATTCTTCCTTTTGTTCACCAGATGTTGTAGCCGGAACGTAGGCGTGAACCTTAGGAATTCCTCACCTCTTCCCTTGGCCGGCCATTTCCCTCTCCAACTCCTCCTTGTATCCATAGCCAGTCACGACCATCACCACTGCAATCACCTAGCCGGCCACCACTCCATGGCCGGCCACGCTTCTCCGTCACCTCCTCAACCCACTCCTCTTTAACTACCACAATTACCCACCCTCACTACCCATTAACTACCATGAGTACCTACTCCGTACCTATAACCACCCCACTTCCTTCCACAACCACAATTTTCCTCTAATACATAGCCAGCCACCCATTAACCACATATTAACAACCTCTCTCCACTAGAAACTCCACCCCACCACTAAAACTGCATTTTCCCGCCATATCAACCAGTTACTCATAATTAGAGGAGTTGGCCCACTGTCCAGCAGAACTGCCGCCTCTCCCCACTCATTTTCCCCAAGCCGAGCTCTCCTCCTTGCTCCAGAACATCACCACAGGCCGCCGGCTCCCCTCCCCTGGCCAGTTCCGGTTCAGAAGCAGCCCAGAAGTCAAATTCCAGCCTATGGAATTCATCACAGACCCACCATTCCTCTCCTGCAGCCCACTACCCTACCTGGCCACCATCCAGAACTCATCCGGCCCCCATTCCAGACGCCCCTCTCCCTTGCAGTCCACAGAGAGTTCAGCCCATCCCCTCTCCCCCACCTTCCCGAGGACCTCAAACCCTTTCCCAAGGCTGGAGATAGTACCCACAGTCCAACGGCCTCTTCCACACTCCCCGGGCAATCACCTCCCCAACCAAAACAGTACAGTACAATCCCTATACTCCCTCAACAACCCAACTTCAAGCCATTATCTATTTTCCAGGTCCTCATTTATGCATCGACAACGACGTTCATTGATGGGTTCCACCACCGGTCATCCTAAATTCCTCTTCAGAAGCCTTTTATCCATTTGTGAATTCATTGTGGTTTAAAATATCCTGTTTAATCTTATACAATTCTTAGTTCCTATGGATATTCTCTTGTAACACTAATGTCAAATCGCCGTATGATTTGCATGGCTTATTTCTTGCGTTGTTTGAGTCTCCCCAATTTTCTGCGTTGTTGGGTAGGTGGTATGGTCTTTGTTGATTTCTATCCAGCGGGTTGTATCGTGTGGGAGTATCCTCGGTCACCCGTCATTTGATTTTTATCCAGCGGATTGTATCGTGAGGGAGTATCCCTGGTCACCCGTTTGTTGATTCTATCCAACGAGTTCATGGTCGGTGGACCGTGACATGTGGGACCGTGTCGTGTGGCACCACCCTTTGTACGGATTATCCCTGACGGATTCTCCCCAATGGATCGCCTGTTGATTTGTCACACTAAGCCTACCACCATTACCTTTCTTTTTATGATGATTTCAAGCTGGAGGATTCCCCTTCAGCTTGAGGGCGAGTGTTGGAAGTTATTAGTATTATCGCATTATTAGAGTCTTTTATGAGTGTTTAGTTGAATACTAGTCCTTTTATCCTTTTATGTCTTATTGTTGTTTACCCGTGTAAGGGTATTTCTGTCCGTGCACTTTGTTCTTATCCCTTACTCTATTTATATGAGTATGAGGTTGGTTTATTATTATGATCATTATTATTCTCTTCAACTTGGTATCAGAGGAAAAAGAGGAAGACCTAATCTCGTTGCCTCTCCTTCGCTTGGTGCCTCCGTCCCTCTGTCGCCCACTGCTTCTCTTTCCTCTGCATTTGTCTTCTCCGATGATGGTGAGCCGCGGTTCCCTTGACGACGGAGGTGCACGCTGAAGGAGCCGGCCACTCCTCCTCATGATGCGTGTTTCTCTCCGCCGTCTTCTCCTTTTTCTCCGCTCCCGTAGATCTAGTATCGGTTAATCCCGTCGACGGCTTCTCCTGATCATGTCGACGGCTTCTCCAGTGTCGTTCTTTGTCGCTTCTCCTGATCCAGTGCCGTTCTTTCCCTGTCGACGGCTGCTGCGCTCGATCCCGTCAACGTTTGTCTCTTCCAGATCCCGTCTGCCGCTACGCTCGTCTGACTCGTCGAATGCCTCCAGCAGCAATTCGTCGAGAGATGAATCGTCGAGTGATCCAGTAAATTCGTCGAATGCTTCCAGTAGATTCGTCGAATGCTGATTCGTCGAGAGCTCCAAATATTCGTCGAGTGCTTCTCCAGCAGCTCTTCGTCGTGAGCTCTTCTTCAGCAACTTCGTCAAGAGCTTCAGCTCCAGCAGATTCAGCTCTTCTCCAGTGCACTTCGTCGAGAGCTTCAGCTCCAGCAGATTCGTCGAGTGCCTCTCTCCTGCTCTTCGTCGAGTGCCTCTCTCCTGCTATTTTTTCTAAGTATTCGTCTTGTAGTGCCTCAGGGATGATCTGTCTACCACCGTTGATTCTCCATCACCAAGTTTGGTGACACCTCGGATGAGCGACCCTCAGCGTCGTGGTCGTGGCCCTGCCCGTGGTCGTGGTCCAGGTCGAGGGGGATACCGACAGACTGGATCTTGTCCTCACGATGCTGCTTATTCCACTGAGGTGCATGACGACCATCAGGGTCAGTTCCCAGGGCATTTCACCACGTCAGAATTGGAAGCTCTCCGCCGTCTTCTGCACTCCCAGTCTGACACTTCCCAGAGCAGTACCTCTACTTCCTTTGCTACTGCTGCTATGCCCAGTGCCAATGTCGCTGTCACTCCTCTGTCTGAGTGGATTATTGACTTCGGAGCCACCGATCACATGACTGGCTCCTCCTCAGGTTTTTCTTCTTACACCCCCTTGTCAGGTAAGGGCAAGGTCATTTCTGCTAATGGCACCTTGTCCCCCATTGCAGGGAAAGGAACCATTTCTTGTTTATCCTCTTTGTCTCTTCCGTCCGTCTTACATATCCCTTCTTTTCTTCGAAATCTTCTGTCTATTAGCAATCTTACTCGTTCTCTTAACTGCTCGGTAACCTTCTTTCCTGATTCTTGTGCTTTTCAGGAACTGGGTACGAAGCGGACCATTGGCAGTGGTAGGAACCGTGGCGGGTTGTACTATCTGGATGCTTCCCGGACGTCTCTTGCTCTCTCCTCTTCTGCTGCTACTGCTGCTACTGATGCTCGACGCTGACACTTGCGTCTTGGGCATCCCTCTCCTGCTTATCTCTCAAAAAATGTTTCCTGCTTTATCGCATCTTGTTAAAACCTTAAAATATGATGTTTGTGATATGCCAAACATGTTCGACATTCATTGTCCCATGTTTCTACTCCTAGTACTACCCCTTTTGCTATTATACATTCCGATGTTTGGGGACCTTCCCCTGTTGTTTCTTTAAATGGCTATCGTTGGTTTGTTATCTTTATAGATTGTTTTCTCGCACGACTTGGGTTTACCTTTTAAAGAAGAAAAAAAATGAAGTGTTTCTAGTCTTTCAAACCTTCCATAAGATGGTGCAAACCCAGCTCGATGCTACTATTCGTGTTCTGCGTAGTGATAAGGGGGGGGGGGGGGATACGATGATCGTGGAGGGTTTGGATCGTATCTCACGAGTCATGGAATTATCCACCAAACTACTTGTGTCTACACCTCCACCCAAAATGGTGTGGCTGAACGGAAAAGCTGGCATCTCCTTGATGTTGCCCGATGCCTTCTCCACACCATGCATCTCCCAAAATCATATTGGGGTGATGTTATCCTAACTGTCACTCATCTTATCAATCGTCTTCCCTCACGGGTCCTAGATTTTTCTACCCCTCTCACACGTCTCTCTATGACTTTCGTTGTTCATACTGCTCATCTTTCACCCCGCGTGTTCGGGTGTATTTGCTTTGTTCACGTCCATCAGCCTCAGCGTGACAAGCTGGACCCTTGGGCTCTACGTTGTGTCTTCCTTGGTTATTCTTCCACCACTAAGGGGTATCGGTGTTACCACCCCCTTCCAGATGTGTCTTCTGTACCATGGATGTGACGTTGCGTGAGGAGGAATCTTATTATGTGGGCTCGCCTCCCTCTGCTCGACAGGGGAAGAATGAGGTCATTGACTCAGTGCCTCTCCCTCTGATTCCTTCTACGCCTACCATTCCTTCTACGCCTACCACTCCTCCTCCAGCTACCTCTCATACACCACCTTCACCTACATTTCTCACGTCACCTATACCTACGTCGTTTTCCCCGACATACCAACACCTTCCCCTCATCTCTCCTCTTCCTCATATATATCGTCGGCGGCAAACGGGTGAACAGTCCTCCGTGGTTCCGTCGCTGCCAGTGCCGTCTTTGGACTCAGATTCTGATGTTGACCTGCATGTTCCCCTTGCTGTGCTAAGAGGTAAGGCTGTGTGTACCGACCATCCTATCTCTAATCATGTTGCTTATGGTCATCTTTCCCAGCTTCATCAGGGGTTTATATCCTCCTTGTCCATGATTACTATTCCTAAGACGTGGCAGGAGGCAGTTGGCATTCCGGCATGGGCTCAGGCAATGGAGGAGGAAATGTCCGCCTTGGATAAAAATCACACATGGGATGTCTCCTCTCTTCCTCCTGAAAAGAAAGTCATTGGCTCTAGGTGGGTGTTCTCTGTTAAGAAAAATCAGGATGACAAAGTTGAGCGGTATAAAGCCCGACTGGTGGCTCGCGGTTACACTCAGACTCGGGGAGTTGACTACCAGGAGACCTTTGCCCTTGTTGCGAAGATGGACACTGTTCGTGTTATTCTATCTTGTGTGGTATGCTTGGGCTGGGATCTACATCAACTGGACGTCAAAAATGTCTTCCTGCATGGTGACCTAGATGAAGAGGTTTACATGACCTTCCCCCCAGGATTTGTGAAGAAGGGGCAAGAAAGCCATGTCTGTCGCCTAAGGAAGTCCCTATATGGGTTGAAGCAGTCCCCCAGGGCTTGGTTTAGTAGGTTCCACAAGGTCATGGTCAAGTTTGGATACCAACAGGGACATTCTGATCATACCTTGTTCGTCAGGGAGAATGAGGGGAAGATAGTCGTTCTTATTGTTTATGTGGATGACATCGTGATCACCGTGGATGATTCAGATGAAATCTCGAAGCTGAAAGCCCTTCTGTTTGCAGAATTTGAAGTGAAGGACATGGGAAGGCTCCGCTACTTCCTGGGAATTGAAGTGACTCGCTCTGATCAGGGTATCTTCATCTCGCAACGCAAGTATGTGTTAGACTTGTTAACTGAGACTGGGATGCTTGGGTGTGCTCCCGCTAACACACCTATGGAGGAGAACCATAGGATTGATGAAGATACCGATGGAGATCGCACGGATGCTGCAAGTTACCAAAAATTGGTGGGCAGGCTGTTATACCTTTCACACACTCGTCCTGACATCACATATGCAGTTGGAATCCTGAGCAGGCATATGCATGCCCCCAGAATCAGGCATCAGGATGCTGTATACCGTGTTCTTCGTTACTTAAAGAAGGTTCTGGGTCGAGGTTTTATGTTTTCAAAGAACAATCATTTAAAGATTGATGTCTTTACCGATGCGGATTGGGACGGAAGCCGTGATGACAGAAAATCTACAACAGATTATTGCACTTTCGTTGGTGGAAATTTAGTCACATGGCGTAGCAAGAAACAAAATGTGGTGGCCAGATCTAGTGCTGAAGCTGAGTATCGGTCAATGTCTCAAGGCCTCTGCGAAGGATTATGGCTGCGCACCCTATTGAAATACCCGGACCTTCAGATTGATACTCCTATCTCTTTGTTCTGTGATAACAAGGCCGTCATCAGTATTGCTCATAATCCGGTCCAGCATGACAGAACAAAGCATGTCGAGGTTGACCGTCATTTCATCAAAGACCACCTCGAAAAAGGAAATTTAGTCACCCCCTTTGTTCACTCCAGAGATCAGTTGGCCGATGTCTTCACCAAGAGCTTGGGGAGTGATGTCTTTACTGATGATATCTATAGACTTGGAATGACAGACATCTATCGTTCGACTTGAGGGGGAGAGTTGAATACAAGTCCTTTTATCCTTTTGTCTTATTGTTGTTTATCCGCGTAAGGGTATTTCTGTCCGTGCACTTTGTTCTTATCCCTTACTCTATTTATATGAGTATGGAGTTGGTTTATTATTATGATCATTATTATTCTCTTCAACTTGTTTAAGTTTAGTCCCACATTGTAGTTTCGAGTTTAAGAGTTCTTGTATGTCATATATAAAACCCATTTGTGGATGAATAAATTGCACTGTATTATTTCTTATCTTCTATTTCAACAAGTGCAACATGTCAAATTTCAAGAGATATACCTCAATCATAGGAATCGTCGAGGACTAACCATGAAAACTATTAAATACAAAAATAAATCTAGGACAAAAAAGTGCATAAATTTTTTTTGATGAATTATCGAAGATTATATGGCATAGTAACGGGGATTTGCGAGACCTTTTGGAGTATGAGTTTTGGGTCCACTCGGGGCTAATTTGCCATCTACCATATTTAGCGTCACACAATGGATGATCTGAGTCAGTGGTTGTGTCTGAAGCAAACCGTAACTCTCCTAGGCACTCTCAAGCCTAGCCAACCACAACCCACCTCCTAAACAGCCCAACAACACCTTCCCAACTCAACATCCGACCACCCCAAGCCAACATCCGATCACCCAACAACACTTTTCCAACATCCGATCACCCAACAACACCTTTCCAACATCCTAAGCAGACCAACAACACCTTCCCAACATCCAACCACAACTCACTCCCTAAACAGCCCAACAACACCTTCCCAACTAAACATCCGATCACCCCAAGCCCCTTTACCCTATAACTGACCATTCATCAAGGGCCCCACCTACCGCTGCCACCCTCCAGGCCCCTAAGCAGCTACCTCCTACCACCCTTGAGGCCATCCTAAGGCCAACTGATCCTCTTCCTGCACCTAGGGACCTTGTCCGACCCTCCCCCATACCCTCAAAAACCTAAAATCCATGTCCTGCCACTAACATCCCCTCTTCCTCTCAAAAGATCACCATCCAATAACTACCACCTATTCGGAATGCCACCACCATTCCTACGAAAACCAGATATCCAAGCCATCGCTTCCGGCCCCTCTATTTGTGAGTTTATTGTTTGGTTTTATTGTTTTTCAGTATTATTGTACGAACCAATTACTTATATTTTTATGGATGTCGATCTATGTTAGTGTGCTTAATTTTGTGACTAATCATGACTTGCATGATTTATTCTTTTGCACATTTAACTAATGGTGCTCTACTCGAGGAAAGCCTGGTCTGCTCACTTATTTAAAATTATCTAGATACTACTTGTGCTAAGTGCATATGTTTTATGCTTTATTTTTATTTGCAATTTACTATCATATCACTTTTTGCTTACACACATCATTCTATGTTTAGATAGGATTCGTTTCCCCAATGGCCCATGTACTTAGGGACAGACCGCAGGGGTGGGGTGGGGTGGGGGGTTGAACGATGTGGCCACTATCTCGCGAAAGAGGAGAATGAGATTTTCTAACCGGCTTCGAGATGTTCCAAGCGAGTGGACTCGGTGGAGGCCGAAGTAGAAGCGTCTGCGTTGGCACGAAGGTCCATGGAACGGGTTCAAGACATGTAACGAATGAGTCGGCGAAGAGAATGGAGTGACTGAAACGTCGGAGGGGGCAGGCTGTGTCTACTACAGTGAATGCGGACTATGGTCGGTCAAAGAAGATGCCTAAGGCTACTAGAAGGAGACTAAGGGCGGATAAGGATGTCAGGAAGTGAGGGGGCTGGGTCGGGAAGCGGCTAAGGCTGATTGGATGATTGGAGGAGGCACTGGAGATGAGGCTGACACGGAGAAAGCGTCGTGAGGGAGGGCGAGGCGAGAGCTGTTGGAGGGTTGCAGGCTGGTCGCGGCCCGCTGTGTTCGAATCGATCGGCTGGAGAACGACATGCAGCAGGCAAAGACGACGGCATGCAGGCGAAGTCGACGGGACGTGTGCAGGCATGTGCAGGCATGTGCAGGCGAGGTCGAGTCGGATGGCTGAGCTGGCCGAGAGCTCGACGTTAAGAGTAGATCAATGGAAGAAGAGAGGATCGGTTAAGTAGTGGATTTCGAGAGCAGTGAAGGAGATCCAAATAGAGTTCCAGAGGAAACTCTATGTGAGCGGCAAGTCGGACCAGTTGATGGTTGCGGCTATCGTCGAAAAACAATTGAATTAAAAATGTGAGATACAAGATATTGAGGTATGCACGATCCTCACTCTTAAGGGAAGGATCCCTCTAAGAGTCGTCTCTCATATGAGAGCCTAAACAAGATAACGCTCAAAAGATATCCAAATAACTCTCCTTCACTCTCTTATATAGGCTGACATAGGAATACATTAAATGATGACAATGCCACTAAGGTTACATAGACTACTAGGGGGGGGGGGGGTGTGGCAGGCCTGGGTAGTCGTTCTCGAATCAGAGATCTCCACGTTGTTCATCACCAATTCACCATTCCCCTTAAATGGAATCTTTGCAATCATGTGGAGTCATCATCAAAGTTAATATGCTCTTGAACATTGCACGACCATGATAGAAATAACTAAGACCTCATGAGGCCACAAACCGCATAAACATACTTAATCTCAACCAAACCATGGGCTTTTAAAATACTTGCTGGGGAGTGGAAATCAATGGAGAATCCAAGTTGGGCAAGATGCGTCAACAATCACCTATATTCATCACAAAATCTTAAGTCCGCGAGCGTGGTCCAACCACATGGTATTTCTACACCAATCTAATGTAGGTCTAAACCAATGCTCTTGTGAGCCTCAAGATAGGCAATATTTAGTAGAGAGGACAAGAAAAAAATGGATCAATGAATCTCCCAATGGCTGGGAAATAGTAGTTATAATGACCATGATCATATAAAAGAGTTCGCTGAACTTCTAAAAGTTGGTGAGGTTCCTTTTCACCTCCATAGCACATTACTACTCACCCACACACCTTTCTATGACTAGACCCCTCTATTCTCATGTGGCCACAACACAGTTCATCATTACACTACACTCCTGATAAGGTCAATATTTGTTGGTGGCATCTTTTGCAATGCATAGCATCCTTACTAAAATGACTAAGATGTAAATGATAAATGCATAGCTAAGGGTTTGAAGAATTGGCTTGTTTTATTTAAAGTTACGGGTTTCAACTGTTCTGCAGAAAACATGGCTCCTGAGCCAAAAAGTTTCAAACTCATAGCCAATTATGCCATAAATTAAAGTAATTCTTTAACAAACAAAAATAGAGTCCACAGAGAAATTATAGCATGGCTTTCATAGTGCCATCAATTAATCTATAAGACTATAGAACAATTTTTTTTAATGTAATATTCTTAGTTCTTTTTTTTAATTGAGTGTGGGCGGCCGCTGCCCACACTCGGCCTCATGTAGGTCCGCCCCTGTTTATAGATAAACATTCAAGTAAACTAAATGAAATGACAGTTGAAATTGAATTGAATCAAATGATATAAAAAATATGCAAATAATAATAATATATATTATACTTACAATTAATAAACATGAAACCCAAACAAAAACAGGGACGTGTTTAAAACATGAATTATACCACCAAATGTTCAAAACTAGCGACCACACCAAATATTCAAAACTAGCGACCACGAGGTAACATAATTTCTTATAAATTATTCTAATAATGTACCAAAAAAGCTATTAGTCTTTTGGTATTTACAAGTGAATGTCACTCAACAGGAAAAGCTAGAAGGTTAGCTGATTCAGAATATGCATAACCATGACTTTACAGAACCAAGCGTATTAAATATAATGTACCTCACCAAGGAATCTCAAAGCCATCTCCTCTGATGTGTAACGAGCGCCACCGTGTCCAAATATGTAGGAATTCTCGCCACAGCTGGGACACTTAAAGAAGCTCATGTTTTCAATCAATCCTAGTACCTATTAAAATAGAAAAAGGCAAAAATGAACTGCAACGATCAACACAAGATTATGACTAAAACATAGATAAAAGAAAAGCAAAGAAAAAAGTCAAGGGGCTAAGGTAATCCATATATGTACTGCGTTTTACATGGAATGACAGCAGACTAGGCCCAACGGCCCACTCCCAAGTCTATCAATTCTAAAAAAATACGTGCTAGAGGTCAAAGACTACACGTGAGTGGGCGTATTAAGAATATAATCCTACATCGAAAAACTCATGATCAGGGGTCTTTTCACTTACAACCAATTGGTTTTTAAGCCAGATGCTCATAGTCTAATAGTAATAATGGTCTATTTTAGAAATGTATTGTCTATTGCATTTCAAACCATGGAAAGTGCAATCTTGATTTTAATTGGTGGCTTGGTAGTATTACTCATACATCTTAAAATTGTGATGTAATATGAATTAAGAACTTATTTTACTTATAAGTACTTTCGGAACACTAATTGAAAAAATTCTAGGATAGTTTTAGATTATTCTCTGAAAAGGGCATATTCTTTGTATTTTTTCAAACCGACCAAATCGAATCCTTACATCAAATTTACCTTCAACTCTTGTATAGTTGCTCATCCACTCTCTACCTCTTTCTTGGTAAAATATTTAAAAGGCCCATATAAAACTAAATTAGCAATATTGATATCATCCTTTTAAGGGGACTTCGTCACTCATTTTGCTTCACTGTTGAGCTCACCCTTAAATATCTATTAACATTTCTATTTTCTTGTAATCACCTCAAAAGATTTGGCTTGATTAAGTATCTAATGTATTGCACATGCAGTATACTTAATGGAAAATAAATTCTGAAATAAATGCATAAAAGGCAACATATATTGAAATAAGTAATTAATGGGTAACATAATATGAAATAAGAGTGCCAAAATTAATAATCCAAATTGAATATTGAATAGAAAGAGACCCCCCCCCCCCCCCCCCCCCCCCCCCCCCCCCCCCTTTAAAGGTGGAGGGAGGAATATAAGAAAATTAACATAACATACTATATAACTATATATATAACTATATATATATGTATATATATGTATATATATATAAAGGGCAGCCCGGTGCACAAGGCATCCCCGCGGGCGAGGGTCCAGGGAAGGGTCCCACCACAAGGGTGAAATGTAGGCAAACCTTACCTTGCATTTTTGCAAGAGCATGCTTCCAGGACTCGAACCCATGACGCGCGTTCAAGTGCGAAGAAGCCCGTGCGAAGAAGGTGCGAACTAGCGATCTTGGTCGTTGGATCCTGAACTCGCGATCTGCTACAGTGCGACCATCTTCCTCCATCCCGTTGGATCGACAGCACGGCGGACGGCGGCTACGGGCTCGCCGGCCGCCCTAGGTCCGTCGACGGCCACGCCGACGGACCCAGGGCGGCCGGTGGCCAGCGAGCCCGCAGCCGCCGGCCGGCGCGTCGTTGAAGTTTCTGCACAGCAGCAGTGGTCGGAGGTTGCGGGCACGCCGTCCACCGGCTCCCTAGGTTCGGCGGCGGCCATGCCGACGAACCCATGGTGGCCGGTGGTCGGCGAGCCCACGGCCTCCGACAACCGCTGTTGTGAAGCTGCTGCTGTGAATCTTCTTCGCAGCAGCGGCGGTCGGCGGTTGTAGGCTCGCCGGCCACCGGCCGCCCTGGGTTCGTCGACGTTCACTCCGACGAACCCAGGGCGTCGGTGGCCGGCGAGCACGCAGCCGCCAGGCACCGCAGCTGTGTTAACGCCGCAGCTGCGGATCCGGGCCATTGAATCCAAATCCAGCGGCCCGGATCAGCAGTTCGCATATTCGCATGGGGGCTTCTTCGCACAGGAACGCGTCTCTCTCTCTCTCTCTCTCTCTATATATATATATATATATATCTTTAACTACTATATACAAGAAGTTGCCTTTGGTGCAACATTCAAAATTGTTAAATATAGCCTCATTCTTTTACTCCAATGACTTAACATATATTATGAAAAAATAGAAATTCATAAAATATAATAGATATTTGTGTAATTACATTATATCCCTATAATAAAAATAATGATGGAAATTCATAAAATCCAAAAGCTTTTTTAGTAGACCTCCTACACCTACTATGGTAGGTAATCATTAGACCTCCTAGACCTACTTTAAAATGATTTTTTGTTAAAATATAAATGTTTTTGAAAAAAAAAAAATTATAAAATATTAATTAAAATTTTTCTGCAGTCATTTTGAGTACTCATGTATATGTTGTGGGCGCAAGGGCGGGCGAAGCCCGCCCGCGCGAAGCTCTCCGGAGGCGGGCGAAGCCCGCCGTTGCCGGTCGGGTACTGTCGCGCTTGGCAGTAGGGGCGGAGCCCCGTGCCTGTCACTAGTATATATATATATATATGCTATTAAAAATAAAAACTCTGGGTACTCAAATAAGACCATCAGCTCAATCGTAGTCGTTCATCAAAGAGCAACCCTCATCCCGATTGCAACTCCCCTCTCGCAACCCTTATCTCTCTTCTCTCCCTCCCCAAAAATCACCCCTCACACCCAAGCAACATGCTTTCCCTCCACATCCACGACCCGCGTCTTCGGTGTTGTAGGCGTGCTCTTCATCTCTTCACCAAAGCCAGACCAAATCAACCCATGCAAGTTTTGCCACAGCTCTCAATCCACTTCATCCCAACCGGTGGAGCTAGCAACATGTGACCAACAACTTCCTCTGGCAGCCACGTAGACAACGCGGGATTGGTATCAATCGGTTTCCACTAGACCACGTGCGATTGGCATCCCATTTATCCTCCTCAGCGACTCCTCACGGTCATCGTCTAGGGTATCACATTCCGCCTCTTCACTGTGGCAAGCACAGAAGGTTGTCTCGCCACCTATTCCGCCTCAGCAACTCTTCATTGCAAGAAGCACAGAAGCTCGATAGCAATCGACCTCCTCAGCAACTGGCCATTGTCTACCACGCGTGTGCATAGGTCATGCCCTTCCACCTTTTCAGGTGATTCGGTAGAACTACAACAGGTAAGAACTGGCTCTTCTCTTTTTCGAGATATGTTTTCTTTCTTATCTACAGCTACATCCTTGATTTGGTGTATGTGGTTCATTTTTTTACAATAATTAATAATGTCATGGTTGAATTTCTATCTCCCTCTAGGATGACTGTCTCAAATTTTTTGCTTCAAAAAGAACTCTTCTTACACCAGAAATTCTTCATATTGCTTACAAGAAATAGTGATGGCATATTTGTTAGTGTCATTAGGAATTCGATAATAAGTTTCATTAGTATCTACATGAATATGTATAGCTTTCTTGAGGTTACTATGGATGTTGCCAAAATAAATGTAATTCAATTTTTTACGATGCTCTTGATGCTTCTAAGCCTAAATTTCAAAGTCACGAGAGGATTACAACCTTGAGTTTCATTGAACCAGTGGTTCTGAATAAGGAAATTAAAAGCTGATGTTTTGTCCACATGTTTTAAAACTGAAAGGAGGATTTGTACGAACAGGATTCTGTCATGAGATCAAATGGGAGATGATAGCCAGTGCTCGATCATCGACTATTTTCTACCCATCCGCAACCCACGAAAGGGCAGAACCCGTTCGCAACTGGAGGAGGTACTGTCGCGACCGGGGTACTGTCCCGACCAGGGTACTATCGCGACCGAATTGGGGGTCCCCCGTGTACTGTCACTCATGTGCCTATATATATAACATGCCCAACTTTGCACACATCAAAAAAAGTAGATGAGGTTTGGTAGAGATGTCGGTGAGCTACTTGTCTGAGGTGACAAAGTGCACACTCGTCCATTGAGAACCTCTTCTATGATGAAGTGACAATCCACCTCTATATTTAGTTTCGTCGTAAAAAACTAGCATCTTGGCAATATGAACAGTTGTCTGATCTTCACAATACATAGATCGTGGAGTTATGTGTCTCGCCATGATTTTTCAAGAGGGTTCTAAGTCACTTTAACAAACAAGTTGTCTATGTCATATGACGGGATTATGCATCAACACTGAATCTAGAGACAATAGATTGTTTTTTGCTTCGTCATATGACAAGGTTCCTCCTGAGAAGTTATAGTTGACCGATGTAGACTTCCTATTTGCCTTTTCATTAGCATAACAAGCATCGAAATATGCCCAATGTGCAGATGACCATTTCTCTTAAACCATACTATGGGATCTCTTGATATACTTTAGTATCTTCATAGTTGCATCTAGGTGGCACCCTCTAGGTGAATTCATAAATTGACTCATTATGTCAATTGCAAGCGCAATGTCAGATTTCAACAAGTGCAACAAATGAGCTTCCTAACCAGTCACATCTCCAAGAGGAGAGGACTCGGTCCAAAGATAATCCTGATATGCATAGAAGTACACGTCAACTTTAGTCCAAGTAAACTGGTTTCTTTAAGGAAGTCTATGAAGTAATTTCGTTGACATGACGCAACACCTCTGTTGCACTTGGCAATCTCAATGCCAAAAAAAATATTATGGAGCTCTGATGTCCTTTGTCACAATATACTTATGTAGATAACTTTTGTTTCCACCAAATCAGAAGATTCATTACATACAAGAGGGATGTCATCAACATAGGGAACAAGAATCACAAGACCTGAATCTTTTTTTTCTCGTAAAGACACAAGGATTTGCATGACTGCGACGGAATCCAATGGTGTGAATGATTTAAGAAAACTTGTTAATCCAAGCTTTCTTCAACTTGCAAACTTGACTCTCTCTCAGAGTAACATACCATGGAGGTTGCTCCTTATATGCATTACAAAGCATTCTTAACAACAAACTAGAACATAGGCCAATCTTTGTTCGTCGCGATAGAGAATATAACACGAATAAATGAATACACATCATGGAAGAAAAAGTATCAAGAAAGTCAACATTATATATCAATGTAACACCCATGACAACAAGCCTCACTTTGTAGTTGTCAATGTGTCTATCAGTTAAGTATTTGACCATAAATACCCATCAAAATGTCACGTGAAAGAAGAGCAGACATCTGCTCATCCATAATTGCCCTCCAATCAGGAACCACCATAGCATCTATGTATGATCAAGGAACAATTGTGACAGATAACTCCATAGCAAACCTGCTAAAAGATGTACAACAATGGCAATGAGATGTTGAGTACAAGATCTGATGTCTTTCCTTAGAGCAATAGAAATGCAAGGATCTTGACAAATTGGTAGTGGCAAATCTTCTAAAGAGGAGGATGATGGCCTGGTAGTTGGGGAATGAACAACAGGAGTAGGAGTTAGACAAACTTATAGGGGAGGTTATCTTTTGTAGGAATAAAAGACCGGTGGAGGTAACCGTGGAGGTGGAGAAGTTGGTGGTGGTGTATGTAATGGTTAGGTTGATGTTGGGGGAGGTAGAGATACCAAAATGGAGGGGAGTGAATAGATTGAAATAGAGGATGTTAAAGTCCAAATAGAAAAAGCCCATATTGAGCCATTGTACATTTCCTCCTCTAGTTTAGCCTCACATCTCTTGTGGAGATTAGTTGTTCCCCTTTCTACCTATATAAAGATCAGAGTTCTAATACTTGCACCGAGGAAATAAAAATAGAAAAAATTATATGTTTTAACATATGGTATCAGAGCGCACGATCTGATAAGCCTCGTGTAAAAAAAAAAATCTTCTCACTCGAACAATCTCACGACGGTCTGTTCTTGCACATGAGATCCTCTCACAAGCTCGTCGCTCATCGTTGTGTCCTCTAGTAAGCTCATTCCAGTCAGATCGACCTGATTCAGCTCGTGTGACCTTCAATTCCCGCAAGCTCTCATGCAACTTGATTCAACTTGTATCTTGCTTGCGCAAGCCCTCACTCACCTATGCAGAGTTCTTGCCCTGTTTCTCCTTGCATACACAAGAGTTCGTGCTAGAGATCTCATCAATCTCTCGTCCAACTTGCGTGGATTCCTTCTTGAGCTCTCATCGAGCATGCATGCATTCACTCCCTGATCTCTCGTTAAGCAAAGTCAAACTCGCAGTTAGCTCTCATCAAGCCTCAAACTCGGAATCATTCGCCTTGCATACCCGAGAGAGCGCTGTCACAGTGCTAAGGTTAACTCAATTGCTCTGTGACCAGTGTTCTAGATTACTCTGCATATGTTGAGAGCATTCTAGAATAATAGAGAAGAATCATGCATGGAGAGTATAGAAGAGTTTGGAATAATCTAGTCTCTACCTTGTATGGAGAAATCTAGATCCTTCCTGGGTTTTGGAGGGAATGGGGGAGGAGGCCTATATAAGGGGAAGACCTCTTCTCATTTGGATCATCCATGGTTTGGAGCTTGTTGTGGTAGTGAGTCTCCTCTTGTGAGGGTTGAGTGCTTGTGAGTGTTGAGTGTTGTTGTATGTATTGATTCTTTTTATGTCTTGGTCAACTGTCTCTCGATCTGCCTTGTAACTTTGCTCAAGAGTATAACCAAAGGTTTTCTCTTCATTCTGTTGCACTATTTAAGAAAGGCTTACATGGTTAGCATAAGTTGATGGAAAAACTAGCAAAGTGTAATACACACCTAGTGTTGAAGTTCTGTGTGCGTGACAGTTGATATCAGAGTCAGGTTCGCTCAAGTTGGTGGGTGCTACAACAAAACCAATGATGGCAGGTGAAGACTCCAGCATTGTGGAGGAGCGAGGTAGAGATACTACACACAATACTAGCAGGAAGAAGCATGATCAAAGTTGAGCCCGCGAAGAGAGCAACTTAGAGCTTGTTATGGTGGACTGGAAAAAACTCATGAAGGTCATGGAAATCAATAACCGCCAGGTACGCAGAGAGTGGGAAGCCATTTGGGAGGAGTTAGAGAAGAAACTTCAATATGCTTTGGACGATAATGCAACACTACATGAATACATCGATGAGCTGGAGAAACAATCTAGTGGACTAAGAAATAAAGTGATGCACCTGGAGGAAGAACAAGCCATATGCAAGAAGGTTGTTGCCAATAATGGTAATACTATTGCTTTCGGGGCAAGGCTGGATATCCCCAAGCCAGACATGTTCGTAGATAGACGAGATGCAAAAGAAATTGAAAACTTCTTATGGAGAATGGAGAATTACTTTGAAGGATGTCATCTAAAAGATGATATAACCAACGTACGAGTTGCTTCCCAATTTCTCGATGATAATGTTTTGTTATGGTGACATAGAATACAAGCAGATATTGCAAAAGGATTATGTCGACTAGACACATGGGAGGAGTTCAAGAAGAAACTCAAGCGTCATTTCTACCAAGAGAATGTCGTGTACCAAGCCCGAAAGAAATTGAGGGAGCTAAAGCAACGAAGAACCATAACAAAATATGTTAATGAGTTTACAACACTGATGTTGCAAATTGCCGACATGATGGAGGATCGCCAGTTCTACTTTGTGGATGGGCTAAAAACATGGGCAAAGCAAGAAGTACGGCGGCGAGGACCCCGTACTGTCGACGAGGCCATTGCAGCAGCTGAATCACTCAGTGAGTTTAACCTAGAAGAAGAAAGTGACCATCATGATAGTGCTGGAGACACTGAAGATGCACCCCGTCAAAGGAGATTTGAGGAAAGGAAAAGGCCATCCTCCTGCTTCGTATGCAAGGGACCCCATCACATGAAGGATTGTTCGAAGCTTGGCTCCTTGACAGTTATGATGAAGAGATGAGACAACAAGTGGGCATGAGGATGAGTCAGACGATATGGCAAGGCTGAGTATCATGCACGTCTTAATGTCATGTCTACTCAAGGAGGATGGGACGATATGGCAAGGCATGAGGATGAGTCAGTCGCCCATCTTTGCAGTGTTTCTTCTACCAAGGACCGCACAAAGTCAATGATTGACCAACTTTGGAGACAATAAGAATCGTCGTTGATCGAGTAGGGACAAGGGGCAACCTCAACACGAGAAGATCAAACCAAACCCATGCCAGGAGAAAGATGGCATGTAAAGGCCAAATGATGGTGGATGTGGAGATCAAGGGCACGAAAATGAGAACCACGGTGGACATTGGTGCAACCGACTTCTTTAGGTCAAAAACAGCCGCTGAAAGAATTGAACTACCAATCAAAATTGGGCCAACACGACTTAAAATTTACCAATTCTCAAGTTTGAATTATTGGCCTTGCTCCTGACGTGGACGTTCGTCGTGGAGGATGCAAGGGTAAGGTGCCCATCAAAGTTATTCCCTTCAGAGACTACGATGTCGTCATTGGGATGAAGTTTCTTGATCAGTTTCAAGGCCTTCTTATTTACCCAACATCTGAAATACACCTCATTGATGGTCTGACCACCTACTCAGTGTCGATAAGGCAACTATATGGGCAAGAAAAAAAGATCGTCTCTGCAATGAGGTCCACAAATGGAAGAATATGAAATACGGATGGAGATGATGGATGCGTCAAGGACGACGCATGGATTTGGTGAGGGAGAATGTCACAGTGCTACAATTAACTCTATTGCTCTGTGACCAGTGTTCTAGATTACTCTGCATATGTCGAGAGCATTCTAAAATAATAGAGAAGAATCATGCATGGAGAGAGTGCAGAAGAGTTTGGAATAATCTAGTCTCTTCCTTATATGGAGAAATCTAGATCCTTCCTGGGTTTTGGAGGGAAAGGGGGAGGATGCCTATATAAGGGGAAGATCTCTCCTCATTTGGATCATCCATGGTTTGGAGCTTATTGTGGTAGTGAGTTTCCTCTTGTGAGGGTTGAGCGCTTGTGAGTGTTGAGTGTTGTTGTATGTCTTGATCTTTTGTATGTTTTGGTCAACTGTCTCTCGAACTATCTTGTGACTTTGCTCAAGAGTATAATCAAAAGTTTTCTCTTCATTCCGCTGCACTATTGAAGAAAGACTTAGTTAGCATAAGTTCGTGGAAAAACTAGTCAAGTGCCACACGTACCTAGTGTTGAAATTTTGTGTGCGTGACGGCGCACCTGAGCTCTTGTTAAACTCTCATCGAACTCGCTCAATCTCGCTTCCAAAACCCGCGTCAAACTCACTTCCAAAAGAGTGTTCTCGCCAACAGAGCTCGTGCCCCATCACTCCAGATGCTCGAACATGTTTCTCTCCTAGTCTCTCCAGTCACGCGAGAATCCCTATAGGCGCAACCCAACTTTTGTTCTCGCGCAATACTCGCGCCATTCAATTCTCACAAGAACTCATGTTGATATCACGAGCTTCTGAGTATTTTGTTCTTACGCGACAACCCTTTCATACAAGTTGTCTCGCATCCCACTTAACCACTCGCCAAGGTTGTCCTTTGTGACCTATTTCATGGACGTTTGTAGTCGATTTGTGTCGATTGTGTTAAAATGAAAGCACCCGAACCTACCAATTATTCTGATATGTGAATTTATCATGCAGAAATCAAGACCCTCGTTTCAGCTTCTCAAGGTTCTGCCACATCCACTCCATCTACATCAAGTGGCACTTGTATTGCCACAAAGGAAAAATGGCTCATTGAATCAAAAGAAACTTGTGATATGACTGGAGACACGATCGCCTTCTTTCTCGTCTTGACAGACATAGTCGTCTCCCTCAGTTGTGGTTGTCGATGACTCCCTAGCTTAGATTTGTGGGATGGGGGATGTTATCACATTCTCTCACCTCCAATTGGAGAATGTTCTTTATATCCCTAATTTTTCTTGTAATCTCCTTCCATTAGCATCATAATGTAGAAGAGAATAATGAAAGCCCCTTAGGTCTCCAATGTGGAGTCCTAACATATATATATAATACCTCAAAGTTGAATAATTACAATTAAGCCCTACAACAATACACACGATATATGCAGACCATAAATATACAAATACACTGATAATAATAACTCCAATACTCCCCCTCAAGGTGGAGCAAAGATGTCAATCATGCCCAGCTTGGAAGAGAGCAAATCTGAACGAGTAGGACCAAGGGCCTTAGTGAAGGCATCAGCAAGTTGGTCGGCCGAGGGGACATAAGTAGGAAGGACAGTCCCAGTACAAACGTGATCACGAAGAAAGTGAACATCCATCTCTATGTGTTTGGTGCGCTCATGAAGCACCGAATCCTGAGTGAGAAGAAGAGCTGACTTATTGTCACAGTAGAGAGTCGAGCCAGTGGTCAGGGATAGACCAAGTTCAGTCAGCAGCGATCGAAGCAAAAATCAACTCAGTAACACCGTGTGCCATGGCACGGTATTCGGACTCAGCGGACGAGCGCGATACAATGTGTTGTTTCTTACTCCGCCATGAGATAAGATGATCACCATGAAACACACAGAGGCCGATAGTAGAGCGGCGATCAGTCAAAGAACCGGCGAAATCAGCATCAGTGAAGCAGGAGACACTGGAGACACTGTCAGCACGATAGAATAGCCCAAGACTAGGAGCATGCTTGAGGTACCGAAGAACACGCCGAGCGGCCTCTAGATGAGCAGTCCTAGGAGAATGCATAAACTGACTCAGAACGCCTACTGAGAAGCTGATGTCTGGCCTCGTATTTGTCAAGTATATCAGGCGGCCAACCAGACGCTGGTACTGAGAAGGGTCTGGTAGAGGATCCCCAGATTCAGCATGAAGACGATGATTGGTATCCATAGGCGTACGCACAGGACGACAGCCCAGGAGACCAGAATCCCGGAGGAGATCTAAGGTGTACTTTCGCTGGGATATGGAGATGCCCTGTCGGGAGCGAGCCACTTCAATCCCAAGGAAATAACGGAGAGATCCAAGATCTTTTACCTCAAAGGCGGAGCGGAGAGTAGCTTTCACCTCATAAATACCAACAGAGTCATCCCCAGTAAGAATAATGTCGTCAACATAGACCAAGACAATGGCACGACGGCCCTCTGGCGTGGCGCGAACGAAGCAAGTGTGATCCGCATGACACTGGGTGAAGCCTATCTGAAGAATAACAGTGCTGAACCGGTCAAACCAGGCACGCGGTGATTGTTTCAGGTCGTACAGGGATTTGTGTAGACGACAAACCCTGCCCGAATACTCCCCCTGAAGGGAAAATCCCGGTGGAGGAGCCATATAAACCTCCTCCTGTAAGGTTCCATGGAGGAAAGCATTCTTGACATCGAGCTGGTAGAGGGGCCATGCCCGGGACGCCGCAAGTGAGAGCAGAAAACAAACACTCGTCAGCTTGGCCACGGGAGCAAACGTGGCCCCAAACTCATCAGGAGCCTGAGTAAATCCCTTAGCCACCAAGCGAGCCTTGTATCGATGAATCGAACCATCAGCACCATACTTCACAGTATAGACCCATTTGCACCCAACAGTGCGTTTCCCGGGAGGCAGAGGAACAAGAGACCACGTCCCGGTGTGACGAAGAGCAGACATCTCCTCCTCCATGGCCCGAACCCACCGCGAATCAAGGAGGGCCTCAGCAGTCGAAGCAGGGATGCGAACCGAATCAGCAGCAGCCACAAAAACCTGGTAAGAGGGAGAGAACCGCTGGTAGGAAACAACACTAGCCAGCGGGTGCTCAGTAACAGAAGAACGAACACAAGCCCGGTGGCCCTTTCGCAAGGCAATAGGTAAATCATCAGAAGTAGTAGAGGGAGGAGGCTCAAGAGAGGTACCTGAAACCGGAAGGAGCAATGGAGCCGGGACTGAGGGAGAAATGGGAGTAACAGGTGGTGTGGGCGCGCGGCGGCGAGTGTAAGTAAGTAGGACGGGCGGAGGTGAGGGAGGTGAGACGGCGGGGACGATTGGGACAGGTTGCACAATAGTAGGGGGGTCCGGGGTAGTCGAGGGAGAGAGAAAGAAGGGTACTTCCTCGTGAAATGTCACATCACGAGAGTGAATGATACGACGGAAACGGGGATCATAACAGCGATACCCCTTAGTGGTAGTCGAGTAGCCGAGAAACAGACAACGGACAGCCCGATCGTCGAGTTTTGTCCGGGAAGGACGCCGATCCTGGACAAAACACACACATCCAAAGACCCGAAGAGGGATGGGAAAAACAGAGGCGGAAGGGTGGAGAAGACTGTAGGGAGCAATACCGCCGAGGGGGCGGGACGGAGTTCGATTGATAAGGAAGGCTGCGGTAAGGAGAGCAGCACTCCAGTAGGACTTAGGAACATGCATGCCTCGAAGAAGGCATCGAACAGTGTCCAACAGGTGACAGTTTTTGCGTTCGGCCACGCCATTTTGCTCGGGGGTGGCCGGACACGAAAACTGGTGGAGGGTGCCTTCAGAGCGAAGAAACATGTCAAAGGAGCGTGAGGTGTATTCACCTCCACTGTCAGAGCGAAGAATGTGAACAGACTTGCCATGTTGTGTTCGTATCATAGCAGTAAAGTGAGTGTAAACAGAAAGAACGTCGGATTTACGTTTCAGAAGATAAACCCATAAACAGCGAGAATAGTCATCAATAAAAGTGACAAAGTACGAGAATCCATCAAAAGAAACAATAGGGGCAGGACCCCAAACATCATAATGTATCAACTCAAAACAAGAAGTAGCACGACTAACAGAGGATACATAGGTACTGCGAGTGTGTTTTGACAATTCGCAAACATCACAATGAAAAGGAAAAGATAAAGATACATCAGGGCAAACAGATAACATCTGAGGAGGGCTAGCATGACCGAGGCGGACATGCCAAAGCAAACTCGATGACGAAGCAGGAGCAGCAGTGGTGGTGGTAGCAGCAGAAGGGGGAGGCATCACCAGATGGTACATCCCATTCTTCTCAATCCCCGTACCAAAAGTCCTCCTGGATCGCAGGTCCTGAAAAACACAATGATCAGAGTAGAAAGTGACTGAGCAGTTCAAAGCACGAGTAATACTACTAACAGATAAAAGGTTGAGAGCCATGTGGGGTACAAGAAGAACATAGTCAAGGGAGAGAGAGGAAGAGAGAGAGACAGTGCCCTGGCAGAGGACAAGAGTAAACGAGCCATCAGCAAGGCGCACATCCCGGTGGGAGCAAGGAGCAACCTGGCGCAGGAGGGAAGACGTACCAGTCATATGGTCGGTGGCACCAGAATCAATCACCCAGGGTGACGAACCCTGGTCAACCGTGGTCGCAGAGCAAGCAAACGGAGTACCTGAGGATGAAGAGCTAGGAGAGGCAGAGGCAGTAGTGGAGGACTGAGATTGCTGGAACTGCTGAAACTGCTGAGACTGGGCCAACAGGTGACTGAAATCCGAAGCAGTGACTCCTGAGGGACGCTCGATGGTATCAAAAGACTCGACAGCAGCAACGGTAGAGCGCGGAGCACCAGACGAAGTACGATCAGAACCCCGGAGGTGTGGGTAGAGCTGATAGCAACGGCTGCGGTCATGATAGAGACGCCCACAATGAGAGCAAGGGCCAGGCGGACCTGTAGAGCTACGGCCACCGGAGGAGCCACGTCCCCCAGACGGTGTAGAAGAACCACGATCTCCACGGCTCCAAGAGCCAGAAGTGGGAGGACGAGAAGAAGCAGCAAGAGTCGTCTGCTCAGTAGGGAGCGAGGAAGTAGTACGCCCTCCGGAGAGGCATGAGTGACGTTGCAGGCGTTTCTCATGCTCAGAGACAATGGAGTAGGCCTCAAGAAGATCTGGCAAAGGAGACATGCCCACAATCTGAGCACGTGTGGACTCATACTCGGGGCAAAGCCCCATCAAGAACTGATAGGTCTCCCGACGCTGTCGCTGTTGCCGGATAAGGGTGACATCCTCGGGAGATTTTAGGGCACTAAGAGGCTCCAGATCGTTGAGTTCCAGAAAACGATCCTGAAGGTAGGTGAAGTACTCCTGAACAGACCGCTCTCCCTGAGTAGCGGAAGCAATATCCTGAAAGACACCAAAAATCTGGGGATCAACATGTGTGTGCCCGAAGGTGCGCTTAAGGGCGGACCAAAGTTCGGCGATGTCTTCAAAACGCATGAACTGGCCGAAGATACGAGGCTCCATCGAGCACTGGATCCAGCCAAGAACCATGAATTTCTCCGTGGACCACTTGACCAAATCATCTTTCTTGTCAGCAGGAGGCTGTGGAGGGCCGCCGGTCAACCAAGAAAGTTTATTTCGACCAGCAAGGGCCACCTTCATCGATGTAGCCCAAGAAGAATAGTTCCGCTCATCCAGAAGGATGCTAGTAATCCGCCTCGAGGAGGATTCGTAGGTGTCCGTAGAAGCCATGAATCACGAGGCCAGAAACACGAAGATCCCTCCCACAAAGGAGATCGAGGATCAACAAGAAAAACTGCGCTGGAACAGACGGCGAACAGGCGCAGGAAGGTCGCAGGAATAGATTGCCAACTGCGCTGGTTGGCCGAAGAAACGCTGGAACAAATCGATCGCTGGAACAGTGGAGGATGCGTCGTCGATCGATGGAACAGAAGGATTCGTCGTCGATCGCTGCGTCCCGATCGATGCTTTACTGTCGTCGTCGAGCGCTAGATAGGCTGCCGTCGTCGAGCGCTAGATAGGCTGCCGTCGTCGAGCGCTGGATAGGGAAGGCGATCACGATGCGGAAGGTGATGCGGAAGGCGATGCTGTCGTCGAGCGCTGGATAGGAGGACGATCGATCGGGAAGGCGATCACGATGCGGAAGGCGATGCGGAAACCCTAGGTTGCTTTGATACCATGTAGAAGAGAATAATGAAAGCCCCTTAGGTCTCCAATGTGGAGTCCTAACATATATATATAATACCTCAAAGTTGAATAATTACAATTAAGCCCTACAACAATACACACGATATATGCAGACCATAAATATACAAATACACTGATAATAATAACTCCAATACATAATTCATAACAAAAAGTTGAATTGTTGTGACTTATTCTTTCCTTATCGTTATTATTTTCAAAAACTTCACTCAAGGAAGACGATTACTAGTGGCACTGAAATGAAAGTAATATAGTACTTGATGACATTCCTTCTCCATTTGACACCACCGCTAATGTTTCCTTTCTTCAATGGCATCAACATCTCGATCATCCTCATGCCCGTCTTCTTCATCAACCGTTACCCTCTTTTTCTTCTACATCTGTATTGGAATATGAAGCCTGCCAGTATGGCAAGCATCATCACACTTCTTTTCCTACTAAAATCGAGAAAAGAACCGGCATTGACTTGGTACATACAAATATTTGGGGTCCTAGTCCAACCAAGTCCATATGTAATGAAAGTATATACTTTGTTACATACATCGACGATTTCTCTCAATGCACTTGGGTCTACCTCATGTAAGATAGATCTGGCCTCTTCAATATTTTTCTTTCTACCATGAAGTTAAAACTCAATTTGGAACAACTTTAAAACATTTTTTTAAGCATTTGAGATTCGACAAAGCCAAAGAATGCATGAGTTAGCCATTCTCTTCCTTTTGTAAGATTCATGACATCATTCATCAAACTAACTATGTTCATACATCTCAATAAATTGGTGTCGTTGAGCGAAAAAATCATCATCTTCTCGATGTCACCCGCACTTCACTATGTCAAATGAATGTCTCTCGGACTTGGTGCGGACATGCATTCTTGTCTTATGTTATCTGATCAATCACATACCATCTTCTATCTCAAAGGGAAATCACATTTATCTATACTACATCTAGATTCCTCTCATTTTCCCCTCACTCCTTGCATTTTTGGATTTACCGCCTTTGCCCATATTCTTTCCCATGGTCATGACAAGTTATTTACTCGTGTTGTTAAGTGCATCTTTTCGGGATATGCTCCAATTCAAAAGGGATATGGGTGGATTGATCCCATCTCCAGACATCAGTATGTCTCTACTGACGTCACCTTCTTTAAAACCACTCTATATTTCTCTGAGAAGGGGCAATCTCTCCTCTAGGATATCCTCCCTATTTCATCCTATGCTCCCTTCTCTCTAAAACAATGACCTACATACCCATTATTCATTCTCTACGTTTGGACCTTACTGTACATCTTCCACCACCACCTCCTCCAACTCATATCCTTCAAGTCTTCAGACGACGACCTCTTCCATCTAGTTTTCTACCTCCTCCTACTCTTGTAGTTCTCTCTTCAGCTCTCAGGCTAGCATTGTATTCCCCTAAAGGCTCCACTCCACCAATAAATTTGGATTGTGACCTTGTTGCTCTTACGAAAGGCATCAAATCTTGTACTCAACATCTTATTAACAATGTGGTTTCTTATGATCAAGGGTTCTCATTTATTCCACAGCCACAAGGTCAACATTACATTTGTAGTAAGAAAAGTTAGTTAGCTTATATATAATCCTAGAGAGCATCATCTTAATGTAGCCATGAAAATATTAGAATACATCGAATGTCCTCCTGGTAAATAAATGCTCCAACTTGAGCGGTGTTAAAACCCTAACAGAAAAAGCTCACATTGAGCCCATGTGCATTTCCTCTTTCTCTAGTTTAGTCACACATCTCTTGTGGAGATTATTTGTTTCCTCTTGTACTTATATATAGATCAGAGTTGCAATGTTTTCATTGAGGAAATAATAATAGAAAAGATTCTTATGTTTTAACAAAAGAAACATATTCACGAGGTGAGGGGATAGGAGTAGGAGGCATGGGATCCAAGAAAATGGACTTGCCCTGCTAAAAGAAATATGGTATGGACTCGAAAGAGGTGACATCAACGACATGCTGACGTTAAGTCAAGTATCAATGCAACAATATCTTTTCTGGGTAGAAGAGTAAACCAAGACAATTCGTTGTATGAATAACAAGTTTATCATGATCTGAGATAGGAATATGGGCAAACATAATTATATGTCTTATCTTGAGGTATCAATATTCATATTATATGATTAATTGATGAGTTTATGATTGTTGTAACGGGTCGTGCCGACTCCACCGAACAGAGCACTCTGATGGAGGAGTTGGGATGGCAGACTTAGAAGCAGGTAGGATGTGATCTATGACATGTGCGTCTTTTGATGTGTTGCTTGTTCACATTCTGTATGCTTAGATTTGTTACGATGAATAACAAATGAGCAGTCTTAGCTCCTTTCCTTGCTCCTTCACAGCGAGCTAAGTCAGCTTTCTTCAACAATAGTTGTGCCAAGAAGAGTAAGAGAGGACTTCGAATGTCAGAGCAAGAGAGTTGAGAAGAGCTTTGAATTGCTTGAATACTTGGATGGTTACAAATGAGCAGTCTTCCTCCTTATATAGGCCTCAAATGAATTTCCCTCAGTGAACGAAGGTGAGAATGCTTAGCAAAGCACATACCAATAGGGTGGTCAATCTTTCCACAATGAGAACAAGTAGGGTGACGATCATCAAATCCCTCAACATAGCCTCCTCAGCCACGCCTACCTCGGCCAGTAGCATTAGAAAAACTTTTAGAAGTAGAAGCAGCAATAGTAGTAAAATGACCTAGTATACAAGTTACTACAAAAACATGAGTAGCAGTGACATCCAATGTGGGGACATTCACCCAAAATTTGTTGTTGGGTCATCTCAGAGGTGTTTGGTAAGAGTTGGAAGTAGTAAAGAACTAACAAGTCCTCAAAGTGTTTTCACTGAGTTGCAATGTTAGTAGAGAAATGACGATGTTGCAGGAGTTCAGCTCCTAAATTTTAGGCCTCATGGTACGTGACCACTAGAGTGAGTGTCGCTCACACAAATAGATCAGAGCAAAAGGAATAAATTCGAGAATTCTATGCACCCTTAGTGTAGAACGCCACCAAATAGTTAATGCAGCCTTCACAGTTTTGTCGTGGTGGATGATGGGAAGACAAACATTCAATAAACTCATTACTAACTAGATGCGAACCAGGGTAACAATAGCATCCCAATTATTATAGTTGGGATTTATGCCTCGTTTGAGGCGGTTTTTGTAGCGGTGGTGTTTTATTTTAAACATCACGGCTGTTATTCGGTCGTTTGGGGGCAACAGTGCAGTGAGCGCAAAACTCTTTTTTTGCGTTTTTAAGTAATACGCGTAATCTGGGCTTGGCCCGTGTCCAGACCGCGACAAATCGCGTATGCCCATAACCCGTGCCTGGATCCTCTTTTCCCAATAACTCCTCGCCGAAGCCCCCTGCTCATGGAAGCTCCTCGTCGACGAAGCTCCTCATAGACGAAGCCCCTGCTCGAAGTTCCTCGCTGACGAAGCCCCTGCTCCTCGAAGCTCCTCGCCGACGAAGCCCCCCTGCTCCTCGCCGACGAAGCCCCCCTGCTCCTCGAACCTCCGACACGCACCGAAAACCCTAGGTTTGTATCCCGCCTCTTAGCTGCTCCCATGGAATCGTCGTCGTGCTCCTTGTGCCCACTCCCAAAATCGAGACCTTTTGTTCCTAGTTGCATCAATTGCAAGCAGAACAAATCCCTTGGTATTTGGAGAATTTTCTCTTGTTTTAGATGTTTTCCCTATGATACTTAAAGAATTTTCTCTTGTTTTGTCTGTGACTGATGCAACACTCAATACGTGATCTTCTCATTTTGAATCAAGATGTTTTAATCCATAAATGTGACAGATGCACCATCCAAAAAGATTACATTTTAATTCATAATGAGATTGCAATGCGTGCAAAATAATGAATGAGGAGATTAGGCAGAGGAGGGGAAAGAAACAAAGAAATTTATAAGCTTCTCATTTTTCTCTTTATTAGTTATGTTTAGTTTTGATATAAACAAAAAGCGCAAATCTATGCTACCAAACAAATAAACTGCTTTCACGTTCATTAATGCATTAGAACACAATTTCTCTAAACATGCCAACTGCGTTCGTGACCATAGTTTCAACTACTGAGTTTGTGACCATAGTTTCAACTACTGCGTTCATTTACCATAGTTTTCCAACCATTGAGTTCATGACCGCCACCGCCTCCCCAAACAGGCCTTTAGAGATGTCAGGCTTAGTTAGAAGATGTTCATTCATTGGGATCTCACGATGAAAGAGAAGGAAACACTCCAATCAGTATAGTTGGGGCAAGTCAACTTTGGCACGATCCCGAGATTTTCAGAAGTCTAGAAGATAGAGAGTGGGGCATAATGGTAGTCTACGTAGGCGAAGTGATGCAGGACGGCGCGTAGGGTTTGCGCGTCTGTCGGCTATTTCTAGGAAACCCTAAATGTATGCACTTTTAAGAAAATTGAAATTTGAGCGGGGGGTGCACGAACTTTTAAAAATTAAGCAACTAAATTTTTATGAAGCATAAAATTACTATTTTTGTTAAAAATGGATTTTCTTGAAGAAAATGGTTCAATTCTAAATTCGGGGAAGGAAGTTCACAGCTTTCGTTCCGTTCCCCCGGTTGTAGCAAGCGGAAATCGTGAACTCCAAATACGTTCCCGCTTGGAGTTTTCGACGTAGCGTTCGCTGACAAAACCCGGCGAAAATCCAACAATGAATCTAATTTTCTAAAGAGACAATTTAGATGCACACAAAGGAGGTGGAAGAAACAAATTACCCACGGAAAGAGGCGTCCTTCCGCAACCGAAGTCGACGGCGATCCCGCGAGGAATTCCTCGTCACCTTCGATCTCCCACTCCGAGGTCGGCCGCTATCGCACAAGGGCACCACGGAATAAATTTACCCACTCTCACACTAAGTGGTTCCACGGAATCTCAAACACTCGCTAGTGTAAGGAGGCTACAAACTAAGCAACCTAAATTCACTCGCTCTCTCACTCAAGAGTGGTTCCACGTAATCTCAAATCAAGTGGAATGGGAGACAAGATTTCTCCTTTTAAGCTCACGGCGACAACAGGCCCAAGCATCTCAAATTATATAATCAGTTTCACTGTTCTCTTCCAATAAGCCCACGATCCAACAGTAACATTAGAGTTACTATTCATCATCATTCTCTACAACTGAACTCAGCCAAAGAAGTAATAATACCTATACCACAACTCTACAAACAGGACATCAAATAGCTACAGGATTCTTAAACCTGACAACAAACGCAGCAATATCTTAATTAAAGCCCTACTGTTTATCTTCTCTCACGGAAGCACAGCAGCGTAAGAAGGGGACGAACCGCAAAACTCTCGCAGAAAACAGCAACGCCCTTTACCGGGCTCTTCAGCACTTTCAAAACCATTTCAGGAAGACAACATCGTCAAAAGGAAAAACCTCCTAATCACTATTCATCGTCCCTTTCACCGGAGGGGAAAACACACACAGCAAATGAATTCATATATTCAACATCACCAGTCACCAACAGGAATCGAACATCCATTACAGAACTCAAAACCAAATTCAATATTTCATCCCTCCTCAAAACAACTTTAACACACCTTAAATAACGGTGGCTCTCCTCCTCACGATGGCCAGGAATCGTGGCTTTTGCGGTTGCTGAAAACTCCCACTGGAAGGATCGATGAATGGGCCTGGTCGTGGCCCGGAAAGAACGATGGATCAGTCGCGTTGCTGGCGGTTTGGACGCGACTGCTTCTCTTGATGCACAGCTGACGTCGGGCGGTGCGGGCGAAGCCGATCCCTTATCATGCGGGAAGATCAACAGTGGTGCGGGCGAAGCCGAGCCCTAACCACGCGGGAAGATCAACAGTGGTGCGGCTGTTACCTAAACATCTGTATAAATATATATATATATTTTTATATGGCTGTCTATATATATATATATATTGACGCTACATACGTAGGCATGTACAAAAATAAAATGGTTCAACACGGAAATTACAAAATAAAATTAAAAGCAATAAAATAAAATTGCAAAATGAATTGCAATAATTCAGGGCCGGTAGAGGTCCGGACGGGTGCGGCGTCGGGCACTTTTGCGTCGACCTGATCTAGGCTGGTCTCCACCACGAAGGTTGCGGTATCATGAACACACACAAAGAACTACCAATGTACATGAGAATCTATCCCTAACAAGGCCACAAACATGCATGAAGAACACCTAGCGAGAACACACAGCTTACACCGTACAGTGAGTTGCAATATGAATCCACAAATGGCATCCAGCAATCAAGATGATGTTTTGTGCATGGACTGGGGCACATTAATCCATGCTGAATAGTCGGAAAGACGAACTAAAGGCAGAGGGACAATCTCTATGGCAAGATGAAGGAGGGGCTCCCATAAATCACCAGGAAGAGAATCAACGGTGGAGAGAAGTTAACAGGGACCTCCAACTAGGAGGAATAGTTCTATGTCAGCAGCAACGACAATCAGGAGGTGGAGAGAAGTTAACAGGGACCTCCGACTAGGAGGAATAGTTCTATGTCAGCAGCAACGACAATCAGGAGAAACGGGAGTTAGGCGAGCGACTAGTGGTGGGCGAGTTGATTGGAAGGCTAGATCAATAGCGACGAGCAAACTTACACGTTGATCATCGACCAAGAGCTACATAAGGGCGAATCAACTATTGATGAGGAGAAATAGACAGGAGTTGTGGAACATTCATATGCACTGAAGAGCAAGGGCTGGAATGCACCATGCACTAACACCATGTCAAAATGAAAAATTCCAAATGGCTATTGAATAAAAAGAGACCCATACACACGCGCGCGCGTGTGTGTATATATACACACACGACACATGTACATATGTATACGTATGTAGATAGGTATATGTTTGTACATAATGTATAGATGTAAGTATACATATATACATGTATATGTATATACATGTATAGATGATATACATATGTACACATATTATATATATATATATATACGAGTGACAGGGCACGGGGGCCCCCCGTGCAGGCGGCGACATTCGGCGGGGGTGACATTCAGCAGGGGCAACGACATTCGGCGGGGGTGACATTCGGCAGGGGCGATGACTTTCTGTTGGGGCGATCTATATTTATAACAGTATCTTAATTTAATTTTGTACAACAAAAGCCATATGGTGTGATGGTTGTCATCTTTGGTTGACATAGTAGAGACCTGGGTTCAATTCTCACCATTGACAAATTTTGTGAGATTAAAAATCAGGTCATATGACACTCATTTTTCAATAAATTTAAGGGTAAAATCGTAATTTCATGTTGTAGGGTACTCTACACCTTCATAGTTTTAGGTCACCCCCTAGTAGGTTTAGGAGACCTATGAAAAAGTGGAGAGAGAGGGAGCGGTTTGATCCGACGGCTGATGAAATATCATGCCAGATTCAACGACCATAATCATTTCAACGGCTTTAAAATTCATGGGTTTGATATTTCTTTATATATGGTAAAGATATATATATGTGTGTGTGTGTATACATACATACATGTATACTTCTGTACATATGTATACATACATATATAGGGTTAAATATAGGGACCTCCCCTAGGGGTTTGCATAATACAGGTTGCACCCCTCTATCTTTCGAAATTACATTTACCTCCCCCTCTAAGTTTCCTCAGTTTACAAAAATGCCACTTCCTTTAAAAATATGGATGGAAAATGATAAAATCAGCCAAATTATTTTATGATATTTGAATTTTATCCTTTATAATGATTCCAGATTCATTACAAAGGGTAAAATATAATGCACCATTTTCAATGTTGAGTTATTACAAATGGGTAAAATTGGAATACCATAAAATAATTTGGCATATTTTATCACTTTCCATTTATATTTCTAAGGAAAATGTCACACCTTTCAATGTAGAGTCATTACAAAGGTTAAAATTGAATATTATAAAATAATTCGAGTGATTTTATCATTTTTCATCCATATTTCTAACGAAATGGTCATTTTTGTAAACTGGAGAAACTTAGAGGGGGAGGTAAATATAATTTTGAAAGATAGAGGGATGCAACTTGTAATTATGCAAACTCCTAGGGGGGTCGTGGTAATTAACCCTACATATATACACACACATATGTACATATGTGTGTGTGTAGATGCATACATATGTATGTAGTATAGATGCATACATATGTATGTAGTATAGATGCATACATATGTATGTAGTATAGATGCATACATATGTATGTAGTTTAGATGCATACATATGTATGTAGTTTAGATGCATACATATGTATGTAGTAAAGATGCATACATATGTATGTAGTAAAGATGCATACATACGTATGTAGTAAAGATGCATACATATGTATGTAGTATAGATGCATACACTCCTTGGACACTGTTACTCCTCCTGGTGTGATGCCTCATGCTGTTCTGGCTGCTCCCCAACTTCCACCGCAGCCTTCTCTTATAAGTGCTTCACTGCTACCTTCGTCTGGTTATAGTGCTCCGGTGCGCCCTGTTCCTCGTCCTCCTCCGACGCCTTCTACTTCTCAGTCTGGTGCTCCTCGTCGCTTGTCTGTCCGCTGCCACTACTGTCAGTGTCTTGGTCATGTCAAATCTGAGTGTCGCAAGCTTCAGAGAGCTCAGCAGTCTGGTCAACAACGTGCTCCTGGTGCACCTTCCGCTCACTTTTCTACTCCGGCGCAGTCACTCTTTGTATCTGAGCTTGCTCAGCTGATTACCCAGCAGTTTGCTCATGGTTCACTGCCTCGCTCCTCTGCCTCTGTGCTTTTACCGGATGCTTATGACGTCTCTGCCTCTCAGTCGGCTGCCTCAGCCCCTGTAGGTATTTCTCCCTCCGACTGGTTGCTTGACTCTAAAGCCTCTTTTCACATGACCTATGATGTCACCCACCTCTTGTCCTGTCAGCCCGTCTCGCGTGCTTTTCGCGATCTGCTATCTACCCACGACACTCTCCTTCAGCTTGCATGTCCCGGTGCTCACGCTCAGAATGACACCACCGAAAGGAAGCATCACCACATTATTGAGACAACTCACACCCTCCACATCTCCTCCCACATTCCTCATCATTTTTGGGCTAAGGATGTTTCCACTGTTGTCTACCTTATTAACCACAACTTCCAATTTCCTTCAGGGTCAGAGTCCTTGTGTGTGTCTGTACTCTCGACCCCCCCCCCCCCCCCCCCGGTTACACTCATCTTCGTATTTTTTGGTTTTTTGTGCTATGTTTTACTCCCTCCACGTGATCGTTCCAAGTTCTCTGCTCAGTCTGTTCCCTGTGTCTTTCTTGGATATAGTCCGGAGCATAAGGGTTATCGATGTTATGACCCTGTTGCACGTCGACTTCGTATCTCACGTGATGTCACCTTTGACGAGTCTCACCCTTTCTTTGTGTCCTTTGTCCCCTCGACCTCGCAACTCATTTGTTACTCCCTCTGATGTGCAGTTTCTCACCCTTCCTATTTCACCGTCTCATGTCTATCTGTAACGCCTCAATTTCAAGGAGAATGATTTTGGTCTGCGAATAGTGGAGTTTGGGGTGCGGATAGGGGGTTGGTGTGCGGATAGCCAATTGTGCTAGGGTTTTAAATAAAAACCCTAAGCTAGCCCTCCGCCCATTACCCGACCTCTCTCCCTCTCGCTCTCGTTCGCGTGGAGCAACCGCCTGGAGCAAACCGCCCTCATCCCGATCTCCCTTCCTCCCGATCGCTCCTCCCCCCCCCCCCCCCCCCCCCCCCCCCCCGATCTCTCTCTCTCGCCGCCTCCTGGAGCAGGGAAGTGCCGCCGCCGAGCCTCCCTCCTCCCTCTCTCGCCGTCGGCCTGGAGCAAGGAGGAGCAGCGCCCCCGTCTCCCTTCCTCCTTCTCTTCTCGTCGCCGCCTAGGGCAAGGAGAGCCCCGTCCCCCTCTTCCTCTCCTTTTCTCCCGTCGACAAGGAGAACCCCGAGCCCTCTCCTTCTCCCTCTCGTTTGCACAGGGAGGCCGATCCCTCCCCTCTCCCTCTCCTTTGAGCTCTCTTTAGGGCTGCTATAAAGGGAGACCGCAAGCCGCAGCGTAAGCTTGGAGCGTCGTTTAGCGACTCGAAGCGTCGAGTGGAGGCCGGATCTGCAAAGAGGACATCCATCTTGAACGTGCTCCATGGTTCAGAAGCGCACTTTAAGGGTAACGATCTCTTCTACCCTCATTTGGACGTGTCCTAGTCCTTTTCCGTGCATCGTTGAGGCCCCTACCCAAAAGGGTGAGGTCGTGGCCTCCGACGGGTCGATTCGTGTTATCCCCGTCAAATCTTGCATACATGTAGAGTCCATGCGTGAAATGGACGTAGGCGCGCTGTGTGAAGCCCATCCGAGACGGTTCGTCCGGATTGGTGATGCTTTTTGATATTATGCGTGCCGGGGGAAAACTCCGTGTTGATATCCTGCTTCGTAGGACTAGAGGGTGCTACTGCATGAGCAGCAACGCCTGGGGGTGTGCCCCGGGGAGCACCCGAAGTTAGAAACAGAAATGGAGTTTCTGTTCACTACCGCCGGCGTTAGCGTTATCGCCGGGCGGTAGCTCCCAGACTTGGTTCTGGTGAATTTGTGCGTTCTGAGGCAGTGGGAGTGCTACTGCATGTGCAACAATGCCTGGGGGTGTGCCCCGGGAAGCACCCACAGCTAGAAGCCAAAATAGGGTTTCTGTGCGCTATCGCCAGGCGTTAGCGTTAACGCCGGCGATAGCTCCCAGACTGAGTTCTGGTGATGTTGTTGTGCCCACCTGTTGAGAGGACCTGAGGCCTGTGTGCCCGACCTGTGAGGGTGTCCTGGTGGATGACTTAGCGGCCCGTAGAGCCGGCTAATTGAGAATACCTGGGCTGAGGGGACGCAATACCCGCTCTTCGTGTTGTACAACGAGAGCTGTGAACAACGGGCATTTGGCGAACCTGAAACCGCACCATCGCAGCACCTGATTAGTAAGTCTCGTACAGCATGTCGGGAAGCAATGGGAAAGAGTCTTCGGACTACGGGATGTTCACAATCAAAGCACGGGAGAGCCCTGGTATTCGGGCCACCGACTTTAGCCTCGAAGGGCAAAGCCATCAAGAGTGGATGGCGGTGGAAGGCGGAGTACACCAAAGAGTGCCTGAGAGCACGAGACGTGGAGGCCATTCCCACGTTTGTGATTGATGCATATGTATGAATTGTTTTGGGCCGCGTTAGCCGCCTTATTATGCTATATATATATATGCTGTGATGATCTTGCAGGGACGAGAAACTGCCACCCCCTCGAAGGGGTGGGGTCGTTATAATTTGGTCAGCCGTAGCTGACCGTTGCCCTGTTTTGCCACCGTTTTTGGTGGGCTTGTTGTACAGGTGTTGGACCGAGCGGGAACATAGCGGGCTGAAGCCCCTGCACTGCTGCGGCCCTTGAAGGCCTTTTGATGTTCTTTTGCTTTTCATGTATGGCCGGCCTGCGCGCCGATGTTGGTAATTTGTAAGGCCGTCGTGCCTAAATTTTGTGTTGTAAAACATTTATTCCTAAGTAATAGAAGTGGACATACCCGGGTTCGGGTTTTGTGGTTTATATGTCTTGTCTCTCTCTTTTGCTTCCGCATAGAATGCTCTGAGTTAGGTTCGTTGTTTATGGTCGTTCGATATTTCAATTAAGTGACGTTCCCGTTTGTTTTGTAGTATATGGCGTGGGGCCCCGGCCGGACCTTCTGTTATATTGTCCCGAACGGATGAGGATGTTACAAATTGGTATCAGCTTCTAGGGTTCCGTGTCCTTCTAAGGAATTCGTGGACGAATTCTTTTAAGGGGTGGTGAGCACGTGTGTGCGCTACCGTCGAGACGTAAAATAAACCCAAAAGTGTCCACTTAGGAATAAAATGTAACAACAAACCAACAATTATTACATGATTTTGGAACCTGAGTGTTCCTTTTGTTGTTAGTTGCGACTGTGTTGTCGCCTAACTGTGTGATGCACTCGTGTAGGGCACTCGAAGTGCAGCGGGACCGTCGCGTCCCCGTGACGTGGTGGAGAGTAGCGGGTCTGCTGAGGCTCCTACACCTCCGTCTGCTGAGATGGTTCGGCTTGTCACAAAAGCCGTTCTAGCTGCGTTGAATGGCCAGCCTGGAAGGCAAGGTCAACCGCCGGTGCAGGAAGTGGCCCCAGAGCCACTAAGAGTGGAGCAAGTCCCCGTGAGGCGTGCTGCTGAGCAACAGCTGAAGCACTTCCTGGGATTTCGACCTCCTCCGTTTACCGGGGTTGAATACCCAGCTGAGGCCGAGGACTGGCTGTCGCATATAGAGCGAATTCTGACAGCGACGCAGTCGGATGAAGCGTAGAAAGTGACATTCGCTACTTTCTTGTTGGAAAAGGAAGCCAGGCGGTGGTGGGATGAGGTAGAGAGGCGCCAGTTGCGGGAAGGCGACTGGTTGATGTGCCGATGGAAGAGTTCTCGAGAATCTTCCTGGCAAGGTATGTGCCTCCATCGCAGCAGATCGCGATGGAGAACCAGTTCCTGGCTCTGATGCAGGGTGATAGACTGGTTGATGACTACCTGTATGAGTTCACCCGCCTCGGGCGTTACGCTGGAACTTCTTTCGACGACGAGGGGAGAAGGGTGAACAGGTTCTACGGAGGTTTGCGTAGTGAGTTGCGGTACCTTCTGACAGGGCCGTTGACGCAGGGTTTCACGACCCTCGTTAGTTCAGCCCGAGCGCTTGAGCAGGACATGTTCAGGGAGAAGGGCAAGGTGGCTGTGGTCGAGGCAGTGCCGGAGGGCAAGGCGCCGAGTGCGGCGAAGTTGCGGAGGTTGAATCGCTGGAAGAAGGCTCAATTATCTGGGCCAGCTCCCTCTGCTTCGGGCGCGTCGTCTGGACGTGGCCCTCTTATTTGTTTTACTTGTGGCAAGCCTGGCCATTTCTCTCGGGATTGCCGAAGTGGGCTTCCAAGGTCAGAGAAGCAGACTGGGCCATCTTATTCTGAGAAGGGGAAGGCGGCTGAGTCCACTGCCTCCCGTATGGCTCCCCCGCAGCCCAGAGTCTTCAGTCTTGGTCAGCAGGAGGCTATCAAAGCCAAGGACGTCGTGACAGGCTTTGTAAATGTTTTAGGCGTTCCTGCGAGAGCGCTTTTCGATACTGGAGCTTCGCACTCCTTATCGTCGGACTTCGTCCAACGTATTGGTGCGCCGTCGATTGCTTCTGCAGATGGACTAGAGGTCCTACTGCCGAATGGATATTCGATGCATGTGGAGAGGAGTTGCTGCGTGAAGGTTCTAGTTGGAAGCCAGGAGTATGACCTGAAAGCATCGTTACTCCCCCTGGTTGAGTTCGATGTAATCTTCGGCATGGACTGGCTGTCGGAACAGCGTGCGTGCATCGATTGCACCACCAAGGAGGTGAGGTTTGGGCAGTGTGCCGATCGTGAGACGGTCTTTGCGGGCATGCGTGGATCGAGCAAGATGTGATGTCTGCTCTCCAGGTGTCCAAGGCAGTGCGACAGGGAGCAGAGTTATTCTTTGCTCTAGTGGAGGCTTCAACGCCGAGGCCCAGCCTAGTGGATGTTCCGGTAGTTTCAGAGTTCCCCGATGTGTTCCCGAGTGATCTCCCCGGTGCTCCACCGCAGCGGGAGATAGATTTCACGATTGAGTTGGTGCCAGGCGCTAAGCCTGTGGCCCGCTCGCCGCATCGTATGGCTCCGAAGGAGTTGCGGAGTTGAAGCTGCAGTTGCAGGAGCTGCTTGCCTGCTTGAGCAGGGCTACGTGCGTCCGAGTTCCTCACCTTGGAGTGCACCGGTCCTCTTTGTCAAAAAGAAGGACGGTAGTCTGCGGCTTTGCATCGATTATCGGGAGCTGAACAAGCTGACCGAGAAGAACAAGTATCCTCTTCCGAGGATAGACGACCTGTTCGACCAGCTCGTTGGTTCGACAGTATACTCGAAGCTGGACTTGAAGTCTGGCTATTATCAGGTGCGGATCAGGGAGTGCGACATCCCGAAGACTGCCTTCAGTACAAGGTACGGGCAGTATGAGTTCACCGTGATGCCGTTTGGGCTGTCTAATGCGCCTTCGGTGTTTATGGACTTGATGCACCGGACTTTCAGAGAGTACCTCGACCGGTTTGTGGTCGTCTTCCTTGACGACATACTGGTCTACTCTCAGTCCGAGGAGGAGCACGGTGATCACCTGCGAGTAGTCTTGGAGGTTCTGAGAAGGAACCAGCTGCATGTCAAGTTCTCAAAGTGCGAGTTCTGGCTACCTTCCGTGGCGTTCTTAGGCCATGTGATTAGTGGAGCGGGTGTGGCGGTAGATCCGGTGAAGGTTGCGGCCATCAGGGAGTGGCCTGTTCTTTCTACTGTAGCGGAGGTCCGTAGCTTTCTCGGGCTGGCCGACTATTACAGGCGCTTCGTGGAGAACTTCTCACGGATCGCGCTGCCTCTTGCGACGCTGACACGGAAGATGCAGGAGTTTATTTGGACGCCCGCGTGTGCGCTGGCTTTCGAGGAGTTGAAGTGGCGGCTTACCACGGCTCCGATCTTATGTCTGCCTTGCGGCACAGAGGGCTATGAGATCTACACCGACGCTTCTGGGAGCGGCCTTGGCTGTGTTCTGCAGCAGCATGGCAAGGTAGTAGCGTACGGCTCTCGCCAGCTAAAGGTGCACGAGCGGAACTATCCGGTCCACGACTTAGAGTTGGCGGCCGTGATATTTGCCCTGAAGCTTTGGCGGCATTATGTGTATGGCGTGAAGATCGACATCTTCACAGACCATAAGAGCCTGAAGTACCTTCTGACGCAGAAGGGGCTGAATATGCGACAGCAGAGGTGGATGGAGTTCCTTGGGGACTACACCTTCGAGATCCACTACACTCCCGGGAAGGGGAATGTTGTCGCAAATGCACTCAGTCGCAGGGCTCCAGCGCAGGCCAACTGGATTCAGATGCATGATGAGCACCTGATACGTGACCTGGAGGCCTTGGATATTTCTTGCGTGGAGAAGAGGAGCAGTGCCGGTGCCTGTTTGAGTTGGACTGAGTTGCAGTACGACCTCGCAGATAGAGTCCGCCAGGCTTTAGAACTCGATCCGAGTTTAAAGCGCTACGCGGAGGAGGCTGGTGGTGGGCCGGATGCCCAGTTTCAGGTGTGTGACGGGTTGCTGTGGAGAGGCGACCGTTTGTGTGTCCCCAAGGTGGGTGAGCTGCGCGATGTGTTGATGTACGAGGCGCATCGTACCAGGTATTCAGTTCATCCGGGGAGCACGAAGATGTACAAGGACATGAAGGTCCTTTTCTGGTGGCCGGGTATGAAGAGGGACATCGCTCACTACGTGGCCAAGTGCCACACTTGTGCGCTAGTGAAGGCAGAATGTCAGAAGCCCGGTGGCTTTTTGAAGTCATTACCGGTTTCGGAGTGGAAATTTGACGATATTTCCATGGATTTTGTGCACGGTTTGCCAAAGTCACTGCAGAAAAATGACTCTATCTGGGTTATTGTGGATCGGTTGACCAAAGTGGCACACTTTATCCCGAATCAGAAAAGCGATCCAGTGGAGAAGCTAGCAAAAATGTATGTGGAGAACATCGTTCGATTACATGGCGTCCCTCGCAGCATAGTTAGCGACCGTGATGGGCGGTTTACGTCCGGTGATTGGAGGCATGTCCATCGATTATTGGGCACAAAGCTCAAGTTTAGCACGGCCTTCCATCCGCAAACGGATGGGCAGACCGAAAGGACAAATCGGACAATGGAGGATATGTTGCGAATGTGCGTTTTGGTTTTCGGGCAGCGTTGGGAAGATCACCTTCACATGGTAGAGTTCGCCTACAACAACAGTTACCAGACGAGTATTCAAATGGCCCCGTACGAGGCATGATACGGCAGGAAGTGTCGTACTCCATTAGCGTGGGCGGAGACTGGTGATACCAAGCTGCTGAAGCGTAAAGAAGTTGTTGATGCGAATGAGTCATTACGGACCATTCGAGAGCGGTTGTTGACCGCCCAAGACCGACAGGCGAAGTATTACAACGCCAAACACCGGAACGTGGAGTTTGCGGTTGGTGATTGGGTGTATTTGAAGATAAAGCCTTTCAAAGGAGTGTCGAGGATCCGACGCTTGAAGAAGCTGAGTCCGAGGTATGTAGGGCCATTCGAGATCACCGAGCGCATCAGCCAAGCAGCTTACCGACTTGCTTTGTCGACGGAGCTGAGTGGGCTGCATGACGTCTTCCATATCTCTGTGTTGAGGAAGGCGGTGCGAGAGCCCGATTCTGTGTTGGAGGCCGTTAGTGTGCCAGTGGAGAGTAGCCTAACTACCAAGGTGACTCCGGTTTGCATTATTGATGCTGATATTCGGCAGTTGCGAAGAAAGGCCATCAAAATGGTGAGAGTCCGTTGGGACAACTGTGGCCGTGAGGAGCTCACTTGGGAGCCAGAAGAGATCATGCGCGAGGAGTACCCTGATCTGTTTACTCAGGTATGACGAATTTCATTTCGTTGTTTGTGTTTTAAATTTCGGGACGAAATTTCTTTAAGGGGGAGAGAATTGTAACGCCTCAATTTCAAGGAGAATGATTGTGGTCTGCGAATAGTGGAGTTTGGGGTGCGGATAGGGGGTTGGTGTGCGGATAGCCAATTGTGCTAGGGTTTTAAATAAAAACCCTAAGCTAGCCCTCCTCCCCATTACCCGACCTCTCTCCCTCTCGCTCTCGTTCGCGTGGAGCAACCGCCTGGAGCAAACAGCCCTCATCCTGATCTCCCTTCCTCCCGATCGCTCCTCCCCCCCCCCCCCGATCTCTCTCTCTCTCGCCGCCTCCTGGAGCAGGGAAGTGCCGCCCCCGAGCCTCCCTCCTCCCTCTCTCGTCGTCGGCCTGGAGCAAGGAGGAGCAGCGCCCCCGTCTCCCTTCCTCCTTCTCTTCCCGTCGCCGCCTAGGGCAAGGAGAGCCCCGTCCCCCCTCTTCCTCTCCTTTTCTCCCGTCGACAAGGAGAACCCCGAGCCCTCTCCTTCTCCCTCTCGTTTGCACAGGGAGGCCGATCCCTCCCCTCTCCCTCTCCTTTGAGCTCTCTTTAGGGCTGCTACAAAGGGAGACCGCAAGCCGCAGCGTAAGCTTGGAGCGTCGTTTAGCGACTCGAAGCGTCGAGTGGAGGCCGGATCTGCAAAGAGGACAGCCATCTTGAACGTGCTCCATGGTTCAGAAGCGCACTTTAAGGGTAACGATCTCTTCTACCCTCATTTGGACGTGTCCTAGTCCTTTTCCGTGAATCGTTGAGGCCCCTACCCAAAAGGGTGAGGTCGTGGCCTCCGACGGGTCGATTCGTGTTATCCCCGTCAAATCTTGCATACATGTAGAGTCCATGCGTGAAATGGACGTAGGCGCGCTGTGTGAAGCCCATCCGAGACGGTTCGTCCGGATTGGTGATGCTTTTTGATATTATGCGTGCCGGGGGAAAACTCCGTGTTGATATCCTGCTTCGTAGGACTAGAGGGTGCTACTGCATGAGCAGCAACGCCTGGGGGTGTGCCCCGGGGAGCACCCGAAGTTAGAAACAGAAATGGAGTTTCTGTTCACTACCGCCGGCGTTAGCGTTATCGCCGGGCGGTAGCTCCCAGACTTGGTTCTGGTGAATTTGTGCGTTCTGAGGCAGTGGGAGTGCTACTGCATGTGCAGCAATGCCTGGGGGTGTGCCCCGGGAAGCACCCACAGCTAGAAGCCAAAATAGGGTTTCTGTGCGCTATCGCCAGGCGTTAGCGTTAACGCCGGCGATAGCTCCCAGACTGAGTTCTGGTGATGTTGTTGTGCCCACCTGTTGAGAGGACCTGAGGCCTGTGTGCCCGAACTGTGAGGGTGTCCTGGTGGATGACTTAGCGGCCCGTAGAGCTGGCTAATTGAGAATACCTGGGCTGAGGGGACGCCATACCCGCTCTTCGTGTTGTACAACGAGAGCTGTGAACAACGGGCATTTGGCGAACCTGAAACCGCACCATCGCAGCACCTGATTAGTAAGTCTCGTACAGCATGTCGGGAAGCAATGGGAAAGAGTCTTCGGACTACGGGATGTTCACAATTAAAGCACGGGAGAGCCCTGGTATTCGGGCCACCGACTTTAGCCTCGAAGGGCAAAGCCATCAAGAGTGGATGGTGGTGGAAGGCGGAGTACACCAAAGAGTGCCTGAGAGCACGAGACGTGGAGGCCATTCCCACGTTTGTGATTGATGCATATGTATGAATTGTTTTGGGCCGCGTTAGCATCCTCATTCTGCTATATATATATGTTGTGATGCTCTTGCAGGGACGAGAAACTGCCACCTCCTCGAAGGGGTGGGGTCGTTATAATTTGGTCAGTCGTAGCTGACCGTTGCCCTGTTTTGCCACCGTTTTTGGTGGGCTTGTTGTACAGGTGCTGGACCGAGCGGGAACATAGCGGGCTGAAGCCCCTGCGCTGCTGCGGCCCTTGAAGGCCTTTTGATGTTCTTTTGCTTTTCATGTATGGCCGGCCTGCGCGCCGATGTTGGTAATTTGTAAGGTCGTCGTGCCTAAATTTTGTGTTGTAAAACATTTATTCCTAAGTAATAGAAGTGGACATACCCGGGTTCGGGTTTTGTGGTTTATATGTCTTGTCTCTCTCTTTTGCTTCCGCATAGAATGTTCTGAGTTAGGTTCGTTGTTTAGGGTCGTTCGATATTTCAATTAAGTGACGTTCCCGTTTGTTTTGTAGTATATGGCGTGGGGCCCCGGCCGGACCTTCTGTTATATGCTCCCGAACGGATGAGGATGTTACACTATCTCTTCTGGTATGTTCCCCTCCTCTCCCTTTGTCGCAGTCTAATCTCCGACCTCTCTAGTCTCACCTCCTTACTCCTCCCCTTCGCCACCCACTTCTCCTTTTGATGAGCTCGTCGCCCCCTCATTCATATCACTGCATTCGTCGTTCCCCTTCAGTTCCCTCGCCTCCAGTGCCCCCAGACTCAGTGTCTGTCTCCTCCAACAAGTGTTCTGGGGATGATCCTCCTGCGCATCGCTACCCACTTCGTAAGAGACATCCTCCCGACCGTCTTAGCCTTGCCACACTACCGCTGGACCTGCCTGCCCTTTCTGCTACTGCCTGTGATACTCCAGAGCCGACTTCCTACTATGAGGTTGCCCAGATACCTGAGTGGCGGGCTGCCATGTCTGCTGAGTTGGAGGCACTTGAGCACACTCGTACTGGGAGTTTATTCATCTTCCACCCGGTGATGTTCCTATTACTTGCAAGTGGGTCTTCAAGGTCAAGACTCACTCAGATGGTTCTGTGGAGAGGTACAAGGCTCGGCTTGTGGTTCGTGGTTTTCAGCAGGAGCAGGGACGAGACTATGACGAGACCTTTGCTCTGGTCGCCCACATGACTACGGTTCGCACTCTTAATGCAGTTGCAGTTGTTCTCCACTGGTTTCTGTTCCAGCTCGACGTGAAGAATGTCTTTCTTCACGACATCCTTCAGTAGGAGGTGTAGATGCTTCCTCCCCCCGGTCTCTCCTCTCCTTCAGGCCTTGTCTACCGTTTGCGGCGAGCTCTTTACGGGCTCAAGAAGGAACCCCGCGCGTGGTTTGCACGTTTCAACTCAGCCATTACAACCTCCAATTTTCAGCCGAGTCCACATGATCCAGCCATTTTTGTGCACTCTTCCTCTAGTGGTCGGACTCTTCTGTTACTTTATGTTGATAATATGATTATTATTGGTGATGATCCTTCTCATGTGGCTTTTGTTAAGCATCACGTTCAATAGCAGTTTCAGATGACTGACCATGGACAACTGAGTTACTTCTTGAGCTTTGAGGTCACCTCTACAGACATTGGTTTTCAGCTCTCTCAGCGACGTTACGCATCAGATCTCTTAGCTCGGGCTGCTCTCTCTGACTCTCGCACCGTGGACACCCCTATGGAGCTTCACCTTCAGCTACGTTCGGATGATGAGGTTCCACTCTCTGATCCTACTCGCTATCGTCACCTTGTTGGGAGTCTTGTCTACCTCACTATTACTCGGCCCGACATTGCCCATGTTGTTTATGTGTTGAGCCAGTTTGTCAGTGCACCTACCTCTGTGCATTATGGTCACCTACTACGTCTCCTGCGCTATCTCCGGGCAATGACTTCATGTGGTCTCTTCTTCTCCAGTTGTAGTTCTCTGCAGCTCCGTGCTTACTCGGATGCTACCTGGGTGGGTCAGTGATCCTGTTGACCGTCGATCTGTCACTGATTTCTATCTGTTCTTGGGTTCTTCACTTATTGCATGGAAGTCCAAGAAACATACCGGTGTTTCTCATTCCAGCACTGAGGCTGAGCTTCGGGCCATGACTACCACCGCTGAGGACATTATTTGGCACCGCTGGCTTCTTGAGGACCTTCGTGTCTCTTCTCCAGATCCAACTCCACTCCACTGTGATAACACTGGTGTCATTCAGATTACTCTGAACCCGGTGAAGCACTCTCTTTCCAAGCATATCGGGGTGGATGCTTTCTTCCTACGTGAGCAGTATGGTCGTGACACTCTTGCTCCTTACTTTGTTCCTTCTGAACAGCAGCTTGCCGATTTGATGACTAAGCCACAGACGCAGACCCAGCATACCTATATATTGTCCAAACTCTCAGTGTTTGAGGGGGGGTTAGTGATACTGTATAAGGTATATATAGCTTAGGCTCACCTCGGGTGTTGTGATCGTGTGCGTGTGCGTGATCGTGTGCGTGATCGTGGGCGTGGGCGTGGGCGTGGGCGTGGGCGTGGGCGTGGGCGTGGGCGTGTGTGTGTGTGTGGTTAGAGGGGAGAACACAAGAACATCAACAAACAATATGTGACAAAATAATAAAGAAGATTAGCTTATTCTAACAAAGAACTTAAGAAGACTACTCTCAATATGCCTCACTACTCAAAAATCTTCATAGGATAATATTTAGAAAAAAGTAATTATGAAAAAGTATAGAAACAAAAAGAGCTAGTTATATAACGTCTTGAAATCCTAATGTGAATAGTCCAGGAGGTGCAGATAACTGGAGGAAAAAATAACTTTCACTTCGATGTTAACAGATGCATAGGGCAAAGAGATTCCATACAGGAACCTCAACTTTAAGAAACATGTTGGCCCCTCTTCGAGCATCAATCAAAGCAATATCCTGAGGAGTTGAGACAATCAAGGCACCTGCCATATCAACATGAGTGACCAAAATAAATTACAATAAAACATTGATACAAGAATTTTATAACCATATTGCGGATAGAATATATATATATATATATATATTCAAACTTCATGGTGAATGTGTACCTATAAAAGAGCGCGCAAAATAAATAGATGCAAGGTTTCAACTACATAGATTGCAAATCATTTGAAAAAAGCACCACAGGGTAGCAACAGCGGCAAAATAGTAATAAGAGAAACCGAATCAGAACTGCTGAAACAGCAAAAACATTGAAGGATTGTGATGCTTGAACATCTTGAATCCAGCAACCCATCGATTAACAGATTTCCCTTTTTTGTTAAATCTTCTTGTATTTAGAAGGATAAATTTACAGATTTCAACACTACACTATTACATGTGATTATGAAGGTTTGTCAGTGAAGCTGGTGAACAATCTGGTGGGAGTTTGAGGCTTCACGTGAAGTGAATCCAATCTCAAAGCAAGTTTTTACTATCTTCTTTATTAACAAAAAATAAGTCATTATGGATTTCTTTTCCTCTCCTGTTCTGCTTCCTCCCATCTATAGCTAGACATGGAAAGTGATGTTGTCCAAATCTAAGAAGATTGAAAGACTAAAGTTTATGCATATCAACTATTTTGAAATTTTTGATGCAACATAAATATCCAGTGGAAGGAGTTTCTATTGTAAAGTGTCATCCCCAGACTAAAGGCACTCTAGATCCTACTATTTGTTTTGAAGCAACAATTTGTTTCGAACAATACTAATGACTGAATAATCATAAACTTTCATGATAACATATTAGGATCTACCTTTAAGCGCCAACCGATCATTGTCACCGACAATCAACTTTTTAATTAACGATTTCATAGTACAATCTCTGCATAAAGCATCTTCTTCTTCTAGGGCTCGTTAATACATCAGATACTCCAAATTCAAGCCATAATAACTTAATAATCATCTTTCACGCACAAGATCCCAAAGCACACCATGAGTTTGGTTTAAGAATTATAGAATCATGTAGGAAATAATAATCTCACATATTTTTTCATTAATCATATGGTATACCTATACATAGCACAACAAGAGTATAAAAGACTTAAGTACCCTTAAACGCAACTCGTACAAGAATATTATTTACAATGCCCTCCCTCACCTGGAGAATAAATATCCATCATTCCCAGCTTACAAGTAAGGTCGTGAATTTTTTTTTATGGTAGAACATCAACAATCTGTAATTCGGAAGAAACATGAGAAGTGCATATTAGTCTCATGTCCAATTTCTATTTGATGAAGTGACAATCAATTTCGATGTGTTTTGTTTGAACATGCTAAATCGGGTTGTGCAAGGTAGATTGTGGATTTACTGTTGTAGAACAGTTTCCTTAGAACTTCATATTTAATTTTTAGATCATTCAATGAATCCTCATCCATAGTAATTCACATATACCTTGTGTCATAGCTTTGAACTCAGCTTCAACACTAGATCTGGCCACCACCTTATGTCCACCAAAGATCCTTCATAATCAATATCTGTATATGTCTCCAGAGATAGTTCTTCACCTCTTCTAAACAATAATCGTCTCTCTAGGGTGTTCTTGAGATATTAAAGAATCCGATCTACTGCTTAAGATGTTTGGTCCTTGAATCTCTGATATTGAGCATTATCAACCTTTGGACTTTCTTCAGCATTCTCCATTTTGTGATTCTGCTCAATAGGAACAGTATTAGTCTTGCATCCCAATTTCCCCGTCTCTTTGAGGACATCTAGAACATATTTTCGCTGAGATATAAAGATTCCTCCTTTAGAGCAGAAAACTTCAATTCTTAAGAAGAACTTCAATTTTCTAAAGTCTTTTATCTCAAAACTCAGCTGCTAACTTTTTCTTTTGCAATTTGCTCTCAGTTATGTCATTCCATGAAATGATAATATCAACCACATACACAAATAACGAGATGAGTTTACCTTCCCGTGAGTGTTCGAAGAACAACGTGTTATCCGCTTGGTTTTGTTTGTATCATAAAGTTAGCATAGCTTTGGAGAATTTTTCAAATCAAACCCGAGGAGACTGCTTAGGCACATACACAGCCTTATTTAGCCTGCACACTTGATTCTCATTGTTGACGGATCAAAATCTTAATGGGATATCCATATATACCTCTTCTTCAAGATCTCTATGAAAAAATGCATTTTTGACATCAAATTGACATAGTTCCCAATTGAACTGAGCAACCAAGGAAGAGAGAACTCTCACAACATTCATCTTTGATACTAGAGAAAAGGTTCCTGGTAATTTATCACATATCAGAGTGTACCATTTTCTAACAAACCTTGCCTTATACAGATTCAAAGTGCCATTAGACCTATATTTTAAGGAATAGGTCTACCTGCACCCAACAGATCTTTTTTCCATTGGCCTTGGGACTATATATCAAGTTTCATTCTTTTGCAGAGCTCTCATCTCCTCATTCATGGCTTGAGCCCGGTTCTTATGCCTTAATGCTTCATGTACTGAAGTTGTGATTGATATGGAATCAATAGATGAGATAAAACATTTGTGTTGCATAGAAAGGTTCTTTGCAAAGATAAATGAAGAGATAGGATAATTAGTGGTGGTGTGTCTTTTCACTCAAGGCAATAAGAAAATCATCATGATTAGGATCAAAATTAAGTAGAGGTATCAGAAGTTACATGTTTGCTCAATAACTGTCAGAGGTTGAGAGGGCTAGAGTTGCTGGGAGGTATGTTTAGGTTTTATACTTCTCTTGTAAACAATGACAGAACGATCATTTGTCTCGACCTTATCTTCATCTCTGTGTATGGGTGAAAACACATGAGATAAAAGAGTAAAGGACTGAATAAGAAGAAATGTTTCCACTTCTAATATGTTGTCCCCCTTAAGTGGAGGCTGAGTAAAAAAGGGAACGTGTTCATGGCAGGTGACATCCATGGAGGTTAGCATACGACTCGAGGGATGGTAATATTTGTAACCCTTCTTGTCGGAAGCATAACCTACAAAAATTAACTTAGTAACATGAGGGTCAAGTTTGGTAAGATGATGTTGGTGGACGTGGACATAAGCAATACATCCAAACACACGTGCCTGTAAACTTTGCATGATAGGGACAGAGGGAGAGAATGATGTAAACAATTTGACAAGACTAGGTCAGCCAAGAGCCTGCGAGGGAAGGCGATTGATTAGGTAGGTGGCAGTGAGAAGAGCTTCACCCCAGTATAGCTTAGGAACTGACATTTGAAAGAGTAAACTGAGGACAATTTCAAGGGGTGACAATTTTTCCGTCGGAAACACCATTTTGTTGGGGGTATCAACACCAGTAAATTAATGAATGGTGTCAAGTTCTCCAGTAAACTTCACGAAATATTGATTAACATATTCTTTACCATTGTTGGAGTGCACACGTCATATAGATCTATTGAATTGAGTTTGAACCATACTATGAAATTGGGTAAACATTTATGTGACTTCAGTTGTGACTCTCATCAAGAAAACTCAAGATACTTTTGTACAATCATTAATAAAGGACACAAATCATTTGGCACCAGAAAATACTAGTAACAGACATAGAAACCCAAACATCAGAATGAATAAGGTCAAAAGGTTTACTACTTAGCAATAATACAATGATAAAAAAGAAGTACGACAATGTTTAGCAAGTTCGCAAGTTCACAAGTTTCACAAGTCAAATACTTAACATATTTTTTAAGAAACAAAGTAGGAAACATATTTTTCAGAAACATAAAAGGAGTGTTGAAGAATGAAGAATCAAAGCCTGCAAAATAACTATTATTCGTGTTCATTATATTTGGCCCATGTTAAGGCCCATTTTGTCTTCTTCTTTAACTTTCCCACAAAGATCTCGGCAATGAAGGAGGCAGTCGTCCGTCGGAGAGAAAGAGAGAGAGAGAGGAGGTAGAGGGAAAATAGGGTTAGGGAAAGAGGAAAGAGGGAGCAGCCCCCAATTCACTTAATTGATCCAAAGATGAAAAACAAAACCCAAAGTCCACCCTCTTATAGTGAAGGTCCAATACAATATTAAACAAATACTTAATAATAAGAGACTGAAATATAAAAGTCATCCCGAACCGCTCGGTTGGGGTCCTCCTGCACTGTGAGCACTGCCCGGTTTGTCTGTGCCGCGAGTCCCTTCCGGCTCACGCGGCCTTCACGTGTACACTTGCCACGGGGGGTCTTCCGCCTATAAATCGGTAACAATACCGGCATCTGGAAAATTGGCCTTGTCCTCAAGGCAGTAGTCCGGAGATTGACGGCGAAAATCATACTGAAGGATCCAGGTAGCATCGTTGGTCGGACGGTGGCGCCAAGCGATGCGGATCTCTTCCGGGGGGCATCCACGGGTAAGTGGTGTCGCCGACCAAGGATAACCTAGGGGTACAATGGTTCGGAACCGGAGTCGTCGAGGTCGGCCGGGATATGGTCCGTGACGGGGTGGTCGCCTACCACCCGCCTGAGCTGGGAGACGTGAAAAACTGGGTGGATGCGGCAGTTGCTGGGCAAATGAAGGCGGTACGCCACGGCCCTGATGCGGCTGATGATTTCGAAAGGCCCGTAGAAACGCGGTGCTAAATCCGGGCACGGTCGTCGCGCGACGGTGAGCTGGCGGTATGGGTGGAGCTTGAGAAACACCTTCTCCCTCACTTGGAAGGAGAGATCCCAGCACTTTCGGTTGGCAAAGGATAACATCTTCGCCTGGGCCCTTCGAAGATGGTGCTTCAGACTGTCGAGGGTGATGTCGCGATCCTGGAGATGGTCCGCCAAACTGGCCATGGGGCACTCTCCCAGAAGATGTAGGACCACTAATGGTGGCGGGCGGCCATAAACAGTCTCGAATGGTGATGTATTTGCCGCGTGATGATATGTTGTGTTATAAGAATACACCGCCCAACACAGCCATTTGGCCCAAGCGCCTGGCCGCTCACCGATGAAACAACGAAGATAAGTCTCTAAACATCGGTTGAGCACTTCGGACTGCCCGTCGGACTGCGGGTGATAGGTCGTACTCATACAGAGGCGCGTGCCCTTTAGTCGAAATAGTGAGGTCCAAAAGCTGCTGAGAAATAGAGGGTCGCGGTCGCTCACGATGGAGCGAGGGAATCCATGTAGTCGCGCGATGACGGCGATGAAACTGTCGGTCACGGTAGCGGCCGAGTAAGGGTGGCGGAGAGGAATGAAGTGTGCATACTTCGTGAGACGGTCCACGACCACCAAGATGCAATTGAACCCGTTCTAACGGGGAAGTCGGGTGATAAAATCCATGACGATATCCTCCCATATACGCTCCGGAATCGGAAGGGGCTGAAGTAGGCCGCTGGGGAGCATGGTCTTGTACTTCGCCTTCTGACACGGAAGACACGCCGCCACGTAGGCCTTCACCTGGCGAAGCATATGAGGCCAATAAAGGGACGTCGTCAATCGCCGATAGGTGCAGAAAGCACCCGCATGGCCGTCGTACGGAGTGGAGTGGAACTCGTCTAGTAGTTGTGGTATACTGGACGAGGAGGCGAAAAGCACTAGGCGGCCTCGGTGGAATAGGCGACCTCCGATGAGTGAGTATGGCGGGTGAGCTTCCGGGTTCGCCAAAAGAGCCGTTCAGATGGCCGCAAGGTGGGGATCCTGTTCGACGTCCCGCTGGATGGAGGCCGCGTCGTTCCACACCGGCCGCAAAATGGCGGTTAGCTCTGGGGCTTGCGGATGACGAGATAGAGCGTCCGCCGCCCGATTCGCCCTACCGGGGCGGAATTCTATGGTGAAGGCATACCCCAACAATTTGGCCACCCAAAGTTGTTGTGTCGGGTCGCTATCTTTTGTTGAAGTAGGTAACGAAGACTGTGATGGTCGGTCCGAACCACGAAGGGACGGCCCAAAAGATAGGGGTGTCAATGCTGGACCGCGAGGACAAGAGCCATGAGTTCATTTTCGTAAGCCGAGCGGCTCCGGATTGCCGACAAAAAAGCACGACTGTAGTAAGCAATAGGTCGCCCGGATTGCATCAGAATGGCACTGACGCCCGTGCCGGAGGCGTCACATTCCACCAGGAAGGGTTGCTGAAAATCCGGCATTGCCAACACCGGTCCTTGAACCAGGGAGGCTTGAAGCGCGGCAAATGCGGCCATGGCGGCCGGCGGCCACGAAAACGGCCCGTCCTCCGAAAGCTTCAATAACTGGGTGAGGGGGCGGGCCAATCCGCCGTAGTCTTTGATGAACTGTTTTTAATACCCGGTGAGGCCGAGGTACCCGCGAATGTCCCGAAGGGACGTGGGCGTTGGCCATCGGAGAACCGCCTGAATTTTGTCCTCATCTATGGCGACGTCGTCGACCGAAATGGTGTGGCCCAAGTAGCTCACTGTCGTCGTGCCGAAAGTGCACTTCTTACGGTTGACGGTGAGATGGTGCTGCCGAAGTGTCAAGAAGGCATGGCGAACATGTTGTAGGTGTTCCTGCCAAGAACGACTAAACACCAAAATGTCATAAAAAAATGAGCACATGCTAACGCAGTACCGGCCGGAAGATATCATTCATTGTTGCTTGAAAAGTAGTCGGGGCGTTGGTAAGTCCGAAAGGCATAACCAGAAACTCGAAGTGACCGTCATGTGTCCGGAAAGCAGTTTTTGGAACGTCGTCCGGTCGGACCCGGATTTGATGGTAGCCCGCCCGGAGGTCAAGCTTCGTGAAGTAGGCGGCGCCGTGAAGCTCATCCAATAGTTCCTGAATTACCGAAATGGGATAATTATCCGGAACCGTGACTTTGTTGAGCTCCTTGTAGTCAACACAGAATCGCCAACTCTCGTCTTTCTTGCGAACCAGTAGGACCTGGCTGGAAAACGGGCTAACACTGAGTCGAATGAGGCCGCCCAACAACATATACCGCACAAGGCGTTCGATCTCGTCTTTCTGGGCATGCCCGTAATGATAAGGGCGGACGGAAACAGTTGCCGCACCCGACTGCAGCACAATCGCATGATCGGTCGGTCGCACTGGTGGAAGGCCATGTGGAGCGGCAAAGATATCGGGAAAATCCTCTGGGAGGTGCTGGAAATCTGCGGCCAAGGGTGAGGAAACAGGTGGATCCGTCTGTAGGGGTCATAGCCAAGCTGAGAAGTCCACTTCCGTTACCCGAGTGAGAGCGCGGAAAGTGATCGGTGATCGAAGGAGAGCAGAGTCGCCCACCAAACGGCAAGGGTGGCCCTTGTGCTGAAAAAGCATCGTCATGGCCGCCCAATTCACGCGGACATCCCCTAGGGTTTGGATCCACGCCACCCCCAAGATAGCATCGATGCCGCCCAACTAGAACGCATAGAAGTCTGTCGTGAGGGTGCACGGCCCCACGGAGAGAGTCAAATCCAAACACTGCCCCAAAGTCGGTCGCCGGCGACCATCTCCCAAGCAAACGGAGAAGTTTGGGGAAGTTGAGATCGAAAGGGCGAGGTCACGCGCCAATTGCGCCGAAGAAGTTGTGGCTTGCGCCGCTATCGATCATCACAATCACGGGTCGATCGAGAATCACTCCGGCCAACTTCATCGTCCGGGGTCCGGTAAGGCCGCCCACGGAATAGAAAGGAAGGTCCAGCACATTGAGGGTCGCGTCGTCGGTCTCCGGTGGAGTGGCATCCGCGTGTATATCGAGGTCGTTGAAATCGGCCATAGTGATTTCAAGATCATAATCGCCGAAGAGGGCGTGAAATTCTTTGACGGCACAGACATGGTGCGGTGAATAGGGTTGCCGGCAACGGAAGCACAATCCCTTTCGGCGAAGTTCATTGTAATCGTTGTTGGAAAAACGGTGAGGGGGTTCAGCGCGCCCCGACCGTCCGCCCCCAGACGGCGGTGGTCGTGGAGCCATGTCACGGTTGCTTGAAGGCGAGGGGCGATGTGTCTGGTGGGTTGAATGTGGCGGTTACCCAGATCCGCTTCTACCGCACGAGCAAGCTCCAAAGCCTCGGAAACCATTCGGGGATGATGTGTCCGGATGCGGGAGCAAATATTGGGCAGGAGCCCCTGAAAGAAGAACCCAAGTAGTGATCGGGCGGAAGGCCCGAAACTTGTGTCATGAGTGCTACGAACTCATCAATGTAGCTATCCACGGAGGTCGTTTGACGGGCACTTCAGAGGCGCTCGACGGCGGAGCCGGTGTAGCGTGAATCATAGCGACTTATCATCTCTTGCTTGAACTCGTTCCACGAAATCGCAGGCTGAACTTGGCGGAGCCAGCGCCGAGCCGTCGAGACCAACCACAACCGTGCCTACTCGCTCCGCCGGCGGGGTGAGGTGAAGGTCGAAAAATTGCTTCGCTCGCGCGATCCAGCCCATGGGATCCACGCCGGAGAAGGAGGGGATGTCCAAGGTTAGGGCGGAACGGACGGGCGGCGAGGCGGGGGCGGTGGGTTGCAACTGTGGGGCATTCCCAAAATCGAGCCCATGTCGGTCAAAGACGTTGATCCCATTGGGGGTGAAGGTGCTTGCGGGGTCGTGAGGGCGTCGAGGCGGCCGAGGATGAGCGATTGACCGGCGAGAATCGCGTCGACGGTGGACTGCAAGCTGTCTAGCCGCTCATCGTGGCGGTCGAGCCTAGCGCAGGCGTCGTCTGCTCCCTCGAGGTTGTCGGCGGCGTGGAGACGTGTGTTCGGGGCCATTGGAAGGAGAGACTAGATCCGGCGACGCAAGGGCGGGCAGAGACGGAGGTCGGACCACTTAATACCATTCCCACAGAGATCTCGGCGATGAAGGAGGCAGCCGGTCGGCGGAGAGAGAGAGAGAGAGAGAGAGAGAGAGAGAGAGAGAGAGAGAGAGAGAGAGAGAGAGAGAGAGAGGAGAGAGAGGGAAAATAGGGTTAGAGAAAGAGGAAAGAGGGAGCAGCCCCCAATTCACTTAATTGATCCAAAGATGCAAAACAAAGCCCAAAGTCCACCCTCTTATAGTGAGGGTCCAATACAACATTAAACAAATACTTAATAATAAAAGACTGAAATATAAAAGTCATCCCGAACCGCTCGGTTGGGTTCCTCCTGCACCGTGAGCACCGCCCGGTTTGTCTGTGTCGCGAGTCCCTTCCGGCTCACGCAGCCTTCGCGTGTACACTTGCCACGGGGGGTCTTCCGCCTGTAGATCGATAACACATTATGTAATGAGAATTGGTGTGTAGTTTCTCTCCCTATATATTGGGGCATAGTTGTATATTAAAGTCAATGAAAATATAGAAAAAATGCTTTCTTAAATTGTTCTTCTCTTTCCTCTCTTTTAACATGGTATCAAAGCTAGGTTAATCCTATTTTTTTCAGTTAGCCCTGCCATTTGAAAGTGCGCCCGCCCCGTCCTTTCTCCACTTATGCAGCTCTCTGCGATCACCTCTTCGTGACCGCCGCTCGGGTGTCTACTGCTTCTACCATAAAGACTCAGCTCTCCACCGCTCTTTTTTATAACCAGCCTGAACTTTTTGTTGGGGCCTACCCTTGCGGTCTCCTCTTCTCGGCATGCGGAGACCGCACCTCTTCGCTGCTCGCGGGAACAGTTCTGCATGTAGTCGCCGACACGCTCCTTCAGATACCGCCTCCTCCAGCTCTTTGAGATCGCATCCTTCCTGTTTCCTCATTGTTTGCTTTGTGCGTCTACTGTGACCGCCGGTCCTGCCAAGCTCGCCCTACCATTCCTTTGATGCTCTCAGCGGAAGCCTCTGTCAGTCTCCCTGTCCTGACCGCCGGTCTCCCTGTCCTGATCGCCGGTCTCCCTGATTTCTAATCACAGTTTTCCTCTCCGGAGCTCCTGTCCGCTGTCCTCAGCTGTTTCGCCGAGCCTCCTCTGTTCGCAGAGCTTCTCCTGGTCTGCAGAGCCTCTCCCTAACCGTTGTCGAGCTCCCTTGCCGTCTTAATCACTTGCAGAGCTTCTCTGAGCTTCTCGTTCTTTGCTCGCGCCAAGGCCGCCAAGATCTCTATGGACCAGAAGAGCCAATAATCGCCAAGCCTCTGCTCCCCTTCTAGTGGTCGCGTCCGGCTGAGTCCGCCCCTTCTGCGGCTTGATCTTCCTCTGCATCGCACCGTCTCCTGGTCTCCATTTTTTTCTCGTTGTCTGTCGGTATCCTACTTGTTGTTCTCGCAGCTTCTGTTCCTGCCAGTAATGAGGAATCCTGTAGACTGCCTACCATCTCATTCTATCACCTCTTCCCGCCCTGAAATAGCCATTTTACGGGATGAAATCCAGCACCAGCGGAAGTTTATTGCTTGCACCTCGGGTCTCGTGGCCCCTTCCTTTCATGCCAGCCGTGTGTCCTCCCCTCTTGGCTTGACTTGGATTATGGACTCTGGCGCTACTAATCACGTTTCTCCACAGAAACCCCTTCGTTACACCGATGCTCCTATTCCAAAATTTATTAAAGTTGTGAATGGTGCTACCACCCCTGTTTATGGATGCGGCGATCTTGATGTGACCCCCGCCCTTTCTTTACGCTCAATTCTTCATGTTCCTAACTTTGCTTTTAATCTTCTCTCTGTTAGTCGTCTTACTCTAGACCACGACCGCTCCATTACTTTTACCTCCTCGTCTTTTGTGGTGCAGGATCGACGGGTGCGGCGTATCATTGATATCGGGCGACTGTCAAATGTACTCGACACTTTGGACAGTCCCGCCTCCGTGTTATCCTCAGTTACTTCCGATGATTGGCATCGTTGACTTGGTCATGCTCCTCTCCCCATCCTTCGCAAAGCTCTTCCTGATTTTCAGTTCGCTGAGTTCCAGTGTGAAACTTGTATTTACAACAAGCAACACCGCTCTACCTTCCCGCCTCATTGTTCTCGGAGCTCCGCTCCCTTTGACTTGGTCCACTCGGATATTTGGGGTTCGTATAAAACTGCAAGTCTATCTGGTTATCAGTATTTTCTAACCTTCATTGATGATCATTCTCGTGTCACCTGCTACAGTGTTTTAAATGTCGTCCAACATGTCTGACATGTCCTGTTTGAACAGAAAATGACTTGCATAATGAAAATATAAAGGTTATGGCGTTTTGTAATATGTCGCCTGACATTTCGGATCAAATCCGTTATGTCGCCCGACATTTCGGCTCAAAGCCTCTATGTCGGCCTTAGAATCTTTTGTGATTGAAGAGAAAATATTTATTTTCTGGATTAATCTATTCAATGTTTCATATGCTTTGTTATTCATTCATTTTACATATACTTGTGGGGATATAGATACCATAATAGTTAGAAATACTAGGTAATTGCACTCAGTTCAAGTATAAAATGTTGCAGCTAGCATTTTGCCTTAATGCTTACTGGTGGTGGAAAGAGCAGATGCATAGAAACATACATCCAAAGTTGTTATAACTTATAATATATGTATTTTTTAGGAATCCAACATTTTAAAATTCAATCTGACATCCGACATCTAAAATTCAATCCGACATGTCCCCGACATCCGACATCTACAACCTTGGGCTGGTTATACTTACTGCGTGATCGCTCTAAGGTGTTACAATGCTTCCGCTCCTTCATCGCTGAAACTCGAACTCAATTTCCCACACCATCAAAACTCTTCGCACTGATAATGCTCTCGAGTATTTAAGCGACAAATTCCAGGAATCTCCTGTAATCTTGGCATTCTCCATCAAACATCTTGTACTTATGCACCACAACAAAATGGTGTCACCGGGGAAACTTGTAATCTCCTCAACATTCTCCATCAAACATCTTGTACTTATGCACCACAACAAAATAGTGTCACCGAGCGAAAGAACCGTCACCTTTTGGAGGTTGCTCGCTAGCTTATATTTTAGATGAACGTTCCAACCTCCTACTAGCACTTTGTTGTATCCACTGCGTGTTATTTAATTAATCGCATGTCGTCTACCATCCTCAACTTTGCTACTCCCTTCTCCATTTTGTATCCTTCCACACCTCCCTTCTCCCTCCCTCCTCGGATTTTTGGATGAGTCTGCTTTGTCCATCATCTCGGACCTCATGTTGATAAGTTGGCTCCTCGTGCTACCAAATACATCTTTGTTGGGTACTCTTGCACACAAAAACATTGTGTGTGTCATTCTCCTTCTACTGGCAAAACAATCATCTCTGCGGATGTTACCTTCTTGGAGGATCAACCATTTTACTCAGCTTCTCCTGTTGATTGCTCTCCCGCGGCTTCCCCGCGCTCGGTTCTCCCACGCCCGGCTGTTCCTACTCACACTGCTCCTCTCTTGCTCCCTATTCATGATTCTGTGCTACCCATACCTCCCTCACTCTCTAGACCTCCCGTGCTCCCCTCTCCTCCTCTCCAGGTATACACTCGCCATCATCCTCGGTTTGATGCCACGCAACAGTTGCCACCTACTGATGCTGCTCGGACCGTTGATCTGCCTACAGCTTCCTCCCAGACTGCGGTTGCTTCTACCGTTCACCCTCTCTCTAACTGTGTTTCCTTGCATCGCCTTTCTCCTCCCCTTCACAGGTTTGCGGCGTCTATGTCCTCTATTTCCACCCCGTCTTCTGTGCAAGAGGCTCTTCAACATCCGGGGTGGAGGGCAGTCATGGATGAGGAAATGACTGCTCTCTGAGCCAATCACACATGGGACCTTGTTCCCCTTCCTCCTGGTCATTCTCCGGTTGGCTGCAAATGGGTTTTTACCGTCAAATATCACTTTGATGGGACAATTGAGCGCCTCAAAGCTCGTCTTGTCGCTCGTGGTTTCACTCAACAACACGGTCTTGATTATGAAGAAACATTTTCTCCTGTTGCCAAGCTCAATACTGTACATGTTGTTATCTCTCTAGCAGTTCATCGACATTGGACATTACACTAACTCGACATTAAGAATGTCTTTCTCAATGGTGATCTTATAGAAACGGTGTACATGCAACAACCTCCTGGTTATGCAACCACGGGGGAGTCTCTGGTGTGTCATCTCAAGAAATCCCTTTACAGCCTCAAGCAGTCCCCACGGGCATGGTTTGACAAGTTCAGTAGAGTTGTTTGTGATATTCGTTTTACTCGGAGCTCTGTTGACTGCTCTTTATTTATTCGTCGACGTCCGACTAGCATAGCGGTTCTTCTTGTCTATGTTGATGACATTCTTCTAACTAGGGATGACATTTCGGGCATCAATTTCGTCAAAAACATTTGGCCTCACAATTTCAGACTAAAGATTTAGGTACTCTTCGGTATTTTTTGGGTATTGAGGTTGTTCGACGACCTGACGGCCTCGTCCTATCTCAACGAAAATACTACCTAGATCTTCTTCGCGATGCAGGCTATTGGGGATGTAAGCCTGCGGATACACCTATGGATGCCAACCACAAATTATGCGCTCATTTATCCGACAATGATTTACTTCTTCAGAATCCGAAGTATTGTCGTCGGTTGGTTGGCAAACTCATTTATCTCACTGTCACTAGGCCGGATATATCATTTGTTATCGGAGTTGTCAGCCGTTTTATGCATGCTCCTCGGAACTCTCATCTCCAGGATGTGGAACGTATCCTAAGATTTTTGAGGAATGCCCTTGGACAAGGGCTTGTGTATAAGCCTTCCTCCTCTCTTTCTCTTCTTGCCTACTCTGACACCGATTATGCCGGATTTCTCGATGATCGTCGCTCTACAAATGGATTATGCACATACTTTGGTGGACATCTGATCACTTGGCGAAGCAAAAAACAAACTGTCGTTGCACGCTCCTCTACCGAGGCTGAGTATCGCTCAATGGCTTCTGTTGTTTCTGAACTTACTTGGCTTGAGAGTCTTGTTTATGAATTGGGCGTACAACTTTCATCTCCAGTTGTCATGTATTATGATAATCAAGTCGCTATCCACATAGTCGAGAACCCCGTATTTCATGAGCATACGAAACACATCGAAGTTGATTGTCATTTTGTTCAAGAGAAGGTTCAAAGTCGGAAGTTGACTCTACGACATGTACCAGTTGCAGAACAAGTATCAAATATTATGACAAAGGCCTTACATCATCCCCTATATTGCAAATTCCTTTCCAAGCTTGGAGCCTACGACTTATACGCTCCAGCTTGCGGGGGAGTGTTGGAGAATGAAGAATCAAAGCCCGCAAAATAACTATTATTCGTGTTCATTATATTTGACCCATGTTAAGGCCCATTTTGTTTTCTTCTTTATTAGTCTCACATTGTGTAATGAGAATGGGTGTGTAGTTTCTCTCCCTATATATTGGGGCATAGTTGTATATTAAGTCAATGAAAATATATAAGAAAATGCTTTCTTAAATTGTTCTTCTCTTTCCTCTCTTTTAACAAAGAGGATGCCCCAGTTGTCTGTGTTGAGACATGATCTTAGAGGTATCCTCAGACTGACCACATGAATGGAAAAACCTTTGGTCAGTCCCACCAGACTTCTGAAGCAGGTGATAAAATAATCCCTTCTCCTCAGCAACTCCAATCGTCTCCCCGTGGCCAGATTTTGAAAAACACGGTGAGGTGGAAAGAATATTACAACACAATTTAAATCAGAAGTTAATTTGTGAACAGAAATAAGGTTTCTAGACAGTTTAGGAACATGAAGAACATTATATAGGTGAAGAGACGGGGAAAACTCAATAGTTTCATTACCACTTACTAATGTTCGTGATCCATCATCAAAGTAATGGTGTTTTGGTGGGCAGTTGGCAAGAAGGATGAAAATGAAGTTTTAGATAAAACCATGTGATCAGTAGCACCTAAGTCGACGGGCTAGGAGTGAAACAACAGTACTTAAAATATTAAGGGATTTTGTACTTAGGTTCTTACCAGTCATGGCAAGAGTGTAAGTACCATTGGGGTTATTAAGAGAACCAATGAGGGTTCGTAGGTGCTCTAAGTCTTCTTTGCTAAGGGCTAAAACATCATCAATAGTATTGTATTGGACTTCACGTTGCATCTCATCTGTAGTCTCGAATGCAGTAGGGTAGACCTGACAACGTTGGAAGTGTGGACAAAGGCAGTAGGCAGTACAGTCAAACACACGAGTGAGGGAAAATGAGTATTATCTGGATAAAGAAGAGGAAATTGTCTTACCCTGAAGAATAGAAGAAGAGATATGATTAACGAGAAAACAAGAAATGAGAATCGAATGACCGCAGTAGGATCGAGGAACATTAGTTTGACATAGAAGTGTTCGGGTAACAACGAGGAGATGACGATTTTTCTTTCCGCCACCCCATTTTGATGGGACGTATGCATACAACTAATGTTAGAGACTAAGTTTTAGAGGATGATAGAGGAAGAATAAGAAGGGGAATGGAGAGGAAATGTCAACCACTGGGGCTTTCCTTAAGATCTTACTTCCAAGATAAAAAAACAAGTCATGCATAAGCTTATATAATGTCTTGCTTAGAAACACAAAGGGCAAACGGTAAATAACCATATGGGCCCGAAATACAAATGCGATAATAAAAATAGAGATGATGAAGTGCGCGATGCTCCTGGAACTATTGGCATATATATGTCCACCGTCATGTTGGAAAACATGTCATCGTCTATTCGGTCCCGACGTTGATATACGTGCCACACAAGAGGAGCCCTCGTCTGTATCTGTAACAATGTTGCCCTATGGAAAATTTGTCCTATCCTCAAGACATAAATCTAAGAACTGGGGGCAGAATGTGTCGTGGTCCAACCATGAGGCCTCGATGGGGGTCAGCCAAACCACAACACCAAGACCAGATCCATGGAGAGATCCTCTCGTAGTAAAGTGCATGTATCATGGATGAGCCGGAGAAATTAGTCTGATGGGGCGATGCCAAGGCAGTGCCAAAGGTAATGTCGTTTCCACTGGTGCGAAGGTAGAAGGAGGGTGGCATCGACAAAGACTCCTGGTAAAGCGTTGAGGGCGTGTTGCAACTGGAGTAGTGTAGGGGCAGTTGGGCGCGGCTTGATGTTGTGCCACAAGTATACGACAAAGTCTACTTCCACTGTCTGATGGTGAGGAGGCCTCCCCTGCCAAAAGTAAAGGAACTCTCAATTGATGAAAATGCGTCATCATGCGATCCCAGTTGACACACACGTCGCCGAGTACGAAATTATGCTATGCCCAATATGATGTCAACGCCACTGAGCTCAAAGGAGTAGAAATTTGCTCAGAGAGGGTAGGGGGCCAAGGTCATTTCTAGACCCGTACAGAGGCCCCCGGTGGATTTGCGGCAATCATCATCTTAGCAAACAAGAAACGAGGAGCAAGAGACGAGCAAATGTCGAGTTGTGTCACCAAGCGCTGGGAGATGAAATTGTGGTTGACCCAACTATCAATCATCACAATCACCGGAGTGTCATATACAGGGAACCAGAGAGCTTCATGGTTTGGGAATCAGAGATGACGCCAACAGCGAAGCACATAATGTCTAAAAAATGCAACATCACTTGGGGTCCATCGCCGTGTGGTCTGTCATTGCCCTCCAAGGCTTCGAAAACCTTAAGGATAATCTCGGGGTCCTCGCTAATGGTGATGCGGAGCTCCATCAGAAGACAGTCATGAATCGGGGAGTAGAGTTGCTTACAACGGAAACAGAGGCCCTTAGTATGAAGAACGTGATACTCCTAGTTGGTCATTCGGTGACCGGTCGGCGGTCGAAGAGGCCGGGCAAGTGGTCAAGGAAACCGGGACGTTGGGTAGCCAAATTACGCTCTTGGGGTGGCGTTCGAAAGGGTGATGGAGGACGGCCAAGTTGTCGGGGCAGAGAACTCCCCGGGGGAAGCTGGTGTCGACGAATGTGACATTGAAGTCTACTTCCACCAAGACGGCGATATTCACGACATCGGTAGTAGACTGGTGTTACGCCAAGCGTCATTACCAGATTCTCCGAAGATTACTGTGCACGTCGACCTAAGGAGAAGGCGGAGGAAGACCGGGCTGAACCATCCGGTTCAGCCCGCCAATATTAAATAAGGAGCAATGGGGCTGAACCGCGCCGGTTCAGCCCCTATGGGGGCCGGCCGGCCCTAGGGGTTGGGTGGGAGCATAAATACCCAACCCCTCCTCCTTGGTTCATTATGAAAAGTATTATCAGGTATTTCCCTCTCTCTCCCCTCATACCCTAACCCTAATCTCTTCTTCCTCTCTAGTTTCCTCTATGTCTCTTCTTTCTCCTTGCTAGATCATAACATTGGTATCAGAGGCTCTTTCCTCCAACCATGGTGACACGTACCGAAGCCGAGAATGCGCGCTTGGCCACCATCGAAGAAAACTATGTAGGGTTGGCGGATTCGGTGGCGGCAATCGAAGAACAGATGAAAATCTCCACAAAAAATTTAGAGGAACGATTGGAAGAACGCATGGAAGAACTCAAAGCGTTGTTAACGCAATCATTGAAGGGAAAAGCGGTAGGAAACAGTGAGCCCGAAGCGGAAGCGTCGCACACCGCGCCGCAGACTACGATCGGAGGACCGGGGGGTTCCGGCATGACCCCCCACGGCTGGCCCGCGCCGGAACAGGTCCGGACGGCCGGCCACTGGCCCGCACAACCCCCTTCCGCCCTAATCGGGCCGCACGGGGCCAGCACGCAGCCGACGGGGGCGGAACCCCCGGGATTCTTCCGTCCGCCTCTGCCGGGCCAGGGGCACCAACCGCAGGCCGCCGCCGCCTGGATCGGCCCAGGGAGGGCCGCCGCCGACCTTGGGGCCGCCGGAACAGTTGTCGGAAGGGGCCGGGAGGCGCTGACAGGGGTTTATCAGCCGTCTGGGGGTGGAAACGCCCATTTTGGAGGCCGGACAGGGCTCCTACCCTTGCCACGCACCCTTGGGGGCCCAATGAGGGCCGTAAACGGCGAACCGTGGAACGAGCGACCACCGAGGAACGAATTTCAAGGTGGGGGACAACAATGGGGCGGCTGGCAAGAGGGAATAAATTTCCATGATCCCTATGGCCGACCAAATCAAGGAGCGGATCCCAACAGGCCAAGGATGCAGGGACCGGATCAAGGGAGGAATGGAGGCATGCTCCAAAGGCCCTACATGCCCCCGAAAAGAACCCGCATGAATTTCCCCAAGTTTCGGGGCGGTGATGCACTGGAGTGGGTGCAAAAGGCAGAACTTTTCTTCACTTATCAGGAAATTCCCGATGACCAGTGGGTGCAACTGGCATCCTTCCCATCCCTGAATGGAAGTGGGAGGACATTTCTATGGATTTTATCACAGGTTTGCCTCGCACTCCGAGAGGACACGATGCGATTTGGGTGATAGTGGATCGGTTGACCAAGGTAGCCCACTTCATCCCTTATAAGGAAGGTCACTCTACTGAGAAGATGGCTCGAATCTATGTGTCGGAGATCGTTAGACTTCACGGGATTCCTTTACGTATTGTGTCGGATCGTGACTCGAGGTTTGTCTCTCATTTTTGGAAAGGCTTTCAACAAGCTTTGGGCACAGATCTCAACCTGAGCACCGCTTATCATCCGACAACCGATGGTCAGACCGAAAGAGTTAATCAGATTCTTGAAGACATGCTTCGGTGTTACATTTTGGACTACAAGGGAGCTTGGGATGAGCACTTATCTTTGGTCGAGTTTGCCTACAATAACAGTTATCAGGAGAGCCTCCGGATGGCCCCCTTCGAAGCACTGTATGGACGTCGTTGTAGGACCCCTCTCTTTTGGTCAGAAGTTGGTGAAAAGGTTGTGTTGGGACATGAGTTGCTCCAGGAAATGGAAGAAGCCACAAAGAAGACTCGACTCCAGCTCAGTCGGGCTATTGAGAGACAGAGAAAGTATGTTAACCTGCGTCGCCGTCCGCTAGTTTTTGTTGTGGGTGATCAAGTTTTTCTGAAGGTTTCCCCTTCTCCTGGGGTGAAACGGTTTGGTCGTCATCACAAGCTTAGCCCGAGGTTCATGGGACCTTTTTCTATCTCAGAGCTTGTTAGGGAATCTGCTTATCGCCTTGAGTTACCTGCTTCTTTTGCCGGTGTTCATGACGTCTTTCATGTCAGCCAGCTCCGGAAGTACATTCATGATCCCAACCGCATTGTTGAAGAGAGTTCTGTAATTCCTGAAGCCAATCTCTCGTACCCGGTCGAACCTGCTAAGATCGTGGAGTATCAAGAACGCAAACTTCGAAAAAGGACCATTCCTATGGTGAAAGTACTTTGGATGCATGGCAAGTCTGAGGAGTTCACTTGGGAGCTCGAAGCTGACATGCGTAGCAAGTATCCGCACCTTTTCTCTTGATCCTGGTATGCCTCCGCTCTTGTTCCTCTCTCTATTTAAGTACCTTTTCATTTAGTTCTCTTGACTTGAATTGCAAACCCCGTTGGATTGAAAAACATCTGAATCTTCGCCATAAGAGGCCCCAATCAGGGAATCCTCAGAAAGTTTCGGGACGAAACTTCTAAGTAGGGGAGAATGTAACAACCTTAAAAAAAAAAGATTATTCCCCCCTTTAAATCCCGAGCAGCAGCCCCCCCCCCCCCCCCTCTTATTCTAATTCCCGCAAGCCGCACCCCCCTGTCTCCCGATCCCGACCCCGCTCGGTTAGGGCTCCCGCTGCACTGGCCTCTGTTTCCGTCTCCCGCACGCAAGGCGTCGCCGCTCCTGCTCCTCCCGTCGACGCCCCTGCGCCTCCTCCTGCCCTAGCCGGCAGCCTCAGCGGCTCCTTCCTCCTCTGCGCTCAAGATCGACGACGACCTTCTCCCCTCCAGCAGCCGACAACCCCCTTTTCCCCTTCCAAGGTCGGCAGCAACCTCTTCAAGGGCCGACATCAGTTTCTGCTCCCCTCCAGCAGCCGGCAACTGCTCCCCCTCGTCGTTTTGGCCGTGGATTTCGGGAGAAAAATCTAGGGTTCTCTTCCCTTCCTCCTCGAGCCCGGATCTGAGTTCTTTGGGGTAAATCTCCTCTCTTTCTCCCTTATTTCAGAATTTTGCCTTGATTATTTGAGATTTTTGCGCCCAATTTGCATTTTTTTTTTAGTTTTGTGCACGTTCTAATCGCCAAATCCTTAGGCATTCGTGCTCCCCGGCGTCGTTCGTCGCACCAATTGGCGGAGTCCCTTGAAGACCCTTCCGAATTATGGTTTCCCTAGACTAAAGCGCCGCCAAATCTCCGGTTCCTCCGTGTAATCCTCTCTCCCCTCATCTTCGAGGGAGGTATGGTTTTCCTCGCTATCTCGCATCCGTCTAATTTGCAATTTAAAACGCGCATGCTCATGTGGTGTCGCCAGTTTAATGCAATTTTCATTTATGTTTGTGCTTAACCAGGTCGAATTGAAATTGTTAATTTGGTTGCGCCCTTAGCCGCCACCGTCAATTTCAGCCTTAAGGCAAGTAGAGAAATTTCTCCCTTGCAAACTCATGATTTTACTTATGACTTTCCTGTCAGATACCTGAATCCTCGATTTGATTACTTGTCTCAGTGTGCTAGAATCCATGTAATTTTGCATCTAAGTCATTAATAACGTAAGTTAACATTGAAAGGTAGTGTTTAATCGATGCAACTCCTTGACTTGGGTTCCCTCTTGAATCCCTAATGGGAACAAAGGACCGGTCATAGCGAGCTTAAATTTCTGAATCTTCTGAATCCGTACTTGAATCTGTCTGAATCTGTCTGAATCATGAATCATGTGCATCAAACAAAACACCTGCACTTTCAATTGCCTCAACTTATGTTATTATTACTTAGACTTTTATACTCCGAAGTAGATTAATGTTTCAGTTCTGTTTCAGCTCTGTTTCTGCATTTCCTGTATTTACCTGTCTTGCTAGCTTGTTATTTACCTTGCTTTAACTACATGCATCATGGTTCTGAGGCTTTTTCCTTGTTTTCTTTGGAATTTGCCTTAGCGTCCGTGACTGCGCCCCGTGGTACCTGAGCCTGCTCTGCACCCTGTTCCTGCTTCCCTGGAGGTTTCTTTTGTTAGTTGCTGTGTCAGGTTCCATGTTGTATTTCCTTTACTGTCAGTTATTTCATATTATGTAATGATTATGGTTAGCCATTTTCTCTTGTATCAAGGACAACTGTTAGGCTATTATATGTATTATCATTTTGTATCAATGCATGTTCGCCCTCCCGGAGGTCTTTTTTTCTTGTATCTGTACTATAAATTTCAAATGGAGTTTTTTTCACATTTTGCTTACATGTCTCTTTATTTTTTTGTAAAAGTAACTATTTTAAATTAAATCCGTTTTTCGTAAAAGTAACTATTTTAAAACTATTTGTAGTATTTCTGCTTCCGCCTTAGCAGGCTTGGTTTTCTTTTCGCCTATGCCTGTGGCATCACGATCCGCCCCGAAACGCACTCTGACTCTTGTCGAGACGGGTCGTGACAGTTGGTATCAGAGCCAGGTTTAGCATCTAAAGATAAAGTATTTTGAAATAACATGTGTTTTGAAATCTATTATGTAAGTATATGTACATGCATCATTTCCTCACTCACCTTATCATTACTGTTGTTCTTGGCTGAAACACGCACACACTACACACATAATCATGCGTAGTATGCACACGAATGTTAAGGGGTTATGAGCAAACTTAGCATTTATGTGCATATGAATTTCCACTAGGTTATACACCGCTTGCAAATATTAAATGGTTATGGGCAATTTTAATATTTTCAAGTGCGATGGCATTAGCTGCATAGTATGCATGACATGTTAAGTGATATGGGCACTTAACATGGTATGCGTATCCATTCATAAACATTATTAGAGATGCATTTAGGCAAAATTGCATTACATGCATAACATAAATCATTTGCACAAGTGTCAAGCTAGGAACGACAGATAATGATTGTACACTCATGGATTTGCTAATTGTTACATATTGCACCTTATTTTTGTTGCATTTGCATGATCATTACTAGCAGTTGTCCAAAGAAAATACTGTAATTATTACATAATTTACATACCTGACAGTATAAGAAGTGTTGAACCTCTAGTTTCCAGTTATCTTATTCTTGCTTCACTCTCGATCTAACTTGATGTTCTCGTATCTCCTTCTAGATGGCTCCCAAGCGTTCTCAGCGCAAGAAGCCAACCCCTCCCGCAGTGGAAACTTCTGGTGGTGCTACTGCTCAAATTCTGAAGCAGATCCTGGATCGCCTCACTCGTCTTGAGGGGGATCGCCAGACTCCTGACCCAGCCTCTGGTTCCGGCCCCTCGGGGACAGCAGGAGTGACTACCACTCCTGAAGCCGCTCCTCTTACATCTGAACCTATAATCAGCCCGCTCGCCGTCAATCTGGTGACTCCGCTTGCATCGATTCCGACTGCTCCTCCTGTGGCGATGGCAGACACTTTAGCGTTCAAAAGACTAAAGCCGCCATCTTACGATGGCAACCGTGACTACTTCGTCATTTCCGAGTGGCTCTCTCAAATGGAGAAGCACTTCGAGTACGCTGGAATTCCAGATGTCCAAAAGGTTCTTCTTGCGGCCTATCAACTGACCGAGGATGCGTACACTTGGTGGCTTCAGCGTCGCACTCTTCCCGACTCTGCCACCATGACTTGGGTTCAGTTTAAAGGAGCTCTTATGGAGAAGTTCCTTTCTTCCGTGGAGCGTGACCGGCTAGCCGAGAAGTTCTTGTCTCTTCAGCAGCCCGGCAGATCAGTGACCGAGTACGAAAGAGAGTTCTCCCGTCTGTCACTCCTTACTGTGGAGTTGGTGCCAAGCGAGTCCAAGAAGATCAGCCGCTTCGTGAAAGGGCTTCGACATGATTTCCGTCAGCATGTGGTAGCTCATGGCGCCACTACCTATGCCGAGACCGTGGAAGCCGCGTTGCAGGTGGAAGCTATCGAGTTGGAGCGTTCCTCTAAGAAGGTCCAACATGGATCTAGCAATGCTGCATCGTCTGACCTCAAGCGCAAAGGTGCACCATTCCAGGAACAAGGCCCCAAGTCCAAGGAGGTGTGTGCGTTCTGCCACAAGGTGGGCCATGTCGCCCAAGTCTGCCGCACTCTCTTGAAGAAGCAGAAGATGGTTGTTCCTGCACAGCAACCCCAGTTGACGCTTGCCACTGTTACCTCTGACTGCTCTTATTGTAAGAGGCCAGGTCATCTGCTGAAGGACTGCCGCCGCAAGCAGAATACGTGCTACCGATGCGGTCAGGTTGGGCACCATATCCGGGACTGCCCGGTTCCCGCTCAGCGTCCGCAGTCTGTTCCGGGAACTCAGGAACAGGGTAGAGCCGTGCTGAATGTCATTACCCAGGGCGAGGCACTTGCATCCACTGACGTCATCTCTGGTATGTAATGCGCAAGTGTTATTTCCTGCAATTTTTATTTTAGCTTATTTTCCTTCGATCCGGACAATCATGTTTTGCGTACATGTTCTTCTTTCTTAGGGAGATTTAGGGTCAACAATAAATGGATGCAGATTCTTTTTGATTCTGGCGCATCCCATTCGTTCATTGCTCGTCATGTTGTGGATCGTTATCGTTGGCCTACTTCGCCTCTTGAGGTCCCTTATGAGATCTCCGTGTCTGGTCATCTGCATCTTTCGCGTAGTGGCATTCCCAATTGTCCGATCATGCTTGGTGAATTGCAAGTCTCAGCCGATCTCATAGTCCTGGAGATGTCAGAGTTCGAGGTAATCTTGGGAATGAATTGGCTGGTTGCGTATAAGGTTAAATTGGACTGCGTGGCAAAGAGGGTCAACCTCAGCATTGATGGCAAGGATTTCAGCGTTCATGTTCAGACCCGCAGTCACATGAAGGTAATTTCCGCTGTACGCGCCACTCGCCTTCTTAGTCAAGGATGTTCTGCGTGTTTCGTGTATGCTGCACATTCGGATTCTGTCTCTCCTTCTCTTGAATCCATACCTGTTGCTTCTGAATTTCCTGATGTCTTTCCTGCCGAATTGCCTGGGATGTCTCCTGATCGAGATGTGGAGTTTTCTATCGACTTAGAGCCGGGAACTCGCCCCATATCTAAAGCTCCGTACCGTATGGCCCCGCGCGAACTAGAGGAGCTTAGATCGCAGTTGGATGAATTGCTTGAGCGTGGATACATTCGTCCCAGCTCGTCACCCTGGGGAGCCCCCGTTCTCTTCGTGAAAAAGAAGGACGGTTCTATGAGGCTCTGCATCGATTACCGGGACTTAAACAAGGTGACCGTCAAGAATAAGTATCCCCTTCCGCGTGTGGACGACCTTTTCGATCAGCTCAAAGGTAGCTCAGTCTTCTCCAAGATAGATCTTAGATCAGGTTACCATCAGCTGAAGATCAAAGAATCCGATGTTCCCAGGACCGCCTTCCGAACTCGGTATGGTCATTTTGAATTCTTAATGATGTCTTTTGGTCTGACTAACGCTCCTTCTGCTTTTATGGATATGATGAACCGTGTTTTTCGTGAATATTTGGATAAGTTCATCATCGTGTTCATCGACGACATTCTGGTTTATTCCAAGACTCATGAGGATCATGCAGCACATCTTAGGCTCACTCTCTCCACTCTTCGTCAGCATCAGCTCTATGCCAAGCTGTCAAAATGTGAGTTCTGGCTGGATCGTGTTGCTTTTCTGGGTCATGTTGTTTCTGGTGACGGACTCTCTGTTGATCCAGCCAAGATTTCAGCTGTTATGGACTGGAAGCGACCTTCTACCCCTTCTGAGATTCGCAGTTTCCTTGGGCTTGCTGGTTATTACCGCCGTTTTGTCAAGGATTTCTCCTCTCTTGCTGCTCCGTTGACAAAGCTAACGCAAAAGCATGTTAGATTCGATTGGTCAGATCAGTGTGAGCAGGCCTTCTTGGAGCTGAAGCAACGTCTGTGTTCGGCGCCAGTTCTGGCCCTTCCTACAGAGGGGGCAGATTTTTCAGTTTATACTGATGCTTCCGGAGTCGGCTTGGGATGTGTCTTGATGCAGGGCGATCGTGTCATTGCTTATGGGTCGAGGCAGTTGAAGACTCACGAGCGTAATTACCCCACTCATGATCTGGAGTTCGCCGCGGTGGTGTTTGCGTTGAAGCTTTGGCGTCATTATCTCTATGGCGTGAAGTGTCACTTCTTCACTGACCATCAGAGCTTGAGGTATATCTTTGATCAGAAGGATCTCAATCTTCGTCAGAGGCGGTGGGTCGAATTTGTAGCAGATTATGATTTGGAGCTTACCTATGTCCCCGGCAAGGCCAATGCGGTAGCTGATGCGTTGAGTCGTCAAGTTTCTGCTTCCTCTGGTACCCCCATGTCAGCTACTCTTGCAGCTCTGATTGGTGACCTCGAGCGGATGGACATATCCATCTTACCAAAGGGTCAAGGTCAGATCTTTGGTCCGTCGTGGGTGGAGCAAGTGAAAGATTTGCAGCCTTCCGACCCCATTCTCCAGCGCATTCGCCGAAGGGTTGAACTTGAGTCTCTTCCGGATTTCTCAATCTCTGATGATGTTCTGCGTTTTCGAGGCCGTCTTTGCATCCCCGCTGTTCCTGAATTACTTGATGCTATATGTCGTGAAGCTCATGAGTCGCGCACATCGGGTCATCCAGGCAATAATAAGATGTATCATGACTTAAAGCAAATCGTTTGGTGGCCTGGTATGAAGAATCATATTGCTAGCTTCATCTCTCGATGTCTGACGTGTCAGAAGGTGAAAGCTCAGCGTCAGCGTCCTGGTGGTCTTTTGCAGCCTCTGCCCATCCCTGAATGGAAGTGGGAGGACATTTCTATGGATTTTATCACAGGTTTGCCTCGCACTCCGAGAGGACACGATGCGATTTGGGTGATAGTGGATCGGTTGACCAAGGTAGCCCACTTCATCCCTTATAAGGAAGGTCACTCTACTGAGAAGATGGCTCGAATCTATGTGTCGGAGATCGTTAGACTTCACGGGATTCCTTTACGTATTGTGTCGGATCGTGACTCGAGGTTTGTCTCTCATTTTTGGAAAGGCTTTCAACAAGCTTTGGGCACAGATCTCAACCTGAGCACCGCTTATCATCCGACAACCGATGGTCAGACCGAAAGAGTTAATCAGATTCTTGAAGACATGCTTCGGTGTTACATTTTGGACTACAAGGGAGCTTGGGATGAGCACTTATCTTTGGTCGAGTTTGCCTACAATAACAGCTATCAGGAGAGCCTCCGGATGGCCCCCTTCGAAGCACTGTATGGACGTCGTTGTAGGACCCCTCTCTTTTGGTCAGAAGTTGGTGAAAAGGTTGTGTTGGGACATGAGTTGCTCCAGGAAATGGAAGAAGCCACAAAGAAGACTCGACTCCAGCTCAGTCGGGCTATTGAGAGACAGAGAAAGTATGTTAACCTGCGTCGCCGTCCGCTAGTTTTTGCTGTGGGTGATCAAGTTTTTCTGAAGGTTTTCCCTTCTCCTGGGGTGAAACGGTTTGGTCGCCATCACAAGCTTAGCCCGAGGTTCATGGGACCTATTTCTATCTCAGAGCGTGTTGGGGAATCTGCTTATCGCCTTGAGTTACCTGCTTCTTTTGCCGGTGTTCATGACGTCTTTCATGTCAGCCAGCTCCGGAAGTACATTCATGATCCCAACCGCATTGTTGAAGAGAGTTCTGTAATTCCTGAAGCCAATCTCTCGTACCCGGTCGAACCTGCTAAGATCGTGGAGTATCAAAAACGCAAACTTCGAAAAAGGACCATTCCTATGGTGACAGTACTTTGGATGCATGGCAAGTCTGAGGAGTTCACTTGGGAGCTCGAAGCTGACATGCGTAGCAAGTATCCGCACCTTTTCTCTTGATCCCGGTATGCCTCCGCTCTTGTTCCTCTCTCTATTTAAGTACCTTTTCATTTAGTTCTCTTGACTTGAATTGCAAACCCCGTTGGATTGAAAAACATCTGAATCTTCGTCATAAGAGGCCCCAATCAGGGAATCCTCAGAAAGTTTCGGGACGAAACTTCTTAAGTAGGGGAGAATGTAACAACCTTAAAAAAAAAATTTATTCCCCCCTTTAAATCCCGAGCAGCAGCCCCCCCCCCTCTTATTCTAATTCCCGCAAGCCGCACCCCCCCGTCTCCCGATCCCGACCCCGCTCGGTTAGGGCTCCCGCTGCACTCGCCTCTGTTTCCGTCTCCCGCACGCAAGGCGCCGCCGCTCCTGCTCCTCCCGTCGACGCCCCTGCGCCTCCTCCTGCCCTAGCCGGCAGCCTCAGCGGCTCCTTCCTCCTCTGCGCTCAAGATCGACGACGACCTTCTCCCCTCCAGCAGCCGACAACCCCCTTTTCCCCTTCCAAGGTCGGCAGCAACCTCTTCAAGGGCCGACATCAGTTTCTGCTCCCCTCCAGCAGCCGGCAACTGCTCCCCCTCGTCGTTTTGGCCGTGGATTTCGGGAGAAAAATCTAGGGTTCTCTTCCCTCTCCTCCTCGAGCCCGGATCTGAGTTCCTTGGGGTAAATCTCCTCTCTTTCTCCCTTATTTCAGAATTTTGCCTTGATTATTTGAGATTTTTGCGCCCAATTTGCATTTTTTTTAGTTTTGTGCACGTTCTAATCGCCAAATCCTTAGGCATTCGTGCTCCCCGGCGTCGTTCGTCGCACCAATTGGCGGAGTCCCTTGAAGACCCTTCCGAATTAGGGTTTCCCTAGACTAAAGCGCCGCCAAATCTCCGGTTCCTCCGTGTAATCCTCTCTCCCCTCATCTTCGAGGGAGGTATGGTTTTCCTCGCTATCTCGCATCCGTCTAATTTGCAATTTAAAACGCACATGCTCATGTGGTGTCACCTGTTTAATGCAATTTTCATTTATGTTTGTGCTTAACCAGGTCGAATTGAAATTGTTAATTTGGTTGCGCCCTTAGCCGCCACCGTCAATTTCAGCCTTAAGGCAAGTAGAGAAACTTCTCCCTTGCAAACTCATGATTTTACTTATGACTTTCCTGTCAGATACCTGAATCCTCGATTTGATTACTTGTCTCAGTGTGCTAGAATCCATGTAATTTTGCATCTAAGTCATTAATAACGTAAGTTAACATTGAAAGGTAGTGTTTAATCGATGCAACTCCTTGACTTGGGTTCCCTCTTGAATCCCTAATGGGAACAAAGGACCGGTCATAGCGAGCTTAAATTTCTGAATCTTCTGAATCCGTACTTGAATCTGTCTGAATCTGTCTGAATCATGAATCATGTGCATCAAACAAAACACCTGCACTTTCAATTGCCTCAACTTATGTTATTATTACTTAGACTTTTATACTCTGAAGTAGATTAATGTTTCAGTTCTGTTTCTGCATTTCCTGTATTTACCTGTCTTGCTAGCTTGTTATTTACCTTGCTTTAACTACATGCATCATGGTTCTGAGGCTTTTTCCTTGTTTTCTTTGGAATTTGCCTTAGCGTCCGTGACTGCGCCCCGTGGTACCTGAGCCTGCTCTGCACCCTATTCCTGCTTCCCTGGGGATTTCTTTTGTTAGTTGTTGTGTCAGGTTCCATGTTGTATTTCCTTTACTGTCAGTTATTTCATATTATGTAATGATTATGGTTAGCCATTTTCTCTTGTATCAAGGACAACTGTTAGGCTATTATATGTATTATCATTTTGCATGTTCGCCCTCCCGGAGGTCATTTTTTCTTGTATCTGTACTAGAAATTTCAAATGGAGTTTTTTTCACATTTTGCTTACATGTCTCTTTATTTTTTTGTAAAAGTAACAATTTTAAATTAAATCCGTTTTTCGTAAAAGTAACTATTTTAAAACTATTTGTAGTATTTCTGCTTCCGCCTTAGCAGGCTTGGTTTTCTTTTCGCCTATGCCTGTGGCATCACGATCCGCCCTGAAACGCACTCTGACTCTTGTCGAGACGGGTCGTGACAGTTGGTATCAGAGCCAGGTTTAGCATCTAAAGATAAAGTATTTTGAAATAACATGTGTTTTGAAATCTATTATGTAAGTATATGTACATGCATCATTTCCTCACTCACCTTATCATTACTGTTGTTCTTGGCTGAAACACGCACACACTACACACATAATCATGCGTAGTATGCACACGAATGTTAAGGGTTATGGGCAAACTTAGCATTTATGTGCATATGAATTTCCACTAGGTTATACATCGCTTGCAAATATTAAATGGTTATGGGCAATTTTAATATTTTCAAGTGCGATGGCATTAGCTGCATAGTATGCATGACATGTTAAGTGATATGGGCACTTAACATGGTATGCGTATCCATTCATAAACATTATTAGAGATGCATTTAGGCAAAATTGCATTACATGCATAACATAAATCATTTGCACAAGTGTTAAGCTAGGAACGACAGATAATGATTGTACACTCATGGATTTGTTAATTGTTACATATTGCACCTTATTTTTGTTGCATTTGCATGATCATTACTAGCAGTTGTTCAAAGAAAATGCTGTAATTATTACATGATTTACATACCTGACAGTATAAGAAGTGTTGAACCTCTAGTTTCCAGTTATCTTATTCTTGCTTCACTCTCGATCTAACTTGATGTTCTCGTATCTCCTTCTAGATGGCTCCCAAGCGTTCTCAGCGCAAGAAGCCAACCCCTCCCGCAGTGGAAACTTCTGGTGGTGCTACTGCTCAAATTCTGAAGCAGATCCTGGATCGCCTCACTCGTCTTGAGGGGGATCGCCAGACTCCTGACCCAGCCTCTGGTTCCGGCCCCTCGGGGACAGCAGGAGTGACTACCACTCCTGAAGTCGCTCCTCTTGCATCTGAACCTATAATCAGCCCGCTCGTCGTCAATCTGGTGACTCCGCTTGCATCGATTCCGACTGCTCCTCCTGTGGCGATGGCAGACACTTTAGCGTTCAAAAGACTAAAGCCGCCATCTTACGATGGCAACCGTGACTACTTCGTCATTTCCGAGTGGCTCTCTCAAATGGAGAAGCACTTCGAATACGCTGGAATTCCAGATGTCCAAAAGGTTCTTCTTGCGGCCTATCAACTGACCGAGGATGCGTACACTTGGTGGTTTCAGCGCCGCACTCTTCCCGACTCTGCCACCATGACTTGGGTTCAGTTTAAAGGAGCTCTTATGGAGAAGTTCCTTTCTTCCGTGGAGCGTGACCGGCTAGCCGAGAAGTTCTTGTCTCTTCAGCAGCCCGGCAGATCAGTGACCGAGTACGAAAGAGAGTTCTCCCGCCTGTCACTCCTTGCTGTGGAGTTGGTGCCAAGCGAGTCCAAGAAGCTTCGTGAAAGGGCTTCGACATGATTTCCGTCAGCATGTGGTAGCTCATGGCGCCACTACCTATGCCGAGACCGTGGAAGCCGCGTTGCAGGTGGAAGCTATCGAGTTGGAGTGTTCCTCTAAGAAGGTCCAACATGGATCTAGCAATGCTGCATCGTCTGACCTCAAGCGCAAAGGTGCACCATTCCAGGAACAAGGCCCCAAGTCCAAGGAGGTGTGTGCGTTCTGCCACAAGGTGGGTCATGTCGCCCAAGTCTGCCGCACTCTCTTGAAGAAGCAGAAGATGGTTGTTCCTGCACAGCAACCCCAGTTGACGCTTGCCACTGTTACCTCTGACTGCTCTTATTGTAAGAGGCCAGGTCATCCGCTGAAGGACTGCCGCCGCAAGCAGAATACGTGCTACCGATGCGGTCAGGTTGGGCACCATATCCGGGACTGCCCGGTTCCCGCTCAGCCTCCGCAGTCTGTTCCGGGAACTCAGGAACAGGGTAGAGCCGTGCTGAATGTCATTACCCAGGGCGAGGCACTTGCATCCACTGACGTCATCTCTGGTATGTAATGCGCAAGTGTTATTTCCTGCAATTTTTATTTTAGCTTATTTTCCTTCGATCCGGACAATCATGTTTTGCGTACATGTTCTTCTTTCTTAGGGAGATTTAGGGTCAACAATAAATGGATGCAGATTCTTTTTGATTCTGGCGCATCCCATTCGTTCATTGCTCGTCATGTTGTGGATCGTTATCGTTGGCCTACTTCGCCTCTTGAGGTCCCTTATGAGATCTTCGTGTCTGGTCATCTGCATCTTTCGCGTAGTGGCATTCCCAATTGTCCGATCATGCTTGGTGAATTGCAAGTCTCAGCCGATCTCATAGTCCTGGAGATGTCAGAGTTCGAGGTAATCTTGGGAATGAATTGGCTGGTTGCGTATAAGGTTAAATTGGACTGCGTGGCAAAGAGGGTCAACCTCAGCATTGATGGCAAGGATTTCAGCGTTCATGTTCAGACCCGCAGTCACATGAAGGTAATTTCCGCTGTACGCGCCACTCGCCTTCTTAGTCAAGGATGTTCTGCGTGTTTCGTGTATGCTGCACATTCGGATTCTGTCTCTCCTTCTCTTGAATCCATACCTGTTGCTTCTGAATTTCCTGATGTCTTTCCTGCCGAATTGCCTGGGATGTCTCCTGATCGAGATGTGGAGTTTTCTATCGACTTAGAGCCGGGAACTCGCCCCATATCTAAAGCTCCGTACCGTATGGCCCCGCGCGAACTAGAGGAGCTTAGATCGCAGTTGGATGAATTGCTTGAGCGTGGATACATTCGTCCCAGCTCGTCACCCTGGGGAGCCCCCGTTCTCTTCGTGAAAAAGAAGGACGGTTCTATGAGGCTCTGCATCGATTACCGGGACTTAAACAAGGTGACCGTCAAGAATAAGTATCCCCTTCCGCGTGTGGACGACCTTTTCGATCAGCTCAAAGGTAGCTCAGTCTTCTCCAAGATAGATCTTAGATCAGGTTACCATCAGCTGAAGATCAAAGAATCCGATGTTCCCAGGACCGCCTTCCGAACTCGGTATGGTCATTTTGAATTCTTAGTGATGTCTTTTGGTCTGACTAACGCTCCTTCTGCTTTTATGGATATGATGAACCGTGTTTTTCGTGAATATTTGGATAAGTTCATCATCGTGTTCATCGACGACATTCTGGTTTATTCCAAGACTCATGAGGATCATGCAGCACATCTTAGGCTCACTCTCTCCACTCTTCGTCAGCATCAGCTCTATGCCAAGCTGTCAAAATGTGAGTTCTGGCTGGATCGTGTTGCTTTTCTGGGTCATGTTGTTTCTGGTGACGGACTCTCTGTTGATCCAGCCAAGATTTCAGCTGTTATGGACTGGAAGCGACCTTCTACCCCTTCTGAGATTCGCAATTTCCTTGGGCTTGCTGGTTATTACCGCCGTTTTGTCAAGGATTTCTCCTCTCTTGCTGCTCCGTTGACAAAGCTAACGCAAAAGCATGTTAGATTCGATTGGTCAGATCAGTGTGAGCAGGCCTTCTTGGAGCTGAAGCAACGTCTGTGTTCGGCGCCAGTTCTGGCCCTTCCTTCAGAGGGGGCAGATTTTTCAGTTTATACTGATGCTTCCGGAGTCGGCTTGGGATGTGTCTTGATGCAGGGCGATCGTGTCATTGCTTATGGGTCGAGGCAGTTGAAGACTCACGAGCGTAATTACCCCACTCATGATCTGGAGTTCGCCGCGGTGGTGTTTGCGTTGAAGCTTTGGCGTCATTATCTCTATGGCGTGAAGTGTCACTTCTTCACTGACCATCAGAGCTTGAGGTATATCTTTGATCAGAAGGATCTCAATCTTCGTCAGAGGCGGTGGGTCGAATTTGTAGCAGATTATGATTTGGAGCTTACCTATGTCCCCGGCAAGGCCAATGCGGTAGCTGATGCGTTGAGTCGTCAAGTTTCTGCTTCCTCTGGTACCCCCATGTCAGCTACTCTTGCAGCTCTGATTGGTGACCTCGAGCGGATGGACATATCCATCTTACCAAAGGGTCAAGGTCAGATCTTTGGTCCGTCGTGGGTGGAGCAAGTGAAAGATTTGCAGCCTTCCGACCCCATTCTCCAGCGCATTCGCCGAAGGGTTGAACTTGAGTCTCTTCCGGATTTCTCAATCTCTGATGATGTTCTGCGTTTTCGAGGCCGTCTTTGCATCCCCGCTGTTCCTGAATTACTTGATGCTATATGTCGTGAAGCTCATGAGTCGCGCACATCGGGTCATCCAGGCAATAATAAGATGTATCATGACTTAAAGCAAATCGTTTGGTGGCCTGGTATGAAGAATCATATTGCTAGCTTCATCTCTCGATGTCTGACGTGTCAGAAGGTGAAAGCTCAGCGTCAGCGTCCTGGTGGTCTTTTGCAGCCTCTGCCCATCCCTGAATGGAAGTGGGAGGACATTTCTATGGATTTTATCACAGGTTTGCCTCGCACTCCGAGAGGACACGATGCGATTTGGGTGATAGTGGATCGGTTGACCAAGGTAGCCCACTTCATCCCTTATAAGGAAGGTCACTCTACTGAGAAGATGGCTCGAATCTATGTGTCGGAGATCGTTAGACTTCACGGGATTCCTTTACGTATTGTGTCGGATCGTGACTCGAGGTTTGTCTCTCATTTTTGGAAAGGCTTTCAACAAGCTTTGGGCACAGATCTCAACCTGAGCACCGCTTATCATCCGACAACCGATGGTCAGACCGAAAGAGTTAATCAGATTCTTGAAGACATGCTTCGGTGTTACATTTTGGACTACAAGGGAGCTTGGGATGAGCACTTATCTTTGGTCGAGTTTGCCTACAATAACAGCTATCAGGAGAGCCTCCGGATGGCCCCCTTCGAAGCACTGTATGGACGTCGTTGTAGGACCCCTCTCTTTTGGTCAGAAGTTGGTGAAAAGGTTGTGTTGGGACATGAGTTGCTCCAGGAAATGGAAGAAGCCACAAAGAAGACTCGACTCCAGCTCAGTCGGGCTATTGAGAGACAGAGAAAGTATGTTAACCTGCGTCGCCGTCCGCTAGTTTTTGCTGTGGGTGATCAAGTTTTTCTGAAGGTTTTCCCTTCTCCTGGGGTGAAACGGTTTGGTCGCCATCACAAGCTTAGCCCGAGGTTCATGGGACCTATTTCTATCTCAGAGCGTGTTGGGGAATCTGCTTATCGCCTTGAGTTACCTGCTTCTTTTGCCGGTGTTCATGACGTCTTTCATGTCAGCCAGCTCCGGAAGTACATTCATGATCCCAACCGCATTGTTGAAGAGAGTTCTGTAATTCCTGAAGCCAATCTCTCGTACCCGGTCGAACCTGCTAAGATCGTGGAGTATCAAAAACGCAAACTTCGAAAAAGGACCATTCCTATGGTGACAGTACTTTGGATGCATGGCAAGTCTGAGGAGTTCACTTGGGAGCTCGAAGCTGACATGCGTAGCAAGTATCCGCACCTTTTCTCTTGATCCCGGTATGCCTCCGCTCTTGTTCCTCTCTCTATTTAAGTACCTTTTCATTTAGTTCTCTTGACTTGAATTGCAAACCCCGTTGGATTGAAAAACATCTGAATCTTCGTCATAAGAGGCCCCAATCAGGGAATCCTCAGAAAGTTTCGGGACGAAACTTCTTAAGTAGGGGAGAATGTAACAACCTTAAAAAAAAAATTTATTCCCCCCTTTAAATCCCGAGCAGCAGCCCCCCCCCCCTCTTATTCTAATTCCCGCAAGCCGCACCCCCCCGTCTCCCGATCCCGACCCCGCTCGGTTAGGGCTCCCGCTGCACTCGCCTCTGTTTCCGTCTCCCGCACGCAAGGCGCCGCCGCTCCTGCTCCTCCCGTCGACGCCCCTGCGCCTCCTCCTGCCCTAGCCGGCAGCCTCAGCGGCTCCTTCCTCCTCTGCGCTCAAGATCGACGACGACCTTCTCCCCTCCAGCAGCCGACAACCCCCTTTTCCCCTTCCAAGGTCGGCAGCAACCTCTTCAAGGGCCGACATCAGTTTCTGCTCCCCTCCAGCAGCCGGCAACTGCTCCCCCTCGTCGTTTTGGCCGTGGATTTCGGGAGAAAAATCTAGGGTTCTCTTCCCTCTCCTCCTCGAGCCCGGATCTGAGTTCCTTGGGGTAAATCTCCTCTCTTTCTCCCTTATTTCAGAATTTTGCCTTGATTATTTGAGATTTTTGCGCCCAATTTGCATTTTTTTTAGTTTTGTGCACGTTCTAATCGCCAAATCCTTAGGCATTCGTGCTCCCCGGCGTCGTTCGTCGCACCAATTGGCGGAGTCCCTTGAAGACCCTTCCGAATTAGGGTTTCCCTAGACTAAAGCGCCGCCAAATCTCCGGTTCCTCCGTGTAATCCTCTCTCCCCTCATCTTCGAGGGAGGTATGGTTTTCCTCGCTATCTCGCATCCGTCTAATTTGCAATTTAAAACGCACATGCTCATGTGGTGTCACCTGTTTAATGCAATTTTCATTTATGTTTGTGCTTAACCAGGTCGAATTGAAATTGTTAATTTGGTTGCGCCCTTAGCCGCCACCGTCAATTTCAACCTTAAGGCAAGTAGAGAAACTTCTCCCTTGCAAACTCATGATTTTACTTATGACTTTCCTGTCAGATACCTGAATCCTCGATTTGATTACTTGTCTCAGTGTGCTAGAATCCATGTAATTTTGCATCTAAGTCATTAATAACGTAAGTTAACATTGAAAGGTAGTGTTTAATCGATGCAACTCCTTGACTTGGGTTCCCTCTTGAATCCCTAATGGGAACAAAGGACCGGTCATAGCGAGCTTAAATTTCTGAATCTTCTGAATCCGTACTTGAATCTGTCTGAATCTGTCTGAATCATGAATCATGTGCATCAAACAAAACACCTGCACTTTCAATTGCCTCAACTTATGTTATTATTACTTAGACTTTTATACTCCGAAGTAGATTAATGTTTCAGTTCTGTTTCAGCTCTGTTTCTGCATTTCCTGTATTTACCTGTCTTGCTAGCTTGTTATTTACCTTGCTTTAACTACATGCATCATGGTTCTGAGGCTTTTTCCTTGTTTCTTTGAAATTTGCCTTAGCGTCCGTGACTGCGCCCCGTGGTACCTGAGCCTGCTCTGCACCCTGTTCCTGCTTCCCTGGAGGTTTCTTTTGTTAGTTGCTGTGTCAGGTTCCATGTTGTATTTCCTTTACTGTCAGTTATTTCATATTATGTAATGATTATGGTTAGCCATTTTCTCTTGTATCAAGGACAACTGTTAGGCTATTATATGTATTATCATTTTGTATCAATGCATGTTCGCCCTCCCGGAGGTTTTTTTTCTTGTATCTGTACTAGAAATTTCAAATGGAGTTTTTTTCACATTTTGCTTACATGTCTCTTTATTTTTTTGTAAAAGTAACTATTTTAAATTAAATCCGTTTTTCGTAAAAGTAACTATTTTAAAACTATTTGTAGTACTTCTGCTTCCGCCTTAGCAGGCTTGGTTTTCTTTTCGCCTATGCCTGTGGCATCACGATCCGCCCCGAAACGCACTCTGACTCTTGTCGAGACGGGTCGTGACAGTTTCATATCCGGCTTGCGAGATGAGTTGCGGGATGAGGTTCACGCCTATATGCCACGAAGTTTGAGCCATGCAATCAGTTTGGCAAGGATACAGGAGGAGAGATTCAACCGGCAAAGGACCCGTACATCGGTGAGAGCTCCTACGGTTGTACACCCTCCTCGGGGGGCTCCCCCGGCCGAGGGCCGGACGATAGTGACAAAACTAACGTGGCAGGAACTTCAGACCAGGAAGGAGAAGGGGTTATGCTTCAACTGTGATGAGAAGTACACCCGAGGGCACGCATGCCAGAAGGTCCAGGTATTCATGCTGCAGGAGGAAGTGGAAGATGTTCCTCGCACTGAAGAGGAGGGAGAGTTGACTATTGAATACATTGGAGTATCCATCCAGGCCCTGGAGGGGGTACCCCATCTCCGACCTTACACCTAGCCGGGAGGGTCGGCAGGGAGACGGTGACGATCTTGCTGGACAGCGGAAGCACTCACAACTTCATCCAACCCGGTGTGGCCCAGAAGACGGGGTGTGACATAGATCGCAGCGCAGCTTTCCACGTCAAGGTAGCGGATGGACGTACATTGCAGTGCAAGGGAGTGATGAAAGGGGTGGAGCTCCAGATACAGGGTTACACTGGACATATCGATGTTTACTTACTGCCAATCCGGGGTTCTGACATGGTGTTGGGCGTACCGTGGTTGCGGCAACTTCGGCGGGTGACTTTTGATTGGGACCAGATGGCTATGGAGTTCAGCCAGCACGGGGCGGGGTATTGCTTGGAAGGCCTCAAGTCGTCTCGGGTAAAGGAGATCTCACTCCGCAGCGTGAAACGACTAGGGGCACCGGATAGCACGATGACCATCGTTACGGCGAGTAGAGCAGAGCCTACGGCTCCAACAGAGGTCTCGTCTCAGATGCAAGCCAGAGCCGACTTGCTCCAAGAGCCGCACGCTCTCCGCCTCCAGCTTGAGGACAAGATGGTCCTTGATGGGGGAGGGAATGTTACGCCAAGCGTCATTACCAGATTCTCCGAAGATTACTGTGCACGTTGACCCAAGGAGAAGGCGGAGGAAGACCGGGCTGAACCATCTGGTTCAGCCCGCCAATATTAAATAAGGAGCAATGGGGCTGAACCGCGCCGGTTCAGCCCCTATGGGGGCCGGCCGGCCCTAGGGGTTGGGTGGGAGCATAAATACCCAACCCCTCCTCCTTGGTTCATTATGAAAAGTATTATCAGGTATTTCCCTCTCTCCCCCCTCATACCCTAACCCTAATCTCTTCGTCCTCTCTAGTTTCCTCTATTTCTCTCCTTTCTCCTTGCTAGATCATAACAACTGGGGTGGTGGGTTCAAAGGCGGGACCGGATATGAGGAAGTAACCCTTGTATGAAGAAACCCATGTAATGATCTAGCGGTAAGCTCTGAACGTGTGTTTTCAACGCAATGACCACGTCGATGTAGTCGTCAAGGAAGCCCGATTGGAAGACACGGATGCTCCACTACCATACCGGAATAACAAACATCTTAGCGGAGGATGAGGTCATGTTAGAGTTCTGACCAAAAGAGGGAAGGATTGTTCTGGCGGAGCCAGCGAACCCAAAAGAAGGCCGACACTTCCCTGCTGACAAGAACCGTGGGGATCTTTTGTGCCTCGAAGTTGTAATGGATGTCGAAGAATTGCAACGCACGCAATCCAACCCATAGGATTCGTTCCATTAAAAGTTGGGACATCAGAGGAGAGGATCGGTGGAAGAGCAGCGAAGGGTGATGGAGGAGGCTCGATGGTAGGACTTGGAAGGACGCCAAGAACTGAAGGGGAGTCGACATTGGAAGTCAACGAGGTGCCTAGCCATCCGGCGATGATGTCAACAAACTTCACATCCAATGTTGGAGTAGGGCCTGGAGAGGGCGATGGACTCCTCATAAGAATCGAGGCGGAGAGAGATGGTCGAGTCAGTGGGGGGCTGAGCCACGGGAACGTCTGAGTGCAACATGGGATGTAGTTGGGGCATACAATCGTTGAGGCAGGATGGATGGGGTCGATACATCGCGGTGAGCGTGGATAATGCAAAATCGGGGGATCGAGTTGTAGCAGACAGATTGGCGAAGCGGCGCGGACGGCGCTGGCACGTGCGTCAACAACGGATGACGCGAACAGCCGGAATGGGAACATGCAAGCAAGCAGGCAGAATGTGAACATCGAGTTTGTATGTTGTGGTAGAAGAGTGTAGGAGAGGAAGTGGAGTATGACCAAGACGGTGATGCCATTGAAGCATATTAGTTGAGACAACATATGTTGGAAAATTGGAGGAGCTAGGGTTGAGAAGAAGGCTCGGACTCAATAGCACTGACATGAGCCTGAGGACGGGGATGAGGGTGCTTCCTAAAACACCGCTCGACAAGATGACCAAGCCTCTCGCAATGTGAGCAAAGAGGGTGATTCCTCCCACGACCTCCAATACGCCCGCCAGAGCCATGTTGTGCTCCACGTCCAGTAGCATTAGCATAATTATCTGAGGGTGGAGTTGATACTATCGAAGATCGGCGTAGAAGATTTGTCATAGCAAAGATACGAATCGCAATAACATTTAAGATGGCAGTGTCAGGTTCTTCAAAAAAAATTTGGTGTATCATCTCGAAGGAATCAAGAAAACATAGAAGATAGCAAATCCAAGGAGTTCCTGAAAAAATTTCTGCTAAGTTGCAAGGTCAGCAGAGAAAGGACGATGTTGGAGAAGTTCGACACTGAGAGACTAAACTTCCTGATACGCAACACCACGAGTAAGTATTGGTGGACCAAAGAGGTCTGAATAGATAGTGTAGATGTGAGAGGTTTCGACACTCTTGGAGTAAAGGGTTGCAAGATAGGTAAGCAATCGTCAGAGAGACTGCCTGCAACTTTATATGCCACGCACGGACAAGAGAATCATTGGCGTCCCAGTTAGCATGGGTGGGAGATGTAGGGTCTGGAGGAATGTCAGTGACATGATATCTCTTGTGTTGAGAGCGTAGATGGAATGTGAAAGAGATAGTCCAATCACGATAATTAGATGCAGACAACTTGGGAGTCGTCCCAAGATTTCCACAGGCACTGGAAATGAGTGTGGGGAAAGGAACAGTTACAACAGGAGTGGGAGGGAGCGACAATGTCACCATAGTGCAGTTTGAATGAGTGCTTAGGGTTTAGGGTTGTAGGCTGGGAGAGTACTCGAGCTCAACAGGAGCTATAATTTGGCAAGTACTGAAGCACGGTGAGAGGAGTTTGGCAAGAGCGGAAGAACCGATTGGCTAAGAGCTCAACGAAAGATCATGTTGGAGCTTGGAGGAAAAACTCATTGACTGGAGCAGTCGCTAGGTGGAGCAGTCACTGGAGGAGAGCGGAAGAACTCGCTGCCTAGAGCAGACGCTAGAGGAGAGCTCGTTGATTGGAACTCGGCATGAGGAGTCGCGAACGCTAGCAGGGAGCTCGAAAGGAAAAGTCGCGGATGTTGGCAAGGAGCATGGCAGGGAGTACGGTAGAGAGCTTGGTAGGGAAGTTGTTGACTGGAACTCGGCAGGGAACTCGATGACTGGAGCTCAGCAGGAGAATTCACAGATGTTGGGAGCTCATGGGGGTTATAGCTGGCAGGGAGCTCGGCTAGAAGTTCGCATGCATTGGGAGATTGTGCTAGAAGGAAAGGGGCAGGGGTCACTGACTTATAAAAAGTGGAGCAGCAGAGCAAAAGAGCGTAGAAGTCGTGCACTCGAAAGGAGATCTCGCGAGTTCGCCGGAGAAGGTTGCGAGTTCTAGTCACGACTTCTATGGAGAAGACCATGAGAATGAGGAGCAAGGAAGTTACGAGTTCTCTGGAAGAGTTCGCTAGTTCTTACAAGGAGTTTTCGTATAAGGCCGGGAGGATCACACGAAATCGGAAAGGTTTTGGGTGAGACCATGAGTAATTACGCGATGGGAATAATCGAGAGGGAGCGATGAATAAATCCGTTCTGCTCTGATACCATGTGAGAATTTGAAATGTAAAATAATTATTATTTCAAATACTCTAACTTATTACATAGAAACTTCTATGCTTATATAGAGTAAATGAAGAGGAAGACTTACGTTTGAAGATGTGAGACTAAATACAAGAAAGAGAAAATTATACAATGGGCTCCCTTTGAGCTTTTTACAAATGGGCTTTAACAGAAATAAAACAATTACCCTAAATTCATGCATAACAATCTAAATCAAGCAAGTAATCATTGCAAATAATCACTACAAATTATTAACATCAGTCCAAATTTATAGATAACTAAATGTGTAAATAAGAATGCCAGCATCCAAACATGTAGATCTCTTATAAAATGAACAAAATTCAACTTATACAAAATGTGAGAGGAAATTGACATAATAAACTAATGACTTTTTATTTCTTGAAAATACCAGATAATTTCAGTCGTTGAGAAATAGTTAACTGTGCATCTCCTGTTCCAGGAGGCATATCGACAATAAGAATGTCAAGGGTCCCCCAAGCAACTCCGCGTGTCAATTTTTCAAGAGCACTCATCACCTGAAATGCTGAAATAAAGTCAAATTTGGACTTAGCAAATCTCTGTAGAGTTCTCAACTTTTATGCAGCTCACAAGAGAATGAAAACAGCAAATGAACATAATAAAATTGTGCATTTATCTACGATTTTAATAGGGAACAAGTTGTTCTCACTGTTTCACAATCAAGATAATAAAGCAATAAGAACTCAAAAATTCAATAAACAAATAGAGACCTCATAAGTGACCGGTCAATTTAAAGCTTGACAGGAAAAAAATATTGAAGAGATTAAAAACGCCAAGCAAATGATAAATAAGAGAAAATTCAGTTCACACAACATGCTAGATTGTAAACATTCCTCAAGTATGTGAAAACACACAGTTTTCTAGTGGTGTCTTTCTGACTCACAACCTTAACATGCATCTCTTTTGTTGGCTGGGACCACGTAATGCACACGCTGCAGGAATTATGAATCATCTGATCCACGTGGGCATCAGATCTAAAGATCATCTAGAACATACAAGATTTTATGATCATATTTCTCGGATACTTGACAGAAGAACCAAAAAAACTAGATTCCAGTAGTTTTTAGCAAGAGGAATGAAGCATGGCAACACACAGATCCGCAGTTTCAAATTTGGATGGCAGACAAGAACATAGCTTGATAACTTGCTGCTCATGGGAATCAAAAATCCTGAAAAAGCACCATGAAGAGTGTCTATTACCCTCTAGGAACTGGGGGTACCGGGGCGGGGAGACTTAGGGGAGAGAATGAGAAAGCAAGAGGGAGAGGAAATTCCAAAAGAGTAACCATCCCAAGGAAACTTCATAATACTCCAAGGATAAGTCCTTGGTACAACCATCACACCTATATGCCTTGTGAAAATGGCAAAGACGTAATTAAAATAATTCACCAAAATAGAAAGTTTGAAATAAGGTAAAGCATGTAACACTCCAAAATTGCAGCCGCCGCATTTTATGGGTCCGGTCGGGCCCCACATCATACAACTGATACAAAAAGGAAATGTCATAAAAGATAAACAGTGAACCAACCATCTCAGAGTGCGCGTAAATAAAATTAAAGCGGAAGCTAGTAAACTAAATACTAGTAACTAATGTCCACATTTATAATGTCCTTTTAATGTACATTGTTTAATACAACCATTCAATACATTCACGTACAAAACATAGGAGCACGCAAGCCCAGTACATCAAAGTACAACAATATGTAAAGAAGACTATAAAAGAACATCCAGCTTAATTTCTTATTTGGCGGCAAGCAGCTCCAGGCGCACGCAAGCCCCTATAATCAAACACATAAGCGAAAAACGAGGGCCAGTCAGAGCATCAAACATTATGTAACAGTCTCCCTCTCCCTGGGCATCCTAGAGGATCCCGGGGAGTACAAATCCTTGCAGATCAGCACATCACAATATAAACAATAAAGCGGTAAAACAAGCAACATGGTGAGATGTCAAGTATCAAACATGTATCTATGTTCAGCAACAAGTAAAGGGCCCTACCATGCACAAGAACGTTAGAGTATGAATGTCTTATTCATGCACTCTACTCCAAGTAGCGGGCTATCATGTCTTAAGCTACCGCAATCATAGCAAACAATCAGCATTTACCGCACGCAAGGCGATAATCAATTATACATGCAAAGGTCATACTAATAGTACACAAATACGACCTTAAACACCATATTAACGCACGATGACACTCTCTCGCTGAGTAAATGACACGTCGTAACTACAAAACCGCTTCATGTCGAACTATGAAGCTGCGGGTGCGATGAAGTATGCATATATCAAAGGTCCCTTTAGCCTGTGCCCGTTCTCAAGTGGGGGCATTCGCCCTTCGGCCAAATCAACAACCTTAACACAAACAACATGCACTCATGACACATAACAAATATGGTATACAACCCCAAAACCGTCTAAGCATTTGTGGTCTTGGCGATTATGCCTGACACACAGCTTCTCCCATGCTCAATCAGCATACAAAAAGATTTACCTCGTGCCAAACTACATGGTGCGTGTTCAGTTCAGCTTTTGCTCATTGATCAAGTCACCGTGACACGAACACAACGCGGGTAAACATAAGTCAACTCATCATTATAAGAGAGCGCATTATTAAACTAACAAACTACACACCTAATCCTTCACACTAGAAAATGGGCACCATAATTGTCATTAAACGATCATAACCGTCATAAACATTGAACCCAAGGTAAGAGGCCCAAGTCATCTCCTCTACGAAACATGACAAAGGTCTAGTCTCATCTACAATTAGATCAACATCCTCTCAACCCCACTCAATCGTGTCAAGGTTGTTACCTCCATGTTTATAATCACAAAACGCATTGCAATAATCAATATACCATATAATTAGTTCATCACCTAGGACCTAGGTTTCATGATCATTAAGAATCATTCGTATTCAAGACAATCTTAGCATATCTCGACTCCAAGATTAATGTGTACATCATAAACTATGACAATGGCCCATTGATATTTGGGGCTACAAAATTATTATACTGACTCATAATTACTAACATCGTGATGACACCAACATCCGATATGGATCAATCCCACTAGGGTTGTCATCCTCAATCATCACCTATATTCACCTGTGATAGGGTCACCCGCCATTTCATAATCATTCTAATGGTGAGTCTGATTCACCTCTCAAAGTCAACATAATTATTCACTACCCACACGACCTCGGGTCTATCAATACATCATCGCATTAATATCCCGTCGTGGGGGTTCAATTCACATATAGGTATCCATCTCGTAAGGGAGTCACTAACGGCGACATAGTCCATACCCACCATATTCATCACATTCAAGTTCCTCTACGGGGCTCACACTAATTCAGTAAAACACCCCAAAAGCCTTAATCCCTTAGACATGACTAGGAGCATTTATCTGAACACATACCCCGAACGAACCCAACGATGAACAATGCGGATAATTACCCGTTAATGCAAACAACCAAGCATCAACGAATGGGGCAACGGCCACGAATAGGCTTCACGCACAATGTCTATCCCGGAATCGCACTCGAGCTTCAAATGCAAGCATGTCGTGGACTCAATCCCATGCCCCGGTGGTTCGCAATGAACCGCGGATACCCAAAGCTCCCTAATTAGAGATATCGGATGCCACCAACACAAAACATGTATAGAAAAGAACAAGCAAACCGAGTCCTAAACCCGGGGAGAAAGAGACCGTTACCTTAGACACTTCCTTCCCAGCCATGGAAGCCTCAAGAAAGTGGATGAAGGAGAAGCGCAGAGTGATTTCCTAAGCGTTGACAGAGATGGATCGTGGATCGGAGCTCCGTCTACGGATCTCCTCCAATGGAAGCTTCTTCCTCCTCTTGCCCTAACTTCTTCCTCTTCTCTCTAAACTTAAGAGAAAGAGTAACCAAAAAAAGAGGTTGAATAGCCCTCATTCCCGACCTAAAGCCTCAGGAGACAACTCCCAGACGTCGGATCTCAAATACCCACAACGAACGGCTCAATCTCGCGATCAAAAAGAGCTCACGACCCCGATCATACAATCGTGCGGCATACGTGCACGACCGTGCGTGAGTATTTCACGTCAAAACCAGTTAACTGAAGATGGTTGTGTGGTTTTGGGCACGCACAACCGTGCATGACTAAATCCGCACAAGCGGTACTTCGCACGATCATGTGGCTTAACACGTGCACGCCCGTTTGCGTGATAAAACCAGCCCAAACTAGAGTTCCGAAAATGATAGTGCGGTTTGGTCACGCATGGCCATGCGTGACTAATTCATACGACCAGATGTCATTTTGCCTCTGAAACACCACCGAACAGTCCCAAAACTTCATGGGACTTCCTTAGGACCCTAATACTCTCTGATTGTTTTCGTATTATCACACCATGGTGGCTACTCAATTTGGTAGCACTACTCACGTACTCCAAGATGACAATGGGAGTGCGTACGACGATCGTGGTACTTTCGACACTGATCTTAGCGACCATGGAAGTCTTCATCAAAAAACATATGTCAACACCTCTACTCAGAATGATGTAGTTGAATGTAAGAACAAGCATATCCTTGAGGTTACCACGAATCTTCCCAAGTCCTATTAGGGTGACGCGGTTCTCACCGCTGCTTACCTCATCAATCGCCTACCCTCCAGCACCTTACAGTATGCCTCTCCCTTATCCTGTCTTTCTACTAAATGCATTGTCCACACTTCTCATCTACCTCCGTGTGTGTTTGGGTGTGTCTGCTTCGTTCACATTCATCAGCAACAACGTGATAAATTGGATGAGTGTTCCCTCCAGTGCGTCTTTGTTGGTTACTTCGCTACTACGAAAGGGTATTGTTATCATCCTCCCTCTCGCCGGTTCTATTGCACCATGGATGTGACGTTTCGTGAGGAAGCACAGTACTTCGGTTCTTGTCAAGGGGAAACAGACATTGTTGTCGACGATTCCCATCTTCCTCTCTCTATTGTGACCTCGCAATCACCTCTTATGTCTGCTTATGACATATCTCCGCTCGCGAATCCATCCATTGTGTACTTGTAATCACCTCCTACAGCTGCCTCTGACATACCTACTCCTCCCGTGAATTCACCTCCCAGGAGTCTCATTCCACCTCTTCCTCTGGTCTATCACAGACGCAACCCCCCAGCTTTGGTGTTACAACCCCCGATTATTCCTCCACCGCAGGTATGCTCTTCTGACTCAGGTTCTGATGACGAGCTTCATCGTCCTCTCATACATCTAAAGCGGAAGTTCACCTCTGCTAAATACCAACTTGCCAATTATATCACGTATCAAAATCTGACACAAACATATAAGGCATTCATCTCCTCCTTGGATTATGTTCGCATTCCTAATACTTGGCAGGAAGCAATATAGATATATGTGTGGTGCAAGGCAATGGAAGAAGAGATGCTGGCATTTGATGAGAACCAAACTTGGACACTCACCCTTCTCCCTGCCAGGAAGAAGTTTGTTGGTTCCAGATGGGTGTTCTCTGTTAAACAGAATCAAGAGGGGGTTGTTGAGAGATATAAAGCAAGGTTAATTGCTCAAGGGTATAATCAAACCCCATGTGTGAACAATTATGAAGTGTTTGCTCATGTTGCCAAGATGGACTCCATCCGTGTCATTTTATCATATGCTGCATGTTTGGGATAAGAGTTACAGCAACTTGATGTCAAGAATGCCCTTTTACATGGTGATCTTGAAGAAGAAGTCTATATGAAAGTCCCACCTGGTTTCGTAAATGCAAGATCTGAGGGAAATGTGTGTCAACTTCAAAAATCTCTCTACGGTCTCAAGCAATCCCTCAGGACTTGATTTGGAAAGTTCCAGAACGGCACGATCATATTGGGATACAAACATGGTCACTCGGATCATACCCTCTTCATGAAAAGGAATGCAGAGAAAGTGGCAATTCACATTGTTTATGTCAACGACATAATCATCACCGGAAATGTTGTTGCAGAAATCACGTGGCTTAAAGCGCACTTGTGTAAATAGTTTGAAGTTAAATATCTAAGAAAGTTGAAGTATTTTCTGGGAATAGAAGTTGCACGCTCTGACCGCGGAATTTTCATTTCTCAGAGAAAATATGTCCAAGATCTTCTAGAAGAAACAGAGACGCTTGGTTGTGCTCCTGTTAATTCTCTCATGGAAGTAAACTGTAAGATTGTTGATGACAAGGATGGTGAGAAGGTGGACTCCTCTAGCTACCAAAGACTGGTGGGAAGGTTGATCTATCTCTCACATACTCGTCCAGATATCACACATGTTGTTGAGATCCTTAGCAGATATATGCATTCTCCCAGACTGGGACATCATGAAGTTGTCGTGTGTGTGCTACGGTATTTGAAGAACTCTCTTGGACATGGACTTCTATTCTCCCGAAATAAACAATTGGATGAGTTTATGCAGATACTGATTGGGATGGAAGTCAAGATGATAGAAAGTCCACCACCGGATATTGCTCCTTTGTTGGAGGGAATCTGGTGACCTGGGGAAGCAAGAAGCAAAATGGTGTAGCAAGATCCAGCGCAGAAGCGGAGTATAGGGCAATGTCATAAGGAATATATGAGAGGCTCTGGCTTAACTCGATAATGCGGAATTTGGGACTACAAATCGAAAGGCCTATCAGATTATACTGCGCCAACAAAGCTGCTATCAATATTGCACATAATCCCGTTCAACATGATCGAACAAAATATGTCAAAATTGATAGACACTTTATCAAGGATCACCTTGAAAAAGGCAATGTTTGCACAATCTTTGTTCAATCTCAAGATCAACTTACAAACATCTTTACCAAGTGCCTGAGTTGTGACTTGTTCAAAGAGAATATTGTCAAACTAGGAATGTTCGACATATACTCTCATCTTGAGGGGGGGAATTGAATTAAATCATTATTTGTAGCATATTGTAAAAAGGCTCATTATAAAAGGCCCATTTATTTTTCTTATTTTGGGGTTTTCCCCCATTTTATATAAATAGAGGGTGTTGCCCTGAAATGAAGTAAGAAGCTTATTATTTCTGCCAATTCCGTCTGAGTAACATTACACGTCCAACTTGAGGGGGTGTTAGCATGTATTAGTTGATATTTTTGTTATTACTTGTATTTCTCTTTTTAATGTATTTCTCATCATTACCCCTCACTCATATATATATATATATAGTGAAATTCATTGTAAGTGATTCTTCAGCACAATATATACAGATGATTTATGTCGTGTTGATCAGATATAATGATATATCATCAAATATTTTACTAAATGATATAACCAATTTTTTAGGAAAAACATGTCGCTTTCACAACAAAAATGACATATCGGATGACATTTAAAACATTGTTTTTATCTAAATCTCTACTATACATAAAACTCATTTTTTTCAACAAGTGAAAAAGAGAAAATAGTGCGTGAGGGAATATGAACTCTCAGCAAAATGAGAGACAAAAAATAGGTCTTTGGCCTCTACAAGGGAGTTCAATCCTGCCATTTGTAACTTGTATGGTTGAATCTTCAAATGAGAGAGAAACCTCCAAAGATGAGGGGAGAGCCAATACTAGCAATATTTTGTATAAAGGTGGTAACTTATGCAACCGTCTCCGCATCCGAGGACGTGTGATATCATCACGCGCCAGTTATATTTTTATTATTTGTTATTTTATTTTTTTGTCAATTTTTCATGCACCGATGTTATTTTGAGTTCCGGCTCATTGGTTTGACCACCCGATAAGACCCTGAATAAATGGTCCGACAATTTAAGTAGTTAGGGAGAAAAATGCAAGCTTAATTTAATTATGAAAGCATAAAGTTAAATGGAGAATAAAATCAAATTAAAAGATATAAAAATATTCCTCATGAAAAAGATTCAATGGGAGTGTAGATTTAGGAAGCAAAAATCTAGAAATATTTTAAAAGACAATTTTTTTATTCGCTATGAAATAACCTCCCATTAAGAAGATTCAATGGGAGGATGGGTTTAGGAAATAACTTTATCGGGAAACATTTCAGAAAAGGCAAGACTTTTGATTCCTCTTATTAAAAGCCCCATCGTGAAAGAACCAGACAACGGGGAAAATACAGAGAACGACGAACTCGTTTCCTCTGTTAACCCGACCAATCTCCAATATTTCTCCAGTCCATCTCCTCTGTCGTTCACAAGGAACCTCCAGCTCGTCTCCTATGTCGCTCACCAGGAACCTCCAGCTCCAGTGAATAACAAGAGGGCGCCATTTCTTCGTCGACCTCGACGCAGCCAGGATAGACGACAATCAACTTCAACACCGCTGCCCAGCCTGCCGAGGACGTCCGTCCACCCTTAGTCCGTCGTCGACCTCGATGATCTACTCCGACGATAAGATATATCCCTGACGATTCATTCCAGTGGGCCTTACTGCAATCACCTTCGTCTGTAACAGTTCCACCGCCAGCAAACTTGCAGACAGCAACTCGATTCGACCAACTGTTCTCAAAGGAGCCCCTTCCGCCTCCAGTTACTCCGCAGAGAGCCTCTCTGACAGCGCAACTGGCTTGAAGTGATCAAAAACCTCGTCGTAGCTTTGCGTATGCTTGGGGTAACTCCGCCCACCCTCTTGCTTCATTTGCTAGCGTAATTTTAGGCAACGCATTTAATTAATTTTAAGCTTGCCTCGGACGTTCACGCTATCTTTTCATTGTCGTTTATCCATAAATTATTGTTGAGTTTTTTCTTGTGGAAGAAACGATTTCGTGATGGATTAACTCATAAAACACTCGAGAGTCCATCCTCTAACGATTTTATCGAAGTTCAGTCATCAAGAGTGATTTCGCGCGCTTTAAAATTCGACTTGGCTCTCTCAGCCTACAACAGTTTGGTATCAGAGCGTTTTGATTCGTTTCTATTGCGAATCAAGCGGTCCGTGTTTTAAAAAAAAAAGTTTATTCAATTTTCTTTTTTTAATTTAAAATCTTTATTAAAAAAACAATCATTTTTCTCATTCGAGTTTGAATTTTTTTTTTAAAACATAAGAATAAATGTTTTATACCCACTCGGGTAATCTCCAATTTTAAAAAAAAATCTTTTAAAATTGTAGACTTGTTTTTTTAAGCATAAAGGGTTTTCTTTGTTTTAAAAAAAACAAAAGATTATAAATTAATTTTTAAAACATATATATCAATTAAAATATTTTAAAATTTATGAGAATTTAAAATAATTAATTTAAATGGAAAATCGTGTGGGTAATTTAGAAAATGGCGTTGCCGATCTGAGCGCACAAATTAAAATTTTAACTAAAACAAATGAGGCGTTGAGTACGAATGTAACCGCGAACATGCGAGATGTGGGACTTGTGATAATGGATTACGCACGCGTGTTAACACGTTAGAGGTCAACCAACATTTAGGGATTACCCCACACCAAATCAAAGAGGATCCTAACCCTAGGCAACCTGAAATCAAAAACTCTAATCCACAGCAATTTGAACAAGGGCACCAAAACATAAGGGATCCACCCCGATGGGATGTAGGAGTCAAATTAGACGTTGGTGATTTTGAAGGGTGTTTAGAACCCGAGAGATATCTAGATTGGTGCGATAGGATGGATCGTTTCCTGGCTTGAAAGCAATTATCCCAAGCTAGGTAAGTTGAGTACGTTACCCTTAGGTTAAAGGGATTTGCTTTGGTTTGGTGGGGTCAGCTAGAGTGTTCTAGATTTAATTTAGGCATGCCTCTGATCACCACATGGACTGAATTTAAGACACAACTGCGTAAGAGGTACGTTCCACCCACCGGAGCAAGAGGAATCCGAGCTGAGGGCGAGGGCTCGTTTATTTGCAGACCCACTACCGTAAGTTCCACAACCTACGACAATACAAACTATCGGTGGATGAATATACGAATAAGTTCTTAGTACTTCAGTCTCACCTCGACCTCCGAGAGGATGATGATATGAATGCATCTCATTATCTGAACGGGTTACGATATTCCATTAGAGACCAGTTAGAGCTCTATGACTACAAGGACTTAGGAGAGATCTCGAGTCACGCACGAAAGGTGGAATCCTTACAGAAGCGGACATCCGGACTTAGGTCTACTGATAGACCCCGACCGAGCGTCACCACTGCCCCCACTACTAGGATCTTAGATTCACCTCACCCTCCCATCACTGTTGAGTAAGGGTGTTTTGGTAAATTGAGTACCTTTCAAAGGATATAAATAAGTGATGGGAGTAAGGAGCGGGGTATGGAAAACTATGGAGGTTTGTTCGATTGAACTCTTACTTTGCTGAGTAATGAGGGTAGTGATCCGTTCAGGGAATCATCCCTTAGGATTGTTGTTGTATTATGTTCTTGTTGATTGTTGCTTAATGAATCATTCTTTTCTTGTTGATTGGATTGATGATTGAGTTTTCCTTGCTTACCATTGCTAATATCCTGGAATTGTTTCTTATTTTATAATTGTTCTTAAGATCGGTGAATAAATCTAATCTTAACACTTTGAACAGATTACTAATTCTCTCAAGGTTATGTTTGACTGTAAAGCCTCACAAGTCACAACTGATGAATTTCTTCCCTTCTGAAGAGCAACCATCTTCCAAGACTGACCCTTCTCAAGTGAATTAATTTCCTTAATCGTTGCTCTTTTTCACTTTGGATCTCATGGAACTTCATGCTAATAATTAGGTATAGGGAAAAAGACAGGGCGGTGTGATACGAGTGCGGAAGACCCCATCATCGGCAAAAGCTACGCAAGGGTTTACACGAGGCGCGCACTGGACCCGGGCACGACTTGAGGATGCGCCAGGATGGATCGTGGGACTTTTGTTTTTTCCGTTATCTTGTCATGCGTCTTTTCTTATTATGTAATTGTGCCTTCCTATATATAAGGGGAGGAGACCTATCCGGGCATTATGTATGTTTTATCTTGGAATTAAGAATTTTGGAGGAGGGTAAGACCCAACGTAGCCCTAGCCTTTTCGTTTCTATCAATTGATCCAGCTGCCTCCTTACGCACTGCCGAACTTCTCGCCGAGCCGCACGTACCCCGCCGCTTGCGTCTGCTTCCCAGCGACTGCGTCGCTTTTCCCCCGACGACAACGCTCATGCATCACTTTTCCGTTGATCGCCTCCGTCCGATGTTGCTTCCACGCCGACGCATCCCAGCGTCATTTTCGTCGGGTGCTGCTGAGCCGATTTCCACCTTCACACGCGATGGTTCTTCTCCTTCGGTATCCAGCGCCGATTTTCTCCTTCGACATCGGTTCCTTCACCTGATCCTCCTCTTCCCACAATTCCGTGCATGCCCTTCGCGCGGAATAGCTGCTCGCAACAAAAACAACCCCCCCCCCCCCTGGTGGAACTCCTGAAGCCCAAAAGATGCCCCTCGCGACAATCTACAAGGAAGGCTCGGCCCTCTACTGGGTTCGTTGGCTTCGCCAAGCCACACCTACTCTCTCCTAGGTGGCCCTCAAGGACGAGCTACTTCGTCGTTACGACACGCGCCATTCCGGCAACCCCTTCGAGCGCCTGAGCAATGATCGTCAGACGGACACCGTTGATTCCTACATCGATGCCTTCATCGAGGTCGCCACACATGTTCCCGGCTTGTCGGCAGACCACTACTTGGGCACCTTCCTTGCCGGCCTACGACCGCACATTCGGGCCCGCCTATGGGTGCATGACCCAACTATGCTTACTCGAGCTATGGAACAAGCTCGTTACGTCGAAGAGGATTTTGCCACATTGTCCTCAAGTCCGGCACTCCATTTCACCGGCACATCCTCCTCTGCTCGCCCCAGCCCATTCAAGCCACTGGCACCTCCGCTTCGTCTTCCGGTCAAACCCTCTACTGCTCCTGGCCAGCCCCCGCCGCGACCTCCTGCGGGCACCTCCCCGAGCCAAGATGTCGGTGCATAGGATCTCTCAGGCCGAGTATTTGGACCTCCGCGGCAAGGGTCTTTGCTTTCGCATAAAGGTCCTTACTCCCCTACTCATATATGCCCAAACAAAGACTTCAAAATGCTCCTTGGAGAGAAGATGACATCGGCATGGTCGACTTTGAGGCTCTAGAGGTAGATGAAGACGACCTCGATCCGAACTATCAGCTCTTCTCCACCGCCTCCAGGTCTCCTGTTACTCAGTGCGGGGCATGACCGGGCCGTGTACCATGAAGCTGGAGGCTTCCCTTCACGACCGCTCAGTAGTCCTCATGATCGACAGCGGGGCAAGCCACAATTTCATCTCCCAAGCCCTCGTGTCGGAGTTGCAGCTTCTGGTGACGCCAGCCCCGAGTTTTCACATGTGCATCGGCGACGACCGTCGAGCTCAAATGGCAAGCCGCTGCGTTGGACTGCCCCTCACGATCGGCTCTTATGCGGGTAAGGGGGATTTCTATGTCTTCGGACTTGGCGGCCTTAACGCCATCCTTGGTGTGGCCTGGTTGCGTACGTTAGGTCACATTCAGCACAATTGGGATCGCCTCATTATGGTCTTCAAGGCGTCTGGCGCCACTCACCAACTGCAGGGAGACTCGTCCTTGGCCCGTTCTCCTGCCGGCCTGCGCTCCATTCTGCGAACAACTGACCCAGACTTCAGCGTCCTCCTGTGGCACATGGAGGCGGCAGCTTTCTGGGCACCGCCCGTTCCGCACACCGACATCCAGCAACTCTTGGACATGCATCGGCCCCTCTTTTCGACACCACACGGGCTTCCCCCGAACCGGGCCTCCGACCACACCATTGTCCTACAGCCAGGGGTATTCGCGGTCTTCGTTCGCCCATATCGTTACGGACATGATCAGAAGACCGTAATGGAGGCCATGGTTGCCGAGATGCTTACGGAGGGCATCATCCAGCCGAGTGCAAGACCCTTCTCCAGCCCGGTTCTCCTGGTGCGAAAGAAGGATGGCAGTTGGAGATTTTGTGTGGACTATCGGGAGCTGAACAAGCTCACGATCCCCGACAGGCACCCGATTCCCCTCATCCAGGAGCTGTTGGATGAACTACAAGGAGCGGCTTACTTCTCCAAGTTGGATCTTCGCTTGGGCTACCACCAGATTCGGGTCCGGGCCGAGGATGTGCCCAAAACAGCATTTCGCACCCATGACGGCCACTATGAATTTCTAGTCATGCCTTTCGGTTTAACTAATGCCCCAGCCACATTCCAATCCACGATGAATGACGTCTTCCGTCCACATCTACGTAAGTTCATCTTAGTATTTTTTGATGACATATTGGTCTATAGCACTTCTTGGCAGCTACACCTCGACCATCTAGCCACCGTGCTTCAACTGCTCGCGGAGCACCAGTTCATGGCCCACCACAAGAAGTGCATATTCAGGCAGACGCAGATCGAATATTTGGGACACATCATCTCGACTGTCGGTTTGGCTATGGACCTGGCCAAGGTTGACGTTGTCCTACAGTGGGCGACCCCGACGAGGATCAGAGCGATGCATGGATTCTTGGGCCTTACAGGATACTATCGCAGATTCATCCACAACTACGGGGCATTGGCGCGTCCGTTGACCGACCTACTCAAGAAGGGGCACCATTCTCTTGGAGCACAACGACCCAGGAGGCATTTCATGGCCTACAGCGCGCGCTCACATCAGCTCCAGTTCTGGGAATGTCGGACTTTTCCGAGTCATTTGTTGTCGAGTATGACGCTTCCGGGAAGGGGGTGGGTGCAGTCGTCATGCAGGGGGGTCGGCCCATCGCTTATTTCAGCAAGGCCTTCTCCGATCGGCGGGATGCAGCATCCGCGTACGACAGCGAGCTCCGGGCACTTGTTCTCTCCGTTCAGCACTGGCGCCCCTACCTCCTTGGTCGGCCCTTCGTGGTGCGCACAGATCATCACAGCATGCGCCACTTGTGAAGTCAAAAGGTCACGACGCCCACACAACAGCTTTGGATTGCCAAACTCCTTGGTTACCAGTTCTCCATCGAGTACAAGACGGGAGAACGAACACCGCCGTTGACGCCCTGTCCGAAGGGAGCACATGGGGGCCTTGGCAGCGATCTCCCAAGCTCATTGGCGGGATTCAGATGCCCTTCAGGCAGAGGTGCATGGGGACCCCCACTACGCCTCCATGATACGGGATCTGCAGAGTGATCCGAATTCGCGCCCTCTATTTCGTCTGGTTGGAGATTAGCTTTTCTACCGTGATCGTCTTGTGATTGCAGATTCGTCATCCTGGATCCCCCGCCTGCTCCACAAGTTTCATGCTACATCGACAGCAGGCCATTCTGGTGCCTACCCTACGTAGCGACGACTTGCGGCCACCTTGTACTGGCGGGGGATGATGCGGTCCGTGCAGCAGTTTGTGGCCAACTGTCTGACGTGTCAGAAGGCAAAGTATCAGACTCTCTCGCCAGCCGGTCTCCTCCAGCCACTACCCGTCCCTGAAATGGTCTGGGAAGATATAGGCATGGATTTCATCACCCGCCTGCCCCGCTCTCAGGGCTATGATTGTCTTCTCGTTGTGGTGGACCGCATGTCCAAGTACGGGCATTTCATACCTATTCGTCATCCATACACCGCCAGCTCAGTTGCTCGGATCTTCATTGGGGAGGTGGTCCGCCTCCACGGGTTTCTCCGTTCCATCGTGAGCGATCGCAACCCTGTTTTCATGAGCTCCTTTTGGCAGGAGTTGTTCCATATACATGGGACCAAGCTGCGGTTCAACACCGCGTACCACCCGCAGACCGACGGGCAGACAAAGGTCCTCAACCGTTGCGTGGGAACGTACTTGCGCTGTTATGCGACTGAGCAACCTCGACAGTGGACCCAGTGGATCGCATGGGCGGAGCTATGGTACAACACGTCCTATCAGTCCTCCACGGGCGTCACCCCCTTTCAGGCGGTCTACGGCCGCCTACCCCCACCCATATCGTGCAACTTACCTGGCGAATGCCAAGTGCAAGCCTTGGCCACCGACCTCCAGGACCGGGACGAGGGCATCCGCCAACTGAAGCACCATCTGGCATGGGCCCAGCAACACATGCTCCAGCAAGTTAATCGTCACCGACGTGAGCTGATACTCTCGTCGGGCGAGAAGGTGTTCGTCAAGTTGTGGCCATACAGACAGAGCTCCTTGATCGTCCGACTACATCCCAAGCTCTCGGTCCACTATTTTGTCCCCTTCCTCATCTTAGAGAAAATCAGAGAGGTGGCCTACCGTCTGCAGCTCCCCTGCGACTACCGAATTCACCCGATTTTTCATGTATCGCAGCTGAAGAGGGTCATTGGGGACCACCCCCTCCAGGCTACATTACCGGACGGTTTAGCAGTTGATTCGGTCCCTTGGTATGAGCCTGATGCGGTTCTGGGAACACGGATCGAAGACATTCAAGGGCGAACAGGGCGACAGGTTCTCATCCAGTGGAAGGACCAACTGGCCGAGGAGGCTACGTGGAACCTGGAGGAGGAGATCAAGGCACAGTTTCCAGAGTTCGGCCTTGAGGACATGGTCGTTGTGGAGCCCGGGGGTGTTGATACGAGTGCGGAAGACCACATCATCGGTAAGCGATACGCAAGGGTTTACACGAGGCGCGCACGGGACCCGGGCGCGACTTGAGGATGCGCCGGGATGGATCGTGGGACTTTTGTTTTTTCAGTTATCTTGTCATGTGTCTTTTCTTATTATGTAATTGTGCCTTCTTATATATATGAGGGGAGGAGACCTATTCGGGCATTATGTATGCTTTATCTTGGAATTAAGAATTTTGGAGGAGGGTTACGACCCAGCGTAGCCCTAGCCTTTTCGTTCATATCACGGTGATAAACGCTTGATATAGAAATGAAGGAGAGTTGTAGCATGTGAAATTAGAAATATAATATTGAGCGCAATAGCGTAAAGTCGTAAACACAAAGGACAATGGGATAAAGATCAGGATCTCGACTTGAGACGGGTGTAGAGTTCTCTGGTAACTTATTTTCTATGGTCTATTTTCTTAAAGTAGTTTTGGAATTCAAGGGAAAACTTTCATCTACAAAGAAGGGGATAAGAACATGACGAAGGACTCGTGTCAATGTTGCTCTCCCCTCAAGTAAGCTAGTGAAGTAGGCTTCAGTCTCTAAAGGTTATGTCATAGAGATAGAGGTTTTACTTGAAGGTGGCTGATAGCATTTATATCCTTTTTGAGTGGAAATGTATCATATGAAGACATATTTTGAAGCTCGGGAATCTAACTTTCCGAGTAGATTTGTAGACGTGAACAAAACATTCAAGTTTGCAAGTTACTTGGTTTAACTTCGAAGGTCTTCATAGAGGATGGAAATCAAGAACACTCGAAAAGATTTAGTTATTAGATAAGTAACAATGATAATTTATTCCCTACAATTTTGGGAAACCTCATTCTGGACTGGAGTCACTATGCAATGGGTTTGATAAATGATCTCATGATTAGCTAATTACATATTGCAGTTACTCTCAAGTGTATTACAAGTCATTATCAAAATGAAAAATTTTGATTTTGGCATTGAATTGTGTAGCAATCAAGTTTTGAATAAGTTAAAAGTAAGAACAAAAACCCTTTATTAGTGAGGATATTTCCTCTTCATGAGGTAAACTGACGTTTTTTGTTTGCTTTATGTTTTGCCTATAAATAGGCATGTAACAGTTATGCAATGGTAAATAGAAAATCCAAGAGACCACTTGTTAACTTTCTTCTCCTTCCTCGTCCAAATATGGTATTAAGAGTCAATCTCTCCTACATGATTTCACGCTACTCTTCTTTTGATGGGATTGAGGTTCATCGATTCTACTTTTGATGCAGACGAAAAACTCCCCCCCCCCCCCCCCGACAATAATTGTACCTCTGTTATGCCTCTTCAATAATAGCCTTCTTGGACGCGCCCTTTGCAGACTCATCGCCCCTTCCACTGACAGTGTCAGACTCATCACCCCTTGTTATCATTGAAATCTTCCTGGTCACAATTGAATACTTCTTCGTAGTAGTTAATGAAACTCATTAATTAGGATATTGCATACCGTGGGCTTCTTTTTGCAATTCAGCTAAGGCATCGCCACAACTTTTAGTGTTATATTACAGTTGTAATGCCTTCCTTGGATGCGCAGTTCTCCATTTGTCGTCAAGTAAAGTTTCTTCTTCTTCCTCCGGTAACATCATTCCTTTCATCTTGAGAACGCGTTCTCCTCACCTTCATTATCCTCCAAACTCAAATTGACATATTTTGCTCTCCTTGAGTTTGCAAAACAGGGCTGGGGTGTTAAAATATTAAATTATTTTTGCAATTTTTTTATCAACTTATTTAGTCTATTCTGTTATTAGTCAGGATATTCCCTCATTACGAGGTGAATAAATAATACATTTTCCTTCATTGCTTTTTGTTTTGCTTAGAAATAGACTTGTGATAAGTATGTAATGGTTTAATACATTATCAAAGAAATTTCTTATCCACACTCTTCTTCTTTCTCCAAACAACATTTATCCAATGTATCTGATACATTCATAAATGTAAAAACATGCCACTACATTCGACAAAGTGGTTTTATAATCCCTATCAATGGTTATATCAACTCATGAAAAACCATACTTAAAACATACCGGCAATATTTTCTTTCAACATATTATGTTGGCAAGGAAACAGCCTCTCTAAAATGGTCAGCTAAAAGGTGATCTAGAACATTGATTAGGGTGAGTCAATTGTAAAAGAATGCTCATATTTCCAAATCAAGAAATGACCTCTCCATGATACAAAGGCAAAGACACATGCCTCAATCTCTTCCCAAAACCACATTAATGGGATCCTCATAATTGGATATGCCAGTTTTATTTTGGTATGTGTTAAACAAAATAAAACAATAATGATAGACATTTAGTGAAAGAAATAGGGAAAATGAGCATTTCATACCATAGGACCTCTCCACACAATTGGAGCATCTTCCTTGACAAGAAACCCAATGGACATACAGTGCACACCATAGTTCACCATCGGAACCATCTTCATGTCTGAAGTGAGGCAAAGCCATCACGTTGTTACGATATTCAATTAGAATAAAAGCAATAGAAGAAACTGTAAAAGTATAGCCCTAATAACACAAAGTGCGCTACTGAATAGGCAACAATCCAAAACAATGTAGCCATGATAAAATTGGGGTATTTGTGATTAAAAAATTAAACTACTCAGTATAGCCAGCTTTCACGGGGCCATACACTAAACAAACGTGAGGAAAAAATCTCGTGTATCACAAAGAATTCTCCAATATCATTTTCTTCAAATATAGGAGATCATAGGCTAAGGACAAAACAACATTAAGCTTATGATGCGCACCAGGTCAGCTTAGAGATAAAGTCATTTGCATGGAAACAGTTCACCAGCATTCAATACCTTATAAAGAAATTTCACGCAGTAATAATCATTAACTTAGGTCATTGCTCCGTTGCAAACAAACTCGGTATTCCATATATGATATACCCAATTATACAAAATCTGTCCACAATGTTGTCTACAATGTGTTCACACTCCATTAAAATATTCTCCATCAACAAGATCATAAGATTAGGTCATAACGCTACTTGGCTCCACGATTAACAACTTCACAAACCAATCCCAAACTATTAGTTCTTAACAAGAACTGATACATGCATCCATTAGTATATCAAATGAACATGAAGCATCCAACATAAAAGTTTTGGAATCCAAAAAACTGCAATGTTTCGGCCCAAAATCAGTAAACAAAAAAGAAAGGGAGAATAAGATAATAGGTTTGTCGCTGGCATAGATAAGACTCGGGTCGCCAATCATCAAATAAGGATTCTTTGTCTCACCACGTTCGAAGAAACAAACTATAAGAAACGAATGTTCTAGCGAAGGGCCATACGGGACGGAGGAAAAAGGTCGTTGGTTTACTCTTCATGCGACGAGAATTCTTTAATCCCAACATGCGGTGTCCAGACGACATTTTAAGCAACTCGATGAGGCTTGGCAACTAAAATCATATAATGAAACCAAATCCAAAATGAACTGATTGATTCAGTTTGGTCTCAATGTTGTTCAAACACTGACGAGCCGATGGAATCCAAAACAATAGTCACTCGATGCCACAGGGCTTCGTGGGAGTTGCAAGGAGTTCTGACCATATGAACTTCGGGGGAGGCTTCCGTAGAGTATTTGAAAGATCCTTTTGGATGAAAAAGAAAGATGAGACAAGGTAATAAGGATTAAGACAAGTTGAGATGTGTAAGAAGAGTGAGGATAAGACAACTAAACAGGATGGTGACCATATCACCTGAGGGCCAATATCATAATATGTGATCATCTATTTTAGGGTATGTGAAATGTGTTGAGTATTGTTGAGTTCCTCCTTCTCCTGGCATGGTATCATAACCGAATGTCATCCTTGGTTAATCTCGCCGGGGTCTTCGATGGAATTTTAGATCTTACGTTGTGGATTGTGTTTCGTCGACAACGGGATTACGTTGACTGCTTCCTTGTTGAATTTCGTTATTTGTGTGCGACTTCGTGCAAAGGTTAGATTATGTTTGCACCTTGCTTCTTCGATGGATTTCCCGATTATTGCAGAGGTTTGACTGCGTGCGACCTCACACATGGGCTTTATTTCGTCGTCTGTTGCTTTCTTTCCAAACTACATGCAGAGATTCGGCGTCTGATGCCTTCACCGTCTCCTATTGGGCCAGATATCCTTCATGTATGATATCCTTCCTTGGTGACATCACCAGGATCTTATCCATACTACAAGAATTTTCTATGTATGTCTGATTAATCCAAGTCTACCGCTAAAGCTCCAAAGAATAAAAACACTTTAAATCGAAAAACAATCACTAATGTGATTCATTCCCACCTCACAAATCGCAAATTAAAAGGCAAAGATAACTATCTGTTGTGTAAGAATGTGGTTATGATGAGTTTGAAGGATCACGGAAACGTGGATCACCTCAGTATGGATCCTCCCCTTGAATCATCTCTGGGAGACGTGGAGTGGCGCATGGAGGATGCCAACTTGGTGAATCTCATATGGGACAGTATGGACATTCATGTGTCGGATCTCGTTTCACATTGCTCCAGTATGAAACAACTATGGACCTATCTGGACATGCTCTATTCCGGGAAAAATAACGTGAGTCGCATTTATGAGGTGTCTCAGGCATGAACTAGAAGTGTCATGGGCAATAAGTCAATCACCGAGTACTTTGGAGATTTTTGTCGCCTCAATGTGGAATTGAATGTCTTACTCCCGATTACTGATGATGTAAAGTCTATGATAGTGTGGGAGACCTGTTGGCAATGATGACATTCTTAAGAAACCTATGTCTTGAATTTTGTGCAGTCAATTCTTATATCTTACGAAATGTTTTGTGACCATTTTATTTGAGGCATACTCCACGATGTATGTCAATGTAAAACTTTTGGCAACAAGCCTCGCCCTGTATCTATCAATTTGACCATCTAGTTACTATTTGCCCACAAACACTCATCAGTATCCAATACATCAACAAAACCAGATGGGACCAATGTCCAAGTATCTGGAAATGAGAGTCGGCATTTAATCATCCATAATAGCTTTCCAGTGAGGAATACTAATAGCTTCTTGATAGAAAATAGGAAGAAAGATTCCTGATAGAGCCCTTGCAAATCTGCTACAAATAGTGCTTAACAATATTAGCGAGAGGATGTTGAGTGCAAGATTGGAAACCCTTCTGTAAGGCAATTGGGGCATCAATATCATAATCATGCAGTGGGGAAGAACCTTCCAAAGGATGTAGTCTTGTGAGCTAGGTGATGGGCAATTGAAGTAGGAGGAACAACAGAAAAAAGAATGTGATATCTTCGTTTGTACGTATGAATGATAGGAAAAGGGGATGGAGGTGAAGGTGGAGGCATCAGATTTGGTAGAGGAGAATGAATTATAGTAAAGAAGTTAGAAGTTGTAGGGACCCGACAACATGGAATAAGGAAAGTCATGACTAAAGATTTGTCTTTCACAGAGAAGGCGTGGATTCGAAAAAGGTGACATCAACAGAGATATATTGTCTAGTTAATGGATCAATGCAACGGTGTACCTTTTGAGTATGAGAATACCCCCCTCCCCCACCCCTCCCCCACCCCACCCCACCCCCACCCCACCCCCACCCCACCCACACATACCCACACCCTGAAAAATACATTTCGTTGCACGAGATGAAAGTTTCTCACGCCCTTGAGAAGGGACATGAACATAGACGGTACATCGAAAGACTCGAAGAGTTAAAGGAAAAGGGGTAGAGTCGGGATAGAGAATGGAAAATGAGACTTCCTAACGCAAGGTGAGTCGTGGAAGTGAAAACTAAACCTATGCAAACCCTAGGTGCGGTGTCATGGAAAAGTCCTAATCAAGTATAAACGACGCACACATGTAATAATGAATTTGAATTAAATTGTAAGTGGATAATTATAAATAATTACAGGCTTAGACAATAAACACAAAATAAAAGCAAACTTTAATTTCAAACCCAAACTATGGATTGCCCAAGATTAGAGAGCAATTGATTTTACCCTGCAAATCAAGACAAAAATCAAGAGACAAACAAGTATACCACCGCATCCATAACGATATAGTTCAGATATACAATGGAAAGAAGAATAAGTCTCAAAATAATGACTTGCGCATGTATGTAGAGGCATGGTTTTGTGGTGGTGACGATCTGGAGATCTTACAACATTGGGAGGAGGATGGCGGGGGGAGTTTGGAAGGGTGGAAGGACTGCACTTATCCAGACAACCTCTAACGACGAGGAATGAGATTGTGGTGGGGGTGTCGGGCGGCTGGAATGGGAGGGGCGAAGGCTGGAGGTGGGGTGCGGGTGAGATGAGGGATCTGGAAAGAGGAGGGAATGGAAAGGCCTGGAAAGCTGGGGAAGAAGGCTGGCAGTGGTTGGTTGAGCCGCCGATAGTGTTGGAGGTAAGGATGAGGAGTCGGCGGTTGTGGGGCTCGTGGGATAGAGGACTTGGGGATCGACGGAAGGTGGGCTGCAACTTTGATGTCAGGGATCGAAGGGGAGTGGTGGGGTTGTGGCTTGTCGGAATCGAAGGGTGAAATGGAGGGGGCGGCGGCTCGAGAGATGGAGGTGGGTTGCGGCTCGGAATCGAGGGGGAATGGTGGTGGCACCGGGGAGGGGGAAGGGATGGGAGAATTGGTGGGGGATAACCCTATGAGTCGGCACCTAGAGGGGTCACGAAGTCGGCACTGTGAGGGGGATCGATGGCTCTTAAAAATCTGAACTAAAGCTGTGATGCCTCACCTCTAACATACACGGCATATAAATAGAGAATGGGGACTACGGAAACCAATTTGGATAGCTCATAATCCGCGTTCATATTGGTTACGACCAACACTAAATAAATGAGACTAATAAAAAGATATAAACATGTATCTATCGTGACCAGAACCACAGGAGGTTGTACCATTTTGACACCAATATAGTTACGTTAGTAAACTCGAGGAAGAGGAGGAATGAGATTCCCTATAACAGGCATAAGGAGAGCAGAAAGGAGTAGTAGCTGAAATAGGAGTGATAGTAGCAACAGTTTGAAATGGAATATAAGAATCAACAATTGGAAGGGGGAATATCAGACTCGTCGTCCACATTACCCATCTCCTCTGATGTGAGCCAAAGTATTTTCCCCCTCACGGAATATAACATCCATAGTGCAAAAAACGTCGGGAGGAATGGTGATAGCAACGATACCCTTTAGTGGTGAAGAATCCAATAAAAACATTTTTTTTATGAATTAGTGTCTAATTTGTCACAGTTAGTTTGATGGATGTGAACAAAGACGACACATCCAACATGAGGAGGAAGGTGAGATGTGTGAATACATTTAGTGTCTAAACCAGATATGGGAGAGGCATGTTGAAGCGTGTTGGAAGGAAGGTGGTTAATGAGAAATGTAGCGACGAGAACAACTTCGCCGCAAAAAAACTTTGGAAGATTCATGGTAACCAAAAGACACCTAGCAACCTCAAGGAGGTATTTGATCTTCTGTTCAGCAACGACTTCTTGGTAGAGGTATGCACACATGTGGTTTGGTGGATTATACCATTACCGGCAAGATAAGCTCCAGAAACACCCCGGTCATCATACTCACCTTATTTTCACAATGTCACTACGAAGAACCCGAATAGTACCTCCAAATTGAGTGACAATTATTTTGTGAAGAGTTTAAAACAATTAAAAAGTTCGCTTTTCTTCTTTAGTAAGTAACCTAATCATAGATGACTAGATAAAGAGAGCGCAAGGAAAGGTCCCCCAAACATTAGTGTGAATCATATCGAAGGAAGTATACTAGGAGAAGAAAGATTACTTGGACAGAGCCGTACATGTTTAGATAGTTCAAAAGCATCTTAAACAAAAATTTTAAAGCAATGGTAAACATAGGAAACATTTTTAAGAGATAAGAGGGAGACGGATCTCTAAGACACCGATGCCATCTCTAAACATTTGCAAATGAGGGAACACGGGTATTGTAAAGGCAAGATGTTTTTGATCCAAGATATACAGTCCCCCGCAATTCCTACCACTGCTAATGTGTTGCTTCATTGTCAGATTATAAAGAAACAACCATCAGAAAGAAATGTTACTGAGCAATTTAAGTAATGGGTTAAACGGTTGATAGACTGTAAATTATGAAGAAAAAGAAACATGTAAAATAGATAGAAGGGGCATAGCAAGGTAACACGATACAATTCTTTTGCCAACAATGGAAGAAAAAGAACAATTAGTTGTGATGAATTTATCACGACCAGAAAGGAGTCTGCATGAGGTAAAACTTGATGGTGCTCATGTCATGTGATTAGTCGCGCCATAATCAATAATTCATTTAGACTGGGTTGCGGATGCAAAGTTTGCGCTTAGTATACCTAATGTAGCAAAGACAGGGGTGGAAGAGTCTCCCTGGGGGCGCAGAAGATGCCTCAGAGCATCAAATTCTTCAGTAAAAAAAATTCATGATGAGATGTTATCAGTAGGATCCTCATGAGCTTCGCTGGTATTAACAGTATATGGTGTGTTGACTGGTTGCGGTACCTCCATGTCCACATCCACCAGTTCCCCTTCCTGACGGGGCAAAATGAGGATATAAGTGGAAGCAAGACTCCCAGGAGTGATCCTTCTTTCCACAGTAATCATAAAAGTGGGTCGGACCTGAGGTGAGCATTCCACGTCCAATTCATGTAAGAGCAAAATAGTTTGTCATCCTGTATGAACTAAGAGAGCGACGCCAGTCCTCATTTACTAAGAGCATGTTGAATGCTTCCCAAAGGGTAGGGAGAGGCTGACCGTGCAAGACATAAGACATGAGTACGTATAGTGTCAAAGTTCATACTCAGTCCCATGAGGAGAACATGAACTTAGTTGAGATCCTCCTTTTTCTTTGACGCAAGAGCATCAACATTGCGCGCTGGAGTGAAATCCTCAAAATAGTCAAGCTCTATGTAGACTCGTTCAAACTTATACAAGTAGGTTGTAATACTCGCAGAGCATTGTTTCAACTCTAGAACACGGCGTAAGCTCATAAACCTATGTTATAGAATTTCCAATCTGAGAGTTCTTCGTGTGCCCGTGTCCAAATCTCAAAGAAGAATCCATCTGCATGTAGCATTGATAGACTATAGGGGCATTCAGTGAAACAACTAAGAGACAACAATGGGTTGTCAGAATCTCACTTCCTCCATGAAGGATTGGTATGAGGTAGTTGAACAATGGTTCATCGATGTATCCATACAAATGATGACTTCTGATGACATGTTGCACGGCTCGAGAACACCCGAGATAATTTGTACCATCCAAAGGTACAATGATAATCTGTAAGGATCCAGAGTGACCATCAGTCCAAGGCGGATCACTTATAGAGGAGGTTCAAACACTTAAGGTTGAGTTTGAGATTGAGTCTGAGGCGCCCGCCATATAGAACATGCTTGATCATTAGGAAATAGGAAGAACCGAATACGAGGCTTGAACAATCGGAAGGAAGCAACAGAAATGAAGCAAGAACCGCATCAGGAACAGGTTGTTGCAGGGATCCGAAGGGATTGAATTGGTTGCAGGGGCAGATGTCGGATCGATGTAGGAAGCGAGACGGCAGTCGAGATCTATCACTAGAGAAGTGTCTCACCGAGATGTAGAGTTCCCAGTCAAACAATACTAATCGAAGAAGAGAAATAGTGTAGTTGATATCGTAGACAGTGATGATGTCGAGATCGACGAGATAAATGGTTCAGTATGACGCAGACGATGACTGTCGAGATCGATGTGTTGTATACTGTCGATTTTGAGATCGACGAACCTACGTTGTTGGGAAGGAATCTACGCAAGCATCATAAGTAAAGAAAGAAGCCACGGAACAAGGCTGGGACATGTCGGGAGAGATTTCACGTAGAACCCTTAAGAGTTGTAACCCTTAATAGGGTAACCAAATTGAGAGAAATGAATAACATTCTTAAGTTTATTCTCCCTATATGGGTATATATAAGACTGTACAAACGGCCAAAACACAAATAGACAATGTGGGATTATTACAAAGGACCTAACTTAAATACACATAAATATATACATATAATTCAAATGTTCATGCCAACACTACTGTCAAGATGGTTTCTTCTACAAGTCCCTACCAAAATTGCTGCTAAGACCCCCTTCAAGAGCTAGCAATTCAGCCAAATATGTCTCTTCTTTATAACTACTCCCAATAATCTCTCAACCTTGTCATGTCGCCTGAGGATACTCAAATTTAAACGGGTTGGCCCAATTGGGTGAATAACTCATGCTGAACAATACTTTGAATAGCAAAACACTGCCAAAAACCAAAAAAGCTATGGTATCAGTGGTTTGTATAGAATGTTATGCCCTTCCCTTAATGTATTGGTTGCGGCAAACTCAACCTATGATGTGTTGGTTACTCGCACATGAACTAATATAACCGTATGATGGACGACAATCGAGCAATGAATTTCAGTGTCTTTATTTGATAACCAATCTGGTATGGTGGATGAATATATTGATGAGTTACCTCAGTTGGTGACTCATGTACCCGGTTTGACAGCAGCAAATTAAATGGGCTAGTCTATACGTGGCTTGCAACTAGACATTTTGAGCTCATTTGCACATTCACAATCCATCAGTCTTAACCCGGGCAATGAAAAAAAACACTGAAATCTAGCTCCACCTCATTGCAGCCATTCTTATTTCATACCTCTCAACACGGACTATCCATCGCCACTTATAAAACAATTTCAATGGCATCCATCCCTTCCACCCCATAACACCTGCACCTGTCATCACACCACCCAAGCGCATGGATGACCACATGCAAACTACATTTCCACGTCTTCCATGCCCACCCAACTTGACATCCACCTAAATCATACAATACCACCGCTTGTCCAACCGGGAATGCATGGACCTCCTTAATAAGTCCTATATTTCAGGGGTAAGAAGAGCTATTTTTATTTCTGTCCCACGAGTGCCAGAATAAGAAGCTGCAAGCACTTATTGGCTGAGAAGATGAGGATATTGGTATTTAAGATTGAAGGCCTTGGAACAGGATGATCACACTCCCAAGTAGATTATAATGCCCAATTTATAAGACTCAAATTGTCATTCGTTATGCCTCAAAAACAAACTCTAGGGTGGGTAATGTTGCAGACTATGCATAATTTATGAGTAATAGGCATAAAGTGGAAGTTGCACTGATTATGAATGAACTCTGGAAGAATAAAGGCAGTTATCTATGGTAGACAGTAATGAACTATGGACATTGGAAAGAAAGAAGAACAAATGTAGTCATCCAAGTAGAGGAATAATGAAGAATGAATGCTGAATATAAGAAAGAATAAATGCAATCATCTATGACAGAGCAGTAATGATGGATGAAAATTAGAAATAGGGAAGAATAAATGTAGTCATTAATGGTAGTAATAAATAGTTACAATAATTGAGAATCAGGGCTAAGAATCTATTGGATAAGTAGTAGTTTAGTCATTCTATTTAACAAGGAATCTTACTAGAAATGGGTTACATAAATTGAAATCAAATTTTTGGCCAAATTGTTGAGCTAGGAGAGAGTTTCACCCTCATGTTTGTACGCAGATCATCGACGGGACTAAGCGAGATCTTTCCCCTCTCGACTGTTTACCTTAAGTTCTCCCACTGTCATCATCTCTAATACAATCATCCGATTTACGGAAAAAGAAGATAGATGCATCACAGGGATTTATGAGAAGAAATCGAGTGCAAGTATTGATTTAAGAATTTTCATAAACTCAGATCGGCATAAGAGATGTAGATAATGTGAGAAATACAAAGAAAGCAGGTGGTAGGGAAATAATAAGGAATGAAGGAAGCGAAAAGAAAATCAACGAATATCACAGCGCATCATCTTGACGAAGGTAATGTTGCATAGGAAATTTCAAAGAAAATGATAAAAATTTACAAGTGTTGTCTTTTTTTATCATCTCTTTTAAGAAATTTTCTCTTTCATTTATCTTGTTGTCTGGACTTCTTTTTCATGGCAGTAGTGTACTCCTTTTGAAAGGATGGTGAAGGTCCTTTATTTATAAACCAATTTGTGGGTTCTATGTTTTGGCGAATTTGGTCTTCTCTCCTTTTTGGACGAAAACTTATTTTAGCCGAACCACGTCATTTTAATCTCTCTTGGTTTGATCATTTTGTGTTTTACTAATCGGTGCTTCTGCTTTCAGCAAGTACAGTAACAATATAATGAAAAACAAGACAAACTAATATGTAGGCCAAAGTGATCCATAAAAATCTCTTGATTGGGTCGGCCAAACATAAGGCAAGGGCAATCCTAACTAAACGCATTGTATTACCGGGTGTACACAAGTCCAATAGAAGGCCACACATAAGGCTGCAAACGGAGGAAGCACCTTAAGGACCTACAAAATTCCAAGCCTGCTAGGGTGCAACTGTGCAAGGTCCACCATAGTGAAAGAATAAGGATACCAATCATCCTTCCCTCTTCCAAAAAACATTTTATCAAATCCCTTTTATTGGATTCTATTATAAGCTGTTTTGCTTCTCTTATAAATAGAACAGTACTGTAAGACTACAACAAGTAAATGCTAATGAAATTCCACTAACCTGAATGTTATATATTCTCCTCACCAACCTCGTGCAAAATACTCCCAACCTTCTATCTCCAAAAGTAGCTTGGATGATTAAAGCCAAATCCTCTTCATAGGATTTCCTTTGTTTGAAACCTTACTCTAATTCGTAATCAAACCTCCATAAAACCCAAGATTTTAATAGAAAAGGGAGTTCTTCTGAACCCCCTAATTTTGAATACTGAGCTAAATCAAATTAAAATTTCGATTCACTACTTAAACTAAATAATATTCCAAACAAAACTCAAACTTGCAGCAATCCTCTGATTTTCCCCAGCTTTTAAGACAAGCTCAAGTGTTTTGGAGAGTGTAAATTTGCACTGCTGGAGGGTATTTTTAAAGGATGAAATTGCGAATTTTGTATCTAGGCCACATAAAAACTATCCAAAAAGACAATATTTCACTCTCTGGCAGCAGGTGCATTGATCTGTTAGGCTGATTAGTTAATTTAGATATAAGAAAATGATGGTTTTACTTCCTATATGCTAAACAAAACCGACTAAGAAAGAGAGGAAATAAACAAACTAATATTATTTTTGTGGTTTGGTAAAGCTACTTTTTAAAAGGTAGTAGTGAAATCAAATAATTTTGGTTTGTTCGGTAACTGAATATTCATACATGCATGGATAAAACTGGGCATAAATGCATTTACTAACGTATTGAAGACATGAACATACTAATGAGGTTTAAAATGGTTGATCTTTGTTCAGTAGAATTTGTAAATACTAAAAATTTTAGATGAACATGTTGTGTGTTCCGGCTTGAGATCGAGTGATAGGGCGGGGGCGGACAAGGGAGAAGTCTCTTAAGGGATTTGAGTCGCCCTTCTTAGATCCCGGAGAAGCTATGGTGGCGGAGGAGTTGATCAGAGGAGGAACCATGAGGAGCGGGCGGTGTGAGCTTGGGTTGGCGGAGCGGCGCTGCTTCTTGCGTGACATGCGGGTTACATGAGGAAGAAAAGAGGAATGGGGGAAAGTGAGAAGAGAGAGGGGGAAAAGAAAAGAGAGGAGAGAGAAAGAGAATTTTGGAATAATAATGTGTTACTTCTAAAGAGTCCAAACTCAAATCTCATGTAGGGGGTTACATCCAGTTCAAGAGCCCCTCACCTGGGCCATAATACAAGTGAGATAAAATATAACGTGCACAAATTTAAAACATAAATATACAATAACGTGCGAGATAAAAATACAATCACTCCTTGGTGGACTGAACTCGACATTGATATGTTCGCCCCCAACGTGGGTCCATAACATCTCCTTCTCCGTCGAGAGACATCTTGTCCTCAAGTTGTGGCGGCAAGCGAACTAATGACTCAGTCGGAGGGGAGGCCACGAATGGCTTTAGTTGATACACATGGAAGACATCGTGTATGCGAACCTCTAGTGGAAGCTGGAGCCGATAGGCCACCTCGTTGATGCATTGGAGGATCTAAAATGGGTCATAGTATTTGGGGCACAATTTGTTGGAGGGAGGAGCGGAGGTCGAGGTTTGGCGGTAAGGCCGGCATTTCAGCCAAACACAGTCACTGATGGCGAAGGAAAGCTCGTGGTGGACAAAACTTTCATGCGGTGCTGAGCTTGGAGGAGACGCTCTCGTGCGGTAGTCAAAATCTAATCTTGGTCGAGGAGCTCCCGGTCGACGGTTTCAAGCAATGAGGTGCCCCCACCGTAGAATAGTAGGAAAGGAGGATCACTCCCATAAATCAGTAGGAAGGGCGTACTCTGCAGCGCAGTGTGGTAAGAGGTGTTGTAGCAGTATTCGACCCAAGATAACCACCTAACCCAGTCCTTGGGACGATCCCCGGTGATGCAGTACATATACATTTTCATTGTGTGTTTAACCACCTTGGTCATCCATTGGACTGCGGATGGTAGGCGGTGGAGAAGGCCAATTTGGTGTCGCTGAGGCCTGAGAGTGAAGATTTCCTTCCAAAACCGGCTGGTAAAAATCTGTCGCGGTCAAATACGATACTCTTCGACATCCCATGTGCATGGAACACCCATCGAAGAAATTTTGCGCGACAGTTTCAGCAATAAAGGGTCGGACCAAGACAATGAAGTGCGCTCCCTTGGAGAAGCGATCGACGACGACCATGAGAACGGTCTTGTCCTTGGAGGTGGGCAGTCCCTCCAGGAAATCCATGGACATGTCCGCCCAGATCTAAGTCAGAATTGGCAATGGCTGCAATAGGCCCGCAGGAAGGAGATGGTCTGACTTATTCTTCTGGCAAACAGGGCAGGCCACAATGAAGTCTTGCACCCTACGGCGTAGTCCCTTCCAATAGAACTCTGCACCAATACATTGCATGGTCTTGTGGACCACTTCGTGACATCGGTTATGGGTGTCCTACAAAATGGTGGAAACAAGGGAGGAAGTGGAATCCAAGTATAGTTGGTCCTTGTAGTGGATGAGGCCCTCACAAGCGGTCCAACAAGGGGGCAGGAAGCCCTCGTCAATGTGGTGGCGGAGCTCGGACAAAGACGGAGAAGTCTGGATCTCGCGGCGTAAAGCGGAGAGGAATGTGGTTGTGGGGCGGAAGATGGTAACGAGAGTGACCTTCGCGGAATGCTCCCGACGGGACAGAGCATCAGTTGCACGATTGCCCCTGCCTTGTATTCCACGCAGAAATTGAATTTGAGAAGTTTACTGACCCGGCGTTGTTGCGACACGGTAGTGAGGCGTTGCTCAAGAAGGTACTTTAGGCTGAAGTGGTCAGTGCGGATCACAAAAGTGCGCCCACATAGATAGGGGACGCCAGTGTTGGACAGCCTTGGCAAGGCCTATCAACTCATGTTCATACATCGGTAACTTCTGATAGTGGAGCGTTGTCTTTCGACTGAAATACGCAATGGGGTGTCCCTCTTGTTGTAATACGACCCCGCAACCCTGGCCCGAGGCGTCGCACTCCACGTGAAACTCCTGTGAAAAATCCGGAAGACGCAAAACTAGTGCAAAAACCAACGCTCGTTGGAACTCCCAAAAAGACGTTGTGGCGGCGTCACCCCAAACAAACGCATTCTTCCGCAAGAGAGCCACCAACGGTTCGGCAATGGTACTATAGCCCCGAATGAAGCGGCAATAGTAACCGGTGAGGCCAAGAAATTCGCAAAGGTCGTGCGGCTTTTGGGGTGGTGGGTCAAGCGGACACGCCTTAGAATTTCCCCGGGTCGACTGAGACCCCCTGAGCATGCAGCGCGTGGCCTAAGTAGGTGACACTACCAGTGTCGAAAGTGTAACGCCCCGGTCTACTGTGGGTGCGCTACAGGTCTGCAAACCAGTGAGATCTAAACTGGTCATCATCATCAATTGAGCTCCTGGATAAGGGAGCTCTAAACTGGTCATCATCATCAATTGAGCTCCCTTATCCAGGAGGTATGGGGTTCAAGCCCCAGCCTCAACAACCCGTCATTGGAATTAGCGACTGCGGCCAATCAGATCCGTGGAGATGGGTTAGCGTCACTGGTCTGCAGGCCTATAGCGCACCCACAGTAGACTGGGGCGTTACAGAAAAGGCACTTCGTGGCATTGAGAACGAGGCGATGGTAGTGAATCAGTTGGGGAACTATGCAAAGGTGTTGCAAATGCTCGGCCCAGGACGTACTGTTCACCAAAATGTCATCAAAAAATACAAGCACGGACTTACGAAGCAGGGGTTGGAATACCTCATTCATCAAGGCTTGAAAAGTGAAGGGAGCATTAGTGAGCCCGAATGGCATAACCGCATAACCAAGAATTTGATGATGTGTCTTAAAGGTTTTCTCTACATCGGCGGCCTCCATGCACACCTGATGATAGCCCGAATATAAGTCCAACTTGGAGAAGAAACGGACATCATGCAAATAATCCAAAAGTTCCTCAACCACTGGAATGGAAAATTTATCCTTGACTGTCTTGGCATTCAGTTCTCTGTAGTCCACGTAGAAGCGCCGCGGGTCGTCCTTTTTTGCACAAAAAGGATCGGCGAAGAGAACGGAGAGATGCTGCATCGGATGATCCCTTGTTGAAACATAGCGGTGCATTGACGTTCAATCTCATCCATCTAGAGGAAGGGGTAACGGTATGGTCAGACGTCCACGGGCGTCGTGCCTGATAGAAAATTGATGTGGTGGTCTTGTCTACGGATCGAGGGAAGGGCAACCAGTGGTGTGAATGTATCCCTAAAATCCTGTAGGAGTTGGTGGAGGTCGCGAACCCCCCCCCCCCGAAATCCATGTCAATGAGAGTGCCTGTGCCACTCAATTAGTTGAGAGACCTAGTGGTAGCACATTGTGAAGCGGTCTAAATCCCATGTCAGGGATCCCAAAGTCCGCAGCCAACCGACGCCAAGCACCACTTCAAACCCTGGAGGTCCACGACGAGGAGGTCGACGAGGGAATGATGGTCCAGTACGATAGGGACCCAGCGGAAGATGCCCGGATACTCCATCTGGTAGCCGTTCGCAACAGACACATGAACATGTGATGGATCCTTCGTCGGTATACATCAACACGACTGCGAGGTGTGACAGGAAAGTGTAGTCGGGTGGTGGCAATCTGGCTAAAGAAGTGAGTACTGCCCGAGTCCATGAGCGCAAAGGAGGGTGTGTCCCCCGAGTGTGAAGGTCATCTGGATCGTATGACCCTCCTGAGGCCCGAAGATGGAGGAAGGGTAATCTCTGGAACTCATGTGTCTGCATCCTCATTGTCATCATCTAAAGGGTCGTCCACTTCCACCCAGAAGAGACATTTGCATTGGTGGTCTGACCGTCGCAATTGAAACAGAGGGCTTTGGCGCGGCGGTCAGCCATTTCAGAGATGGAGAGACAGTAAAAGAAAAGACGGGTGGCTCGAATCGGCCCACTTAGAAGAGTCGGGAGGTGGTTGCCCTGGGATGGAGTCGATCCGGGCGTGGAGGGAGGCCACCATCGATTGGAACATTTCCATTAGTTGTGTCATGGTCATGAGGTTGCACGTGGTTGTAGTGAAGGACGAGGTAGAGGAAAGAGCCCGGAATCGTAAGCAATGACTGTGTGGGGACTGGTCGTAAGGCAATCAGCCCCAGGCGGGGTATGCACGGATCGCGCGGCGCATAGACGCGTGTGTGGCCTTCGTTGGTGGGTTGAGCGATGGATGCTCGTATCACGTCGGCAGAGGGGGGAAACGTTGTCGGAGTCATCGTCGGCGAGGAGTGGCTCTAATACCAAGTTATTGTGTGCCCCGGCTTGAGATCGAGTGATAGGGAGGACAAAGGAAAAGCCCCTTAGGGGATTTGAGTCCCCCTTCTTGGATCCTTGAGGACTATGGTGGAGGAGTTGATCGGAGGAGGAACCGTAAGGAGCGGGCGGTGCGAGCTTGGATCGGCAGAACAGTGCTGCTTCTTGCGTGACCTGCGGGTTACGTAAGGATGAAAAGAGGAATCAGGAAAAGGGGTAAGAGAGAGAGGGAAAAGAAAAAAGAGGAGAGAGAAAGAGAATTTGGGAATAATAATTTGTTACTTTTAAAGAGTCCAAACTCATCCCATGTAGGGGGTTCAACCCGGTTCAAGAACCCCTCACCTGGGCCATAATACAAGTGAGATAAATATAACGTGCACAAATTTAAAACATAAATATATGATAACGTGCGAAATAAAAATACGAGCACTCCTTGGTGGACTGAACTCAACATTGATATGTTCGCCCCCAACGTAGGTCCATTTCAAAACCACCATAATTTCCCATGTACCATAAGGCAAATTAATTCAAAAGATGATACATTTCAAAAACAATCATTAAAATGGTTCAGTTGATAAATGCAAACATATCCATGAAATATATATGTATATATATATATATGATGTAATAATTCACGCTGAACCTGCAAAAGTCAAGCTAATGACTTGCCGTCTGGAAACAATACTCTAACTAAAGATAACAGTAAAGAAATTAACCGAAATCAATCAACAAAATGGGTGGGAATGGAAGAGTTTTAAGCCTTCTATATACTCCCCAATGCATAAGTTTAGGTTAAAAACAGTGTTACCTAAGGCTCTGTTTGTGTGAGTGGACCCACCTCTGTTGGCGGTGGGAAAGAATGGGTAGTGCGAAAGGGATGGAGTCTCCTATGGTGGGAAAGGGAGTCTCACTGTTGTTTTTATATTTTTCTGCCAAAGGTGGACCGCCAACGCCCCTCCTAGAACTATTTGGGATGCCTACCTTTCCCGCCGCTTCAATCAACAGAACCTAAGATAACAATAATGTCAGCGACAGTGATGCATGGTTTTCATCTGCACTATAACAATAAAAATGAATACAGATGCTTACTGGCGTAAGGAAAGAACCTGCTTTATAAACATTTGATCATTGCATTCACAGCAAGGCAGACATGCTAAGCAGTATCCCAAACAATTTTGAATGTCATACAATATAATTATCCTTATATTATTCAGCTGCTACATAAACATATTTTTTGGCTTCTATAACCCTTTCATTCTACTATGTGAAATTCATTGTTTGATATTGCATAACATCTTTCTAATTGACTTCAATATAAAGGATAAACAGAATTATCTTGGCCTTTGACATGACAAACAGAGAATGGCACCTTCACTCACTTCAGGCTTTCCATGGAGTTTCATCATGGTAGGAATAGAAGGTCCATATATATCAGCATCCAATAAACCAACTTTTAGTTGGCATGTCTTAGCAAGAGCCACAGCTAGGTTCACTGCAAACAAAAGGGAATTTGTTTTTTAACAAGGCAATCACAGCGTGAACATTAAAAATATATTAGCCTGCACATTGGCATCGTGAGTTTAATAATTTACACAAATAATTATTATTATCCGTACTATGTTTGCATATATAAAGAAGACAATCTCAGGTGAGGGGTTATCTAAGATTTGGTTTAAATGTGGAAAGATATATTTTCATTGTGAGGGGTCATCTAAGATTTGGTTTAAAATGTGGAAAGATACATTTTCATAAATAATTTTGGAACCTGGAAGGCATTGAGGGTGTTTGTTGGCGCTATTTATATCTATGTACAACACGAAAGGTTCACCCTTCATTTTCTACAACTATGCAACCCCCCCAGCCCCACTTAAACTCTTAGTTCCATCAATGCTTGTCGTAGAGCACAGTCAAATTTTGATCTTGATGCACCATCTTCAGAAAGAAGTTGAACATCTATCTTGAAGATGTGGCAATAAACGGAAAAGAACAAGGCACAGTCATACTTCTGATGAAGGAAAAGAATAAGGCACTTTAAACATTTCCAGTGGTGAGACAAGTGAGGAAAGAGACCCTTCAACTCTGAGCTTTCCTCATGGTAAAGAGCACAGACATACTTCTGATGAAGGATGCATTGACATCATCATAAGTGTCAATTAAACTTCAAATAGTTTTTCTTTTATTTATATCTAGCTTTATGTATTTAGAAAATTATGGTTGTAATTTTATTTATTTAAATTCATGTCATGTTTGAGTTGTAATTGTGGTACGTATGTATCGAGTTATGTCATCTATGTCGTGACCCGAATCTATTATAGATCTATTATATTCCAAGTATTTAATGTCATGCATGAGATAAAGCTCAAGTTAAAGTAAAAAAAATAACCTTCTAATTACTCTTATTAAAAATTAAACCCAAAACCGACCCCATTAAACTAAATTTCATGCATGACCATCTTTCAGTAAAATTACCATAACTTTATGATCTAAAATCTACATTGAATAAACTCAAGTTTGTTGTCTTATTGACTTCCATACCTACTATTTCTATCTCTAAAATTATATATCATAATTCGGCTTTTGAGAACCCTAAATATGCTTCTTAAGTCAAAACATATATTTATCCCGAACATTTTAATCCACATTTACACCAAAATCTATTTGGAATCCACCCCATTCCAAATAAAATCTGAGATTTTGAAATTACCATGTCATAAACATCATCATTTACATCTTTTAAATATTTGAACTATTATTTAGTAACCATAATAGCCATCTCTTTGAACCTTCACAATCATTAAGTCATAATATGACTTTTCCACTTCATTCATCGACATTCCACCTTCCCAAAACTAATTACCATTTAAAACTCGCTACAAAACTCTACATATACTGCCGAACATGCACACTTCATCGTTTGGGCTACTGCTCATGTTAGACTATAAATATGGGAGTTCTATGCAGACAATTGAATGAAATATTTGATGAATGAAAATGTGTTTCTTCTTTTACCGTTGTGTGTGAGATTTGCAATCTTCTTTCTCTAATAACTGACATATGCAATGAGTATGAGAGCAACCCTTGGTAACAGACTTCCAAGGAAGGAGCAAAATCATCTCGAATAAGAAGTATTCGGGGTAATCGAGTTCAGTTGGAATGACGAAACGATGAAGGTCTGTTCATGCAAATCTAACATCCATAGCCTCGGTATCTTTGATATCTTGATTAGTTTGTGTTGTAACATGGGCCTCCCGCTCTCCGCACGAGCTTATCGGGCCGGCCGCTGTCAGGACTGCAGTCGGTACACCCCAACCTACTCTCCACTCAGTGACCGCAGTCTAAGTGGTAGGTTGTCGAGGTCAGGACTCGACCAGCTGACCACCTTTATCAGGGTGCTTACCACAGTCCTGATACCGAACTGAGCTACAGTTGGGCATCAGGACTGTGGTAAGCACCCTGATAAAGGAGGTCAGCGGGTCGAGGCCTGGCCTCAACAACCTACCACTTAGACTGCGGTCACTGAGTGGAGAGTAGGTTGGGGTGTAAGGACTGCAGTCCTGACATGGGCCAGCCCGATAAGCTCTTGCGGAGAGTGGGCGGCCCATGTTACAACAGTTTGTTAAGATATTTCTCATAAATTTTTCTGCAACCTCTATGATATACTATTTCATTTTGTTAACATAATTTTCACAAAAGATCAAAATTATTTCTTAAAAAATTTTAAAATTTCTTAACTCTTTAGTTGAATATTATTTATTTTCATTTTATATTAAGATATTCTAATAGATATTGGAAAAAAAATATCTTCCGCATTCACTTGAATTTGTAAACGAGAAACTTGAATCTTGGCGAGACACTTTAGAAAAGAAGGGTTTTAGATTGAGCAGAACAAAGATGGAGTATATAGAGCTTAAATTTAGTAGTGCAAGAAGGTCGGATGACTCTGTCATTAAATTAGGTGACCAAGATATTTCCCGTTGTGAGTGCTTTAAATATCTGGGATCGATAATTCAAAAAGATGGAGGTGTAGATAAAGATGTGATACAAAGAATCCAAGCAGGTTGGTTGAAGTGGAGAGGCGCGTCTGGGATCTTATGTGATCGTAAAGTACCATTAAAACTTAAAGCAAGTTTTACCGTACTGCAATTAGGCAAGCAATGCTTTACGGTTCTGAGTGTTGGGCAGTGAATGGTGTACATGAGCAAAAAATGGGAGTTGCGGAGATGAGAATGCTTAGGTGGATGTGTGGTCACACGAGACTGGATAAAATTAGGAATGAATGTATCAGGGATAAGACAGGAGTGACGCCAACAGTAGAGAAGATGCGAGAAACTTATTTAAGATGGTTCGGACATGTACATAGGAGACAATTAGATGCACCTGTTAGGCGTTGTGAGAGTTTAGTCACTAGACATGTTAAACGGGGGAGGGGTAGACCAAAAAAGACTTGGAATGAAACTATAAGGAAAGATATGATGTACTTAGGCATTAGTGGGGCTATGGTTAAAGATAGGGCGCAATGGCGACAAAGGATCCATATAGCCGACCCCGCTATGGTGGGATAAAGGCTTGAGTGTTGTTGTTGTATTCACTTGAATTTGTAGACATTTTCATTAAGCCTAAATAGGATTTTTTATTTTATCCTCATGGAGAGCAAGCAACAGTGAGAGGACCCGGGTGGGGTCATGTGATCCAAGCGGGGAAGAGGTGATGGAGATTTCGGCGATGGAAACGGTAATGGCAGCAGCTGGTCGGGTGGTCAGGACGAGGAGGGCGGCTGGGCTGTGTAGAGTTCCTCGTTGAAGCAACGAACTTGCTCTATGACACGGGAAAGAGTAGACGGATTTTGGACCCGAAGGCGCACCCAGAGGTGGGGTTGCAAACCACCAAGAAGGTACCCAGTAATGGTCGGGGGATAGGCCGGTTGCATGCATGGCTACCTCGATAAACTCGTCGATGTATGTGGCCACGGAGTCGGAATAGCGCACGGAGCTGAGGCGCTCGTAGCCCTTACTCGCCTGGTAGGAGTCATAGTGGTGGAGGAGTTCCTCCTTCAGTGTGGACCAGTATAGGTCAGGGACTTGTTGGCGCGTCCAATGCACCCAATGGAGCGACGAACCCTCCATATAAATAGTGGTCAGGGGAACCTTCTAGCTAGCGGCGGTGGACTGAAGGTCGAAGATCTGTTCGACACGGGTGATCCAACTGTGGGGGTCAGTGTCGTCCAACATAGGAATCTCGATCCGATGAAGATGGGTCGACTGGATATTATCCATAGCAGGGTGGAGAAACCTCATATAGTCAGGGTCAGACCGAGGAGGTTGTGGCGGTGGTGGCGGAGGAGTCGCTGGGCCGTTTACCTCCGTGGACACGAGCTCGGGAGGAGGGTGAGATCCTCAAGCCAAGCCTTAAGTTGATCTAAGCGATGGGAGTCATCAGAGGCGAAGGCATCCTTGTTGGCGTAGAGGGACATGGAACGTGTTCGGGTTATGGAACGGAGGGGACGAAGGGAGATAGCAGGCTACGGGACTAAATGGGGTGCGGCGGGAGGCGCTAAAGGGTTGTTGAAATGCTGCAGGAGGCTTGGAAATTTAGAAACCAATTGATTCTTCTAAAAAGACGAGTTGGATGAGGAGAAAAAATCTTGTTGTAAACAATGTATATTCTAGTAAATTTTGTCATAGAATTGTTGCTAATTTCATGCAGATAATGCAACGGCATCGTTATAATTAATAGGGAAATTTTTTAATATATATATATATAAGGAATCCTCGAGGCAACTGGTTGTGAAATCATCAAGGAAGCCTTCCTCCACTTTTTTATAAACATGAAGCCGAATAGACAAATTTATAACATTGAATCCACCCATTATTATTCCCTAAAGCATAGCCCTGAAGTTCCCAGTAAAATTATAGGATAACAGACAAATCATGTGAAATTTATATCTGAATAGTGAAAATTGATTGACCTGCAGTGGTTGATTTCCCCACTCCGCCTTTCCCCGAAGCAACTGCAACTATATCCTTAATTCCGTCAAGGGATGACCCCTTGGCCGCAACAGTGCCGTACCGTCCCACCGTATAGGATCCCTAGTAAGATATAAAGAAGAAAATATAAGCTAACAAGTTGCAACTTCTCCATTCAATCCGTTTAAGAAACTGGTCTGGATGTTTGTGTGTGTGTGTGTGTCTGTGTGTTGTTTGGGGAAGAAATGTGTACGATGATGCCGGGTTTCTGCGAGATGATTCCCAGCAGACGCTTCAGTGGGTTCGCGCCGACGGCAGCCATGCAAATTTCTCTGCGAAGTTTCTCTGCGATCCGAGGTGGGGGAAAGAGGGTGCAGCCCTGAGTTTATGGAGTTTTGTGAATTTGTTGTGTTTTCTGTTTCATTTACTTTTGATTTATTGGGATTTCATAATATCTAGGTTTAGTTTGGCAAGACAAAGATTATGGTCCCTATAAAGAAAATAAGCTTAGTTTTGAGCATAAAATGAATGAATTTTTTAAGGTGAGGTCGGGCGTTCACGAACGAAGGTTCATGATCACAACGTTCACAACCGCCACCACCGCGCCAAACGAAGCCTAGTATGCTGAGCTTAACAAAATTCCCTCCAGATAATCATTTAAAACTCGAGCTTGATAGGCTCATTTTGCATGGCTCGAGCTTGAGCTCGAGACCTATTTATGGAGCTCGAGTTCACGAGCTCGAGCTGCTCATGAGTCGTAGTTTCTTTATATTTATAATTCTTTGATGTTCAAAAAGAAACTTATGAGTCGGCCGGCGAATTGATGAAGAAGAAAATAAGAGCTCGAGCTCCACGGACTCGAGCTCGAGTAGAGTTTTTTCAAGACTGCTCATCGAGCTTGCGAGTCAACTCAGCTCAACTTGCACCGCTAAATCTTAACCTTACTTATTGCTTTGTCTCGTATCTTGAGGAATGCTTGATGACGCATCGGATGTGGAGAAGACGATGAAGGATGGTATGTCGTTGGTCGTTGGTGCTCAGTGAGATGCGCGGCGAGCACAAAAAGCCAGGTAAATCCTCTAATGCATATTTTTATGATAGAAGTTAAAGAAAATGATATATGCAATAACAGTGTCATCAACTTTCGCCTTATGCTGCCCTAGTTGAATACTCTGGCTGAATTTATATTTCTTCACAAATATTTTCTATTTTGAAGGTTGTATTGTCAAAAATCTGCAAACAATCATAATTTACAGTACACATCATATAATAGAGTTTCGAGTTTTTATCTTACCTCAGCACAATAAAACATAATCACAATTACTACTAAAATGTACATAATGAAAATATCTTTATTCATTAAAAACATATTTATAGATGATCGTATCTCAAACACACACACAATACGGGTTGATATGTTAAACTCTAGCTATAATCATGTTATATATAGGGCGTTGTTACATGCACATCATTCTTGGCTATGTGCGCACTAAACTCTCAAAATAAACAATAATAGTGTTTTTTCTCAACTCCACCCATTCTTGGCTATGTGCACATCAAACTCTCAAAATCCTGGATTTTGTCGTTTCTTGGAGTTCCGCCGCGCGCTTTCGTGGAGTTTCGACACTCATTTCTTGGATTTCAGCCGCCCGATTTCGTGGAGGTCCGGCACTGCATACCAGGTAAATAACAAGAGTAAAGTAATAAAATCATTATTAATCGGAGTATTTACTAAATCAGATGCTTCTCCTGTTTTAAAATGATAAGAGCATTGACAAAAATTCTGAAATTTTTTTCCTATAAGAACATCTCAGTGAATATGTTTATACACTCAAATGTGGTCATACACTTCGAACAATGTAACACCTCAACCTAGTTTTACCACAAATCAGCAGTCCGGCCGGGCCCCGTGATAAGAAGCAAACTAAGTAGCGGTAATATAAAAAAATTTGTACATAGCAGACATAAATGAAAAGTGCTAAAGGAGTACTTACAGCGGAAGTAATAAAAGAAACTAAGAGTCTGATTTCACAGAGACACTAAAATTGAAAGAGACAAAAACGCTGAAAATACTGAAATCTTAAACATAGTCTGATACAAAGAAACATTATGTTGATTTTGATACTTGTCCAATATTACAAAATAGTACTGGAATGATAAACTACTGAATGAAAGCAAACTAAAAGAGGAACATCAGCAACCACGCTCATCCTAGGCGCAACACCCCACATGTGACCCATGTAATAATAAGCCCAAAAATGGGTCAGCCCAACTGGAGAGTAAGAAAATACATGTATCATACTAGAGAATGATTATATTTAGTTTGTAAGCATGCTCTTCTAACAAAAGGCTGTGAACATAAATGTCTATTCCACTGTAATTGAATCACGTGTGTCTATTTAAATGCTTCAAGTAATAGTTCAAGGGATTTCTAAACTGCGGCGTATGCTTGAATTTGGGGCATTTCAGAATCATTCTTTTTCACGTTATAGGATGAGTTACTTCTCATGCGCATTCTAACGATCTGAGTCCTTACTAACGAACGCATCACGTTCTATGTCCCACGGTCTTGGACCCGCATCTACTAATCTATCAGAGGATGCATTCCCTCCCAAAAAGATGAGGCTCATAGGGACTACTACGCCCTATGAGTAAGATTGTGCGCCTCAATCTATCACGAGCGAAACTATCATTCGTGCCTCCTAGCTGGTCCATGTTAATATTTGGATTTTAATAACATGATCTACTAGATGTCTGAGATCGAAACATTTATTGGTTGCCACCCTAGGCACGCAATTAATTAATGCTCAACTGGTTGAAACCGAGACTTGAGACTTGGTCTCTGTGGAGTTCGGGGTCTCCAAAAGAGGGGGTGACCTCATACCTACTTTTCTCAAGGGAGAGCACTAGGACAAAGACTTAGGAAACTAAGAACAAGACCAAGGGCTCAGCGAGGAGGTTCCACCACACACCCGGAAATTCTCAGAGCGCTTCCCCTCCCAAGCCAATGCTGAGCTTGGGGCACCTTTGGAGGCTCTCTTCACCCACTTGAAGAAACTTGGGGAGAGAGAAGCCCAAAGAGAAGTCTTTCCAAATGGTGCCTCATTTGTCCTATTTATAGTTTTTCGGACTTGGTCTGCCGATAGCCACATTATGGCCTACGAGATTACGAAAATGCCCCCAAGTTTGGTCTGCCAACAGTCAAATCCCGTCATCCGAGACGCTAAATGCAGGCTGTCTCCACTTCTTGGGGCCGGGCGAGAGGGGGCAGGCCTCCTCCCATGCTCGCCCCCCTTGCTGGGGCGGGGCGAGCCCGGGAGGCCGCAAGCCTCCGGCTCGCCCCCTGCTGGGGCGGGGCGAGCCCGGGAGGCCGCATGCCTCAGGCTCGCCCCCTGCTGGGGCGGGGCGAGCCCGGGAGGCCGCATGCCTCCGGCTCGCCCCCTGCTGGGGCGGGGCGAGCCCGGGAGGCCGCATGCCTCCGGCTCGCCCCCTGCTGGGACGGGGCGAGCCCGGGAGGTCGCATGCCTCCGGCTCGCCCCCTGCTGGGACGGGGCGAGCCCGGGAGGCCACCTGCCTCTGGCTCGCCTCCTTGTTGGGGCGGGGCGAGCCCGTGAGGCCGCATGCCTCCGGCTCGCCCCCTTTTGGGGCGGGGGGAGCCCGGGAGGCCACCTGCCTCTATCTCGCCCCCTTGCTGGGGCGGGGCGAGCCCGGGAGGTCGCACACCTATGGCTCGCCCCCTGCTGGGGAGGGGCGAGAGCCCGGGAGGCCACCTGCCTCCGGCTCGCCCCCTTGCTGGAGCGGGGTGAGCCCGGGAGGCCGCACGCCTCCGGCTCGCCCCCTACTGGGGCGGGGCGAGCCCGAGAGGCTGCCTGCCTCCGGCTCGCCCCCTCTGCCCTCCTTGGGCTGGGCGAGTGGGAGGCTGCCCGCCTCCCCTGCTCGCCCCCCCCCCCCCCCTCTTCGGAATAATCTGGGGCTGCGCCCCTCGGTCTTTAGCCCGTCCGACGGCTCACCCGCTCCTCTTACTTGGGGCAGTGCCTCTTAAAAGATATTGGGCCTAATGACCTCTTGGGCCCCGTGGATCCACTCGGCGAATACAAGGTTATACACAACTGAAATACTTGAATGTCTGATATATTTATATGCTCGTACTATCAATTACTAATTACAAAACGTAAATACATGTTTCTAGTTAATTTCTCATCTACACCAAAATTATTTATGTGTTGCTATGTGATATGTCTAACCAAAAGAAATAGAGTTTCTTACCGTGAGAGTACGGCGCTCGTACACTTGACGTGGCGACATGATTCATTCTAGTACGTTTGACGATTGGTGGCCTCTTCAGATATACGTCCAAATGTACCATAGCTCTCTTCCAAACGGTGGGCACTACTACGATGGTGACGAATCAACTGGAAAAGTTAAGACGCATTGTTTATGTAGTAACCAAAATCGTAAACCCAAACTCTAAAATTTTTGAGAGGGACGAAAGATTTTTGGGATAGTTGATGAAATCACCAAAATGCATTTATTATATAATATTTTATGTTATAATTTATTAAAATGATACTTTTCACGGTAGTTTTTGTTTGTGTAATTGTAGATTATAAAATAAGTGTTAAAAGAGGACAACGCACTGCAGAGTTTTCGATCAGCAGCAAAAAGAAAAGGAAAGAAATCGAACCGTGGAAGCCGCACGACGGCAATCGAGTGGAGCTTAATTGATCATCATGCAAATTGCCAATATTTTGACTAAGTCAAACAGCCACCTTTGTGTTACTCGTCAACGGTTATATATAGGATGCTGAAATGAATTCAGGGTGGGTACTGAATTCATTTCAGCGCTTGGGTGTGCTTGGGTGTGCTTATGTGTTGACTGGAGTCAACACCCATGGGTGCTGAAATTATTTCAGCGAATTCAAATCAGCGTCCATTATGCACGCTAAATTTATTTCAGCCGTTTCACATAATTTAGGAATATTTTCTTATAAATTGAGGCTCTTTTGTGAATGAAAAAAATCAGAATTTTGAGAGCTTAAAGTGAGAGTTTACATGTGTTGTATTTGTAAGTTTTTGTGAGACATTGTATGAGAGGAAGGAGACTTGGAGGAAACTCATGCATGCGCACTGCGCAAGATTGTAAGTCTTTTGTTGTTGATCAATAAAATATTTCTTTGCTTATACATTCTTCTACAATGATCTCTCTTAGGGTCCTTTCGGCGCGCAGGTAATGGCTTTCTGGAATTGGATTTGGCCAGAAAATCAATATCTGCAGGAATTGGTTTTGTGCATAAAACCAATTCTGTTGTTCGGTTGCAGGATGGAATTCAGTGAACAGAATTAGAAATGATATTTGTAAGTTGTTCGGCTGCACAATGGAATTTGCTTTCTGGAATTAAAATTTTTAAAATTCAAATTTTTAAAAGCGCGCGCTCGGGCGAAAAGCGCGCGCCCGGGCAATAAATGGGCGCCCGGGCTAAAATATCGCGTCAGGGCAAAAAAATCGCGCCCGGGCGAAAATATGCGCCCGGGTGAAATAAACGCGCCCGGACGAAAAAATCGCGCTCGGGCGAAAAAATTCCTCCCCGGATGAAAAAATCGCGCTCGGGCGAAAAAATCGCGCCCGGGCGAAAAAATTGCGCCCCGAGCGAAAAAAATAGGGCCCCGAGAGAAAAATCGCATCCGGGCAAAAATATCGCGCCCGACCGAAATAAACGTGCCCGGGAGAAATAAAACGCGCTCGGTGGAAATAAACGCGCCCGGGCAAAAAAGTCGCGCCCGGGCGAAAAAATCGCGCCCGGGCGAAAATATGCGTCCGGACGAAAAAATCGCGCCTCGGGCGAAAAAATCCCGCACTGGCGAAAAAATCGCGCCCGGGCGAGAAAATCGCACCGGGCGAAAAAATCGCGCCCGACCGAAATAAACTCGCCCGGGAGAAATAAAACGCGCCCGGGCAAAAAAATCGCTCCCAGGCGAAAAAATCGCGCCCGGGTGAAAAACGCCCGCCTGGAAGAAAAATGAACGTCCGGTCGAAAAGCACGCGCCCGACCGAAAAACTCGTGCCCGACTGAAAAACACACCCTGCAGGAAAACGCACACTCGGTGAAAAACCCGCGCGTATGTCGAAAAACTCTAGCGTAAACATTTGATTATGCGGAAAACCTATGGGCGGAGGTAAGAATTGCTATTTGATTTTTTTAGTTCATAGTAAAAGCCATGAGTTTTCACATGAAAGCCAATATCCGCTTAAATTTCGTTGCGCCGAACACTAGAATTGGATTTCTAATCTGCAATGTCAATTCCAGAAAGTCAATTCTGTCCAAACGAACGGACCCTTATAATTTTTGTAAAACAAATCATGCGTGAGTAGTTTCATTTGTTTTGGGTGCGATATAATTACTTATTTAATTGCATGATTATTATAATTACACATCCCTCAATCTTGCGACTTGTATCCGGAAATTTTAATATAAAGCTTTGATATTTTGTGTAGCCTAAATGCGCATATCACATTCCTCCGAAAGTTCGATGCTATAGAGCGCAAATGCATACAAGATATTCTTAGTAAGTTAAGAAAATTTTCGGACTCAGTCATGGCGCTCTTTATCATTTTTCATCACCTAATTTTGTCTTATATTATGTTGGAATATTTTCACTATTATATTCCTATATTAATATAAAATATGATAATTTTCTTTTCTAAAAACTTTTACTGAAACAGCAGAACTTTTAATATGAACAGCAATAATAATAAAATTGCATGAAGAGGATGAGAAATAAAACAGAGTAAATATATAGATCAGAATCGAGCCTGGGTAAGGCGTGTGGTCACTGCCCTAAAGAAGTTGCACCACCCTCCGGTAGGGCTTTCAACCGATGCTCACTCCTCCAAGGTACAACACCCGGCTAGATCCCGAAACTCCGATGTGCGCGGACACCGAAGAAGCACAGAGCACCCGAACCACCACTTGATGAAGCAAACGTAAAGAAAAGAAAGCACGAAGAATATCGTCACAGGAACCGAGAGCACAAGAGCGTATGAGAACATATTAGTATTGCAGAAAGAACGAGTATATATAAAACTCGGATCGCAAGATCTCCTCGGTGGAAATAAATGCGCCCGGGCAAAAAAGTCGCGCCCGGGCTAAAAAATCGCGCCCGGGCGAAAAAATCGCGCCCGGGCGAAAATATGCGTCCGGACGAAAAAATCGCGCCTCGGGCGAAAAAATCCCGCACTGGCGAAAAAATCGCGCCCGGGCGAGAAAATCGCACCGGGCGAAAAAATCGCGCCCGACCGAAATAAACTCGCCCGGGAGAAATAAAACGCGCCCGGGCAAAAAAATCGCTCCCAGGCGAAAAAATCGCGCCCGGGTGAAAAACGCCCGCCTGGAAGAAAAATGAACGTCCGGTCGAAAAGCACGCGCCCGACCGAAAAACTCGTGCCCGACTGAAAAACACACCCTGCAGGAAAACGCACACTCGGTGAAAAACCCGCGCGTATGTCAAAAAACTCTAGCGTAAACATTTGATTATGCGGAAAACCTATGGGCGGAGGTAAGAATTGCTATTTGATTTTTTTAGTTCATAGTAAAAGCCATGAGTTTTCACATGAAAGCCAATATCCGCTTAAATTTCGTTGCGCCGAACACTAGAATTGGATTTCTAATCTGCAATGCCAATTCCAGAAAGTCAATTCTGTCCAAACGAGCGGACCCTTATAATTTTTGTAAAACAAATCATGCGTGAGTAGTTTCATTTGTTTTGGGTGCGATATAATTACTTATTTAATTGCATGATTATTATAATTACACATCCCTCAATCTTGCGACTTGTATCCGGAAATTTTAATATAAAGCTTTGATATTTTGTGTAGCCTAAATGCGCATATCACATTCCTCCGAAAGTTCGATGCTATAGAGCGCAAATGCATACAAGATATTCTTAGTAAGTTAAGAAAATTTTCGGACTCAGTCATGGCGCTCTTTATCATTTTTCATCACCTAATTTTGTCTTATATTATGTTGGAATATTTTCACTATTATATTCCTATATTAATATAAAATATGATAATTTTCTTTTCTAAAAACTTTTACTGAAACAGCAGAACTTTTAATATGAACAGCAATAATAATAAAATTGCATGAAGAGGATGAGAAATAAAACAGAGTAAATATATAGATCAGAATCGAGCCTGGGTAAGGCGTGTGGTCACTGCCCTAAAGAAGTTGCACCACCCTCCGGTAGGGCTTTCAACCGATGCTCACTCCTCCAAGGTACAACACCCGGCTAGATCCCGAAACTCCGATGTGCGCGGACACCGAAGAAGCACAGAGCACCCGAACCACCACTTGATGAAGCAAACGTAAAGAAAAGAAAGCACGAAGAATATCGTCACAGGAACCAAGAGCACAAGAGCGTATGAGAACATATTAGTATTGCAGAAAGAACGAGTATATATAAAACTCGGATCGCAAGATCTCCTCGGTGGAAATAAACGCGCCCGGGCAAAAAAGTCGCGCCCGGGCGAAAAAATCGCGCCCGGGCGAAAATATGCGTCCGGACGAAAAAATCGCGCCTCGGGCGAAAAAATCCCGCACTGGCGAAAAAATCGCGCCCGGGCGAGAAAATCGCACCGGGCGAAAAAATCGCGCCCGACCGAAATAAACTCGCCCGGGAGAAATAAAACGCGCCCGGGCAAAAAAATCGCTCCCAGGCGAAAAAATCGCGCCCGGGTGAAAAACGCCCGCCTGGAAGAAAAATGAACGTCCGGTCGAAAAGCACGCGCCCGACCGAAAAACTCGTGCCCGACTGAAAAACACACCCTGCAGGAAAACGCATACTCGGTGAAAAACCCGCGCGTATGTCGAAAAACTCTAGCGTAAACATTTGATTATGCGGAAAACCTATGGGCGGAGGTAAGAATTGCTATTTGATTTTTTTAGTTCATAGTAAAAGCCATGAGTTTTCACATGAAAGCCAATATCCGCTTAAATTTCGTTGCGCCGAACACTAGAATTGGATTTCTAATCTGCAATGCCAATTCCAGAAAGTCAATTCTGTCCAAACGAGCGGACCCTTATAATTTTTGTAAAACAAATCATGCGTGAGTAGTTTCATTTGTTTTGGGTGCGATATAATTACTTATTTAATTGCATGATTATTATAATTACACATCCCTCAATCTTGCGACTTGTATCCGGAAATTTTAATATAAAGCTTTGATATTTTGTGTAGCCTAAATGCGCATATCACATTCCTCCGAAAGTTCGATGCTATAGAGCGCAAATGCATACAAGATATTCTTAGTAAGTTAAGAAAATTTTCGGACTCAGTCATGGCGCTCTTTATCATTTTTCATCACCTAATTTTGTCTTATATTATGTTGGAATATTTTCACTATTATATTCCTATATTAATATAAAATATGATAATTTTCTTTTCTAAAAACTTTTACTGAAACAGCAGAACTTTTAATATGAACAGCAATAATAATAAAATTGCATGAAGAGGATGAGAAATAAAACAGAGTAAATATATAGATCAGAATCGAGCCTGGGTAAGGCGTGTGGTCACTGCCCTAAAGAAGTTGCACCACCCTCCGGTAGGGCTTTCAACCGATGCTCACTCCTCCAAGGTACAACACCCGGCTAGATCCCGAAACTCCGATGTGCGCGGACACCGAAGAAGCACAGAGCACCCGAACCACCACTTGATGAAGCAAACGTAAAGAAAAGAAAGCACGAAGAATATCGTCACAGGAACCAAGAGCACAAGAGCGTATGAGAACATATTAGTATTGCAGAAAGAACGAGTATATATAAAACTCGGATCGCAAGATCTCCTCGGTGGAAATAAACGCGCCCGGGCAAAAAAGTCGCGCCCGGGCGAAAAAATCGCGCCCGGGCGAAAATATGCGTCCGGACGAAAAAATCGCGCCTCGGGCGAAAAAATCCCGCACTGGCGAAAAAATCGCGCCCGGGCGAGAAAATCGCACCGGGCGAAAAAATCGCGCCCGACCGAAATAAACTCGCCCGGGAGAAATAAAACGCGCCCGGGCAAAAAAATCGCTCCCAGGCGAAAAAATCGCGCCCGGGTGAAAAACGCCCGCCTGGAAGAAAAATGAACGTCCGGTCGAAAAGCACGCGCCCGACCGAAAAACTCGTGCCCGACTGAAAAACACACCCTGCAGGAAAACGCATACTCGGTGAAAAACCCGCGCGTATGTCGAAAAACTCTAGCGTAAACATTTGATTATGCGGAAAACCTATGGGCGGAGGTAAGAATTGCTATTTGATTTTTTTAGTTCATAGTAAAAGCCATGAGTTTTCACATGAAAGCCAATATCCGCTTAAATTTCGTTGCGCCGAACACTAGAATTGGATTTCTAATCTGCAATGCCAATTCCAGAAAGTCAATTCTGTCCAAACGAACGGACCCTTATAATTTTTGTAAAACAAATCATGCGTGAGTAGTTTCATTTGTTTTGGGTGCGATATAATTACTTATTTAATTGCATGATTATTATAATTACACATCCCTCAATCTTGCGACTTGTATCCGGAAATTTTAATATAAAGCTTTGATATTTTGTGTAGCCTAAATGCGCATATCACATTCCTCCGAAAGTTCGATGCTATAGAGCGCAAATGCATACAAGATATTCTTAGTAAGTTAAGAAAATTTTCGGACTCAGTCATGGCGCTCTTTATCATTTTTCATCACCTAATTTTGTCTTATATTATGTTGGAATATTTTCACTATTATATTCCTATATTAATATAAAATATGATAATTTTCTTTTCTAAAAACTTTTACTGAAACAGCAGAACTTTTAATATGAACAGCAATAATAATAAAATTGCATGAAGAGGATGAGAAATAAAACAGAGTAAATATATAGATCAGAATCGAGCCTGGGTAAGGCGTGTGGTCACTGCCCTAAAGAAGTTGCACCACCCTCCGGTAGGGCTTTCAACCGATGCTCACTCCTCCAAGGTACAACACCCGGCTAGATCCCGAAACTCCGATGTGCGCGGACACCGAAGAAGCACAGAGCACCCGAACCACCACTTGATGAAGCAAACGTAAAGAAAAGAAAGCACGAAGAATATCGTCACAGGAACCAAGAGCACAAGAGCGTATGAGAACATATTAGTATTGCAGAAAGAACGAGTATATATAAAACTCGGATCGCAAGATCTCCTCGGTGGAAATAAACGCGCCCGGGCAAAAAAGTCGCGCCCGGGCGAAAAAATCGCGCCCGGGCGAAAATATGCGTCCGGACGAAAAAATCGCGCCTCGGGCGAAAAAATCCCGCACTGGCGAAAAAATCGCGCCCGGGCGAGAAAATCGCACCGGGCGAAAAAATCGCGCCCGACCGAAATAAACTCGCCCGGGAGAAATAAAACGCGCCCGGGCAAAAAAATCGCTCCCAGGCGAAAAAATCGCGCCCGGGTGAAAAACGCCCGCCTGGAAGAAAAATGAACGTCCGGTCGAAAAGCACGCGCCCGACCGAAAAACTCGTGCCCGACTGAAAAACACACCCTGCAGGAAAACGCACACTCGGTGAAAAACCCGCGCGTATGTCGAAAAACTCTAGCGTAAACATTTGATTATGCGGAAAACCTATGGGCGGAGGTAAGAATTGCTATTTGATTTTTTTAGTTCATAGTAAAAGCCATGAGTTTTCACATGAAAGCCAATATCCGCTTAAATTTCGTTGCGCCGAACACTAGAATTGGATTTCTAATCTGCAATGCCAATTCCAGAAAGTCAATTCTGTCCAAACGAACGGACCCTTATAATTTTTGTAAAACAAATCATGCGTGAGTAGTTTCATTTGTTTTGGGTGCGATATAATTACTTATTTAATTGCATGATTATTATAATTACACATCCCTCAATCTTGCGACTTGTATCCGGAAATTTTAATATAAAGCTTTGATATTTTGTGTAGCCTAAATGCGCATATCACATTCCTCCGAAAGTTCGATGCTATAGAGCGCAAATGCATACAAGATATTCTTAGTAAGTTAAGAAAATTTTCGGACTCAGTCATGGCGCTCTTTATCATTTTTCATCACCTAATTTTGTCTTATATTATGTTGGAATATTTTCACTATTATATTCCTATATTAATATAAAATATGATAATTTTCTTTTCTAAAAACTTTTACTGAAACAGCAGAACTTTTAATATGAACAGCAATAATAATAAAATTGCATGAAGAGGATGAGAAATAAAACAGAGTAAATATATAGATCAGAATCGAGCCTGGGTAAGGCGTGTGGTCACTGCCCTAAAGAAGTTGCACCACCCTCCGGTAGGGCTTTCAACCGATGCTCACTCCTCCAAGGTACAACACCCGGCTAGATCCCGAAACTCCGATGTGCGCGGACACCGAAGAAGCACAGAGCACCCGAACCACCACTTGATGAAGCAAACGTAAAGAAAAGAAAGCACGAAGAATATCGTCACAGGAACCGAGAGCACAAGAGCGTATGAGAACATATTAGTATTGCAGAAAGAACGAGTATATATAAAACTCGGATCGCAAGATCTCCTCCAAAATAGGATCTCAGAAAACGGCAAGGAAATAAATATTAACGGTTAGAAAAGTAAAGATCTTAACCAGGAAGAAATACGTTGAATATTTCCAACGTAAATAATGGCGAGAAACATGCATAAAGGAGCGGCAAAGAAAAGCGCGTAAAACGGCAGAACGCGTGAACGCAAATCGACGTTGCGTCGAGTGCATATCGACGCTACGTCGAGTCCTATCGACGCAAGTCCTATCGACGCAAGGCTCATCGACGCAAGCGTCGAGTCCTAGTGACGCATGCGTCGAATTCCATTCGACGCCACGCCACTCCAGCGAGCAAAACGACGCTACGTCGAAATCTATTCGACGCAGCTCCGAATTCTAATCGACGCAACTCCGGTTAAAATGCTATGAAACTTTTTGGAACAAAAAATACAATTCAATTATTCCCCAAATCCCAAATCCCAAATCCGAAATCCGAAATCCGAAATTCGAAATCCGGATCCGGTCCGGTGCGGTGCGTGCACGCGCGCGCGTGTGGTTCATAGTTTCTCCTTATGTTCTTTTGAACAAATAAGAAGGAGTGAATACATATAAATATTCTTTGGCTAGAAAGCAAATAAGCAAGGTAGGACTAAAGGTTCATCCTTTCTTTTATGAAAGGTCTCCCTCCAAATAATTTGGATTCCCTCCAATTTGGTTTTAAGCTTTTCCATCATAATGAGGAGCCCAAACACCAAACACCATTTAGCTCTAATCGAAACATTTAATTTATAATGTTTTATAATTAAAATTTCTAACAATCCCCCACAAAAGCGATAAACCAAAAGCGAACTTCATAAATATGATATTACTAATAATAAATAAAATCAAATACAAATTTGCTTCATCAAGTTGTATCTAATGCAATGGGTATAGATGGAATGGTTACCTTGAATCTATACTTAGTACTTACTTCCTCTACCGAAGAGTATAATGTGCCAGAGGCTTTGAATTATAAACTTTTGACCGGTAAATTAGATAAGCACACAAAAGATTGGTTGTTCTTGGGTTATGGCGGTGGGTGCGTTAATGGCCATGCGCATTCCTTGATTTTTCATGAGAGTTATTTTGGGTTCAGCCCGGATCCCAAAGTTGCGGCCTCACAACAACCCCCACATAGGTGGTGCCTCAAGAGATATTCGTAACCAATATCGCAAAGAAATATGCCTTTGGCAACCATTAAGAACTTAATTAAGTTCATCCTAACTTGTTACGTAGAGCACAACATCATAGGAATGAGGAGAAGGTTTTCTCAACCTTATATTTTGTGCTCCCAACTACGCTACATCAACAGCTTCGTTTCTACCACATTGAACCCACTTCATGGGATCTCCAATCACATGGGTTGGGTATCCACCGTTGGCAGCAAATCATGTGGGCTTAAGCCTCATTCCCCTCGATGACAACAATATCTCCCTTCGGGACAATCCCTTGGTAAGATTATCAGCCAGATTCAATTCTGACTTTACATAGTTGAGTGATATCACTTCTTTTCTTCTTTGCTTCACGGACTTGTACCTGATTCTCATGAACTTATTCATTTTGGAATTAGTACTATTAGAAGCAGTTAAATCAATAACACTTTTGTTATCACAATGTAAAGAGATAGCAGGCATGGGGTTTTCAATTAAAGGAATTTCACTAAGTAAATTTTTAATCCATTCGGCTTCGGCACATGTAGTGTCCAAAGCTATAAGCTCCGATTCCATGGTGCTTCTAGAAATAACTGTTTGTTTTGTAGAAGCCCATGAAATGACAGCACCTCCAAGGAGGAATACATAGCCCGTTGTTGACTTAATGTCTAACGAATCAGTTACCCAATTGGCATCTGAATATCCTTCTAGTACTCCGGGAAATCCCGTGTACGCTAAACTATAATCCATAGTTCCACGAAGATATTTAAATATTCTATTTAGTGTTATCCAATGTTCATCACTTGGATTACTAGTATATCTACTAAGGCGGCCTACGACATAGGAAATGTCGGGCTTAGTGCGGTTAGCTATGTATAGGAGTGATCCTATCATTTGTGCATACCTATGTTGATCAACAGGTTCATTAGTATTTTTACAAAGTTTTACACTAGCGTCATATGGAGTAGAAGCGGGAATGGAATCATATAGTAAAGTTGAATTTAATCAACATTTTCTCAATCGAGTGTGAAAGAGATAATGATACGCTAGAGACATTTTTAACTAGTTTCATTCCTAATATAATGTTTGCTTCCCCCAAATCTTTCATATCAAAATTGGATGATAAATTATTTTTGGTTTCATTAATAGTTTTAATTGAGTTTCCAAAAATTAAAATGTCATCTACATAGTAACAAGACAATTTCATTTCCGTCTTGTTTGGCATAAATACATTTATCAAATTCATTAGATTTGAAACTAAAAGTTAAGACTACGGAGTCAAACTTTTGATGTCATTGTTTAGGTGCTTGTTTTAAACCGTAAAGAGATTTAATTAATTTACAAACTTTGGTTTCTTGGTCTTTGACCACAAAACCTTCGGGTTGAGACATGTAGACTTCTTCATCTAAGTCTCCATGCAAGAAAGCGGTCTTGACATCCATTTGATGAATGATCATCCTATGGATCGAAGCCACACCACGCCACTCCAGCGGGCAAAACGACGCTACGTCGAAAATCGACGCAACTCCGGTTAAAATGCTATGCAACTCCGGTTAAAATGCTATGAAACTTTTTGGAACAAAAAATACAATACAATTCAATTATTCCCCAAATCCCAAATCCGAAATCCGAAATCCGGATTCGGTGCGGTGCGCGCACGCGCGCGCGCGTGTGGTTCATAGTTTCTCCTTATGTTCTTTTGAACAAATAAGAAGGAGTGAATACATATAAATATTTTTTGGCTAGAAAGCAAATAAACAAGGTGGGACTAAATGTTCATCCTTTCTTTTATGAAAGGTTTCCCTCCAAATAATTTGGATTCCCTCCAATTTGGTTTTGAGTTTTTCCATCATAATGAGGAGCCCAAACACCAAACACCATTTAGCTCTAATCAAAGCATTTAATTTATAATGTTTTATAATTAAAGTTTCTAACATATTACTCGCATATATTACATGTTTAATCGATTTTGATGTGATATGTGGAAAACAATACACAAAACAGTTTGATGAATTATAAAAATAAAGGTTTTTTTGGTAAATCATAACTTAGACTATATTTTGAATTATAACTCAATAATCATAGATTAAATATTTTAATTAAAATTGCACTCGGAACATATTTCTCATAAATTATTTTTCTCAAATTAAGATCTCATTTTTTTAGACAAATCAATCCAACATTTTATTTACAATTCGCCTGGATTAAAGTAGAATTTAGACCTTCTCTGTGGATCGACTCGTACTTGTATCGGTATTACAATCGTACACCGTGCACTTGCGGTTTTTATTACTTAAAATTTTGTTGCACTATATTGATTCCAATCTTAAACTGCTTATCATATTGTATTGTTAGTTTAGTGCTTTAAAATTTCCCATCAATAGAACATAACTTACAGAAATGGGAGGAGAGATCGATGACGTCTCACGAGGAATCCTGATGTGCGCATAGACGATTAAAACATAAAGGGGAAAAGAATCCCCTTATGTGAGAACAATCGACTAAAACAGAAAGGAGCGAGGAGCAAGAAAGGACCTGCGGCTCAGTCTCCCACTTCTGTCGAGAGGAACACGGAAAGGAGTCGACGTCTGAGGCTTCTGGAGGGATCGAGGCTGCCTGCTCCTGCTGTCGACGACGAAGCCAAGAGAAAAGCGCAACGCGCCGTCTGGAAACAAACACGAGAGGTGGAGTTTTCCCCAACCCTCTTTCGGTCAAAACGAGAAGCAGAGGAAAAGATCGGCGTCGACAGTTACCTTCTTACGAGCGACTGGGAGAGAAATAGGGTTTACACACCCCCTTTTATCGATTTGAACGGCGCGTGAGACCTATGCGTCGAGTAAGGAAAGGAAGGCGTGATTTAGGTAACCGCAAGAGCTGTGTTTAAACTCTAAAAGGAAACCGTGATTTAGAGGGGGGAAACTAGACTTGGGTTTTATTACTAGAACGCCATTGGACACTATATCACTATAGTTATGAGTGTAAAAGGGCTTGTGGACCTCTAAAACGTGTCGAAATGATTCTTTAAAGATAAATCATTTACTTGTATGCGACGGTTAACCACGAAAAACGCATACCTCGATTAGAAGTTGGCTCGATTACTCCTGCCCGTGATCGGATCCAGAAAGTAAATTTTAATTTACGAATTAAGTTACGGATGTTACAAACAATACATAAATTTGATTGTCTATGATGAACAGAGGATCGTGATGGTGAACAGAGCAACGTCGCAACCATCTTCTCCTTGTCGTCGTTTTCGTCAAACAGAGCAATGATTGCCAGAAGTGTTGGGAGGTGGCCGGAGTTGGGGGAGTTTGCTGACGGCGGGGAGCTTTTTGGTGGCCTGCATATAAGATTCTTGGTGTGCACAAAGTCAATATGGTGTGCACGTAACAACGCCTTATATATATATAACTTTTCTTAATTTCACATTCACATTTAAATGAATTTAGCAGTGATGATGTTTCAATTTGCCTTACAAGACGATCGCTCTTCGCTGAAAGAGCAGGCATATACCGATCCATTTATGTGCGGACGCCTCAGAATCCTTCCTTTTCCAGCTCCGCTTTTTGGTTCAGGACGAACCACGCAGTGACATCCGCACGTACTACGCTTTTCGCCTTAGTCAATTTTTGCAAATTTTTGTTGATATTTGCAAATTTTGACTATCCTTTTTTTTTCTAGATACCAGAGTCAAGCAAAGGATAGACTTCGACGAGGAATCACTACCATCCTTCGACTCCGCAACCACCTCCTGACGTTCCCTTTGTAGAGATTGAGTTTGGCTGGACTCTTACTACCCTCCTAGGCACATTTCAGGTTGCTCTCGCTCAGCAACGACATCAGTCAATTCAGGCGACCTACTTACTAACGACTTTCCGGGGGTTGAGACTTCCAACCTACCAAGGATCTGAGCCCACCATGCAGACGGAAGAGTGGTAGAGAGAGTATAAGAGCTCTTAGTGGGTATGAGATGCCCAACCATTTTCACAGTTTCCCTTGTTGTGACCCTTCTCGAGGGTTATGCCTGCAACGGGTGGCGATCAGCCACCCGCTCTACTTTTATGAGACACACACTTAGTAATATAGAGCGGGAGAGTTTTCGGACGCATTCTTGCAGCACTTTATACCAGATGTAGGCCGTGTGTGTGTGTGTGTCTACAACTATACTACAGACATACAACTAACCTATAGGCACCATATAAACTACTGTCTAATCAGTTTGTCCTTCTACAAGTGGAACACTGCGGGTCTTGACATCATTTTTCATGCTCTTGGCCATCTATTTTATCCCTACAAAAAGTTTTGACCATAGCTTATATTGTTCTTCTCTTTTCTTTTTCTTTAGAATGCTTCTTATTGGCGTTTGACTTTATATTACTAAAAAAACCTAAAATATAACGAGTTATCCATAAAGACTAAGTGAAATTTTACCTTTTTAATCTTTGTACATGCAAACACGCAAGACTGGTAACAATATACATATAATTCACATTCTACTCATTTTTGTAGTAATTAAGCAAGCAGTAACAGTAGTAAAAAGAATCAGCAAGTAGTAATAAATAAAAAAGATTTATTAAATTCTTGTTTATTTCCTTTGCATTTCAATTCTTATCATTCTATATTCTGTCGGTCATTTTTCAGTCTACATGCACTCTTAAGGGAAATCGTTACAGTCATCAGTCCTTTGGGCACCCTCAGGGTCATCATCTACCAGTTCAACGACATCGAACATGTGTTAGGACTTTCTGTCCTCTGGATTGATCATCATCTAATCCAGTGGGATCGAACACGCGTTAGGCCTTTCAGGCCCCTAGATCACACATCATATCTACTCTAGCGTGATCGAACATGCATTACACCTTTCGGCCCCTTTGAGTTGACATGTTCCAATTCAACATGGTCACTGTTAGATTTTAATGAAGGACTTAAGGCGTTATTTAGGATTAAAAAATTAACTTAAGTTTAATTCAATAAAATATTAACACAAAATTTAGGATAGTCAAGAAAAAAACTAATTAACCTCTAGTGAAGTATAGTCGAAATTTTAGAAATTAATAATCACTAATTAAAATTAAGAACACAAAATAAATTGACACGAATGATAGTACGCGCAATTAAAATGAAGTGCAGAATATTTATTGCATACCATTCTTTGATTCAGTCTCGTGTCGCATGATCGCCGTCATTCCTAAGAGCCATCCAGTGTTTTTCCGAATGAAGTTTGCGGCAACGGGCGAAGCCAATAACATGCAACCCAATCCCTACATGTCTTTGATTTCTCTATGTAAACTTAAGAGAGAAAAAAATATTAGTGCATGTAAAAATTAAATTAAAGTGTTGAAAAACACCATGCAATCATCTAAGTCTAAATCAAAGTGATATAGACTATAACAACGATTTTATGCGCATGTAGATCTACCACAAAAATCTAAAACTATAAATATTATATGTTTGATAAGGATCTCATATGAAAGATATTAAATCTCTATAAATAAAATGATCTAAAACATGCAAATCACAAGTATGCTCAATTTAACTAATGAAATCATTGATCTTCTAAATTATATGAGAAGATCTAATAAAATGTTCTCATCATAACAAGATCCATAACATGAGTGCATATAAAACTTGATGAGATGAAATGATGTAGAGAGAATTGTACCTTAATGTGATCCAAGAGCCATAAACGAAATCGAAGATTATGAGCGATTTGACCGACGGCTATGAATGGAAGAAATTCAATCTCCGAGAAACACCAAACTTGGAATCAACAAGCTTGAGGCAGGCTGATTTCCTTCTTAAAATCCCAAAAGGCAGCGGTTACTCTTCTCAAATAGCTGGAATTGTAGGTGGGGAGCTTTTCTCTTTAGCAATAGGGCAAGGAAAATAACTTTTCCTTCTTTTCACAAGAGTGGAAATATAATTTCTGCAATTGACCAACTTTTTTCCATTCTTCCAAAAAGGAAAGAAGAATTTCGGTTTCCAAAAAAAATTTGGAATGGAAGAGTATTGCCAAGTTGGTTTTCACCTTGTTCACCCAATGAAAGATTCATTTTTTTGAATGAAATATGTTAGATGTACTCGTATTATCTCTCCTATATAAGGGAGAGCTTTTTTAATGTTATTATCTTTTTCAGCCCTAAACCTAATATCCAACATGGTATCAGAGCCGTGACGGGTGTCTCCCCGACTGCTCTCGTCGAAGCCGCTACTCCTGTCGAAGTCGCTGCTCTCGTCGAACCTCCTCTCCCGCCGGCCACCCATTCCTCTCTTCCTTTCTCCCGCCGGCCACCGTCCCGTGCTCCTACTGTGCTCCCTCACGAGCGATCGGCCGTTCGCGCCGATCGGCTTGGCCGAATGACCGCCGCTCCGTCCACCGTTGGATCGGCCTAATTCTTCTCAATAAAGTTTCGCTTTTGTCTCCCCTCTCTCACACTACGGGGATCGCTTCATCTCTTCGCTTGATCTTCCTAGATCGTGGATCTAGTTATTTCCAAAAACTTCTACTCCTATATAAGGGTGAACTTTCTTAATGTTATTATTTTTTTCAGCCCTAAACCTAATATCCAACAAGATATATTGGCTTTAATAGGATGAGCCCAAAATAAGAGTTACCAAGAGGAAACATTTAATTCCATTAAACTCATATATTAAAATTAATTGGATTTCATATCATTCCAAAATACGGCGCCAAGGCGAGACCAAGTTCGCATCATGAAGTATCGAGACAATCTAGCCCACCTATCACGGGTTTCGAATGTTCGCGCGACTAAACTAACTCACATTCATGAGAGTCTGCACAGTCTTAAATATTTGCGTACGATATATCAGGATGTCTCGATATAAATAAGTTCACATTAATTATTAGAATATAAAATATTCTAACACGAACACGCATCAACCCTTTCGCCACCTCCCCATAGAATTGGAAAAACAGTACACGACCAACCTTTAACATTACATATGCATCAATGCATTCAATCATGTGTTTTTCTTCCTTTACATGTCAGAACACATTCTGTCGATGAAATACGATTCCCATCAGATTATTAATCGCTCTTTGGATTATCTTTAAAATATCGAACTTATTTAAATTAAATGAAACCATGTGTATGCACATGAAAAAAATAATTTCAATACGAAAGTAAGTAGTTGTGCTTGCAGACAAGCGTAAAATAAAGCATAAATTAAAGATGTAAAACTCACCGTCATCTTTTCCTTGCCTTTATCATTCTTCGAGTCATCATCGCGTCTATCTTTTGACGCTATCCTCCGCAGTATCTGCAATGTGAATCCACTTATTATAGATTACGGCTTAAATAAATGTCGACATTGACTCTATAGAACTTTTGTAGGGATTGTCGAAGGAGAAATGATGAAGTGATTTTAACCCGAAAATGGAATGACGAATATTCATAAAGGAAATCAAACCCTAACATAAACATAGTCGATTACTCTAACTAGCTTTATATACTGAATATTTTCCAAAAGAAATCTGAAATCCGAAAGAAAACTCAAATAATAGTGTAGTGTATATAAGAAAGAGGATTTCGAAGCCAAAATAAAAGACCCATACTAAAAATTCACCACACCATATAACCACTATTAATTAAGGGCATTGTTATATATAGACCATGTTTGGCTATATACAAACCAATTTTTATGAGTTATTACGCGCCTTTTAAAAATACGCATTGTACATGCATTTATAGGAAAAAGTGTTCAACACAAAAATTGTAGATCTCGTCGAGATCTACAACTTTTGTGTTGAACATTTTTTCTAAAAATGGTCACGTGTTCCTCTACATTATTTGACTAATGTTGTTCTATGTACATGATAAACCGATGATCTCGTACAATATGTATCATTACTATAATATAAGAGAAATGTTGGCTTTGGTGCTGTGAACTGAATAATATTTTCCCTGATCCCTAATTACAAAGGACCCATGCTCTATATACAAAGATGAACCGGTTGAACCGGACTACACAAAATGGACCGGCTAATACGCCCCCGTAGTCATAGCGGCAGCTTCGCGGACGCGTAGACTGGTTCGGAAGTCCTGGAATATCTGGCGAGGTAGGCCCTTGGTGAAGATGTCGGCGTACTGGTAGGCGGAGGGAACATGAAGAATCCGTTTCTCTTGCCCTTACACGTCTTCGCAAAATGACAAAGCGGAACGCATGATTCGGACACTCAACAATACATCTCGCACCCTTCTTATCCATGCTTCCATGCCACCTACATATTGGCCCCACTCTCTTAAAATAGACCGGCTAATAGGTGCCATATTCAAAATTGTCACAAATAGTCTTATTCTTTTACTCTAACTTAACATATGTTATAATATATTTTTTAAAAAATAAAATATAATACTCATTTGTGTAATTACACCATTGTTGCGAGGCGCTTGACGCTCTGGTATATCGGTCGAATTGAACCACCTTAGCTCGAGAGCGAGCCAAGCGCGCAAACAGTCAATGAGAGAACTAGTGGACGACACGAAGACGTTTTTAACGTGAAAAACCCAGAAAGGGTAAAAACCACGCGGTCGGAGCTGTGTCAGCCAAATTCCACTATACGTCGGTTGGTTATAAGTAAAACTGAGAACTCGAGGGCGATAGGCCGCCACTTGTTACAGTGGTAATAAAGAGAATTTCCGATGGTGACAGACCACCTCTCCGAAAACTAAGACGAGCGATGCCGGAGAAGTGGGGCCATAAGAGGGAGAACGCACCCCACTAACGGTGGTGCTCCCTTGGTCGCACCCTTCAAGGGGTGGGGCGGCTTTGGCCGCACCCCCAAAAGCAGGCGATTGCACCCTGAAAGGGGAGTCGCACCCCCAAAAGCGGGCGACTGCACCCCGAAAGGGGGGTGCGGTTTGGCCGCACCCCGAGAGGGGAGGGGGGCGGCTTTGGCCGCACCCCCTAAAGAGGGGTGGTTTTGGCTGGTCGCCCTTGGCCGCACCCCTCAAGGGGGTGCGGCTGCGTGTTTTTGGCCGAGCGGCAGGTGCCAGATGGTGGTTACTGCGCGGCGGTTTTGCTCCTGCTTTCCTACTTGCTCAATAAATGAGGTTGACTTTGAATCCATGATGGGGTGTGGTTAGTGTGCATGTGTGCGTTCCAGGGCATTTTTATTGAAAGTGAGCCTAGGCCGCTCTGCCGAGTACGGACAAGCCCATCGGGGGCGCCACTCGCAACGCAAGAGCAAGTAAGGCTGACCCACAGCTGGACTGCAGTCCGTACAACCCAACCCGCTTTCCTGAGGCCAAACGTGGGAAATATCAGGCGGGTTGTTGAGGTCGGGTTTCGATCCCAAGACCTCCTTTATAAGAGGTATTTAACTCCGCCTGATATTTCCCCCGTTGGGCCTCAGGAGAGCGGGTTGGGGTGTACGACTGTAATCCGGCTGTGGATCAGTCTTACTGGCTCGATGCCTTACTTGCTCCTGCATTACGAGTGGCGGCCCCGATGGGCTTGTCCGTACTCGGCAGAGCGGCCTAGACCCACTTTCAACATCTGTCACTCGTATACAATATGCATAAACCGATAATCTTGTACATACGAGTGTACACCGACTAAAGGCTACGCTTCTCCTGCTCAAGGAGAACCTTCTCATTGAGCCTAGAGAATTTGCGAAGGACCGTTTTAGTGATCATATGCACAAAGAGATTATTAAGGTAGTTATAATCCTCTTGCTAAAAATAAAATTAAAATCAAAGAAAAATATCAACAAAATAATATTATATTGGCTCCGTTTGGCACGATGGCTACTGTCATGAACTCGAAGGTTACGAGCCATTGTTCATGAATGTTGGACCTCACCTAGGAACTTCGTCCCATAAAAATGCCCTCTCTATAACAATATTTAAAAGTACTAATGGATTTCTATTTGAAAAGAAAGATTTTTGAAAAATTCATCTATTTTCAAGTTTAGTTTTAATAATAATAAATATTATGGAAATCAATAATAGCTCATGAGTTTCAAAGGTACCACTTTCTCTCTGCTCCGGAGTCACCCACTTTCCCCTGGAATCCCAAGTATCCGGGGGTTCCCTCTCTCTCGCCGCCCACGCCGTCGTAAAAGGCGTACGGTTCTTACCGGCGAGCCAAAAACAACGATATCCGGCCGCTGGAAACATTGAATTCGCCGAAGGCCATCTTTGACTCGTGAATTACAGTAAATATTCGTCACATTCAGGTCCATTTCTTCAGTTTTATTTCACATTTAATTTGGTTCTCGCGACCGTCTCTTCAAACTAGGGTTCTCCTGGAAGCCTTCCACGTCGGGACCTTTTTTGTTGATATTATTCCTCCTTCACCGATATATTTTCTAGAGTGTTTCTAGCGGCCTACGTTGGTTCATCAGCGACACAGACTTTGGAATGTACTTCTGCCGGGATTTTTTAATGTCCGGATCCTGTGCAAACATGAATTTTCGTGCACGACAATGTTGACTCTCCCTTCCGTGCTTTCTCCCCCATTTTGAGTGTTTGAGTGGTTTAGATTTTAGAATAGCGAGAGAAATGTTGATTTCCTGCTTGAGAGCATTAAACCTCTGGTATCATGTCATACAGCTTGAATGATCATTATGTATGATGGTTCTCGGTTACTATCTATTCATGCGGATGCCCTTACTTTTCATTGTTGGCAATGACAAATTTTAGGGTTATGATGCTGTGGGTGAAGTAGGTTTTTACCTGAATTTGTAGAAATTGCTTTAGAAGTAATGTTTATCCCTATACTGTTCTAATGATGCCAATTAGTATCTTATACCTACAGTGATTTTTCATAGGATATTTTAGCTTATAAAGGAAAGTAAATAACTGAATTTCTGTTTTTTTTTTGCATCTAGCAAGGTAAGAGACTAACTGAACTTGACGCCTTCTCATCATCTCAGCCAGATGGCTAGTGGTACTCGCTTAGCACGTTTGAAGAAGCTTGAAGATGTCAATGCCTCAAAAAATAAGAGTAGAAAGCTCGATAAGGTACCTGACAAATCTTCTTTAAATAAGAAGTTGGAAATCACAGAAAAAATCCCGGAAAGCCCTTTGAGAAAATCAGTAAGAACAGAAATAATTGAATCTCCGACTAACACGAATTCTAAGAAACATGCAAGGCCGATCGTGTATAAGAGTAGGAAGGAGGATGGGAGTATTGGGCCTTCAAGTAATTCGGATAAAGCCAACAAGGGTGCAAGCCAACCGACCAAGAAGAGAAAAGCGGATGGCAGGGGTGTCTCGTCAAGCACCGAAGATTCCACCGCGAGTGCAAGTCCACAAAAAAGGAATAGAAATGGGGAGGCTAAGAATATTGATTTAGGAGCAAATGCCACCAAGAGTGAGGACAATGGAAAGAAGACAGTCAGAAAACATTTGCATGTTCGAACCTATAGAAAATTCGTTAGAAGACAAGCAAGTAAAGGTGGAAATCAAGGTATGTTATTGCCATTTTTCGTAGTAGCCTATTCATTATGGAGACATGATGTGCAGGTGCATATGTTTTCACATAAAATATAATGGTTTCCTTTTTGTTGCATACTGCTTTGATGATATGCTTGTATTTTGTTCTCTTTTTTCATATTACTTTATGTATCATATGGTGTATCATAGTAAAATAGCTCTTTGATATCATATAAACTTGATGCTTAGGGTCCGTTTGACACTTCGTTTTTTACTCCGGGGCATTCGGGCAAAAAACACCACCACCATAAAACATCTATTTGGGTGACAATGGTCGCGACCTCAGCCACAGAAAAATATCATAATGTGGGCGTGGTTCTAGGGGTGAGGTCGGATGTTCCGTACCGACAGTTCATGACCACTGCGTTCATGACCGCCATGGCTACTCCAAACGGACCCTTAGTTTTCTTGATTAACATTCTTCGTTAACGTAGAAATTTAGTTGGCAGTTACCTGCGCGTTGAAGAAAACAGTCCTTTGAGAGTATTTATTTTTTATTTAGGACCTGATATTTCGAAAGAAAAAGAAGACTTGAAGAAAAAAAAGGACAATAACAAATGTGATGCACTTGATAAGGGAGACTCAGTTGCAGAAACTATCAAACCATTGGATAAAGAAGACTTGAAGAAAAAAGAGCAATTAGCCTCCGATTTGGATTCTGATTCTCCTTGTGACGGTGTCAACGAAGATAATGAGACTAAATTCAGTGTCTCTAAAAACCGCAAAAGGATTCTATCTGATATTTTAAAAGAACCTTCCGGGAAAAAGACACCAGGACAAGACCAATGTGCTGTGAATATAGAATCACCTACTTCCATTAGAGAGGTAAGTGTGATTACATCAAACAAATATTCCATTTAACATTATGACATAATTTATGTTCTCAATCTATTTTCCTTTATGTATTATTACAAATTTTTTTTCCTGATTGTCTTTTTTTAATATTTGGACATTTTTTTCTCAACCATTTCTCTTTCCATCCATGTTACCATCCTGCATTAGGAGGAACCTGGTGCTAGCAATAGTGGAGCCCATTATGAAGCCTGCCCTGAAGGGAATAGTAATATTGACTCTGAGCAATGTACAACTCATTCTCAAACTGCTAGTGATCTTATTTCTATTACATGCTTGGTCTGCAAACAACCTGGACAGCTCCTGTGAGTTGCCTTCCTTTTTGGAATATACTTTTTAGTGCTCTGGTTACACACACATATACATACATATATTTATATATGTATATATATACATATATATGTATACACACATACATAAACGTGTCTGCTTATATGATTTAACCTTGTAAATCATTCAATTTTTGCTTACTTGTGGTATGTTTTCATTTCTCTATGTTGGTATTTTTGAGATTGCATTTTTTGCTTATTAGTTACTATGGTTTTGTTTGGGCCTTTTATATATGAAATATACTAAGGCTAATAGCTTGTAATTAATGTTTATTATCATGGTTCAAATTTTGTAAAATTGAAATTCAGTAGTGGCGGTGAATTTAATGCACAATCATTGAATATCTCAGAGTTAATGATACTATTTCAGGAATGAAGGAGACTGGTATTTTATTAACCGTAGGAGCTGATAACTGCATGCATTCTAACACGCCCAGTATCGGTCATTACTTCAATTGATCTTGCTCAAAATCAGATTGCATCTCTGTTTGAGTGTGACACTAGCTCCTACTTGGCTTGATGAATGCATGTTTTTTTTTTCTATTGTCAATGCGCTAGTTTCTCTTCAAATAGAGCTATCTCTAACTAATATGAAATATTTAGAATGCAGATCGATAATGAATCAACGCATGAGTGCATGCATTGCGTTGAAGCACACATGTGTTTACGTATGCATTTATGTTTATGGAACATATACTTACATGCAAGTCTCAAGAATTTTCAGGTTGATTATGCGTTACTTATGTTTATTGACTTTATTTGGCACCCTTGACTTAAGTTGGTGGTCATGCTGGAATGCTAGCATAGCATGACTTGTAAATGGCGCATAAACAATAGCCTCTTAGATAACTTAAAATTGACACTTCTATTAGATAGAAAATGGCCAACCACTTAAAAGTTGGCCATTTTATCTTTTGATTTGATTATTTCACCTTCTTTTCTTCCCCCTCTCATTCAATTTCATTCATGTTTACCTTATAAACTGTTTTGGGTTGTGTTACCGACATCCAGGCAGATGAGCCGGAGTGGCAGGTGTACTCGCGGAGGACGCGCGCGGGAGCGAGTAGCAGCGCCGGACCTGGCGGTTCGGCAGGTGCGGCCTAAAGGGCCGCCCGCCCCTCTAGTTTATTATTTTCGGCAGGTGTTGTATGACTATGAGAACTCTACTTTATGATTTTATGCTTTGGTAGTTGGATGGTTCCTCCTATATATGAGGACATCTTTAGGGTTTGTGCCATCTTTGGATCATTTATGCTAAGTGGGGATGCTCCCCTTTTTCTCCTCTCTCTCTCTCTATCTCCTCCTCTATCTCCCTCTCCCTAACCTATCGTTCCCCTCCCGTTCCCGCTCGGCATCGCACCGCTGCCGCTCGACGACGTCCCGCCTAACGACTCGCTCACCACTGCCGTTCCCCACTGCCGTTCCGCTGATACCTAGGAGGTATCATTGGTCCGACCTGCCGCTCCGCCCGCCTCCAAGCCTCCGGAACCCATCATGACGGTGACCACCCGCTTGAATGCCGCCGAGACCTCCGTCGCAGCCGACGCTGTCGCCACCGCTGAACGCTTCGCGCTCCACGACAGCCACCTCGCGAGCCTCCAATCATCGGTGGACGCGATCGCGGCGACCCAGCACGCCATCCTCGCCCACTCGAATCGATGCAGCCGCTCTCACCACCACTGCAGCCGCGACGACTACACCGGCCGATACCACGTCGGTCCTGGGCACGCCGCCCTCTCCGATCGCGCCCCTCTACCGCGCCCCGACCCAGTTTCCGCTTGTCCCTACTTTTCCGCCACCCGCAGTTCTTCGGCCCCAACTTGCATTGGACGTTCCCCCCTTCTCTGGGACGGATCCGATGGGCTGGATCGCACGTGCGGAGCAGTTTTTCGACCACAACGCCACGGCCGACGCGGATAAAGTGGCCACGGCCATCGTCGGCCTGGAAGGCTCGACGCTCCATTGGGCTCGGTGGCTACGACAAGTCCAGCCCGGCATCTCGTGGACGGAGTTCAAGCGTGAGATGGTTACCCGCTACGATTCCCGTTACTCCGGATCGACGTCGAGCGCTTGTGCACCAATCGCCAATCCACCACCGTGGACGCACATATAGATGAGTTCGTGGCACTCGTGACTCAACTCCCGGGACTTCCCCCCGAGCACTATTTGGGATTTTTTCTACAAGGCTTGTCTCCTAGCATCCGCTCCTGCATTCGTACTCATCAGCCCCGTACGGTGTCGGAAGCCCTTGAACTGGCCCGGGCGGTCGAGGCGGACATTGGACCTCGCCATGCCAGCCCCGCCCCATTCCGTCCTCCGCCTCCGCGACACACCGGCCACCGACCGGCTTTCGTGCCGCCCGGTCGCCCTGCGCGGCCAGAGGGACCGCACCGCGTCTCCAACGGCGACTACAATGACCTGCGCCGCCGCGGACTATGTTTTCCATGCCGCCAACCGTACTCTCCGCAACATGTTTGCCCGGTCAAGGAATTCCACGCCATTTTCAGCGATAGCGAGGGGGACTACATGGCCGTGGAGTCCCCCGCCTTGGACATCACCACAGAGCACACCACGGAGGCGCTAGAGGATGCCCCCCTCAATGTTCTGGAGCTCCCTTTTTATTCGGTGGGGGGACTTACCGGACCGCACACGATGAAACTAGCCGGCATGGTCCAGGACTGGCCCATCATTGTGATGGTGGATAGCGGGGCCAGCCACAACTTCCTGTCGGCCCAACTTGCCGGCGAGCTCGCCTTACCGGTTGACCCATCGCCTGACTTTTCGGTGTGCCTCGGCGACGGCCGCCGTCGGCCGACACTCGGCCAGTGCCGCGACGTGACTGTGTCTCTCGGCTCCTGCACGGTCACGACGGATTTCTATATGTTCGAGTTGGGTGGTCTGGATGCGATTTTGGGGGTGGCCTGGCTCGAGACATTGGGGGACGTCCGCGTCAACTGAGCGTCGATGACCATGGCCTTCCAACATCAGGGTCAGCCATGCCTCTTGGCGGGCGATCCGACTCTTCTATGTTCACCGATCTCCTTCCGCACGATGACACGCATTACCGATGTTGACTTCTCGGCCTGGCTGTGGCCTCTGCAGACCGATCTCTCGGCGACACCCGACCCCCTTTCCCCCGCGATGTCCTCGGTGCTTGTGGAATTTGAGGATGTTTTCACTACACTGGCGGGCCTCCCCCCACCGAGGCCGACGGATCACGCCATCGTCCTCCACCCCGGGTCGGCGGCGGTGTCCGTCCGGCCATATCGTTATGGGCATGCCCAAAAAGATGAGATGGAACGGCTCGTTCGGGAGATGTTACTCGGCGGCCTTATTCGGCCCAGTGCTAGCCCCTTTTCCAGTCCAGTGTTGTTGGTCCGCAAGAAGGATGGAAGTTGGCATTTCTGTGTGGACTACCGGGAGCTGAACAAGGCGACCGTCCCCGACAAGTACCCCATCCCAGTGATCCAGGAGCTGTTGGACGAGCTGCATGGTGCGACTTTCTTCACCAAGCTAGACCTCCGCGCCGGCTATCATCAGATCCGGGTCCGGCCGGCGGACGTACCAAAGACAGCATTCCGCACGCATGACAGCCACTTTGAGTTTTTAGTGATGCCCTTCGGGCTCACTAACGCGCCGGCTACTTTCCAGGCTACCATGAACGATATTTTTCGCCCGGTGCTCCGTAAGCATGTCCTTGTCTTCTTTGATGATATACTTGTCTTTAGTCATTCTTGGCAGGAGCATCTCAGACACGTGCGCGAGACCTTCACCACCTTCCACCGTCACCGTCTTACGGTCAACCGTAAGAAGTGCACCTTCGGCACGTCGACGGTCAGCTACCTGGGACATACTATTTCCGCCCATGGAGTGGCCATGGACGAGGACAAGATCCAGGCGGTGCTGTGTTGGCCGACTCCACAGTCTGTTCGGGACGTGCGGGCATTCCTCGGGCTGACCGGATATTACCGGCGCTTCATCAGAGACTACGGCGGGTTGGCCCGCCCCCTCACCCAGCTGTTAAAGACGGCCGAGGACAGACCGTTCGAGTGGCCCCCTGCCGCGATGGTGGCGTTTGTCGCATTGCAGTCGGCTTTGGTCAAGGCCCGGTGTTGGCAATGCCGGATTTCACGCAACCGTTCGTGGTGGAGTGTGACGCCTCGGGATCCGGTGTCGGCGCCGTGTTGATGCAGGCGGGCCGACCAATCGCCTATTACATCCGGGCATTCTCCACAGCTGTGCGGAGCAGATCCGCCTATGAAAACGAGCTTATGGCCCTCGTTTTGGCGGTTCAACATTGGCGACCCTACCTCCTTGGCCGCCCATTTATCATCTGTACAGATCACCACAGTTTGCGTTACCTCCTACAGCAGAAGATTGCCACACCGACACAACAAGTGTGGGTGGTGAAGCTCCTTGGCTACGATTTCACGATCGAGTTCCGGTCGGGCAAAACAAACCGCGCGGCCGATGCGCTCTCCCGCCATCCCCACCCCCCCGAGTTGACCGCGATTTCGAGACCGGTGTGGGACGACGCCGCCGGCCTCCAACAGGAGGTGGACAAGGACCCGCAGTTGGTGGGCATACGGGCGGCCTTACTTGCCGACCCCACGTCCCGACCCCCCTACACCCTCATAGGGGGCCGCCTCTTCCATCAGAATCGCTTAGTTCTATCGGCCTCATCCTCGCGGATTCCCCAGCTACTTGCCGAGTTTCATTCCACACCATCGGGTGGCCACGCGGGCGCATTCCGTACCTACCGCTGCCTGGCCGCGTCTCTCTTCTGGCCCTACATGCTCCGCCAGGTGAAAGCGTATGTAGCAGCATGTTTACCGTGTCAGAAGGCCAAATATGAGGCTATGTTTCCTAGTGGCCTACTTCAGCCCCTCCCGATTCCAGAGCGCGTTTGGGAGGATATCGCGATGGACTTTATCACTCGCCTGCCACGTTCCAACGGCTTTGATTGCATCCTAGTGGTAGTGGACCGGCTGACGAAATACGTCCATTTCGTGCCTCTTCGCCACCCTTACACAGCGGCAACCGTAGCGGACAGTTTTATTGCAGAGATCGTACGACTCCATGGGTTTCCCCGCTCGATCGTCAGCGATCGGGATCCCCTCTTCCTCAGCAGTTTCTGGACATCACTTTTCCCCTTACAGGGTACACACTTACGGATGAGTACAACTTACCACCCGCAGTCAGACGGCCAGTCCGAGGTCTTGAACCGGTGTCTGGAGACTTACCTGCGCTGCTTCATTGGGGAACGACCGGGTTCTTGGGCAAAGTGTCTATGTTGGGCTGAGTATTCTTACAATACTGCCTATCACTATTCCGCGCATACTTCGCCGTTCGAGACAGTCTGCGGACGGCCACCGCCATCCATCCTCCGCCACCTTCCAGGGGAATGCCCGGTCGCCAGTTTGGCCGGCCACCTCCATGATCGGGACGTAATCTTAGATAGCTTGAATCACCATCTGCGGCGTGCCCAGGCAAAGATGACCGCATTTGCTAACAAGAAACGTCGGGACTTATCATTCCAGGTTGGTGAACGGGTGTTCATCAAACTACATCCTTATCGGCAACTTACGGTGGCCCGCCGACCATGCCCCAAGCTCGCACCCCGTTTCTACGGCCCCTTTGAGATCATAAGCCGCATCGGAGCCGTGGCTTACCGGCTCCGCCTACCGGAGGACAGTCGCATCCACCCCGTGTTCCATGTCTCGCAACTTCGTCGGGTTATCGGTGACCATCCGGTCACCGACCACATTCCAACGGACTTGGATTTTTCCGGCTCCGACCCCCTGTACCCAGAGGCCATTGTGGATTGGCGCCACCCCACGCCAGGCGAGGCGACCCCGGAGGAGATACATGTGGCTTGGCGGGGCCGGCCCGCCTCCGCCGCGACTTGGTTACTTCGTGAGGATTTCCGGCGCCAGTTTCCAGACCATTGCCTTGAGGACAAGGCCAATTTTCCAGATGGGGGTATTGTTACCGACATCCAGGCAGATGAGCCGGAGTGACAGGTGTACTCGCGGAGGACGCGTGCGGGAGCGAGCAGCAGCGCCGGACCGGGCGGTTTGGCGGGTGCGGCCTAAAGGGCCGCCCGCCCTTCTAGTTTATTATTTTCAGCAGGTGTTATTGTATGACTATGAGAACTCTACTTTATGATTTTATGCTTTGGTAGTTGGATGGTTCCTCCTATATATGAGGACATCTTTAGGGTTTGTGCCATCTTTGGATCATTTATGCTAAGTGGGGCTGCTCCCCCTTTTCTCCTCTCTCTCTCTCTCTATTTCCTCCTCTATCTCCCTCTCCCTAACCTATCGTTCCCCTCCCGTTCCCGCTCGGTATCGCACCGCTGCCGCTCGACGACGTCCCGCCTAACGACTCGCTCACCACTGCCGTTCCCCACTGCCGTTCCGCCGATACCTAGGAGGTATCAGGTTGACTGTATACCATCTTCTCCATCTTACTGTGAATGTGAAGGGTCATCTTCTCGATCTATTTTTGAATTTTTATCCCTCATCAAGCGTGAGAATTGAATAATTTCGGGGAGAGGATAGAATTGTCTTTTTCATGTCTTCTTTCCCTTCATCCTTCTTTCTTCTCTTTTTTTCCTTTACTTTTTTTCATCTACCTTTTTCCATAATTGTTTGAAAGGAAGTTTGTATTTATCTTAGTGCAATCACCTTTTCTGTTGATTGAATGAAGTTTCAATAATGTGTGTGGCTTTCATGAGTTTTAATTCTACCTGTTAGTTAAATGTCATAGAATTTTCACTTATATTAGATATTTGTCAGAAACTTTAGATTTTAAGATATGCTACATTTTTTGATATTGAAATGAAGCCGATAATTATTTTTGTATGGTCCCTCTTTAAGCTGATAAAATGGAATCACCGCTCTACCTCATTTGAAAATCTTAGCCCTTGCACTACATTAACATCTTGAATCCATCATTATTCTCATGATATATTGTCACATTATCCCAAATATCCATGGCTGGTTTAATACTTCACTACATCAATTTATTTTAACAATTAATTCAATTGTTCAAAGATATCCTCATTTCTAGCGGAGTCCAGTGTATCATGAGCGTAATATGCTTACAGAACTATCAAATTTATGTATCTCTTGTTTAATCCCTCATCACGCGCGCACACACAGATATATATACTCCTTTTTTTATTAGCTCATTCTCTTTCTATATGTTTTTTAATCCTTAAACATTAAATTTAAGTAAAAACAATCAAATTTGTTATTATTATTGTTTAAATCATAGTGTCACGCGCACAAAACTATCATAGGACGCATGCGGCATTTGACTATCTTTCTCCACAAACTTGTGCTAACGAAGTAAGCCTTATTCCAAAACTATGCATCATAATGAGTTGATAACTTTTATTACTCTTCTGAATAAAGTTACAAGACAATTATGAAGATAGTTGATCATGCTATTCAAGGATCAAGACATACACCAACACTCAACGACAACAAGTGCACTCAACTCACACAGGTGGATACTCTCTCCTAATACAAGATCCAAAGCATGGATGATCAAAATGAGGAGGGACCTTCCCCTTTTATAGGCCTCTTCCTCTTTCCCTCCAAAACCCAAGACAGATCTAGACTTCTCTACACAAGTAGACTAGATTTTTCTATACTCTTTTACACATTTTCCTATCTTACACGCACGACCACCCTTCTTCAGAATTTTAGAATGTTCCTAACATATCCACGCTAATCTAGAAGATTCTACACACCTTAGAATCTCTAGAACACATTAGAGTATTCTACATAACTCAATAATACTTTAAAAAACTCCATACAATAATACTTTAGAAAACCCAAAATTCATGTATGGTTAAAACTAGTTATAGAGCAAATGAGGTAACCTTTGGAACCGTGACATTCTCCCCCATTAAGTTTATACATCGTCCTCGGCACATCAAACTTGTTTATCCTTGCTCTGCACTCTATCACCATTCATAGACCTCATTGCAAAGATAAACTTTTCCGCTTGCCCATATAATCGCCTTATTTGCACAAAGTAGGTAGCTGGACCATAAAGGGATGTATTCCAAATGTGGGGTAGATGAGGATTACTTGAAACTGATAAAGAAAATTTATCCCAATGATAACGTTATAGTTTCCAAAGGGAATAACTTCAGTAGGTACCTTGCCCTTCTATCCTCTCAGACGCACATCCACATGTGGTGCAAGACCAACTGTTGGTACTTCTTGAGAATTAGCCATTTTGAGCCTTGTTGGTTCAACTTTAATTGGTAGACCTGTTCTTTCATCAGCAGTCTTGGACATGAAGTCTGTTACTCACGTGTTCACCAAGATACTCATCTTTGTGCCCATGATCTCCACATCCACCATTATTTGCCCTTATCACTTTTCTTTAACATTGGTGTGGCTCGACCCCCAACTCGAAGTTGCACTTTGCTCCTACTCGATCGATCGCGATCCTTAACTTCTCCAAGGTGGAGCAATCATTGACTTTGTGCGGTCCTCTGCAATAGAAACACTGTAAAGGTGGGCGTTCGTTGTTCGAGCTTCTTGTTTTTTCCCAAACTCCTTGAGTAGACATGACATTGAGGCGTTGCATGATACTTAGCCATGCCACTTTTTCAGACTCTTCTTCATCCCCACTTGTTACATCATATTTTTTCATCATAGCGTTCAAGGGTCCACACTTTGGACAATTCTTCATGTGATCCGCATGAAGAGCCTTTGGTGGGGCAACAAAGCTGGAGGAAGCAAAGCCGGAGGGGTCAAACACGTAGAGGTCTTCACACAGTCTAGCAGAGCTAATCACCGTCCCTGTCTTCAGGTCCTGAAAGATACATGAAATGGGAAAAAGTCACATAATAGTTCATATAGTTAGTCAAATGACTAATAAAGAGAAGATTTTGAGTGAACTTTGGAACATGGAGAACATAAGAGAGAGTTAGGGAGGAGCAGGGTATGGGTCCTTTCTCTGCAATTGGGGAGAAAGATCCATCAACAATGCTCATTTTGCCCATACCAGACAGAGGGGTGTAGGACACAAAACCTGTAGCAGACTCAGTCATGTGGTGGTATGTGGCTCCGGAGTTAATGATCCACTGAGAAGATGGGCGAGTGGTAGCCGAATGTGCACATGGAAGACCTTGGTGAGCGTAAGAAGATGAGGATAAACTTGATGGCTCTGAAGGAGGATCATGCATCAAGCGGCGAAAGACTTGTATTTCTTCAGCAGAAAGAGCAGGAGAAACACCTGTAAGGTCTAGGAAACTGTGCAGTGAAGAGTCCTCCATGACATCCGAAAGATGCACAGATCGAGATGGAGATGGTCGACCCTGAGAACGTTCATAGCCACGACCTGCTCGAGGAGCAGGATCTCCTCTTGGAGGAGGAAAGCCGGGAAGCTTGAAACATGTGTCCCGAGTTTGGCAGGTCTTCCCCCAATAATAACAGACCAAATGGTCCTCCGTGGACTTTCGCTTAGTGTCGCGGGTAGGATAACCACCATGGCTGAACTGAACAGCAAGAGTTGAGCCCTCTGAGCCTGAGTCTGGAAGCAAAGTCTGTCTGTGATCAAATTCTTGTAGCACAAGACTGTAAACCTTTGGTAGAGAGGGGAGGGGGGAACACCCACAAATTTTAACACTAATAGGATCAAAATCACGATGCAAGCCATGAAGAAAATCAAAAATCCGGTTGCGTTCTTCCTTTGCCCGAAGCAACATTCATTTTCGGGAGACACAAGTGTAAGCGAATCGAAGTGATCATATTCCTGATAAAGTTGGGTAAATTCCAAGTAGTAGACCGAGGGAGGGCGATCGCCCTGTCTCAGAAGAAATATTCGTCGTCGCAGTTAAATATCTGAGCGGCATTCCCCTGACATGAATATGTGGCCTTAACTCGCTTCCAGATGTCAACAACTGTATCCAGGAACAAATAATTTTGGGCAATGAGTTCTAGCATAGAGTTGAGAAGCCATGACATCACTAAGGAGTTCTTAGACTCCCATTGCAACTACTCTGGTGATGCTGGTGTGGGTTCCCTTGTGGTGCCATTGACATATCCAAACATACGACGACTCTTTAGGGCAAGAGTGATGGAGCGAGCCCGCGGGAAATAGTTGGTGCCATCTAGTTTCATGGTGGTAATTTGAGGGGTGTCGTGGTCATGATTTACACGACTGGATCTCATAGAGGACATTGGAGTAGAAGAGGCATCTCTGTCGGAGGATGTATGCGGAGAATCAACGCTCCCAGACATAGCAAGCCAAGAATAAAAATCAAAAGATTGCTGAAATTAAGGGTAGGAGCACGAGACTAGGTTTTCTCTCATAGAAAGAGATGAAAACGAAGTGGATCCCGACACTACCGAACTAGGGCTAGCATCGACATCTAAATATTTCGCAATTTTCACGCATGTTCGTGATTGGGTCGGCCTGTGCATTATATGCTATATTGCTATATGCACTAATATATTTAGTTAATTTTTATAATCAATTAATAAGTTATAAGATACTTTTATTTAGATGTACGTGTTATGTCACGTGTTTATGAAAATTGAAAATATGTAATTGTCCGCGCGGTGCGGTTTTCAAGATCCGAAAACTGCTTCGCGTTAGGTTTGTAAAAGTTCAAAACCGCACCTAAACTACGCGGTGCGGTTTAAAAACCTGTGTGGTTTGTGCAGTACAAACTATTTTTCCGGTTTGCAGTTTTTATGCTCACCCTACATATCAGGTATAGAAATGAGGAGGAAGAACCATCTCCTTAGAAATAAGGAGAATCTGACACCAGAAACAAGGGAAACAAACCCCCATGTGCCCGACGCCCATTGTTGTCGAACGACACAAACGACGCTTGCGGGTAGTCGAGCGAATGAGCGGCGGGTTGCTGATATGCGATCGACGGAGTCGCCTGGGATGCGAGACGAAAACACGAGTGGGACGGCGTGACGGAGGCGGGTCGGCGAGACGGAGGCTGGTCGGCGAAACAGAGCACAAGTTGGCGCTAGGAGCGGAATGAGCATTTGGGTTGGGAAATTTATGTTAGCTCTGATACCATGTTATAAATCAGTACATTTTTATATTTGTTAAAGAAGTTAAAGCCCATGTATCTAGTCCCATAAGGCCTATCACATATAACTCATCTTTTAGTCCCATATTTTGAGTTTGTATTTTACTCTCTTCCATTCTCTATAAATAGTGATCCATTGTACAATGTAAGATTTGATAATGAGAATAATTTAATATTTGCTCATGTTATTTTATATTTAACATGGTATCAAAGCTATGTTCGGATCCTTCCTATCGGACTTCACACGATTGAGCCTCTGCTCTCGTGGTTTGGCCCCAAACATTTTTCATCACTCTCTCGTCTGCTGATCGACGAAGACGTGGGTCTCCTCTGCCGCTGCCAAAGGATTTTTTTTATTGAGGATGACTTCGACGTATCTGATCGTCGATCCCATCTGCTTCTCCTTGAGCCCGCATCCAAATCTCGCATCCAGAGATCGCATCTGGAGCTCTCGTCGACAACTGTGCGTTCGTCTCGCCCCTGCCGTGAGCCTGCTCCCGTGTCTTCTGGTCGTCGAGCTCGCCGCTCTCGACCCCCCATGTGCCCAGCTCCCTTGTACAGTTCTGCTCCCTTATGCCGAGCTCCTCACTGTGACGAGCTCTACGCTTCTCCTCTATCGATCTCAACGAAGCTCCTCGCCTCCTTGTCGAGCTTCGCTGTTTACCGAGCTTCTTTTTTGTCCGCTGTTGGCCGAACTCTTCTCCTACCGAGCTCATCAACTGCCTAGCTCCTCTTCTGCTGAGCTCTCCTATTTTGCCGTGTTCTCCTACTTGCCGAGCTCCTCTTACCTTGCCGAGCTCCCCCTGGTCTTGCCGAGCTCCGCCTTACCTTGCCGAGCTCTGCCTTGCCGAACTCCTCGCCTCCTTGTTGAGCTTCGGCTTGCCGAGCTCCTCGCCTCCTTGCCGAGCTTCGCCTTGTCGAGCTCCGCCTTGCCGCACTCCGCCTTCCCAATCTCCCTATTGCCGAGCTCCCTATTTTCGAGCTCCTTGTTGCCGAGCTCCCTCTTATCGAGCTCCCTTTTGCCGAGCAGTCATGAGAGCACTGGAGGCTTCCTCTAACCCCTGTTTTGCACTGAAATAGACATTCTACGGGACAAACTCCGACACCTGCGTGAGTTGATTACTCGCAACTCTGGCGCCGTATCCTCCTTTTCCCATGCCAGTCTCTCGACCTCTCGCTTTGGCTCCTCCTGGATTTTGGACTCCGGAGCCACCAATCACATCTCTCCACACCAGCCCTCTCAGTACTTGGACTCTCCTTGTCCAAAATTCATTACAGTGGCAAAATGGCTACACCACTCCGACACCTGCGTGAGTTGATTACTTGGACTCTCTGCTCCGTTCTTTATGTTTTTGTCTCTCACTTCAATTTGCTCTCTGTCAGCCGCCTAACTCATGATCATGATTTCCTAATTACCTTCTCTTCCTTTGTTGTGCAGGATCGGCAGACGCGAAATATCATTGGTAAGGGGCGGCTTTGCAATGTGCTCTACACTCTGGATCTTCCTTCCACCACTCTCTCTTTTGTCAGCTTTGTTGATTGACACCTCCGTTTCAGTCATGCTCCTTTTCCCATTCTCCAGAAGGCTCTCTCCGATAGGTCTTTTTCTCTTTTTAATGGTGAATAATGTATCTATGGGAAACAACATCGCTCTGTTTTCCCTCCTCATTGTACTCGGAGCACTGTTCCTTTTGATTTTGTACATTCTTATATCCGTGGACCATACAAAACGCTAGTATTTTTGGTTATCGCTACTTTGTCACGTTTATTGATGATTATTCTTTCATGACTTGGTTATATATGATGTGTGATCGCTCAGAGTTTTTGTCCATTTTCCGCTCCTTTACTGCAGAAACTCAAACGCAATTTACCCGAGCTATCAAAATTCTTTGTACTGATAATGCGCGCGAATACACTGGGCATGCTTTCTAGGAATTCTGCACCTCGCTGAGAATCATCCACCAAACCTTTTGTGTGTATACGCCAGAACAGAATGACGTTACCGAGCGGAAGAACTGCAACCTTCTCGAAGTCGCTCGGTCTCTCTTATTCCAGATGCAGGTCCCCACGTCCTATTGGAATTTCACTGTCTCCACTGCTTGTTATCTCATCAACCGCATGCACTCATCCGTCCTCCAATTTGCGAGCCCCTTCTCTCACTTATTTTCTGATCGCACTCCCTTCCCCCTGACCCCACAGGTCTTTGGCTGCGTCTGCTATGTTCACCATCTGGGTCCTCCCATTGACAAGCTAGCCCCTCGTGTCACGCGCTACATGTTCGTTGGTTATTCGCGCACCCAGAAGGGCTATGTCTGTTACTCACCCTCCACTCGGAAGCTGATAACATCTGTTGATGTCACTTTTTTGGAGAACCAATCTTTCCATCCTTTCATCGCCACGTCAATGCCATCTCTTGATCTCCCACGTCCTCTTGTTCCTACCAATTCTCCCTTACCGCCTTTACTACCGACACCACCGCCTGCCTCGGCTCCTCCTCTTCGTGTCTACTCTCGCCGCTATCCTCGTTCCCGAGCCCCACAACAACCCCCTCTTCTACTTATACTCCGCAGACTGGAGACTGCTGATTCGATGACACCCTCCACCGCGCATCCGCTCTCAAATTATGTTTCTCTGCATCGTCTCTCCTCTGATTTGCGCAGGTTTGCCACTGCAATATCTTCTACTTCCACCTCGTCTTCTGTGCAGGAGGCTTTTCAACATTCGGGGTGGAGGGCGACAATGAATGAGGAAATGGCCTCTCTATGGGCCAATCACACATTGGACCTTGTTCCCCTTCCTCCTGGTCATTCTCCGGTTGACTGAAAATGGGTTTTTACTGTCAAGTATCATCCGGATGAGATTGTTGATTGCCTCAAGGCTCGTCTTGTTGCCAAAGGTTTTAGTCAACAACATGACCTCAATTATGAAGAGACTTTTCTCCGGTAGCAAAACTTAGCACCGTTCGGGTCTTACTCTTCCTTGCCGTTCATCGTCATTGGCCGCTCCATCAGCTTGACATTATAAATGCCTTCCTTAATGGTGATCTCTTGAAAACTGTGCACATGCATCAACCTTCTGGTTATACAACCACGTGGGAGTCCCTTGTTTGTCATCTGAAGAAAGCTCTCTATGGACTCAAACAGTCTCGACGGGCATGATTTGAGAAGTTTAGTCGGGTGGTTCGTGACTTTGGTTTCACCCAAAGCTCGACAGACTTCTCCCTATTTATTTGACGACGTTCATCTGACATAGTGATTCTTCTAATTTATGTTGATGACATCCTTGTTACTGGTGATGATCTTCTCGGCATCCCCCAAATCAAACAACATCTTGACTCTTATTTTTAAACTAAGGACTTGGGACAACTCCGCTACTTGTTGGGAATTGAGGCAGCCCGACGATCTGATGGTCTTGTCTTGTCTCAACGGAAGTATTGTCTCGATCTACTTCACGATGCAGGCTACTCTGGATGTAAGCTTGTGGATACTCCTATATATTCAAATCATCAGCTCCGTGCTCATGGCTCAGACTCTGAACAACTTCTCTGGTTCTCCCTAATCTGGAGTATTGTCGCCGTGTTGTTGGCAAGCTGATCTATCTAACTGTCACACAACCTGACATTTCCTTTGCGGTCGGTGTGTTCAGTCGCTTCATGCATACCCCTCGGGTCTCTCATCTTCAGGCCATTGAGCGTATTCTTTGATACCTGAAGAATGCTCTGGGACAAGGGTTGGTGTACAAGCCTTCTACTTCTCTTTCTCTCATTGCATATTGTGAAGCTGATTACGCTTGGTCCCTGGACGTTCATCGGTCCACGAGCGGCTACTGCACATATTTTGGTGGGAACTTGGTTACTTGGCGAAGCAAGAAGCAGACTATGGTTGCTCGGTCTTTAGCTGAAGCGGAGTATCGCTCCATGTATGCCGCCTTCTCAGAACTTACATGGCTAGAAAGTCTCCTCACTGATCTAGGTGTAAAACTTCCATCACCGTCTATTCTCTTATGTGATAGTCAAGCTGTTATTCACATCGCCGAGAACCTTTTGTTTCATGAGCTTACAAAGCATATTGAAGTTGATTGTCATTTTGTCTGGGAAAATGTTCAACTTCGGAAACTAATTCTACGACATGTGCAGGCTGCTGATCAAATCTCCGATATTCTCACAAAGGCAATATCTCGCCCAATATATTAACAATTTCTCTCCAAGCTTGGTGCCTACAACTTGTACGTTTCAGCTTGCGGGGGAGTGTTAAAACAGATAAAGCCCATGTATCTAGGCCCATAAGACCGCTCTCCTATAGCTCCTCTTTTAGTCCCACATCTTGAGTTTGTATTTTACTCTCTCCCTCTCTTTATAAATAGAGACCCATTGTACAATGTAAGATTTGATAACGAGAATAGTTAAATGTTTGCTCATGTTATTTTATATTTAACAATATTCAATACCTTGACTCCTTAATATATTGTAGTAAGTAATACAAGAAGGGTAAATACGAATATAATATATGTTTAATTTCATATCTCCAATAGTATTGATGATTGTTTTTCCCTATTTAGGTAGTCATGTATGTTGAAATGTGTAATTGAGGCTAATCTTGGTGTCCACAGTTCCGCAATAGACGTAATATCCAGTCCCAAATGACGAGCATATTCAAATGGTAAATATCCAATGCTTTTGAACCCGAATAAAACTGCCCATTTTACACCGACTTTAAACCCCCAAGCTAGCTTGAGAAACATGAGAAAGTATTTGAACTTCCGATCTTGTTCCTTCGTGTAAGAGACTTGGTAAAGATATCCACTGACTGATTATCTGTCTTTGTAAACTTAGTGATGATCATTCCATCCATCATTTTCTCTTTGACAAAATGACAATTAGTTTCAATATCTTTTTTTCTTTCATGAAGTAGAAGATTTGACGCTTTATACACAGTAACCAATTTATCACAAAGAATATTTTGGACTCTTAACTTAAACTTCTGTCCCAATTCCTTCTGTAATTGCTTCACCTAGCCAATTTATAGGTTGTCTGGTCCATAGCCCTATCCACAGATTTCACACCTGACATAACAATACTTTTGTTCTTTCTTTTCCATGATACTATATTTCCACACTTGTATGCTTGCTGTTCTTATACACCAATCCAATTTATGGGTACCTTTTAGGTGTTGAGAATTCAAACAACAACATCCATAGTAAAAATCTTGGATGTAGCCATAGACTGGCTAACTACACTTAGAAGGAAAGAGATGTTAAGTTGATGTCGGCCTTTGGTAGCCACTTAGTTTCAGGGCCGACACCTCTACCTGACTATATGTTTAGCATGCAGTGATGCAGTTGCTTGACGTTGTTGGTGGGTCCTTCAACTCCTTGTTGGCCTTTGCTTAATATTTTGAGTCAAGCTTCAATATGTTGTGTCGAGTACTCGACAATCTCGTTATAGCCAAACATCATGCGCTTGTTCCAAGTTCTATGCTACTCATGCAATCTTTCTCTGTGCAAGGCCTTGGGGGCTGCATCTGGCTGATTTTATGGGCATCCTCAGTTCAGGTACAATGCTATAGCTGTCACTACATCTCATACCTTTTCTAGCTCTTCGGAACAACCCCCTTTCTCTTTGCAGTTTTTGATTATATGTCCTATTCGGCCCTCTGCTTATTTACTCGATTGATTGAACCCTTTTTCTGATTGCTTGTTGTAGTCATCATATTGCTTGGCTGATTTTATGGGCATCCTCAGCTCAGGTACAATGCTATAGCTGTCACTACATCTCATACCTTTTCTAGCTCTTCGGAACAACCCCCTTTCTCTTTGCAGTTTTTGATTATATGTCCTATTCGGCCCTCTGCTTATTTACTCGATTGATTGAACCCTTTTTCTGATTGCTTGTTGTAGTCAGCACATTGCTTTAGCACAATTCATTATTTTTGATCATGTTCATCGCCCGACCACAAGTCTTCTGTTAGTTTCTCATTTGACTAACAGATTTTGTATTATTTTCTTTACTACTACTACTACTACTACTACTACTACTACTACTACTACTCGTAACATGCAAGATCCTTGTAACCAATTGTAGGCGTGAAGTTCTCTACTACGTATATCATCTGACTCTTTCTTTACTCTCAACTAGTGCTACCATCACCTGCCTTGACCTTACTCCTCATACATCTGTTACCAAGCTTAAGTTGTTATTTTCTTTGGGTGTGTTAGGGAACTTCTCTGCGAGTTTCGTTGTACCTTATTGGTTGTATTCATGATAGCCCTATCATATTGCTATTTTTTCTGTTAGTAAGTCTGTTTATGTTTCTCATTTTGATCCTGTTCACACCAATTCCTGGGGACCTTCCCCTCACCTTTCCAAGGGTGAATATATATTAGATAATTTTTGTTGATGGATTTTTCGTATTACTTGGATTTAATTGATTTTCAAAAACTTTTGGTCTTTCTGAAGTGTATTAAGTATGCCAGAATATTTGTGTCTTTGTTCTAAGGTAAAGTCAAAATATTTTACTCAAATTCATGAAGGAGTATTCATTACATCAGTTTCATAATTTTTCTCTCTCAAGGGATTCTTGTTCATCTATGATCTAACTGCCCGAGACACTGGAAGCTATAGCCAAGCCCACCAATGACATGTGAATGTTTTTTTCCGAGCATAATGGATTGACAGGAGGAGATTAATGTAACCAAACAATTGCAATTGATGAAGGGGAATCGAGATTGTGTGTTTAACTCTTGGGAAAATATCATCTTTTATGAAATGTTGGGAATAAAAAGGGTTAAATTGTTATTATGGTGCATTAAGTATTGATGGTTGTTTTCTCCTATTTAAGCTAGTCATGTATGCTGAAATGTGTAATTGAGTCTAATCTTGATGTTCACCGTTTCCGCAATAGCCTTAATATCTAATCCCAAATGATGATCATATTCAAAAGGTAAAATATCCAATTCACTAAAGTTTTAGAACCCAAATATGCAAACTACCTGTTTTACACCCACCTTTAAACTCTCCCTCAATCTAGTTCGAGAATCATGACAGTATTTGAACGGCCCATCTTGTTCCTTTTGATTGTGATTTAGTTCTTGTAAGAGGCTTGATAAAGATATCTGCTGGTTGATTATCTGTTTTTGTGAACTTAGTGATGATCATTCCATCCATCATTTTTTGTTGGCAAAGTGACAATCAATTTCAATATCTTTGATTTCTTCAAGCACATGATTTGACGTTCTATACATAGCAACCAAATTTTCACAAAACAAATACGGATGTAACGCCCCGGTTTACTCTGGGTGCGCTACAAGTTTGCAGACCAGTGACCCCAACCCATCTCCACGGATTTGAATGGCCGCAACCGCTAATTCCTGTGGCGGGTTGTTGAGGCCAGAGCTTGAACCCCAGACCTCCTGGATAAGGAAGGTCTGGGGTTCAAGTCCCGGCTTCAACAACCCGCCACTGGAAATAGCGACTGCGACCAATCAGATCCGTGGAGATGGGTTGGGGTCATTGGTCTGCAGACCTGTAGCGCACCCACAGTAGACCTGGGCGTTACATTGGACCCATTACCTTTTGTCCCAATTCCTTTTGTAATTGTTTTAGCTAAACCAATTTACAAGTCGTCTGATCCATAGCCCTATCCCTAGATTCCGCATTGGACCTACCAATAGTTTTTTTTCTTTCTCTTCCATGATACTATATTTCCACACTTATATGCTTGCTGTTCTTATACACCAATTTAATTTCTGGGTACCTTTCAGGTGTTGAGAATTTGAACAACAACATCCATAGTAATTTCTTGGAAGTAGCCATAAACGGGTTAACTACACCTGCAAGGAAAGAGATATCAGGACGGGTAACGATTAAGTAATTTAACTTTCTGACAAGTCTCTTATACCTTCCAATATCCATATCCACTGTCCCAACTCAACGCTCTATCATAAGTTTACTATTTGGCTCCATTGGATTTTCTATTGACTTGCACCATACCGTCCCAAATATCTAGAGCCTCCTTGCATTAAACAAATCTTCATTGAATACAACGCCACACCAATCCTTAGAAGATACTTAAACTTTTTTAGATCTTTGGTCCGTAAATGCTTACTAAGATACCTATTCATTTTATTGATGCCATTTGTGTCGCTATTTGTTATGACTACATAAATATCAGCTAATTGCTCTCATGCTCATTGTGCCGATGAAACACAAGGTGATCTACCATACAATGTGTTGGCCCTAAGTTTTTGTAGGGCATATGATATGCAACCGAGAATTTTTTGTCTGCATACAAGTCTTTTTCCATACTCCTCCTAAGCAACAAAATATGGTGGTTGCTTTATATAAACTTCTCCATGCAAGAATGCAACGGAGACATCAAGCTGAAATAGTTACCATTTATACCTCACAGTCAAGAAAATTAGAAGTCTGATAGATTCCATCTTGGTTACAACAACAACATCAACAACACTCAAGCCTTTATCCCACCATGAGAAAAAAAATTCTAACCATAGGTCACACTATGAGTTTGGTTGAATAATTTAGCAACTAATCAAGCTTTTTATCGCGCTACTGACCCATCTAGATTTGATTTAGTAGCATCGATCCACGCTCACCCCAGCATAAATTTTCCTTTGGGCGACTAAACAAGATCCTAGTGCTGTTAGTTTCCAGTGCTTGCATCTCTTCAATCATGATATCTTTTCAGTCAAACAATGATAAACACCTCATTCAGGGAATTATAAATGGAATGATATGACAATTTGCTAAGAAGTCATGAAGAGTGGGTGATATAGGAAATTTTGTTTCTAATGGGATATTGACTATACCTGAGCATTTACCTTTTTTGTGAGCAATAAATAGGTGGAGATATGGGCCCTGACCATCAAACTAGGTTGTTTTTTTGGAGAGATTAGTCCTGTGAAGAACAATTGAAACAACATCCAAATTATTCTTGGGATGCCTTTGAAAGATTTTTATGATGGGATGTTAGACACCAAGATGAGTCCCAAGAATGGTAGATGTATCTCAGACGATATGGTCATTAATGTGGACCATCAGAAGGACATTATTGATCATATGATTGTGCAGAACATGGGAGACACTCTCGTCAACGAGAGATTCAGAATTAGGACCTTCAACCCAATTTCGATGGACCCTACCGGGTAATAGGAAGTGGATTTAAAATAGTAACATTGTTGTTAAAGTCCAAGATCAAAAGCTTCCAAAAGGGCCCATTGTATTTTCCTTCTTCTTGTATTTAGTCTCACATCTCCAAAATGTACATACTTCTTCCTCGTCTACTCTATATAAAGGGGGATCATGTACTAATTTAGATTTTTAGGAATAATAAATTTTTTTATTTTAAACTCTCACATGGTATCAGAGCAGGACTAAATCCCTAGTTGTTCTCTCGTGTGAATACTCCTGACATCGCATGAAATTTTTCCGATCTTGCGTGAATGTTCCCGGGCTCACACAAAATTTCCTGCAAACTATTCCTGCGTTGACCCGTTAACTATTTCATTAAGCTCGGGTACTCGCCTTAACTTGCGGTACTCACCCCCGCCTCTGCTCATTCATCACCTGGGCTCGACACTCAAATCATCCTTCCTGTGGCATATTTATAAGCTGCAACCCGGCGTCTGGCTGCTACTTCCTCCCAAAACCTTCAACAACGTCTGCGACTTCTCTGACGTTTCCCGCGGTTTCTACGTACTCGTCAACACCTCGCGTAAACTTCCCGCAAGTCCTCCTAACGGCGCTCCACGACCGACGTGCGTGTATACCCGCAGGAGGCGGTGATCCGCTCTCCGGACGGGCGAACGGAGTCCATTGGTCGCATCCAGAAGCGTATTTCTAGTCAATTTCATGTTTTATACTTTTTATTTTGAGTTGTATTTTATCCCCAATCGAACCGAACAATGTGAGCCGTTCGATTTAGGGGTTTTATTTGGGTGCAGTTACTGTGCGGTTATTAGTTTGGGTTTATTTAAGGCTGCAGGATGGCGGTTCAATCGATCGTGAGTTAGCATCTTCCTAACCGTCGGTCACAGGTGCGACGCCTCCTTCCTCTCCCGCTGGTGCGACGCCAGCCCCGCCTCCCTCTCCGGCTAGTCCTCCCCCCTGAACCCGCTCCATCCTCGACGTCTCCTTCCCCTTCCGCTGGTGCGACGTCAGCCTCGCCTCCCTCTCCGGCAAGTCCTCCCCGCCTGAACCTCTCCCAGAGTCCCTCTCCAGCCTAAGCCCTTTCCGCCTGAACCCCTCCCGCCGGAACCACACCAATCCTCTCCATCTTCCCCGTTCAGTCCACTCTACTACAGTAGCCCTTCCTCCTCCCCTTCCACGTCCACGACGCCCTAATCCCCTCACCTCTACCCCGTTTCCCTCTCCTCCACAAAAACCTCCACTGCATTTGAACTTCCCCTCCCGTCAACACCGCCCAGTCCTACCTCCTCCCCCCAGTCACCTCCCAGTCCAGAACAACCACCCTCCTTTTGATTTCTTCACTACTACTAGCCATAAACCTCCCCACTGTGACCCCTATAGCCACCTTCTATCACTAACAGACACCTCTAAGTCCACCCAAACCATCAACAGTCCCGATCCGCACCCCGACACCTTCCCCGCTTGCTACGACTTTGGATGCTCGCCTACAACCGCCTTCGCCGCCGCCTGCACGTGTAAATTGTGGTATAAAGTCTTATCCTTTATTGTTGTTTATTTTCGGTAATTCATAGTGTGGTGGATTTCTATTTTAATGTGCTATTAGTTCGTCTGTTGTACTACTTGCGGGGTTTACTCTGTGCACGCTTAATAGTAATTGCGCCTCGTTTAGTTTGTGATCATTACTTGTTTTATTATTTCAAAGTTTGGCAAAGTTCGTGCTCCTGCTAATTTTCTTTATAATAATTAATTACTTGTTGTAATTTTAGCGGACCACTTATGCACTAACTTTACACCGCATCACATTTTGGGCTGCATTTAGAAAACCCCCTCCCGAGTCGACCTACCACTGCATCAAATTGGTATCAGAGGGCGCTAGGTTTGGGGTCATTTGCATGTTACGTAGTGGTAGAGTGTCGTCAGTCCATGTCAAGTCACAATCACACTGACGATAGGACCGCTAGTTCTCAGACGTACATGACACCCGCTGAGTTTCAACGTTTGGTTCTCGACCGATTTGATTGGATAGGAACCCAATTCGAAAATCTTAGGGGTGATATTGCGAGGGTTAGTACTAGGGTTGATCAGTTAGAGACACCTAGGGAACGAGCGCTTCCTCCCTCTGACGAGGAGCCTCAAGAGGATCCTCGAGATGCCACACCACCTCCCGAGAGACGTGGTAGAGACGACCCCCGGTGAGATCCCCCACCCCCACCAAGAGCAAATTATCGTCGTGATCATCGTCCTCCGGATGAACCTCATCCTCCCCCACTTCGTCGTAGAGATCGACCACGATATGTTTATGACGATGATGATGAGTACGGTGACTTTTGTGAGCCACGTCGTGGGATGACCCCAGAGGAGGATGACATCACCCGACGGATCCGTATTGATGCTCCCACCTTCGATGGTCACCTGGACCCGAGGGCGTTTAGCGACTGGCTCATGGATATGGATCACTACTTTGACTGGTTTGACATGAATGATGAGAGACGTGTACGGTTCGCGAAAATGAAATTGATTGGCCAAGCGAAAATATATTGGTCAAGTTTAGAGAGGTCTCTTGGGCGGGATGGTTACTATCCCATCACCCGATGGGACGAGATGAAGCAACACTTACAGGATAAATACCTCCCCGCTTCATATCGAAATCAGCTCTTAGATCAGTTGCACGCTCTACGTCAGGGGACTTTCTCTGTTGCTGATTATATGTCACGATTTGACGAACTCGTAGTTCGTAGCGACATTTGGGAGGAGTCCATCGCCACTGCCTCACGCTTTCGTGCGGGCCTTAGAGCAGATATCCGAAGAGAATTGATTCCCCATAGGATGGAGTCGGTAGAGCAGGTTTTTCAGCTCACACTAGAGTACGAGCAGTATTTACGTACCGCCGACCAGAGGCAGGTCACCACACGACCTGATGCCACCACAATTAGGAGACCCCCTCCTGCCCCGTCCACTGCCACCCCTCGCGCTCCCGCAGACGCGATGGGGAAAGCTATTGTTCCTGGAGGCCCCAAGCCTGGGGGCGTCCAATGTTATCGTTGTTCTGGCAGGGGGCATTTCGCAGCGCAATGGCCTACTAGAAATTTGCTGATTGAGGATTCGGGCGAGCCCAACACTGAGGCTGAGGACATCGTCATTAAGGAGGTTACTGCCGCTGTAGAGGATGGATGGGAGAGCGATGCAGAGAGATCGCTAGAGGTCGGAGTTCTCCGACGCATCCTCCACACCCCGTGCTGAGGAGGATTGGCGCCGCACCACTATTTTCTTTACATATTTTCCGAGCGCAGGAGGCCCCTGCAAGCTCGCTATTGATAGTGGGAGTTGCGTCAACATTATTGCTAAAAAAGGACTTGAGAGGATGCAGTTGACACCCGAGCCCCATCCTCATCCCTACCGAGTCTTGTGGGTGGATAAATCCACCATTCATGTCACGCAGCGGTGCCTGGTTCCATACGTCTAGCGTCCACTGATGAACAGGTATGGTGCGATGTTGTCCTTATGGACGTCGCTCACGTTCTTCTTGGGAGACCCTGGCTTTATGATCGTGATGCCACGTGCTATGGGCGGTCTAACACGTGCGTATTCTTCGACAAGGGTCGAAAGATTACCCTTACCCCGACTCAGCCCAGGGATCCTCCCAAGGGCAAGGTTGACTCGTCAGTTAGTGCGGGGTCGACGATACCCCTACATGTCTTGAGAAGGGGTGATTTCTTGAGGGAGAGCCTAGAAACTGGGGTCATGTTTATTGTTACAGCCATGATGGCGGCCGAGATCCCTAGCGAGGCTGAGTTTACTGATCCGTATGTTCGACAGTTGATGGATGACTTTGTAGATATTATGCCCGAGGAGCTCCCTGATGAGCTTCCCCCACTGCGGGACATCCAGCATGTGATTGATTTGATTCCTGGGGCATCTTTGTCCAATCTTCTGCATTATCGCTTAAATCCGACTGAGCATGCCGAGCTAAACAGGCAAGTAGATGATCTTCTGCGGTAGAATTTTATATGAGAGAGTTTGAGTCCATGTGCCGTACCGACCCTTTTTACCCCGAAGAAGGACGGGAGTTGGCGCATGTGCATTGATAGCCGTGCCATCAATAAGATCACGGTGAAGTATCGTTTTCCGATTCCCCGCCTCGATGATCTCCTGGATTCGATGGCTGGTGCCCAGGTCTTTTCGAAGATCGATCTTCGCAGTGGGTACCACCATATTAGAGTTAGAGAGGGAGATGAGTGGAAGACGACCTTCAAGACGAAGGACGGATTGTATGTGTGGATGGTGATGCCGTTTGGGTTATCGAACGCACCCAGTACATTTATGAGGGTGATGACACAGGTCTTGCGGCCCTACATGGGCAAATTCTTGCTCGTATTCTTTGATGATATATTGATCTACAGCTTGGACCGCACCGAGCACTTACGTCACATCCGCTTGGTGTTTGAGCTCCTTCGAAAGGAGCATCTATACATCAACTTGAAGAAATGCTCGTTCCTGTCCACATCCGTTCATTTCTTAGGATATGTTGTATCGGCATCTGGTATTTCTGTTGACCCTGACAAGGTCAGGGCGATTCGAGAGTGGCCTATCCCTATGAGCATTCATGAGGCCCGTAGTTTTCATGGGCTCGCCACCTTCTATAGGAGGTTTGTCCGAGCCTTCAGTTCGATCATGGCGCCCATTACGAGCTGCCTCCGTAAGGGTGATTTCATTTGGACGAAGGCTGCTACTCGAGCCTTCGAGGAGATCAAGGAGAGACTGTCTACCGCTCCCGTCTTACGCCTACCAGATTTCTCCAAACCCTTTGAGGTAGCTTGTGATGCGTCAGGGGTCGGTATCGGCGCAGTACTTAGCCAGGAAGGCCACCTGGTGGCCTACTTTAGCGAGAAGTTGAACGAGGCCCGACAGAAATATTCGAATTATGATCGGGAATTCTATGCCATTGTGCAGGCACTGCGATACTGACGACATTATCTCCTGCACAATGAGTTCGTCTTATATTCAGACCATCATGCCCTGAGATTGATTCCCAGAAGAAATTGGGTCACCGTCACGCCAAATGGGTGGAGTATATGCATGAGTTTCACTATGTTCTTAAGCACCGATCAGGTGTTGAGAACAAGCCGGCAGACGCCTTGAGTCACCGAGTTAGCATCCTTCACACCATGAACACCCGAGTAGTGGGATTTGAGCAGCTAGTACACGCTTACCCAGAGTGCCCCTATTTTGGGGATGTTTATACAACGCTTTCGAAGGCCTCGCCCGATCTTCGGGAGGGTTATTCAATATCAGATGAGTATTTGTTTATGGGCTCTCGCCTCTGCATTCCTCAGTCATCCCTCCGAGATTTCCTTATCTGGGAGTTCCACGCAGGCGGAGCTGCGGGGCACTTTGGTAGAGATAAGACGATCGCATTGGTTGAGGATCGTTTCTTCTGGCCCGGCCTAAAGAAAGACGTCACCAGAATAGTTAGGCATTGCGGGGTTTGCCATACGACAAAGGGGTCTCGCCAGCCCACGAGATTATACACTCCACTACCGGTCCCTGAGCGACCCTGGTCTGATATTAGTATGAATTTCGTTCTCGGGCTCCCTCAGACTCTGAGGAAGCTCGATTCTATATTTGTTGTGGTGGATCGTTTTTCCAAGATGACACATTTCATTCCTTGCCGAAAGACCGCTGACGCCTCCCTCGTGGCAACATTATTCTTTAGAGAACTATTTAAGTATCATGGTCTCCCCACCTCCATAGTCTCTGATCGTGACGTACGATTTATGAGCTATTTCTGGAAGACTTTATGGAGGAAGACAGGTACGACTCCGAGGTTTTCCTCCGCCTACCACCCACAGACAGACAGACAAACTAAAGTGGTTAACCGTAGTCTTGGGACTCTTCTTCGTTGCCTAGTTGGGGATAGCCCAGCGACCTGAGATTCTGTCCTCCTCGTAGCCGAATTTGCATACAATATCTCAGTCAATAGGACCACAGGCTTGAGTCCATTTCATATCATATTAGGATATGAGCCTAGAAAACCAGTTGACTTGGTGGATATTCCTCTAGGGTCCAGACCAAGTGAGTCCGCCGAGTCTTTCATTCAGCACGTGCATGCACTATACGAGTCGATCTGTAAGAAGATTGCAACAAGTTATGATTATTATAAGAATCAAGCAGATCAGCACAGGCGGGAACAAATCTTTGAGGCAAGAGAACATGTATTAATTCACATTCGATCTGAGAGGGCCCCATAAAGACCAGCAAAAAAATTAAGCGCACGCAGAATGGTCCCTTATACAGTTGTACGACGGATTGGTACGAATGCATATGAGATAGACATCCCAAATGGTATGGGCGTCAGCCGGGTATTCAACGTAGAGGATTTGACCCCTTACTACGAGGAGCATGTGTACGTGGACCCACTCAGCACACCTCTACCCGAGCCTTCATCTCCCATAGCCCCACCACCTGAGCCTTCTTCTCCTATTACCTCTGCTAGTCCCTCTGTGTTGCCACCTGCGGCGTCGCGTCATGCAAATCGAGTTGCACCATCGACGGTTCCACCGACACCATCGCCAGACGGAGATACATCTTTACCGGATGGAGATACATCAACATCAGACGGAGATCCATTGGTACCATCTGCTTCTACTGGCGACATGCGTCAGATCGCCGGACACGACTTCTACGCCGCGGGCGGACGAGATACCCTCCGCTATCTTGTCCGTTGGAGCGACCGGCCCTTGCACGATGCTACTTGGATTTCCCCGGAGGAGCTTCAGAGACTCGCCCCACGACTGCTCAGCGAGTACAACCACCTACACTCATCAGAGTTGAGTGCCTTTAAGCCGGGGGAGTTGCGGCACGCCACGACCGACGCGCGTGTATACCCGCAGGAGGCGGTGATTCGCTCTCCGGACGGGCGATCAGAGTCCATGGTCGCATCCAGATGTGTGTTTCTTGTCAGTTTCATGTTTTATAAATTTTATTTCGAGTTGTATTTTATCCCCAATCGAACCGAACAATGTGAGCCGTTCGATTTAGGGGTTTTATTTGGGTGCAGTTACTGTGCGGTTATTAGTTTGGGTTTATTTAAGGCTGCATGCTGGCGGTTCAATCGATCGTGAGTTAGCATCTTCCTAACCGTCGGTCACATGTGCGACACCTCCTTCCTCTCCCGCTGGTGCGACGCCAACTCCGCCTCCCTCTCCGGCTAGTCCTCCCCGCCTGAACCCGCTCCATCCCGACGCCTCCTCCCCCTCCCGCTGGTGCGACGCCAGCCCTGCCTCCCTCTCCGACAAGTCCTCCCTGCATGAACCTCTCCCAGAATCCCTCTCCAGCCTAATCCCTCTTCACCTGAACCCCTCCCGCCGGAACCACGCCAATCCTCTCCATCTTCCTCGTTCAGTCCACTCTACTACAGTAGCCCTTCCTCCTCCCCTTCCACGTCCACGACGCCCTAATCCCCTCACCTCTACCCCGTTTCCCTCTCCTCCACAAAAACCTTCACAGCATTTGAACTTCCCCTCCCGTCAACACCTCCCAGTCCTACCTCCTCCCCCCAGTCACCTCCCAATCCAGAACAACCACCCTCCTTTTGATTTCTCCACTACTACTAGCCATAAACCTCCCCACTGTGACCCCTATAACCACCTCCCATCACTAACAGACACCTCTAAGTCCACCAAAACCATCAAAAGTCCCGATCCGCACCCCGACACCTTCCCCGCTTGCTACGACTTTGGATGCTCGCCTACAACAGCCTTCTTCGCCACCTGCACGTGTAAATTGTGGTATAAAGTCTTATCCTTTATTGTTGTTTATTTTCGGTAATTCATAGCGTGGTGGATTTCTATTTTAATGTGCTATTAGTTCGTCTGTTGTACTATTTGAGGAGTTTACTCTGTGCACACTTAATAGTAATTGTGCCTCGTTTAGTTTGTGATCATTACTTGTTTTATTATTTCAAAGTTTGGCAAAGTTCGTGCACCTGCTAATTTTCTTTATAATAAATTACTTGCTGTAATTTTAGCGGACCACTTGTGCACTAACTTTACACTGCATCGCATTTTGGGCTGCATTTAGAAAACCCCCTCCCGAGTTGTCCTACCAATGCATCACCTCCCCTATCTGCGGTATTTTTCTCTTGCGAGCTCTCCGCTACAGCTCTCGCCGCTTCTATCACTTTCCGCGAGTTCTCTGCCAAAACATCTCACATCTAAACCTTGTCTTCTGATCTATTCACTCGACCAACTCTCTCTCCCAATGCCGCGTATCAGGAAGTTCAATCTCTCGACGCAGAACTTCTCCAACATTGCCCTTTGTTTGCTGACAAACATTTTCAGAAACTCCTGATGGTCTACTATCTTGCCCATCTTCCAGATTCCTATGAGATGATCCACCAATAGATCTTGGGAGAACCTGACACTCCCATCTTGGATGTTACTACCTCTCATATTTCTGATGCTGCTAACCTTCTGCAGCAATCTCCACTCGGGTCCTCTCCACCCTCCGACAATTTTTCTCATTCGGCCGGTCGTTGCTGGCGTACCGAGGGTCGTGGAGGATCTCTCCCTTTTTGCTCCCATTGTGGATGGCTTGGCCATCTGGTCGAGAGGTGCTTTAAGAAGCATCCTCACCTCCGTCCGCAGGACCATGTCAGTACTACTGCGCCTTAACCTTCTGCCTCTCCATCCACTCCGCCACAGGAGTTCGTCCGCTTGGTTCTCCTCGGCCGATATTGGGGCGCTCATCAATGCCTTCAAGCAATCTGCCTCCATTGCTACTTCGTCAGGTAGCGTGCATGTTGCTATTCAGGGTAAGTTGCTCATTGACTCAGGTGCCACCAATCATATGACCGAAAACCCTCTTCTCTTCTCACACCCCGAGAAACATAACCGGCTACCTCCGTTCTTTGTGGCTGATGGCTTTCCTGCTCCTGTGTTATGGATTTGAAGTTGTGACTACTACCTCTCTTCTCCAATTGGACGACACTCTTCGTCTCTAATTTTCCTTGCAATTTGTTGTCTGTTAATGCTCTCTCATTTTGTCCTACTGCTTGTTATTTTCAGGTCCTTTACTTGCGGATGGAGATTGCTATTAGGACTGAACGAGGCGGTCTCTAGATGTACTTGAGTATATCTTTTAAAGGAACGTTCTGAGCTTTTTTCTGTCTTCTCAAAATTTACTAATAAAATTCGCACTCAGTTCGGTATGCCACTCAAAATTAACCGAACCAATAATGCAAAAGTGTACGTGAGCCAGGAGTTCTTATCTTTTTTCACATGTAACGGTATTATTCATTAGACTAGTTGTGTGCATACATGTCAACAAAATAAGGTGGCCAAAAGGAAAAATCGTCATCTCCTTGATGTTACTGACATTTCTGTGTCAGCTAAATGTTCCCCGTTCCTATTGGGGTCATGCAATTATCCTTTCTTGTTTTCTAATTAACTGTTTACCTTCTTCTCTCCTTCAGGGCAAGACCCCTTTTTTCTCTTCTATATTTGACCGGTACACCTTTTCCCTTCACCCTGCGTGTGTTTGGTTGTACTACTTTCGCCCACACTCCTGTATCTGGTTGCGATAAACTCTTCGCTAATGCCACCAAATGTATCTTCGTGGGGTACACTCCGTCTCAAAAGGGATATCGTTGTTTCGACCTTATCTCGAAACGAGAATTTGTCTCTGTTGATGTCACCTTTTTTGAGTCTACCCCTTATTTTTCCGAGAACGGGGTACCCTTTCTCTTGACATCCCTCCTCTCTCTACAATCTTTCCTCCTCCCAACTCTATTTCATCGTTCCTTATCATTCATGCTCCTTCCCTTGGTATCCTGCAACTGACACCAACTTCTGCACGTGTCCCTCCTATTTTGCCCTTTCCATATCATTATCATCGACGCTCTGCTTCCCTTCCTGTCCTCGCTCCTTCCACTCCAGAGTCCCCGCTGACAGCTCCCAGGCCAGCGCATTCCTCTTTGGAAGGTTCCCACACTTTAGTAGGCTCGGATTTGGATTTTTCCATTGCTTTGCGCAAAGGGGTAATGGGGAGCACACAACATCCTCTCACCAATGTTGTCTCATATGCCAATCTCAGTCCCTTTTGTAGCAAGTTTGCATGGGAACTCTCTAGCACCATTACTCCTAGTTCACAAGATTCACAGTCTATACTAGTCCCTTTATTAAGATGAGGATGAAGATACTTTATTCTTTGCAAAGTCGCATTGCCAAGCTGGTAATGGAATTGGAGAAAACTGGATGAAGACATAAAACAATGAACAGGTGGTAGGACATGAGGGAAACAATCAGTATTATTGTAGTAGAGATCTCCAGACTCAGTCTCAGAACTAAAAGTCTTTCTTTCCCCAGTATGGCACAACACGAGAATGGAGCGAATGCCATGTTGCGATCGAGTTTCATAGTCAATTGACTAGCAAATAAAATGTTTAAGGGAAATTTTGGCACATATAAAACAATATTTATAGATAAAATTTAAATAGGAGAAACATTACCAATACATAACTATGAATTTGGAAACACCAACTAGACATTGGTATATAATGTTTTTGAATGATATATGATAAATAGTATACTTGCATTTTCTTTCATGTGCTCGAAAGCTTTAGAGTTAATGACCTAGGTCGAATAAACAAATTTCATTCACATATTTATGAAGTGGTTGACTCCGCACCTTACCTCATCGACACTGAGGATCGAAGAGTTCAGTATGAAGAAACAAAGGAGTTGGGATGTGAAAGAACCAAAAATTGTTAACTCATAAATGGAAGGGGGAGATCTAAGTAGCTGCGGCGTCTTTGACTCGACAGAGAGGCGCGTGGAGCTGAACATGTACGATGTGAGGCCCCAATTCAAACCCCACAAGAAATTTGTATCTAAGCTTATTTTCAATTCATTCGTCCCAGGATGTTATAGGAGTATGCATTATGAGTACAAAAAAATACACATAATAATTTTTTTTTAAAAATTCCAACCCATACCTTAGCTCATTCTTTCAGTTATTTTCGCTTTTCTACTTTGGTCATCTTTGTCTTCTTAGGAACCTTCTGGGAACCCTCGCCTTCCTAAAAATTTAGAGAACAACAGATTTAGTCATAAAGAATATGACTAAGCGAGTACTTTACCTCTTTAACTGCTGTACATGCAGACAAGAAACATCAATAGCAATATGCACAAGTTTTTAATTGCAGAATACGAAAGTGTGGTAAGTAAGGAAATGCAGTACCAATAATGATCAATAAAAGAAAATCCAGTGTTTATGCAACACTATTTTATATTTCAGATTCTTGAATTATTTAGCATTTAGTTCTTTAAGTTCTTCAAGTTCGTTTCATCGAATTCTCTATTCTTATTCATTTCATCCCTTCTCGTAATCATTCTGTTCAATACTCATTCGATTTGTTTTCAATTATCAAAATCTTCATTCATATTCAATCTTCTGATTCAGATTTCTCGTTTATCTTTTAATTTTATTAAACTAGGAAATCATAAGGGTATCTGTAGATTCATCTTTTCATCAACTTGGCCTTCAACGGCCTCCAGGTTAGAATATAGTTCTTGTTGGAATATGTGGTTTTATGTCGCATTTACTTACCCTTGTATATCTCTCCTATATATACAGGGGAGAGCCTCTTTTCTCTTATTATTCTAGTATTTTGAATCCCAACATGGTATCAGAGCCCGGCGTGACCTAACGCGTCTCCCGTCCTGCGTGTTCGTCGTCGTCGGCTCTCCCGCTCGCGTCTCCCGTCTTCTCTCTACAGCGCAGTCGCGTTTCCCGCTCGCGTCTACAGCGCAGTCGCGTCTCCCGCTCGCGTCTCCAGCGCTCGCGTCTCCAGCGCTCGCGTCTCCAGCGCTCGCGTCTCCAGCGAAGTCGCGCCTCCAGCGCTCCTCGAGTCTTCCGCCTCCAGCGTCTCCCGCCTCCAGTCGCTCTCCCAAGTTCCTCCGGCCAGCCAGCCCTAGTCGGCCAGTTCTCTCCAGCCCCGCCGCCGTCCTCTCTCGTCCGTCGGCGAAGCCCTATCAGCATGGCTGTTTGAGCCGTTCTCGGCGCCGGATCTATGCAGGCTTGAGTCCGTGATTGCTCTTCCGGCGTCCGCTTTCCCTTTTGTGGGAATGTATCTCTCCCTTATTGGGTATTGTGTTCCATCGACGCATCTCCTCTTTCTATGAGTGAGATTTTCTATCTCTAGGCTCCCGAATTTGTGTTGTTCTTTTCTCCCTTGCTATGCCAGGAAGTAGTGAGACTCCGGATGTCTCCTCCGGTGGGAGTGCTCCTCATGATCCTCCTCTTTCTACTGGATCTCTCCGTGCCAACCATGATCACGGGACTCCTCAGATTACTACTATTAAGTTGGATGGCACTAATTATCTTCCGTGGGCCCGCTCCGTTACTCTGGCCCTCAAGAGCCGCCGTCTGTTTGGCTACATCACCGACACTACCAGGGCTCCTACTGCTTCATCTCCGGATTGGCCCTAGTGGGAATCTGAGAACTCCTTGGTGATGTCCTGGCTGACCAACTCTATGCAGGAGTCTATTGCCCGCAACTACCTATTCCTGGATACGGCAGTCGACATTTGGAAATGTGCCGAGATTACCTACTCCTGTCGCGGGAATGCTGCTCAGATCTTCCAATTGCGGCGTCGGATTTTCCTCCTGCGTCAAGGGGATCGGCCCCCTGCTGCTTACTACCTGGAGTTTACCCAGCTGTACCAGGAATATGATCATTTTGACGCCCTTACTCTTGTCTCCCCTGAGGATGAAGCGCTGGTTCGTGCCCGGGAGGAACGCAATCGGATCTTCGAATTTCTTCATGGTCTCCACCGTGACCTTGATCCCATCAGTGTTCAGATTCTTGGTCGTTCTCCTCTACCTTCCTTACCCGAGGTATATAGCTTGGTTCAACAAGAATATGATCGCCGACAGATTCATCTACCAGATACTATTACTGATGGCTCTGCTCTTGCTGCCCGATTCAATCCCGGTGGTCGCTCTATCCGGGACACTAGATCTAAACCTATGGACAAGGACCATTTGACGTGTGATTATTGCTAATTCCATGAATTGCTCTGTAACATTCTTTCCCTCCTCCTGTGTCTTTCAGGACCTGAAGACGGGGACGGTGATTGGCTCTGGTAGACTGCGGGATGGCCTCTACCTGTTCGACCCCTCCAACTCTGCTCCACCTCCGGAGGCTCTTTCTGCTGCTCAGATTTCTGTGGACTCTTGGCACTGCCGCCTGGGCCATCCTTCTACCTCTACTATGCATCTTTTATTTCCAAATATGTCCAATGTATCTTTGAAAACTTTTACATGTGATGTGTGTGCTCTTGGTAAACATCATCGTGCTTCTTTTAATCGTGTGTCCACTCCTAGTTCTTCTCCTTTTGCTGTGGTTCATACTGATGTTTGGGGTCCTTGCCCTGTTGCCTCTATTTCGGGCTTTCACTGGTTTGTTACATTTATCGATTATTTTTCTCGTTGTACGTGGGTTTACTTAATGAAAAACGAGAATGATGTCTTTCCCTTATTTCAACGTTTTCATAAGATGGTGGCCACTCAATTTAATGTTGCCATTAAAATTTTGCGCAGTGATAATGGTCGAGAGTATGTTGACTCTTCCTTTGAGCGTTATCTTAGTGATCAGGGCATTATACATCAGACATCATGTGTCTACACTCCGACTCAGAATGGGGTCGCCGAGCGTAAGAATCGTCATCTTTTGGAGGTTGCGCGATGCCTCCTCCTGAAGATGCACCTCCCGAAATATTTTTGGGGGGATGCTGTTCTTACGGCGGCGTATCTTATTAATCGCCTGCCGACTCGTGTCCTAGGTTACAAATCCCCCCTTGCGGCTCTTTCCGTCTCTCCCACACAACTCCTTCCTCGTATTTTTGGGTGTGTGTGTTTTGTCCATGTTCGACCCACGTCAAAACTTGACCCTCGTGCCATCAAGTGTATTTTTATTGGGTATTCGCCTACCCAGAAAGGATATAAATGTTTCCATCCTGCTTCCCGGAAAATATTCGTTACTATGGATGTCACGTTTCGGGAGTCTGAGTCCTTCTACGAGCCCTCACTTCAGGGGGAGACTCACCCAATGGAAGTGAGCTCTCTTCCCCTACCTATTCCTCCCTCATATCTTCCTACTCCTGTGCCTATGCCTGCTATGTCTACATCCTTGCCTACTCCTGTGGCCGCTCCTCCTTTACAGGTGTATACTCGGCGAAAGAGGGGTCAAGGTACATCGACATCTCTCAGGCTACCCTCTCCAACATCTGATCCTTCTTTGGGGACTCAAGGTAACTGTATCTCCACCCAACATCCGATGTCCCACTTTGTATCCTATAACTCATTATCCCCTTCACATAAACTCTTTATTGCCTCTCTCTCCTCTATTTCTATTCCCTCAACTTGGCAGGATGCTATCACTAACCAAAAGTGGCAAGAGGCTATGCTTGAGGAGATGTGGGCTCTGGAGAAGAACTGCACATGGGACTTGGTCTCGTTGCCACCTGGCAAGACTGTGGTGGGGTGTAAGTGGGTGTTCTCCATCAAACAGAACTCTCAAGGGGTTGTTGAGCGCTACAAGGCTCGCCTGGTGGCTAGGGGCTACACTCAGACTATGGGGATTGACTATCAAGAAACCTTTGCTCCTGTGGCGAAGATGAATTCTATACGAGTGTTGCTCTCGTGTGCTGCCTGCAAAGGGTGGCCTTTGACTCAGTTAGATGTGAAAAATGTCTTCCTCCATGGGGACTTGGAAGAAGAGGTCTACATGTCGTTACCGCCTGGTCTTACCATAGCCGGATCTGGTGGAAAGGTATGCAGGTTGAAGAAAGCCTTATATGGCTTAAAACAGTCTCCTCGGGCATGGTTTGGGAGATTTCACAGAGCTATGATTGCGTTTGGATATTCCCAGAGCAATGCCGATCATACTTTATTTGTAAGGCACAAACATGGAAGACTCACTGTCCTTATTGTTTATGTGGATGATATTATTATCACGGGTGATGACACTGAAGAAATTCAAAACCTGAAACAAAGGTTGGCAAAGGAATTTGAAGTAAAATACCTGGGAAATCTCAAATACTTCCTGGGAATTGAGGTTGCTCGATCAAATCATGGCATATTCATATCTCAGAGAAAGTACATTCTTGACCTGCTCCAATCATGTGGGATGAGTGGGTGTAGACCCGCTGATACCCCAATTGAAGTTAATCACAGATTGGGTAAAGATGATGGGGAATTGGTAGATGATATCACTGGGTTTCAACGATTGACAGGGCGTCTTATCTATCTATCACATACTCGCCCGGATATTTCATATGCTGTTGGTGTTATTAGTCAGTTCATGCATTCACCTCGAACCCGTCACCTAGAAGCTGCTCATCGAATCCTCCGGTATCTCAAGTCCTCTCCTGGAAAAGGTATCCTATTCTCCCCGGGAAAAGAGCTGACCGTGGAAGTCTATACTGATGCTGATTGGGCCGGTTCAGTTGACGACAGGAGGTCCACCTCTGGGTACTGTTCTTTAGTTGGTGGTAATTTGGTAACGTGGAGGAGTAAAAAACAACATGTCGTTGCCAGGTCTAGTGCTGAGGCAGAATTCAGGGCCATGGCTCATGGGATTTGCGAGGGACTGTGGATTAAGTCTCTCCTAAAAGATCTTGGCATGGAAAACAAGGATCCCGTGAGGCTTTACTGTGATAGCAAAGCCGCCATTAGCATTGCACACAATCCCGTCCAACATGACCGCACTAAACATGTGGAGGTTGACCGTCACTTCATCAAAGTGAATATAGAAAGAGGAGCTGTGAGCACACCTTTTGTTCCTTCAGATCAACAGTTAGCGAATGTTCTCACCAAGGGATTGAGTCAGAACGTGTTTGGAAAAATTATGTGCAAGCTGGGCATGCAAGATATCACACGCCCAACTTGAGGGGGAGTGTTGGAATATGTGGTTTTATGTCGCATTTACTTACCCTTGTATATCTCTCCTATATATATAGGGGAGAGCCTCTTTTCTCTCATTATTCTAGTATTTTGAATCCCAACAGTTCTCAAATTCTTTCTCCGTAGGGAATTCACCCCCCCTCACCCCCACTACATGGGTTAACCCTTATCATTTCCTATGCATCGATGCATTTAAATTCATCTTTTATCTTTTCTCATCCTTATAATTTGTACTATCATATTCTTTAACTGCTTCTTTTAACTTCTTGTTCCTCTTAAATCATCTTGTAAATCTTAAATTTAATATAAAATTTTGTATAAATGAATAATAGTGTTATATATCTTTTTTATTCACATATCTTGTGTTATCATTTTCATCTTATATCTTTCGTTCTTTTCGGTTTATATTTCATATCATATTCATAATTACAGATTTTGACTCTTTTCATATAATCTTTCTAGTCTTTTGAGATAACTTCTAGTATAGATAAATAAGTATTATTTCTTTGCTATTCTATGTTTAAATTCTTCGCAATTCCCTATCTCAATGATTTCAAATGGCAAACTTCTTTAATTCAATTACTTCAATGAAAATGCACTCACAATAAAATATAATCTGTGTGAAAGTACTAAGCAAGCAAATACTAAAATAATCCAAAAGTTAAGCATTATTAAAGAGGTAAAAACTCACCATTACTTTTCTCTTTTCTTTGTCGTTTCTTGGCGCATCATAGTGTTTATTGTGGGATGTTATTCTCACTAGTATCCGTATCCGTTTTTAGATGACTACGGGTTCTTAAACTTAATTTATGAGAAATCGGGAAATCAAATTACGAACACGAGAAAATGCATTAGCACTCGAACTTATCGTAACATCTACCCTCATGACCATAATTGTAACTCCAATCCATTATACATAAATCCATACTTCTGAATATTAATATGAAACCATTGCTCTAAACCCCTTTCATCCTTTCACCAAGACATACCTCTCAAACCATCAACTAACAATCAACTAAGATCAATTCCCTCATATCAACATATTAAAACAGCCAACTAAATAATCTATAATCTTCATTGCCAGAAAGAACTTAAACTACAAACCACTATAACTTCATTCTAAACGTTAACCACAAAATTTCTAATGAGTGCCCCTAAATCAGCACTCTATTTTGCCAAGCCAAATAGAGGAACTACAATAGCAGCACATAGGAACTCTCCCCATATCTTCAAAATATAATATACGCTAACTGATTATACAATCAGTCACCCAAGAATTCATCCACACAAGCATAGAATTCCAAAAGCACAGCCAGCTATAATAAATTAAATCCCCACCTCATTAATCATTATTGCTGCTTATGAAAACCAGTATAGCCGGCTAGTGTAAAGAATCCCTAATCCAGAAGATGAAGAAGAAGGGAAGAGGAAAAGGGGAGCCCTAGCTTCACTTCATGCCATTACTTGTAAATCTCTTAATATTTACCACCATAGAACGAAGAAAGGAAGAGGTGAAAAAAGAGGAAGAGGGCTTACAATGAGGGAGAGGAAGGAAAAGAACTTGCTCAGTCCAGTAGGCCTGTGCCAAGACTCGCAGGAGCAGCGCCGAGCCCAATTGAAGACTCCTGTGTCGGCATCGAAGAGGAAGGAGGAGTTCCTGCTGTCGGCGACGCCTGGACGAAGATTTAACGACAACCCTAGCGAGAAAGGGGAAAAATCAGGAGGGAGAGGCGTCGAATGGAAGAATCGAGTGGGAGAAAGCCCGATCTCCTTTTATCCGATGAGAGTCTGGTTTAACACCGACTTAACTTATTTCAGAACTATCCAAAAGCTTGGGTTGGGTTAACCTTAACAAATCAGCCATACTCATTAAACGGTTTATATTTATTCAACTGAAAAATCCAGCAATCAATTTAATAAGTTCAGCCAATTAACTCAAATCAACTAAACCAAAAGCCTCCTCTCTTAAAAATACAAAGCCACTATAAATAACTCGCATTAAAATCTGTGTCAAATAATACACCCACATCAATGAAAAATCTTTCGTCAAATATCCATAAAAAATCGTCTTCGCACAATTACGTAAAAATAAAAACAACGATAAAAATCTTCGAGAAACGTCGACACTGATTTTATTTTCTCTTCCTAGGGGATTTATTTAATTGTTTTAATTCACGCTGAGATTTGGGTCGTTACATACTGTAGAGAAATGGTGTAAACCTTGTATATATTCGTTGAATACATAATTACAAGTATGAATACAAATATATAGGAGGAGAAAGATGCTAGTCACTCCAATCTCAAGATGTGGGACTAAACAAGAATAAGAGGGGAACTACATAAATGGGCCTCATAAATGAGCTTTTACATCATTTTCTCTAACACTCCCCCGCAAGCTGGAGCGTACAAATCGTAGGCACCCAGCTTGGATAGGAATTGAAGATATAGTGGCCGAGGAAGAGCTTTTGTTAGGATGTCAGCAATTTGTCTCGCAGCAGGAGCATGCTCCAATTCTACCTTCTTTGCTTGAACCTTTTCTCTGATGAAGTGACAGTCAACCTCGATATGCTTCGTTCGCTCATGGAAAACTGGATTGTTGGCTATATGAATTGCAGCCTAACTGTCGCATCGAAGTGTTGTCGGAGAAGGAAGTCTCACACCCAAGTCACCAAGAAGGCTTTCAAGCCATGTTAATTCTGACACAACAGCAACCATAGCCCTGTATTCAGACTCAGCCGAGGAGAGGGCGACCACAGTCTGTTTCTTGCTTCGCCATGTTATGAGGTGTCCACCAAAGTAAGTGCAAAAACCAGTCGTGGAATGCCTATCATCAGGGGACCCAGCATAGTCAGCATCCGAGTAAGCAAGAAGAGATGGTGAGTTGGATGGTTTGTAGACAAGGCCTTGTCCCGGAGCGGTCTTTAGATATCTGAGAATACACTCAACAGCTTGAAGGTGAGAAGTGCGCGGAGTATGCATGAAGCGACTCACAACACCAACAACAAACGAGATATCCGGTCCAGTAACAGTTAGGTAGATCAGTTTCCCAACCAATCGTCGGTAATATTCTGGATTCTCAAGAAGCTGGTCAGAATCAGACCCAGCAACACACAATTTCTGATTAGCATCCATAGGAGTGTCCGCAGGTTTGCACCCGGAGTATCCTGCTTCATGAAGTAAGTCGATTCAGTACTTTCGTTGGGACATAACCAACCCATCGGGCCGTCGGGCGACTTCAATCCCAAGGAAGTATCTAAGATTTCCAAGATCCTTGGTCTGGAATGCTGAGTTCAGATTTTCCTTGAGCTGTTGTATCCCAGAGAGGTCATCGCCGGTAATCAGGATATCATCAACGTAGACAAGAAGGATCACAGTGCCAGTTGGTCCATGCTTGGTGAATAGAGAGAAGTCGGCGGAGCTCCGAGTAAACCCAAGTGCTAAGAGAACCTTGCAGAACTTATCAAACCAAGCTCGTGGTGACTGTTTGAGACCATAAAGAGCTTTTAGAAGGCGGCAAACGCGAACTGCACGAGACTCCCCCGTGGTCTCAAACCCGGGAGGTTGGCACCTAAAGACTGTTTCCTTCAGATTGCCGTTAAGGAATGCATTCTTAATATCGAGCTGAAGAAGGGTCTAACGCCGGTGCACAGCAACGAAGATAAGAACACAAACAGTGTTGAGTTTGGCTACTGGAGAAAAAGTTTCCTCATAATCCAAGCCTTGTTGCTGAGTGAAGCCCCGGGCCACGAGACGGGCTTTTAAGCGATCAACAGTCTCATCCGCATTCTGTTTGACCGCAAGGACCCATTTGCAACTAACACAATGTTGACCTGGATGAAGGGGAACCAGTTCCCAGGTTTGATTAGCCCAGAGGGCATTCATTTCCTCTTCCATAGCTGCCCGCCACCCCGGATGCTGAAGCGCCTCCTGCACAGAGTTAGGAATATAGATGGAGGAAAGAGAAGTAGCAAACTGATGGAGTGGTGGAGAAAGCCGGTGTAGAGATACATAGCTAGCCATAGGATGAGCTGTAGAAGAAGATGCTGGATCGACCGCGGGCGGTGTGTCATCTGTAGCAGACGGCTCCGGTAGGAAACTATACTTGGATTTACGGCGAGAATAGACGTAGCGAATGGGCAGATGGATCAAAGGCAGGGATGGAGGTGACGATGGAGAAGAAGGCGTGACTGGAACGATAGGACGAGTAATAGTAGAAGGTATGGATTGGGGAGAGGATAGGTGGAATGGTTTATCTTCACAAAAGGTGACATCGGCCGAGACAGTCACTTTTCCTGTTGTAGAAGAGTAGCATAGATAGCCCTTCTGAGTTCGAGAGTAGCCAACAAACATCTGTCTGGTAGCACGAGCAGCAAGTTTGTCCGCTGGCGGACCGAGGTTGTGGACATAACATACACACCCAAAAACTCGGGGTGTGAGGGGGAAAAGAGTAGTGGATGGAAGAAGAAGACTTAGTGGAGTGGCAAAGCTGAGAACTGATGAGGGCATGCGATTGATGATGTGACAAGCAGTTGCAATATCAAAGTGCCAAAATTCTGTTGGGACCTGCATTTGGAGCATGAGGGACCGAGCGGTATCGAGAAGATGGCGATTTTTCCGTTCGGCCACGCCATTTTGTTGAGGTGTGTAGGCACAGGAGGTTTGGTGAATAATACCAAGCTCGGAGCACAGAGCGGAGAAGGACCGACTTGTGTACTCGCGGGCATTATCGGTGCGAAGTGTTTTAAGAGGCGTCGAGAACTGCGTACATGTTTCAGATATAAATGCACGAAACACAGAAGTAATCTCAGTGCGATCATGAAGAAAATAAAGCCAGGTAACACGCGAGTAGTCATCAATAAAAGTGATAAAGTAGCGATGTCCAAATACACTGGGGATCCTATATGGACCCCATACATCAGAATGAACTAAAGATAACGGAGTATCACTCCGGGTACAAGGAGAGAAAGAAACACGATGTTGCTTGCCGTAGATACACGATTCACAAGTGAACTCTTGGAGTAGAACACCAGGAAGAGCTTTCTTGAGAACCGGAAGGGGAGCATGCCCAAGACGACGATGCCAGTCAGATGTGGAGATGGAAGAAAGACTGATAGGTGGGAGGTCCAAGAGATATAGCCCATTCGTCAGCCGACTGTTACCAATGGTATTCGGTGTACGACGATCCTGCAAAACAAAAGATGAAGGAGAAAAAGTTATGCAACAGTCAAGATCCCGTGTTAACTGGCTAACAGAAAGCAAGTTAAACTGGGAGCCCGGAATATGAAGAACTGAGGAGAGTAGCAAGGTAGGAGTGAGGCGGAGATCAGCAGCACCAGAGACCGGGGTAGTGTCGCCATTAGCAACAATAATAGATGGAGGGTGAGAGGTTGTCGAATACCGAGGCGGTTTCTGGGATGTTATATGATGAATTGCTCCAGAGTCAACGATCCAGTGAGAGCTGTAAGAAAGACAGGATATACCTTGAGTAGAGAAAGAGGCAACCGAGCCAGATGGCCTATTAATACTGCCTTGGAGCTGCTGGAACTGAGTGCGAAGGTCTTCATATTCCTGGCGAGTAGGAGCACCAAGGTTGGAAGTGTCAGGGGCATCAGAAGGAGCTGGAGTAGCTGAGGCGGCCAGATGCGGAGGTAGGCCATGCTTGCGGTAGCATGTAGCTTCTAGATGACCCTCACGAGAGCAGTAAGTACACTTCAAAGAAGAGCGGCCACCACGTCCTCGTCCCCGAGATGGGTGGCGTCCTCCCCTGGTGGAAGGGCCACGACCAGGAGGAGGAGATGGCAGGAGAGGTTGCTGAAGAAGAACAGAAAATGGACTGAGCCCGAACTTAGGGTTGAATAAAGCATTCTATTCATTATTTTCTTGAGTACTTCTCATTTTGGCTTTCTCAGGAATTTAGGAAATTTTTGAAACAATGTTTTCGTTGCTTTTACTCCTTAATCTCTTCATCTTTAATAGAATCTTATTAATTTTTCACCTTTTTCATAACGTCTACTTTGACCAAGCTCTTATGATTTCTGATGTCCTCTCTCGATCATTTTCAATGCACAAAAAATCCTAATCCTTGTTCTTCCTCTGTTCGAGTCCTTTGTATGAATTTTTCCCTACTAAGAGTGTGGGTGTGGAAGTTTTGCATTTGAACCAAGTTGAGATCACTGGAAAGGCTGCGGCATCTTTCTTGTTTGGATCATTTTTACATGAATTCTAACCTGGTGCTTTGATTTATTTATTTTTATGATTACAAAATTAGGAAATGAAGCTTGATAGACTTATATATTAGGTTTTAATGTGTCCTTTATATATCAGTTTCTTTTTGCATGATATTATTAGTAGTGACTGATACCATGACATCTTCACAAATAATTTAGGTGCTGTTTTGGAAAAGGTTGCCAACGAAGTTATCATTTATCTTGTTTGGAGCCATTTTTGCCAGGTGCTTGGCTATGTAATTTTTGTGTGAAAAGGAAAGTGGACAAAGGGGTATACTCGGTGTTTGAAGGGATAGAATCTGTATGGGATATTGATGAGGGTGAGGATCCTTTTAACTTCTTTGCTTTAGCAGATTTGTAGAGTATCACTTTTTTAAAACCATAAATTCTCTGAGTGCCATGGGGCTTGTGGTGTTAGGAGTGCAGAGTGGAAAGCATTACTTTGTGAAATACAAAGGCCTTTCCCATGCCCATAATCGTTGGATTTCAGAAAGCCAGCTGCTTCATGACGCCCCTTCACTTTTAGCCAAATTCAGAAAGAAATGTCTGAGGGAGAAGGTAATTTCTCTCCCCCACTAATGTTTTTCATGTATTCTGATCTCGTATTATTTCATATCTTATAATTTTACACTAGCTTGTGGAAATATACTCAAATAAATCATTACATATGGTAACACTTTTTTAGTTTGACTTTTTATTGAACAGGCAACAAAGTGGAACAGAAAATGGACTGAGCCCGAACGTTTGTTGCATAAAAGATTAGTAGTGCTTCCAGAATCTTCTGATGAGTGTACATCAGGGTCTGTCACAGAGTCTTCAAATTGTTGTACTGAGTGGTTTGTGAAATGGAAAGGACTTGATTATGATCAAGCTACATGGGAGTTGCAAAATTCCCCAGTTTTATGCTCATCTGATGCTGCAAAACTTATAGAAGATTATGAACTTCGCTGTGAGCTGGCCAGGAGAACTTCTGATCCTCAAAGAGTTGAAATGGTAGTATTTATTATTAAAAAATACTAGAGATAAATATTCCCTATAAAAAGTTTTCTTTTTGATTATTATTCATTTTCATGGATTTACCATCTTACATAATGCAGCCTCTTGCAAAATGCAGGGTAAGGTTTGCCTACATTTCACCCTTGTGGTGGGACCCTTCCCCGGACCCTCTCTGCGCGGGGATTCTTTGTGCACCGGGCTGCTCTTTTACCATCTTGCAAAAGATAATTTATAATTTTTTTTGTAGCTGTTGTGTGCAATATACTCCACCGATTTGACAATTAAACCTTTTTCTCACATCCTTTTTTTTTAAATTTTTTATAAACCTTGTAACATTAAGACGGTCATATTTGTTAAATCACCTAGTTTGACTTGTTGCCATGTTTTGATCAAAACCTGCTCGTATAGAGTTTGAGAGACTACTAAAAGAATTAATTGACGAGTAGCTGTAGAGAATACAGAGCAGCAATGAGAGTCTTTGGGACTGTGAAACTGGAGAGACAATGTCCTGTGGCTGGAAATATGGAGGGGTGGTAATGGGGTACGGCTGGAGGTGGAGAAGGAGGCCAACGACTAGAGTAATGGGGTGGAGAAAAGGATTTGGCGGCCAAAGTTGGAAGTGCGACTTGGGATTGTAGTAGGAGTAAGGACTGTGAGTACACGAGGAAATTAGTGGAGGTTGCGGTGTTGTTTTGCGGCAGGAACGGGTGACGCGTCGCGATTTGAGTGGAGGTTGGAGACGCGTGAGTTGCGCCTGGGTTTGGAGAGTGAGGGGCGGGCTGATTAACGTAGAATAGGGACGTCGATTGGGATTAGGGCTGGTGTGAGCGTGTAATTCTACAGTTTGCAGTGGACTGTAACATGTGGTGAGGTAGGAGAAATGCTTGCGGTAGCTGTAAGGGAAGGAGGAAAGCTTGCGGTTGTGCGGTCTATGGTGGAGATGTAGATCGACAGGGAAAGGTTCTGCGGGGCGTGCGGTTCCATTGCGAAGGAAACGCTCGGTTTAGTGGTTACAATGGAGAAACTGTGTCGGAGAGGGGCTTCGGGAGTGGGAACGAAATGAATACTGAAATAATTAACCGGGACGTCCACCTTGGGATCTCGCGGCGTCGCACCACAATTTGATTGTCGTCTTTGGATTCTCACAAGGCTAACAATGCCTAAAACTGACAATCCTCGCCCTTATTTATAGCGAAAGAGGGGTATGGCACCAGACATGAACGACTATGATTGGCCGCTACGCCCAATGTCCAAATCACACTAAATAATGTCCAAAAAAACAATACATAAAAAATGTAGAAACGACGCTCCGGACGCGCTCGTGGTTTCGAATCGGCGATCCGATCAACGCCTCTTGCGTGAGTACACAAATGCGGCCCCGCGTAGTGGTGGCCCGAAGCCCTGTCGATCTCGCGGCTGATCCCCATCAAATTTACTAGCAAATTTTGATTTTTGAGACAATTTGACAGCCCTAGAAATGGGTTAAAGCTCTTGCCAAATTGTTTTCATGTTCCAATCACATTTTTACTGCATGTGTAGTTGGTTATTCGTTGATCATAATTTTGAAGAGTATAAAAGTTACTACATCGAGAAAGATAATTTATATTCATGTTTCTCATATGAATTTAGAAAACAAACAAACATTTTATGTTACATATTGAGTTTTGGCTTTAATTTTATTCTTAATACAATATCCAAACTTTCTATTTCCTTGTGTTTTCAGTCTTTGCCTGAGAAGCTGTTCTCAGTTTTTATGACACTTTATGATAAATTTCTGTTGGACTTGTGATTTATTTGAATTATCAGCATTTTTATTGTTCTTATAATGATATTTAATGCATCATATGCTGATATTTAAATTTGAGTTTGCCCTAGTTTTATTTTCCTTGTTGGATCTTGGCATAATAATTGGTGTACTCCACGTCTAGTGGTTTCTTAGCTTGAATGCACTCAAGTTGATGTGCTACTATGTTTTAGCTGGTCTTTTGGGTGCTAATAAAAAGAACCAAAATCTGTCTTACAGGCTCTACGTATAAAGAAAGAACCTTTTTTCAGACTAACAGGGCTGCCTGATGGGTGTCCTGCTGTACTCGGTGATGATCTTTTGGGTTCTCTCAACTGCCTTAGAGAATTTTGGCACAGGTCTGTAAATGCTGTGCTTATTGATGACCAGGTACAATGTGCTATGATTATTGGTTGGACTTTAATATTTCTTTTCTTTATCTTCTAAAAGAGAAACCTGTCAAGCTAGATGACCCATTTCATTTTTTTTCTTTTAAATTTTCCTGTGAATGGAGGCAGGCATCTGTTTATTTACTTATGTATTCCATTAGAGAATTTTTTCCCTGTACTTCGGAGCTCTGTGATAAAGCTTATTCAATTTATATTATCTCAAGGATTCTTGGGATGCTTATTCCTTGTGTTTCTTGGTGACTTATACTTGAATTGGAAAGTCTTAATTAGAGCAAGGAGCTTGCATAAACTGCGACACCACAATTATAGCAAAAGCAACATCAGGGCAAGTGATTGTCAAGTAGATCAACGTCGTAATCACTTAAGAGGTCTCTGCCATTTATAGTAATGAAAATGTGAGAATACATAAGAGTCGGAGAGGGGTTGCTACCTAAATATCCGCATCTGATAGAAAATCCAATGCGTACTATTTCATTGATTCATATCGTCCATTTGGTTGATGAGATCTCTAGACCCATAAAATATCATAGCTTACCCAAATTTTTAATATTAAAGAATGTTCCCAATGATTTCCTTGTGACTTGTGAGATACTTAGCAACTCATCACCCATCATAATCGTATCTTCTCTATAGACAATTGAACAATGTGCTCACATGTACCCATGTGTATAAAAGCTGTATAATTAGAGACTGCAGTTGCATGAATCCTATATACATGAGGTGGAGGCATGAAGAAAAACATAATATCCAATTGATGGAGTGTAACGGCCCGTTAAGCCACCACAATTTAAATGCTTTTCATCCTTACATTAGAGGCATTTTTTTCATCGGTTGAAATAAATAAAGTAAAAAGCAGAGAAGGTTCATCAGATATGTAGATCAAACCTGCATCTCTCTCTCTCTCTATATATATATATGTAAACATGATTCAAAATCCATCATGATCCATCTCATATACATCTAATTCATAAATACGGATACAAATACATGGATAGGACACCACACTATAACAAGTGTCTGACTATGTACAAAAATAGTCATTAGACATCATCTACCCACATCAATCTTGTCCTCTCTTTCACATAACTCCCAACGCAATCCAACTAACTAAAGAACAACTTAATGTCGTCATGTTGACACTTTTGATCATTGCATGTTTCTTTATACTTCTCTATGACCTCAAAGATTGCATTGATAATCTTAACACATAGCCGGTACTTTTCTTCCTTTACTAGTCGTTTTCCTTATTTTATTCCTGACTTCGCCTTCCTTTACCTAAAAATAGATAGGAATAAATCCGTCAGTTACACTGACTTAGTATGATGGGGTTCCATCATTTGGTGCACATGGAGGGGTTCGTCGCAAGGCGGGGCCCACGTTCGTCTACTCGCACAGGAGGACTTGATCGGATCGCCGATCCGACGCCGCGGATGCGCCCGGCTCCACGTCGGGAGTCAAAATTATATATAACTTTATTTATTTTGATGTAATTTTAATAAGTTTTGAACATTTTCCCCCGCGGCCAATCATAGCCGTCGGTTGGGATGCCCTAGCTTATGTTATTATTATAAATAGGAGTAGAAGGCTGCATTAGAGGGATGACAGAAATTTGGAGAAAGAATTTTTGGATTCCTGCGATCCTTCCCCGGTGCCGACGCCGTGGAGCCCTAGGTGACGACTCCTAGGTGGTTCTCTTCCCCCCCAAGGTAACCCTAACCCCTAGCCACCTTCCTCCACCACTAAATCCCCTTTCCAAGCCGCTGCCGCCCCGTTTTCCCCCTCCCAAACTCAGCCGAACTGCTGTAAACAGCAGTCAACCTTTGTAAAGTGAACAGTCCAGCCAGCCCCCTTGCCGTCCGCCCCTGTTTCCTGTAGCAGCCGATCGGCCCCCATATTCCACCGCCCCATATCCAGCGCTTCCCTCCCGCTCCCAACTACTCCTTGGCCTTCCCTAGCCCATAACGCCCAATCCTATTCAATTTCCCTCCGTGGATCCACCTCCGCCTAGCCTAAAATTTCAGATTTATCCAGATCTGAAATTCCCGCCCCGATCCGTTATTTTCACCACCCGATCTCCTCTCCTAGACCCGATCCGCCCTCTACAAAGCGGATCTAGCCGCCCTTTACCCAGATCCTTCTCCTAGTAGCCGGATCTACACATTTCCGGCCCGATCTTGCCTTCCGACGCCGAGGACAGCCACTTCCACTTTTCCATGCCACCGGAGACGCTTTTGATCGCCGATCTACTATTCCGGATCCAAAATCTACATCGCCTCGGTAAAGCCCTCTACTCTTGAGTATTTTGTAGTATTGTGGATTGTGATTTGATATTATTCATTTGGTAGCCCTCTATTTGTTGGGTATTATTTTGGTGGGTTGCTTGTTGCATACGAATATCAATTGCAGGTGGGACGCATTCGCCGCGCATTCGCTTAAGGCCCTCCGAGCGGAGGAAAGCCTCGCTTAATTGCCAAATTGAATTTTGTTTCGTTTCTGTTTATTGCGCGTGGTGTTAAACAAAATTTATATTGCTCATTATTAAATTCCATCGTACTAATCGTTGCATCATCTTTAGAGTTGGATTAGCGGGTCGCATCTCACACCCACCTAGAGTCTAGATTTTGTGCACCCACAGCCTACCCCTACATCATTTTGGTATCAGAGCGAGGTTAGGCCATTTTGCGTGCTCCGTAGTGGTAGGACATTTAGAAGCATGGTAGATCCACCACCCACCACCCACCACCGAGCGAGCAACGGGCTCGAATTCGAGCGCCTCTACTACGGATTTTGAGCGCCTTGTGTTAGACCGTTTTGATGCCTTAGGGACACAGTTCACCAACATGCGTCGTGACTTCGCCACAATGAACCAACGTCTAGATCGGTTAGAAAATGTTAGGAATATTCCGACACCCCGTGACGAGGAGATTGAGGACGACCCTGACAATCCTCCCCATCGAGATCAGAGGGATAGGGACGATCCACCACCGGGAGACCGTTATCGTCGTGATATCCCTTATCGAGTCCCACCCCCATCGGTGAGGAGATACCCCGATCTTGCGACTGAGCGTCGTCATGCCCCAGTTTGTGACCAACCCCCATTTCAGCGAGATGAGTATCGTATGCCACGACAGCCTCGTTTTGACCCCGGGGACCGGGCGCCCCTGCATGATCGTCGTGACCGTTACCGCGATGAGTACTATCCCCCGGGTCGAAGAGAGCGTGGTCCTCAGCCTACTCGATACGACGCCTATGATGACTATCCCGAGGATTACCCTGCTCCACGGAGAGGCGACCACCAGTTTGATATCACTCGTCGTATCCGCATCGACGCCCCATCCTTCGGCGGGCGCTTAGATCCGAAAGCCTTCAGCGATTGGCTTTTGGATATGGACCACTACTTCGAGTGGTACGAGATGAGTGACGAGCGCTGTGTCCGCTTTGCGAAGATGAAGCTGATCGGGCAAGCAAAGGTGTTTTGGATCAGTGTTGAGAGGGCCTTAGAGCGAGACGGCTACTATCCTATTTCCAGTTGGGAGGAGATGAAGGATAGACTGAGAGAGAAGTACCTCCCCACCTCGTACCGTGACCAGCTGTTCGAGCAGCTGCAGAATTTACGACAGGGGACGCTTACTGTTGCAGAGTACATGACTCGCTTCGATGAGCTGATGGTTAGGAGCGATATTTCTGAGGAGCCTATTGCCACAGCATCCCGATTCAGGGCGGGCCTCCGTGCCGATATCCGGAGAGAGTTGATTCCCCACCATCCTGAGAGTGTCGATCAGATTTTCCAGCTTGCCCTCGAGTTTGAGCTGTACCTCCGATCGTCGAGCACGAAGCAGTTCCCCACGCGAACTGATTCGTCGACCTTTAGGAAACCCGCTCCACCCCAGACCTCCGCGGCTGCACCTTCTCGCACCCCCACCGATGCGAAGGGCAAGGTCATGACCACTGATGGCCAGCAGCCTGGCGGTATTGTGTGTTTTAGATGTTCTGGCAGAGGACACGTGGCGGCGCGGTGCCCCACGCGGAACCTGCTAGTTGAGGGCGATGAGCAGGATTTAGACGAGGACGAGGATGCCCCTGAGGACGTCAGGGCCACTGTGGAGGATGGTTGGGAGAGTGACGCTGAGAGATCGTTAGAGGTGGGAGTGATTAGACGCCTACTACATACCCCACGTGTGGACGAGGACTGGCGTCGCACCACCATCTTTTATACGTATTTCCCCAGTGCAGGCGGGCCCTGCAAGCTAGCCATCGATAGTGGGAGCTGTGTGAATATTGTCGCCCAAAAGGGGCTTGATCGTATGCAGGTGAAGGCAGAGCCTCACCCTCACCCCTACCGTGTTGTCTGGGTAGACAAGACGGCTATTCAGGTTACCCAGCGTTGCCTTGTCCCGATTACTATTGCATCCTTCCAGGACAAGGTCTGGTGCGATGTCATTCCCATGGACGTCGCCCATGTGTTGTTGGGCCGCCCCTGGCTATTTGATCGTGACGTCACGTGTTTCGGCCGCTCGAACACGTGTGTCTTTTATGACAAGGGGCGGAAGATTACGTTAACGCCCACCCAGCCCCGAGATAGACCCAAGGGCGTGGTTGAGCCGTCTGTGAGCACGAGCGCCTCGAGACCCCTGCACATCTTGAGACGAGGCGAGTTCCTACGAGACAACATTGAGTCTGATATCATGTTTGTCGTAGCCGCCATGCAGGCTTCTGAGAACACCCATGTTGACCACCCACTAGCGGTGCGTCCCCTTCTAGATGAGTTTGTTGACATCATGCCGGATGAGCTTCCTGATGAGTTGCCTCCCCCACGGGACATTCAGCACGCCATTGATTTGATCCCGGGAGCCTCTCTCCCGAACCTGCCCCACTACCGTATGCATCCTGATGAGCACGCTGAGCTCAAGAGGCAGGTCGACGAGCTTCTTCGGAAGCAGTTCATCCGAGAGAGTATGAGTCCGTGTGCTGTTCCCGCCCTTCTTACCCCTAAGAAGGACGGTAGTTGGCGTATGTGCATCGATAGCCGCGCCATCAACAAGATCACGGTCAAGTACCGCTTTCCGATCCCACGACTCGATGATTTATTAGACACGATGTCGGGTGCCCAGATCTTTTCCAAGATCGATCTCCGTAGTGGGTACCATCAGATCCGAGTTCGTGAAGGGGATGAGTGGAAGACCGCCTTTAAGACTAAGGACGGTCTATTTGAGTGGCTAGTTATGCCATTTGGGCTATCTAATGCCCCAAGCACATTCATGCGAGTTATGACTCAGGTGTTGCGGCCCTACATGGGCAAGTTTCTGGTTGTGTACTTCGATGATATACTGATCTTCAGCCAGACTCAGGCTGCACACCTCAATCATCTGAGGCTTCTCTTTGGCACCCTCCGCCAAGAGAAATTGTATGTGAACTTGAAGAAGTGTTCGTTTATGTCTGAGTCAGTCCATTTCCTCGGTTTTATCATATCCTCGACTGGTGTATCTGTTGACCCTGACAAGGTCAAATCTATTCGTGACTGGCCTGTGCCGACGAATATCCACTAGGCGCGCAGTTTTCACGGACTTGCCACCTTTTATAGGAGGTTCGTCCAAGGATTTAGCACGATCATGGCCCCCTTCACGAGCTGCCTCAAGAAGGGAGAGTTTCAGTGGACCCCCGCCGCCACTAGAGCCTTCGAGCAGATTAAAGAGAGACTGACGACGGCTCCAGTGCTGCGATTACCGGATTTTAGCCGAGCATTTGAGGTTGCGTGCGATGCGTCCGGTATTGGTATCGGTGGCGTATTGAGCCAGGAGGGACATCCAGTTTCTTACTTTAGTGAGAAGCTGAACGAGGCCAAGCAGAAATACTCGAATTACGATCGAGAATTTTATGCGATTGTCCAGTCTCTGCGCTACTGGAGACATTATCTCCTCCCCCGGGAGTTTGTCTTATATTCCGACCATCAGGCGCTACGTTATCTCGACTCGCAGCGCAAACTGGGACACCAGCATGCAAAGTGGGTCGAGTATCTGCATGATTTTCACTATGTTCTCAAGCACCGCGCTGGTGTTGAGAACAAGCCGGCTGATGCGTTGAGTCGCCGCGTTTCCTTACTGCAGACATTGACCTCGAGTGTTGATGGTCTTGAGAGGCTGATCTTGGATTATCCGTCGTGTCCTGACTTTGGCGAGATTTATTCCGCCCTATCCCGAGATCCACTCGACCCTGTTGAGGGCTACCAGATCTTTGAGGGATACCTGTACCGAGGCTCTCGCTTGTGCGTTCCCTAGACATCCTACCGTGACTATCTGATCTGGGAGTTGCATGCGGGCGGGGCCGCGGGACATTTTGGTCGGGATAAGTCTATAGCTATCGTTGAGGACCGCTTATATTGGCCTAGCCTTAAGAAGGACGTAGCTCGCGTTGTCCGCCACTGCCGTATCTGTCAAACGGCAAAGGGGACCAAGCAGAACACGGGTCTGTACACCCCACTCTCGGTGCCACACCGTCCTTGGGAGGACATTAGCATGGACTTTGTTCTAGGACTCCCCCGCACTCTGCGGAAACACGATTCCATCTTCGTGGTGGTTGATCGGTTTTCAAAGATGACGCACTTTATTGCTTGCCGCAAGACGGCAGACGCGACTCATGTGGCGTCTATCTTTATGAGGGAAGTCTTTCGATTACATGGTCTACCCAATTCGATCGTTTCTGACCGGGATGTGCGATTCATGAGTTATTTTTGGAAGACCCTGTGGCACAAAACTGGCACCATTCTTAGGTTCTCCTCGGCATATCACCCACAGACAGACGGACAGACCGAGGTAGTTAATAGGAGCCTAGGAAACCTCTTGAGATGTTTAGTTGGTGAGCATGTAGGCAGTTGGGACTTAGATTTACCTATAGCAGAGTTCGCCTACAATAGCTCCGTCAATAGGTCCACGGGTTTGAGTCCATTCCATGTAGTGTCCGGTTATGACCCTAGGAAACCTATTGACCTTCTACCGAGTCCTTTAGAGTCTCGCCCTAGTGAGTCTGCCAAGTCTTTCGCCCAGCATTTGCATGAATTGCATGAATCCGTACGGCGGAAAATAATTATGAGCAACGAGAATTATAAAACACATGCAGATAAACATAGGCGAGAGCAAATATTTAATGTTGGTGAGAGAGTGATGGTGCGAATCCGACCGGAGAGGCTCCCCTCGGGGCCTGCCAAAAAGTTGAGTGCTAGGCGAATGGGCCCCTACTCTATTGTGAGCCGTATTGGGACAAACGCCTACCGACTTGATATCCTGGCAAGTATGGGGATTTACCCGGTGTTTAATGTCGCAGATCTGACACCATACTATGAACCTCAAGAGTATCTGGACCCGAGCGGTGGGGATGCCCAGCCTTTTCCTCCACCACTCCCCTTACCCTCCACCACTCATACCCCACCTACGACCGACACCCATGATAGTCCACCCCCTGCTGACACCCACCCACTCGGGGATTTGTCGTCTAGAGATTCGTCCTCTATGGTTTCACCTTCGGCACCACCGATCGCTTTGGATTCCACTACTCGAGAGTTGAGAGATGAGCGTATTACTGAGATCAGATCCCACCAGTTCGTGACTACTTCAGATGGGCCGCGCTGCCGTTACTTGGTACACTGGCGGGGCCGCCCCGATGCTGACGATGCTTGGATATTGCCTGCGGAGCTTGATCGACTCGCCCCTGGACTTCGACTTCAGTATGATCGTCTCCATTCATCGGAGATGAAGGATTTTCAGTCGGGGGGAGTTGATGGGGTTCCATCATTTGGTGCACATGGAGGGGTTCGTCGCAAGGCGGGGCCCACGTTCGTCTACTCGCGCAGGAGGACTTGATCGGATCGCCGATCCGACGCCGCGGATGCGTCCGGCTCCACGTCGGGAGTCAAAATTATATATAACTTTATTTATTTTGATGTAATTTTAATAAGTTTTGAACATTTTCCCCCGCGGCCAATCATAGCCGTCGGTTGGGATGCCCTAGCTTATGTTATTATTATAAATAGGAGTAGAAGGCCGCATTAGAGGGATGGCAGAAATTTGGAGAAAGAATTTTCGGATTCCTGCGATCCTTCCCCGGTGCCGACGCCGTGGAGCCCTAGGTGACGACTCCTAGGTGGTTCTCTTTCCCCCCAAGGTAACCCTAACCCCTAGCCACCTTCCTCCACCACTAAATCCCCTTTCCAAGCCACTGCCGCTGCCGCCCCGTTTTCCCCCTCCCAAACTCAGCCGAACTGCTGTAAACAGCAGTCAACCTTCGTAAAGTGAACAGTCCAGCCAGCCCCCTTGCCGTCCGCCCCTGTTTCCTGTAGCAGCCGATCGGCCCCCATATTCCACCGCCCCATATCCAGCGCTTCCCTCCCGCTCCCAACTACTCCTTGGCCTTCCCTAGCCCATAACGCCCAATTCTATTCAATTTCCCTCCGTGGATCCGCTTCCGCCTAGCCTAAAATTTCAGATTTATCCAGATCTGAAATTCCCGCCCCGATCCGTTATTTCCACCACCCGATCTCCTCTCCTAGACCCGATCCGCCCTCTACAAAGCGGATCTAGCCGCCCTTTACCCGGATCCTTCTCCTAGTAGCCGGATCTACACATTTCCGGCCCGATCTTGCCTTCCGACGCCGAGGACAGCCACTTCCACTTTTCCACGCCACCGGAGACGCGTTTGATCGCCGATCTACTATTCCGGATCCAAAATCTACATCGCCTCGGTAAAGCCCTCTACTCTTGAGTATTTTGTAGTATTGTGGATTGTGATATGATATTATTCATTTGGTAGCCCTCTATTTGTTGGGTATTATTTTGGTGGGTTGCTTGTTGCATACGAATATCAATTGCAGGTGGGACGCATTCGCCGCGCATTCGCTTAATGCCCTCAGAGCGGAGGAAAGCCTCGCTTAATTGCCAAATTGAATTTTGCTTCGTTTCTGTTTATTGCGCGTGGTGTTAAACAAAATTTATATTGCTCATTATTAAATTCCATCGTACTAATCGTTGCATCATCTTTAGAGTTGGATTAGCGGGTCGCATCTCACACCCACCTAGAGTCTAGGTTTTGTGCACCCACAGCCTACCCCTACATCATAGTAAATTATCATTTCCTTAATTACTTACATGCAATTCAAAGTTTAGTACCAATTTACATAAATCAAATTGAGATAGAAAATACCATTTACATATTTATTAAGTTTCATTTACATATTAACATATGGAAAATCTGCCGGGCATCTAAAACAATATGAAAAGAACTATAACTATTCACAAAGAAACGTGTTGTAAGAAAGTAGAGTGAATAACATAGGTTAATCTTGATGCATAAAATGGTTCATAGTTCTAATGATGGGTTACTTTTCTTGCTATCAAGCGGTTGTCATCATATTACGTATCATAAGATATGCTACATCGTCTTTTATCTTTGTTTATTATTTATTCTTTTCTATAAGTGATAAAGTTAAAAGTAGATTATTTTTCTTTCTTTCGTAATGGGTCTGACTCATGCGAAAATTGCTAGGCTACTAGCTGTTGCCAACCTCTAGGCATCTGTTGCATGACCATAAACTATTATGGAGTCCTCGAAGGACACCTGCATCATATTCGTTGGTATGAAATTCACCCCTCCACCATGGTTAACCCTTAATTTTATCGTTTTGCATGCATGCAATGAATTTATTATATAATTTATCATTTTACTTGCGTTCTTGGTTGGTTGTAATTTTTATTAGGCTCTCTTCAAATTTCATTCCTTTATCAGTGCCAACAACGGTTTATCGTTTAAACCGGGCTATAAAGATAAATGGATCTGTATCATAAGCAATCATCTTCCGTTATTAAAAACCAGTCATCAAACACCATAATAAAAGACCAGTTCTACAAATCATCTTCCGTTCTTGATTGGCTGCACTAGAGCTTGTGGTGGTTCACAGCTGGTGCCCATCACTTGGAAAGCCAGTTATACAAAACCGATAGTGTCAAGGAAGGGCAGTTCATTCGTTCTCGCTAGGTTAGGGTTGGGTTACATTGCACAAACATGCTTAGAAAAATTGAAGCGGAGGCTAATGTCAGGCGCCAATCTTGATTTTGATGGAACTGCATTCATGCAGATTTGTCTATTTTATTGACTAAATATGAGTATATTGAGGCCAATCAACAATATTTTCACATCTAATAATTGAACATGATTAACACCTTATGAATTGTATTGGAAACTAACAATTAAATATCTAAAATTCATGGTTGTGTGTCCTTTGACATCTAAAATTGAAGATTGGAGACAACCCTTGAAGCGTTGTGTTGGGAATCCTCCGCATCGCACTGTAGCCGTGCACCAACACACATTTAGGGTACTATCGACTATTATTAGATCGCCATTTGAAATATCATAGCCCGCAAATGAGACATAATCAATTGTCTATATTTTAATGTATTTTTCTTTACTTTTTCGAGTCGTATTTTGAGGTTCAAGTTTGTTAGAATCCATATATCCAACTGAAAACCAATTGTTTGGAGTTGAACATGCCAAAGATTTATATTAAGTGCACAAGACTTTGTTAGTTTCCTGATTTGGGTCTATTCTCAGCACGCCCCCTCACATGTAGAGTCTTTGACCTCTACATATGAGTTACTTTTTTAAGTTGAGTGACGTGGAACGGGCCTTTGGGCTTAGCCTGCTCTGATACCATATTAGAATCCATTCATCCAACCTAAAACCAATTGGTTTTAGGTGGATAGACCCAAGATCTATATTAAGTGCACAAGGCTTTGTTAGTTTCCCAACGTGAGACTATTCTCAACAAAGATAAATGTAGATATTGGACCATCTGGGCCCTTCCATAACATTTAAAATAGCTAATATTAGCCTAGGTTTGTTGTACGGAGAAGTTTTTGAGCAAATCCCTGGCCTTTCGGTCTAAGGCTTGTGCCAAAGCATATCGTTTCTTTTGGTGTGTAATCGAGGTTATCACTTGGTCCGAGGCCAAGTGCTCTTTTGCATTGTTCACTGCAACCCCATTGTAATCGAACATTATCCAGTTGCTGCCTACATTCTGATCCTCTCCAGCCGCGATCTACACCCCGAAACTGCACATAGCCTCTTCCCGCGACATCGTCTCCAACCCTTACCTCCGACAACCATGCACCATCATTGCTAATCAAAGCATTGGCGAGTTTTCACAATTGACAGTTGGAGCGATTTTCCAATTGTAACATCTATGGATCCTAAAACATACTTTCCATTAGAAGTTATAAGAACTAACCAAAAGACTGTGTAATCGATTGTACAACAGTAAATATCCATCATTATCAAAACTTTAAGTACATCGGTTACATAAAATAATAATGCATGAGATAAATTTGGCTCGCAAATAAAATAAGTTAATAAGAAACTATAATATTCACCATCATCGTGCAAATCATTATTTTATTCTAGCTCCTTGAAGGTTTGGATTTTGTTTTATTATTGATCATGTGTTTTCTTATAATTTTATCTAAGATTTTCTTATTCCCTTAAAATAAGTTCTTATGTAATTAGTGACTTTTGATTTCAAACATTCTTTTTGATACTTTTCACTTGCATTCGTTCGATATGAATTTCTTTAGAAGCAAAACTCATGACTAATCTTTGTAGTTAGTTGAGTTTTCTTTAGCTCGTGCATGATCCATAACTATGATAAGGTGACCCTTACCCCCATATGAGAAATAACTTTGATGAGGATAGCGTCACCCAATTAGGGAAATAACTATAGTGAGGATAGCGTCACCCAATTAGGGAAATAACTATGGTGATGCGTAAAGCCTCACCGCCCGAGGGTTTATCTTGAGGAGTCAGATCATGATATAAACTATGGTTGGGCTTTACCTAACTATGACAGGGAAATTAACCATGCCCTCAAGGGTTTGCTCCTAAGTAAATTCATCGGTAAGCGTACTTTTATTGTCATTTCCCTTTTCATCATTTTTGCTTACATTTTTTCTAATTACTTAAGTAATTAACTCTTAAGGAAGCGTTATGCTGAGGGTGTGATTTTTTTACTGTTATTAGTACTTGTATAATTAAGTTATGGTGACTTATGTATTTCTAAGTCAGATTCTACTAATAATTAACTATCTCTAGATGAATATTTACTAGTCCAATACTTCGATGCACTCAAACGAGTTTGCTTAAGCATTTTGGGGCTCTAAAAGGACCAAAATAAATTCCAAACATAGTGTATATTGTTGGTTGATCTTTTAATTTATGTATTTTACTCAACATTAGGTTTAATATGCTCCCGAGGCTTCCTCAAACAACAATAAGGGTTACTGGTTGTTCTCCTAATTTATGTGTTTCACCCAAATATTAGGTTTAAGTTTAATAAGCTTCCGAAGCTTAAATAATCGTCAAACAACAATAGGGGTTACTGGTTGCTCTCCTGGTTTATGTTTTTTACTCAAATATTAGATTTAATAAGCTCCTGAGGCTTAAATAACTCTCAACAGCAATATGGATTGCTGGTTGCTCTCCTTTGATATGATGAACCATGGTAAATGTGTTCATGTTTCATAGTCTATATGCTCATTTAAAAGATTATTCCAAATTAATACAAGATAAATATGCGTATGCAGCTATTTTGGCATCATAACTTATAATACTGCTTTTAATGCAATATATCTCATAATATCATAAAGAAAAATGTCCATATCCATTTTAATTTGGCATACTCACTAAAAGAAATGGGCGTGAGAGCTATCATGCAAACATTCTGGAAATTCAGAAAATTACTACATTAAATTGTTTGTGAGTACTAGAGACTACCAAGACAATAGACTGTGTAAACTCTCCAAAATTTTAGATAATTTACACATTTTGATTATTCATGCATGTTAAGAATTATTGTGGAAATTGGCATAAAAATCCTTCGATTTCTTACAAAAGTAAACATTACAACTTAAACATGCATGCTGAGAAATTATAAATAAGTTACCTAGGTATTCATCTGAAAATTATACCATGCATGCAAAAAAATATCTTGTGGTTTAAGTCAAGGGAGGACTCATAAGCTCAAATCATTTGCGAGTTTTTCTTATTCTTAGAGTTTCTTGAGGATTTGAGTAAGATGACACATTTTGGAAAATCTAGAAAATTAAAGAATGCACAATCTAAAATCAAAGGTAGCATGATGAAATATTCTTTCATTGTCACTAAGAATTTGGGACTTTAAATGATCACCACAAATTAACATGCTAGGGAACTTTTAGCACCCAAAATGAAACTTCTATGATCTTAAATTTCAAATTTCTTAACTCATATAACAACATTTCTTCATATAATGGATGAACCGAAACTATGACATCTAGAAAATTAGGCGAGAAGGAAAACTTACTTCATCTACGATCGGAGCCTTTCCCTTTCGAGAATACTTCCTAAAATTCATGGAGAAGCTCTTGAAGGCAAGATGAAACACACGAAAGCTTTGAAATAAAAATAGAGCATGAGGTACTTAATATTTTGGGCAAAGAAACCCATGGATGTAGGGGAGGAGGCTTTAAAAAGGGGTGGAGAAGCTTTGGAATGCCCGACCGCTGCCCATGGGAGGAGATTCACATGACATAAGGGCGGAGAGGTCAAAGGAAGAGCTCCACGTGGGCGTCGGGAAAGGGGGAAGCTGCGGTTGCCGATACACGATAGCACTGGGTGGGTCAGTTTTGGCAATTACGTGAACCGGCTACTCTTTAAAGGGATTGAGAGGGGTTTTAAGTCTTATTTCATCTCATTCATTGGATTAGAGGGGTTTTGGTGGCTAGGATTTCTTCTTATTAAAAGATGGGGCCTACCATTAATAATGAAATGAAAATAAATGATGGGGTAATATAATAGTTGACCCACATGGCTAAATAAATTACTTTAAATTTTGGGAGAGATCCAATCAAATCTTAGAAGAATATTTTATGTCTACAAAAAAACATTTCATAAACTTTTTACGTTGAAATAATTCTTTTTATCATATTTTCTCCCATAAAATTAGATTATTGACGAATTAAATATAAAAAGTTCTAAAAAAGTCTAAAAAAAATACTTTCATCTTCAAATTATTTTTTCATAGTACTTAATTATAATGATTGATAGGATTTTCTTTGATAAAAGACTTAAAAATTCTTTGATTTTTTTTAAAAATTTAGATTAAATTTGTCATGACTTAAAATAAATTTTCCATGAATAATTCGGTCATTAACATGTGAATCATTATTTGGGAGATCTTAAGATTCTATTAGAGTAGCAAATTTTCGTGATGCTGCACCATCTATTTGCTGCGATGCTCCAACCACCTTTGGACGAGTTGATAAAGCCTCTTAAGTGATGATAAGTTTAAATTTCCTTATTTACATGGGGTAAAATTGTATTGGGAGCTTACGGTGCTTAAGTTTCCCTGTAACCTATGAAGAAAGCCCTTGCAGATTGGAAAGAAAAAGTTTGTCAAAATTTATACTTCATTGTGCATTTCATTTAGTATAATAAATGATTGCTGGGGTTTAAAGCTTGTTTTTGAAATTTTCTGGGAACATGAACTGCTATTCATCTAGATATTATTCGCTTCCATTCATTTAGATATTGTTTGGTTTGGCATAGGGCGTCTCACTCATCGTAGTGGTGCTCCAGCATAAGCACACTTTTTGTACGATCTCCTCCACCAAAGAGTTTTGTTTTAGTATTCTCAAGGGATCTTACAATCTTTTGATCCTGAATAACTAATGCATGCACTACCTTTTTATAGCATACATCTTTTCCTAAATGGCATCGGGAAAAAGGGCAGCTTCGTGGTACTGTATCAGTGATAATTCAAGCCGTTATTTTTGTATTGACATAGAAAGGCTTCTTTTGAAGATGCGAATATTTGTCACTCACTGTGGGGTGGTCACACTAAGACAATGAACCTCAATTTTGTTTCAAGTCATTTTCTACCTTTTATTTAGTTAATTATCCATTACAACCTTCTTATTATTTTCTTCAAGCTGTAAAAATTAAAGGACTTTCTGCAGGCTAAGAGGTGCAAAGAAAGCTTAAAAGGATTCACACTTTTAGGGTGTACTGCTCAATTACTTTTGATTCTTTCAGATATACCAGATTAATTTTCATTTGTTCCATTTTATTATTCTGAGATATTTTCTTACATTTAATTATGCCATTCCAATTTAATTAGTGTTCCCTGCATAATGGATTTTTAAAAATAATTTTGTCATCATAAACATTTTCTCATGATTGGGGACTATATGGGTTCTGTTGTTGTTGTTGTAAACATTTTCTCATGTACCTTCCAGTGGCAGTGCTGGTTAAACTAAACTTTTATGCCTTTTCACTTATGGAATGATGTTTTCTCTGCAGGAACGATTGACAAAATCCATCGTATTTCTTCTTTCTTTGCAATGCCATGCATGTCGACCTTCTCTTATCATCACAACATCAGGTTCTTTACCATTATGGCACGCTGAGTTTGTCCGTTTGGCACCATCCCTTAATGTAGTTATGTACCAGGGCGACAAGGATGTTCGAAAGATGATTATGAATCTTGAATTTTATGAAGAAAGTGGTTCCTTAATGTTTCAGGTGCTTTTGGCAGAAAATTGTGCACTCATGGAAGTATGTGTTTCACTAGTTTTTATTCTATGTACATAGTATATCTACTTTTTTGCTTGAATTATTACCTAAATGCTTTTGTGTTTACCTGTCCACATACTTGTGTTGATGTTGTCATTTTATGTGTGTCTACTGGAGCTGTGTGAGAGTTATGCTTGTATGAGAGTTATGCAAACAATTCATCTTTTGCAAGCTCATGACCAAAAGTTGGTTTGAAGTCAAAATTCTTGTGCTTAGTTTCTTTAATCTGGAGTTCTTTATTTGTTTGGCTATGTTAACTCCCCCCTCCCTCCTCTCTTCAATGTTTCCTATATTTTCGTCGCTGCACTATATTTCTATAGGTAGATCGCCTATTTCCTGCTTATAGGATGTAATTTTGTATCTGTGTTTTTTAACCTAATTGGACCATTAACTGCAATTTTCTTGATTTTAACCCTACAAGCTTATTAGCAGTAACTTAAGGGGTAGTGTGTACTTTTAATTTAGTTCGAACTTAAAGATTAATTTATTGGTCTTTTCTTGTTTTTGTTATACATTTTACTTGTTAATTGTTCATTTCCTCTCATTATACAGGACTTTAGTGATATAACCTGCATTGGTTGGGAAACCGTGGTCATTGATAAATGCGAGAAGTCTAAGATATCTAGATATCTTGAACAACTAAGAAGTCTAAATACATATTTTAAACTTCTCCTTTTTAACGGTCAACTGAAGGTAATAAACTATTTTGGTTACTGATGCATTACCCATTGTTTTTCTAGTGTTTAATTTGTTCTTTGAATTAACCAGGATAACATTTCCGAGTACCACTTCCTGCTCTCCTTACTTGGTACAGGAGGAACATCCGATAGTGGTTTGAATTGTCTGAAGGCCGATACTAATGAAGCTCTTGGTGCACTTGCTACTGCGAAGGAGAAATTGGCACGTCATATTGCTTATGAATGCAAAGCTGACTCATCTAACTTTGTGGAGTACTGGGTTCCAGCACCATTCTCTAACGTGCAGTTGGAACAATTCTGTTCAACTTTTATTTCAAATTCAAGTGTTCTTCGTTCAAATTCAAGATCTGATGTTGTTGGTGCTCTTCACAATATTCTCATTACTTCTAGGAAGGTTGGTCTTTTAGTGCACACTGTTCATATGCCTTGTTCTTGTGCATATGCTTCAAAATGATTACCTTATTTATTGTGTGTATGCATACCTATTAATTTGTTAAAATATGTTTATCTTTTATTTACATTTTCTTAAATTTTCCCATCTTAGTGCTGTGATCATCCCTACCTAGTAGATGGAGAACTACGAGGTTTGCTAACTAAGGGCCTCCAGGCTACTGATTTTCTGAATGCTGAGGTGCGTGCAAGTGGTAAATTGTTCCTGCTAGATAGGATTCTTCAGGAGATGAGGAGTCGTGAATTGAGGGTGGTGATTCTTTTTCAGGTGTGGAGTTATTTATTTATTTCCTTTTTATTTTTTATTTATCTAATGTGCATTATATTCATCAAGATTTGCTGTATGCCAAATGTTAGAAGAGGAGAAATGAGAAAATGGAAGTGCATATATTCATCCTCAAAGGGGGCTATTTATAGGATTACAACAAGACTCTTAAACCGAACTCACAATGTGGGACTAAACTCCTAAAGACTCCAATAGACTAATATAATAATAACTCATAATTCCAACACTCCCCCTCAAGCTGAAGGGGGACCCTTCAGCTTGGACACCACAAATAACGGCAATGGAGGTAGATGATGCGGGACAAACATCAGACGAGCCACCGGGGAATTCCAAACCGGGGAATCAAGTCGGGGACATAGCCACACACGACACTGACCCACACATGACGCAGGACCCACACACGACGCGGACTTGCTGGAAAAGCGGTCAACCAACATCACATACACACACAACATGCGAAGAGAACGAAAGATGTGGAGCAAATCATCAAACGAGTGATCGGGGATAATCCATTGGGGATAATCTGTCGGGGATAATCCGCAAGAAGGGCGGTCCCACACGACACAGTCCCACACGACACAGTCCCACACGACACAACTCGATGAGACAAGAACACCAACATAATCGCTCCCTAACACATGACCAATCGAAAGACAAATGGGGAGACACATACACACATACAACAAGCCTAGAGGCCGTGTGGAACGAAAGCGAAAAGTCGGGAAAGATCATCCGAGTCGCATTTGTCCCAACACTCCCCCTCGCTTGGATAACACGTGCAAAAAGGCAGAAATCGTAAAGATACGCAAACTAAGGCGAACACAACAACACAATAAAGCCAAAAAAAGGAAACAACAACATCAGCAGCCGGCAACACCGGAAGAAGAGCAGCGGCAAGTAGAGGGCTGCAACAGCAAGAGGGCTGCCGGGCCGGAGACAAATCAGCAGCAACAACAAGAGGGCTGCCGAGCCGGAGACGAATCAGCAGACGGAAGAAACCTGGAAGAAAGCCACAGGCGGGCTCAGCAGCAGACGAAAGAAGCCACGACCCCAGCGGGCTCAGCAACAGCAGACGGAAGAGGCCACGACTCCAGCGGGCTCAGCAGCAGCAGACGGAAGAGGATGAGCAGAGATCGACGATGACCAGCAGGCCAGTCGATGACGAGAACGAAGAGAAGCACAGTACACCGTCGCAGGAAGAAGCAGATGGCGACTTCGACGGGAGAAGCAAGCGATGATTTCGATGGGAGAAGCAGGCATCGACGACGGCAGACGCGCTGACGGGAAGCAGCGTCAACGAGAACGACGAGAAGCAGCGTCGATGGAAAACGACGGAGAAGGGCCAAGATCCGCTCCCGTCGATGGAATCCGACGTCGATTCCGTTCGACGGGAGCGGGAGCGGAAGCACAAGACGCGACGGGAGCCGAGCGAGAGATGGACCGGCCCACGGGAATTGATATTTTTTAGGGTTTCAGATCGAGAAGCTTTGATACCATGTTAGAAGAGGAGAAATGAGAAAATAGAAGTGCATATATTCATCCTCAAAGGGGTCTATTTATAGGATTACAACAAGACTCTTAAACCGAACTCACAATGTGGGACTAAACTCTTAAAGACTCCAATAGACTAATATAATAATAACTCATAATTCCAACACCAAATAACAAATTTTAATCTCTAAATATGCACATCTTTGTTCTTTCACTACTCATCATCGTTACCAATAACCTTATCAGAATTCTTTGGAGTTGGATTTATGAATCCTCATTTTCCATTCTTTCTTGTCGAGTGTTACTTGAGGTGTTAAACTACCATGCAAATCATCTTTAACAACCTTCATCCATGTTACCTTGGGTTTTCCCCCTTCTCCTACCCAACTATTCAACACTAACTCTATCTACTTGTTTTACTAGTGCATTTTGTAACATTCATGCTTTCAGATAGCAAATACATCATATGAGATTAATTGAAATGCATGAAATAATAAAAAAGTGGTGTAAACTCCACTCATTGTGCGTGCATGTTTTGAACTGTTACATTGAATTGACTAGCTTCTATTGGAGTGCATGAGTGTCATTATTGATCTCCTATTGATCGGATTTGTCATCGTAGGCCTCTCTCCTTTTTTGGTTTATGTGCACTGTTTTATATGTACTCCGATATGTTGTTTAAAGGCAAAACAATATATATTTTTTCTAAATAATAGATTATGCCCTTTTGTGAAATGTAGGCCGACATATCCAATTTTTTCCGATACATCGGTCGATCTGACTTTTGAACATATCGTCTGCTATTTTATTTTACTTTATGTTAACAAACTTGCAGTACATGTTTAAATCACCTGTATGTATTATATTATGTATGTTTACACCAATATAATTATTGTTTCGTTCTTTTTAATGTTTTATTCTTACAATTATTTTTGTATAATTATTTCACACATTTTTTTATTTTATATTACAAAAATGTGAAAAGTTCAACACAATGTGTAGTTAATTATTTTGTGCTTTTAATATAAATTTATATGTTTGGAAAGACTTAAAATCAATCAAAGATATTTAGCTTTTAAATCTTCTTTATTTGCTATAAACATTGTGTTATTAAAATAAAATTATTGTACTATATATCGATTTGTATTTGTTAATAATATTTTATTTTGTTTGCTCTTTGAATTTATTTTGGTATACACATGACTCATTGTTCGTCTATTTGTTATGCCAATTGTTTAATTTTAGAACATATAATTATACTCAGTATACTTAAAAATAATTTTTTTATTTATAGGATATGAAAATCCTGGAAGGGGAGCCTTGATGCATCGGTTGAGGTGTTGTCGTGTGACCTTGAGGTCGCGGGTTCGAGTCCTGGAAGCAGCCTTTTGCAAAAATGCAGGGTAAGGTTGCCCACATTTCACCCTTGTGGTGTGACCCTTCCCCGGACCTTCACTGCGCGGAGATGCTTTGTGCACCAGGCTGCCCTTTAACACTAAATTTATAACAAATAAAGATGATTTAAAGGTTAAATATTTCCGATTGATTATAAATCTTTCCAAGTTTATAAATTTATATTAAAAGCATAAAAAATATTCAACTAATAAATGTGTTAAATTTTTTCACATATTTTGTAATATGAAATACAAAAATCGAGTGAAATAATTATATAAAACTGATTGTATGAATAAAATGTTGAAAGAACGAAATAATAAGTCTAATTGATTTAAACATATATAATATTATATATATATATATATATATATATATATAAATGTGATTTAAACATATACTGCTAGTCTGCTAATATTACATAAAATGAAATAATGGACATTATGTTCAAAAGTCTTGTCGACTGATATATAAAAAAATGGATATGTCAGTCTATATTTTACAAAACGACATGATCTATTTTTTTTTACAAAAAAGTCATTTTGCTCTAAAAAATGACATGTCGGCAAACATGCCGGACATGATAGTGTTTTTGTGGACTCATTTGAAAGCGTCTAATGATAGTTTCATTAGTAAATATGTTACAACATCCTGCTCAATATAAGCTATCAAGCAGTCATTCATCCCCATTTTGTTTCTCAAATGATTCTTTATTATTTTCATTGCAAAAAACAATGATTTCAATGCTAGTAGTTGCAGCAGGTATTCAAAAGTCTAAAGACAGTTGAATATGATCTTGTCTTTTGAAATCCAATATTTTTCTTAGATATCATCTAGTTTTTTCTATGGTTCTGAGTGTTGGGCAGTAAATTATGTACATGAGCAAAAAATGGGAGTTGCGGAGATGAGAATGCTTAGGTGGATGTGTGGACACACGAGATTGGTTCAAATTAGGAATGAATGTATCGGGGATAAGACAGGAGTGACACAAATTGTAGAGAAGATGCGAGAAGCCCGACTAAGATGGTTTGGGCACGTACAAAGGAGACCATTAGAGGCACCTATTAGGCATTGTGAGAGTTAGTCACTAAGCATGTTAAACCGGGGAGGGGTAGACATATAATGACTTGGAATGAAACTATAAGGAAAGACATGATGCACTTAGGCATTAATGAGATTATGACTAAAGATAGAGCACAATGGAGACAAAAGATCCATATAGCCGACCCCACTATAGTGGGATAAAGGCTCGAGTGTTGTTGTTTATCATCTAATTTTTTATTTTGGGAGAATGCATTGGTTTATATAGAACGTAAGTAAAAAATATACATATCAAGTCGCCCTTCATGTCACTGCAACTTTATTTGAGTAAAAATCAAATTGGTAAAATATGATAAGAGAATCAATTTCTGTTTATCAAAATAATCAAATCGATTACTTGGGGCAAGATGAGAAACACAGAGAAGTTGTCCAGTGTTTGCTTATTTAAAACATTCATTTGACTCATTCAATATTTCAACATCCAATCAAACAACGTATTAACAATTTCAATTTGAAAATAATGGAAGTTTGTAATCTCTCGTGTCTTACATATTGACTTGAAAATAATGGAAGTTTGTAATCTCTTTTGTTTTACATATTGATCTTCCTGATTGAATAAATTTATCATCCAAATTTTGAACTTTTAGACAATGTTTGCTACAAAAAGGTGATACTACAACCATAAATGATTTAGTAAATGGGCTCCACTATGGCTTGAGTGTTGTTCTTGAACTTTGAGCTGGTGGTTTAGTAAGTGGGCTCCACTATGGGTGGCGATAGAGTGGAAAATTTTGGGAGAAGGGGGGAAAATGACCATATGTGGTGTATGTGAAGTTTTGGAGAGCAGAGAGTTTTGGTGTGGAGTGTTCTATGTGTTTCTCGATAGGAGGAATAATTTGAGGAAGGCGTTGGTGCGAGGTTTGATAAAAATGACAAATCATGGAATGAAGGCATGACGTGATGGCAGGTAGCAACCTGACTATATTAACATTGAGGCGTAGTGGCTTGGTCGACGACGTCGATGTAAGGAAGTTATCGACTAGTGTTATATGAAAGAGAAGAGGCGACATTTCTTGCATTTTTTGGTAAAAGGATGGAGTTTAGACATCATTCTTGGCCACTTGGGAATGGGAACCACGGAAGGCCTCTCCTATGGTAGGAGGTGAACATGATCCTGTTGAAGGTAGTTGTGGGAGGAATTAAGTGTGGTATTAATGAGAAATGGGTTGTAGAAAATATATGTTTAGGATCAAAAGATTCAACAAGCTCATGGAGATCTAAAGAGCCGCGGAAGTCGAACCAATGTGGATGAATTTGGGATAAGTGTCTTGGAGCAGCTAATGGTGCAAAACTGGTTGAAGGTGAGCGTGGGAAGGGACAAGGACAAGTATTTTGAGGCGGGGTCTTTGAACAAGGGATGAGCGTTGGAGATGAAGGAGGATCAACAAAAGTAGGGCACATGACATGCATTTCCCCTAGCAGGAGGACTAGTGTCATGATTTCTACCTAAATACGAGAAGCACTACCTGGCGTACCTCGAAGTTGATGGAGATGGGCTGTGCGGTCGTCTTCGTGGAAGGACTGTAGTTGTTAGAGGATGCTATGAGTGGTGCTCAAGAAGGTGTCGTAGGATTTAATAAAGGGGAAAGCTGGTGGTGAATCTCACATGTCATTGCGAAGCTGTTGAAAATGATTCGCATGAAAGCGACCGTTGTATTCATTTTGACGAAAACCCAATACCAGTAGTTGTTAGAAGCGATCGATGGAGAGCGACTGATCAGACCAATTGATACAAGCACAAACTGAAGTTTGCCTTAGAATAGGAAAATCGATATAAACTCAGGAGATATGCTTCTGTGGCTGCTCATGAGTGATGAATCTCTCTAAGAACTTCTCTATTAGGAGCATAAAAGATTCCAAGATAGCCTCGTCACTCGCTTAAGCCCTCCTTATATAGAAAAAAGGGTAACTTCTAATAAGACAACAAATATTTCTTATTTAATACAATTAATAATAAAATATTAACTAGTGGAGGTTCCCCATTCTTTTCTCGACATGAGTGGTCGTCCGGGGATGCATATATGTTCTGAGAACGCCCTTGCGTACATGCGTTTTGCTTTGAGGCAGTGGTAGTTTAAAGTGGCATTGTGGTGGATTAGTAGTGACGGGAGGGTGAGGTGTGTGAGTGGCGCTAAGTTTTTCCTTGACAAGATGAGCCTTGCCCATCATTTTGTTGTTTGAGAAGTGAGAGGCATATGGTGTGCAAGATCCATCTTCCGCAATTTAATGCCGATCCTTCCATGCATTTGGGTAGTTAGTTCTGGAAACCCTCGGTGTGGTGGAGCTCAAAAATTGTTCTGCTTGTGTGATCCATCCAATTGGGTCCGTGCTGTAAAAAATGGGGATCTCTTGTTTTTAGTGAAAGAGTTGCGGATGGCCGACATGAATGGAAAGAAGTGGAGGGACCATGAGCTGGAAGAGGCACCACAATTCGGGGGAGGCACCATGAGCTTACATTAGAGAGGAAGATTGCCATGCCATGTTTGTGTGAATGTCCAACATGATTTGTTCCCATGAGCCCATGCAAGTGACGAGGGACTTTACGTCTTACCAAAATCTTCATTGTGTTCGCCATTAGACTATGCATATATAAGGGATGTGATGGCATATTCGGTGGGCAAGTCAGACCAAATTGTTAAAAATAAAGGCGGCGGAAAGAGTTGGACCTGAAGATAGCAACTCAAAAGAAAAAACGTCGCCCAACAATCTTTGCCAAAATTCACTTTGTTCAACTCCGGATACTAAAATATAATAAGTTACTACTATAAGTACTAGGTTCCTTCCACAGTATATATTCTCTTCTTTTATTTCCTTTTACAAAGAGTCATAATTAATAATCACCAAGTCTGAAATGAGCTCTCTTAATGACTTTCTTCTATTTTTTTCTTGATTTCTCCTCCATCAGGATTATTCTTTCTAGTGGATACATGCAAGGGGACTGTCAGCCTTCTGGCTTCAGTTTCCTGCATTGAACTGGTCAGCCTGCTGAGCTGATGTGTGTTGCCAGTGTTATGACATACCTTGGATTTTACTCATGTAATTAATTTTTCTAATTGTAAAGTTAGGTTTCCTTTTGCATTGGCATCATTGTTTAGCCATTGACTGTAATGTTCGCCTATATAATTGTTGCTTTGGCTGTTTTCCTTAGGTAGTTTTGACTAACAATTTTTCTGATGAAAGTCTCTAGGTGGACATGGAAAAATTTCCCTCGGTGATATTTTGGATGATTTTCTTCAACAAAGATTTGGTGTTGACTCATATGAGCGTATTGAGTCTGGATTGGTCAGGACAAAAAAGCTGGCATCTCTAAAGATGTTTAATAATAAGGAAGGAGGTAGATTTGCATTTCTGATTGAAAAGCGTGCTTGTGTACCAAGCGTTAAGCTCCGCTTTGTTGACGCCATCATCCTGTTTGATAGTGATTGGAATCCATTGAATGATCTAAGATCTTTGCAGAAAATAAGTATAGAATCGCAAGATAACTGCATCAAGGTATTTCGTCTTTATACATCTTTTACAGTGGAAGAGAAACTACTGATGTTGGTAAAACAAGGTACCATCCTTGATAGCAATATTGATAATATAAGTCGAAATGTTGCTCATTCTATGCTTGGTTGGGGTGCCTCCTATCTATTTCGTAAACTGGATCAGTTCCATTCAAGCACCAGGGCAACTTGTATTTCTGAACCTTCTTTTGACAAGATATGTTTAAATGATGTTATTTCGGAAATATTATCCGAGATACCTGGAAAATTTGATACGACCATAACTCCCCCTCACTCTATTCTCATTAAGGCCCAACAAATTGGAGCTACATACTCTGGAAATATTGCCTTGGTAGGCGAGAAAGAAGAGATCCCCTTTCCTGATATCCCATCTTTCTGGACAAACTTGTTGGAAGGGAGATATCCTCGATGGATACATATATCTGATCGCTCACAAAGGATTCGCAGAAAAGTTTACAATGTTGATGGATTTGTCAAGAGGAATGAAATAGAAAATGATGAAATGAAGAAGAAGCGTCGAAAAACAAACAGTATTATTCCAGTATCTTCATTAAAGTGTTCTCAAGAAATGTTAGATTCACCTAAAGGTATTGTTAATGTTTGATTTCTGTACCACCTTAGTCTGAACTTTGATTGTTTTATTTCTATGGAACTTAATCTGAACTTGTGAGCTGATAATCTCCCTGTGCGTGCCTTCCTGCAAAGCATCCCTTTGCTCATTATCCAAGTTGGCATCACCAACCCAGTACTTTGGAAGTGCTGTGTTATTCTGTTCCAACTGGGGTTAAATTGATTGAAATTGACAGAGGAAACTGCCACCTCCAGCTTTTCAATTTGCATGAACCTTGAACCACAACCATATATATATTAAATAACTCAACTTCATATGGATGTTACAATGTTAATAATATTTCAGATGCCCAATGATCATGTATTCTTGAATTTGTAGGCGAAGAACCAAAGCTTGAAGAACAAAGAAATCTTATGATGTTGCTTAAACCAGAGTTATCTGAACTATGTGACGTTCTAGGACTTCCGGTATGTATTTAAAATCACTAAAATGATTTTTTTTTTGCTTCACAGTGCAAAAGCTGATGAAAATTGAATAGAAATGAACAAATCTCTTGTTTATCACAATTCTAGAACTTATATTACTGGTTTGCGAACATTTTCATGTTTAAGCATGCCCTATTCTTTAATACCATTGGAGAAGAGTTGAGGAGAAATACTTGTATTATTTAACAATGAATGAGCCTATTTATACATAAAGGGAGTTCCTAATATAAGGCTGCGTTTGGCGCGGCTTTTATCGCGGGCTTATTTTCTCCGGTGAGGTTGGACAAAAATGTCATTGTCATACTAAATCTTATGCCCCAAACTAGTTTATTTTTTTGGTAGCGGTAGTAACATTTGTCATACCAAACATACATTCAATGACAATGACGTTTATGTCCAACCTCACCGCAGCAAATAAGTCACCGATAAGCCACGCCAAACGCAGCTTAAATTGCAAACCATATAAGACTATAATAACAAAATAACATAATACATTTTACACTGCCATGAGTTGGAGCATACATGACATATGAGTCAAATTTGGAGCATACATGATTTATGAGTCAAATTTGGAGCATACATGATGTATGAGTCAAACTTAGAAAGAAAATGAAGATCCAATTGGAGTGGTAGTGCTTCGGTGAGAATGTGTACAATCTGGAAAGCAACAAAAACATGCTAAGTTGGATCTCTCGCAAATTGATCTCGACTCTGGTTAAGTGGTAGTTGTTGAAGCGGAATATCCTAACCCACTCTGAGCACTGAGAATTCAGATCGAGAGTTACTTGACCCCAAGTTAGGACAAGGAGACTAAAGGATCAAAGAAGTGACCAATTTTGTATACTCATGTGAAGGTCCTTCCACTAACTAGTGCAAATTTCATGTGAAGGTTCCCTACATATTGCATAGACTGATTAGCGAGAAAAGCAGAGGATGAGGGATTACTCAGAGTCATTCCAAAGCATGATGCCCTGGAGTTTCACAGTGATCACAGGAGATTGCCATGAGGGGGGGAGGTGCAGGCAAGAGTGATTCTTGGAAGCTCAAGCTGTCCAGCTTCTTATTCACCAAATTGAGTTGTGTACTAAGTGTGGTGAAATTGTCCACCTCAAAAACTCCAGCCGTCTTTCACGTTGTATTTTTTCTAGTCTCCATTGTTGACTGTTTGAAGCAATCTCATCAATTAACTCCAAGGATTCTTCTACATAAGAGAGCCACCAGTAGTGGCATCAATCATGGCTCGGATATTGGGGTCCATGCCATAATGTAAGGGTTGAACCTGCAGCCAAGGTTCAATGTCATGATGCGAACATTTCTTTAACAGCTCATTAAACTTCTCCCACGCATCTGCCAGTGATTCCTGGTCCTGTTGATGGAAGGTAGTGATCTCATTGCACAACCAGATTGTTTTCTCCGGTGGAAAGTACTTTCCAAGGAACTTCTTTTGCATTACTTCCAGGAATCAATTGAGCCCACAAAGAGAAATTGAAGCCATGCCTTCGCCCAATTGCGCAAGGAAAACGGGAACGGCCGCAACCTGATAACATTATTAAAAATCCCGTTATATCTAAATGTGTCACAAATTTCAAGAAAATTAGTTATGTACAGGTTTGGGTCCTCCATATGAAGTCCGAAGAATTGAATTGTGTTCTGGATCATTTGAATGATGGCTGGCTTAATTTCAAAAGTATGATTAGGTATTATCGGCCGTAAGATCGGTGAGGCACTACCAACAGTAGGTAAAGAATATTTTCTCATTGTCCTCGGCCTTGGTTGTTGGTGGACTTCCTGGTTCTGTCGAGGGTTGATTTCATTGTAGCCCTCCATCACTTGCAACCCTCTTTGGATTACCCTTAATGTCTGCTTGATTTCAGGGTCAAAAGATAAAGGTACCTCCTGACATCTCCTTAGCATACACAATATTAGTATCTACATAGAAACGATTGCAACAAGCTTTTTAAGCAGTGAGTACAACAAAAACTAAAACACAAAAATTGCATGAAACAAAATAAGAAGAAATGTCTAACCTAGTCTCTACGCCCTCGTTATTAACAGTGGGTAGAGAATAATTTCTCATTGACCTCGGCCTTGGTTGTTGGTGGACTTCCTGGTTCTTTTGAGGGTTGATTTCATCATTGTGGCCCTCCATCACTTGCAGCCTTCTTCGGATTACCCTTATTCTCCGCTTGATTTCAGGTTCAAAAGGTAAAGGTACCTCATGATGTCTCCTTAACATACACAATATTAGTATCTACATTGAAATGATCGCAACAAGCTTTTCAAGCAGTGAGTACAACAAAAACTAAAACACAAAAATTGCATAAAACAAAATAAGAAGAAATTTCTAACCTAGTCTCTACGCCCTCGTCAAAGTACCTCCTATTCCCCGACAATGATGCTAAAAATTTGACGAGCGCCAAGTGCACCGGTTGCAAATAATATAATGATGAGTTTGTAAGAGTTTATTGTTTCCGCATGGAATACAGACTTGTAGTAACTGACAACTCTGACGTGTCTAACTGTTTAGGCGTAATCGAAGTCTTTGGGAATGATCTACAACTATTAGCATGAAACTATTAGCGTGAAAAGGAGAGCCTCACTCATAACCATGCATAACCACAAGTAAAACTAAGCCAAATCAAAATCAGTAGCATAAATTCATGAAAATAACAAGGTTGAAGTTTTCGTGGTGAACACAAGCATCTAATGCCCATAGAAATATGAAAACACCCTTTCACTGGAGTTTTGGGCGAGAGAAAAATCAAAGATACAAATGGGAAAGAAAGACTTCTCCTAGGGTGTGTAGGAATGAATCTCGGGGTTGTCAATTTGGCCTTCCTTCAGCCTTTGGGCGCGTCCGGGATACGGGAGCGGTTGTCACCACAGTCATAATGACCTGTCTTCTCTTTATGTGCTTCTGCCTCCACATCTTTGGCTTAGATCTCTCTTGCTTTTCCAGGAGGGTGCATGAGCTGTCTTTAGGAAGAAGAGAGGAGAGGAAACCTACAAAAAATCACAGCCAAAATGAAACAGAACCGTAATCTAATGACATTTCACCCTAATTTTTTCGTATTTATAATAGCAGAAAAATGATCGTGCACGGTCGAGGCGCATGATATTGCTCCTGATCGTGCAAGAACGATGAAGGTTTGGCGGAAAAATTACGGCGCCGAAAAAGATGGCGGCGGCCTGTCAAAGGATAAGGCAAGCTCGTGCTCACGAGGTGCCACGGTCGTGCCTGAAAAATGTGCTTAGGCAGATTCCAGAACTCCAACATTTGGGGCAAAATGTTGGTTTGCTCACGCACGGTCGTGCGCATAAGAGGGAACGATTGTGCGCTCAGTGCACACAAAATCAAACATGCTACCATCCATCAAAGTGTCCATCAACATTTTGTATGAACATGAAACAAACAAAATGATTTTGCAAGATTGAGGGCACATTCATCGTGAAAATAAGGTAAAAGGTAGCAGAAAATCTATATCTAAAATACCTGCATCAAGGAACAGCAGAACAAACCAGATCTTATGTGTGAACGAACTGATCGTTTGGGAGGAAAATGCACACAATTTCAACAGGGATTGTCAACCACATAGGAGTGTGGCCGGAGGACCGATCGGCAGTAAATAATACTCACCTGTTATGATCGACGAGCGACGCAGGATCCCTAAGTTAGGAGGTGATTGAACCCTTGCGTCAATCAGAAGAGTACGTCTAGTAGAGAAACGTCCATCGGTTACGTACGATGCTCTCGTCTAAGTAGCAAAGGAATGAAAACTAGCTGAATTAGAAATGTGATTGTCCTTTAATATAATGTAAATGAATATTAGTTTTTCTCTAATTACTAAAATGCTATTATATAAGGAATATTATGCTATCTTGTCATGAAATGCTCACACAACCCTCTAGATCATGTTTACATTAAAAGTGTAAACTTATCCACATGATGGAAATATTCCAATTATTGATAAACACGTAAATTAAAAATAACGATCTAGGTACCTCAATCAAACGGCTACAACATGAATGCCGATTTTGATCGGACTCTGAAAGTTAAAAATTAATAAAATCGAGTGAGATTTCAGGATGTTACATTGCTCGCACTAGAGCAGCATGTTGTTAAGTCCATCGAGATTGATGCCCGCTTCTGTACCGCTAAGGAGCGTAAAGAGGCAATGTCGGGGGTGCTGATGAGATTTGAGGAGTTGGCCTCGATGAAATTCCAGGCCTCTGAAATTATGACGAATCCCCCCGAAGCTCCTCTGGATGATGGGGTGATTGGATGCCATGGAGAAGGACACAAATCATGTCTTTGATTTGGTGACACATGGGTCGACAACGATGTACCAGATTAGTTATAATTCGTAGAGATCTCAAGCTGGATCCAAGTTGAGATAGCAGACACGCATGGAGTTATAACTCTCTCTATTTTTTCTTCCTACTCGTTTTTAGCAAGTTATAACTTGTCAATGGTATTCTATGTAATCTTTAGTTAATTGTAAATAAAGAAATGCTTTTATTGTGTGACTTCCATTGTCTATTGGTTTGATAAGGTCTATATCCAATTTTGATCGATTAGTTCTTCCTTGGTGAGAGGTTGATCGAGAACGCTGCTAGCCTTGGTGGCGCATCAACTTCCGACCATCGATTATAAATATGGTTGGTTTTTTGTAGTTTTATTTTTGATATATATGTAAAACCTCAAGAGACAATAAAAAATATGTATCCACATTTTCATTAATGAAAACGAATATTTTACTCATATATCTCACAATATTTTCTTTTCTTTCTTTTTCCTTTTCTTTTTGCTTCTTGCTTAAATTGTTGAGTTCCTCATTCGTAGAGGTTGCCTCTGAGAGGTAGGATCTACATGATAACCACTCGATGAAATGAGTACGAGAATGACAATAACGACCCTCACCTCTTTTGCAAAAAAGGTCTTTAGTGATGATTCTAGCCTCCTTAGGTGATTAGTCTGTTGAGGGAAATATCAATCGGTCTGGATGAAAATCTTGGCAGAGGATTCGCTAAGATGTACTCAGCCGAGATGAAATTCTTGACCAAGCTCCCTTTAAGAACAACCATCTTGCAGAATGAAAGTTCCAACGAAGATCTGGATAAGAGGCGATCTGACGGGACAAAAGTGTTGACCAAGATCTATTTAAGAACAACGGTTTAACGGGATAGTCTTGGTTGAGATCTTGCTAAGAGGCAATGTGGCAGGATGAAAGTCCTAGACGAGAATTTTTAGGAACAGTGGTCCGACGAGATGAAAGTCCTCACCAAGATCTTGCTACGACCCAAACTTACTGGATTAAAGTTCTTCAAGATCCCTATAATTTCTTCATGCATTAAGGTGCAACTTTTATGAGGTTGTGATCTCATCACCGTCTTTAAGAGTAGGTGATCGAATTAATGTTGTCGATTTGTGTTGCACCGGGTTATTGGTGCATGATCTTAAGGACGAGAGAGTTCAATAGTTAATTGTGTAATATTTCCTTAACAGTTTTTGCTCGTCGAGGTGTATTGTACCTCATCATCTGACTGAAATTGTGGGAGCGCCTTTGAGAGTAGGCGATCATCGATTAGTCCTGATGAGCTATGTCATGAAGGGTAAGGAGAATGGAATTGCCTCTGAGTTCTCAATGACGAGGTATTTCCTGATTAACAATGATAAGGACACCTCAATTTACTTCTACCAACACACTTTTTGGTCATTATTGGCGGGTTAATACTTGATTCACAAGCAAGGTTGTAGATGTCGGATATCGGGGACACGTCGATTTAGGTTTTTCATGTCGGTTTTAATATGTCAGGGGATATGTCGGGGGATATATCGGGGATATTTCATATATCGGGTTTTAATATTTAATTATTTGTGTAATTATATATAAATTTAATCATTTTTAATTTATATATATTAATATATTAATAATTTGATATTTATTGAACTCCTAAATTTATCAAACTAATATAAACAATTTGTGCTACATAAGTAATAACGGTATAACGCGTGAAATAAAGTAAGTGGAGGCAGAAAGTCAAGAAGTTGTCAATGACAATGGAAGATAAGGAACCTTTAGTCCATACCATGCATAATTGAAGTCAATGACGGTCTTGAGCAAGGAAGAAAGCCAGAGGAATGGAAAAAATACCTAAACAATGAAACAATTTCGGTTTATTGTCTATTAGACCATAGATAATAATTAAAATAAATTGAAAAAACTAGTCGATAAAATGTCGGGATATATTGGCCGATATATTGATGAATATATCGGTCAATAGCAGATATATCCGAGGATATATTCCAAAAGGATATTTTGCAAAAAAAAAATCGAAAACGTGTCGTTTTGTCCATAAAATCTTTATGTCGGCCGCCATGTCAGTCATGTCGGAGGATATCCACAACACTGTTCATAAGTGCAAAGGTTATTGCCATTTTCTCAATGGAATTTCTCAAGAGAAGTGAGAGGTACAGAGGGGATGTGCTCGAGCCTCCCTTGAGTGCTACAGAAGTTACAGATGTCAGATGCCTAGGACATTTCAGTTTGGGTTTTACTTTCCAGATTTCATATATTGGTGGATATATCAGGGCTATTTCAAATATCATGTTTTAATATATATATATATATATGGCCATTTACCGGGACCTCCCTCCTAATTTTGCTAAATTATTGAGAGCACCCCTCTTAGTTTCAAAATTACAAAAACATCCCCTTAAGTTTTCATTTCATTACAAAAACCTCCCCTGAAGTTTTCATTTCATAACATCCATGCACAAAAATACCCCCCTCGGTGAACAGTGTCCAGGGGGTTATTTTTGTTCATGGATGTAATGCAATGAAAACTTATGAGGAGGTTTTTATAACGCAATGAAAACTTAAGGGGAGATTTTTGTAATTTCAAAACTAAGAGGGGTGTTCTCAGTAATTATGCTAACTTACAGGGGAGGTTTGGGTAATTATTTCTCTCTTTCTCTCTCTATATATAATCATGTACTTTTCAATCGTAATATACTAACAATTTAATATCTATTTAACTTCTCAATTTACTAAACTTATTTTCAAATAAGTAATAACACAAAACACCTCAATCCATGCTTTCATGCAAGGAGCTATCCATGCTTTCATGCAAGGAGCTAAATGTTGAGGGCACCTCAACACCTTAAGATCAATATCATTTATCAATGATAAATCATCACACTCTCACTCAGAAACATCATATGTTGTAAAATGAAAAAAATGATGTTGGGTACTTGGATCCCTTGTGTACTTGAATAACATCATATTTTGCAAACTTAAGATATAGGAACAACATCACAACCACAATAGTAGTAAGTTCACGACAGGGAAGAGAACTGACTAACATAATTTTTTAATAAACGACTATAGCAACTTCACATCGTTCAGTAAATCCATTCACAAAAATATTGGGGACTAAAGGAGATCATCGACGACAGCTAGGGCAAAAGCCAAAAATAATATAACTAAATAAAAAATCACAACTCGTCGAATGATATAGAGGATTAGAGACAGAGCAGTAGGAAGATATGGTTAGAAACAGAGATATGGTCAGAGAAAACCATAATTAGACTGTTTGGTCCCAGGGTGTAACATCCCCATCCGTCTCGAATAATATAACAGAAGGTCCGGCCGGGGCCCCACGCCATATTAAACGGACAGACGAACGCGTTACTAAATGAGACCACATTTCTTTTTATTTCAAAATCGCACCCTAACACAGAGTTGCATTCTAGTGGAAGCTTTTAAAGAGTTATAAAAATCACCCAGCGAGGATGTCCACTAATAAATAAACCATGAATGAAAGTCATACATAAAGTTTTGGCCTTAAGGCCTTACAAAACAGTGTTCATGTTTATAACAAAATGATTTCCATACTTCGGCACGCAGGCCGGCAACACATGAAAATAACAAAATACAACACTTGGGCCTTCAAGGGCCGGCTCAGCAAAAGGGCTTCAACCAGCTATTTCCCACTCGACTCACCTGCTCCTGCATAAGAACATTCCACCAAGCGGTGACAAATAAAGCAACAGTCAGCATAGCTGACCAAATTATAACGACCCCACCCCTTTCTCGGGGTGGCGGTGCTCTTTCCCTGCAAGCAGATAACATGATCACATATAATTGGAAAGTGCAATTTAAGCACCATTCTACACAAACGTTTGCCCGACGGCCAAACGTCTCGTGCACTCAGGGCACCTTAACGGCGCACCGGATTTCCCAGGGTCCCACCTTTTGCCATCGCAGGCATTCGCCGGTGCATTTAGCACCCAAACGGTGAACTCCATGAGTTTCACCACCATTCTCAGTCCTAGACTGGATGGTTACGCTTGAGCATTACTAGTCGGGCATATAACCACGACTCTCCCCTATGCCAACGACAATTGCCACGTGCTTTAGGTCTATTTAACCGAACGACATAGAGCGGGTACAGTTCAGCTCTTTCCCGTTGCTCAGATCATCGTGCCAATTAATGACAACGACGCGGGTCAGCCTCCCCTCCCCGTACGCGACATAACTCACGTTATGTACTTATGTTTCAAGGTTGGCATTCGCGGCCACTGAAGTTGGGCACTCCATGCGCACAACTCAATGTACTAGCCTAACGGTCTCCGAGAGACCGACTTCGCACAATAACACAACAAACATGGTGTTTCCTGGAGCCTACCTCCAGTACTAACTGCAGCACCATGTAGACCCCCGATTCCAAAACCACACAAATTACACGGAGTTTCCTCCGGTAAGCAAAACATCACCAATCTAGACCAACCTGTCCAGATGGGCTTCACACAGCATGCATAAACCCGTACTCGCGCTTCCGTGCACTATATGCAAATAAAATACACGGGGGTAAAATATATCAACCCGTTGGAGAGCCCCTTTTATCCACCAATCGGTGGGGGCTTCCATGCAAACATGCTAATTAAGGGCTTCAAGTGCCCAAGTAGAGAATCGTTAGCCTTGACGCGCGTTTCAGAGCAAAAAGATGTGTGCCCGAATTTGACGGCTAGCGAACGTAGTGGTTGTCCACGCACGAACTCGACCTCCAAGCTTACGCCGGAGCTTCATCTTCCTCCAAGCGGCGTACACCGTCGCGACTTGCGGTCTCCACTTGCGGCATCCCTAGAGAGAGCTCGAGAGAGAGGGAGGGGAGAGGGAAGGGCGACTGCCCTTTCTCCAGGACGACGGGAGAGGGAGAGGGGCTCAGCTCCTCCTTGCTTCAGGCGGCGACGGGAGAAAGCGAGAGGGAGAGGGCTCGGGAGGCGGCTTCCTTGTGCGAATGAGAGGGAGAGCTCGGGAAAGGGGGGAGGAGGTCGGGACGGGGAAAGAGAGACCGGGAGAGAGGGGGGCTCAAGAGAGATCAGGAGAGGGAGAGGGTCGGCTGGGTAGGGTTTGTGGGAGATTAGGTTTTAAATAACCTAGCCAAATCTGCTATCCGCAGATCACTCCTCTAAACGGACACCAAAACAAGCTATGCGCACACCAAACCTTGATTTATTAAATTTGGGGCGTTACAATTCTCTCCCCCTTAACGAAATTTCGTCCCAAAATTTAAAGAACAAATAGCGAAATGAAATTCGTTATACCTGAGTAAACAAATCTGTGTACTCCTCTCGCATGATCTTTTCTGGCTCCCAAGAGAGCTCTTTGCGACCACAATTGTCCAAACGGACTCTCACCATCTTGATGGTCTTTCTCCGCAACTGCCGAATATCAGTATCGATGATGCAAATCGGCGTCACCTTGGTAGATAGACCAATATCCACCGACACACTAACGACCTCCAACACAGAATCGGGCTCCCGCACCGCCTTCCTCAACACAGAAATATGGAAGACGTCGTGCAACCCACTCAGTTCCGTCGACAAAGCAAGTCGATAAGCTGCCTCACCGATGCGCTCAGTGATCTCGAATGACCCTAAATACCTCGGACTCGGCTTCTTCAAGCGTCGAATCCTCGACACACCTTTGCAGGGCTTTATTTTCAAATACACCAATCACCAACTGTGAACTCCACGTTCTGGTGTTTGCCGTTGTAATACTTCGTCTGTCGGTCTTGGGCAGTCAGCAACCGCTCTCGAATGGTCCGTATCGACTTATTCACATCGACAACCTTTTTGCGCTTCAGCAGCTTGGTATCACCGGTCCTCCGCCCATGCTAAAGGAGTACAACACCTCCTACCATATAACGCTTTGTACGAAGCCATCTGAATGCTCGCCTGATAACTATTGTTATAGGCGAACTCCACCATGTACAGGCGATCTTCCCAACGCTGCCCGAAATCCAAAACGCACATACGAAGCATATCCTCCAACGTCCGATTTGTCCTCTCGGTCTGGCCGTCCGTTTGCGGATGGAAGACTGTGCTAAATTTGAGCTTCGTGCCCAACAAACGATGAACATGTCTTCAATCGCTGGACGTGAACCGCCCATCACGGTCGCTAACAATACTACGAGGGACGCCATGTAGTCGAACGATGTTCTCCATATAAAGCTTTGTCAGCTTCTCCACTGAATCACTTTTCTGATTCAGAATAAAATGTGCAACTTTAGTCAACCGATCAACGATCACCCAGATCGAGTCATTCTTCTGCAGCGACTTTGGCAACCCGTGCACAAAGTCCATAGAAATATCATCAAATTTTCATTCCGGAATTGACAATGACTTCAAGAATCCTCCTGGCCGTTGACACTCGGCCTTCACTAGCGCGCACGTTTGACACTTTGTCACGTAAAGAGCTATATCCTTCTTCATGCCCGACCACTAGAGCAATGTCTTCATGTCCTTGTACATCTTTGTGCTCCCCGGGTGGATCGAGTACTTGGTATAATGAGCCTCGTACATCATCTCTTCCCGTAACGTGCCAAACTTGGGGACGCACAAACGATCACCCTTTCACAAAAGACCGTCTTCATACGAGAATTCCGCATTAGACCCATCCACGGTCTCTGCCACATAGCGTTTCATGCTTTCATCAAGCTCCAACGCCCGACGAACTCTGTTCGCGAGGTCACATTGCACCTCCGTCCAGTTCAAGCATGCCTTCGTTATTGTCCTTCTCTCGACGCACGAGATTCCCAAGGCTTCCAAGTCACTGATTAGACATTCATCATGCCTCAAAATCCAGTTGGCCTGTGCAGAAGCCCGCCGACTCAACGCGTCTGCTACGACATTTACCTTACCTGGAATGTAATGAATCTTGAAGGTGTAGTCCCCAAGGAACTCCATCCACCTCCGCTGTCGCATATTCAAGTCCTTCTGATCGATCAGGTACTTTAGGCTTTTGTGGTCTGTAAAGGTATCAATCTTCACGCCATACAAATAGTGTCGCCAAAGCTTAAGAGCGAATATCATGACCGCTAACTCCAAGTCGTGGACCGGATAGTTCTTCTCATGCACTTTCAATTGGCGAGAGCCATACGCGATTACCTTTCCATGCTTAAGAAGAACGCAGCCTAAGCCGCCCCCTGAGGGGTCACTGTAGATTTCGTAGCCTTCCGTACCACATGGCGAGCACAAAATGGGCGTCGTGGTCAGACGACTCTTCAATTCTTCAAAAGCTTGTGCGCACTCCGGCGACCAAACAAACTTCTGATCCTTCCTTGTCAAGGTAGTGAGGGGTAACGCTATCCGCGAGAAATTCTCTACGAAGCGCCTGTAGTAGCCGGAAGCCCCAGGAAACTCCGGACTTCCGCCACTGTGGACAATACAAGCCATTCCTGTATCGCAACTATCTTCGTCGGATCCACCGCAATTCCCGCTCCACTAACCACGTGACTGAGAAACGCTACTGATGACAGCCAAAACTCACACTTAGTGAACTTGGCGTACAATTGACTCCTCCTCAGGGTCTCCAAAACCGTGCGTAAGTGATCCGCATGATCTTCCTCCGACTGTGAGTACACCAGGATATCGTCAATGAAGACTATCACGAACTGGTCCAAATACTCCCTGAACGTTCTGTTCATCAAGTCCATGAATATCGAAGGCGCATTCGTTAGGCCGAACGATATAACCGTGAACTCGTAATGCCCGTAACGCGTACTGAACGTCATTTTGGGAATGTCACTTTCCCTGATTCTCAACCGATAATAGCAGGACTTCAAATCCAGCTTTGAGTACACCGTAGAACCTACTAGCTGTTCAAACAGATCATCGATTCTCGGAATCGGATACTTATTCTTCTCCGTCAGCTTATTCAGCTTTCGGTAGTCTATACACAACCGCAAACTTCCATCATTTTTCTTCACAAAAAGGACCGGTGCTCTCCAAGGCGACGAACTCGGACGCACATAACCTTGATCTAGCAATTCTTGTAACTGTACTTTCAGTTCCGCCATCTCATTTGGCGCTAAACGGTACAGAGAGCGTGACACAGGCTTGACACCTGACACTAGCTCAATAGTGAAATCGATCTCTCGCTGAGGTGGAGCTCCGGGGAGATCTCCAGGAAATACGTCTGTAAACTCCGATACTACAGGAATGCTATTCAAACCGGGCTTGGGCTTCGAGGCTTCCACTAGCGTGAAGAATAACTCTACGCCTTTCTGAACCGCATTGACTACCTGGAGAGCAGACATCAACATCTTGCTCGACCCTTTCATGTCAGAGAAGGTAGTCTCATGCTCAGTATTCTGCCCCAGCTTGACTTCCTTCAGATTGCAATCAATGCACGCACGCTGCTCCGAAAGCCAGTTCATGCCAAAGATCACATCAAATTCTGAAATTGGTAGTATCGACGCTTCCAAGTCAAACTCTTGATTTCCTATCCGCACCTTCACACAACAATACCTATCCGGGCGCATCATGTACCCATTGGGCAGCAACACATCCAATCTATCTTTTGCCATGGAAGAAGGCACTCTGATTCGCAGAACGAAGTCCTCAGATAGAAATGAATGAAACACTCCCGTGTCAAATAGCGCTCTCGTCGGATAGTTAAGAATTAGGACAAAGCTTAATACACAACCAAAATCAAATAAATGTACGCAAGGTATAAAGTAGATAAACTACACAAGCTGTATAAAGCTCTTACCTGTCACCATGTCACTTTGTTTAATGACCTCCTGCTGGCCAAGATTGTACACTCTGGGTTGTGTTGGCGTATAATGAGATGCAGACGATTCCGCTGCTTTCCCTTTCTTAGAATACGACGCACCCGCCTTCTTATCTGTCTTCGTAGGACGACTTCAACAGTCTTGAGCATAGTGTCCCACTTTTCCGCAGTTGTAGCACATAAGTGGACCTTGCCCTGCAGTAGCTCCAGAAACAGTAGAAGGAGCTGGTCCAGAAGACCTAGCCTTCTTGCTCCACCTGCTCCGGGACCCGAACATCGAAGAGCTCGACACTTTGAACTCTTGCTTTTTCATTGAGAGGTCCTTCTTACTCTGGACCTTCTTCAAATCCTGCTCAAGCGATCGCGTAGTATTGACCAAGGTAAGGAAACCCTGCGTCATCGGACCCGAGAGAAGCAACCTCAGATCATCGCGCAGACCTTCATAGAATCGGTTGGTCTTCCGCTCTTCGTCCGCAAATGTAGAGCCCGCATACCGTCCCAATCTTGTGAACTCATGCAAGTAGTCATTAACACACTCTCACCCTGAGTCAGCCTCTGGAACTGATTCTCCATTGCAATCCTCTGCGCAAATGGGAGATACCTAGCCAGAAACACCCTCGAGAACTCTTCCATCGAGATATCAGTAAGTTGTCTTCCCGCGAACTGGTGCGACTCCAACTCGTCCCACCATAGCCTCGCCTCTCCATCCAATAGGAAAGTAGCTATGGTGACTTTCTGCCACTCTTCTGTCTCTGTTGCCGTCATGGTTCTTTTAATCCGAGAGAGCCAATCCTCGGCTTGCGTTGGGGTTCCCGTACCCTCAAACACTGGAGGGTTGAAATCCATCACATGCTTCAGTTGCCTTTCCGTTGCTCGCCTTGCCACCAAGGGCTCTACAAGCACTTGCTCTGCCGCCAAGGGCTCAACTACGCCAACCGACATCGGGCCCACTGCAGGAGTAGGAGGCTGTCTCAGTCCTCCTGGTTGCGCATTGAACAGTGCAAAGACGGCTTCTGCAATCAAACAAACCGTTTCAGTAGAAGGAGGTGATGTAGGCACCTCAGCTGGTGCAACTTTTTTCGCCGAGCGCTGGGGTTCAGACTGCCCCACACCACTTCTAGTCACCTATAATCGTGAAACACACAATTAAGCTACTAAATAGCATTGCAAAAAACAATCATAGGAACACGTAGGTTCCTCAAACACATGTATTTTCATTCCTAAGTGGACATTCATGGGTTCTTTCTTGTTATAACGGTGACACACATAAGTGCTCACCACCCCTTAAAAGAATTCGACCATGAATTCGGAGAAGGAAACGAGACCAGAATCTAATACCAAATTGTAACACCATATTAAACGGACAGACGAACGCGTTACTAAATGAGATCACATTTCTTTTTTATTTCAAAATCGCACCATAACACATAGTTGCATTCTAGTGTAAGCTTTAAAGAGTTATAAAAATCACCCAACGAGGAATGTCCAGTAATAAATAAACCAGGAATGAAAGTCATACATAAAGTTTTGGCCTTAAGGCCTTACAAAACAGTGTTCATGTTTATAACAAAATGATTTCCATACTTCGGCACGCAGACCGGCAACACATGAAAATAATAAAACACAACACTTGGGCATTCAAGGGCCGGCTCATCAAAAGGGCTTCAACCTGCTATTTCCCGCTCGGCTCTCCTGCTCCTGCATAAGAACATTCCACCAAGTGGTGACAAACAAAGCAACGGCCAGCATAGCTGACCAAATCATAACGACCCCACCTCTTTCTCGGGGTGGCGGTGCTCTTTCCCTGCAAGCAGATAACATGATCACATATAATAGGAAAGTGTAATTTAAGCACCATTCAACACAAACGTTTGCCCGACGACCAAATGTCTCGTGCACTCAGGGCACCTTAACGACGTACCGGATTTCCCAGGGTCCCACCTTTTGCCATGCAGGCATTCGCCGGTGCATTTAGCACCCAAACGGTGAACTCCATGAGTTTCACCACCATTCTCAGTCCTAGACTGGATGGTTACGCTTGAGCATTACTAGTCGGGCATATAGCCACGACTCTCCCCTATGCCAACGGCAATTGCCACGTGCTTTAGGTCTATTTAACCGAATGACATAGAGCGGGTACAGTTCAGCTCATTCCCGTTGCTCAGATCGCCGTGCCAATTAACGACAACGACGCGGGTCAGCCTCCCCTTTCCCGTACGCGACATAACTCACGTTATGTTTCAAGGTTGGCATTCGCGGCTACTGAAGTTGGGCACTCCATGCGCACAACTCAACGTACTAGCCTAACGGTCTCCGAGAGACCGACTTCGCACAATAACACAACAAACATGGTGTTTCCTGGAGCCTACCTCCAGTAAGCAAAACATCACCAATCTAGACTAACCTGTCCAGATGGGCTTCACGGAGTTTCCTGGAGCCTACCTGCAGCACCGTGCAGACCCACGATTCCAAAACCACACAAATTACACGGAGTTTCCTCCGGTAAGCAAAACATCACCAATCTAGACTAACCTGTCCAGATGGGCTTCACACAGCATGCCTAAACCTGTACTCGCGCTTCCGTGCACTATATGCAAATAAAATACACGAGGATAAAATATATCAAACCGTTGGAGAGCCCCTTTTCTCCACCAATCGGTGGGGGCTTCCATGCAAACCTGCTAATTAAGGGCTTCAGGTGCCCAAGTAGAGAATCGTTACCCTTGACGCGCGTTTCAGAGTAATAGGAACGTGCCCGAATTTGACGGCTAGCGAACGTAGTGGTTGTCCACGCACGAACTCGACCTCCAAGCTTACGCCAGAGCTTCCTCTTCCTCCAAGCAGCGCACACCGTCGCGACTTGCGGTCTCCACTTGCGGCAGCCCTAGAGAGAGCTCGAGAGAGAGGGATGGGAGAGGGAAGGGCGGCTGCCCTTTCTCCAGGCCGACGGGAGAGGGAGAGGGGCTCGACTCCTCCTTGATCCAGGCGGCGACGGGAGAGAGGGAGAGGGCTCAGGAGGCGGCTTCCCTGTGTGAACGATAGGGATAGCTCGGGAGAGGGGGGAGGAGGTCGGGACGGGGAGAGAGAGACCGGGAGAGACGGGGGCTCGGGAGAGATCGGGAGAGGGAGGGGGTCGTCTGGGTAGGGTTTGGGTGAGATTAGGGTTTAAGTAAACCCTATCCAAATTTGCTATCCGCAAACCACTCCTCTAAACGCACACCAAAACAAGCTACGCGCACACCAAACCTTGATTTATTAAATTTGGGGCGTTACACAGGGTGGCCCTTCTTTGATCATAAAGAAGATTGCGTCGTCGCTTCTTAGAGTATGTGTGTTTGGAGAGACCAATCGTGGAGCTAGAGCACAAAAAGGAGTTGCGTAAAACCGGGGAAAGGCCCGAGAAAGCTTGACGACGGTGGCGGCGCTCGCAGATGGGCTCCACAAGCTTGGCAGAATGGGGAGAGCCGCACAATAAGGATAATTTAATTTAAGATTCAAAGATGCTTCATTTAGTAATGCAAATGGTATTTACCCCCTTGCCACAATTACATAGAGGTCCACCCTCATGTGTTAATGAAATAGAAATATTAAAAAAAAATACATAAGAGAAATACAATATCGTACGATCATTAAGTACCTAGTCGTCGAGCACCGGTCGATGATAAAGCACCCGATCGTCGAGTGTCGTTCGACGATCAAATAACTAGTCGTTGAGCAAATGACCACTTGTTGAGCACTGATTGACGATTAAATACCTAGTCGTCGTCGAGAGCCAGCCGATGATCAAATACCTAGTCAAGGATCAAGTATCCAGTCGTCGCACAACGATCAATGACCAAATACCCAGTCGTCGAATAAGTACTCACGATCAAGTGTCCAGTCATTTAGCATCAGTCTACAATTAGTACCTACTCGTCAAGTGCAGGTCGACTATCAAACACTCAGTTTTCTAGTATAGCGATGACCATATATATCGAGCTCAGTATATTGACCAATATGTCGAGTGATACCCAATACATCGACCGGTATGTCCCAAAATGATATTAAAAAAAAAAGACAATATCATCATGTCGTTCAACCCCCAAAAATGTCATGCCGGTTGATTTCTACAACATTGGGTGTTGCGAGTAATACCTCATAATATCGTCTCTGCTCTGTCAATTGGCGAGATCTCCCCCCTTCGTATGTCAAGTGCTTATAAGCTCCAATGGGCAACAAATTTTGAATGAAAAAAAGCTCCCGCCCAATTCGCATTAAGCTTGCCGATAGAGGAATGTCCCGCGGAATCAACTTTTTTAGCACAAGATCTCTTTATATAAATTGTTTTATCTGAACATGCTTATCTAAACATCTTGTCATTCTCTTTATTTATTCTCCTCTCAGAACATCAATATCTCGCAACCTCAATGAAATCTAGTGTGGTGTGCTGCCTCGTTCTGTAATATACACCCTTCCTCGTCTTTTACTTCTTCAAATGTTGTCATTATTACCTTTGAGCTCTGCACATCAAACTAAATCGAAATGAGGGTCTTCTACCCACGCGACAATTTTAATGTTTTGGCTTGTTTTTGTGGTGAGCGTAATTCTCAATACCGTGACTAAGGCTAGCTGATCAACCCAATTTCTCAAAACATTTTCCACCTTCAATTGGTTTATGCTAAATTTATTGGTCTCCTCGAGCCGATTGTTACTTCTTGGGTGATGCGCGGACAAGAAGCATGTGCTTATGTTGAGATGGCTGCAGAACTCGCCCAACCCGTGGTCGATGAATTGTGGCTTGTTGTCTTTGATGGTCGCCGAGGGAACAACGTGAAGTCACGATTTCCTCTCAAATGAATTTTGTTCACTATCTTTGATGTTTCCCTCTCTAACGCATTGACCTTGATCCACTTCGAGAAGTAGTCGATCTGACATAAGTTCAATGAATTTATCACATACTTGTCGATAGATTTGGATTGTCATATAACACACAGAGTCACTCCATGACAATACTTGAGTGTCGGTGACCATAACACCATATAAAGGCTTGCATGAACGAAGGCTTTGTTTTGAAAGGGGTGGTCTGACGCTCCAACAAACTCAATTTAAGACCGATTCTTACATCATTAATATATGATGAATGTTAGAGAATTGTTCGGTGTGGGCGATCCACCTTGTAAGATCTTGTCCATTGAAGTTGAAGGTGTGCGTCCAGTTGGCAAGGAGCGCGATATCGGCAATGCTGCAATGTTTAGGAGGAGTTACATTGATGTCTAAAGAAAAGACCGTGGGGTCGATGGAGAATGGGGTGTTCGGTGTTGGATGGAGGGAAGTGGAGTTGCTTTGGAGTTAAAGAAAAATGGCATACATTGAGAAGAAACGATCATCCTTTGGCGTCCGTGCTAGAATTGAGGGAGGCCACAGATTTCTCGACAGTGTCAAGAAGGGGGGGTTGACCATATCTCGAGTGAGTGTCATAAATTGATCAGAAGTGAAGGTGACGTTGAGTGTTTGATTTCAACTCAAGATCGATCGTGCAATAAGTCGCTCGGCGGAAAACCAGCGTGGACGACTAGGGTGCTCCGTTGGCTTTAACAACAACTTGCGTAGAGGGCGAGGTTAGACAATGTTAGGAGTTTTCCTTAGCTGATGGGGCCTATGAGGAAGGGATCTCATGGGGGAGGCTGCATGCGTAGTTTCCTTAAATGAATTTCTTAATTTAGCCCTAGCCTCAATCTAAACTCATCAAGCGCAAGATACAATGAGTCATAAATGGACTATCTATAGTCCTCCCACTTAACCCTAAGTAGGGCTCAAGAAAATTAAGAATGACTCTTAAACTTAGTTAGAAAATGCATTAAGGATAAAATTGTGAATGCTATAATCATTCGCCGTCTTCGACCAACATGAATACACACACCAAATCTGAGCAGGGTTCTCTCCTTTGTTCCCCTCCATATTTCATAGTGATGTGGTTACGGATTCAAATAATGAAAATGACTTCTTTATAGTTTAAGGGTAAGGCTGCTTACAACCACCTCTCCCTGACCCTGCATTTTGCAGGAAACTCATGCACTGGCTACACCATTTTTAGGTTTTCCCTGTTTAATGTTCCTAGATACTTGTGATACAACCAATAAAATAAAATTCCGGTGGACTGTTGAGGTGGGTAATTTTTTTTGCTGAGCTTAAATATACTACGTAGAAGCATAATAGTAAATTATAAATGTCTGAATTGATTATAATGGCGTGAGGATGACTTCCATGATTCTAAAAAAAAATATACGATTATGAATGTTGATGGAATCCTAATTAGTATCTGAAACACTCTATGGTATTGCCTGATATTTTGAAATTACGACTAAAGTTTTGAATATTTCAATATGCAAATTTACAGTATTATTAGATTTTCTTTAAAGATAGTTGATGTAAAAAAGTGGTTCTGTAGAACCAATGATATTTTGGTTCTACAGATTCACTATGAGTTCTTTTAGAACCTCAAGATTTACACCTAGTCATGCCACTGTGGTAAACAATTGGAAATAAAATTTTGGATGTTATTGCTCTTGACACTAGATTTCTGTTTTCTCAATGGCAGGCATCTGTTAAAGGCAAGGCACAAGAGTTTCTTTTGTATATTACGACTAATCTTGATGTGTGTTCGAAACAGGTGACCTTGTTACAAGCTTTAAAGATATCTCTGGTGAGACATATTTTTAATTTTGTTATTATGGGTTCATATATTCATTACACGTTCTGGTTCTATTAAACTTGCTTGTAGTTGTGTTGATACATCTGTATTTTCTTGAGCAGCATTCTTTTGTAATTTTTAGTTAATTAGTTAATTTTATTTTTTGGAATACATGTGGTTTATAGCTCCATTTTTTTCTTGGATCTAGCTTTTGGTTTGTTGCAAGATTTATGAATATAATTAGCTTCATTATTTATGATGCTCTCAGTTCTTTCCTTTATTGTTAGACGTAGTGTCATGAGGTATATTTACTTTTTGTATATTGAGATTTAGTCTTCATTTTGATTCCCAATAATTATGTAACTCAATTTAGTCATGATTGATCAATGAAGGGGAAATATCTTGTGAATCATATTCTATTTGACTTTATGGTTCCAAAGCTTAGGTCTCTTCGTCTTCTTTTTCTTCTTGATATCCTAGGTCTTTGGACAACCCACATATGCAAAGATATTATTCTGTCTACGGTTCTCCATGCTAGACACAAACACGTTCCTTGATGCAGACGGCCCTTGACGTTGAAATGGGGGTGATGTCGTCCTCGATGACTATGAACTACTCATCATTGGCTACTGATCCGAGCCATGATGGAATCAATCTTAGCTATAAACGAGTAGCTGATTGTTTTGAATGACACCTAGAGTTCAGAGAAAAAGTCGCCCAAGAATATGCAGTTGATGTCTATGTTTGTCGTTGGTTTTAGGAGAGAACATTTGCACCGATCATCGAAAGAGTCCTCTGTGCTGAATAATAGACTCCTACATTGTGGAGAAGACACGTCGTGAGGAAGACTTACTTGCATTCGTAGTGGAGAAGAAGTTTCGAAAAGAATATGTAAGCTTACTCTCATTGTACGGTCTCGATCACATTTAACCACCTTATTAAAATCTTATATATGGATAATAGGAAGGAATATGTAAGCTCATCTCTAACTAAATTCTTTATATCTCATGGGATCATATATTAAACATGTTCTTGTACCTTCCAAGAAGACGACACCAATGAGAGAAAAATTGATATCTTTTAGTAGTGGATATGTTAATGATGTTCTCTAGTAATGTTGCTTAATTATCTCTAGTGAGAAGTTATTCTGACTCCCATACTTGATTAAACATCTTCTATAAAGAAATTTCAGTTATAGAACTCCATTATAAGTCTTATTTGAATCGTTACCTCGTATAATGCTCTTTATGATCCTTCCACCAAATGTGTTTGTTTGTACAATGTTTATCCATAACCCCTATCGTACACCAATAAACTTTATCATTTTCATCTTTTCATCAGATAGAAAACAAGTACTTTTTTTTGCTCTTTGAATGTTTCCTTTCTTAAAATCACTGCATTTTATCACTACTGCATTCATGAGGAGAATAAAAGTGATGTTTGTCTTGACGATTCTCTATTCCTCTCTCTTCCGTTTCCTTCAACCAACCTCTTTACTATTGATTTTCTTGAAATCTCATGATCTCAAATTACAAATCTCATTCAAAAATTTCATAAGGGGAGAAGCCCGGTGCACATAGCATCCCCACGCAGCCACGGTCCGGGGAAGGGTCCCACCACAAGGGTGAAATATAGGCAAACATTACCCTGCATTTTTGCAAGAGTCTCAGGACTCGAATCCGTGACCTCAAGGTCACACGACAACACCTCAACTGATGCGCCAAGGCTCCCCTTCTTTTTCATATCAATACAAAATATTTATTGAAACTGTTAGGAAGGAATTTCATTCAATATCTATGCGCTCTCAACAAACCTCAGTGGAAGAATGTAATATACGAGGAATTAATAGATTTGAAGTATAATGTGTTAAGGGCCTTCGCTTGTGCCCTCGTTCGACGTGGAAGGGGAGGGAAATCCCGCAGGTGGTCGGCGGTGGCCTTGTTAGACCCTATCTCGCTAAGCAAGGAGGGACACCGGTGGAGGCTGGCTGGGCTTGGCAATCCGTCAGAGGTGACCGAGGAAGGAGGCGCGTGTGTGGAGGCTCGCGGAAGGAGGCGCGTGTGTGGAGGCTCGCGGAAGGAGGCACGATCGGGGAGCTCGGTGCGTACCGGAGCGGACGCGGGTTGACGGCTAGTCGGTTAGGCCTTGGGCGTTGTTTTACGTGAGGAGTAGAGAGAGAGAGAGGAATTAGAGAGAGAGAGAGAGGAATTTTGATAGTTGATTTCATAAGTTGCAAGCAATCATGCTCCCATCCATATGGGTTGGAGACTCAACCGAACCTAAAGTCCAACCCAACATCAAGATACAAAATGCTGAAAAATAAAAGATACAAGCGGATATCGAGGATAATTCTTAAGCGATGTGCGCCGAGTTGCGGCGCTTGTACGTGATCCCCCAGCGTGGGTCCGTGGCATCCGTAACATAATGGTACATGAGAAGTAATGGCGCCCAATGACAAACAACCTTTTAGCTGTAAATGTGTCTTTACAATGAAGTGTAAATTTGATGGCATGATCGTAATGGCGCCCAATGACAGACATCCTTTTAGGTATAAATGTGTTTTTACAATGAAGTGTAAATTTGATGGCATGATTGAAAGACTAAGCTCGATCACAAAAAACATATGAAATAGAACATACATATACCTTCAATCCAGTTGCAAAACCAAATTTTATTGAGGGGTACTTTTCTTTGCTACTAATCTTTACTACCCTCTTAATCAGGTGGGCATAAAAAGTCATTTTTAAATATGGATATCGTGGAAGAAATATAATAATATGGTTCGAAGAGCACGATTTGAAGAGGGAAAACAGTGCAAAATGCATGAAATATGCAAATTGAAGAAATCTGTGTCTTGAAACAACTACCGATGGAATGGTTTGATTGTTTCTTGAAAACAATAAATCCATGAATATATTCAAGGACTGACATATAACTATTTTCTTTAAGCATGATGTCCAAGGTAAAAATAGAAAAAAAATATTAATCATGTATGCAGATGATATCATTGGGACATGTGATGATTTAGGATAAATTGTGCAATGAAAGAAATTCCTACAAAGAGAATTTGATACCAAATGTCTTTGCAAGATATTTCCTGGGAAGCATGTAATTAATTACATGAAGCAAGAAATGCATCCTTATCTCCTAAAAAATATATCATTGATCTACTAAAAGAAACTGGAATGATGGATTACAAACCTGTAAATACTCTTATAGAATTAAATGTGAAAATTTGAAATGATGAGAGTCAGAATTCTGTTCATAACATGACTTGCTATCACATTTGCTCTTAAGTATGATGAGACAATACGTGCCTGATCCTTCTAATGCTCTTCTAAAAAGTGTATCAGTTATTTAGATCATTCTTGTCATGGCGTCGCCTAGGCGTCGCCCTAGGCGACGCCTAGGCGTCCTGGCGCTAGACTAGATCCAAGGCGACTGTCGCTTTTTTTTATTCATAAAACTAAGAATAGACTGCGGTTTTAATGAAAACCGCAGTCTATAGGGGGAATAGACTGCGGTTTTCGTATAACCGCAGTCTATTCCTCTGTTAGGGTTAGAATAGACTGCGGTTTTGGATAGAACCGCAGTCTATATAGACTATACACTGCGGTTTTATCCAAAACCGCAGTGTATAGTCTAGTTTTTGGGTATACACTGCGGTTTTGGATAAAACCGCAGTGTATAGTCCCAGATAATTTAAAAAAAAAAACAAGTCGTTAGGTAACGACTAGCTCGCCTTGTTGTCGCCTTGGCGTCCGCCTTATCGCCTAGGCGTCAAGGCGCCCGGCGCTCGCCTTGGTTCGCCTTGACGCCGTGACAAGAATGATTTAGATATCTACAGTCTACTATGGAAAAAATGTTTTCTTCTGTTAGAGTGAAAACAAAAGTTTAGACAAATTCATTGGTATTGAGTTGCGCCACTAGATATTGTACTCGAATTTGAGGCAATCTTGATACGTATGCTCCGCACGGACAAGTGACATGCGCTTAGACATTAAACCTCACTTCGAGAGAGCTCTCTCAAAGAAACGATCATCTAGAGATAATATCATATTAATAATTAATTATGTGTCTTGTCTTTTAGTATATTTTGTCTTGTAGTGGGTCCTTCATCTTATAAAAGGATCCCTTAGTCGAAGAGTAATTTTTATCTTGGATTATTTTGGTTTTTTGCTCTCGTGGAGAGTAGGCTCTTAGAGAGATCTTTCTCTCAAGATATTGAATCGAGCTTGTCTTGATTTCTTGTATCTTGTTCGTATTAATCAACATTTGTTGTTCAACGATAGCCGAAGCTATCAATTTGTCCTACCCATCGAATCCGCCTGTTGTCCCCAATCGGTTGTGTAAGAGCAATACATAGGTTAAATTCAGGGCTCTCTCCCTTAGCATGTTAGTTAATTTGCTAAAAAGAATGTTGCGAAGAATTAAAAATTCCCCTTCACCATCCTATAATCATATACTATGACAACAATTAGAGTAAAAAAGAATAGAATCCCATCAAATCATATTATTGGTCACTCAGTATATACATAGACACATACCGTCCTTGTGGTTTCATATAGATGATAATCACACCAATAAAGAGTCTCGGTACATTAATCTAGAATCGTTTTCCCTTGGTGTCATGCTCAAGAAAACTCAAAAGTATACAATATTGGCTACAAAAGATTGTATATGGATAATCAATGTCGAGCATCAACTGAACAATATGTGGAGCTTGAAAAGAATCATCCAAGGACCAACATGGATTTCCATGAAGGAGGACGAACCTAATCCCATGTGCTATTCAAATCTAATATTTTTTTCTCAACCATAGAATGACATGCGAGTCAAAGCATTTGATAATTCCATCGAAATAGAAAGTAGAAGATAATGAAATAAAAACATGGGATGGGTCATGAAGATAAAATATGATATAAGATAAATATGATATAAGATAAATATGATATAAGATGACGCACAATGCAACTGTGATGATGCTTACACAATGCTAGTGGTGATCATCATCAGTTGATATAGAAGCAGTGCTAACTTCTTCTGGTACAGAAGGATTGTTGGCTAGCTGAGTGATTGGCACAACATGAGCTCTAAAGGTGATCTAGCAATGTCCATTGATTGATGAATTGATCTTTAACTATACACCTCATCATAAAACTGCATATTCTCAACAATTCTAATAGTCATTGACACATTCAGGAACACGTTTTCTAATCCCTTTTGACGGTGAAGGAGCGCCTCGAAGGCGTATGAGATTCTCACTGAGTTTGCCATGGAGGTGCCCACTGGAAAGTGCGACAACTCCATTAGGGAGGATTATACAACTTTCTACACCAATTATTTTTCCATGGGTCTACACATTCCGATTTGATAAGAGATTGCCGAGGTTATGACTTTCTATGGGTTTGTCCCTGCTCATTTACGTTCCAACTCTATTTCTATGATTATCACGTTCATCATGTATCATTCCAACTGACTAGTGTATCCCGACCTATCCCAAGTGCATGCCATAATGGATTCTCCATGTCCACGTCGAAATGGATCCCGTAGTGGTGCAAATGGCTGTATTTAATTCAAAATCAAACCGAAAATGTTCAATTAATTTATTCTCCAAACCGAATCAAACCAAAACCAATCGGTTCAGTTTAATATTTGAGGCGGTAATTTTGTGGTAGTTTTTCGGTTCATTATCATTTTTCAGATGCACAAAATTAATAATATAAAACAAAGTACTAATGGCTTCAAAAGGATGGGGCTGTTAGTATAAACAGCTTGGCTTCCAATGCGTTCGACATGCATTCAACTCTAAGGCCAATGTACTCAAAATTCAATATTCAATTCGACATCCTCACAAATCTCAGCTTGCTCCTTAGGACATCGGCTGCAGAATATTGCAGCAAGGTCCGCAAGGATGTCCCCTCTAGCTTCAATGTTCTTAATTATTTTGGTTCCTTGCAAAATGTGTTGTAGATATGTCAACACATTAAATTAAATTATTATTTTTTAAATATGAGAGTGCATAGAATATCAAAGAAGTTAGATGAGGTTTTTTTGTGTCCTACTTTCTTCTTCAACAGTGAATATCAATTAAAGATAAAGGTCATATGTATGGAGAAAATAATTTTATTTGATTGATTGACCAGTTTATCAAATTATATGTAGTGATGGAAAGTTATAGTAGTCAAAGTTATAGTTGTAGTGATGTAATAAAAATTTATGGCCTAGAATTATTTTTATTACAATCCACCACAACCACAAGCATAATGAGAAATAAGTCAAATGACTCAGTGAGTATGGATTGACCCTCCCACATATTTATTGTGACTGCTCAATGTGGTTTTTATCAGTTTTTTTAATAATCGAAAACCGCACTGGACCGAGTGGGTGCTAATTATGCTGAAGGAAAACCACCCTAGACCGAACCCCACAGTTGGTTCGGATCTGTTCGGGTGGTTTTTCATGCACACCCCTAATCCCGAGAGGCTCTAATCTTTGCTCCAATGACCATCATAACGTGGCTCATTAATTTAAGCTCATCGATGGGGTGGCAGAGGATCAAGATTGCACATGCATCTTTGTTTTCTATCTTGACAGATGTTGGTTTTCCCTTCTTTCTTAAGCCCTTTTTAGTACTTTGTTTGATAGTGTGCGTAGATTTTTTCTTTTGTAGAACCTTTGTATGTTCTCAAGTACCTCCCCATTTACAACACTTTGCCAGAGGTCTGGACTGCCTTGGCGGAAGAGACAAAATTTTATGCGGGAAGCTTCCTCTTCCAAGATGTCGTGGGGTCCCCAACCCGTTGCTGCATGGTCCTCTAAGTCACCCCCTACTCCTCCCCCACTCAGGAGGTAAATAGGAAAGGTCGCAGCTGGGGGCTTCACACACCCCTAATCGTTTACACACTTTTGCATCTTCCTCTGGCATCTTCCTCGACAACAGTTTGGTCATTGAACCGCGCATCCCTCGAGCCCAGCATCCCAGCAAACCACAACCATTTAATTGATTAATAAGTTAATTCTTCATTGGTTAATTGATTTAGTTAATTACTGCGGCTTGATGACGAGTCACTCACCGTCCGTTCGATGCTTCAGAAGTTCTTAGAGATGTCGATGGCATATAATGCAGCACTGGCGCGACTCACCGCCAGCATCGACCGACGCTTCGGAGGTCCGATTCCACCGTTATCTCCACTGATCACACTACCGCAATCATCGATCCCACCTGTGCTTGAAGTATCCCCTCCGACATCCGCAGTTATGATCGCTCCACCATCGCCTCCGGTTGTTCCCTCCCCACAGTTCACACAACTTGTCTTGTCACCACCGAGCCCCGTGGTGGTTCCGCCTCTTTTTGCGCCGACCGCCGTTCCTGCGGTCTCCACTTTGTAGACTCCGTTCAAGTCACCCATTCTGATGGTCCCTCTCGATCCATTTCTTCCAACGACCTCCCCCACTTCGGCGCCACCGCTTCTCATTATCGCGAGTCACATTCAGCACCGTCTTCTGTCTCCCTCGACTGTCTGCATCCGCCGGGCACAACTGCCTCAACTCCGAAGCTTCTTCCTGACGGTCTTTCCTACCGCACGCGCCTCGGCCACATCAGATCCTTGCAGTCTCTCGCGTCATATGTGAGCACGATTACGACCCACCACTCGATGCAGCTGCCACCACAACGATACGCTACCAGAAGCTGTTCTGGCGGGAAATTAAGGAGTCAGATGGTCACGATGTGCAAGCCTCGCTCGAGCTTGAGGACAAGTTCGATTTGAAGGGTGGGTGAGATGTTATGGTCCCACACGACCAGTTATCTACGTCGTTAATTAGTGTTGTCATGTATTCATGTTAGATGTCTTTCATTAATCGAGTCGATGTACGAGTCCGTTGGATTCTATCGTTTCATGTTGTTCTCTTTATTTTCAGGTATTTACAGTCATGCCACTTTGTAGGTATTTAAATAGACCTCTTGGGTCATTGTATGGATTATGGATGAAATTAACCAAGTTCTCTTCCTCTCTCTAGTATTTCTTTCCTCCCTTGGTTTCTTATGTTAGTGTTGAGCGATGTTAGTGTTGAGCGCAGCTCCCCTTCTTCCTCTCCCCCGTTACATTCTCCACGGGTAGAGCTCGGCTCCCCTTGTACCTCCGCCTCCACTTCCATCTCCAACGAAGGCCCGAAGTAGAAACATAATATTGTCATAATGTTTACCACTATAAAACTTGTTTTAAGAAATATACTCTTAGGCCCTCTTTGAGAGAGTGGTAACGGTTGTGAATTCAATTATGAAAACACAGATAGCGTTTTTGTAGGTATGGACCACCACAGTGTTGCTAGTGTGGTCAAACATTAGTAGTTGTAAAAGCCTGTACCTGAAAAAGTGGAATTTGGGGCAAATTTGTCACAAAAGTTTAAAATGCAGGTATAACGTCACTATTGTGTTTTTACTACTACAATTCCACACTGCCACATGACAATAGAACGTCCCAGACGGAGCCTTAGTTACAGATGTTGTATATGTTGAATTTGTGCAATTGTCTGGAGATTCAAAGTTGGATTATTATAAAGAGTTCTCATGTACTTGATATCTATGTTGGACCCTTACATATTACTGAAAACGTATTGTGCGTGGATGGTTGATTTTTTTCTCATTTCAAGGTTGTTTATTTTTGCCTGCTTACTTATGTTATTATAACTTATTTTTTATCTATTCTTCCTTTATCTAGAATGCTTTTTATTTATTTTATCACAAATTTGTAGTGCTGGCGAGCTGCAAAAGTGTCAAGGCACAAATTGGATAGGGTTGAGTCTTTTGTGCTTGCTAGAAAGCATTTGAATTATGAATGTACCGAAGAGGAGACTTATTCCGTCTATAAAAGGTTACGGATACTGAAGGATAAATTTCCACATGAAGCACCAAAATTGGATAATCAATCACCTCGGCCAAGAAAGACAGATTCTGAAAGAGAACCTCCATCTGGGAGGGCTAGTGAGACAGCAGCTTCTGACACTTCAGGTTTATCGGTGATTGGGTGCACTCCAGAGAGCAGCAAACCTTCTAGAGAGCTATTCTCGCGACAGAACGGTCATCTAATTCCTGAAGATATCATTTTGAAAAGTCGAATTGATTTGATTGAGAAAAAATTCTTGCGAAGATCGGAAGATCTTGCCCACAAGCAACATGCTGAAATATTACATTTTGAAGAACAAACTTTAGAGGAAAGGGTACAATTGGAAAAAGCGCATGGTCTCGATCTGGACCTTGTTCGCTCCATACATATTGATTTGACAGTTTTAAATGGAAAGATAGATTTTTTAACTCAAGAGTATTCTACCATGATGGGCAAGTTTTCTCAGCACCTTAAACAACAGAAGGAAAAACTCTTGTCAATGCAGCTTGATATAAGGAATAAGGAAGAAGTGCTGAAACAGAGCTGGTTGGTGAAGGCTAAAGCTGGTCAGCTGAAGGAACACTTTGACGCTATTCCTCTACTGCAAGCTAGATTCAAGCTAGAGAAATTTAAGGAAATAGATACTCATATAAATAAGTGCAAAAATTCTGGAACCATAGTGCTCAACTCTGAAAACCCTTCTGATGAGGAAAATACTGAAGTGGTTATATTACCAGCAGGAGAGTCTAATGAATCAGAAGAATGTTGTCTCGATGTTCAGACGAATATCTTAAATGGAAGTGCGGAAAACATTATAGTTTCAGATGAAAATTATGTTTCTCAAATTGTTATGACCGATAATATGAGACCTATTGAGCAGAGCAGAACATCTGTGGAACTACTAAGGAGTGCTGAGAATCAAACTCACTCTGAAGATATGAACCGATTTAGCGAGCGAACTGAAAATTTTAATGCCTCCATAATGTCGCCAATCATTGATGGTGAGAATCAAGTAAGTAGAGAGAATTCAAATCAGGAACCTTCCCTCTTCTCAGTACAAGCATTAGCAAGTTCTGTGCCTGCAAGTACTTCGTCACATATTCAGGTATGTCTTTACTGTATTCATCAATCGGGGAACTTGATATTTTTGCTTGTACTTTGTTTCCACTTGTTTTTATGTCATTCGACTAGCATTTTTAACAATTTTTTTATCCCAGTTGAATTTAATTTGGTATGAAATTGTGTTAATTTTGGTAGATTCCTTCCCATGGTCTATATAGAAATTTTCCTTCTTTCCTTGTGTTTGATGAAGAATTCATGAAATATTTTTATTGTTGTATGAAATTACATTGTCAAGCATTTTGGTTCACATCATATTCCTCTTGTCATAGTTGTGGTATATAGTAAAGGATTAGATTTTTTGTGTGCAAATTTTTGGTTAATTTCATGATTGTTTCTTAGTACTTAGTGGATAAATACTTTATCATGGCAATAATACATGACAGAATGTTGCTAGGAGGTTTCAACATGTAAGAATAAAACAATGGGAAAAGCAAAAAGTGGACTTCTACCATAAGCAGTGTTGTGCATATCGGTCGACATTGATGGCCGACATAAAAGCTTCGTAGACAAAACAACACAGTACTGATATTTTTTTTTGCAAAATATATTTTGGAATATATCTGTCGATATATCAGCTATTGACCGATATATGAGCCAATATAGGCTCTGTTTGGTTGGGTTGTTGCTGATGGCAAGCTGTTGATAGGAAATGGAGTTTAGGAAAAGTTCTGATTATGAAAAACAGAGTTTTGTTAAAAATTTGTTTGGATGAAATGAAGTTTGTAAAACAGAGTTTTGGAAAAGTTGTTTGAGAACAAAACGGAGTTTTGGGCGAAAATTTTTTTGGACTCTAATTACAGAAAATTATAAACAAGCCATAAAAATATCGTAAGTGGGATAGATCTACAATCTCAAATTACAATTTTCTAATTTCAATTAGCTCAAATAATCAAGATCAACAATACCGATGCATATAAAATTTATATAAAAACTGTGTTTATCATTCTTAAGATCCATTCTATGAATCTTCAGGATCAAATCTATGCATTGTGTAAGCATTTGATCAGCAATACCAATGCAGTGAAGTCTACATTGTGTAAGCATTAACAATTGATGTGATTTACAAGAGAATCGGAAAACATATAACACCCAAACAGATTCATATATAGTTGCTGGAAAAACACATTAACCATAGTAAATGGATCAGATCAAGAAAGATATAAAACAATGGAGCATTCAAAATGCAAACATTTATCACAGGAAGATTCCCTGTGGAGCATTCAAACTAGTATTCCTTGAGAAGCTGCCAGTAAAATGGAATGGAGAATGATTAGCTGCAGCGATTACGTGCTCTAATCAGATCTGCACTGGATATTGGAGGAAACAACGTCGAGATAAGCGGCCGCAAGCTTGATCGACCAAAACAGGGGAATCACAGAAGCTACAGTAAAAACAGGGGATGCTCGGCACGGCAGCTGGATCGCGTAGGTGGAGGCGTAGCATTTTTCCCTAGGTGGAGGCGTAGCGTTTTCCGGTGAGAAATCCGGTCGACGGGCGAGATCGGGTGCTCGATTTGGGGGAGTTTCTGTCGGGAAGAGCAGATGACGAGGGCTTGCCTGTGGGAGCAAGGAAGCAGGTCTCGCGGGAAGGAGGTTTGGCTGCGGGGAGGAAGAAGGGCTCGCGGTGAGGAAGAAGGGCTCGCGGCGATGAGTGTCCGACGGTTCTTCTTCGCTCGACGAGAGCTTTCCGCCTTCTTCGCAGAAGACGCGCGCGTCTGGACCGCACGAAACGTAGCTGGGAGGCACGGTTGGGTGATAGCGGTAAACTGCGGATGTTAATAAGCGGGGTTTTGACGGTCAACCGAACCAAACACGGCTTTTGTAGGAAACGTGGTTTTTCGCCAGCCGCACCGGAGGCAATTCGCCGAACCAAACGCCACCATATTCTTATGGTTATATAACGACCCCATTTTCGGCAACTGTCATAATTTATAGTTTTCATTTCATGTATCATCAGAGGCACAAGCTGTACGGCCCCCTCTCAAAAAAGGCACAAAAGTGGGTCTTATCGCAAACCATGACCAGACCGCTGATCAAAGTGGCTAGCGGGAGAGAATGGAGACAGACGTCTCACCCTTTCTCCCGCTATACACCTCAACCACCTGATCCGAACACGGTGCTAAGCGGATAACCAAACATCATTCAACCATGCATATAAAAGCGGAAAGAAATACGGAAGACAAGCAGTACCATAGAGTAAATAAAAGAGACAGTGCATGCAATAAATAAAGAGGGCTCGATAGTTCGTACAGTCTAAAATAGATCTGGGACTATTACCCACAACAGATCGTACGGTCCATGAGTACAAGTAAAAGAAACAAACTAAACTACAACCTCCTGATGGAGAACTGTTGTCGTCCCCTCTTGCCCAGTTGGCAAGTCATACTCCTGGAGCTCCAGCTGCCTCGACATCAATGGGGTCTCCGCCTAAATTGTTCAATATGAGAGCGTTAGTCAAAAAGGTCGTGTCTTCCCACTCTCCCTAAGCCCTAACACTCAAAGGAAAGAAAATATCACGCTGCAGAAATTGACAGATAGTATGTCTACAATAATAATAGTCAGTAATACTAATATGCATAGTAAGGAATTGAATGTGCGACTAGCAGACTATTAGTATATGTATATCAATTTAAGCATTTATTTATAGTCTACTGTTTCGAACCTAGCAATGTCCACACTCATGCACCCAACGATGTCAATCACTATCAGTAAGGAAAAACTACCAACGAAACGAGTACTCTGATGCATCCCACGACGCATCCTAGTTTTCATCATGCATTTATTTATTTCATGTTATTTATTTGTTTCATGTTACGTACTCTTTTTTTCCAGCGCACCCGCTTTCATTTGGGAGTTTTGTTCCGTCTCACTGGTTTGACCACCTGATGAGATCTTAAATAAAAAAGGTCCGGTAATTTTAGGTAGCTAGGACGAAAAGGGCAAGTTTAATTTATTTAAGGACGCATAAATTGAAATCCAAGAAAATCAAGCCAAAGAATTTAGTAAGAGATAATCACAAGGAAGGTTATTGGAATCAAATCATAATAATTCCCCTTTGGAAATTCAGTATGAAAAATACTTGGAAATGATTATTTTTGGAAAAACTTCCAAGATGAGCTATCCATTATTTGGAAACAAATACCTTGGAAAGATATTAAAATCTGCCTATATCAAGGCCACCGTGACTGAGAGAAGGGAAGGGTGAATACAGGAAACGAGAAACCAACTCTCGTTCCCCTGTGACGCCGAAAAGAGAGTCCTCTAGCAATCGACGCCATCGTCGTCTGCATCCAGGAGCAAGTACGCCCGACGAGGCCCGCCACCCGACGCCAGCTGTCGTGGCCTTCCACTCTTCCTGCCGCGGTCGCGTTCCAATCCAACCTTCACCCGACGCCGCCGAGTTCTGCCATCACGATCTAGTTCGTCGTCGATTTCGAGACGTATTCTGACGACCCAGACGTTGTCCTGTGCCGTCGACCTCACCCCCTACTCCGGCCTCCGTCCATGATTTGATGCAAAATTTATTTCAAGATTTTACAATCATTTGTGTTTTTTTATTATATATTTGATACGTTGCACTTCATCCATGATTTGATCTAATCCTTGCAAGTAGTTTTCATTATTCTCATTTGATTAGTGATAAGTTTAATGGAGAGGGGGGCATGAGTGAGTGAGCCCTAAGAAATCCTTTGCATATATAGTGAAAACCCTAATCTGCCAAATATGAGTAGGTGCTTTTAATTTAATATACTTAGGGTCCGTTTGGGGCAGCTTCGGGCTCCGGTGCGATCGGAGCTAACGCCATCGCACGGTTCCGTTTGTTTTTCCGCCACCCTCGCCGTTTCCAGCCGCCACCCCTTACGAACGGAGAAACCCCTCCATCTCCGAACCCGTCTCGTCACCACCGGTGGCTACCGCTGCTTTGTTCGCTCCCTCGCCAAAGCCCGGACGCCGCCCCAAACATACCCTTAATAATTTATTTGATGATTATGCTCTTTAAAAAGATTACGAATTGATTTTCTCCTTTCATCATTCATCGACTTCTCTTACAACTTTGATGTTTTGACTTGCAAAACTGTTTTAAATGTATTGAGAGCATTCTCATAATGGTGGATCATAAAGAAATAGAAAATTGAAAACAATGTCATCGAACTAGTTTTATTGAACCCACCAACGGACAGAGCCCGTTCACAACAGAAAAATGTATTGTCGTTATCAGGGTGTTGTCGCGGTCGCACGTGTGTATATATGTTCCCAACATCTACACATATGTATACACACTAATACGAACACGAAAGAGAATGCTTCGATTAATGAAACCACGGATACAATCCGGAGCAAGCTCCGGCCAACTCTCGGAGGCTGGTTCCTCCAAAGAGCTTCTCTCTAGTGAGATCCCAAAAGACTATGGATCAAAAAAGATACCTAACTCCCAAAACCACCTCCTTATATAGGGAGGGGGGCTCACAACAACCTAATGCATTTTAAAAGAAAAGCAATAATAAAATAGAGGACGCGTGCGCGTAACAATACATCCCGTAAAAAAAGCGACCTTGACCCCAATGTTTTTACCCCACCCGCCGTTCACTTGAGTGAATGTGCCCACGACACGTGGACCCGTAACACTCCATCCGTCCTTCAAAACGAGCTCGCCCTCCAGCTCGTGTATCAAGCGGGTGGCCGGATCCTCTGGTACCTTGACCTCCCTCCAGAACAGGGCCAGGTAGCGCGTAGTAGCGGTGACTGTGTTGGCGAGTAGCGGCGGTGCCATCGGAAAGACGGGCGGCGAAAGCAGTGACTTCCGCAATGTCGGTGGAGCGGTGGGGAGCAGCAACACTAAGGATGTCAGAGATGCGACGACCGGCAGCAGGAATGGATCCGTCGGGAACAACGGGGTACAGGGCAGCAGAAGAGGCGGCGATGCGGACGGTGGAAGAGGCAAGGTAGGTGCCGGCGGAGCAAGAGCGGGGAGAGTATGCTGTGAGATGGCCGAAGGGGGCGGCAGAGCGGGTAACCAGAGAGGTGGCGGAAGCGGTGGCGCTACGACCACTGTGGGGAGATGCAGTATAGCAGCGGTCGGTGTGATTTCACCAGGAGGATCGACTGTGGGGCGGAGGGACGGGTTGGTGTCGTAGAGGAATGTTGGGGGCGTCATGGCCGGATAACTCTCGCATGGTAAAGGAGGCAGCCGTGGTGGAGGAGACTTAAGGCAAGGAGCCTCGAGTGAGGTTGCGACAGCCCGTCCGTCGAGAGCGATGAGACGATCGACTTTGGCGTGGAGAGAGGCGCATGTGGCCAGGATTTGTGCAGCGAGGGCAGAAAAATCCAACCGAGGGGTGGTGTCCGCCGATGGCAAGGACATCGGCCCGGGCGCGGCCGACTGGGCTGCGACCATGTTGCCAAGGAGGTAGACTGGAGATGATGCCGACCGATTGGTGTGTAGAAATGGCAGATCTAGCGAGGAGAGGCAGGTAGGTGGCAGATTTGATGACAACGACGGCGGAAGTTGGGCAGAATCGAGCAGATCGGCGTGATAGTGGGCTGAGGCCGGCGGATCTGGGCGGAATCAAGCGATTCCTGGCGGAGGCCGGAGGATCTGGGCGCGGAAACCAGCAGAGAACGTCAAATCGGGGCAGAAGTGGCGGGGTTTCGGCGGAGCGGGATCGCGGAAGGCGCGCAGCAGCGGTAGCAGCGATCGGGCTTGCGGCTGGGTCGACCGGAAAACAACAGCAGCGGTCGAGGACGGAGCAGATTGGCGCGGGATCTGGCAGAGAGGGGGCTGCAGCAGCGGATCGTGCGGCGGAGCCGGCGATGCAAGTAGCATCGAGGACTGTGCGGAGCGGAGCATATGCGATACGCCGATCGCGGAACGACGGGGAACGCCGATCGCTGGCGGAAGGCAGCTCGCGGGCGGGACGCAGATCGGGCGACGCCGATCGCAGGCGGAACGTCGATCGCAGGCGGGACGCAGAGCGGGAGACGAACGACGTATGTCGAGCGGGCTGGACGAATCGGGGAGAATCCTTGGCTGAAAGCAAGACTCCGGCGGCTAGGTCAGCGGGCGGAGCGGCAGGTCGGACCAAATAATACGAACACGAAAGAGGATGCTTGGATTAATGAAACCACAGATACAATCCGGTGCAAGCTCCGACCAACTCTCGGAGGCTGGTTACTCCAAAGAGCTTTTCTCTAGTGAGAGCCCAAAAGACTATGGATCAAAAAAGATACCTAACTCCCAAAACCACCTCCTTATATAGGGAGGGGGGCTCACAACAACCTAATGCATTTTAAAAGAAAAACAATAATAAAATAGAGGACGCGTGCGCGTAACACACACACATTTGTAGACAATGGCGGATGCAAGAAATCTACTCTGTGTGGGCGGAGTACAAATTATTCAAAAGAAATAAATCGGCAACAAAAATATGTCTATATGTATTAATATCACATAATTCAATACAATAGTTTATTAATTAGGGGAAAATGACATCATTTATGATCTCTTCTAAGATTTTGATGTTTTGACTTGCAAAACTATTTTAAATGTACTGAGAGCATTCTCATAATGGTGGATCATGAAGCAAAAGAAAATTGAAAACAATGTTACGAACATGTTTTATTGAACCCAGGGATGGGCAGAGCCCGTTTTAATAGAACATTGTATTGTCGTTGTCGGGGTACTCTCGCGGTCGCATGGGTGTATGTATATACATGTATACACACACACACATGTATACAATGGCAAATGCAAGAATTCTAATCTGTGTGGGCGGTACAAAATTATTCAAAAAAAAAAACGGCAAATATTTTAAAAATATGTCTATATGTATTAATACACATAATTCAATACAATAGTTGATCAATTTGGGGAAATGACATCATTTATAATACTCTTCTACGATGTTTCATCTTTTAGGAGCATTTCATGATAACCTCATTGATGTTTTTTTAATTTAATATGGGTCATCAAGTAAGCATACATTCATCCATCTCTCTCTAATTACGTAATGAGGTTTTGGTAAAATGAATTCAATACAACTCTCACCTATAGTGGAATTACACGAAAAAATAAGCATTCATGTCATGTATTCTTCCCAGTAATCCTTTCACCTTTGTTATGTCTTTTTCATAAACATGAATCGATCATCAATAAAAAGAGTGAAATTTGAATTTTTTTAAGATTAAAATGAACTAAATCAATTTTTAGATTGAGTTTATAAAATAGAGTTTATAAAATAGGTCCTCATGCAAAAATGCAGGGTAAGGTTTGCCTACATTTCACCCTTGTGGTGGGACCCTTCCTCGGACCCTTGGTGCGCGTGGATTCTTTGTGCACCGGGCTTCCCTTTTTGAGTTTATAAAATAGGTAAATTTAAGTGTCTACTTATTGCTCCTACTCTTTTACACTTAGGAATTTTTTATTTTTATTCTTCGTCATAATACTTTAAATAATTATTGCTTGACACCAACTGATTATTCAATTTTCTATATTTTTATGAATTAACAAAAGTACCAAGCATTTAAGGCATATATAATTGAGAAGTAATTAAAATAAAGAAATTTGCAAATATTAATCTAAACATAATTTAGATTATAATTTACAATCCCAATTCATTGTAATTTATGGGCTATTTGAATATCACCGTCTCTTTTACATATTTATGATATTTCATACAACATAACAACGAACTTATTTATAAAAAAAATTAAACAATATAATGACGAACTTGTTTATTAAAAAAATTTTAAACAACATAACAACGAACTTGTTTATAAAAAAAACTTTAAACAACATAAGAGCGACTTATTAGTAAAAAAACTTTAAGGCTCAGTTTGGTTCGGCTGTTGTTGATGGAAAACAACTGATAGAAAATGGAGTTTGACAAAAGTGATGTTTTTTCAAAATAGAGTTTTGATAAAAAATTGTTTTGATGAAATAGAGTTTGCAGAGCTGTTAGAGATGGAGTTTTGAAAAAACTGTTTGGTAACAAAATGAAGTTTTGGGATTTTTTTTTTTGAAATATTAAAAACTACAATTAAATACTAATATCAACATCTATATAAATTGTAATCTTTTCTATTGAATACAACGACAACACTCAAGCCTTTATCCCAGTATAGTGGGGTCGGCCTCTTTTATTGAATATTTATGAAAAATTAGAAGTAGGGTTTCATCTAACTGATTTTAATTAAAAAAAGGAATTTATATGCTCTCCAATAAAAAGATATTAAACATTAGTGGCATGCATACTATCTTTTGTGTTTTCTAACAATTTCTTAACATAATTTTGGTAGTACATAATATAACAAATTATTCCCAAAATAAAAACCTACAAACATATCTGAAAATAAAAGATGATAACACAATTATCGGAACCTACGATCTCTGCGTTTCGCCTGAGATTACATCGAAGGGAGGCAGACTCGCTCGGGTAGGGTTTCGCCTGAGAGGATATCGAAGGGAGGAAGACTCGCTCGTGTAGGGTTTCTCCTGAGAGAATATCGAAGGGAGGCAGATGCGTAAGCTGCGGTTGAACTGGAGCCTCGAGTTGCGGTTTGGTCATAGGATAAAACCAACGACTATTAATAAACGGCGGTTGACTCCTCCGCAACACCAAACACCACGTTTGAACCAAATCGCATTTTCTGCGTGCCGCACCGGAGGTCATCCGCTCAAACAAACGGGCACTAAATGTGGTTGTTTGTAGAAATCGATCCCAGGACCACATGATTAAAAGACACTACAGTGGTTGAATATGTATGTATTTGTGTGTGTATGCATGCACGTACATATGTAAATATTTAAATAATATATATGCCGATGTACATATATATGCAGATAGATATATTTAGAGCAATGTTATATGCAGTCCGCTTTTGACTTTATGCATGCCGCGGATATATGCAGGCCAAAAAACTATTCATGCATGCCAAATTTCATATTTACAGACTATATTCAAAAATCAAATTAATATTTTCTTAAATAAATCACCAAGCAAAATATAGAATTCATAAAAGCCAAATAAATACATTTTTGTAGTCTATTTTATCCACAATAATAGTCCAACAAAATACATTATAATCATTTGATTCTATATATCACAAAAAATATGTTTGTGGCTACCCCTTTCAAGGCTTCAATCAATAAAAGACGTGTAAAATCACAAAAACACCGGGCTTTATTTATGCACAAAACACTATCCTTTAATTAAATTCAGATGCATAGCACGATTTACAGCATTTTGGATAAATGGAGCCTTTTCGAAAATAGAAAAATAAGTTATAGAGGAAGAGAGAGGAGCTCGCCGGCCGGAGAAGGGAAGGAGGTGGTCGGCCGGAGAGGATCACCGACCAGAGTCGCCGGAGGCGGGAGAGAAGATCAGAGAGGAAGCTCGATCTCATCCGGAGGCTGCAGGTTGAAAAGGAAAATGATACTTTTTTTAAAAAACGGTGGCTTGGATATATAGCCAAAACCGGCCTGCGTTTAACATCGCTCTTTTTAAAAAACTGTGGCCTACATATAGCCAAAACCGGCCTGCGTTTAACATCGCTCTATATTTATATTTATATATATATACACACACATTTCATAGCATATATATAATGGAAAAAATGTAGTGGTATATCATTAGAGCAATCACAACCGTTCATTTAATATAAAAGCACTCCCTTACTCTCCCGAAATCAGTCTCCTCCAGCCTTAAATTCAACTCTAGTCGATCTTCACCCACTCGGTGCACGATTTCGTCACTCGCCGCCTCTTCCCGCCACCGTTGCCTCCAATCTCCTTCGCCGCTACCTGCCTTCCCTCAACTTTTTCTCACGCCTCGGTCCTACGCTGAAGTTAGATGCAAAATTTCTTCCAAGAGTTTACAATCAATTGTGATTTTTCTGGATATGATGCATTTCATCCATGGTTTGATCTAATCTTTGCAAGTGGTTTTCAGTATTTTCATTAGATTAGCGAGACGTTTCATGAAGAGGATCATGAATGAGTGAGTCCTAAGAAATCCCTTACATATATAGTCAAAATAACCTAATCTGCCAAATGTGATGGTTAGGTGCTTTCAGTTTAATATACTTAATCATGTCTTCGAAGATTATGCTCTTTAAAAAGATTACACATTGATTTTCTCCTTTCATCATTCATCGATTCCTCTTACAAATTTGATGTTTTGACTTGCAAGAATTTGCTTTAAATATACTGTGACCATTCTCATACTGGTGGATCTTCACCCACTCGGTGCACGATTTCGTCACTCGCCGCCTCTTCCCGCCACCGTTGCCTCCAATCTCCTTCGCCGCTACCTGCCTTCCCTCAACTTTTTCTCACGCCTCGGTCCTACGCTGAAGTTAGATGCAAAATTTCTTCCAAGAGTTTACAATCAATTGTGATTTTTCTGGATATGATGCATTTCATCCATGGTTTGATCTAATCTTTGCAAGTGGTTTTCAGTATTTTCATTAGATTAGCGAGACGTTTCATGAAGAGGATCATGAATGAGTGAGTCCTAAGAAATCCCTTACATATATAGTCAAAATAACCTAATCTGCCAAATGTGATGGTTAGGTGCTTTCAGTTTAATATACTTAATCATGTCTTCGAAGATTATGCTCTTTAAAAAGATTACACATTGATTTTCTCCTTTCATCATTCATCGATTCCTCTTACAAATTTGATGTTTTGACTTGCAAGAATTTGCTTTAAATATACTGTGACCATTCTCATACTGGTGGATTATGAAACTATAGGAAATTGAAAACAACCGAATTTCATTGAACCCGCAGGCGGGTAGAGCCCGTTCTCAACTGACAGAGGTGTTGTCGCGGTCGGGACATTGTCACGGGGGGAGGGGGCGTCACTCTATATATGCATATGTATGTGTGTGAGTGTGTGTGTGTATATACACACACATACATATATACATACATATCTATTTCTATATATATTTAAATAATATATATGCATATATACATATATATGTATATATATAAATAATTTTGTTTATATATACGACTTAGGAAGGGGAGCCTTGGCGCACCGGTTAAGGTATCGCCGTGTGACCTTGAGGTCACGGGTTCGAGTCCTGGAAGCAGCCTCTTGCAAAAATGCAAGGTAAGGTTTGCCTTTAAAAAGATTACAAATTGATTTTCTCCTTTCATCATTTATCGATTGCTCTTACAAATTTGATGTTTTAACTTGCAAGAATTTGCGTTAAATATACTGAGACCATTCTCATACTGGTGGATTATTAAACAATAGGAAATTGAAAACAACCGAATTTCATTGAACCCGCAGGCGGGTAGAGCCCGTTCACAACTGACAGAGGTATTGTCGCGGTCGGGACATTGTCACGGGGGAGGGGGGCGTCACTCTATATATGCATATGTATGTGTATACACACACACATACATATATACATACATATCTATTTCTATATATATTTAAATAATATATATGCATATATACATATATATGTATATATATAAATAATTTTGTTTATATATACGACTTAGGAAGGGGAGCCTTGGTGCACCGGTTAAGGTGTCGCCGTGTGACCTTGAGGTCACAGGTTCGAGTCCTCGAAGCAGCCTCTTGCAGAAATGCAAGGTAAGGTTTGCCTACATTTCACCCTTGTGGTGGGACCCTTCCCCGGACCCTCGCTGCGCGGGGATGCTTTGTGCCCCCCCCCCCCCCCCCCCCCCCCCCCCCCCATATGAAGGCCGCTGCAGGTGAGCTTGTTGGAAGAAAACACACAATGTCTGGCTTCATTATGCTTGAGTAGAGTAGACATTTCTTACTGGAATTTTTTAAATTCAGTAATTCCTAAAACAATTTCATGCTTTTAGGAACTATTTACCAATCAGCATGAAAGCCCTGCTGTAGATGCTAATTCAAGAAATCAGCAAGGATTGGATTGCTCTCACGAAGTCACTATTCCAGAATCAGTTGCAGTTGTAGCCATACCACCTCCCATTGAGTTGATTCGTTGCAACGATGCAACATCATTAAGTTTCAACGATGCAACATCATTAAGTTTCGTAAACTGGATTTTAGATGATTGCGAACAATCAGCAAGTTTGGGGCCATATTGCTCGATCGAACAGACTGAAATTCCAGCACAATGTACAATCATGGAGCCGCTTACTGATCAGATCCCGGAGAATTCCGTTCAAACAGCTCAAGATCTTCTCGAAAGATCACGCACTGTAGATCTCCAAGGATCTGGTATTCAGCAAGAAGTTGCTCATGTCGACCAACTTCTTTCGACCCAGCAAACTATAATTCCAGAAATCTTGGGTGCAGTTATGGAAACTGAGCCTTCTAACCAGCAGAACACGGATAATAGTATTCATCAGTCAAGATCCCAGGAAGATCCTCCATCAGAAAGAGCGCCCTCCAGCTTTTTGAGATCTACCGGTTTTCCACCGGATCAAGGAAATCAATTATTTCTGAATTCTATGTCAACGGGGTGGATGCCCCCACAAGCATTTTTTCCAGACCCATTTCAGAATGAACTGCTCAGAATTCGAAAGCAAGATGATTCATGGGCTAAGAAGCATGAAGAGAGGGTATCTTCTTTGCTTCCCTCTTCATTAATTCAACTGCTTCTGTGTCAACTCTTTCTAACTTCTGTCCCTTTCTTACCGCAGAAACTACGAATTCAATTAGAGCGTGAAGTAGAAATTGAAAAGGTGAGAAGGAAATACGACTCTGTACTTCAGTATGCTGAGCGGGAATGCCTTAGAGACAAAAATATGTTTCAGGCAATTTATGATAAGGTTTACTTGCATAAAGTTTTCGCTGAAGATATTAGGAGTAAATATTACGACCTTAAGGACGGTTCATCGACAGTGTTTCAAGGTTCGTGTGACTTTTCCATGAGACTTATATTCCCTCTTTCTTTCATATATATAGGTCATTTTTGGTAGAGTGGCGGGATAACGGTGCCGGTTGTGAACCCAATTATAAAAAATATTGGTAGCGTTTGGGTAGGTGCGGCCACGAACGCTATTTTCCCAAAATGGCATTTTAGGCCAAAACTCCGCCGCATGCAGGTGTGGTGTCAAGCTTTAGTGATCGCTAGCGCCCACTCCAAAAAGTGAGGCCAAAAAAGTTCACTGCTACTTTTTAACACCGCCACCGCTACAACGTCTCCAACTGTCCAAACAGAGTCATAGTCACCGCCTACTATTTTTCTCGTTCTCTTTAATATTTTCCGGCGCATACTTACGCTGATATGATTACTCCGCAGGTCAAGGCCAAAATCCACCTCACCAGCTTCAGCCCACGGCATCCCAACCTCCCTTTAGGCCGTCCTCAGTTCCGATCACTGTACCACCCTCAACTGCATCTTCTCCTCATCCCGCGGCATTAACTATGAATCAAGAATCATCCGGGCCTCCGCTCGCTCTCCCAAGATCGAGAACTCGCATCCCCTCTTTATCTTCAATCCATCCCGGCGGATCAATTGTGCAACCCTCCCCAATCTTCGCGAGCAACAATGTTAGAGGGTCGACAGCCCGGCCAATCTTGCAGGTTGGGCGCGCGCCTGCTCCTCATCTTCAACGCTTCAGGCCCAACACACTGTCTCCCACTACAAACCCCTCCCCGCCTTCTGCGGTTTTTGTTCCGATGTCATCATCCCCTTCATTGGATTTGGGTTGCAGCATCTCGCAAACCACAAGTTCTGATCCTCAGCCCTCGGTTAACTCGCCCCGAGATATCGGAGTTGACTTACTAGAATCATTGCTTCTGGACATACCGCCGGCTAACAACGAGCATCTTGGCTCAAACACGTTTGATTCGAGGCCTAATGGCTCGCAGGATGTCATCTGCTTATCCGACGATGATTGATGCTGCTTGGTGCTCTTTGTTTTGGAGAAGGCATCAGAAAGGGTAAAAATATGAGGTGGTAGAATTAACAGAGTTGGATTTTGCCAGCAATCTGTTCAGGAATCAGAGAAAGTGCTGGTTTATAATCTACTCTTTTACTTAGAAGTTTAGAATTTTTTTTCCTGTGCTTCATTTTTGTAAATTAGAACAACAAAAACTTGTATATGTAATATCGCATCTCCTCTTTATGAAGAATATATGCATATAGTTGGAATTTGCCTGGAACCTTTCTTCATCATTTAGGGCATGGGCAAAAAACAAAATATGAGCTTGTAAAATGGGTTGGCTGGTTGCAGTTAGAGCCCAACATTGAATTTAATCTCGATAAATGTTTTAAAAAAAAAAGATGACTTTATTATCACACAATGAGTTAATGTAATCATTTTTTTTGAAGTTACATTTTCTATCTACAGCCAATCAGGTTGATATTTAATAGTTCATTTTGTTGTCCATGGTCTTTTATACTGTAAACATTGTCATTTGATTGCTTGCAGTTAGGTAAAATGATGTAATTTGGTTTAATTTTTTTATATTCCAATAGTGAATTCAAAGTGAAAAAATGAATAATTTAGGCTTTGTTTGGGAGAGTGTTTTCAGTGTGGTGGCGGTTGTGAATGCTGTTTTGAAAAAATGAATACAGCATTTGGATTGGTGTGGTCATGAATGCTTACTTTTAAAAATGATTTTTAGATTAAATTGTCACCACAATCAAGCAAAAAAATAATTATCAGAAGAGTTCTAATCACAAGTAAACCATTATCACCGAGTTTATTACCATGATTTTACACCACCGCCGCAAAATTGAAAAAAATTTTGAGACTCCAACCATTGGAAGCCTGTTAATTTTATATGCGCGGTCATGTTGACCGTCTGGCGCTCATGTTGACGCTCGCCAAGTAGCGAAGAGTGGATGCTTTAATCCACAAGTATTAAATATTGCTGGATTTGATAATTTTTTGTAGCTGAAAGTTATGTTACTTTCTTTTCCTTAAATCTCTCTTTGTTTCTTGTGGATGTAAGTCAATTTTGACTAAAATACATAAATCTAATGTGTTTATGCTTGCGATTATTCTTGCTATATCTTGTTTCACAATAACAAATACATAATAAATACTCTACAAACCGTTGGCAATCTAATGTTGGTAAAAAAAGAGTTTATTGTCATTTTAACTAATCTTCTCTTGTCTATGCGCCACACCGATCAAACATAGATCAAAGATTGGGTACTCGGCTAACATCTCAACGAAGGCTTTGGCGGCAGTCGCTCGTGAGGTCATCAAGACAGTACCGCTCAACTGTATCGAAATTCTCTCATAGCAGTATCGTAGGGCGACTATGCAATGACAATTTCGATGCTTAAGCCACTCAAGTCGCATCGCGTGTCAAAACATGTTTGTTTTCGTATGATCACATAGGCTTCATGAGAGCTTGGATGGTGGATCTCTTCCTTTGTCACACATGTAACATTTCTCAGACCTTAAAGTATGCAAGAAACTTGACCAATGTACTCCTTGTTTGAGAAGAGTGGTCAATATTTTAAGGGTTTTTTTAATTGGCCGATTGTATTTTAAGAACATCAATAAATGAGTCTAAATGACTATAAATTGAAACGTTTAACAAATCATATTCATAATTTCATTTACAACTTACATTTTCAAAAAGAATAAAACTTCACTATTACAAAATTAACTACGGATTTTACGAGTGCACAGATGTTTGTGTCAGCGAGCCGAGATGAAAACTTCTCAAGCTATGATAATCTCTTTACTCTCATATGAATTTGCACCCGCGCGCCTTTTCTTTTATTCCATTTGAACGAGCTAGATATTGCCACATTCACTGTTAAGTGCTCGTACATTCTTTGCTTCCTCCTCATCTCCCTCCAAAAGTACATTCTTTGCTTCTCCCATAGTTTCTTTTTCGTTTCAAATTATGTGCTCACTCTTTTCTTTCCGTGGAAAGAAGTGAAACGCTAGTCTTCAAAAGCGTTCAGTTGTTAGCTCTCAGCGAGAATTGACAGACGAGCTTCCTAACAGTCAACCCAGCACTGATCATCCAATCTTTCGCAATATTTTCTCTATCAAGCGGAACCCTAAAACCTTTGAATGTGGGGTGTGAATGAATGATACTTGCCATCCATACCACCAACCATTAAGCAGGCCCTTGCATTCAAGAAAACAGATCACCTAACATTCCAAGGAATTAATTACCTAAAATAATTATGAGGCTCTCAAATTGCCACATTTAATACAATTGGAAGACTCATTCTTGTCAAATATATATAATAAGTAAGCCTGAAAAATATATATAGATGTGATATGCACAAGTGGATTTGCCTAAATATAATATATGCTATTTAATTTTTAGGTATTTGGGGGAATGTAATAAAGAATTTATGATTAGGAAGAGAGAGAAAAAATTATGTTCATAGAAATTAAATGTGGAAAGAAAAGAGGAATTATATGAATATAAACAAATATTGAAATAGTATCCGAAGAAAAAAATGATATTTATCGGCGGCGACTTAGGGCGCGTTTGGTTGAGCTGATATGCTCCGGTGCGTCTGGAGGAAAATGGCGTTTCGTCCAGAAGTAGCGTTTGGCGCTCCGGTTTAATAGAAACGGCGGTTACTTAAAACCGCCGTTTCTATTATATCGACAGCCGGCCTCGACAACCCCAGTCCAGACGCGCTTCTCCCCGACGCCCCCCCTGGTCCAGATCTTCTCGTTTCGCCTCTCCCCCGCTTCTCCTCGATGCCCCCCATCCTCGCTGGTTATTTGCGCCGCCGGTAGAACGCCGCCGACTCCCCGTCCTCGTCCAGATCTTCTCCTTGCCGTTGGAGTTCGACTGTGGGTGCTGGATCGTGTAGACGACTCTCCATTGCTAGGGCATCGAATCTCCTCCATTGTTAGGGCATCGATTGTGGGTGCTGGATCTTCTTCCCTCCATTGGATTTCTGGGAGGGTGCTGACCTCCTCCACTGATAGGACTGGTATTCACTTCACTCCCTCCTTTTTAGGGCTTGTATTTTTTATTTCCCTTTTTTCATTTGAATTTGTGTGTATGTGTTCATATGTGTTTGTGTGTAGATGTGTGTGTGTGTGTAGATGTGTGTGTGTATTTGTGAGTCTTTAGATGTGTGTGTGTATGTGTGATTGTGTAGATTTGTGTGTGTGTATGTGTTTGTGTGTGTATATGCTTGTGTGTGTGTGTGTAGATTTGTATATGTGTATGTATATGTGAGTGTGTAGATTTGTGTTTGTATGTGTGAGATGTGTGTATGTGTTTGCGTAGATTTGTGTTTGTATGTGTGTTTGTGTATGTGTGTTTGTGTATGTGTGTGTATGTGTGTATGTGTGTGTTTGTGTGTTTGTATGTGTGTGTGTGTGTGTGTGTGTGTGTGTGTGTGTGTGTGTTTGTGTGTGTATATGCTTGTGTGTGTGTGTAGATTTGTGTGTGTGTGTGTGTTTATAAATATGGGGGGGGGGGGGGGGGGCTGAATTTATATGTTTGTGTGTGTGTGTGTGTGTGTGTGTGTTTATAAATATGGGGGGGGGGGGGCTGAATTTATATGTTTGTGTGTGTATGTGTGTGTGTGTGTGTGTATATATGTGTGTGTGTGTGTGTGTGTGTGTGTGTGTGTGTTTGTGTTGTATGTGTGTGTGTGTTTGTGTGATATGTTCTATGTGTTGTGTATGTGTGTGTGAGTTTGTGTTGTATGTGTTTTGTGTGGGTGTATGTGTATGTGTGTGTTTATAAGTATGTGTGTGTGTGTGTTTATAAGTATGTGTGTGTGTTTATGTTCATGTGTGTGTGTGTGTGTTTGTATGTGTATATTTGTGTGTGTGTGTGTGTTTATGTTCATATGTGTGTGTGTGTGTTTGTTTATAAGTATATGTGTGTGTGTGTATGTATGTGTGTGTGTGTGTGTTTATAAATATGTGGGGGGGGGGGGGGGGGGGGGGGGGGGGGCTGAATTTATATGTTTGTGTGTGTGTGTGTGTGTGTTTATAAATAGGGGGGGGGGGGGGCTGAATTTATATGTTTGTGTGTGTATGTGTGTGTGTGTATATATGTGTGTGTGTGTATATATATGTGTGTGTGTGGCTGTGTATATATATGTTTGTATGTGTGTGTTTGTGTGTTTATGTAAATGTGTGTGTGTGTGTATGTATGTGTGTGTGTGTGTGTGTGTGTTTATAAATATGGGGGGGGGACTGAATTTATATGTTTGTGTGTGTGTGTGTGTATATTTGTTTGTGTGTATGAGTGTGTGTATATTTTTTGTGTGTGTGTGTATATGTTTGTGTGTGTATATTTTTTTTGTGTGTGTGTGTATATGTTTGTGTGTGTATATTTGTTTGTGTGTGTGTGTGTGTGTGTGTGTGTGTGTGTGTGTGTGTGTGTGTGTTTGTGTGTGTGTGTGTGTGTGTGTATGTGTGTGTGTGTGTGTGTGTGTGTTTATAAATATGGGGGGGGGGGGGGGGGGGGCTGAATTTATATGTTTGTGTGTGTGTGTGTATATTTGTTTGTGTGTATGAGTGTGTGTATATTTTGTGTGTGTGTGTGTATATGTTTGTGTGTGTGTATATTTGTTTGTGTCTGTATGTTTGTGTGTGTGTGTGTGTGTGTGTATGTGTGTGTGTGTTTATAAATATGGGGGGGGCTGAATTTATATGTTTGTGTGTGTGTTTATAAATAGGGGGGGGGCTGAATTTATATGTTTGTGTGTGTATGTGTGTGTGTGTGCATATATGTGTGTGTGTGTGTATATATATGTGTGTGTGTGGCTGTGTATATATATGTTTGTATGTGCGTGTTTGTGTGTTTATGTAAATGTGTGTGTGTATGTGTATGTGTGTGTATGTGTGTGTGTGTGTATATTTTTTTTATATGTTTATATGTTTACTTTTTTTTCATTTTTAAGATGGGTAAGCCGAGAGATGGCGGTGTGTCCGCTATATGGGATTCAAATGATGTTCTGGTTTTTTGCGACATATGCATTCATGAGATAGAGCTTGGTAACCGACCGACAACCCATTTTAGCAAGGAGGGGTGGGCTAATGTGACTTCCAAATTCCACCTACAAACTGGAAAAAAAATATGATAAGGTTCAAATGAAGAATAAATGAGATCATTTGAAGAAGGAGTGGAAGATTTGGAGTGAGCTAAAGCGGGATTCCACTGGTCTGGGTTGGAATCCGACTACAAAGACTATAGATGCTTCAGACGAGTGGTGGACCGAGAGATTGAAGGTATTCATTTATTAAAAAATGATGATTTAACTTTATGTTCAATTATTTGCCCTTCCTAATTTGTGTTATAATATTGTAGGTTGTCTCAGCGGCCAAAAAGTTCAGATATGCGGGCATCCCCCCTGAGTTAGAGGAACGATTGAGGAGGATGTTCGATTCAGTTATTGCATGTGGACGTCATGCTACCATTCCTGAATTAAGGAGTAATCCACCAGAGTCTACCGACGAGAGAGCGTTGTCCGGTGGGGAGAATGACATTCAGGAGGATAATGTTGCACCACCTCCCCCCGAGGTCACATCGGCGAGGAAGAGGAAGAAAGGAAAGAGAAGTTCCACCAGCTCCGTCTTAGAAGATCTGGCAGAATCTTCAAAGACCATCAGTCGATGCATTCAGGAACATCCAAAGAGCAACCCTTATACTATTACTCAGGCATTAGAGCGGTTAAGTGGATACCCCGACGTTGTAGCGGACGAGAAATTCTATGACTTTGCCATCACATTTCTGTTGGACAAAGGTCATAGAGAGGCATTTATGTTCCTACCCGAGGGTATGAACATAAAGTGGATTTATAACCGCTACAATGGTGGGGGGGTAGAATTATTCTGGTTAGGGTCATGGACTTTGGGTTATTTTTATTGTGTTTGGATATTTATTGTATTTCTACTGTTGCTACTGTTAGACTGTTATTCATGTTTGATTGTTACTGTTATTCTGCTATAATGTTGGATATTTCTAGTATTTGTATGTTTCTGCTAGACTGTTTACGACGTTTTATGTTATTGTTGTTGTGGTTGTGTTTAGACATTATTCTTATTAATGTCCTGTCTTTTGTGTATCAGAATATGTCTACCAATGACTCTGATGATTCAGAAGATAGCTTTCAGGCTATTCAAAATTATGTGATCGCACATCATCAAAATGTGGTAGCAGCAGTTAGTATCTTAGCTGAAACCAGTTCTCTTTTCAACCAACCAGTACCTTGCATGACTTCGAAGCAAACAGGTGATAAATGGGTAGGAGAAATGTTAGCAGGTTCGACAGTCCGGTTTCATAATTCATTTCGGATGTCCCAAGATATTTTTATGGATCTATTGCATATCTTGGAGGAGAAGTACGGATTTCACGGGACGAGACGGACTCCATCTAGAGAGATTTTGGCACTGACCTTGGACATACTGTCTCATAACGAGGTCATGAGGAAGACATGTGAGCGGTTTCAGCACTCGACAGAGACTGCTAGCAGGTTTTTTGGAGAAGGCATTCGCGTGTTGATACTACTGGCGGCCGAAGTGATTCAACCATTAGATAGATCTTTCAGTAGCACACCGCCAGAGATTCTGTATGACACACGTTACATGCCATTCTTTAAAGATTGTGTCGGTGCAATTGATGGAACACATGTTCATGCATGCGTACCTGTTCGTGATCAAGTACCGTACATTGGGAGACATGACATGCCAACATAAAATGTGATGGCTGCTTGTGATTTCAACATGTGTTTCACGTTTGTTATGCCAGGTTGGGAAGGCTCTGCGCATGATAGCCGCATTTTCAATTATGCGCTTCGGGATTCCCGTTACAAATTTCCACATCCACCACCAGGTAATAAGATTTCTACTCCATTTTTTATACTTCTCACCTTTGAAGCATAACGAATTTTGATCCTGGTTTTCAGGAAAATATTACTTGGTGGATTCTGGGTATCCGTTACAAAGGGGATACTTGAAACCATATCCAGAGACACGTTATCATCTCCCGGACTTTGCTCGTGGCGGGCGTGCACCGGAAGGACGCCGAGAGATATTCAATCACGCGCACTCATCCCTTAGAAGTGTCATTGAAAGATCGTTCGGGATTTGGAAGAAAAAGTGGGTCATATTGCGTGATATGCCGAGCTACAGCTTCGCCAAACAAACCGATATTGTGATGACGACAATGACATTGCATAATTTTATTCGGAGGCACCCGTCGCGGAGGGATATTGATTTCAATGAGTTCGAGCAGGGAGGTGGTGATGAGGGGGTGAGCACACAAGGGCATCAAGTAGTTTGTCCTGATACAGCAGGCGGGGTAGATGAGATGATCACGTTGCGTGAAAATATAGCGCAACAGTTGTACACTTCTAGATCTTAGATGGTGAGATGAATTATTGGTATTTATATCTATTATAGTCAGTATTATCAAGATTGTGTATTTTATGGAACAACAATTTTTTTTTTTCAAAAACTCCATTTAACCCAAACAAAATTTATAAAACTCCATTTCAATAAGCACTGAAAACTCCATTTCACCCAAACAGTTTTTTAACAAAACTCAATTTCTCAAAAACAACTCTTTTTCAAAACTTCATTTCTGATCAGCAGCTTTTCATCAGCAACAGCCCAACCAAACGGACCCTTAATTGAGCGCGTGCTTATATATGTTCTAATAAAGATTTGAGGTGAGACAAAATAAAACTTTTATTGTAGTATTAACCCGTGATGAATTACGAAACGAAGCAAAAAATTGACACACATACTGATTACATGAAAATGATATTTCAATTAGAAGGGTATGAAATAATATTACACATTTGTAATGTGATATATATTTTTTGAAAATGTAGTGCCATAAAACTAGAGAATTTATAAAACTACCTTCATGAAAAAAAGCCTCATTTCCTTTAAAAAAAAGTTGGTTGTATCATTTTAATAATTATTCCTTCACTAGTTCACAAAAGTATTTTAAAAAATTTGATAATTGATAAAAAATAAAAATAAATAAATGATGTAATAGAATATAGAAGAGAAATATAACTAAGTGTTAAAATAAAATATTAAAAAATAAAGTAAAAAAATTGACCTCAGCAAAAAAATGATAAGCAGTACTGTTTGCGGCTTAAAATGATAATAGGGCTCATTGTTGTGGTCTGTAAAAATGTGTTATTTTAAAAATAAATGGGCTTGGTCATCGGATGTTGAAAATTGGGTCAAGACAATCTTCTCGAGTATGATAAGCCCACTTTAGGCACCACTCATGAGCAAGAGTCAAATAGGCGACCCAACAATCAGACTGCAATCTATACACCCCAACTTTCTCTCCTCCCCAATATTGGGAGGTAGGTTGTTGCAACTCAGTTGGCCGTAAGAGGTTGAATAAGTCCAATGTTATAAAGGAGGTTGGCGGTTAAAGCCTTGACCTCAGCAACCTACCTCTCAATATTGGGGAGGAGAAAAGGTTGGGGTGTACGGACTGCACTCAGGTTGTTGGGTCGCATGTATTGTTTGCACATGAGTGGTGCATGTGCGGGCTTACCTTACTCGTGCGGAGTGGCTTGGCCCAATTTTCAACATCGCATGACACTTCTGAAATCATGGGACGGGACGTCTGGGTAGGTAAAACAGGGGGCGGATCCATGCGCGGGCTGGGGCCCGGGCTCCCCAAGAATTTTGCAAAAAAGTTAGTGGATTCGGATTCCTCTCATCGAGACAATGAATTTTGACTACTTATACGTCAAAAATGATGGCAGAATGAGGGAGAGACGGCTCCGATGAGATGGAAACGTTCAAAAAAAATTTGGCTGGAGAAAGATGATATCTGGCCCCCCTTGTTCAAATTCCTGGATCCGCCCCATTCCCAAGGCTCTGTTTGGTACTTCAATTTTGTTTTGATGGTTTTTTGAATCAACTCGCTTGAGAAATAGAAGTGTTTGTTAGAAATTTTGTATTTTAAAATATTTAATGTATAATATTTTATTGGAGCCTTGTATGGTGTTTGGTGTTTGGCTCTTCATAATAGATGAAAAACTCTAAAACCAAATGGAGGGAATGACAAGCTCGTTGAAGTTGGAGTTGCGTCGAATGGAACTCGACGCGCCCAACTTGCGTCGACAGAAGTTGCGTCGAATGGAACTCGACGCGCCCGACTTGCGTCGACTAAAGTTGTGTAGAATGGAACTCGAAGCAATCACCTTGCATCGATAAGTTCTCGACGCTTGCGTAGACTTTAGTCCGTCGGTTTGACCTGCGTCGATAAGTACTAGACGTACCGTCGAGATGCGTCGATATGATTTCGACGCAACGCCGATATGAATTCGACGTGACGCAGTTATTACGCGTGATTTTCTAACTGTTCCTTCTACACGGTTTTCTCGTCATTACTCTGTTACGTTGGAAACCTTCCACGTTTCTCTGCACGATTATCTCTTACCAATTATAACCGTTGAAATTAATTACGTGTTATTTTCCCGAGACTCCTACATAGGAGATTTTCTGAATCGTTTCTTTACTTATGCTGTGCGTTTTCGGAAATCTCTCTCTCTCATTCTTATGGCCATTTCTGGGATTCTTTTCCTTTATATTTGCTTCATCAAGTTTGAGCTCGGTTGATCTGTGCTTCTTCGGTGTCCGCGCACATCGGAGTTTTCGGGATCTAGCCGGGTGTTGTATCTTGGAGGAGTGAGCATCAGTTGAAAGCTCTGTCAGAGGGTGGTGCAATTTCTTTAGGGCAGTGGTCACACGCCTTACTCATGCTCGATTCTAAACTATATATATATTATTTATGATAGTTAATTTATTATAATTTGTTGTTAATCTTATATAAGAGTTTTTCAAAACCGAAAAAATATATATTATTATAGGAATATATGAAAAATATTCCAACAGTGTTTGGGAAACATCGATTTTGTTTTGCTCACGTGCGGTGCGAGAGATCAAGAATTTCATATTTCTCATTGAAGGCGAGAGATTCTTTTTTCGCCGGAACTCTATTTTTCGTCGGCATTAGGGATGCTTGTGGAGAAAAATGTTATTTATGAATTAATTCTCTTTTTGAACAAGTCGGGTAAAGCAATGGAAACCAGCAGCTTCACCACCTGAATGCTAATTAATGCTAATTATGGATGAAGTATTTTTTTTGGCGATTATTATGTGTAAATCATTTTCGGCTAATTAAAAATATACGAAAGCTAACCTAAAATTAAACCCTTAAATTTTCTACGGGCAGACCAACTTCACGCGACACTACTTTGCGTCCCTCCCACGGAAACCATGATAACCCTTTAACAGATCCCCCCGCTCCCTCCTCCCCGGCTGATTTCCGCAGACATAGAACACGCTCGCATCCCTCCTCAACGAGCCCCCGATTCCTACAGAGGCAGATCACCCCCCTTCTAGTTTCCTACGCCGACGGGCTCATGGGGAAGAGACGCATGTTGTGGTTGTTCTTGCATTTCGGCCGGATCGGGAAATACTTGCTCCATTAGCTACCCGAAATATGGAGAAGCATCAAATTGCTCCATTTGACAACACCGCTTTTGAATTTGTTGTTTTTATTTGTTTCGTTAAAAGTTGTAAGTTAATTATTTTTAGATGCAAAGCACAAATTAGGTTTATTTGCACGTGTAGATGCAATGCGTTCGAACAATATGAAAATGTTGGCACGCGTTGAGTCATCTCAACTCTCACAAATTGATGTTGGAATTCATTTTATCGCATCATTGAGTTTTCAAACTAAGGATGAGTTAATGTGTTGAGCTCAAAATATTGCAAAGAGATTGAGATTTCTCATGAGAGTTCAAAGTGCCGACAATGTTACTGCTTAAATCGCTAGATTTCTAGTACATTTCAATAGTTTTTCGGTCCTTCGCGTTCTTGGTATTGCATTCAACACCTCCGACATTTCAAAGAATAGTATTCGTGGGATTTATTAATGAAAATCATTTCATACATTGCGGATGCGTGACAACTGTCCATTATCACCAATTATCTCAATTTGGAGGAAATATCACGAAGAAATAATATTGATGTGATGACTTTGAATGAATTATATATTTTTTTTCTTTAACTAGATGCAATATTTATTATTCCAAAAATTGAATTGGTTAGAGTTGCAATCATAGGCAAAAAGGTACCGTAAAGTGTGCACTTAAATATTGAATGAGTTTTTATTTGACATTTTTTGGGGGCGCTGATATTAGTACTGTATTTTTGGCTACTCGCAATAACGACTAATCGCAAGCTATATTTTGATGATTGGTTATCCGCAAACAGTTTTTCTATTTGCACACAAACAAATTTTGAATTTTTTTTTATAATCGGCTACCCACGAAGTCCTCATCTGTTTCCACGCATGGATTTCTCCTTTGTAAACTGTTCGGGAAGGAGAGAATAGTGGAAGAAACCAACGGTGAGTCCAGAGGAGCAAGATTCTGAACCGAGAGGCAAATGGTAGTGATTTTATTTTTGTGTTTCAAAACCAATGTCGATTGATGCAGTAACCTCGCCCTCCGCCTGCTAGAAGCTGGGCGCCGGAGGTCTTCGTCAAAGGAGACTCTTGCGATCTATTTCGGGAGGAAGAGAACGTTGGAGGGGCTCGACCTATACTCCACCACCTGGAGGAGGAGAACGGCGAAGTTGGATGTCGAAAGTCGGATCGCTAACAGGAGGAGAACGGCAGAAGTTGGATGTCGGAAGTGCGGATAGAGAGAAAAAAAAAAGTCATAATTTTAGATGTTCTTACAATGCGGATAGCAAGACTTGCAGCCTTGATAAGTATAACTAATATTTTTACTTAATTTAAGAATTTTGAATGAATAGTTTTTGATTTTATCATAGCAATTAAAATAAATTTTCATTAAAAATAGATTTGCAAATAGTCGTTAACGAAATTTGAAGGCAACGCACTCAGATTCGTAATATACAACAACACAATTAGGAACAAAACAACAATTACTGATAATTAAGCAGCCTTAATTTCAGGCTCTCCTTCTTCTTCTTCTTCGGCGCCGATGAGTCTAGCAGATGGGCAGAGGAGCTCCGTTCCACTCCTCCAAGCACTCCAGCAGCGGGTCGATCACCTTCCCCTCGCTTATGGCATTGAAGACCTTCTCGAACTCCTCCCCCGGCGACACATTCCGGTCACCCGTTAGAAACACGGCACCGACATCCTTCACAAACCTGTACAGAGGATACGACCTGCACTCCTTAATCCTGTTCCCGATCGCCGGCGACCCCTTCTCGAACGCAGCCCTCGCCGCCTCCACCTCCTTCGGCAGCACCGCTTTCAGCTCTTCCTCGAAAGATGCAATCTTTTGAAAGATGGACGTGCCGGAATCCTTCTCCTTCTCCCCGTTGCCGATGGCGTGCTCCACCAGCACCTGCCGCAGCCTCTGCATCAGAGGGTAATTGGAGCTGCACGGATCGTCGGCGTAGGAGAAGACGTACTCTCTGTCTATCACCTTGATCAGATCCTTCTCGCAGAATCTGGATGGATGGAGTTCGCCGTTGACGCCGACGGTGAGCACCCTCTTCGCCACCTGACTCACACCGTTCTTCACGGCGTTCCTCAAATTCTCCTCCAAATGCCTCAAGTCGACGGCTTGGCAGAGCCCGACCAGGAATGTCGTGGTCATGAGCTTCAATATTTCAATGGCTTCCGCCGTCTTTCTCGAAGAGATGAGTCCTAATGAATTCACATCCTGGTTATGCTGCTCCGCGCTCTGAACATGGTTGGTGACAGGGTTGGCGATGGCCTGGAGTTCAGAGCAGTAGGAAGCCATGGCTATCTCCGCTCCCTTGAAGCCGTAATCCAAGCTCGGGTTGGAGCCGCCGCTTAGATTCGACGGCAGGCCGTTGTTGTAGAAGTCGTTCACGAGCTCTGAGAATTGGGCGAACATGAGCTTGCCAATGGCGGCGACGGCGAGCCTGGTGTTGTCCATGGAGACGCCGATGGGAGTTCCCTGGAAATTTCCGCCGTGGAGAGCTTTGTTCCTTGAGACGTCGATGAGGGGATTGTCGTTGACGGAGTTGATCTCTCTTTCGATTGATTTGGTGGCGGCGCGGATGACTTCGATTTGAGGGCCGAGCCATTGTGGGGAAGTTCGTAGAGCGTATCTGTCCTGTTTTGGTTTCTGAAGAGGGTCTAATTCATGGAGTTTTTTGGCCATTTTCATGTAAGAGCTGCCGTCGAGTATGTGCTCCATGATGGCGGCGGCCTCAATTTGGCCGGGGTGGTGCTTGAGTTTGTGGGTGAGATGGTCTGTGAACTCCGGCTTCCCCTGCATCACCTCGCAGAACAGAGCCGAGAGGACTTCGGCCATGACGGCCAGGATGTTGGCATCGAAGAGGACGATGGAGGCGAGGCCGGAGCCGACGGCGGTTCCGTTGACGAGTGCGAGTCCTTCTTTTGGCTGGAGCTCGAAGAAACCGGAGGTTATGCCGGCAAGGCGGAATGCGGCAGCAGCGTCTACACTGGAGCCATCTTGAGTCAGAGCTTTAGAGTTGGGACGGCCAGTGAGGACTCCGGCGAGGTAAGACAGGGGGACGAGATCGCCGGAGGCGGTGATGGTTCCACGGAGAGGTAGGCAGGGAGTGATCTTGCTGTTGAGGAGGCTTGTGATGGCCTCCAGGATCTCGAATCGGATGCCGGAGTAGCCTTGGAGGAGGGTGTTGATTCGGACTAGCATGGCCGCCCTCGTTGCCGGCGACGGCAGGGTGTTCGATGTACCGGAGCCAAAGATTCCGGCATTCAGGAACCTGGATAATCAAAAAACAGAAGTTGCCGTTTTAGAACATGGCAGCGTACTTTCAGCAGAAAAAACAGAGGACTCGTAAAGCGAATCAATCATCTAAGATTCTAAACGAAGGTTTATTATTCTATATTAATATCAAACTAACAATAACCTTTATTTTCAAAATAAATATTTTCTAAATTAATTATTTAAATAATATTGTATTGAAAATACTAAATTCAAATAAAATATATATGTAAAATTGTATATATTCGTTTATTTCCGCTAGCACGATTTTTATATGTTCACTGGATCGTATCTAGCTGGTGCCAGTTGGGATGAGTGGGCCAATAATTTTTAATAAATCCTATTTTTTTTTTTAAAATAAAATTAAAAACTCCAGCTAAAAACAGTAGATTTCTGCTGTCGTCATCGATGTCATCAGCCAACCTTGCTCCAATTTCCCCGCCACCTACCCACCAAGCTCAAACCAAATTCTTGCAGAAATCAAAATCCAACTATCCAAGCAAAAGAAGTTCTTTTCACCTGATGAGCTCCTTCTGCAGGGCGCCGCCCTGCTTCGTCCGGCGGTGAGAGGTGGCGCCAAAGCCGGTGGTAACTCCATAGCTGTCCGTGCCCAGCTTCATGCTGTCGAGCACCCAATCGCTGCTCGCCTTCACGCCGGCGCGTGCCGAATCGGCGAGCTCTACGGCGGCGGAGCCGCCGGACGCCACGGCGGCGACCTGGGAGATCTTAAGCGCCGCCCCCTCGAGCCTCACAACTGGCTGCCGGAACTCCTTCACCATCCTCTTCACCTCGTCGAGATGGCTGCCCTTCATCTCCGCCGCCGCCGCCCCCCAGTTCAGCGGGTCCCGCCCCTTGAGGCAGAATCCGTTCTCCTTAGCATGCTCCATTGATAGTTGAGGGGCGGCCGGAGAGGAGGAAGACGAAGGAGGCAGGAGATAGAGAGAGAAAGAGAGAGATAAAAGGGAAATTCCTGAGTTGAGAAGAGGGATCGCTGGCTTTTTTAAATAACGGGAGTCGGGGGTTGGTTGCGAGTGAATCCAAGCCGTCAGTGGACATTAAGGAACGGATGGATGAGGAGATGCCACGTGGATGATGAACTGGTGGGCCGGGCGTGGGAAATCGTCACGAGATCGGGGGTTGGTGGCGAGGAGATGAAGAAGAATTTCCGGTGGAGCTTATTCTTTCCTGCGTGTTTGGTGTGCTGAGGGGATCAGGGACCGCGGGAACGGACCAGAAATGTGACTATGAGCAATTTGTGGTAACATGTGCTTCCGAATTATTGCTCTGTTTCCCAAATGCCATATTTTTCCTAATAATTTTGAAAAAAAAAAACTGATATATTGCAAACCATCATTGGCTATTAGCAAATCTTTTTTTTTACTAACTACTATTTGCAGACACTTTTGTTATTAGTGATTAATGCAAAATAAAATAAAATTTAAAAACAAATAAGTTTCTAAGTAATTTTACACAAATTCACAAAATATGACTCATAAAAATTGATCAAATTTGTGCTGCCGATTTTAGACCAGCAAGAATTAGTTCATGAAACTTCTTTAAAGCATTACGAGCATCACCGATACGTAAGACTATAATAAACGTCTTAGACCAGCATTGCGAGCATCACCTGTTGGAATCCGGATACCGGTCCAACTGTTTGAGACTTGGGGGTGACCAAAGGCTACTCGTTTAGTGATCGACCCACATGAGACAAGGTGATAAGAAGCTAGAGAGACTGCAAAACCACTACAACCTGCCTATAAACAAGACCCGCATGCTGCAGCGAGGAGGTCCCGCCACATCCCGGAAGTCTATAGGAACTTCCCCTCCTAAAGCCAATGCTGAGCTTGGCATAAGAGAGACAGGCAATGTACTCGCCCACCATAGGGGGGGGGGGGGGGGGGTGAAGGTGCCTTCTACTTGTGCCTTGAGGTCCTATTTATAGGCAAATCCAAATGGACTGCGATTAGCTGCTCCCGTCTTCTGAAATGGGTTGCGGATAGTCGTTGCCTCCTTTTGACGGGGTGAAAATCTGTACTCGCCCAGGAGGGGGAGGTCTTCTGTACTCGCCCAGGTGGGGGAGGTCTCCTGTACTCGCCCAGGTGGGCGAGGTCTTCTGTACTCGCCCAGGTGGGGGAGGCCTTCTGTACACGCCCAGGTGGGGGAGGTCTTCTGTACTCGCCCAGGTGAGGGAGGGATTCTGTACTCGCCCAGGTGGGGGAGACCTTTTGTACTCGCCCAGGTGGGGGAGGTCTTCTGTGTTGTACTCGTGCATTTCAGATCTCGACGAATTACGGGTTATACACAATCCATGTTTTTTCGAGCTCGATACAAGCTCGGAAAAATAATGTAGGACCCGTGGTTCGGAGAGATGGGTAGTGGATGTCATTTCACTCAGTATCCCTCTCAAGCCCTTCGTTAGCTGAGCAAGTTCAACTAAAATAGATGGAGAAGAGTCGATACCTTGCAGAAGCGAGGCTCGACTGGAGGTAGAGAAGAGACGACACCCTCCAGGAGCAAGGCTCAACTGGGGGTGGAGAAGAGACGACACCCTCCAGGCCATTCGCTAGACGAGCGAGCTCAACTGGAGGTGGAGAAGAGACGACACCCTCCAGGAGCAAGGCTCAACTGGAGATGGAGAATATTAGACACCCTCTAGGGGCGAGGCTCAATTGGAGGTGGAGAAGAGTCGACACCCTCTAGGAGCGAGGCTCAACTGGAGGTGGAGAAGAGTCGACACCCTCTAGGAGCGAGGCTCAACTGGAGGTGGAGAAGAGTCGACACCCTCCAGGAGCGAGGCTCAACTGGAGGTGGAGAAGATTAGACACCCTCGAGGAGCGAGGCTCAACTGGAGGTGGAGAAGAGTCGACACCCTCCAGGAGCGAGGCTCAACTGGGGTGGAGAAGAGTCGACACCCTCCAGGAGCGAGGCTCAACTGGAGGTGGAGAAGTGTCGACACCCTCCAGGAGCGAGGCTCAACTGGAGGTGGAGAAGATTAGACACCCTCCAGGAGCGAGGCTCAACTGGAGGTGGAGAAGATTAGACACCCTCCAGGAGCGAGGCTCAACTGGAGGTGGAGAATATTAGACACCCTCCAGGAGCGAGGCTCAACTGGAGGTGGAGAATATTAGACACCCTCCAGGAGCGAGGCTCAACTGGAGGTGGAGAAGAGTCGACACCCTCCAGGAGCGAGGCTCAACTAGAGGTGGAGAAGAGTCGACACCCTCTAGGAGCGAGGCTCAACTGGAGGTGGAGAAGATTAGACACCCTCCAGGAGCGAGGCTCAACTGGAGGTGGAGAAGATTAGACACCCTCCAGGCCATTCGCTAGACAAGAGAGCTCAACTGGAGGTGGAGAAGAGCCGACACCCTCCAGGAGCGAGGCTCAACTAGAGGTGGAGAAGAGTCGACACCCTCCAGGAGCGAGGCTCAACTGGAGGTGGAGAAGATTAGACACCCTCCAGGAGCGAGGCTCAACTGGAGGTGGAGAAGAGTCGACACCCTCCAGGAGCGAGGCTCAACTGGAGGTGGAGAAGAGTCGACACCCTACAGGAGAGAGGCTCAACTGGAGGTGGAGAAGAGTCGACACCCTCCAGGAGCGAGGCTCAACTGGAGGTGGAGAAGAGTCGATACCCTCCAGGAGCGAGGCTCAACTAGAGGTGGATAAGATTAGACACCCTCCAGGAGTGAGGCTCAACTGGAGGTGGAGAAGATTAGACACCCTCCAGGCCATTCGCTAGACAAGCGAGTTCAACTGGAGGTGGAGAAGAGTCGACACTCTCCCGGAGCGAGGCTCTACTGGAGATGGAGAAGAGTCGACACCCTCCAGGAGCGAGGCTCAACTGGAGGTGGAGAAGATTAGACACCCTCCAGGAGCGAGGCTCAACTGGAGGTGGAGAAGAGTCGACACCCTCCAGGAGCGAGGCTCAACTGGAGGTGGAGAAGAGTCGACACCCTCATGGAGCGAGGCTCAACTGGAAGTGGAGAAGAGTCGACACCCTCCAGGAGCGAGGCTCAACTGGAGGTGGAGAAGATTAGACACCCTCTAGGAGCGAGGCTCAACTGGAGGTGGAGAAGAGTCGACACCCTCCAGGAGCGAGGCTCAACTGGAGGTGAAGAAGATTAGACACCCTCCAGGAGCGAGGCTCAACTGGAGGTGGAGAAGAGTCGAAACCCTCCAGGTGGGAGGCTCAACTGGAGGCGGAGAAGAGTCGACACCCTCCAGGAGCGAGGCTCAACTGGAGGTGGAGCAGAGTCGACACCCTCCAGGAGCGAGGCTCAACTTGAGGTGGAGAAGATTAGACACCCTCCAGGAGCGAGGCTCAACTGGAGGTGGAGAAGAGTCGAAACCCTCCAGGAGGGAGGCTCAACCGGAGGTGGAGAAGAGTCGACACCTTCTAGGAGCGAGACTCAACTGGAGGTGGAGAAGAGTCGACACCCTCCAGGAGCGAGGCTCAACCGGATGTGGAGAAGATTAGACACCCTCCAAGAGCGAGCCTCAACTGGAGGTGGAGAAGAGTCGACACCCTCCAGGAGCGAGGCTCAACTGGAGGTGGAGAAAAGTCGACACCCTCCAGGAGGGAGGCTCAACTGGAGGTGGAGAAGAGTCGACACCCTCTAGGAGCGAGGCTCAACTGGAGGTGGAGAAGATTAGACACCCTCCAGGAGCGAGGCTCAACTGAAGGTGGAGAAGAGTCGACACTCTCCAGGAGCGAGGCTCAACTAGAGGTGGAGAAGAGTCGACACCATCCAGGAGCGAGGCTCAACTGGAGGTGGAGAAGAGTCGACACCCTCCAGGAGCGAGGCTCAACTGGAGGTGGAGAAGAGTCGACACCCTCCAGGTGCGAGGCTCAACTGGAGGTGGAGAAGATTAGACACCCTCCAGGCCATTTTCTAGACAAGCGAGCTCAACTAGAGGTGGAGAAGAGTCGACACCCTCCAGGAGAGAGGCTCAACTGGAGGTGGAGAAGAGTCGACACCCTCCAGGAGCGTGGCTCAACTGGAGGTGGAGAAGGTTAGACACCCTCCAGGAGCGAGGTCTCAACTAGAGGTGGAGAAGAGTCGATACCCTCCAGGAGCGAGGCTCAACTGGAGGTGGAGAAGAGTCGACACCCTCCAGGAGCGAGGCTCAACTGGAGGTGGAGAAGATTAGACACCCTCCAGGAGCGAGGCTCAACTGGAGGTGGAGAAGAGTCGACACCCTCCAGGAGCGAGGCTCAACTGGAGGTGGAGAAGATTAGACACCCTCCAGGAGCGAGGCTCAACTGGAGGTGGAGAAGAGTCGACACCCTCTAGGAGGGAGGCTCAACTGGAGGTGGAGAAGAGTCGACACCCTCCAGGAGCGAGGCTCAACTGGAGGTGGAGAAGAGTCGAAACCCTCCAGGAGGGAGGCTCAACCGGAGGTGGAGAAGAGTCGACACCCTCTAGGAGCGAGACTCAACTGGAGGTGGAGAAGAGTCGACACCCTCCAGGAGCGAGGCTCAACCGGATGTGGAGAAGATTAGACACCCTCCAAGAGCGAGCCTCAACTGGAGGTGGAGAAGAGTCGACACCCTCCAGGAGCGAGGCTCAACTGGAGGTGGAGAAAAGTCGACACCCTCCAGGAGGGAGGCTCAACTGGAGGTGGAGAAGAGTCGACACTCTCTAGGAGCGAGGCTCAACTGGAGGTGGAGAAGATTAGACACCCTCCAGGAGCGAGGCTCAACTGGAGGTGGAGAAGAGTCGACACTCTCCAGGAGCGAGGCTCAACTAGAGGTGGAGAAGAGTCGACACCATCCAGGAGCGAGGCTCAACTGGAGGTGGAGAAGAGTCGACACCCTCCAGGAGCGAGGCTCAACTGGAGGTGGAGAAGAGTCGACACCCTCCAGGAGCGAGGCTCAACTGGAGGTGGAGAAGAGTCGACACCCTCCAGGAGCGAGGCTCAACTGGAGGTGGAGAAGATTAGACACCCTCCAGGCCATTTTCTAGACAAGCGAGCTCAACTAGAGGTGGAGAAGAGTCGACACCCTCCAGGAGAGGCTCAACTGGAGGTGGAGAAGAGTCGACACCCTCCAGGAGCGTGGCTCAACTGGAGGTGGAGAAGGTTAGACACCCTCCAGGAGCGAGGTCTCAACTAGAGGTGGAGAAGAGTCGACACCCTCCAGGAGCGAGGCTCAACTGGAGGTGGAGAAGAGTCGACACCCTCCAGGAGCGAGGCTCAACTGGAGGTGGAGAAGATTAGACACCCTCCAGGAGCGAGGCTCAACTGGAGGTGGAGAAGAGTCGACACCCTCCAGGAGCGAGGCTCAACTGGAGGTGGAGAAGATTAGACACCCTCCAGGAGCGAGGCTCAACTGGAGGTGGAGAAGAGTCGACACCCTCTAGGAGGGAGGCTCAACTGGAGATGGAGAAGAGTCGACACCCTCCAGGAGCGAGGCTCAACTGGAGGTGGAGCAGAGTCGAAAGCCTCCAGGAGCGAGGCTCAACTGGAGGTGGAGAACATTAGCCACCCTCCTGGAGCGAGGCTCAACTGGAGGTGGAGAAGAGTCGACACCCTCCAGGAGGGAGGCTCAACTGGAGGTGGAGAAGAGTCAACACCATCCAGGAGCGAGGCTCAACTGGAGGTGGAGAAGAGACGACACCCTCCAGGAGCGAGGCTCAACTGGAGGTGGAGAAGATTCGACACCCTCCAGGCCATTCGCTAGACGAGCGAGCTCAACTGGAGGTGGAGAAGAGTCGGCACCCTCCAGGAGCGAGGCTCAACTGGAGGTGGAGAAGAGTCAACACCATCCAGGAGCGAGGCTCAACTGGAGGTGGAGAAGAGACGACACCCTCCACGAGCGAGGCTCAACTGGAGGTGGAGAAGATTCGACACCCTCCAGGCCATTCGCTAGACGAGCGAGCTCAACTGGAGGTGGAGAAGAGGCGACACCCTCCGGGAGCGAGGCTCAACTGGAGGTGGAGAAGATTCGACACCCTCCAGGCCATTCGCTAGACGAGCGAGCTCAACTGGAGGTGGAGAAGAGTCGACACCATCTAGGAGCCAGGCTCAACTGGAGGTGGAGAAGAGACGACACCCTCCAGGAGCGAGGCTCAACTGGAGGTGGAGAAGAGACGACACCCTCCAGGAGCGAGGCTCAACTGGAGGTGGAGAAGATTAGACACCCTCCAGGAGCGAGGCTCAACTTGAGGTGGAGAAGAGTCGACACCCTCCAGGAGCGTGGCTCAACTGTAGGTGGAGAAGATTAGACACCCTCCAGGAGCGAGGCTCAACTGGAGGTGGAGAAGAGTCGACACCCTCCAGGAGGGAGGCTCAACTGGAGGTGGAGAAGAGTCGACACCATCCAGGAGCCAGGCTCAACTGGAGGTGGAGAAGAGACGACACCCTCCAGGAGCGTGGCTCAACTGGATGTGGAGAAGATTCGACACCCTCCAGGCCATTCGCTAGACGAGCGAGCTCAACTGGAGGTGGAGAAGAGTCGGCACCCTCCAGGAGCGAGGCTCAACTGGAGGTGGAGAACAGTCAACACCATCCCGGAGCGAGGCTCAACTGGAGGTGGAGAAGAGACGACACCCTCTAGGAGCGAGGCTCAACTAGAGGTGGAGAAGATTCGACACCCTCCAGGCCATTCGCTAGACGAGCGAGCTCAACTGGAGGTGGAGAAGAGGCGACACCCTCCGGGAGCGAGGCTCAACTGGAGGTGGAGAAGATTCGACACCCTCCAGGCCATTCGCTAGACGAGCGAGCTCAACTGGAGGTGGAGAAGAGTCGACACCATCTAGGAGCCAGGCTCAACTGGAGGTGGAGAAGAGACGACACCCTATAGGAGCGATGCTCAACTGGAGGTGGAGAAGAGACGACACCCTCCAGGAGCGAGGCTCAACTGGAGGTGGAGAAGATTAGACACCCTCAAGGAGCGAGGCTCAACTGGAGGTGGAGAAGAGTCGACACCCTCCAGGAGCGAGGCTCAACTGTAGGTGGAGAAGATTAGACACCCTCCAGGAGCGAGGCTCAACTGGAGGTGGAGAAGAGTCGACACCCTCCAGGAGGGAGGCTCAACTGGAGGTGGAGAAGAGTCGACACCATCCAGGAGCCAGGCTCAACTGGAGGTGGAGAAGAGACGACACCCTCCAGGAGCGTGGCTCAACTGGATGTGGAGAAGATTCGACACCCTCGAGGCCATTCGCTAGACGAGCGAGCTCAACTGGAGGTGGAGAAGAGTCGGCACCCTCCAGGAGCGAGGCTCAACTGGAGGTGGAGAAGAGTCAACACCATCCAGGAGCGAGGCTCAACTGGAGGTGGAGAAGAGACGGCACCCTCCAGCAGCGAGGCTCAACTGGAGGTGGAGAAGATTCGACACCCTCCAGACCATTCGCTAGACGAGCGAGCTCAACTGGAGGTGGAGAAGAGGCGACACCCTCCGGGCGCGAGGCTCAACTGGAGGTGGAGAAGATTCGACACCCTCCAGGCCATTCGCTAGACGAGCGAGCTCAACTGGAGGTGGAGAAGAGTCGACACCATCCAGGAGCCAGGCTCAACTGGAGGTGGACAAGAGACGACACCCTCCAGGAGCGAGGCTCAACTGGAGGTGGAGAAGAGACGACACCCTCCAGGAGCGAGGCTCAACTGGAGGTGGAGAAGATTAAACACCCTCCAGGAGCGAGGCTCAACTGGAGGTGGAGAAGAGTCGACACCCTCCAGGAGCGAGGCTCAACTGGAGGTGGATAAGATTAGACACCCTCCAGGAGCGAGGCTCAACTGGAGGTGGAGAAGAGTCGACACCCTCCAGGAGGGAGGCTCAACTGGAGGTGGAGAAGAGTCGACACCCTCCAGGAGCGAGGCTCAACTGGAGGTGGAGAAGAGTCGACACCCTCCAGGAGCGAGGCTTAACCGGAGGTGGAGAAGATTAGACACCCTCCAGGAGCGAGGCTCAACTGGAGGTGGAGAAGAGTCGACACCCTCCAGGAGCGAGGCTCAACTGGAGGTGGAGAAGATTAGACACCCTCCAGGAGCGAGGCTCAACTGGAGTTGGAGAAGAGTCGACACCCTCCAGGAGGGAGGATCAACTGGAGGTGGAGAAGAGTCGACACCCTCCAGTAGCGAGGCTCAACTGGAGGTGGAGAAGAGTCGACACCCTCCAGGAGCGAGGCTCAACCAGAGGTGGAGAAGATTAGACACCCTCCAGGAGCGAGGCTCAACTAGAGGTGGAGAAGAGTCGACACCCTCCAGGAGCGAGGCTCAACTGGAGGTGGAGATAAGTCGACACCCTCCAGGAGTGTGGCTCAACTGGAGGTGGAGAAGAGTCGACACCCTCCAGGCCATTCACTAGACGAGCGAGCTCAACTGGAGGAGGTGCCAAACATTTTAGGCTTCTAGCGTTGACTAGGTGGCAACTCTCTTCTTGAGGACATTCATATCACTCAAGTGTGGCAAGTAGCCGGTATGCAGGAGAGGAACTCGTGCAGTGACCTGGTCTACGACAACACTCTGCTCGAAGATTTCAACTCACTCGAGGGGGCAAGTAGTCAGCCTACAGGGGAGGAGCCCAGTGCTACGGCCTAGTCTACAGCGACAACACATCTCGAGGACTTCAACTCACTCGAGGGGGCAAGTTTCCGGTATGCAGGAGAGGAGCTCATGCAGTGACCTGGTCTACGACAACAACACATCTCGAGGACTTCAACTCACTTGAGGGGGCAAGTAGCCGGTATGCAGGAGAGGAGCTCGTGCAGTGACCTGGTCTACGACAACAACACATCTCGGGGACTTCAACTCACTCAAGGGGGCAAGTAGCCAGTATGCAGGAGAGGAGCTCGTGCAGTGACCTGGTCTACGACAACAACACATCTCGAGGACTTCAACTCACTCGAGGGGGCAAGTAGCCGGTATGCAGGAGAGGAGCTCGTGCAGTGACCTGGTCTACGACAATAACACATCTCGAGGACTTCAACTCACTCGAGGGGTAAGTAGCCGGTATGCAGGAGAGGAGCTCGTGCAGTGACCTGGTCTACGATAACAACACATCTCGAGGACTTCAACTCACTCGAGGGGGCAAGTAGCCGGTATGCAGGAGAGGAGCTCGTGCAGTGACCTGGTCTACGGCAACAACACATCTCGAGGACTTCAACTCACTCGAGGGGGCAAGTAGTCGGTATGCAGGAGAGGAGCTCGTGCAGTGACCTGGTCTACGGCAACAACACATCTCGAGGACTTCAACTCACTCGAGGGGGCAAGTAGTCGGTATGCAGGAGAGGAGCTCGTGCAGTGACCTGGTCTACGGCAACAACACATATTGAGGAATTCAACTCACATGAGGGGGCACGTAGCCGGTATGCAGGAGAGGAGCTCGTGCAGTGACCTGGTCTACGACAACAACACATCTCGAGGACTTCAACTTACTTAGAGTACCTGAGAATATAGTTTCATTCTCTCCCTTAGTAACTAGTGCACGGGCAAAGAGTGTCGGTACTCGATGGGCAGATCGACCAACATGCAAGGGGGGAGCTGATCTCGGCCGGCAATGCAGAGGCTTGGACTTAGGATGGTGCACTGAACCCGAGGCGTCATCTCATTGCTCGACCAAAACTTTCAAGGTGAGAGGTGAGATCACACATCCTAAAATACTTTTGAATATATCAAACTACTTCGAGTGGATTCTCGATCTAACTTGTAAGAGTTTTGCAATAGAAAGATCAATATTGCTATATGTAGTGAATAAAAAGAAGAAGAATAAGTTTTACGTGACCTGATTCATGATAACTTTTCCTCGCCAAGGTGAGTTATGAATAATTGTCCTTTGAGTTTTCATCAGGGAGTATAAGCTGTTGAATAAGATCATCCCAAATAATAACACCCATCGCGAGTAAGCATTCGCCGAATATAGATTTCTTTTGGATCTTGCAGAGATGAGTAGTTGGATACATCCTCGCGAGTAGGAACCCGCAGAACTAAAGAGAACACAATAGTTGCTAAAGTGATGACCTCGCGAGTACAGACTCGCGGGATATATAGAAAAATACCTGAATTGTTGAAGTGAATACCTCGCAAGTTGAATTCGCGGAATAAAGTAGAAAGGACTCGTGAAATAAACTCTCTACCATGACCCTGTCATATGGATCCCTCTGTGACAGTTGTCATAGTGGTCAAGATGTCAAAGTAACACTATCTGCTAATCAGGTGAAAGCACTCAGGGGTTTTACCAAAGCACCCATGAGTGTTAATATGTACTATGTATGAAAATGTGTTAGCAATAAAAAGAGGTGAAAACGAGGGCAATACAAGTGTCACCTTTGACCTTATGACCCTCTACGCAGAGTTGTCGGGGTTTTATTTTCTATGCTCCAACTCGCCTGAAATCACTCCTCACCGAGCTTGATTTCTTCTCGCCTGGCCTTAAGTTTCCCTTGAGGAGATCACCTGCATTGGGTCGTCTCGCACCTCTCTCCTGGCCGCCTCACATCTTGCGAGTAGGACACCTGCAGGCAGAATATCTGCGAGTTGAACACATGCGAGTAGAATATCTGCGAGTAGAACACATGTGAGCAGAATATCTGCGAGTAGAACACATGCGAGCAGAATATCTGCGAGTAGAACACATGCGAGCAGAATATCTGCGAGTAGAACACATGCGAACAGAATATCTGCGAGTAGAATACCTCTCTCCTGCCCGCCTCACATCTCGCGAGTAGGACGCTTGCGAGCAGAATATCTGCGAGTTGAACACATGCGAGCAGAATATCTGCGAGTGGAACACATGCGAGCAGAATATCTGCGAGTAGAACACATGCGAGCAGAATATCTGCGAGTGGAACACATGCGAGCAGAATTTCTGCGAGTGGAACACATGCGAGCAGAATATCTGCGAGTATAACACATGCGAGTAGAATATCTGCGAGTATAAAACCTCTCTCCTGGCCGCCTCGCATCTCGCGAGTAGGACGCTTACGGGAAGAATATCTGCGATTGGAACACCAACGAGTAGAACACATGCAGCAGAATATCTGCGAGTAGAACACCAGCGAGTAGAACACATGCGAGCAGAATATCTGCGAGTAGAACAACTGCGAGTTGATTGAGCTCTCCAGAGCTGGAACTCGCCTCAATTTGAACTCGCCTGACCAGGTACTCGCCTCGCTCCCTTCTCATCAAGGCTCACCGTGAGGTCTCACACTAAAGTTTCTTACTCCGGTCACAGTCCACGCTTACCGCACCAAAAATATTGGAACCCGGATACCGGTCCAACTGTTCGAGACTTGGGGGTGATCAAAGGCTACTCGTTTAGTGATCGACCCACATGAGACAAGGTGATAAGAAGCTAGAGAGCCTGCAAAACCACTACAACCTGCCTATAAACAAGACCTGCATGCTGCAGCGAGAAGGTCCCGCCACATACCCGAAAGTCTATAGGAACTTCCCCTCCTAAAGCCAATGCTGAGCTTGGCACAAGAGAGACAAGCAAGGTACTCGCCCACCATAGGGGGGGGTGAAGGTGCCTTCTACTTGTGCCTTGGGGTCCTATTTATAGGCAAATCCAAATGAACTGTGATTAGCTGCTCCCGCCTTCTGAAATGGGTTGCAGATAGCCATTGCCGCCTTTTGACGGGGTGAAAATCTGTACTCGCCCAGGTGGGGGAGGTCTCTTGTACTCGCCCAGGTGGGGGAGGTCTTCTGTACTCGCCCAGGTGGGGGAGGTCTCCTGTACTCGCCCAGGTGGGGGAGGTCTTCTGTACTCGCCCAGGTGGGGGAGGTCTCCTGTACTCGCCCAGGTGGGGGAGGTCTTCTGTACTCGCCCAGGTGGGGGAGGTCTTCTGTACTCGCCCAAGTGGGGGAGGTCTTCTGTACTCGCCCAGGTGGGGGAGGTCTTCTGTACTCGCCCAGGTGGGGGAGGTCTCCTGTACTCGCCCAGGTGGGGAAGGTCTGTTGTACTCGCCCAGGTGGGGGAGGTCTTCTGTACTCGCCCAGGTGGGGGAGGTCTCCTGTACTCGCCCAGGTGGGGGAGGTCTTCTGTACTCGCCCAGGTGGGGGAGGTCTCCTGTACTTGCCCAGGTGGGGAAGGTCATCTGTATTCGCCCAGGTGGGGAGGTCTTCTGTACTCGCCCAGGTGGGGGAGGTCTTCTGTACTCGCCCAGGTGGGGGAGGCCTTCTGTACTCGCCCAGGTGGGGGAGGTCTTCTGTGTTGTACTCGTGCATTTAAGATCTCGATGAATTACGGGTTATACATCACCGATTTTAGACCAGCAAGAATTAGTTCATGAAACGTCTTTACAGCATTACGTGCGCTCAGAACGCTTCCACACTCACCATGCACTAAGAACGTCTCCGTGTTCGTGACACGCACGTCAGTTAACCTTCTTAACTTCTCAGACTCCATGCATCGTTCATTGTCGTCAGTGCCGCCAACGACACTATCTGAACTGTCTGAAGTTGTTCGAACTGCACAAACTGTCAGGGGGCAAAATGGTTATATCCGAAAAATGACGATCCGTGTGCTCCAGATTGACGAACGTGATTCGCCCATCTATTGGTTACAGTGGTTACAATGGCGAAGTTACCAAGCTACCCATGACCGAAGCTATAAAAGAAGTCAAGAACCCTCATTTCAAGGGATCTTGCCTTCATCACCCGAGAGAGCTCCTTTGAAGATTCTTCAGAGTTCTCATTCGGTGTTCGAAGAATCCTTCGAAGATCTTCTTCCGCCTTCGAAGATCTTCATCTCCTTCGAAGGTGACTTGAAGATCTTCCTTAGGCTTTAGAAGATCTGTTTCCTCTTTAGAGATTTTCCTCTTTCTCTACCTTCTTTGCATCCCCTGCAACGAGCGGTAGCCTGTGTCACATCTTACATTCTACAACTTGTAACACCGAAAGATATATGTACAACCCTCATATTTGTCGAGTTGATTTGGTTAACCTAGACTCAGCATAATCGAGGCGGTTAAGGGGAATAACCGTTCACAAGCTGTAAGACCCCCCTCCCAAATCGGCGGTCCGACCGGGGGATCTTATCGCACACCACCCTTTTAGCATGACGCCAAAGCGATCCCGAAGGGTGGAGGCACTAACTTCTCCAACCCCCTTCCTCGAACACTCAGTTGTCACGCCTAGGGGTGGTGTTAAGCGAAAGTCACTACACACCATCAGAGTAGGGAAGCAGTATTCTAGCGGAAGATTTCATCAAAGAGTGCATATTATAACACTTAGCGGAAGACGTAGTATTAAAGCGGAAGGTTAATCATCACAGAAACCTCAAACTCATGACCTGTATAAATAATTCACATATCTCTGCCGCAATAAATCCTAACCATCAAGGATTTATTGTTATCATATATATACCCTGAGATAGGGCACAACAAAAGGAGATGCGGCTAACAAATTTATACCTGACGTAGCCTGCTCCGTGGCTTCATCCACACATGGGTGCTGTCACTCAACCACACTTGTCACCTGTGCCAAAGACAAGTCATTAGAACCACGAACAAAGTCCAACTCTTGCTAACAGACATAATATAACATTTATAAGGAATGAGATATCTGGACTTTTATTGGGCCGAGGCAGTCTTCCCACGACCACCGCCTACGTACTCCGTATCATCCTGCATACAGTCTCAGACCCACGTAGTTCTATAAGTTTCGCACGGGTTGCCCTCCCAGACCGTCCATCATGCGGGTTGCCTTAGAGTAAAACTCATAGGCCATCCGACATTCTCCCAGGGCACATTTTATATTCCCGGAGGAATAATTCTCGAAGGCACAATATATTTCCCGTAGGAATATTTCTCGAAGGCAATATTTCATTCCCGTAGGAATTACTTCTCGAAGGCAACATTTCATTCCCTTAGGAATTACTTCTCGAAGGCAACATTTCATTCCCGTAGGAATTACTTCTCGAAGGCAACATTTCATTCCCGTAGGAATTACTTCTCGAAGGCAACATTTCATTCCCGTAGGAATTACTTCTCGAAGGCACATTTCATTCCCGTAGGAATTACTTCTCGAAGGTAACATTTCATTCCCGTAGGAATTACTTCTCGAAGGCAACATTTCATTCCCGTAGGAATTATTTCTCGAAGAGTGTATTTCATCATAAGAGGAGAAAAGAAAACTCTTTTAAAGCTTAACAATATATCCACCCGTAGTTTGTAGAAGGAGAGAAGGTGAACTCTTTATAAGCTTAGCATATATCCACCCGTAGTTTTGCAGAAGGAGAGAAGACGAACTCTTTATAAGCTTAGAATATATCCACCCGTAGTTTTGTAGAAGGAGAGAAGACGAACTCTTTATAAGCTTAGCATATATCCACCCGAGAAGGTACCACTAATTTAACCCGACTGGTAATCAAACCCAAGCTGCCCACATAAGGCACACTTGTATTTATGTAAACTTCCGTCAATCACTTGGACGCTTCGCAATCAAACCCAAGCTGCCCACATAAGGCACAATTGCATTCATGTATACTTTCGTCGATCATTTCGGTGCTTGGCGATCAAGCCCAAGTCATCCATATAAGACACGCTTGTATTTATGTAAACTTCCGTCAATCACTTGGACGCTTGGCAATCCAGCCCAAGACACCCATAAGCTTTATGTTCATTCATAGGCACAAGAAGTAGCACAGTAGTGTGAAAGAGAGAAATAAGATGATGAGAGATGAGGTGTATATCATCGTAAACCATGGGTGATCAACTCCCATAGTTATTACACCCTATCACAAGTTCATTAACTCATTCAAAACACCCCTTACTTATATAACTGAATCAACTTCTAGAGTTATAAATAACCAGTTGGGTAGTGACCATAACTAACCATAGGCCATGGTAGTGTTATGGTTCTATTAGCAAAACTAGTGTTTGTGTTGATGATGATCATAAGTGCACACAATGAGACCCCGGTAGTGTATTCCAGCTCTTATTGAATCCCCTTTCAAAATTAGTAAAAGTAGCATAAACTCCTCCTAGGCCAATCCCAGTGGCTGGCTAGAAACTATTCCAGAAAGGAACCAGATTTCAGCAAGCCACATGGATGCCCTCTTATAGCAACTATGATATATTTATGTCCCCGCTTCATTTCCAGAAATTAAGAGTTCGGGAGAGAAGATCATAGAAAGGCTCGGATCAGGCCGAAGGACGAATGGGGGGCCGCACAGGTTACCCAATTAGAGCTTTCTATGGTGCACAGAGAAGTTCAAGCCTTAAAGAAAGGTGAATCCAAATTCCTTGGCATAATATCAATATCCTATAAAGTAGGAGAATTGGGTTTAGGATTACCATGGAATAATGGGTAGAGGTAGGGGAACAATTACGAGCTGCTTATTTTTTGTTGGTGTGAGTGAGGAAGCAGCTCTGAATTTTGCTCTTCCAACTCCCTCCAGAACCAGTTTGAAAGTCCGGTGACATCAATTCCAAAGCCCGCAAACATTTATTACTCTCGAGATCACAATCCATCCTTCCGGATATTTTGTTGTCGGCATCACATCCCTGCCGAACTTGATAACCGAGAAGTGTTGAAGGAGATCCTTCGAAACTTCCAAAAAATATGATATGCAATATAACTGAATGAGATTCGGCACAGGTAACTAGCATGGTGCATGAAAAGCTCAGAGACATTTATCAGGCCAAGAACCTTGAAATGATAAAGCAATATACACAAGTGTAGCGAGCATGGAAAATAGTGGTTTGGTGAACTTGAGAGGCTTTTAATTTAATGTTCCCACCCCACTTGTGTATGTCTCTTTTAAGTATCATAAGTTTGACGAAGCTTTATCTGAGCATTTATTTGCAAATAACTAGAGAGTTAAAGTAAATCACTTGCGCCTCCATATAAAATTACCGCCGAGCAGAAGAATAGAAAAATATAAATAAGAGCACAACATGTTTCTCTTTCTTTCTATGTGAATCAAGGTGAGTGAACCGGAAAAAGAAGGAGAGCGAGAGTGAGAGAGAGAGAGAGAGAGATTTAATTTCTGAGTTGCTCTCCAATTTCATTCTCATTTTGCGGTGAACCAGAGGAAGAGAAAGAGAGAGATGCATATAGAGCATGAGCAAGCTGAATCCAGTCCACCGATATCGAATTCAAACCCAGTTTATATATATTTCTTCAGCCCAATCTTGAGGAAATGAAGCTCGTGGGTCGCATACGATCGCAAGCCCCACCGGCTCGACTCCTCATCAAGATTTAGATAAATTGACAAAAAAAATAACATTCCTCGGGGAAAGGCTCCCGTGATTTTGTCCAACTCGCCCTTGATATTTGAGCTAAAATATTTATCATGAATGAATCAACGTTTATTCTTCTAAAATGTGCTTTAGCCTGAATTAATTTGACACCGGAAAGAGATGAAGAGAGGGAGAAATGAAAAATATATATGGGAGCATCCGAGTGTGCAGGTTTGCAATCCAGTTTTCTCCACGCACCTCAATTCGAGATTCAGGCTTATATATTAAGTATCAATAACTAATTAGAGATGGGTTAGAGATTTCCAGAGTTGGAGAGAATCATAAAAATATGAGCACCAAATCAATATAACTCTCATGCCATTCTCAGTGTGCTACCATGGGTGCCATAAACTCAGAGTTGAAGAGGGGTGGGGGAGAGGTAGGCTGAAGTTAATTTCATTTCCTTAACGGAGGTCTCACCCATTCTATCCCGGCCATAGCAGCACTCGTAAACTCAAAATTTAATCATAATATAGCCAAACTGAGAAGGAGATAAAGTGCAAACCTTTTTATTTTTATTTTTGATAGAGCTTCCCAGGAGGAGGATGGGGGAGGGAAGTAAGTACCAATTAACTGCAAGTTTCTGCCCAAAACCAGAACTCGGAGAAAGACCGGGAAGGGGACATTACCACTCTCTAAAATACCCATTCCTGCGTACATGCCCAGCTCAATTTCCTGCTCAAATAAGGAGCCTAGACAGCGAGCTCGGTTAAGGGGCAGTGTTTTAGGAAGTCCAATTCGCGTATAGGAAGAGGAGCCCTCTTCAACCACAAATTCTCCTGCCGATAATAACTTGAAGCAAAAATACAAAAAAATTAATGAAAACAAACACCCCTTGAAGTCTCCGTCTGCGGCAACATCAGGCAGCCCGCCGAGCTCGGGTAGCGAAAATAAAAAGGGGACGGGCCTCTGCTGTTGCCGGCTCACAGAGAGAAATCTGAGAGAGGGAGAGGGAGTTGGAGAGTGAGAGGCCATTAATCCAACTTTACTTTCTTTTTGCTGTGAATCAGAGAGAAAGAAAGAGGGAGAGAGAGAGAGAGAGAGAGAGAGAGAGAGAGAGAGAGAGAGATCATTAATTTCATGTTGCTCCTCAACTCCCCTTCCTTTTCCTTGTGCTTCATCGATAATGGACGCTACCCTAATTTGACAGAGTTTCAGGAGGAGGAAGAGGGAGAGATGAGGGCGAGGGGCGACCTTGCCGCCGAGCCTGCCTGAAGAGGAGGTGAGCCGCCCATTTTGTAGCCATGGCCGGCCAATCCGATGCCCCCAGCGAGCTCGCCCTTGGTTTTCCGCCCCCTGTTTTCGCCCATGGTTTTCATCCCAGCGACTATCCGCTTCCCCCCAACTGGTTTCCTGCGTTATATATATATACATATATATACACATATCTTAATATACATATATATATATATTATGTGTTAATAACTCTCAAGATAAGCGCAAGAAAAATGCGCAGAGGGCGTCGCTGTGTTTGCGTCAACCATACGAAGCTAACGAACTCATTCGAAGTTGATTCCGGGTCCGTTTGCTCATAATTATTCACTCAAATCAGCACGCAGCTCAAAATAGGTTATTTCGGCTAACTTTCTCAAATCTCATCGAATTCGAACGAAACGAATTGCATTGCGCTAGAATTGATCACACGAGTCTGTTGCAACTAACTAGGGTGAAATTGGGGCTCGTTTACCCAATATTCTAAAATGGCGTTGTTGCGGCGCTCGATATTACTCAAAATAGTCATTTTCTCCAAACGACCTCGGATCGGAACGAAACGAATTCCGTTGCACTCGTATTGACCATACGAGTCTAACGTAACTGACGGAAGTCGATTCGGAGCACGTATGCTCCATATTCTAAAATTGCATCGTCGTGAAGCGCTACGGTACTCAAAACGGTCAATTTCACCAAATGACCTCGGATTGGAACGAAACGAATTCTATTGCACTCGTATCGATCATACGTCTAACGCAACTGACAGAAGTCGATTCGGAGCACGTATGCTCAATGAACAACTTTGACGTTGTGGCGAAGCACGATGCTGCCCAAAACAGTCATTTCTCTAAATGACCACCTCTATGTGGTGAAGGTCGGGTCGTGATTGCCTGATGACCCGGCCTAGATTCCTCCAAGGGTTCAACTGAACCGGCTAGACCCCTTTTCAAAGTCGGGATGTTACAATCCAATAAAACAAAGAAAATTTTCGTCCCCGAAAATACGAGTGGGTCATGGAGATTCAAAACGGGGCCTACTACAGACCACTATACGTGTCGAACGATCCCAAAATTGAAGGGTCTATAGGTTTGGTTTTACCTAAATGAGTTGTGTTGACGGCTCCCGCCGTGTATTGTAATAAGTAGCTTAAGCGAACTAGGGGGTAGTTTTACCCTAGCCATGTCCATTCTGCCGTAATTCTGATATATATTGTTCGAGGGAACATTTCGTGCGCCAAATTGTTCGCTAACTGAATTACCAGCTTAGACAATTATATCGAGTAAGTAATTCTAGCATAGTCGAATACCTCCAAGGTTTGCATATCTGAATCGCAAAATTTATGAGTTGTGTCCATATAACCGACTCTCATACGAAGGTTATGTGTTAGTGGAATGAATAAAAGTTACAAGTTGCATAAGCCTTTGTAAAACCCATCAGAGAAGTGCAAGTAGGCAGTGTAAATTCATAAACATATAACCACCCCTCATACGAAGGTTATATGTTAGTGAAGCAGATAAACATAAATGTAAGTAAGTAGTGAAAAATCCATGAACATATAACCAACTCCCATACGAAGGTTATATGTTTATGGTATATGCAGATATGTATGTTTTGATGCAAAATGATGCATATGCAAGCCATGCATAATGAGTACTCACGACTCAATCACATATCCCTTCATCGACATAGTCTGACCGCTTTTCTTCCAGCAGGGTCGCGACCCCCGAGGGCCTCACCGATGTGGTCGTCGGTGACAGTGGTCGGTCCTGCCACTTCTGGGTGTGGACGTACCGCACTACCCAGGCCCCAACGTACAACTTCGCGTACTCTCGGGCGTAGGAGACGTCCGATAATCACTGAATTTGGCCAACCAGCGGAGGGACCTAGCGGGGCATATAAGATACAACCGAGCTCCCGGGGTGCACATCTCCCTGTCGCCTAGAGTCGTCAACCCTCCCGCACCGATACGTACGGTCTACGGGCATGACCGACCCGCCACTGTAATCACATACAATTATTTTACCAGTTTGCACCTGATGTTGCCATATTTTGACCGCTTTTCTTCCAGCAGAGTAGCGAACCCCACGGGCCTCACCAATGTGGCCGTCGGTGACAGTGGCCGGTCCCGCCACTTCTGGGTGTGGATGTACCGAACTACCCAGGCCCCAACGTACAACCCCGTGTACTCTCGAACGTAGGAGACATCCGACAATAACTGAATTTGGTCAACCAGCGGAGGGACCCAGCGGGGCATATAAGATACAACCGAGCTCCCGGGGTGCACATCTCCCTGTCGCCTAGAGTTGTCAACCCTCCCGCACCGGTACGTACGGTCTACAGGCATGACCGACCCGCCACTTTTTCACAGCAAGCAATTTACATTAAAAGCAATAAATAAAATAGGCAACCAGCATATTCGGGTCCGCAGTGTCTTACCCTTTTTACTGAGGCTTTCTGGCTGGCCGAGTATGCAATATCGCAAGTTCCATGAATGCTAACAATGTACTTCTGAGATGGGGTGCATACAAGCTTTTCTAAATTTGCCACCATTTTACTTCGATCCAGCACATTGCTTTAGTAATTATTTCCTGATGTATTGACGTTATTGAAAAGAATAACATTTCATCATAGCTCTTCTGCGATTGCACAACTTTATTTTAAACAGATCGTCAAATTGATAAATGTTATATTAAGTCAAAGCATATTTCATATTTGCAATCGTTAGAGCAATTCTCCATATACCCACAAAATTTCATTTGATTAGCTTACCTCAAATGAAATTTTGGAAAACGAGAATTTTAATCCCAATAAAACAAAGAGGCTTAAACTTGGGATTGAATTAGTAATAGAATCCTTATATTGCACACAAAATTCCATTTGATTAGTTTATCTCGAATGGAATTTTGAAAATGAGAATTTAATCCCAATAAAACAAAGAGGCTTAAACCCGAGGTTCAAGATTTGAAGTGGTTATTTTCAGGGTTTAATGAAAGTGTTTTATGTGGACAAGGTAAATCATCAGTTGAGATCAGATGTGGTAAAGGCATGTAAGTGTTGATCCACATATATATGCCAAGTTTGTTGTCAACTTTTACCTTTAAGGTCCAACACCGCTTCCGCTGCAGTGGTTCGTCCCGAACCACACAATAATGGTCGGTGGTTAAAGAGTTATTTCTGTGAACACTATTGGTCGAAAGATCGGTTACCCTCTATTCTAAAATGGCGTTGTTGCGGCGCTCGATATTACTCAAAATAGTCGTTTTCTCCAAACGACCTCGGATCGGAACGAAACAAATTTCGTTGCACTCGTATTGACCATACGAGTCTAACATAACTGACGGAAGTCGATTCGGAGCACGTATGTTCCATATTCTAAAATTGCATCGTCGTGACGCGCTACGGTACTCAAAACGGTCAATTTCACCAAATGACCTCAGATTGGAACGAAACAAATTCTGTTGCACTCGTATCGATCATACGAGTCTAACGCAACTGACAGAAGTCGATTCGGAGCACGTATGCTCAATGAACAACTTTGACGTTGTGGCGAAGCACGATGCTGCCCAAAACAGTCATTTCTCTAAATGACCACCTCTATGTGGTGAAGGTCGGGTCGTGATTGCCTGATGACCTGGCCTAGATTCCTCCAAGGGTTCAACTGAACCGGCTAGACCCCTTTTCAAAGTCGGGATGTTACACAAGCGACCAGACGAGTGGGGGGGATCCCCACTCGCCGGGCTCTTTAGGCGAGTGGGAAGGGCACCACTCGCCCGGCCTTGGGCGAGTGCAGCACTCGCCCGGCCTTGGGCGAGTGCAGCACTCGCCCGGCCTTGGGCGATTGCAGCACTCGCCCGGCCTTGGGGGAGTATAGCACTCGCCCGGCCGGCCTTGGGCGAGTGTAGCGCTCGCCCGGCCTTGGGCGAGTGTAGCGCTCGCCCGGCCTTGGGCGAGTGTAGCGCTCGCCCGGCATTGTGCGAGTGTAGCGCTCGCCCGGCCTTGGGGGAGTGTAGCGCTCGCTCAGCCTTGGGCGAGTGTAGCGCTCGCCCGGCCTTGGGCGAGTGTAGCGCTCGCTCGGCCACATGCGAGTGAGCACTCGCCCGGCCCTAGGCGAGTGGAGCACTCGCCCGACCGTTTTTGGGAAAGTCTATAAATAGACCCCCATGGGCACCTTGTGAAGGGTTGGTCTCTACCCCCTCCCTCACGCGTGAGCAAGCACTACCCCTCCCCTCCCCTTGACGTTGAAGGTGGTCGGTGAGGTGATCCTTAGTGCCCTCCAAGCTGCCCAGGCTCAGCATTGGCTTGGGAGGGGAAGTTCTGAGTGAGCTTCCGGGTGTGTGGTGGGACCTCCACGCTACAGCTTCAGGGGTTCGTCTATAGACTCCAGCAATCGTCAAGGGCAAGTCCCTCAGTTCCTAGTGACCGGTCAAGGGTCTTAGCTTAAGTCAAGTAAGAGTTAGCTGCATCCCCCTTTCGAACGCTGAAACCGGGTTACTGGTTTCAACATTCTGGTGCGGTGAGCGTGGAAGCGGTTAGTTCGGAAAGCTCTGAGCCGAGTCCCATGATAGGAAGCAAAGAGCCGGGGAACTCGCCTCCTCCCAGCGAGACGTGGTCGTTGATAGGGGAAGAGAATGCCTAAGAGGCAGATCAGGTGTTCGATGATCCGAACAAGTTGGAGGTGGCAGAGGAAGTGAGCGAGAGAGAGGTCATCAGCGACAGTGGAAGGCCGGAGAAGATACGAATTAGCGGGAGGCTGAGCGGGCAGGATCAAGGGAAGATCCGAAGATGTGTCCAATAGAATGTAGACGTCTTCGCGTGGAGCGCTGCGGAGATGCCAGGCGTTGATGCAAGTGTGGCATGTCATCGCCTCAACCTCGACCCAAACGTCCGCCCTATTCGCCAGAAAAAGAGGAACGTGTCGCCCACCCTCGCTGGGCCGATCAGAGAGGAAGTGGGGAAACTGCTAGAGGCAGGCTTCGTGGAGGAAATCCAATACCCAGGGTGGGTTTCTAACGTGGTAATGGTGAAGAAGGGGGACGGGAGGTGGAGGATGTGCGTGGACTTCACTCTGTTGAACAAAGCATGTCCAAAAGACTGCTACCCGTTGCCCCGGATCGATGCGTTGGTGGACTCAGCTGTCGGCTTCCCGGTGATGAGCTTCTTGGATGCATTCTCCGGCTATCATCAAATCTGAATGCATCCGCCCGACGTCAAGGACGTTTCGTTCATCACGGACGATGGGTGCTACTGTAACAAGATGATGCCTTTCGGATTGAGGAATGCAGGAGCGACCTACCAAAGAATGATGGACCGAGTCTTCAAGGATCAGAAGGGGCGCAACTTAGAGGTCTATGTGGATGACCTGATGGTTAAAAGCAAGAACGTGGAGTCCCACCTGGAGGATCTAATGGAGACCTTCGCTACCCTTCGGAGGTTCAAAATGAGGCTCAACCCTTCTAAATTCGTTTTCGGGGCGAGCCGTGGAAAGTTCCTGGGTCACCTACTCACCCCGGAGGGGGTCGAACCCAATCCAGACAAGGTCAAAGCCATCTTGGAGTTGAAGTCACCGAGGAGCGCGAAGGAAATTCAGAGGCTGACTGGGAAGTTAGCAGGGCTGAGCCGGTTCCTCTCCAGAGCGGGAGAGAAGTGCTCCCCTTTCTTCAAAGCCCTGCACCAGGGTCAAAAGTTCGAATGGACGCCAGAGTGCGAGAAGGCGTTTCAAGCGTTGAAGGAACAACCGACGCGAGCCCCTTTGCTCCAAGGGCCGAGGGAAGGGGAAGACCTTTTTCTCTACCTAGGGGTAGGGGTCGAGGCGGTGAGTTCGATCCTGGTCCGGGAGGAGGGGAAGAGACAGCTGCCGATTTACTACGTTAGCCGAGTCCTGAAGAAGGCAGAGCTCAAATACCCTGCCCTGGAAAAGCTGGCATTCGCTCTGATTGTCTCGGCCTGAAAACTCCGCCCTTATTTCCAGGCTCAATCAATCAGGGTGGTGACTGACCATCCCCTTCGCAACGTTATGGAGGGAGTAGAGCATTCAGGCAGGTTGGCGAAGTGGTCGGTCGAGCTCAGCGAGTTTGACGTCACCTTCGTCCCTCGGTTGGCGATGAAGGCACAGGCAGTGGCAGACTTCCTGGTAGAGTATGGCAAGGAGATGGAAGGGCAAGAGCCAACCGGGTCAGTAGCATGGGACCTGTTCGCAGATGGGGCGTCAGGAAGAAATTCCCTCGGCGGAGGGGTGGTCCTGGTCAGTCCACACGGGACCAGGATCGAGCAAGCGATCCACATTCGGTTCCCTGTGACCAACAATCAGGCCGAGTATGAGGCAGTGGTGGCAGGGCTTCGTCTCGCAAGAGAGCTGGAGATCCGGGACGTGAAGGTTTTCACAGATTCAATGGTGGTGGCCTCACAGGTCCGAGGGGAGTTCGAGGTGAAGGAACCAACCCTCCAGAGGTATCTGGCGAAAGTTAGAGACCTCGTCGGATGGTTCCACACTTTCTCCATCCAACACATTCCAAGAGAGGAGAATGCCCGAGCGGACCGACTAGCAAAGCACGACCCTCGAGCAGGGGGGACGGTGACCGAGCTTTTCCGCCCATCCATTGAGGAGGGCAAGCTGATGGAGATCGATCAGAAGGCCTCGTGGATAGACCCGATCCTCACCTTCCTGACCTTAGACAAGTTCCCGGAGGGGGACCTGGATAAGAGGAGGTTTAGATACAAGTCAGCATACTACATGATGCGGGAAGGAAGTTTGTATAGGAAGACCTTGACCGGGCTCCTAGCAAGGTGCGTGACGGAGGATGAAGTTCTAAGGGTTTTGGAAGAAATCCACTCCGGGGAATGCGAGAGCCATTCAGGGAGTCAGACCCTAGAAAAGAGGGTGCTGAGGCAGGGGTACTTCTGGCCGACCCTTCGGAAGGATGCAACAGAATTTGCAAAGAAGTGTCAGAAGTGTCAGCTCTTCGCGCCACTCCAACTTCAACCCGCACAAAGGCTCAGAACGATCACTACGCCTTGGCCCTTCGCCATCTGGGGGATGGACTTGGTCGGCCCATTCCCTCATGCTAGCGGTCAAAGGAGATTCTTGTTAGTCATGATTGACTATTTCTCCAAATGGGTGGAAGTTAAGGCCTTGGCAAAGACGACCTCGCAGGTGGTAAAGAATTTCATCTGGGGGAAAATAATTTGCAGGCACGGGCTCCCCCTCGCCATAGTGATAGACAACGGACCACAGTTCGCTAGCGATGAACTCATTAACTTCTGCGGTCAAGTGGGCATCGACCTCCGTTTTGCCTCTGTTCATCACCCTCGAAGCAATGGGTAGGTAGAAGCCGCGAACAAGGTCATAGTCAACCTGCTGAAGAAGAAGGTGGAAAACCTGAAGGGGAGCTGGGTGGAGCAACTTCCCTCGGTCTTATGGGCCTTGGGAACAACGCCCAATACGGCAACGGGGGAAACGCCATTCAAACTCTCACATGGGTCGGAAGCCGTGCTCCCAGTGGAATTCGAGGTCAGATCCCCCCGGGTCGTAGCCGCCGAGGAGGGAGACGAAGACTGGAGACTTGACAATGAAGAGGAGCAACGACTCTCGCTGGACATGGTCGAGGAGCTCCGAGACCTTGTCACGGTTCGACAAGAGGAGGTGAAGCGCCGGATGGCCAGGTACTTCGATAAGAACATCAGGATCAAGCAATTCGCCCCAGGGGACCTAGTCCTCAAAAAGGTCGACGCCGCGGGAAGATCGGCGAACGTAGGAAATCTCCAGCCCAATTGGGAGGGGCCCTATGTAATCTTGGAAGCCTTGAAGTCCGGGGGGTATCGCCTTCAAAACGATGAGGGGATCCCCCTTGGTAATACTTGGAGTGGGGATGATCTTAAACGTTTTTATCCTTAATAAATATGCTGATTTTCTCTTTAACCAGATTTCTTACTCCAGCTTATGATAATTACTGTAGCCGACAGGAGTATAGGTTGGTAGGACTCGAAGAAGAAGAGTAAGCAAGCCACCTAGGACGCGGGTGGGTACTTCCGCCTCCAATTGGATTGAGAGGGCGTTGAGTTCCCCCGTCTCCAGGTAAGCAAGGCATCTTGGATGCGGGTGGGTACTTCCGCCTCCAATTGGATTGAGAGGGCGTTGAGTTCCCCCGTCTCGAGGTAAGCAAGCCACCTAGGACGCAGGTGGTGATGGCGACAGCCACCATGACGGCCAACTTGAAGACGAAGATGACGGACATGGCGCACTGGTTGATCATGGAGTTGCGACGGAAGATGATGATGACGGCTCACAGGCTAAAGACATGCGGCGCCGTGGCGGCCACGGCTACAATCTTCGTCCACGCCGCAAGAATTAATTATTATTTTTATGTTTGCTAAGTTATGACTTAAGTTAATTATGACTTGCATTTTATTATTTTATTTTGAACTATTGGTGTGCATTTAGCACTATGTTTGGTGTGCTATTAGCACTTGTGTTGTAAGGCCTATATAAGGCCAAGACTTTAATTAAAATCTAGATTATTATTTTGCTTGAAATTTTGCCTAAACCTAATCTCTTCTACTCTCCTCTTCCCCTCATCTTGCCGCTGCCCCCCTTGGGTCTTCTCCAAGATTCGGCCCCCCTCTCTCTCCCTCTCTCTCTCTCTCTCTCTCTCTCTCTCTCTCTCTCTCTCTCTCTCTCTCTCTCTCTCTCTCTCTCTCTCTCTCCAACTCTCTTTTCCGTTTCCTCTTCTCCCTCCTCATACCTATCCTCCCCACGAAATCTTCTTCAACGAATCCCCTCTAGCCAACCACTCTTGGAAGAGAAGACATCAAGTGCAAGAGCCTACGGTTCGGTGAATCTCTCCGGTGCAAAAGCGAGGAAGACGAACGAGTTTCCTACATCATTTGGAGCCCCTTCCGTGTTCCAAAGGAGAGCGATCATTTCCTAGTGGATCCAATATCTCGGATCGTCGATTCCGAGAGGGGTAACGAAATTCTACTCAAGAGATCTCCATTCTTAGATCGTTTTTGTGGTGAACGATTTTAGCGTGATTTCTCGAAGCAAGTAAAATTTCTCGCGGTGTTTTCTTTGGTAGATTTGTATTTTTCGTTTGATTTTCCGGATACTATCGAAAGGATTGGCGAACCTTGTTATTTTCTTGTTGGGGAAAGATCAACCGTTTGCGAATCGGGATTTGTTTTGGTGGATCTTTCTTTGGTACAACAACGCTCGTACGGACGCAGATATTCGTCCTTTTAGCTTGATCGGATCTTGGCCTATAGCCGTGATACAATCTCTAGCGGGTTGGCTATCCGCACGTTAGCGCGAGAAATAAATAGAATAATTGTGCTGCTGCGTTTAGTTATTATGCGGAATCGAGAGAGTGTATTGTGTCGTGATTATCCTAGACGTCACCCGTGTAGGCTCGTAGGAACGTGCTACATCAAATTTGGTATCAAAGCTAGGTTGTGCTGAGTTCTATCTCGAAACCATCCTTACTCTCAGATCTGTAGGTTATCTGTCCTCTAGTTGGTGCGTTCGTTAGCACGGTCAAAATCTAAAATTTCCGGATTGGTCTGCATTTAGTAAAAATCTCGGAATTTAAAAACTTATCAAAAAAATCTGAAATTTTTCTGTAGCTTCCTGCACGTATTTCAAGCAACATTAAAACTGAAAATTTTTCGATTCGTCCTCGTTAGGTCGGCCTGAAAATTGGAAACGTCGTAATTTTGTCTAGTTGGTCTGCGAATAGCGGTCTAGAATTTATAACTTTTCTGCGAACTTCAAAAAAAAAATTCTGAATATTCTACTTAATCTTTTCAGTAAGAAAATTAAATATATATATATTAACTTACCTTAGTTATTAGGCGGAATAAAATTAAATTTCGTAAAATTTCTGGTCCCGTTGTTGTATGCCCACGAGGCGTGATACGGAATATCTCCCAACCGCTTCCACCATGGCCGACAACCATGATGACGATCACGCTCCTGCAACGATTGCGGAGCTTCGAGACGAGTTTAATGCTAAGTTCGATGCACTCACACAGTTAATACAAGTGTTAGCAGTCAATCAAGCGGCGCCTCGAAATCCCGTTGCAAACCAACGAGATGAGAGACCAAACCATCCCCGTCATCAGAATGATGAGCAAGCGCCTCGAGCTCCTCAGGAGTTCGATGTAACTAGAGCCGTGAAAATTGATCCACCGTCATACGATGGAATGGGTGAACCCCAAGTATTTTTAAACTGGATTATGGAGATCGAGTGTTACTTTGAGTGGAAGAATCTAACGGATGGTGAGAAGGTGCGAGTTGCACGGATGATGCTTTTGGGTAGAGCCAAAACATTCTGGTTGAACGAAGAGAGGCATTTAGGTACCGTGAATGGGGCACCCCAATTGGGTGGGCTGCCATGAAGGCACTTTTGTCTGACCAATATGTCCCTGCGTATCACAGAACTCAAATGTTCGACGAGTTAGCCACCCATCGTCAGGGTAGCAAATCGGTATCGGAGTATATGGGAACTCTGAAAGATATGATGGTGCGGTGTGACATACGGGAAATGCCCGAAGTTACATTATCTCGCTTTCGTAAGGGACTTAACCCAGACATCCAATGCAAGCTTTTGCGTTATGGTCATACGGACCTTAACATGACATTCAATGCTGCTTTAGACATAGAGAAGCACAACGCTTACAAGTCCAAGGGACGAGCATTCCAGAAGGGAAAATCCCTTTTAGGAGCCCCACCTTCGTCCTCCATGAGGGACAAAGGAAGATTTCGATCGACTGATTCGAATTCGGTAGTTATCACCGCTAGGAACACTAGGAATCCCACGGGCGAGAGAGTTCCGGTAGGACGGACTAATAAGACAAACGCCACGTGTTATTCTTGCGGGATCCAAGGACATTACTCTAGTGAGTGCCCCACTAAGAGTAAACCTCTAGCACTTTTAGAATCCACGTCTGATCCCGCCGAGATCGTCTATGAAGCCGGTACTGAGTCTGACGCCGAGCCGAGTGATATTGATGACGACTCTTTTATGATGGTTATGAGATGTATTCTGAATACACCACGTGCGACGGACGATTACAATAGGACAAATATCTTCTCGGTAAATTTTAAGAACGGTGACAAGTGGTGTAAGCTAATAATCGATAGCGGTAGTAGTATGAACGTCGTTTCGGAGAATGCCATCACTCGAATGCACTTAGTCACAGAGCCCCATCCACATCCGTATAAGATAGCCTGGGTAAACAAAACGTCTATCGCAGTTTCTAAACGATGCTTGGTACCGCTTACGGTGAAGAACTATGTCGATAAAGTGTGGTGCGATGTCATCCCTATGGATGTATGTCACGTTCTACTAGGACGTCCATGGCTTTATGATTATGACGTGACCCATTTTGGCAGAGCCAACACTTACGAGTTCAAGTTCAATGGTAAGACCATTGTTTTGAAACCCATACCACCTAAGGACCCGTCGATTGCTTCCAAGGACACAGTGGTGCCTGCGGAAAAGAAAACCATAAGTTTTATAAGTAGGAAGGAGTTAGAACGCGAGACCTTTCTAGATAGCGTCATTTATGCATTAGTATGCCTACAAGCTAAGGAAGATTCACCGTCTTTAGAGAACCTACCGTTATCTCTGCGCACGTTATTGGAAGAATATAAGGACGTCTATCCGGTAGATTTACCTTCCAAGTTGCCACCCATCAGGGACATTCAACACGAAATTGATTTCGTCCCGGGCTCATCCTTGCCTAATCAACCCCATTACCGACTTAATCCCTCCGCACATAATGAACTACAAATATTAATTTCCGATTTATTAGCAAAGGGATTTATCCGCCATAGTAAAAGCCCTTGTGCCGTCCCTGCCTTGTTGGTCCCGAAGAAAGATAAGTCTTGGAGGTTGTGTGTAGATTACCGGGCCATCAATAAAATAACTGTCAAGTATAGGTTTCCCATTCCCCGTTTGGATGATCTATTGGATATGTTATCCGGTGCCACCGTGTTCTCAAAATTGGATTTAAAGAGTGGTTATCACCAAATAAGGATTTGGGAGGGAGACGAATGGAAAACGGCCTTTAAATCTAAGGACGGGTTTTACGAGTGGTTAGTGCTAGGAGAGGGACTCACCAACGGACCTAGTACTTTCTCACGATTAATGACTCAAGTATTTAAGCCATACATGGGAAAATTTGTCATAGTCTATTTCGATGATATTTTGGTGTTTAGTATTTCGCCGATCGATCATGAAACTCATTTGCGAACAATCCTTACTACATTGCGCCAAGAGAACTTATTCATTAATTTTAAGAAGTGCGCGTTCGGTGTGACTTCCGTGGAATTTTTAGGATACATAGTGAGTGCCGAGGGTATACATGTTGACCCTAAGAAGGTCCAAGTGATTAAAGAATGGCCGGAACCACAAAATATTAGGGAGGTTAGGAGTTTTCATGGATTGGCCACGTTTTATCGACGATTCATTCGCAATTTTAGTAGTATCATGGCACCAATAACTGAATGTATGAAGAAGGGTGATTTTAAATGGACCAAATCGGCCACTAGCGCGTTCCAAATGATTAAGGATCGGATGTCTGAAGCCCCCCTACTACGGTTGCCGGATTTTAATAAAGTGTTTGAACTATCATGCGACGCTTCGGGGATAGGAATTGGAGGAGTGTTAAGCCAAGAGGGACATCCGGTTGGGTACTTTAGCGAGAAACTTGCGGGCCCAAAATTAAATTATTCCAATTATGATCGTGAGTTTTATGCCGTAATACGTTGTCTCCAACATTGGCGACACTACCTTATATCGAAAGAATTTGTAATCCTCTCGGATTATGAAGCGCTAAATTTTGTAAACTCTCAAAATAAAATCAGCCCTCGGCACGCCAAATGGGTCTCCTATCTTCAGGAGTACACATTCATTATTAAGCACCTTAAGGGTACGTTAAATCGAGTGGCGGACGCCCTTAGTCGTGTCACTCTATTATTATCTAAAATGGAGGTGACGGTAATAGGATTTGAACGCATTAAAGACGAGTACGTCCTATGCCCGGATTTTAAGGATATTTATTTAGCCGCTCAGGAACAGGCTCCCTCTACTATTTCGGCATACTACATTCGTGACGGTTATTTATTTAGGCATACGCAATTGTGTATTCCCCGCTCTTCACTACGCCATTTCATTGTATGGGAGCTACATAGTGGAGGGCTAGGGGGACATTTCGGCCGGGATAAAACGATAACACTAGTGGAAGATAAATTCTTTTGGCCGGGGCTTAAGCCAATGATTAATAAGATCGTTGGGAGTTGCCGTGTGTGTCAGTTAGCAAAAGGAAACAAGACCAACGCGGGTCTTTATACACCTCTTCCTATTCCGTCTGTTCCTTGGGAGGACGTTAGTATGGACTTTATTTTGGGCCTACCTATGACATTTCGGCGACACGATTCCATCCTTGTCGTCGTCGATAGATTTTCTAAAATGGCATATTTTATCGCTAGTCACAATACCAACGATGCATCCCATGTTGCTAAGTTGTATTTCAAAGAGGTCGTGGCGCATCGGGGCGTTCCCAAAACGATAGTGTCTGATAGGGACGTCAAATTCACTAGTTACTTCTGGAAGACGCTTTGGAAGCTAATGGGTACAAAACTTATGTTTTCGTCGGCCTATCATCCCCAAACGGATGGGCAAACGGAAGTGGTCAATCGAAGTTTGGGTGGATTACTTCGTTGTTTAGTAGGCGATCATAAAGGTACGTGTGACCTTATTCTTCCTCATGCTCAAATAGCTTACAATAATTCACGGAATAGGTCCACCGGTTTGTCTCCGAATGAGATTGTACATGGTTATAAGGCACCCGTGCCTCTTGATTTAGTGCCGCTACCCCCATCTTTTAAAACTAGTCATTTTGCCCAGGATTTTGCCTCGCACGTTCACAATCTCCATAAGCAAATTAGCGAGACGCTAGCTAAACAATATGCTATTTATCAATCGAATGCTAACGAAAATAGGCGAGCGGTCTACTTGAATATTGGTGATTTGGTAATGGTTCGTCTAACCCCTGAACGGATGCCTTCGGGCACTATAAAGAAATTAGCAAATAGGAGAGCCGGTCCTTTTCGAGTGTTAAAGAAGTTGGGCGAAAACGCATATTTATTACAGTTACCCGCTGAGTGGGGAATCTCCCCTGTTTTTAACGTTTCGGATTTAACGCTTTATGTCGCTTCACCACCTGAACTTTCTGCCTCTCCGTTTAATATTTCCACTACAACTTCTAATTGGGTGGGTAGTGAGATTGTTTCTGGATCGCCCTCTCCTACGGACTCTACGGGAGATAAGCCACCTGTTGATGATGAAGCTTCTTTTTCTTCTTTGCCTAACGCATTTCCGAGGTTTTCCCGGACCGTTTTCTTGCCTGACAGGATTTTGCAGGATGCTGTGTTTCCAACTCCCGACGGTGATGTTCACAGGTTCTTGATTCGATGGAATGGCCGTCCTGCATCGGACGACTCTTGGCTCTCCGCGTCGGAGGTGAAGCTACTTGATGCGGATCTCTTTCGCCGTTATGTTCCAGCCCACTCATCGGTGATGAGTTCTTTCGAGCGGGGGAGGATTGATGGCGACAGCCACCATGACGGCCAACTTGAAGACGAAGATGACGGACATGGCGCACTGGTTGATCATGGAGTTGCGACGGAAGATGATGATGACGGCCCACCGGCTAAAGACATGCGGCGCCGTGGCGGCCACGGCTACAATCTTCGTCCACGCCGCAAGAATTAATTATTATTTTTATGTTTGCTAAGTTATGACTTAAGTTAATTATGACTTGCATTTTATTATTTTATTTTGAACTATTGGTGTGCATTTAGCACTATGTTTGGTGTGCTATTAGCACTTGTGTTGTAAGGCCTATATAAGGCCAAGACTTTAATTAAAATCTAGATTATTATTTTGCTTGAAATTTTGCCTAAACCTAATCTCTTCTACTCTCCTCTTCCCCTCATCTTGCCGCCGCCCCCCTTGGGTCTTCTCCAAGATTCGGCCCCCCTCTCTCTCCCTCTCTCTCTCTCTCTCTCTCTCTCTCTCTCTCTCCAACTCTCTTTTCCGTTTCCTCTTCTCCCTCCTCATACCTATCCTCCCCACGAAATCTTCTTCAACTAATCCCCTCTAGCCAACCACTCTTGGAAGAGAAGACATCAAGTGCAAGAGCCTACGGTTCGGTGAATCTCTCCGGTGCAAAAGCGAGGAAGACGAACGAGTTTCCTACATCATTTGGAGCCCCTTCCGTGTTCCAAAGGAGAGCGATCATTTCCTAGTGGATCCAATATCTCGGATCTACGATTCCGAGAGGGGTAACGAAATTCTACTCAAGAGATCTCCTTTCTTAGATCGTTTTTGTGGTGGACGATTTTAGCGTGATTTCTCGAAGCAAGTAAAATTTCTCGCGGTGTTTTCTTTGGTAGATTTGTATTTTTCGTTTGATTTTCCGGATACTATCGAAAGGATTGGCGAACCTTGTTATTTTCTTGTTGGGGAAAGATCAACCGTTTGCGAATCGGGATTTGTTTTGGTGGATCTTTCTTTGGTACAACAACGCTCGTACGGACGCAAATATTCGTCCTTTTAGCTTGATCGGATCTTGTCCTATAGCCGTGATACGATCTCTAGCGGGTTGGCTATCCGCACGTTAGCGCGAGAAATAAATAGAATAATTGTGCTGCTGCGTTTAGTTATTGTGCGGAATCGAGAGAGTGTATTGTGTCGTGATTATCCTAGACGTCACCCGTGTAGGCTCGTAGGAACGTGCTACATCAGGTGGGTACTTCCGCCTCCAATTGGATTGGGAGGGCGTTGAGTTCCCCCGTCTCCAGGTAAGCAAGCCACCTAGGACGCGGGTGGGTACTTCCGCCTCCAATTGGATTGGGAGGGCGTTGAGTTCCCCCGTCTCCAGGTAAGCAAGCCACCTAGGACGCGGGTGGGTACTTCCGCCTCCAATTGGATTGGGAGGGCGTTGAGTTCCCCCGTCTCCAGGTAAGCAAGCCACCTAGGACGCGGGTGGGTACTTACGCCTCCAATTGGATTGGGAGGGCGTTGAGTTCCCCCGTCTCCAGGTAAGCAAGCCATCTTGGACACGGGTGGGTACTTCCGCCTCCAATTGGATTGGGAGGGCGTTGAGTTCCCCCGTCTCCAGGTAAGCAAGGCACCTAGGACGCGAAGGTGTGTTCTGCCTCAAATATCTAAGGTCCTTGACCAGGGATCATTCGCCGGGCTCAGTCATGTCAGCAGGCGGTGAGGCTGGTCGGACCGACTAGTCATTCGGTGATTGGTTCAACAAGGCATCAAAAGAAAAAAAAGAACAAGCTAAGAGATTCACTAGAACAATAGCTGGTTCGGTAGCAACGCATATTACATAAACCGTTACTTCACCCCCACTGATATATGCAGGATGAAAAGAAGAATACATGCAAGGGGTACATGGTTCATATAAGAAACAGCAAGAGAGGAGGGCCCCCTGACAACCATAACATTCAGGGGGAATAACCATCGCCGCCAAGAGACAGGTCAAGGTCGTTCAGGAGAAGGGAGGAACTCGTGCAGGACGTCGTCGGCGGGGACCCCCCTCCAGCTGTCCCGGAGAGCACCCGCCCCATGAAGGCGGTTCACCAGGGTTTGGGCCGTTGACGTCACGATCTTCCTCCGAGCACTCTCTGCTTCAGCCGGGCAAGGTGGGGGGGACGTCGATGACTTCGGAGGTCCACCTCTTTCTCTCCCTGCCTCCTTTAGCTGTCTTCGAGCCTCAGCAAGCTGAGCCTTTAAGTCGTGCACCCCCTCGTCCGACTCCTCGCACCGTCTCCTAAGTGAGTTGGCAGCGCTGGGTTCCTGCAGGTCGGCAAAACAGTAGGGTTAAAACCCGTGCAGGTAGAGGGGTCGAGAAAAGAAAAGCCACCAACATAAACACGAACCAAAGCTCCAAGCTCTATTGGGTCGGTTTGGCCTTTCTCGAAAAGAGCCTTAAAGCGGGCCCTGAAGTCTCGGGGTGGATCCATCCTACTCGAGTGGGGAGAGTAGGGGGAGCTCTCAGGGATGGTGCTCTCCTCGCCTCCCCCCCGGGTTTTTATAGCCATCGAGCGGGGCCCCCAAAGATTCTCCCCAAAACTCCACCTACTCGTCAAATAGGTGGGTTGGACATTCTTTCCGAGCTTGAGACGACCGAGCTTGAGACAAGCTCGAAAAGAGCAGGGATCGTGTACAACCCTCATATTTGTCGAGCTGGTTTAGTTATGTAAGATCTCTTTTTCCAAAACTCGATCGGGTACTCGAAAACTCGAACCTCTCCCGCATCGCACGGTTGAGGTGGATCTTCGCCCAGAATCGCTGCCTCGCGGTGTCGCCAACACTCGTGTTGACCAACACCGCTTAGCACCAACCCTGCCGGCTATACGATCATAAGTAAAATATGCCAAAGAAGTAAGAACAGAAGAAAAGGCATGCCCACAGTGTCACAACATCATATATATATAATGAAAACAGCAGTCCAAAAGAGAAGTACAAGCAAAAAGGGACTTATGCCCGATACATAACCAAAATACTGTACTATCTCTCTCTCACTACAACATGCGGAAGACTACATCAAAACTCTCAAAAGTGCGGAAGACTAGCTATCTAATCATCAACCTGTGGCGTCGTGGTAGTGCGTTGCATCTGCTGCTCAGGTCCTGCCATCTCGTCCTGCTGCGCGCGGAACAATTCCATCTCCTCGGACTCCTGCGGTCACACCGACCGTTAGTCATAAAGACTAAGCCGTTTTGTCCTCGCCTCCCCCCACGACTCCTAGGCACCGAGCGGGAGGAAGAAGCGGAGGACAAACAAGGGGTAAACAAGAAGGTGGTGGCATGACATTACTCTAGCAGGTATAAGTAAAGCAGTAAAATCTAGCTAGCAGTATAGTGCAGGTATAAGGCAGTAATGTAGAGCAATGAAGTAAGCAGTAAATGGAAAGAAAAGCAGTGCAGTAAGTAAATCTAAACTACCATCACAGATTCGTACCTTAACTTATATGAACGCCCATACGACATATAAGTTAAGATGCCCAGGAAACCCATCATATAAAAGAGCCCATACTAATTTATATGATGGGGGTATGCTATGTGTATGTTATGTTATGCTATGGTTATGATGTTTTAATGAATTTATGCAATGTGACTCACTCACACGACTCTATGCGCACAGACCTTTATAGTTCCCAATTTGTTTGAAAGGAAGCCAACCTTTCGGGTACCGACCGTCGTGGCTCACGGTGGCAGTGGATCGGGCACTCCACATCCTAGGCGGGTATGGTCACTACCAAGCCTAGACCTCATGTACGCCTCAACGCTAATAACACAACAGCAGAGCTCCTGCGTACTCTTGCTGGAATCCACCAGACTTTAAGGTCGGGGTGGGTTATTAGGGATTGTCCTCCAGACCGCGGTATTCAAACTTACCGGCCCTCTAAACCTCACCCTCACCTGAGTCAACGTACTACCGTCGGTGACACGACTAGCCTAGTACCGAAGACTCGCCACTATTTGAATAAGTAATAGGTGTTAACCTATCCACCCGAGCTTCCAGCTCAGGGACTAACACACCAGCTGATCCAACCCACCTCCTTCACTGAGGGGATCCATACCAGACTGCATATCCACTTGGCTACTCTTGCCTACAATTTAGTTCGTGTTATATTTAGAGTGAATCTTGGACTTCCCGCAGTGTACTCCGTAAGGGGCCCCTAACGGTACTACAGATCAATGGCTCAACCCCACAATCCTCTTCAAGATAATTATTTTAGTTGATGGATAACACTTGGTTCACCCTTAATCATTTCATATAGTAAAGTGATTTAGCTCATCCTCCCGTCCCACTCAATTGGGTTGGACGTACCTCCTTTCCTTCTACAATGACCTCAGCACAACCTCACAACTATCCCTAGAATTGACCCTCCTTGAATCCTGGTGGGCTATATCTCATTTACTGATTGGGTATAACACCTACCCACTACTTAGGGATCTAAATTGTCAAAAACTCCAAATTCTGTTTTTACTAAATGCAGTCCACCAAATTCAGTTTTTACTAAACGCAGTCCACCAATTTGAACTATCCCTCAACCCCCATAAGGGAATTCCTCTAAAAACTCATCTCCAGGGTCTGGTATAATTATCCTAGACTACTACTGACCTTAATAAGGTATTGTCCAGTTTCCATAATTTTCCATATTAATTTGGTATTTATTTTAATTCAAATAGTTAAGGACTTAAGCCAAATTACACATGAACAACCCTCAAAATGATTCCTCATGTTACATGAAAATTATCAGTAAGTTAATATCCCAAATAAAGGTGGTTCACTGATTATCATGACCCTAGGATGTCATTTGGCCTACCATAACATCATAATTGTATAATTACCAAAATGCCAGTATAATTAGGAAAAATAGTAATTTCACTTCTGAAAATTCTACAGAAATTACCCAAAGTTCATATGGGGACCTAGAGTCCTCTGCCAAAAGAATGTGTCATTACCAAGTGATTTGACATTTTAAAAAGATTAAATACTCAAGTGATGTAAATCTCAATTCCTACATGGAGTATGTGAAATACAATTTCAATAGCTTCCAAACAATTATCATGGGTATATAATATCATTTAATGACAGTTAACCAAATATCACATTTTTGCCCCATGATTTGATATTTTAAAAAGATTAAATACTCAAGTGTTGTAAATCTCAATTCCTACATGGAGTATGTGAAATACAATTCCAATTGCTTCCAAACAATTATCATGGGTATATAATATCATTTAATGACAGTTAACCAAATATCACATTTTTGCCCCATGATTTGATATTTTAAAAAGATTAAATACTCAAGTGTTGTAAATCTCAATTTCTACATGAAGTATATGAAATACAATTCCAATAGGTTCCAAACAATTATCATGGGTATATAATATCATTGGATGACAGTTAACCAAATATCACATTTTTCCCCATGATTTGGTATTTTAAAAAGATTAAATACTCAAGTGTTGTAAATCTCAATTTCTACATGAAGTATGTGAAATACAATTCCAATAGGTTCCAAACAATTATCATGGGTATATAATATCATTGGATGACAGTTAATTAAATATCACAATTTTGCCCCATGATTTGATATTTTTCAAAATTAAATTCACCTAAGCTAGCAAGTACTTAAAATTTCCTACACAAGGAATAACACCTCAATAAATTACAACAAAATTACTATAGTACAATTTCATCCCTAATCAGCCACTGATGGAGTTTCCACACCATACAAGGTCCTATGACCATGCATTTCAATTTATTAAGGAAAAGGGGTGGCTATTTCATTTATTAGGTAGAAAATACTTAAATGCCTCTAAAATTCCCATTTAAATTTCCTAAGACATTTTATGCCCCCACAAACATATCCACAAAGTCTTAAGCCATGGAAAGAACATTTGATCCTAGGTTCCTCTCAAACCCCACCTTGCACCCTTAAGGGTTCACCCTTAGGGTTTTAGGTCACACCACCCTAATGGCTCCAAATGGACCATTAGGGTGAGCCTTAAGCATTTTCATGTCCATACCAACATATCCAACAGATAGGAGGAGGCTAACACACTCAACTCCTCAAATTGATGCAAACCCTACCTTGACCCTTAAAGGTCCTCATTAGGGTTTCAAATTTACCATAGCAAATCAACTCCAAATGGAGTGAAATTTTAGGCAGGCACCAAAAAATCAACTTAATTTAAATATTCTAGTTACCATATAAACCCTAGGTAAAAGTGTCCACCAAGGGCTGCCCTTTTGGCAGGGGGTGCCCCTATGGCATACTTAGCCATGGTTAAAAGCACAGCTCCTAATGATGAAGGGTTTGACCTAGGTAATTTTTCTAATAGACTGACCTAGTGTAGGACCAGACCTAGTAAAACAGCTCCCTAAGGAGCTGTATGTCACCAAATGACCTAAACTTAAGGCCAAATGAAAGATAGGACCAAGGCCTACAACTTTCATGTTGGGCACTTTTTCTAGTTCAGCCCTTAAGAGGCCCTAATTTCTGTTTGAAGATGACTGAATAATTGAGGCAGAATATCAAATAGAGGGAATTAATTAAATGCAAGAAAAGGAGATCAGCACGGATCTTAAAGCACATCCAACCCCCTTCCTTCATCTTCTTCCTTCAGCCGACGGCTGGGATCGAACCGACCTGGGCCATCTTCCTTCCTCCTTTCCCGGCCACCTGGTGGGCACCACGGCCGGCCACCACCTCCACCACCTTCGTGGTGGTCGGGGCTACGACTCCCGGCGACATGGCGGCCGGAGGAGGCGTTTCCACGCGGTTCTGGGTGTCGCGAATCGAGCCGAAATCCATGGATTTCGGAAATGGATCCGGGCTCAATTGAGCCCTATCCTTCAGCATTAAGAGATGGGAAGCTAGCATGAGGGGAGGGGAGGAGAAACGGACCCTTGTTGGCGCGTGGCGGCGGCTCCGGCGGCGGCTGGCCATGGAAGTGTTCAGCTCCGGCAATCCTGCCCCCGATCCCGATTCTCCAGCTACAGCTCTGCTCCAAGGCTCGTTCCCGTCTGCTTTCTCCCTTCTGAAGCTGATGGAGTGGTCGAAATGAAGTGGGGAGGCCTCTACATGCTGTTTTGAACCTTGGCCTCCCGGAATCTCCCATGGCTGCCACCCTCCTGCACCAGCTGGTCCATTGCTTCCACCTGGGTCAAGCTCAGACCCACAACAATCAGGGGTGGGTCCAAGACTGATTGGGGAGGAGTGTAGAGGGGGGAATTGCTTTATGCTTTAAACTTTATGCTTTTTGATTAACCTTTTGGTCCCCCCTCCATTTGATTAATCAAGCCATAGTTTAGGGTTCAGTCCAAGGCTGATATGGCTTGACTTAGGTCCATGGGTAGGGTTAATTGATTGGTGTTGGGGTCACATTCAATTTAAGCTTGGAATTCACTTTAAAGGGCAAGGTTGACCATGGTTGACTTTGGTCAACCAAGGTGGGTGGGTTGACCCCACTTGGGGGTCATGGGTCCCTTAACATCACCCAACATAGGTTGGTCCATGGTGGGGCTCCAATTGGTTCAATTTAATCAAAGGGTGTAGATTTGACCAAAATTGGGTAAAGTTTGACTTTGGTCAATTGGGGTCAATTGGTCCCACCATGATGGGGCTTTTTGGTCCATTGGGTTCCTTAAGGTGTTTAGAGTGTGGTGGTAAGGTCAATTTGAACATTTGAGGGTCAATTGAACCCTAATTGACTTGGTTTGGTTAATGTTGACCTAATGTTGACTTTGGTCAATTTCATGCAATTGGGTCCCACCCAAGTGCAATTCTCAAGGCAATGGTCTCCCTTAGTGGTTAGGATGGTATGGGGGAGGTCAATTTGGTGAATTGAGGGTCAATTGGCCTAAGGGAGTGGTGTTGGGCTATGTTGATTTTGTGTCCTTGGTGTGCACTTAGCACACTCCACTTGGCCCAAGGGCCTTAGTGGCCATTCTGCACACCACCCATGCCCGAACACCATCTAGGGGTCTAGAAGGATTGATGATGTTACAGGTTAACCTAGACTCAGCAGAATCGAGGCGGTTAAGGGGAATAGCCGTTCACAAGCGACCGGACGAGTGGGGGGATCCCCCACTCGCCGGGCTCTTTAGGCGAGTGGGAAGGGCACCACTCGCCCGACCACGGGCAAGTGTAACACTCGCCCGGCCTTGGGCGAATGCAGCACTCGCCCGGCCTTGGGCGAGTGCAGAGCTCGCCCGGCCTTGGGCGAGTGCAGCGCTCGCCCGGCCGGCCTTGGGCGAGTGCAGCGCCCGGCCGGCCTTGGGCGAGTGCAGCGCCCGACCGGCCTTGGGCGAGTGCAGCGCCCGACCGGCCTTGGGCGAGTGCAGCGCCCGCCCGGCCTTGGGCGAGTGCAGCGCCCGGCCGGCCTTGGGCGAGTGCAGCGCCCGCCCGGCCTTGGGCGAGTGCAGCGCCCGCCCGGCCTTGGGCGAGTGCAGCGCCCTCCGACCTTGGGCGAGTGCAGCGCCCGCCCGGCCTTGGTCGAGTGCAGCGCCCGCCCGGCCTTGGTCGAGTGCAGCGCCCGCCCGGCCCTGGGCGGGTGGAGCGCCCGCCCGGCCTTGGGCGGGTGCAGCACTCGCCCGACCACGGGCGCGTGGGCACTCGCCCGACCCCTATCTTCCGGAGAATTTTGGCTATCCGTAGTCCGATTTTGGCTATTCGCAGTCCGTTTTTGGGAAAGTTTATAAATAGACCCTCATGGGCACCTTGAGAAGGGTTGGTCTCTACCCCCTCCTTCACGCGTGAGCAAGCACTACCCCTCCCCTCCCCTTAACGTTGAAGGTGGTCGGTGAGGTGATCCTTAGTGCCCTCCAAGGTGCCCAGGCTCAGCATTGGCTTGGGAGGGGAAGTTCTGAGTGAGCTTCCGGGTGTGTGGTGGGACCTCTACGATGCAGCTTCAGGGGTTCGTCTATAGACTCCAGCAATCGTCAAGGGCAAGTCCCTCAGTTCCTAGTGATCGGTCAAGGGTCTTAGCTTAGGTCAAATAAGAGTTAGCCGCATCCCCCTTTCGAACGCTGAAACCGAGTTACTGGTTTCAACAATATAGTTGAATTTGGTTGATCGGCACCGGGCCTTGTGGTTTTTTACCCTTTCCGGGTTTTCCACGTTAAAGTCTTCTTGTCATATGTCTCACTTTACTTTAACTGATTGCGCGCTCGGCTCACTCTAGAGCTAAGGCAGTTCAATTTGATCGGTCTAACGAGAGCGTCGAGCGACCCGCAATAGGGAGAAATCAAAAATGAAAAAGAAGAACGCATACCTTGCATAGGAAGAAGCACTAGAAATGCAGCACGAGCTTCTGTCTCTTCCAAAGCAGCGACGCCTGCCCCAAACAGGAAATCTTGGCAAAAATCGTGAGGAAGATGAAAACGATTCCCGGGTATATTAGCGAAAATCGCAAGGCCCGACCTAAAATCGCACAGAAGAAGCGATTCCTTCTCTCTTCCGAAGAAGCAGCGAGCGTCGTTCATGTAGGTAGAAGCGATGAGCGCCGTTCGCATAGGTAGAAGCAGCAAGCAATATGGTTTTGTCTAAAATAACTCATTTTAAAAGGACGTTATTAGCAAATTTACATTATTAACAAATCATGATTATTAGCAAATCATCTATTTTGAAAATAAATATTAATAAGAAATTTTTTTATTAGCAAACCATCAAAATAAATAAATAATAAATAAAATTTTCTAGCATTGTTGTTGATGTGCACCCGTCAAGATGATATGGGATGCGGTCCCGCGAAACATATCCGTACGGGTACCGTTAAGCACGCAAGCGCCGCAAGTTGCGTGAAAGTCAAAAAATGCCGCACGGAAAGCGTCGCACCTCAATCTCCAAGGCAAGAGGGCGCGACGGCTACGCCGAGCCGGAGAGGCGCGATATTCGCCACGCCAAACAAGCGCGACACTCGCCGCGCCGAGAAGGCGCGACATTCGCCGCACCGAAGAGACGTGGCATTTGCCGTGCCGAAAAGCGCGCCACCTGTAGCGCCTAAAAGGCGCGCCACCTGTAGCGCCTAAAAGGCGCGCCACTGCCGCACCTAAAAGGCGCGGCACTGCCGCACCTAAAAGGCGCGGCACTGCCGCACCTAAAAGGCGCGGCACTGCCGCACCTAAGAGGGGGTGCGGCATTGCCGCACCCCCAGCCAATTGATTGGCGCTGACCAAGTGAAATGGGCGCTGACTTGGTCAGCACTCCCCAAATGGGGAGTGGGGAAGAGTGCCCCACTCCCCAAATGGGACGTGAACCATGTTCACGTCACTTCAACTCCCCAATTGGGGAGTTGGGTGCATTCAGCACTTCCCCAGTTGGGGAATGCCGAACCCCCCCCCCCCCCCCCCCCCCCCCCCCCCCCCAACTGGGAGTGCTCCCGTCCGCGCGGGCAGCGTTGCGTGGCCAAGGTCGTACGACCGCCTCGGTCTCGAGGATTTCTCACGGCCTCCTCCTCGCGTCTCGGCCCTGAGCGATCCCCAAAAGGGGGGGGGGGGGGTGTTGTCCTTTGTACTGCGCGGTCACAGCACCTCCTAAATCAACAATCACGGCACGGGCGGAGCGGCCCCAAGTGCACGCTATGCGTCGAACACCCTCGCACTCACGCACGCTCAGAACGCCTCCTAGCGCGTTCAAAGCGCTTCCACGTTCGTTGCGCGCTCAGAACGCTTCTGAGCGCGTTCAAAACGCCTCCGCGCTCAAGCGCGCTCAGAACGCCTCCAAACGCGTTCAAAGCGCTTCCATGTTCGTTACGCGCTCAGAACGCTTCTGAGCGCGCTCGAAGTCCGCTCACATTTCCGTCTCGCTCACATTTTGTCTTTCCGACTCGCTCACATTTCCGACTCGCTCACTTTTCCGTCTCGACTCACTTTTTGTATTTTCAGTTTCTCACTTTTCAGGAACAGCTTGTCGCCTTTCCTCGAAGGGCAAGATGGTCATTTACGAGAAATGGTGATCCGTGTGCTCCGAACCGGAAAATATGATTCGTCCTCCCAGGTGGTTATGGTGGTTACTATGGCAAAATTACCGGGCTACCCCGGGCCAAAGCTATAAAAGGAGCCCCAGGGATTCATTTCAAAGGATCCGGCCTGAATGCTCAGAGAGAGCTCCTTGCAGACTTCCACGGATTTCTCGTTCGGCGCTTGAAGATCTCCTTCGCGGACTTGAAGTTTTCCGTCTTCACGAAAGCGGACAAGGCTTTCTCACTTTCGTCTCCACGAAATCGGACAAGATTTTCTCACTTTCGTCTCCACGAAAGCAGACAATGTTTTCTCACTTTCGTTCTCTACCGTTCTCAGAAGGAAAAGACTTAGTTTTTTCTGAGAGGTGGCATGTCGCCCTCGGAAAGCTCTCTCTCTCTCTCTCTCTCTCTCTCTCTCTCTCTCTCTCTCTCTCTCTCTCTCTCTCTCTCTCTGATGTTGTAACGAGCAGCGGCCTGTCGCGCTCGACTTCTAAATCTCTAATTGTAACCCCCCAGAAGATAGTTGAAGTTTGGTCGGCACAGTTCCGGCCACGTGGTTTTTTACCCTTTTCGGGTTTTCCACGCTAAAAAGCTCAGGTGTAATCAACGAATCTCAAATTGACTGTTTGCGCGCTCGGTTCGCTCCCGAGCTAAGATGGTTCAAGTAAACCGGTCTACGAAGAGCCATATGCGACCCGCAACAGTTGTTGAATTTTCGAGCATTGTTAAGCGACATCTTCCCCAAAAAATATTATTTAAAGTCTACTGTTTCTTTTCATTATCCAAAAAAATACTGTCTTCGTAATAAATTAACCGTTCTTTATTACCTCAAAAACAACCAGTAATAAATTAACTGTAATTTATTACCTAAAAACAAACATGTTTTCTATGTAATTTGCTGGATAGCCTGAGGTTTCCCACAAATTCATGCTGTACAGATTTGGTTTTAAGATAGGCATGGTTTGAGGTAGCCGGAGTTGTGCACGGGGTCGAAGAAGAGAGGCGTCGTCGTCGAACAAGTAACCGGCGACGAAGAAGGGAGCGGCGGCACAAGCAGGTGAGGTAAACCCAAAAACGCAGGGATTGACAGGAGTGGGGTGTTTTCACGAAGGAGAAGAAAAGAGAGCGAGGATTGGAAAAAAAAGACCAAATGTTATTGACCTGTTTTTATTTTGTTGCTACTAGTGAAACCCGTTTTGCTATTAACAACGTAATTAGAAAATTACTATTATTTTTATAAAATGGTTTTATACCTTATCCTCAAAAATGTAATCTATTAGGGTCCGTTCGTTTGCACAGAATTGGAGACTTGGAATTGGAATTCGACGACGAATTCCAATTACGCTGTTCGGTTCTTAGGTAGCTTTAATAATTAGAATTTGAGTTGAATATCATGAAATTGATTTTAGCTTAGACACAAAATCTAACTGGACATATTGGAATTGGACGAGTCTGACTCGCTCAATTTACTCCCGATTAAAAAAAGAGCAACGACTCCTTAACTGCGCTTCACGTTCCTCCTCGACATTCTGATTCGCTTGGGCTCCTCCTCTACTTTCCAGCAGCGGCTCGCGATTTTCCGATGATCCAGCAGTGCCACACATATTTTCGCCAAGACGCGCGTTTTTTTCTTGCGACACGCGTTTTTCGCCCGGGCGCGGGTTTTTCGCACGGGCGTACAATTTTCGCCCGAGCGCGCGTTTTTCACCCGGACCCCCATTTTTCGCCCGAGCGGACCTCAGCCCGGGCATGCATTTTTCGCTTGAGCGTGCATTTTTCGGTCGAGCACACGTTTTTTCGACCCAACACACTTTTTTTGCCCGGGCGCGCTTTTTTTGCTCGGGCGTGCCTTTTTCCCCCGGGCGCGCTTTTTCGCCCGGGCACTCGTTTTCTGCCCGAGAGCGCGTTTTTCGCCCGGTCGCACGTTTTTTTCGCCAGGGCGGGTATTTTTCTCCCGGACGCGCGTTTTTTGCCCGTGCATTCGTTTTTTGCCCGGGCGCGCATTTTTTGACGGGCCCCCATTTTTCGCCCGGGCGTGCAGTTTTTTGCCCGAGCACGCGTTTTTCGCCCAGGCGGCAGTTTTTCGCTGGGGCACGCGTTTTTCGCCCGGGGGCGCGTTTTTTCTCCCCGCGCGCATTTTATCGCCCGGGCGTGCCTTTTTTCGCCTGGGCGCGCTTTTTTCGCCCGGACGAGCATTTTTCGACTGGCTGCGTTTTTCTTCGCTCGGGCGGTCGTTTTTCGCTTGGGCGTGCATATTGTCGACCGGACACCCGTATTTCACCCTGCCACGCGTTTTTCACCCTAGCGTGCGTTTTTTGCTTTCGGGCGCGTTTTTCGCTGGGGGTGCGTTTTGTGCCTGGACGCGAGTTTTTTGCCATGACGCGTTTTTGCGCCCGAGCGTGTGTTTTTTGTCCGGGCAAGCGTTTTGTGCCCGGACGCGCATTTTTTTCAGCAGACGCATTTTTTATTATATATGTAAAAATGTTAGTTTTTTCGTAATATTTTTCAATTTTATATTAAATTTTATTTAATAAACGAATAAAAGAATGATCAATTTCACAATATTCAACAATATTGTTTATTAGGCGAACACTGGAATTAGAATTAGACAAATTTCAATTATGAATATTGAATCTCAATATCGAATCCCAATATCGAATCTCAATATATACAGACAAATGCTTTCTCTAATTGCTGTACTTTATTCATGATTATGATAAATATAATATTGTCTTCAATGTTTTTTTTTTTTGACAATGTTCAAAATAACTATACTTATAATCTATAGCAGCTTAACTATAGTACTTATTTATCTATACTATATTATAAGAGAAAAACTCGGTTTGATGAAACCGCAAGTAATAAGCATAAACCTAGCTTTATGTATTCGCCGGAGAGATCCAAATGATGCATGTGATCTAGATAATCTAGATAACTATGTAATATCATTAAACATTTTCATATCTAGTACAACTCCTTTAGCTTGCATACACAATACAATGTTAATACAACCAAATTACAAATATATAGGTACTAAACCGTGATTAACTCGCTACATTACTAAGCTCATCTTGATCAAAGACCCAAATGATGCATGTGATCGTGAACGGTGAGAGTTGTAGGTGCAAGAAACTGCTGTAATTAACTCGCTACATTACTAAACCGTAATTAACTCGCTACATTCCTAAGCCCATCTTGGTCAAAGACCCAAATGATGCATGTGATCGTGAACGGTGGGAGTTGTAGGTGCAAGAAACTGCTGTGGAATAGCTCCCTTAAACGAAAAATTGGTGGCTTCGTCTATTCCGCTAGGTTCGAATACATGAAATATTCCACCGGCAACTGGGTACCACCTAAACTCAGCTACCAATAAATATGGCCCACGGTACGGTGAAGAGGAGGCATCCAGGAAACCCCAAGCTTACTCGCCGACAGACTACATGCCCACCAGCCTCTTCCCCGAACTCATCCCGACATTGGTTTCCGATGAGGACTTCATATACATTCCTGGTGTGCGGTGGGACCTCCATGCTGTAACACATGAATCATATTTGTGGGCAATGTGAATCCTCAATATTTCCTTGGTTTGTTACATGTTTGTGCTTGCCAAATGATGACTAATAACCTTTGACCATATTTTCGGTCCAAACATAGCAAGTTGAGATCTCAGTTCCAACATCTTGGTGGAGTTAGCGTGGACCTTGGTTGAAGGAGGAAAAATCTTCAGTGGCACCATGACGCACAACGATGTGTGGGAGCCAGGTCGCAACATATCATGGAAGCACATCAACCCCGTCACACTAAGCGACTTCAAATAGTAAATGTTGTAACTATGCGCTCTTACGAGGTCGCATAGGAGATCTTGGCATTTTATGCACGCTATTATATTGGGATTACGAGTGCGCTACCATAGGGGTAGCGTTCTACATGCACTATTACACGAGGAGGAAGAGTTGGGCTCTGGTTCATGTGGCAGGGGAGTGACACAGGATCATATACCAAGACCTTCCTTGCGCACATTTGACACATTGGAGCAAGGATGGGACCCCGCAGATTCACATTGCATCGCGCGTGATCGAAAGCTCCCTCGACTTCTCGACACCTTATCTTCGAACCATCCAAGAGTCTGCCTTTGAAGGGGATGAACCATCATGAGGGCGACCTTAAGTTGCACACGTCATTAACAAGGATTTTTTCCCACGAACACTCATCTCACCAGAGCGAACTGTGAAATTATGTATAAGCTGATAAATATTTAATGTATCAATGGTTTATTTAATGATAATAAAATAGCTTTTTTTTTTCATCTGTCGAGTGATATCTTGCAAAATCAAGTCCCAGCTACGGGCTAGGTAACAATCTCGCTTTAGGCAACTTGACTCTAAACCTAATGTTGAAACCGATTTCTCGGCCTCTGTGGAGTTCGGGGGCCCCCAACAAGTTGAGGGGTGGCCAACTCTTACCCCCCCCCCCCCCCCCCAAGGGAGAACTCTAGGTTGAAGGTGTTGGAACTATGAACTAGACTAAGGGCTCGACGAGGAGGTCCCACCATATACCCGGAAGATCTTTAGAGTGCTTCCCCTCCCAAGCCAATGCCGGGCTTGGGCACCACTGGAGGCTCTCCTCACTCCACTAGAGAGATTTGGGGAGGGAGATGGAGAGAGAGCTAGCATAGAACAAGTTTGCCTCCAAATGGTGCCCCCTTGTCCTATTTATAGGATTCCTGGACTTGGGCTGCAAATAGCCAAAAATTGGTCCCTGAAATTACCAAAATACCCTCGGAAATGGCTGCGAATAGCCAAATTCCGCTGTTCAACGACGCTAAACGCAGTCCGAACTTCTTCCCGGGGCCGGGCGAGAGGGGGCCAACCTCCTCCCTTGCTCGCCTCCCTTCACTGGTCTGTCCCCTGCTGAGGTGGGGCGACCCAGGAGGTCGCCCGCCTCCTGGCTCGCCCCCCTTAGACAGGGGCGGGGGCGAGCCCAGGAGGCTGCCCGCCTCCTGGCTCGCCCCCCTTACACAGGGGCGGGGGCGAGCCCAGGAGGCCTCCCGCCTCCTGGCTCGCCCCCCTTATACAGGGGCGGGGGCGAGCCCAGGAGGCCGTCCGCCTCCTGGCTAGCCCCCTTATACAGGAGCGGGGGCGAGCCTAGGAGGCCCCCCGCCTCCTGGCTCGCCCCCCTTATACAGGGGCGGGGGCGAGCCCAGGAGGCCACCCGCCTCCTGGCTCGCACCCCTTATACGGGGGTGGGGGCGAGCCCAGGAGGCCACCCGCCTCCTGGCTCGCCCCCCTTTATACGGGGGCGGGGCGAGCCCAGGAGGCCACCCGCCTCCTGGTTCATCCCCCTTTATATGGGGGCGGGGCGAGCCCAGGAGTCCACCCGCCTCCTGGCTCGTCCCCCTTTTATACGGGGGGGCGGGGGCGAGAGGGAGGACTCGCCCCTCCACCTCTCGCCCCCCTCTGCCGGGGGCGGGGACGAGAGGGAGGGCTCACCCCTCTATCTCTTCTCCCTCTACATGAGCCGGGCGAGCGGGAGGCCTCCGCCTCCACCGCTCGCCCCCTTTGCCCATACTCTTCCTGCCTGGGACCATGCTACCACACAATGTTCTAAAGGACCCCCGGGTCTCGGAAAAACACTCGGCGAATACGGGGTTGTACACCTAAGACTCGACATCGTCAGTTGTTATATGCTCCCCTTTTGCACGTTGGTTGCATAACCCCGAACAGTATGACGTTATCTCCTATACTAGGATGACATGCCTTTAGAGTTTTTCCTAGATGAACACAACCCACTATCTTTTGGAAAAGTATTAGCCCCACGAACATGCGATTACCTATAAGGTGCATATCTTTAAATCCAAGTCCATGTATTGTCGATTGAGATCAAAACCCCCTTTGAATGTTGTTTTCCTACCCCTTGGGTGCTTGCACCCCTTCACCAATTATATACCCGCCGGCTAGGAGTTAGGCGGAAGGACAACCTAAAGGAACTCTACCAAGACAAGGTACATAGAAACAACTCGTCTGACAACCTCCTCCAGTTGAACTCGCCTCTACATGAGTGGATTAAGAGCATGTCGACATTATCCAGTATGATATCTATTGGAATATTGTATCGAATATTCCTAAATATGTATATATATTTCCGTAAAACAAGTAATGAATGAAAAAACAGAACACAATATATATTGTTTAGAATCGAGTCTGGATAAAGCGTGTGGTCACTGCCCTAAGGAAGTTACACCATCCTCCGACAGAGTTTTCGACTGATGTTCACACCTCCAAGGTACAACACCCGGCTAGATCCCAAAAACTCTGATGTGCGCGGACACCAAAGAAGCACAGAGCACCTAAACTTCCACTTGATGAAGCAAATGTTAAGAAAGCAGAATATCCAAAACCGCAGTAAGAATGAGAGAGATAAGTGCAGGTTTTTCTAAGAGCGTATTTAAAACGAATCAGAAAATTTCGTAAAATAGGAGTCTCGTAAAACTGTAAGAAATTAATCACGCAATAATAACAACAGTTATAATTGGTAAGTTTTTTAATCGTGCAAAGAAACGTTGGATTTCCAACGTATTACAGTAATGGCGAGAAAATGCATAAAAGAAGCGGTTAGAAAATTAAGCGTAATAAATGCGAAGAAAAACACAAAATGACAGAGGTTGCGTCGAATTCATATCGACATTGCGTCGAGATTGTATCGAGACTACTCGAAGTTCCGTCGAGACCTTGTCGACGTGTCAAAATCATATCGACGCTACTCGACGTTACGTCGAGTTATTATCTATGAAGGTCGAGTCGAGAAAAAGATGCGTCGATTTCATATTGACGTAATTCCAAGTTGCTTGAACTTCTATTCGAAGCAATTTGGACTTCTATTCGAAGCAGCTTGGACTTCTATTCGAAGCAGCTTAGATTTCTATTCAAAGCAGCTCAGACTTCAATATTTTTATCAAAATAAGTCGGCTTGACTAAAATCAGTTGGTTAAAAAAGCCAAAACTATTTTGTACAAAAAATACAATTCAATTCAATTATTCCCCAAATCCCAAATCTCAATCCGGATCCGGTCCGGTGCGGTGTGTGCACATGTGTGGTTCATAGTTTCTCGTTATATTCTTTTAAACAAATAAAAAGGAGTGGTTTCTTTATAAACTCACAAACATGAGAGAAGATGAGGAGGATGATACTAAAAGTTCATCCTTTCCTTTATGAAAGATTTCCTCCAAATAATTTGGATTACATCTATTTGATTTTGTAGTTTTTCATCAAGTATGAAAAGCCCAACATCAAACACCAAACAAGACTCTAAAAATATTATACTTTAAATATTCTATAACAATATTTCTAACAGTACCAACGTCGTGACAAAAATCTTGCTTCAACATCTCGTCATTTGATCCCGCCGGCATCATGAACAACTTAAGCTCATGCCAATTATTTTAAAATTTTGCGTAACAAACATCTTATGCAGGGACCTAGCTCGTTGGCCCTAAGAGCCTACGCGGTTTCAAACACTGAGCCTAACAGCTTACATGAGTTCAACACACCAAGCCTAAGAGTTTACGCGAGTTCAACACACCAAGCCTAAGAGCCTACACGAGTTCAACACACTGAGCCTAAGAACCTACACGTGTCCAATACAAGACAAGGATAAGCCAAAAAAAGATCAAAAAAACCTTCTTTTCTGTAATTATCAAAATTACATTAGGTATTTGTCTATGCCCCCACAACAAAATTACATTAATTCTAGAATTCCACTAGTATTTTCTTTAACAAATACTTCAGCACATATTTTAACGTAGAATGCGCCCAGAATCGTGCAGAACTAACAGAAACAACAGCCTCCATAACAGATCAGGTGTGTGATCCACTACAGAGTCAATCAATAGTTCGATCAAATTAAATTAAGGTAATCAGGGCCTCAATCTTTAGATCCTACTGCCAATGTGCATCAGCAGTGGCCCGAGGAGATCGAGCCCCCCTCCACCGCCGACCGGTGGTTTGATGGCACCATCACTACCTCCAGTGAGTTCTTCAGAGGCAAAAGATTATTCAGGTGGAAGATTATTACTTGCGCTCGGCACGTTCGCTGAGCCCTCCACTCGTTACGTTCTGTGGTTTCCGCTACCAAAAAGATGAGCGTAATATGAATTCTTTCTTTATGCTCTCTCACATTCGCATTGGACTTGGTGGTAGATATGCATTTGCTTGTTGCAGGCAACAATTTATCTATTCAGATACATGTAAGAAATGACACTACTGTAGGTCGCCGTAACACAATCAGAAGGGTATATATATAGGGGCATTTACCGGGACCTCCCCTCTAAGGGTGCAAAATTACAGATTGTACCTCTCTTATTATTGAAATTACAAAAAAAAACCTCAATGTTACAAAACATAACATTTACCTCTCCTGAAGTTCACATTTCATAATATTCAGACACAAAAATATCCCCTTCATAGTACATTTTCAGGGGGAGTATTTTGTGCATGGATGTTATGAAATATGAACTTCAGGAGAGGTTTTTGTAATTTCAATAATAAGAGGGGTGCAATCTATAATTATGCTATCTTCCAGGGGAAGTTTTGGGAGGACCTCTGTAATGCGGTGGTGGTCTGAGGTATCGAGTGGCCGAAATCTTAGCTCCGATGGACGGAGCTACATGCAATTGGGAGGGGAAGGTCTCCAGTGGGAGTAAATGGAGGAAGCTCATTGTGTCTCTACCGCTTAGAGGGCAGAATGAGTTTACGGAAGCATTGCCAGAGTTTACAGTGATGAGGCCGCTATAGTACACTCAGGGTTGGCGACTGTGGAAGGAATGCTTCTTTCTCATTTTGTTCGGGGGTCCCAGAGTGTTGAAACCGTTAATCGGTCTCTGAGATCGGACCCACAAGGGGGTGTAGCCCGTGCCTACTTCTCTCTCACTAAACTCTCTTGACTAAGGACGGAAAACCTAGAACAGACCCAAGGTCGTAGCGAGGAGGTCCCGTCACACACCCAAAAGATCTTAGAGAGCTTCCCCTCCCAAACTAATGCTCAGCCGGGCACCTTGGAGGGCACTAGCAGCCAACTCCGAAACTAGCCTGGAGGAGAGAGCTCAAAAGGATCTGATCTCCTCCAAGGTGCCCTTAAGGGTCTATTTATAGATTTTCTAGTCCTGGACGGCAAATAACGTAAATCCGCCTTTTAGTTTTACTAATCGCACAACAAATTGGTCTGCTAACAACCTAACTCCGCTGTTCTGAAGAGCTATTGGCAGCCCACAAGGGGTATCTAGGTCATTTCCCCCTAAAGCCTTCTGGGCGAGTGGTCCGTGAAGGCACCACTCGCCAGGCTCCTTGCCCGCCATATTTCACCAGGCGAATGGCTCATGAGGACACCATTCGCCAGACGCTCTGTAACATCCCCCAAACTAATAGGCCCCTGGATGATTTTGTCATGACAAGTCATGACAAAAATAGGATAAGTGACCTAGAACCCTAGGATGAAAATGGAAGAGGTGGAAAAACTCATGGTGTGCATTTAGCCATCATGATCCACCCTAATGAGAAGTGAACCAAAAGGGAGGATAAAATATCTTATAAACCCCACATAACCATGAATAGTTCATATGGTGAGTTAAGTACACAAAGAGGGCCAGGAAGGCCCATGAACTCATTAAAATGGGAAGGAATGCACTTTGGGGTGCAAATAGCAAAAATGGATGTCCTAGCCTAGAGGTGACCAAAAGACTTCAAAAAGCCAATATAACCTCACCATGATCCCTATGACCAACTAGGAGGGCAAGTAGGCCACTAGGGACCTTTGGGGTCAACCAATTTGGTCAATTGACCAAAAGTCAACTGTGAGCAACCTTAGGTCAAATCACCATAATTAAGGGCAATTGAACCCCAATTGATCAAATTGAAGCCACTCTCCTATGGCAACCTCCCTAAGGGACCTAATGGACCCAAAAGCCCCATCATAGGGCCATCAATTTGGGGGAAATTTGGTCAATTTCTTAAGAGCCCCAAATTGACCTAAAAGGTGCTAAAACCCAAATTAATCTTCAAGGGACTTAGAATGACCAAATTGATCTCCCCTAAACCCTAAGGGGGAGTATATGAGACCTAATTGGACCATGGGGTGCATTCAACCAAGGAGAATTAGGGCAAAATCAACAAAACACCCAAATTGTCCCTATAGGCAATTAAGTGCACTCAAGCCCCAATTGACCCCACCTTGACTCAATTCTTTTGGAGTAGGTCCATAGGGTCTTAGGGAGTAATATGGGTCAATTATATTGAGGGTGTAAGCTTGAGTCAAGCCCAAACCTAAAAATCCCCAATTTACCCAAATTGGGTCAAGTGAGTCCAAAACTCAAATTAAGTGGGCTTAACCCAATTCCATAGCCTAAGGAGGCAGCCGACATGATAACCAGACCATGGACACCTGAAATTTCGAGTGAGAAGGGGGTAATTACCTTTGGATTAAGCTTTAATGGGAAGAAGACAAGGGGGAGGCAAAAGAGGAGGAAATGGGGGGATGGTTGCCAAATGGCACCCCATTATCATTCCCCAAGCTCTTCTCCCAGCAGGGGGAGTAATTCCCGTCAGTTTGGGGCAGTGGGGAGGAGGTTTGGATTGGCTGCCATGGGCGGCAAGGAGGTTGGCCGAATGGCCTTAATGGCAGCCGACCATATACACTCCCTCCCCCTCTTTTCTCCCTCTCACTACGTTCAGAACTCCCAGAGCAGTCGAGCCCCCTCTTCAGAAGAAGTTTTCGAGCTCAGACGCACAGAAAACGCCATGGATGCGGGGAATAGGAACGCGACCTTCCTCCGCCGCAACACCCGCCGCCAAGGCCGTGCTCAGGCAAGTTCCTTTCCCCCTCCATCTGTGCTAGTATCTAGACTTCCTTAGGAGAGACATCGGGCTCAATTGAGCCCGATCCCATGCGAGAACGAGGGAGAAATCCCGAGCTTTTCTTCTTGCTCGGAATCGCCGGAGATGGGTTCTCAGGCGGCCGTGTCGCCGCCTGGCGTTGGCCACCACCTCAACGGAGGTGGTGGAGGCGGTGGTCGGCGGTGGAGGGCCATGGATGGCCGGGAATTGAAGGAGGAAGGCGGTTCAGGCGGGATCGATCGCAGCCCTTGGCTCATCGGGGAAGATGAAGCAGGACCGTCCGATCTGGACGGATGGATAGCCGCAGTCCATTTTAATTAAACTAAACCCATTTCAAATGATTGTGTCACACTTTATACATATTTTGCAAGCAGAAATTGAAGGCCTTAGAGGCCGAAAATGGAAAAATCGCCAGAGACAACTTTTGTAGGCTTGGATGTCTACTCTCATTTGGAAGTGGAATCAAGTCATTTGGTTAACTGTAGGACTCACATCACTCATTTTAGTGAGGCTGGTCAAAACCAAATCCTGATACATAGCTTCTAGCTAGCAGGAGTACCCTAATTAAGATTACTCTAGCAGTTCTACAACTAGGCTTGTAATAAGAGCAAACAATAGGAGAAAGCTACAATAGCAGTAATATGAGCAAGTAAAGTAATATGAAGGGCAGCTAGGAAAAATTAACCTTAACTTATATGCGTACACAAAGGCACATAAGCTAAGGGATCTGGCAAGCAATAAACTCATCGTATAGAAGAGCCCACACTGATTCATACGATGAGGTCTCTGTTTAAGCAATGTGTAAAAGGCAACGTAATATAAGAAGCAAATAAATACAAGCATTTACGAAAGTAACCTTAACTTATATGCACACACGAGGGCACATAAGCTAAGGGATCTGGAAGGTATAAACTCATCGTATAAAAGAGCCCACACTGATTTATACGATGAGGTCTCTGTTTATGCAGAAATGCTATGCTATGATATGCAACGCAATGATACAATGTTTGTACTATTATTTCATACACATGCAACTCACTCACACGACTCTGTACGTACAGACCTTTAGTTCCCACTTTTCGGAGGTAGCTAACCTCTCGGGCACCTCCCGTCGTGGTCAAACGGTGGCAGAGGAGCGGGCGTCTCCTCACCTAGGTGGGTAAGTCACACTACCAGACCTAGGCCCAAACGTACGCTGTAATACCGGTACCCGGTACTCACGAGCTCCTGCGTACTAAACTGAATTGGCCAGGCAGGGTTTAGGGGATTCGTTCCGTCGGACGCGCAGTAAAACAACCTGGCCCCAATAAAACCACTAGCACTGCCGAGTCAAGGAACTGCTGTCGGTGTGACGACTAGAACAGTATCGAAGACCCACCACAATTTACACACAAGTAACATGTATTAGTTATTTACTACTGAGCCTCCAGCTCACATATTTGCATCACCATTTATAAAGTAGAGCCTACCGCTCGCCGGCTATACCGGCCTTAGATTTGAACTACAAGTATCCCGCTCGCTAGACTATACTAGTCTTATGTTTAGACTACGAGCCTACCGCTCACTAGACCACACTAGTCTTATACGTAAAATATGAGCTTACAACTCACTAGACTATACAATTCTTATATATAAAATATGAGCTTACCGCTCGCTAGACTATACAAGTCCATCCTTATAACCCGAGCCTACCGCTCGCCGGACTATCCCAGTCCATCCTTATAACCTGAGCCTACCGCTCGTCGGACTATCCTAGTCCATCCTTATAACCCGTTCTAGTTCGGGATGGGTGTTAACTTGGCAAGTTTTCCTACTTAACTGGTTTGTCTATAATTTAGTTGATCTTAGATGATTTAGGGTTAGCCTTGGAACTTCCGGAGGGTTACCCGGTGAGGGGCTCGCAGCGGTACTAGGAAGTGTGGCGGGCTGACACCCCGAACTTCCTATTCCTAAGGCACTTAATCTTGTTGGTATCTACCCCTATTTACTTGATCCCCGTTTTCCTCTCCTATTACATTAATTCTTTAAGATGAGTTAAGCTTGGCTCCTAGGAGCGGGGGAGTTCTTTTGAACTCCAACACCACCAATTGTGACCGGGTGCTGACTCCCCCGTCGTCACATTCTAATCTCGAGTTCCCTTCTTCACCGAGGAACTGCACACATTCAATTAGCATTCTCAACCTTTCTTGGACCCACACTCCTATTCTTCGGCATCCTTAACCCTGGGTTTGCCTTAGATGTTTTCCGACTTCACCCTTGAATCTTACCCTAGATGGCTCACCCGGCTAAGGTCAATTCTACTTTCATATAATCACTCACTACGACAAGTTGTGTGTGTGTGAGGCCCTTGACGAGGTCTAGCCTCCTTTTCATATCACTGAAAACTCATACACCTATAGCTGGCTAAACACACCCCAATCCATATTTCCCAAGATGCCCTTAGAGATGCTCTTCCAAATAATCTGAGCCTTCATAGTTAATAAAGATTTAATAGTTCTACATGTGAAGGTCAGTGGTGGTCTAATTCATGTAAATCAGTTTCACTATTCGTGGACCGAAATAAGGTTGAGGTAGATTTGGGTCCTATGGTGCGATCTTAATCACATCATATCCAAACGAGTTCCAATTATTACCATAGGTTCGCAATGAGTGGTGATCTAACAACCTCATATCCTAATTTCATAAATTCTCTAGGGAATCTTAAATCATAGTTTCTATTAACAGTAGGAGATATGCAAATAGAGATTTACACATCGAGTATTAGATTATGATCTCAAGAAACTCAGGTTAAATTGTTATAGCACCACATTAGTCTAAAAACACCAGATTCTAAGTCTCATATTATTCCAAGTGATATTTACCCTTAATTATCATTTATTACATTTGGTGTGCGTATAAGGGTTTACACTACAAGTGCTATGTTAAGACTTCAATAAATTCTGGGAAAATTATTATAGCACCATATTAGTCTAAAAACACCAGATCCTAAGTCTCATATTATTCCAAGTGATATTTACCCTTAATTATCATTTATTACATTTGGTGTGCGTATAAGGGTTTACACTACAAGTGCTATGTTAAGACTTCAATAAATTCTGGGAAAATTATTATAGCACCACATTAGTATAAAAACACCAGATCCTAAGTCTCATATTATTCCAAGTGATATTTACCCTTAATTATCATTTATTACAATTGGTGTGCGTATAAGGGTTTACACCACAAGTGCTATGTTAAGACTTCAATAAACTCTGGGAAAATTATTATAGCACCATATTAGTCTAAAAACACCAGATCCTAAGTCTCATATTATTCCAAGTGATATTTACCCTTAATTATCATTTATTACAATTGGTGTGCGTATAAGGGTTTACACTACAAGTGCTATATTAAGACTTCAATAAATTCTGGGAAAATTATTATAGCACCATATTAGTATAAAAACACCAGATCCTAAGTATCATATTATTCGAAGTGATATTTACCCTTAATTATCATTTATTACAATTGGTGTGCGTATAAGGGTTTACACTACAAGTGCTATGTTAAGACTTCAATAAATTCTGGGAAAATTATTATAGCACCATATTAGTCTAAAAACACCAGATCCTAAGTCTCATATTATTCCAAGTGATATTTACCCTTAATTATTATTTATTACAATTGTTGTGCGTATAAGGGTTTACACTACAAGTGCTATATTAAGACTTCAATAAATTCTGGGAAAATTATTATAGCACCATATTAGTATAAAAACACCAGATCCTAAGTCTCATATTATTCCAACTGATATTTACCCTTAATTATTATTTATTACAATTGGTGTGCGTATAAGGGTTTACACTACAAGTGCTATGTTAAGACTTCAATAAATTCTGGGAAAATTATTATAGCACCATATTAGTCTAAAAACACCAGATCCTAAGTATCATATTATTCCAAGTGATATTTACCCTTAATTATCATTTATTACAATTGGTGTGCGTATAAGGGTTTACACTACAAGTGCTATGTTAAGACTTCAATAAATTCTGGGAAAATTATTGTAGCACCATATTAGTCTAAAAACACCAGATCCTAAGTCTCATATTATTCCAAGTGATATTTACCCTTAATTATCATTTATTACAATTGGTGTGCGTATAAGGGTTTACACTACAAGTGCTATGTTAAGACTTCAATAAATTCTGGGAAAATTATTATAGCACCATATTAGTCTAAAAACACCAGATCCTAAGTCTCATATTATTCCAAGTTCATATGACCCCCTTTTTATTTTATAACCTAAATTAGGGGTAATTTAGTAAATTCCATATCTTGGGATTTTTGTGCCCAAAAATCCCAAATAACTTTTGGGAAGGCATATTGCTGCCAAGGACCCATGTCCTGCATTCAAGCCATTGGGTTAACCCCCAAGGCTTAGGGCTCACTCTACCCAAAATTGCTAATAGACATAAAGAGCAGTCCTAGAAAAAAAAGGCTCTACAGGGAGCTATAGAGCTCCAAATCACTTGATCACAAATCCTACAGAAAGTAGACATCAAGAGCTACAAAAGTTGTCTCTGCCAACTTTTCATGATATGGCCTCTAAGGCCTTCAAAAATTGCATGCAAACTACATGAAAGTCCTAGGCAGAATTATTGTGGTTTGCTAATAGACATAAAGAGCAGTCCTAGAAAAATGGCTCTACAGGGAGCTGTAGAGCTCCAAATCACTTGATCACAAATCCTACAGAAAGTAGACATCAAGATCTACAAAAGTTGTCTCTGCCAACGTTTCATGATATGGCCTCTAAGGCCTTCAAAAATTGCATGCAAACTACATGAAAGTCCTAGGCAGAATTATTGTGGTTTGCTAATAGACATAAAGAGCAGTCCTAGAAAAATAGCTCTACAGGTAGCTGTAGAGCTCCAAATCACTTGATCACAAATCCTACAGAAAGTAGACATCAAGAGCTACAAAAGTTGTCTCTGCCAACTTTTCATGATATGGCCTCTAAGGCCTTCAAAAATTGCATGCAAACTACATGAAAATCCTATAAATTGAGAAGTGTGACAAACCATATTTAAGGAATTTTACTAAGTAATATTCATCCAATAATTCTACCAAAAATCTCAGAAGTTCAAAACTAGATTACACATGATTTTCCATGGTTTGCACAATCCCCAAATACTTTTCATCACAAAAATCTCATTTAATTAAAAAGGCAACATAAGGCAATTTATCATGATTTTCAAGTAAACAATATCTAACAATTCACACAGGATTTCCAGAGGTCCTAAGTGATGTTACAAGGTGATCCCCAGAGTTTCATATGTTTCCATAAGTTTTTCCCCATGAAATTTTCCATGGACAACATTATGTGACCTAAGTCATGTTAAATCAAAGTAAGGGGTTTTTGGTCTTTAGGGTCCCCACCATTCATTGAAGTGGCATGTTTTGATAGTATGAAGGTGCTGCCTAAGTTCAGAGGCTAACACCAAGCCTTCTCTTCTGAAAATACAACAATAGACTTTGTCTATTGGCACACCAAATCACATAAGAGTAGAGACAAACAAATTGAAATTCCTCTACAAGCAGAGATCCATTTGACCTCAAATTTTAACCATGAGTTGCTAGTACCTAGATAAGATTATCCCCCATATTTGGGGTCAATTGGAGTTATATAACCCCAAAAATATCATTTATTTTATTTCCTAAGTTTTGAACAAAACTTTAGAAAAAGTACCTCCTAAAATTCTGATATTTTTACCTAAGCTAAATTTGGGTCACATGCATGCATGTACCAAGTTTCAGCTTCATAAGTACTACCAGTAACAAGATATGCACTTTTAAAATTCAGGATTTGGTTTTGACCAACCTCACTAAAATGAGTGCTGTGAGTCCTACAGTTAACCAAATGACTTGATTCCACTTCCAAATGAGAGTAGACATCCAAGCCTACAAAAGTTGTCTCTGGCGATTTTTCCATTTTCGGCCTCTAGGCCTTCAATTTCTGCTTGCAAAATATGTATAAAGTGTGACACAATCATTTGAAATGGGTTTAGTTTAATTAAAATGGACTGCGGCTATCCATCCGTCCAGATCGGACGGTCCTGCTTCATCTTCCCCGATGAGCCAAGGACTGCGATCGATCCCGCCTGAACCGCCTTCCTCCTTCAATTCCCGGCCATCCATGGCCCTCCACCGCCGGCCACCGCCTCCACCACCTCCGTTGAGGTGGTGGCCAACGCCAGGCGGCGACACGGCCGCCTGAGAACCCATCTCCGGCGATTCCGAGCAAGAAGAAAAGCTCGGGATTTCTCCCTTGTTCTCGCATGGGATCGGGCTCAATTGAGCCCGATGTCTCTCCTAAGGAAGTCTAGATACTAGCACAGATGGAGGGGGAAAGGAACTTGCCTGAGCACGGCCTTGGCGGCGGGTGTTGCGGCGGAGGAAGGTCGCGTTCCTATTCCCGGCATCCATGGCATTTTCTGTGCGGCTGAGCTCGAAAACTTCTTCTGAAGAGGGGGCTCGACTGCTCTGGGAGTTCTGAACGTAGTGAGAGGGAGAAAAGAGGGGGAGGGAGTGTATATGGCCGGCTGCCATTAAGGCCATTCGGCCAACCTCCTTGCCGCCCATGGCAGCCAATCCAAACCTCCTCCCCACTGCCCCAAACTGACGGGAATTACTCCCCCTGCTGGGAGAAGAGCTTGGGGAATGATAATGGGGTGCCATTTGGCAACCATCCCCCCATTTCCTCCTCTTTTGCCTCCCCCTTGTCTTCTTCCCATTAAAGCTTAATCCAAAGGTAATTACCCCCTTCTCACTCGAAATTTCAGGTGTCCATGGTCTGGTTATCATGTGGGCTGCCTCCTTAGGCTATGGAATTGGGTTAAGCCCACTTAATTTGAGTTTTGGACTCACTTGACCCAATTTGGGTAAATTGGGGATTTTTAGGTTTGGGCTTGACTCAAGCTTACACCCTCAATATAATTGACCCATATTACTCCCTAAGACCCTATGGACCTACTCCAAAAGAATTGAGTCAAGGTGGGGTCAATTGGGGCTTGAGTGCACTTAATTGCCTATAGGGACAATTTGGGTGTTTTGTTGATTTTTCCCTAATTCTCCTTGGTTGAATGCACCCCATGGTCCAATTAGGTCTCATATACCCCCCCTTAGGGTTTAGGGGAGATCAATTTGGTCATTCTAAGTCCCTTGAAGATTAATTTGGGTTTTAGCACCTTTTAGGTCAATTTGGGGCTCTTAAGAAATTGACCAAATTTCCCCCAAATTGATGGCCCTATGATGGGGCTTTTGGGTCCATTAGGTACCTTAGGGAGGTTTCCATAGGAGAGTGGCTTCAATTTGATCAATTGGGGTTCAATTGCCCTTAATTATGGTGATTTGACCTAAGGTTGCTCACAGTTGACTTTTGGTCAATTGACCAAATTGGTTGACCCCAAAGGTCCCTAGTGGCCTACTTGCCCTCCTAGTTGGTCATAGGGATCATGGTGAGGTTATATTGGCTTTTTGAAGTCTTTTGGTCACCTCTAGGCTAGGACATCCATTTTTGCTATTTGCACCCCAAAGTGCATTCCTTCCCATTTTAATGAGTTCATGGGCCTTCCTGGCCCTCTTTGTGTACTTAACTCACCATATGAACTATTCATGGTTATGTGGGGTTTATAAGATATTTTATCCTCCCTTTTGGTTCACTTCTCATTAGGGTGGATCATGATGGCTAAATGCACACCATGAGTTTTTCCACCTCTTCCATTTTCATCCTAGGGTTCTAGGTCACTTATCCTATTTTTGTCATGACTTGTCATGACAAAATCATCCAGGGGCCTATGTTACAAATCCCAATACAAAACAAAACAATTTCGTCCCCGAAATTTAGGATCGGGTGTACGGGTTTTCAGATCAAGCACAATAAAATGAAAATCAAATACATTCTGCAATCGAGTTTTACCTGATTCAAATAGTTTCGGGTAGTGTTGCTGCATTAGATCCAGTGGTTCCCAAGTATGTTCCTCCTGCCCGTGGTTGGACCAAAGGACCTTTACTAATGGCACCTTCTTTCGTCGTAGAACCCGGATGCTGGAGTCGTCAATCCGGGTAGGCTCCAAACGGACTGACCGATCTGTGTCTACTGGGCCTGAGGTACGAGTGATCTGTTGTTCTGGCTTAAGCAGAGCCTTCCGGAGCGAAGAGACGTGGAAGACGTCGTGCAGGTTCTCTAATTCTGGTGCTAGCTCCAGTCGGTATGCCAGAGGGCCAATCCGCTCCAGGATCTTGTAAGGTCCCATATACCTAGGACTGAGCTTCTTTAACCTCCGTACCCGTGTGACACCGTGCACTGGACGTACCTTCAGAAACACCTTGTCTCCCACCCAAAATTCTACCTTACGATGCCGCGCGTCGTAATATTTGGCCTGTCGACTCTGGGCTTCTAGCATCCGCTCCCGGATTAGTCGCACCAGAGCGTCCGTGTCCTCTTCAAACTTCGACCCTGGCACCCCTGGAAAATCATCCTGAACCCATGACAGCGGGGTTCTGCATTTACGACCATACAATGCTTCGTAGGGGGCCATGTCGATGCTGGATTGATGGCTATTATTATAAGAAAACTCGGCGAGTGGCAGCAACCTTTCCCAAGGTTCGTTGCGGTCCAGAATGCAGAGGCGTAGTAGGTCTTCCATCGTCCGAATTGTACGTTCAGTTTGACCATCTGTCTAAGGGTGGAAGGCGGTGCTGAAGGTCAGCCGAGATCCCAGATAGGCTTGAACAGCCTTCCATTCCCGAGACGTAAACCGGCCATCCCGATCGGACACGATCGACTTAGGGACTCCGTGGTACCGAACAAATTTCTCTACAAATAGTCGTACTAATGTTCCGACCGGAGCACCCTTCCTGACTGGAATAAACCGAGCCACCTTCGTCAGCCTGTCAACAATCACCCATACTGAGTCATTCCCGGAGTGGGAGCGAGGTAGCCCATGCACGAAGTCCATAGATATGTCATCAAACTTCCACTCAGGCACAGGTAGAGGCTGCAATAGTCCCCCTGGCTTCTTGCATTCTGCCTTCACCTGCTGACAAGATACACAGTGCGTCACAAAACGGGCGATGTCTTTCTTCATACCGGGCCAGTACATTGACTTTCTCAGATCCGTCGTCATTTTGGAGACGCCCGGATGTATGGAGTACTTGCTATTATGTGCCTCAGCCATGATATCTTCCCGAATCCTGTCTCCTTGTGGTATGAGTATCCGTCCACGGAAGTGAATGAGACCATCACACAAGGTAAAGTTCCCGGAGGGGCCTGACTCCAAGGCCGCAAACACTGGTTCCAATGATGCATCTTGTCTTTGCCCAAATTTAATGCGATCTTGGATGTCACAAGTTATGCTCATGGCTGCCAAGTATTCTGCATAGGTCTCGGGATTGGCCTTAGACATCAGTGTGACTTGCGTGTCCTGAAGTACCCTTATCAGTTCCATAACCATTAATCGAGGTTCCATGTCGAATGCACTCGCTCTTCGGCTAAGTGCGTCTGCAACCGTGTTTGCCTTCCCGGGGTGATAGTGCATTGTGTATTGATAGTCACACAAGAACTCTATCCATCTCCGTTGGCGTAGATTCAAGTCCTTCTGGGTGTCGATGTACTTGAGATTCTTGGGATCCGAGAAGATCTCGCAATGAACCCCATATAAGTAGTGCCTCCAAATCTTCAAGGCGAAAACCACTGCTCCGAGCTCTAAGTCGTGTACCGGATAATTTTGTTCATGTTTCTTTAATTGTCTCGAGGCATAGGCAATCACATGACCATGTTGCATGAGGACAGCACCCATTCCTTGATAATTTTGTTCATGTTCAGGTCGTGATTCCCCCAGTGCAAGATGAAGTCCCTCCGGAACAGGCTACGGTTCCCCCACTGCAAGACGAAGTACCTCCCGCACAGAATGCTGTCCCTCCCCCACCGGCTCCCGTCCAGTTCCAACAAACGGAGCTGGGTCAGACCCTGACCGCTATCCTGCAAGCTTTTACTCAGCAACAGGTCCCACTTCAGGCCCCCAACCCAGGGGCAAACTGGTTGAGCGTCTTCCGGGGTCTCTCCCCCCCATCTTACACAGGATCTGAGTCAGTGGTGCAAACGGAGGAATGGCTGGATGCAATCCAGGAAATGCTGGCAGGGATTCGTTGCCCGACGGATGTTGCAGTGTCCTTAGCTGTTTCTGCCCTAAAATCTCATGCTAAGAGATGGTGGAAGTCAGCTTTAGACACCACCTTTGCCGGTCTTGAGTACACAGACATCACGTGGGAAGAGTTTAAGGAGGCACTACTTGAGCACTTTGTGCCTCAAACAGCAAGAGATGAACTGGAGGAAAGGTTCTTGCATCTGAGGCAGGGGAATCTTTCAGTATTGGATTACCAGCGGGAGTTCTCTCACCTAGCTCACTTCGCTACATCACATCATTTAAGCGACTCTGGGTACGCCAAGAGGTTCTTCAAGGGTCTACGAGACGATCTCAGACACTCCCTACAATATGTGGCGGACTCCAGTTTAGCACGAATCAGTGAAGCAGCAAGAAGACTGGAGGCAGATCAGCAAATGGTGAAGGGCCGAGGAAAAAGGCCAGCGGAAGATGGAAACGGGAATAGAGGACGGGACCACCGACAGCGCGGTGGATTCATTAGACATCAAAGAGGCAGAGGACAACCTCATCCAGACCCCCGACCGGACCAGAGACCCCCGACTGTACTTGCACCTCAGCCGTTGCGGATACAGGGGCCCCGAGAACAAGAAGGTAGAGCACATCCCCCGCCAGTGTGTTTCTGGTGTCACCAACCAGGACATGTGCAGGCTCACTGCCCTCAGAGATGGGGTAACCCCCCACCCTACCTATAGCAGCACCACCGGTACAACAAATCAGGGGCCGAGGCCGAGGACGTGGACGAGGTCAAGGGCCACCGGGTAGAGGCAGGCAGCCGGAGCAAATGTATGCACTGGATCTTGCCGAACCCAGAAATCCAGAGGATGTGATCACAGGTACCTCAGTTTTCCCTACATAATTGTTTAATTACCTGCCGACCTTTAGCTTACGTCAAACAATAAACTAAATCGCAAATCACCCAGGTATAGTGCTAGTATGTAAAAAGCCTGCGTACACCTTTTTCGATACGGGCGCTTCCCACTCATTCGTTTCGGCGGAATTCGTTGACGACTTGGACCAAGTACAACATTTCGAAGGCGTCGAAAGGAAGGTGCGACTGGCGGACGGGTCAGAGATAGAAACATGTGCTAAGTGCAACATGAATGTGGAGATCGGAGGGAAGATGTTCGAAGCGCCGGCAACACTGCTAAAGATGAAGGGCTACGATCTAATCTTAGGCATGAACTGGCTATACTGGAACCACGCCAAGATCGATTGTCAGGCAAAGAAAATCATGCTAAAACACGAGGGCGACGATGTGGTGATCGAAGGTATTAAACCTATCTCTCGTCGTTTAATCTCATCAATTCAAGCTGTCAAGGCCCACTTGCAAGGAGATGAAGTCTTCATGATCTGCTTTGAAATGAAGGAGGAAAGTAATCCCCTGACTGATATTTCCGTAGTTCAAAAATTTCCTGATGTCTTCCCAGAAAAATTACCCGGACTACCGCCACACAGGGAAAAGGACTTCCAAATTCAACTAGTACCAGGAGCAAAACCGGTGTCTCGGGCACCATATAGAATGGCACCAAGAGAATTGGCTGAGTTCAGGACTCAACTCCAGGAACTGGTGGACTCAGGGTTCGTCAGACCAAGTTCATCACCCTGGGGAGCACCGGTACTATTTGTAAAGAAGAAGGATGGGTCGCTTCGTCTCTGCATCGACTACCGAGAGCTGAATCGGCTGACGGTACGGAACACATATCCGCTACCGAGGATTGATGAGCTATTTGACCAGCTACAGGGGGCCTTCTGGTTCTCTAAGCTTGATTTGAGGTCCGGATACTATCAGTTGCGAATACGAGAGGAAGATATCCCAAAGACGGCCTTCAGTTCTCGTTACGGATTATATGAATTTACAGTGATGCCATTCGGGCTCACGAATGCTCCCTCTGCATTCATGAGCTTAATGAACCATGTATTCGAACCTTACCTAGATAGGTTCGTTATCGTGTTTATTGATGACATCTTAATCTACTCCAAAACAAAGGAGGAGCATACCCAGCACTTGACTCAAGTCTTGAGCAAGTTACGACAACATCAAATGTATGCAAAGTTCTCGAAGTGCCAATTTTGGCTACGGGAGGTGGCTTTCCTAGGGCACGTGATCAGTGGTGCCGGGTTGGCAGTGGATCCGGCCAAGGAACGGGCAGTAAGGGATTGGCCGCAACCGAAGTCGGCCTCGGATGTCCGCAGCTTCCTGGGACTAGCCGGATATTATCGTAAGTTCGTGGAGGGATTTTCAAGGATTGCACTTCCCCTCACGTCGTTAACAAAGAAGGATGCTGCATTTGTGTGGACAGATAAGTGTGAGGCAGCCTTTCAGGAGTTGAAGAACCGACTCACCACATCCCCCATTCTTACCCTCCCATCCGGAAAGGAGGGATTTCAAATCTACACCGACGCATCTTATCAAGGAATGGGTGCTGTCCTCATGCAACATGGTCATGTGATTGCCTATGCCTCGAGACAATTAAAGAAACATGAACAAAATTATCCGGTACACGACTTAGAGCTCGGAGCAGTGGTTTTCGCCTTGAAGATTTGGAGGCACTACTTATATGGGGTTCATTGCGAGATCTTCTCGGATCACAAGAATCTCAAGTACATCGACACCCAGAAGGACTTGAATCTACGCCAACGGAGATGGCTAGAGTTCTTGTGTGACTATCAATACACAATGCACTATCACCCCGGGAAGGCAAACACGGTAGCAGACGCACTTAGCCGAAGAGCGAGTGCATCCGACACGGAACCTCGATTAATGGTTATGGAACTGATAAGGGTACTTCAGGACACGCAAGTCACACTGATGTCTAAGGCCAACCCCGAGACCTATGCAGAATACTTGGCAGCCATGAGCATGACTTGTGACATCCAAGATCGCATTAAATTTGGGCAAAGACAAGATGCATCATTGGAACTAGTGTTTGCGGCCTTGGAGTCAGGCCCCTCCTGGAACTTTACCTTGTGTGATGGTCTCATTCACTTCCGTGGACGGATACTCATACCACAAGGAGACAGGATTCAGGAAGATATCATGGCTGAGGCACATAATAGCAAGTACTCCATACATCTGGGCGTCTCCAAAATGACGACGGATCTGAGAAAGTCAATGTACTGGCCCGGTATGAAGAAAGACATCGCCCGTTTTGTGACGCACTGTGTATCTTGTCAGCAGGTGAAGGCAGAATGCAAGAAGCCAGGGGGACTATTGCATCCTCTACCTGTGCCTGAGTGGAAGTTTGATGACATATCTATGGACTTCGTGCATGGGCTACCTCGCTCCCACTCCGGGAATGACTCAGTATGGGTGATTGTTGACAGGCTGACGAAGGTGGCTCGGTTTATTCCAGTCAGGAAGGGTGCTCCGGTCGGAACGTTAGTACGACTATTTGTAGAGAAATTTGTTCGGTACCACGGAGTCCCTAAGTCGACCGTGTCCGATCGGGATGGCCGGTTTACGTCTCGGGAATGGAAGGCTGTTCAAGCCTATCTGGGATCTCGGCTGACCTTCAGCACCGCCTTCCACCCTAAGACAGATGGTCAAACTGAACGTACAATTCGGACGATGGAAGACCTACTACGCCTCTGCATTCTGGACCGCAACGAACCTTGGGAAAGGTTGCTGCCACTCGCCGAGTTTTCTTATAATAATAGCCATCAATCCAGCATCGGCATGGCCCCCTACGAAGCATTGTATGGTTGTAAATGCAGAACCCCGCTGTCATGGGTTCAGGATGATTTTCCAGGGGTGCCAGGGTCGAAGTTTGAAGAGGACACGGACGCTCTGGTGCGACTAATCCGGGAGCGGATGCTAGAAGCCCAGAGTCGACAGGCCAAATATTACGACGCGCGGCATCGTAAGGTAGAACTTTGGGTGGGAGACAAGGTATTTCTGAAGGTACGTCCAGTGCACGGTGTCACACGGGTACGGAGGTTAAAGAAGCTCAGTCCTAGGTATATGGGACCTTACAAGATCCTGGAGCGGATTGGCCCTCTGGCATACCGACTGGAGCTACCACCAGAATTAGAGAACCTGCACGACGTCTTCCACGTCTCTTCACTCCGGAAGGCTCTGCTTAAGCCAGAACAACAGATCACTCGTACCTCAGGCCCAGTAGACACAGATCGGTCAGTCCGTTTGGAGCCTACCCGGATTGACGACTCCAGCATCCGGGTTCTACGACGAAAGAATGTGCCATTAGTAAAGGTCCTTTGGTCCAACCACGGGCAGGAGGAACATACTTGGGAACCACTGGATCTAATGCAGCAACGCTACCCGAAACTATTTGAATCAGGTAAAACTCGATTGCAGAATGTATTTGATTTTCATTTTATTGTGCTTGATCTGAAAACCCGTACACCCGATCCTAAATTTCGGGGACGAAATTATTTTGTTTTGTATTGGGATTTGTAACATCCCCCAAACTAATAGGCCCCTGGATGATTTTGTCATGACAAGTCATGACAAAAATAGGATAAGTGACCTAGAACCCTAGGATGAAAATGGAAGAGGTGGAAAAACTCATGGTGTGCATTTAGCCATCATGATCCACCCTAATGAGAAGTGAACCAAAAGGGAGGATAAAATATCTTATAAACCCCACATAACCATGAATAGTTCATATGGTGAGTTAAGTACACAAAGAGGGCCAGGAAGGCCCATGAACTCATTAAAATGGGAAGGAATGCACTTTGGGGTGCAAATAGCAAAAATGGATGTCCTAGCCTAGAGGTGACCAAAAGACTTCAAAAATCCAATATAACCTCACCATGATCCCTATGACCAACTAGGAGGGCAAGTAGGCCACTAGGGACCTTTGGGGTCAACCAATTTGGTCAATTGACCAAAAGTCAACTGTGAGCAACCTTAGGTCAAATCACCATAATTAAGGGCAATTGAACCCCAATTGATCAAATTGAAGCCACTCTCCTATGGCAACCTCCCTAAGGGACCTAATGGACCCAAAAGCCCCATCATAGGGCCATCAATTTGGGGGAAATTTGGTCAATTTCTTAAGAGCCCCAAATTGACCTAAAAGGTGCTAAAACCCAAATTAATCTTCAAGAGACTTAGAATGACCAAATTGATCTCCCCTAAACCCTAAGGGGGAGTATATGAGACCTAATTGGACCATGGGGTGCATTCAACCAAGGAGAATTAGGGAAAAATCAACAAAACACCCAAATTGTCCCTATAGGCAATTAAGTGCACTCAAGCCCCAATTGACCCCACCTTGACTCAATTCTTTTGGAGTAGGTCCATAGGGTCTTAGGGAGTAATATGGGTCAATTATATTGAGGGTGTAAGCTTGAGTCAAGCCCAAACCTAAAAATCCCCAATTTACCCAAATTGGGTCAAGTGAGTCCAAAACTCAAATTAAGTGGGCTTAACCCAATTCCATAGCCTAAGGAGGCAGCCGACATGATAACCAGACCATGGACACCTGAAATTTCGAGTGAGAAGGGGGTAATTACCTTTGGATTAAGCTTTAATGGGAAGAAGACAAGGGGGAGGCAAAAGAGGAGGAAATGGGGGGATGGTTGCCAAATGGCACCCCATTATCATTCCCCAAGCTCTTCTCCCAGCAGGGGGAGTAATTCCCGTCAGTTTGGGGCAGTGGGGAGGAGGTTTGGATTGGCTGCCATGGGCGGCAAGGAGGTTGGCCGAATGGCCTTAATGGCAGCCGGCCATATACACTCCCTCCCCCTCTTTTCTCCCTCTCACTACGTTCAGAACTCCCAGAGCAGTCGAGCCCCCTCTTCAGAAGAAGTTTTCGAGCTCAGCCGCACAGAAAACGCCATGGATGCCGGGAATAGGAACGCGACCTTCCTCCGCCGCAACACCCGCCGCCAAGGCCGTGCTCAGGCAAGTTCCTTTCCCCCTCCATCTGTGATAGTATCTAGACTTCCTTAGGAGAGACATCGGGCTCAATTGAGCCCGATCCCATGCGAGAACGAGGGAGAAATCCCGAGCTTTTCTTCTTGCTCGGAATCGCCGGAGATGGGTTCTCAGGCGGCCGTGTCGCCGCCTGGCGTTGGCCACCACCTCAACGGAGGTGGTGGAGGCGGTGGCCGGCGGTGGAGGGCCATGGATTGTCGGGAATTGAAGGAGGAAGGCGGTTCAGGCGGGATCGATCGCAGCCCTTGGCTCATCGGGGAAGATGAAGCAGGACTGTCCGATCTGGACGGATGGATAGCCGCAGTCCATTTTAATTAAACTAAACCCATTTCAAATGATTGTGTCACACTTTATACATATTTTGCAAGCAGAAATTGAAGGCCTTAGAGGCCGAAAATGGAAAAATCGCCAGATACAACTTTTGTAGGCTTGGATGTCTACTCTCATTTGGAAGTGGAATCAAGTCATTTGGTTAACTGTAGGACTCACAGCACTCATTTTAGTGAGGCTGGTCAAAACCAAATCCTGAATTTTAAAAGTGCATATCTTGTTACTGGTAGTACTTATGAAGCTGAAACTTGGTACATGCATGCATGTGACCCAAATTTAGCTTAGGTAAAAATATCAGAATTTTAGGAGGTACTTTTTCTAAAGTTTTGTTCAAAACTTAGGAAATAAAATAAATGATATTTTTGGGGTTATATAACTCCAATTGACCCCAAATTTGGGGGATAATCTTATCTAGGTACTAGCAACTCATGGTTAAAATTTGAGGTCAAATGGATCTCTGCTTGTAGAGGAATTTCAATTTGTTTGTCTCTACTCTTATGTGATTTGGTGTGCCAATAGACAAAGTCTATTGTTGTATTTTCAGAAGAGAAGGCTTGGTGTTAGCCTCTGAACTTAGGCAGCACCTTCATACTATCAAAACATGCCACTCCAATGAATGGTGGGGACCCTAAAGACCAAAAACCCCTTACTTTGATTTAACATGACTTAGGTCACATAATGTTGTCCATGGAAAATTTCATGGGGAAAAACTTATGGAAACATATGAAACTCTGGGGATCACCTTGTAACATCACTTAGGACCTCTGGAAATCCTGTGTGAATTGTTAGATATTGTTTACTTGAAAATCATGATAAATTGCCTTATGTTGCCTTTTTAATTAAATGAGATTTTTGTGATGAAAAGTATTTGGGGATTGTGCAAACCATGGAAAATCATGTGTAATCTAGTTTTGAACTTCTGAGATTTTTGGTAGAATTATTGGATGAATATTACTTAGTAAAATTCCTTAAATATGGTTTGTCACACTTCTCAATTTATAGGATTTTCATGTAGTTTGCATGCAGTTTTTGAAGGCCTTAGAGGCCATATCATGAAAAGTTGGCAGAGACAACTTTTGTAGCTCTTGATGTCTACTTTCTGTAGGATTTGTGATCAAGTGATTTGGAGCTCTACAGCTCCCTGTAGAGCCATTTTTCTAGGACTGCTCTTTATGTCTATTAGCAAACCACAATAATTCTGCCTAGGACTTTCATGTAGTTTGCATGCAATTTTTGAAGGCCTTAGAGGCCATATCATGAAAAGTTGTCAGAGACAACTTTTGTAGCTCTTGATGTCTACTTTCTGTAGGATTTGTGATCAAGTGATTTGGAGCTCTACAGCTCCCTGTAGAGCCATTTTTCTAGGACTGCTCTTTATGTCTATTAGCAAACCACAATAATTCTGCCTAGGACTTTCATGTAGTTTGCATGCAATTTTTGAAGGCCTTAGAGGCCATATCATGAAAAGTTGGCAGAGACAACTTTTGTAGCTCTTGATGTCTACTTTCTGTAGGATTTGTGATCAAGTGATTTGGAGCTCTATAGCTCCCTGTAGAGCCTTTTTTTTCTAGGACTGCTCTTTATGTCTATTAGCAATTTTGGGTAGAGTGAGCCCTAAGCCTTGGGGGTTAACCCAATGGCTTGAATGCAGGACATGGGTCCTTGGCAGCAATATGCCTTCCCAAAAGTTATTTGGGATTTTTGGGCACAAAAATCCCAAGATATGGAATTTACTAAATTACCCCTAATTTAGGTTATAAAATAAAAAGGGGGTCATATGAACTTGGAATAATATGAGACTTAGGATCTGGTGTTTTTAGACTAATATGGTGCTATAATAATTTTCCCAGAATTTATTGAAGTCTTAACATAGCACTTGTAGTGTAAACCCTTATACGCACACCAATTGTAATAAATGATAATTAAGGGTAAATATCACTTGGAATAATATGAGACTTAGGATCTGGTGTTTTTAGACTAATATGGTGCTATAATAATTTTCCCAGAGTTTATTGAAGTCTTAACATAGCACTTGTGGTGTAAACCCTTATACGCACACCAATTGTAATAAATGATAATTAAGGGTAAATATCACTTGGAATAATATGAGACTTAGGATCTGGTGTTTTTATACTAATATGGTGCTATAATAATTTTCCCAGAATTTATTGAAGTCTTAACATAGCACTTGTAGTGTAAACCCTTATACGCACACCAAATGTAATAAATGATAATTAAGGGTAAATATCACTTGGAATAATATGAGACTTAGGATCTGGTGTTTTTAGACTAATATGGTGCTATAATAATTTTCCCAGAATTTATTGAAGTCTTAACATAGCACTTGTAGTGTAAACCCTTATACGCACACCAAATGTAATAAATGATAATTAAGGGTAAATATCACTTGGAATAATATGAGACTTAGAATCTGGTGTTTTTAGACTAATGTGGTGCTATAACAATTTTCCCTGAGTTTATTGAGATCATAATCTAATACTCGATGTGTAAATCTCTATTTGCATATCTCCTACTGTTAATAGAAACTATGATTTAAGATTCCCTAGAGAATTTATGAAATTAGGATATGAGGTTGTTAGATCACCACTCATTGCGAACCTATGGTAATAATTGGAACTCGTTTGGATATGATGTGATTAAGATCGCACCATAGGACCCAAATCTACCTCAACCTTATTTCGGTCCACGAATAGTGAAACTGATTTACATGAATTAGACCACCACTGACCTTCACACGTAGAACTATTAACTCTTTATTAACTATGAATGCTCAGATTATTTGGAAGAGCATCTCTAAGGGCATCTTGGGAAATATGGATTGGGGTGTGTTTAGCCAGCTATAGGTGTATGAGTTTTCAGTGATATGAAAAGGAGGCTAGACCTCGTCAAGGGCCTCACACACACACAACTTGTCGTAGTGAGTGATTATATGAAAGTAGAATTGACCTTAGCCGGGTGAGCCATCTAGGGTAAGATTCAAGGGTGAAGTCGGAAAACATCTAAGGCAAACCCAGGGTTAAGGATGCCGAAGAATAGGAGTGTGGGTCCAAGAAAGGTTGAGAATGCTAATTGAATGTGTGCAGTTCCTCGGTGAAGAAGGGAACTCGAGATTAGAATGTGACGACGGGGGAGTCAGCACCCGGTCACAATTGGTGGTGTTGGAGTTCAAAAGAACTCCCCCGCTCCTAGGAGCCAAGCTTAACTCATCTTAAAGAATTAATGTAATAGGAGAGGAAAACGGGGATCAAGTAAATAGGGGTAGATACCAACAAGATTAAGTGCCTTAGGAATAGGAAGTTCGGGGTGTCAGCCCGCCACACTTCCTAGTACCGCTGCGAGCCCCTCACCGGGTAACCCTCCGGAAGTTCCAAGGCTAACCCTAAATCATCTAAGATCAACTAAATTATAGACAAACCAGTTAAGTAGGAAAACTTGCCAAGTTAACACCCATCCCGAACTAGAACGGGTTATAAGGATGGACTAGGATAGTCCGGCGAGCGGTAGGCTCAGGTTATAAGGATGGACTGGGATAGTCCGGCGAGCGGTAGGCTCGGGTTATAAGGATGGACTTGTATAGTCTAGCGAGCGGTAAGCTCATATTTTATATATAAGAATTGTATAGTCTAGTGAGTTGTAAGCTCATATTTTACGTATAAGACTAGTGTGGTCTAGTGAGCGGTAGGCTCGTAGTCTAAACATAAGACTAGTATAGTCTAGCGAGCGGGATACTTGTAGTTCAAATCTAAGGCCGGTATAGCCGGCGAGCGGTAGGCTCTACTTTATAAATGGTGATGCAAATATGTGAGCTGGAGGCTCAGTAGTAAATAACTAATACATGTTACTTGTGTGTAAATTGTGGTGGGTCTTCGATACTGTTCTAGTCGTCACACCGACAGAAGTTCCTTGACTCGGCAGTGCTAGTGGTTTTATTGGGGCCAGGTTATTTTACTGCGCGTCCGACGGAACGAATCCCCTAAACCCTGCCTGGCCAATTCAGTTTAGTACGCAGGAGCTCGTGAGTACCGGGTACCGGTATAACAGCGTACGTTTGGGCCTAGGTCTGGTAGTGTGACTTACCCACCTAGGTGAGGAGACGCCCGCTCCTCTGCCACCGTTTGACCACGACGGGAGGTGCCCGAGAGGTTAGCTACCTCCGAAAAGTGGGAACTAAAGGTCTGTACGTACAGAGTCGTGTGAGTGAGTTGCATGTGTATGAAATAATAGTACAAACATTGTATCATTGCATTGCATATCATAGCATAGCATTTCTGCATAAACAGAGACCTCATCGTATAAATCAGTGTGGGCTCTTTTATACGATGAGTTTATACCTTCCAGATCCCTTAGCTTATGTGCCCTCGTGTGTGCATATAAGTTAAGGTTACTTTCGTAGATGCTTGTATTTATTTGCTTCTTATATTACGTTGCCTTTTACACATTGCTTAAACAGAGACCTCATCGTATGAATCAGTGTGGGCTCTTCTATACGATGAGTTTATTGCTTGCCAGATCCCTTAGCTTATGTGCCTTTGTGTACGCATATAAGTTAAGGTTAATTTTTCCTAGCTGCCCTTCATATTACTTTACTTGCTCATATTACTGCTATTGTAGCTTTCTCCTATTGTTTGCTCTTATTACAAGCCTAGTTGTAGAACTGCTAGAGTAATCTTAATTAGGGTACTCCTGCTAGCTAGAAGCTATGTATCTTTTGCTTGATATACATTGCTAGTTTTACCACTTGTCACCTGCTTCTTTGAAATTACCCCTTGATGTCCTCCGCTTCCTCCTCCCGCACGGTGCCTAGGAGTCGCGGGTGGAGGCAGTGAGGAATATGCTGAGTCTTTTAGACTGACGGTCAGTGGACCCTATTATTACAGGAGAACCAGGAAGAGCAGGTCAACCCCCAGAGGGTGGTGCCTGAGACGGTGAATAGGCCCGGAGTTGGACTCTCAGCTGCCGCCGGGAGAGCCCCGGTAAGCAAGACCCCTCATATACCTACGCTACACATCTACCCAGGTCAGAAGCCGGAGTTATATGCCATTGAGGGAGTCGAGCCTTGTGGATGCTTAGATTGTTATATCTTCGCCAGGAGAGAGGCGAAGAAAGCATCCGAGGACCGGGCTTAGGCCCATGTTGTACTTTTATTCTAATTTCCGCACTCTGATGCACTCTTATTTTGTATGAATATCTCTTGTTGGACATGTTTCTCTATTTGAGGTGATTATTGTGGACTCGTACTTTTAAATTCACTCTTCCTTTTAAGAATTTGGTTGGCCTGGATATAGTTGAATAGCCGGCAGGATTGGCGTGTTGTGGTGGGGACCATGTTTGAGAGGTTACCACCGCAAGACGGCGGTTCTGGGCGGTAAGACCCGGACTCTCAAAAAAAAACAAGGGGAGGGGTCTTACACGCTCGACTTGCTCGGCGGGCGAGATCTTGGGTACCCGCTCTCGCCTATCTGCTTTGGCACCATGCGAGTCCCCGCGAGTGGGGCCTCACTCGCCCAAGGGCCCTTGGACTTCTAGTTTGCATTTTGACCCTCCACGGGGTCTTGGGGACCCACTCGGCGAATACGGGGTTGTACACAATCCTCGCTCTTTGTGAGCGAATCCTACACTCGGAAAGAAAAGTCCAACCCCCAATATTCGGCGAGTGCTTTGCTGACCTGGAGAGAATCTTTCTGGTGGGGCCCTTACGCTAGGTTATGAACGACCCCTTCGCTACACAGGTGCGTCACGCGGTTGCAACTCTCTCGCTCTCGCCCCAGCCTTCTCAAGACTTAGACGATTTTGTCGATTTTCTGTCAGGAACGGAACCATGCCAAGAACCCGTTCTATCCTGCTAATTTCTTGCGACCCATGGGTCTGTCCGTTGTCACACTTCGCATTCGTCGGGCGAGTGTCTTTTTGGAGCGATATCGTTTGTCGGCGAGAACCCTTCATGATGGGCACCACTCGCCGACCCTATGCTGGGGCTTACCCGGTGTTTATTTTTTGACTTGAATTTTCCTCTCACATTGTCTTCCTCCGGGGTTATTATTTAAGTGAGCCTACGATCCTGCCAGCTAGATGGGAGCCTGGTCTGCGGGTCTGCTCGGGGCCAACCTTCGAACCTTTGGAACCTGCCACCGAGTGAGCCTACGACCCTACCAGCTAGATGGGAGCCTAGTCAGCGAGTCTGCTCAGGGCCAACCTTCGAACCTTTGGAACCTGCCACCGAGTGAGCCTATGGCCCTGCCAGCTAGATGGGAGCCTAGTCAACGGGTCTGCTCGGGGCCAACCTTCAAACCTTTGGAACCTGTCACTGAGTGATCCTACGGCCCTGCCAGCTAGATGAGAGCCTGGTCAGCGAGTCTGCTCGGGGCCAACCTTTGAACCTGCCACTGAGTGAGCCTATGACCCTGCCAGCTAGATGGGAGCCTGGTCAGCGGGTGTGCTCGGGGCCAACCTTCGAACCTTTGGAACCTGCCACCGAGTGAGCCTACGACCCTGCCAGCTAGATGGGAGCCTGGTCACCGGGTCTGCTCGGGGCCAACCTTCGAACCTTTGGAACCTGCCACCGAACGAGTCTACGGCCCTGCCAGCTAGATGGGAGCCTGGTCAGCGGGTTTGCTCGGGGCCAACCTTCGAACCTTTGGAACCTGCCACCGAGTGAGCCTACGGCCCTACCAGCTAGATGAGAGCCTGGTCAGCGGGTCTGCTCGGGGCCAACCTTCGAACCTTTGGAACCTGCCACCGAGTGAGCTTATGACCCTACCAGCTAGATGGGAGCCTGGTCAGCGGGTTCTCGGGGCTAACCTTCGAACCTTTGGAACCTGCCACCGAGTGAGCCTACGACCCTGCCAGCTAGATGAGAGCCTGGTCAACGGGTCTGCTCGGGGCCAACCTTTGAACCTTTGGAACCTGCCACCGAGTGAGCCTACGGCCCTGCCAGCTAGATGGGAGCCTGGTCAGCGGGTCTGCTCGGGGCCAACCTTTGAACCTTTGGAACCTGCCACCGAGTGAGCCTCAGCCCTGCTAGCTAGATGAGAGCCTGGTCAGCGGGTCTGCTCGGGGCCAACCTTCGAACCTTTGGAACTTGCCACTGAGTGAGCCTACGACCCTGCCAGCTAGATGGGAGCCTGGTCAGCGGGTCAGCTCGGAGCCAACCTTCGAACCTTTTCTATCACCATCTTGCAAGTCATTCATCCCTGTATGCGTAAGAAAGATGAAATGCGAGGCGTATGTGTTCTCGTTATATGGACTCCAGAAAGATAAAAGCGTTTTAAGTCGTCACCACTCCACGTATGACTAACAGACTCGCCCTCCATATTCTGGAGGCGATATCCTTCTGACTTCAAGGCTTCTTCCACTACATAGGGCCCTCCCAGTTGGGATTGAGCTTTCCTACCGCGGCTAACCTTCCGACCGCGTCGACCTTTTTCAACACGAGCTCCCCCTTTTCAAATTACTTGATCCAGACGTGTTTGTCAAAGTATTTGGCCATCCGCCGCTTGACTTCTTCTTGGCGAATGAGGGCAAGATCTCGGACCTCCTCGATCAGATCCAAGGAGAGCCGTAGCTCCTCCGGGTTTCCTACCCTCCATTCTTCGTTTACATCTGAGGCGGCCCATATCCACGGCATCTTGACTTCAAGTTCCATGGGGATGATGGCCTCGCAACCATGAGAGAGCTTGAAGGGAGTCTCACTAGTGGCGGTGTTGGGGGTCGTCCTTAGAGCCCATAGGACCGAGGGGAGTTGCTCCACCCAATTCCCCTTCAAGTTCTCCACCTTTTTCTTGAGTAGGTTTACTATGATCTTATTAGCCGCCTCCACCTGCCCGTTGCTCTTGGGGTGATGGACGGATGCGAACCTGAGGTCTATCCCCAGCTGGTTGCAGAAGACGATGAATTCCTCGCTGGCGAACTGCGGACCGTTATCTGTGACTATGGCCTGGGGAAGCCCATGTCGGCAGATGATCTCCCCCCATACAAAGTTGTGGATTACCTGGGAGGTGACCTTGGCTAGAGCATTGACCTCCAGCCACTTTGAAAAGTAGTCGATCATGACCAAGAGAAATCTTCTTTGCCCACTGGCTTGAGGGAAAGGCCCTACCAGATCCATTCCCCATATGGCGAAAGGCCATGGTGCCGTGATGCTCCTTAGCCTCTGAGCCGGCAAAAGTTGAAGCGGAGCGAACAGCTGGCACTTTCGGCACTTCCTGACGAACTCCACCGCGTCCTTGCTCAGGGTCGGCCAGAAGTACCCTTGCCTCATTATCCTTGCTTCCAACATCCTGCTCCCCGAATGGCTGCCGCATTCGCCGGAATGAATCTCCTCTAGGATCCTCGGGACCTCCTCCTCAGATATACATCGCGCTAGGAGTCCTGAGAGATTCTTTCGATACAAGTCCCCTTCATGATTCACGTAGTAAGGGGACTTGTACCGAAAGTGCCTTTGATCTGGGACCTTTTCCGGAAACTTGCCCGTCGTCAGGAAGGTCATGAAAGGGTCCTTCCACGAGGGCCTCTATTCTATGTCCATGAGCTCCCCTTCCTCAATCGAAGGGCGGAATAGATCTGTCAGGGTTCCTCCAACCCGAGGACCGACTTTGGCCAACCGATCCGCAGAGGCACTCTCTTCCCTTGGTATGTGCCTGATGGAGAATGTTTTGAATACTCCGATAAGACCCCTTACTTTGGCCAGATACCTCATGAGTGTGGGCTCCCTTGCCTCAAACTCGCCCTTGATTTGCGAGGATATAACCATTGAGTCGGTAAGGACTTACACATCATGAACCCCCAACTCCTGGGCCATACATAGGCCGGGGATCACGGCCTCGTACTCCGCCTGGTTGTTGGTGACGTGAAAATGTATCACCAATGCTTGTTCAATCTTCACCCCATGAGGGCTTTCCAATACCACCCCTCCTCCTAAGGAGTTCTTGCCTAAGGCCCCGTCGACTAAAAGCTTCCAGGGGACGTGACGAGGGATTTGCTCCTCTTCCATTTCGACCGCGTTGTCAGCCATGAAATATGCGACCGCTTGAGCCTTCATCGACAACTGAGGGACAAAAGTGATGTCGAACTCACTTAACTCCACCGACCATTTCGCGAGCCTCCCCGAGTGCTCCACCCCCTCAAAGATTTTGGGAAGGGGATGATCAGTCACTACTTGGATCGGGTGGGCCTGGAAATACGACCCGAGCTTCCTGACTGAGATGACCAGAGCGAAAGCCAGCTTTTCCAAAATCGGGTATCGGAGCTCCGCCTTCCTCAAAACCCTGCTCACGTAGTAAATGGGCAGCTATTTTCTACCCTCTTCCCAGACCAAGATGGAGCTCAAGGCTTCAGCCCCGACTCCGAGATATAAGGCTAGGTCCTCCCCTTCCTCAGGACCTTGGAGCAGCGGAGCCCTGTTGAGTTGGCTCTTCAAAGCGTGGAAGGCCTCCTCACACTCCTTCGTCCATTCGAACATCTAATTGCCTCGTAATACTTTGAAGAAAGGGGAGCATTTCTCCCCAGCCCGGAAGAGAAACCTACTCAACCCTACGAGCTTCCCCGTTAGGCGCTGGACTTCCTTGGTGCTTCGCGGCGATCCCAACTCCATTATGGCTCTAACCTTGTCAGGGTTTGGTTCCACCCCTGTTGGGGTAAGAAGGTGACCCAAAAACTTCCCCTTGCTGGCCCCAGACACACACTTCAGGGGGTTCAGCTGCATCTTATACTTACGCAGAGTGGTGAAGGTCTCCTCGAGGTCTTGGTGGTGAGAGCTCACGCTCTTGCTCTTCACCACGAGGTCATCCACGTAAACCTCCAAGTTTCTTCCTCTCTGCTCCCGAAAGACCCGGTCCATCATTCTTTGGTATGCCGCCCCCGCGTTCTTCAGTCCGAACGACATCATCTTATAGCTATAGCACCCTTCTCTCGTGATGAAGGATACGTCTGTAACGTCCGGAGGATGCATCCTGATCTGGTGATAACTTGAAAAAGCATCTAAGAAAGACATTACAGAGAAACCGACGGCGGAGTCAACCAGCACGTCAATTCAAGGCAAAGGGTAACAATCCTTAGGGCAGGCTTTATTTAATAGAGAAAAATCGATACACATACGCCAGCGTCCATCGCCCTTTTTTACCATGACGACATTGGAGACCAAGCCTGGATACTGGATCTCTGATACAAAACCTGCTTTGAGGAGCTTTTCCACCTCCTCACGGATCGACCCCTCCAACTTGTCGGCGATTGCCCTCCTTTTCTGCCTGATGGGGCGGGCCCCTGGTTCGAGATTGAGTCGGTGGCAGGCCACGTCCGCATCGATGCCCGACATGTCCGTCGCGCCCCATGCGAAGATGTCCACGCTCATTTGGATGCATTCCAGCATCCTTTCCCTGTCCTCCGTGCCAAGGCCCCCGCTAATCCGCACCTTCTCTACTCTTCCCTCCTGGGTGGTGACCTCCATCTCGACCACTTCTTCAGCCACCTCAAGACGGGCCGACTCTTCCCATCTGCCCCTTGCCTCCCTTCCCTCAGGCAGGGTCTCCTCTTCCACCGCAACCTCCTCCTCCATCGGCTCGTCACGCTCCTCCGGAGCCACTTTCCTCTCCTCTCCTGGGGTATTGCTCCCTCCTTCTCCTTCCTTCCTTTCTCCACCCTTTCAGTTGTCGCCGTCCAGGAGATGGTGTTGATGGCAGTCCCGTAGCACTGCCTCGCCACCTTCGCATCTCCCCAGATCCGGGCCTGGACTCCTCCACTGCGGAACTTCAAGCACTGGTGAAAGGATGAGGGAACGGACCGGAAGGCGCTGACGAGAGGGCGCCCGAATATGGCGTTGTAGCTGCTCGGAGCGTTCACAATGACAAACCGACAGTTCCTGGGGACCCCTCCCAACGTCACTTGGAGGCCGACTCCTCCCTCGACCTCCTTCCTCTCCCTCGAAAACCCAAACAGGGGTCCATCTGAGGCTTGCACTCTCTTTGCTTCTAGCTCCAGCGCGTCAAAGGACTTCTTGAAGATAACATTCACCGAACTCCCATTGTCGACCAAGATTCGGGAGACTGCGAAGTTTTCAATTGCCTTCTGGATCACCAAGGCGTCACAGAACGGGTCTTCGAAGTCTGACATATCCTCTGATGAGAAGGTGAGCTTCTCTGAAGGGGGTGGGGTTTAGGAGGTCGACGCGACACTGCTCCGGAACATTGCCTGGAAGCTTCTCTTGCGAGCCGCCTCTATTCCCACCCCACCATGGATCACTCTAATCCCTCCCCTGGCTCCTACATCTGCCCAATCTTCGCATCCATATTCCTCTTCTCCGGGTAACACTTCTTCAATCCTTACAGGTCGCTGCTGCTGCTGACCTCTTCCCCTCATTTCCAGAAACTCCGGGCAGGTGGCCGTCGCGTGACCTTCCTCCTGGTGGAAGTCGCAATAGGGCAACACCACCCTGCCTCCTCTTCCTCCCCTTCCTTTTCCTCCTCTTCCTCCTCTTCCTCGGCCCACTGCCATGGCTTGCTCTCGAGGGGGTGAGGTGGTCTGGGGCCTTGCCTCCATCCTGGATGATTGACCCTCCCCTCCCCTCTTCGTTGGTGATCTCTTTCCTGACCTCTCACCGGTCCCTCCTGGGGCCTCCAAGCCAGCCGGTTATTGGGCTCCTGATACCCCCAATCCCGCTGCTGCCCCTGAAACCCCTGACCTCTGGGTTTATCTCTTCTTCTTCCCTCCTGCTGCCTCACCTCTGGCTCGCTCAGCCTTGCCAACCTCTTTGCAAACTCGGGGTTGGCGGCCTCTCCCTCGATCTCTTCCACCGCCAGCTCCATCAGTTCCTCGAATGATAGTGGGGGCTTCCGCTTCAGACCCATTTTGAAGAACCCCTCCCGCAGCCCTACTATGAAGGCTAGCTGGAGGGTAAACCCTAGAACCTCCTGGACTTGCAGAACCTCTTCTTGGAACCTATCCATATAATGGGCCAACGACTCCCCAGGCCCTTGCTTGATCTTGAAAAGCGCCTCTGCATCCTTCCTCTTTTTTGACGTTGAGAAACGCAACCTGAAGCTCCGGCGCAAGTCCTCGAAGGCGTAGATAGAACCTACGGGGAGCTGGTGGAACCAATCCCTTGCCTTCTCCTTCAGAGTGGTGGCAAAGAGCCGTCACTGGAAGGCATATGTCATCGGAAGGATCGAGACCATGTCCTCAAACCATTGCAGGTGCAGGACTGGGTCATCTTTGCCGGTGTAGTATGATATCTCTGGCCCTCTGAACCCCTCCAGAACCGGGGCCGAGAGGATCAGCTCACAGAAGGGGCTTCCTTCCCCTGCTCGGCGAGTGGCCCTCTTGCGCGGAGCCAGCTTGCACACCTCCGCACTCGCCGGGCAGCTGAACAGCTGCCGCCCGAGGAGATCTCGCACGCTTGCTTCCGCCGCTACCTCCTTCCCAAGCTGCTGGCCCGGAGCGTTCTCGCCAATCTGCTGGGGCGGAACTACAGGTGTCTCGCACTCGCCTCTTCCGGCGAGATCCACATGCATGGTCTGCATGACTTCCCGCTTGAAGTTCTCGAACAACTCCAGCCACTCCATTGCTTCTTGCGGCTGTGAGTGACCTTGGTCGGAACCATCTCTCCCATCTCCTGCTATCAAGCTCAGCTTGAGATTTTCTTGCACTGGACGTCCACGCTCACCGCACCAAAAATGTTGAAACCGTCAACCGGTCTCTGAGATCGGACCCACAAGGGGGTGTAGCCCGTGCCTACTTCTCTCTCACTAAACTCTCTTGACTAAGGACGGAAAACCTAGAACAGACCCAAAGCCGCAGCAAGGAGGTCCCGCCTGTAACGGCCCGTAGTCCATCACAATTATCGGTAATATCATCACATTTTATCATGAAGCTTTGAGCGTGCATTCACATAACAATTTACATTTCACAATGAGTAAATACATACATAACATAGGAATTAACCAGATTCTATTATAACAAGGCTTTAACTATTTAAGCACAACATAGTTCCATAAACATTTTATATATGTCACATCTATATATATACAACAAGTGCAATACTAAGACAAAAAGACAGGCACGGGCTTTTATTCCTACATATAGTTCGTCGCATATAAAGCAATTTCCCTAACGCTGCCCTGCATATGAATTGCCTTTACCTAAAAATTTTAGATTTGGAAACCGTTAGTCTTTAATAAAGACTAAGTGAAACATTACCTTTTTACCTTGCTATACATGCAATCAAAAAGGATTAGAAATAACAATATGCATAATCATTTATCTTTATTTTCTAAGCAGGTAATCATTTTACATCAATAATAACATATAAGATGTTCTATAAACAGTAAGACACAATGTTATAATATTAACATATCATCATGTAACTACAAGAGTGTGAGCATTCATTAAGTAATCAACTATATCATTATCATGCTATATAATTTTCATATCTTTAGGAAATATTAAGGGCAAGTGAATCTATTCATCATTTCATTTCATTCTTTGGGCCCACCCTTTCGGGTCATCATTTTCCCAAAACCAGTACGGTCAACCCGCGTTTATGCCTTTCGGCTCGACTGGTTTGGTACATCATCAGTATCATATCATTCATGTGCATGCTATTCAAATTGCCCTAAACATAACCTCGTGTCGACACGCTTACGTATATAACATATATGAATTATTCATTTTAAATTTCCCTCAGATTTTCTTTGCCTGTTTGCCTTTTTTTAAGGCCATACATCTTAGCAAGACTATGATTCAGTGATCATAATATATTCATGATGATACATGCCACATAAGTTTCATTTTCTCTTTAAAGTAGTACAATAATGAAAGTACTTCATTTAAGCATAAAATAAAAAGATAGGTCTCACCGCTACTTTTTCCATCCCTTTGTCACGCCCCAAGTCACCGTCACCTCTACCGGTGGATGTCATCCTCCGCGATATCTGTTACGACATTATTTAAAACTAATAAGCATTCTATCGGGGTTGCATCACATCTATAGTGTTGACGTTGACTCCTAGGGGTGACTCAAACATCTATGGATTTTCTTCATAAGGAACAACAACATCTAATTAAAGAAAACAATAGAGAGTGGACTGCATAAGGATAACCCAACAACTTTCCCTTAATGGACTGCAGCACTAGAGATAAACAGCAACAACACAAGTGCTGTATCAATCCAAGATATCCAACAAGACAAGAGAACAAGCAGCCGACCAAACAGATTATACCAAAACAAGCCACCACTGTATAGTAAACAACCACCCAAGCTAAAGCATAGCAGGAAAATCAACCACTATAAACAACTACCTAGCAGCCGGCCAACATAAGAAAAACCCAAAACTAAACTGTAAGAATAGGTAGCAGCTCACAACATGAAGGAGAAAACCTCCCCCCTCCCAGAATTTAACTAACTGTAGAGAAATAGGAGAATGATCTCCCTGAAATTTTAAGAACATGCTACAGGAAGAAGAATATCCCTCAGCCCTAAGAACAACCAGACCAACCCAGTCGGCCTACCACATAAACCAACAACATTCACAGCAATTAAGAGAAAAAGAGGGAACAAGGAGGCTTACAGTGATGTCGAAGAGAATCGAAGCCTTGGCTCTCCAAAATCCACAAATAGACCTAAATTCTGCTCAAACGCAGCCGCAAACCACAGCTTCAAACCTATCCGCAGCTTTTCACAACCTCTAAACAAGAGGACGAGAGGAAAAGGGTGGAGATTGAGATCGGAGCGGTGCCCTAGCGCGACACCGTCGAGGGAAAGAAGAAGGAAATAAAAAAGATCTGATCGGTTAAGAGTTAAAAAGAATCAAATGCCACCGCTTAAACCACCCTCTGAATTTGCTATTAGCAGCCCAGCAAAAGCCTTTCCAATAAATTTCCAAAACATAAGCCAAGCCCTCTTAACACCAGCTACTCATATACATATAATAACATCACATTGCAACCATGAGGCAACATCTAATCGCACACCAATTTCACTATGCTTATTTCATATTTCATCATAGGGGATTAGTATAATTCAATTTCATCATAAGGGAGTTTAGGTTGAACAACAAACATGTGCATGTAAAAAAAAATAAACAAGGCAAATCACTTACGAGGAATTGTCGAACGTCACAATTCTTCCCTCCTTAGAGTTTTTTGTCCCCAAAAATGATCAGGCATCTCCATCAGCAAATAGTAAAGGAAAAAGATCTCGCATAGTCTCTTCTCGCTCCCATGTCGCTTCATCTCGTGTATAATTTTTCCACCATACGTGCACAAAATTTACATCTCTGTTGCGTAATTTCTTACTTTGACGATCAATGATTTGATACGGTTCTGTTGGGCTAGACAAGTCTGCGTCAATTTGAACATTCTCAGCTGAAACAACCTTTTCAGGATCCCGTATATACTTCCGAAGTGCTGAAACGTGAAACACATCATGTAACCTTTGTAGTTCTTCTGATAGCTCCAGACGGTAAGCTAGTTCACCAACTCGCTCAATGACAGGAAATGGTCCCACAAAACGTGGACTCAATTTCCCAAGTCGCCGTAATCGTGAAGCTCCTTTAAAGGATTTTATTTTTAGACATACGAGATCACCAATGGCAAATTCCACATGACGGTGTCTAGCATTAAAATATTTTTGCTGTCGATCTTGTGCCACCTTCATTCGCTTTTGGATGAGTACAATCTTCTCGTTCCACTTGTCCACTTTATCTTTATTATATAACTGTCTTTCACCATCTTCCGCCCGACTCAACGGCGTTCGACATCGCCGACCATACAATGCTTCAGACAGAGCCATTTGAATAGAAGCGAGAACTCCACAAGTGCTAAGTATTTCTCCCATGAGCCTTTGAGATCCAAAACTACCATCCGCAATAAATCCTCTAAGAACTGAATAGCTCGCTCTGACTGACCATCAGTTTGGGGATGAAATGTCGTACTGAATGATAATTTTGTTCCCAATCTTTTATGAATTTGCCTCCAATTTACCGATGTAAATCGTCCATCACGGCCAGAGATGATCGTTCGAGGAATTCCATGTAGTTTGACAATTACATCCATATATAACTCGTTTAACTTTTCAGGCGGTCCATCTTGTCGAACTGCTATAAAGTGTGCACTCTTCGTAAGCTGATCGATAATGACCCAAATACCATCATGACCTTGTTTACTTCGTGGTAACCCAAAGACAAAATCCATGGCGATATCTTCCCATTTCCACTCCGGTATAGGCAAAGGTTGCAAATAACCTCCAGGCTTTTGGTGTTCAGCTTTTACAACTTGGCAAGTATGGCAAGATGCTATATACTTTGCCACGTCTTTCTTCATTCCAGGCCACCAAAAATTCTCTTTTAAATCATGATACATTTTTGTTCTACCCGGATGAATTGAATACGACGTGTTATGAGCTTCATATAAAATATCCTTCCGCAAAGAGTCCACATCCGGAACGCACAATCTTCCATTCATCATCAACAACCCATTCTGTTCTGTAAAGCTTGGCATGTCCTCTTGTTTTACCTTTTCCATCACCTCTAGTAAATACTCATCTTTTGGTATGGCCTTTAAAATTCTATCTTTGAGCGTATACTTGATCTGCATCTGGAATAATTGTGATTGTTTATCCTCTGCTGTAAAAATAGGAACTACTTCCATCTTCTCTAGTTCACGCAAGAGCTGCATATTATACACTTTGAAAGTTGATAACTCAGCAACACTCTTTCGACTCAATGCATCTGCAACAACATTTGCCTTTCCAGGATGATATTGAATATCTACATCATAGTCTTTAATATATTCTAGCCATCGTCGCTGTCGAAGGTACGGTTCAGCTCTTTCTGTGAAAAAATATATTTCAAACTTTTGTGATCTGTGAAGATTTCACATCTCACACCATACAAATAGTGACGTCATATTTTCAACGCAAAGATCACCGCTGCTAACTCCAGATCATGTGTTGGATAATTCTTTTCAGCATCCTTCAGTTGACGCGAAGCATACGCAATTACCCTTCTGTGCTGCATCAACACGCAGCCCAAACCTTGTATGATGCGTCACTGTAAATTTGAAATCCGTCTGGTCCAGAGGGCAGTACTAATACAGGAGCAGTAGTTAACTTTTCTTTTAATGTTTCAAAAGCAAGCTGGCAATTTTCGTTCCATAGAAAAGGAACATTCTTTCGCGTTAACTGTGTCAATGGTAATGAAATCTTCGAGAAATCCTTGACGAACCTTCGGTAATAACCGGCCAAACCTAAGAAACTCCGCACTTCTGTCACACTAGTGGGTTGTGACCAATTAAGAACTGCTTCAATCTTTGCAGGATCAACAGATAAACCCTGTTCCGAGATTACGTGTCCCAAAAACGATATTTCTTTCAACCAGAATTCGCATTTCGAAAACTTCGCATATAGTTGACTCTCCTTTAATCTCTGCAATGCTAGTCGTAAATGTTGGGCATGTTCTTCTTCAGAAGTAGAATAAATTAAAATATCATTAATGAATACGATGATAAACTTATCCAGATAATCCTTAAAAATGCGATTCATCATGTCCATAAATGCAGCAGGAGCATTCGTTAGCCCAAACGGCATTACTACAAACTCATAATGTCCATACCTTGTGCTAAAAGCAGTTTTAAAAATATCTTTCTCTTTAATTCGTAACTGATGGTAACCTGATCTCAAATCCATTTTTGAGAATACCTTCGCGTTCACCAGTTGATCAAACAGGTCATCTATGCGTGGTAGTGGGTACTTATTTTTCACCGTTAATTTATTCAATTCTCGATAATCCACGCATAAACGTAATGTTCCTTCTTTCTTCTTTACAAATAATACTGGGGATCCCCATGGAGATGAACTTTGCCGAATAAAATTTTTATCTATTAGTTCTTGCAATTGACATTTCAATTCCGCTAACTCTTTTGGAGCCATGCGATACGGTGTTTTTGCAACTGGTCTTGCTCCTTCTTCTAAGTTAATTTCAAATTCAACTTCTCTGTTAGGAGGGAATCCTGGCAATTCCTCAGGGAAAAGTTCTTGGAATTCACGTACAACTGGGACAGTTGTGATGTCTTTCTTTTCTTCTGTAGTTGCCTTAACCATTACCAAAATAGAGTCACATCCCTTTCTAATTTTCTTGGAGGCTTTTAATGCAGAGATTAACATTTTCGATACTTCACCTAGCCCTCGGAAGACAGTTACACTCTGATCTGCACATGTCACTGTAACTTCTTTTCTTTTACAGTTAATTATTGCTTCATGTTGGACTAACTAGTGCATTCCCAAGATTATATCAAATTCAGTAAGTTGTAGAACCACTAAATCCGTCATAAACTTTTTATCATTTAGTTCGAAAGATACTACTACTCTTTGTTGTGTAGGCACTTTTGATTATTTGGCAAGGTGACGTGAAGAACTTCTTGTGTAGCATATGGTTTTGCCGATATTTGACTTAGTATAGCAGTTGCAATGAAAGAATGACTCGCACCAGTATCGAATAAAACTCGAACCAAATGATCATTTGCATAAATCAGACCTGTCACCACGGTATCATCTGTAGTAGCCTCTTGCTGGTTTAGATTGAATACACGAGGCTGCACACGACGTTCTTCCACCATTGAGCCCCCTGGTGCTGATGTAGAAGCAAAAGATTCCCCTTCTTTTGACACTCCCATTTGAAAAAAAAATTTGGCCTTGCGGGGGTGGAACTCTTCTAGCACTGCCTTCTCCTTCTTTCCTCTTTGGACATTCCCACTGACGGTGCCCAGGCTGACGACATATAAAACATATATTGCTGCCCACTGAGCACTGCCCTTTGTGAACCTTTCCACACTTTCCACACTTCTGTTCTTGTCCCTGGGGCTGCATCACACTGCTGCTTTCTGTCGGACGAGGTCGTTTCCCAGATTCACTAGATTTCCCTGAAGTACTTGTCTTTGAGGAAAACTCCTTACTCTGACTCCACTGGGCCCTCTTCTTTCCAAACTCCCTTCTTCTTTGCGTCTTTTCAGCATCTATTTCCATCAAACGAGCTTTCTGCACCAAAGCCCCATAATTCTGGATTTCCAAAGGCACCAAGATTGCTCGAATGCTGTCTCGTAATCCTTCTTGAAACCTCTGACACCTCTCTTTTTCATTAGGCACAAAAGCCTCAGCATAAAATGCAAGATTCGGAAACTCCGTTTCATACTCAAGTACGGAGCGAGGGCCCTGCACTAACCGCAAAAATTTATCTTGCAGTAACTTCTTTTCTGACTCTGGTACAAACCAACCTGTGAATTCCTGCACGAACGTGGTCCAGGGAATACTGACTTGTCCTCGACCAGACAAGTCGGCCACGAACATTTATCCACCACCGCTTTGCTTCCCCTTCAAGGAGAAATGTTACTAGGCCCACTTTTCGTTCATCTGGACAAAGCATCACTTCCAAGATTGTCTCGATGCGTGAAATCCAATCCTCTGTCTCAAGGGGAGAGAGACCACCCCGAAATACAGGCGGCTTCAACTCTAAAAATTGCTTCAGATCCACATCAAGATGTCTTTGCTGAGCTGGCACAGAAGAATCTACCGAGGGAACAGCAGGAGGAACATCCCGAACTATCTTAATCGCTTCCGCCAAAATACGAGCGAAATCAGTCAACTGAGGCTGCACTGGTTGTTCCACATGCGGACGCACTGTCCGCTCCACACCGGTTGTTCCAAATGCAGCTTCTTGATCAATCATCAAAGGATCCTTAACACAAAGATACGAAATTAGTCTTCATGCATTTTCACTTTCTACCATTTACTCAATTTATGTATGTACATACTCATTGCGGCCAGGCTTTATGAAAACCTCGCTCTAATACCACTAAATTGTAACGGCCCGTAGTGTGAGGCCCCTATTTAGACCCCACATATATCTGTATCTAAGCTATGTTCTTACATGTGTCCCAGGTTGAAGTAAGGCTAGTGAATATGAAATAAACAACACATAATATAAATTTACTTTCATACCTTACATTATTCGCTGAATCTTTTCTTTTTATCCATAATCAGTTCTTTTGGTTTTGCGTATCCCAAGTCACGTCCGATACCTACAAAATTTGACGACGGGCTTAGTCATAAAAATATGACTAAGTGAGGACATACCTCTTTCATTGCTGTAAATAATTAAAGTAAAACTTACGCATTTTAAAATATATTTTTCATACTAACCATTTATTTGTCTCAGTAGTGACCTTATGAAACATATAATTATACGAACATGTTAGTATCACTAAAACAGTATGAGCAGTATAGAATCATAATCATATCATGTAACAATATAACCTTAAAGCAGTGTATCCGTATAAGCAATAAATCCTTGTATCAGTATATCAGTGTAAGCAATAATTCCATGTATCAGTATGTTTATGAAAGAACATAATGACTGGGGGAAACATTTCAGTAATCGTAAACAGTATAAGGAGTTATAGCATTCATATGAGCTATGGAACATGTAAACAATGCAAGTATCATAACAGTATCTATATCATGGAAGCAGTGTACATACATAACTTCATATCAGTTTTCATGTCTATAAACATTTATCCATGCACCATTATAACTCTTTAATTCAGTATTTCCATGAACGTTTTTTTTCTTAGGATATATTAGGGGCGATTCAAATTCTTTTTCCTTTTTCCTTTACCCCGAAGGGTCCTTTACCCCGAAGGGTCCTTAGATACCCCGAAGGGTCCTTAGATACCCCGAAGGGTCCTTTACCCCGAAGGGTCATTCATGTGCATGCATATTCAAGTCGCCCATAATATAACCTCGTGTCGACACGCTTACATAAAGTGAGTTATTCATTTTTAAAATCCCCTCAGAAATATCATTCGCCTGTTTGCCTTTTTCAAGACCATACAATATAGCGACATTTAGTATCAGTGATATCAACTATGCATGTAACATTCAGTATAAAAGAGTGCGCATGTAAAAAGAAAGTAAAGCCATAAAGCATAAATGAAACAGGTAGCTCTCACCATCAGTCGTTCTTTTCTTTTATCGCAATTCATGTCGTTGCCATGCCTATTTTGAGATGCCATCCTTCGCGATATCTGTATAGGAACCGTACCATATAGGGTCATTTCTATCGGGGTTGCATCTCGTTATAGTTACAACAATTATTATGTGATGACATCATTTGGTAGCTACTAAACAGCCCTCTAATTATAACTCTAAAAGAGACACTTTCAACTTTAGGATAAAACGCCATCCCAAACTCAATCCCATGTAGCTTTTCTCATCTAAAATTTATAACTCTCCATGAATAATAATAATAATAATAATAATAGGTAACAGTAAGGAGAAGCCCTTCTTAAAATAGAACAACACGTACAGCAGTTGAATGAAATTCCCCAATATTCTTTGTAGTGGAGTTGGGGCATCATAACAATAGCTCACTAAGATTAAGCCCACAATTACACTATAGCTGAACTCTAGGAGCTGGCCAACACACACAATTTCCCCTTTTTTTTAAATCAGTTTGTGGCCACTGTATCATTAAAAGAAAATGCATTCCAAGACTCAGTCATAATCTGAGAAGAATAGTAAGCAGTAGAACAAGTATAGGGAGGAAAAGTAACAGCCGGCCAGCAAGGTAAAAATCCAAAATAATGAATCATTGAAGATGAATCAACAACACACATAGCTGTACACAGCAGCTGCTCAAGCTCACATAAATTCCTTATTTAAAGCATGTAGAGGGAAACCCAAAAACCCAAAGTAAATCATGTTCATGATATAGAGCAGCAGCTGGCCCCCTTAAAGAACAACATAACATTAGTCGATCAAGGCCAAAGTAAATAAAGCCAAAGATATAGAGATTTCTTAGGTCACCATTAATGAAATCCCCCATAACCAGGAATTGATAAAGCCATAGCCAGCAACTAAGAATCCAGAATTTAATTATAATGGGAAAAGAGGAAAGAGGGGCTCACAGTGAGGAAGAAAAATGGTTTAAGAGCTGCTGCAATTTTAGACCTCAAATTCCTTCCAGCTGAGCACCGTAACTCAATAATCAAAGCTCCATCGAAGGAGTGGAGGTGACACCAAGGAACAGTGAAGACTTTATCATTTTCCTGCTGAACGAAGGGGAGGTGGAAGGAGAAGGAAGGAAGCTTGCGACTCCCGTGCCCTAGGCTAGAGCTGGAGGAAGGCCAAGCTACACCTTGCCATGCTCTAATCCTCATAGCAGGTCATGGATCTCATGCGAGAATGAGATTTACGAGAGGGAGAGGAGAAGAATAGGGAGGCAGATCGGCTCTCCAAGCCCTAGCCGCGAGAACGTCCCGAGTGAAAGAGGAGTAAGGCGGCAACAGAATAAAATATTAAGGCATTCTCGTGATTTTAACTTCTCCCACCGCCTCTCATTTACTTGCCTTATCAAATGAAATAGCTTAAGAATTTAAGTACCAGCCAACCAAGCACGAATAAGAGCCCAATATATAGCTAATCCCACATTAAAGGTTCACATAAAGCCTCTATTCTATTAGCACCCCAACTTCAATAACTTCCTCTAACATCACACACATCAGCTACCAATATCTGCTATTAGCACACCCACTTCACCAATAAATCACATATATGTTTATATAGTTTAACAGGATCTACTAAAATTTATTGTTTGCCAGCATATAGTTTGCCAATATAGGAAAACTCATATTTCGCTAAAAATCTCGAATGTCGCAAAACATCAATAAAATTCATACTCAACGGGCAAAGCTATGCCGGGTTGACACTGATTTATTTTTTTCATCATAGGGGATAACTTTTATTACCATTTATTATTCATTTTAGGTCACTTCACATTTTGGGCCGTTACAAAATTCTTCCCCTCTTATAGGACTTTTCGTCCTCGAAAATAGGACACAGTATCAATTCCCAATTACAATTTATATTACTTACTTTTTCCAGTCATGCAAACAATCGCTCACTTTCACTGGTTTCAAATTATAACAATCGATAAACTGCCACACTCAAAACTAAAAGAAAATAGTGTTCTAAGAAACACTTAACACATTTCAGTACATTTGCAGTAAAACATATTTGCATAGCACTTTCATAGTTTATCTTGCCTTCTTTACATCTTGGTAATCATATTTCATTGTCATGTAGCATTTTCAATTACTTTCCATGTCGTTTATTCGTTACTCGAAGCACAACTATGGCTTTCATTAGTCATTACTATCAACTGTTAGAATACCAAACTGTGTTTTACACAACCTAGTTACGGAGCTATTTTCATTAAACTGACATTACTTACAACATTTACAAGGAATACAACGGTTCCCATGATAATAGGCGGGCCCTATGTTAGATCTCTTAATTTCGTCATCTCTTTTAGCGTCATTTTATACATTATTATCTATAATTCATATGATGAGTTCTATCTCAACAGTTTACGGGTACCTTATTTACTTTGATATGCCTTATAAGACGAAGATAAACTTCAATGCACATTCATTTCCTTAAATGTTACATACTCATCGTAACACTCTCTTTCCTTAGCTATTCCACTTTCATATATTCTTCTTCCTTTCATATGAGACTATTGTCATATAATCAATTAAGTTACAATCGGTGGTCATCTTATTTTTAAAATGGAGAGGTTTTCCATCTCTGCTACTCTTCATATACAATCGTGTCTTTAAATGTTACATATTCATTTGAAGTTGCACGTTAGACATCATAGGTATCATCTTTTATTGCGAACATTATAGTAGAAGCTCCATAGTATGGGTCGGATCATTCCTCTTTAGCATACATACGTCCTAGATGACACCACAATAATTTCTGATTTCATTCACCATCATACATTTCTGAATTTAATGATACAGATTACACGTCATTTTTATCTTTACTTGTTATAGTCGAATGATTTCTTTTTGAAAGGAACCTTCCTTTTTGGGTAACCTTTACCTTAATATTTCAGTCTTAACATGTTACACTTTATACACATTCTTCTACATTTGTTGTGCTAAATACCCCTTGCTTTTACATACATAAAAAATGTTTCTTGGCGAACATTAGTTTTGCAATTTTACACCCGGTCATGTCGGACTTGTAAACTCTAATTGAATCTAACTCCTTTTTGCGCATACAGGCACCTTAATAATAAGCACAATAATCCTTGATATTATTTCACATTTCATCTAATCAAAATTATTTTGATTCCTACGATAGCACCATACATGGAGTGTGATAGGTTTACACAGTCTATATTCACTCATTTTGTCGTTATGATAGTCGTACTTTTGTAACATTCACTTCATCTTTGCTAGCAAATATTTCCATGTATAAAGAAGTTGTTTCTTACTGAAGATTACGCACATATTCTTATGTTGACGTAAGGTTGGGTTCTTATAAGACATCATTTACTCTTAATAGAAACAAGTCATTACTACTTTATCTTGTCTGCGTTACACACCTTGATTATCCTATTTCCTTGTCATATAGAAATTTCAAATGCTTCCCATGTCGTGCATTCAAAGCACAATTAGGACTTTCTTTATTCATAGCAATATCCTACGTTGAATGTTTAAACCGTTGATTATCCTATCATGTCCTCTTTGTAACCCTTCTTTCAGAACGACTTATAACATATTTCGTTTTCCTTAGCCTCGTATTTTCATATTTATGTTGTTAGTATTTGCAACTTCTTTTTATCGTTCTTTATACACACTTCGTTACATGTTTAACTAATTTACATACCTCCGTCTTCGCATTATATAATATACAGTGATGTACATTGATATTTCTTTCCTTTCTAAACACGTTCAACTTTCAATTATTCCATGTTTATCATATTCAACTATCTAGTTCAAACAATACGGAAACATTTTTCTTTGACAACATTTAGGTTGACTTGTGCACTTATAACAATATCAATGTCTACTTGAATTCATTTCGCTTTATGTGATTTCTATCCTTTCATGAACTCCTTCTAAAATCCTTCAACATAACTTGATTTAGACAGATTTTGACTTATTTTCTATAAGTGATCTTCTCACCTACATATTATGTGTGCTTATTCAGTACTCACTACAACCAAACTTCTTGAAAACCTGGCTCTGATACCAAATTGTGAGGCCCCTATTTAGACCCCACATATATCTGTATCTAAGCTATGTTCTTACATGTGTCCCAGGTTGAAGTAAGGCGCTAGTGAATATGAAATAAACAACACATAATATAAATTTACTTTCGTACCTTACATTATTCGCTGAATCTTTTCTTTTTATCCATAATCAGTTCTTTTGGTTTTGCGTATCCCAAGTCACGTCCGATACCTACAAAATTTGACGACGGACTTAGTCATAAAAATATGACTAAGTGAGGATATACCTCTTTCATTGCTGTAAATAATTAAAGTAAAACTTACGCATTTTAAAACATATTTTTCACACTAACCATTTATTTGTCTCAGTAGTGACCTTATGAAACATATAATTATACAAACATGTTAGTATCACTAAAACAGTATGAGCAGTATAGAATCATAATCATATCATGTAACAATATAACCTTAAAGCAGTGTATCCGTATAAGCAATAAATCCCTTATCAGTATATCAGTGTAAGCAATAATTCCATGTATCAGTATGTCTATGAAAGAACATAATGACTGGGGGAAACATTTCAGTAATCGTAAACAGTATAAGGAGCTATAGCATTCCTATGAGTTATGGAACATGTAAACAATATAATGCAAGTATCATAACGGTATCTATATCATGGAAGCAGTGTACATACATAACTTCATATCAGTTTTCATGTCTATAAACATTTATCCATGCACCATTATAACTCTTTAATTCAGTATTTCCATGAACGTTTCTTTTCTTAGGATATATTAGGGGCGATTCGAATTATTTTTCCTTTTTCCTTTACCCCGAAGGGTCCTTTACCCCGAAGGGTCCTTAGATACCCCGAATGGTCCTTTACCCCGAAGGGTCCTTAGATACCCCGAAGGGTCCTTAGATACCCCGAAGGGTCCTTTACCCCGAAGGGTCATTCATGTGCATGCATATTCAAGTCGCCCATAATATAACCTCGTGTCGACACGCTTACATAGAGTGAGTTATTCATTTTTAAAATCCCCTCAGAAATATCATTCGCCTGTTTGCCTTTTTCAAGGCCATACAATATAGCGACATTTAGTATCAGTGATATCAACTATGCATGTAATATTCAGTATAAAAAGAGTGCGCATGTAAAAAGAAAGTAAAGCCATAAAGCATAAATGAAACAGGTAGCTCTCACCATCAGTCGTTCTTTTCTTTTATCGCAATTCATGTCGTTGCCATGCCTATTTTGAGATGCCATCCTTCGCGATATCTGTATAGGAACCGTACCATATAGGGTCATTTCTATCGGGGTTGTATCTCGTTATAGTTACAACAATTATTATGTGATGACGTCATTTGGTAGCTACTAAACAGCCCTCTAATTATAACTCTAAAAGAGACACTTTCAACTTTAGGACAAAACTCCATCCCAAACTCAATCCCATGTAGCTTTTCTCATCTAAAATTTATAACTCTCCATGAATAATAATAATAATAGGTAACAGTAAGGAGAAGCCCTTCTTAAAATAGAACAACACGTACATCAGCTGAATGAAATTCCCCAATATTCTTTGTAGTGGAGTTGGGGCATCATAACAATAGCTCACTAAGATTAAGCCCACAATTACACTATAGCTGAACTCTAGGAGCTGGCCAACACACACAATTTCCCCTTTTTTTTAAATCAGTTTGTGGCCACTGTATCATTAAAAGAAAATGCATTCCAAGACGCAGTCATAATCTGAGAAGAGCAGTAAGCAGTAGAACAAGTATAGGGAGGAAAAGTAGCAGCCGGCCAGCAAGGTAAAAATCCAAAATAATGAATCATTGAAGATGAATCAACAGCACACATAGATGTACACAGTAGCTGCTCAAGCTCACATAAATTCCTTATTTAAAGCATGTAGAGGGAAACCCAAAAACCCAAAGTAAATCATGTTCATGATATAGAGCAGCAGCTGGCCCCCTTAAAGAACAACAGAACATTAGCCGATCAAGGCCAAAGTAAATAAAGCCAAAGATATAGAGATTTCTTAGGTCACCATTAATGAAATCCCCCATAACCAGGAATTGATAAAGCCATAGCCAGCAACTAAGAATACAGAATTTAATTATAATGGGAAAAGAGGAAAGAGGGGCTCACACTGAGGAAGAAAAATGGTTTAAGAGCTGCTGCAATTTTAGACCTCAAATTCCTTCCAGCTGAGCACCGTAACTCAATAATCAAAGCTCCATCGAAGGAGTGGAGGTGACACCAAGGAACAGTGAAGACTTTATCATTTTCCTGTTGAACGAAGGGGAGGTGGAAGGAGAAGGAAGGAAGCTTGCGACTCCCGTGCCCTAGGCGAGAGCTGGAGGAAGGCCAAGCTACACCTTGCCATGCTCTAATCCTCATAGCAGGTCATGGATCTCATGCGAGAATGAGATTTACGAGAGGGAGAGGAGAAGAATAGGGAGGCAGATCGGCTCTCCAAGCCCTAGCCGCGAGAACGTCCCGAGTGAAAGAGGAGTAAGGCGGCAGCAGAATAAAATATTAAGGCATTCTCGTGATTTTAACTTCTCCCACCGCCTCTCATTTACTTGCCTTATCAAATGAAATAGCTTAAGAATTTAAGTACCAGCCAACCAAACACGAATAAGAGCCCAATATATAGCTAATCCCACATTAAAGGTTCACATAAAGCCTCTATTCTATTAGCACCCCAACTTCAATAACTTCCTCTAACATCACACCCATCAGCTACCAATATCTGCTATTAGCACACCCACTTCACCAATATATCACATATATGTTTATATAGTTTAACAGGATCTACTAAAATTTATTGTTTGCCAACATATAGTTTGCCAATATAGGAAAACTCATATTTCGCTAAACATCTCGAATGTCGCAAAACATCAATAAAATTCATACTCAACGGGCAAAGCTATGCCGGGTTGACACTGATTTATTTTTTTCATCATAGGGGATAACTTTTATTACCATTTATTATTCATTTTAGGTCACTTCACATTTTGGGCCGTTACACGTAGTCCATCACAATTATCGGTAATATCATCACATTTTATCATGAAGCTTTGAGCGCGCATTCACATAACAATTTACATTTCACAATGAGTAAATACATACATAACATAGGAATTAACCAGATTCTATTATAACAAGGCTTTAACTATTTAAGCACAACATAGTTCCATAAACATTTTATATATGTCACATCTATATATATACAACAAGTGCAATACTAAGACAAAAAGACAGGCACAGGCTTTTATTCCTTCATATAGTTCGTCGCATATAAAGCAATTTCCCTAACGCTGCCCTGCATATGATTTGCCTTTACCTAAAAATGTTGGATTTGGAAACCGTTAGTCTTTAATAAAGACTAAGTGAAACATTACCTTTTACCTTGCTATACATGCAATCAAAAAGGATTAGAAATAACAATATGCATAATCATTTATCTTTATTTTCTAAGCAGGTAATCATTTTACATCAATAATAACATATAAGATGTTCTATAAACAGTAAGACACAGTGTTATAATATTAACATATCATCATGTAATTACAAGAGTGTGAGCATTCATTAAGTAATCAACTATATCATTATCATGCTATATAATTTTCATATCTTTAGGAAATATTAAGGGCAAGTGAATCTATTCATCATTTCATTTCATTCTTTGGGCCCACCCTTTCGGGTCATCATTTTCCCAAAACCAGTACGGTCAACCCGCGTTTATGCCTTTCGGCTCGACTGGTTTGGTACATCATCAGTATCATATCATTCATGTGCATGCTATTCAAATTGCCCTAAACATAACCTCGTGTCGACACGCTTACGTATATAACATATATGAATTATTCATTTTAAATTCCCCTCAGATTTTCTTTGCCTGTTTGCCCTTTTTTTAAGGCCATACATCTTAGCAAGACTTTGATTCAGTGATCATAATATATTCATGATGATACATGCCACATAAGTTTCATTTTCTCTTTAAAGTAGTACAATAATGCAAGTACTTCATTTAAGCATAAAATAAAAAGATAGGTCTCACCGCTACTTTTTCCATCCCTTTGTCACGCCCCAAGTCACTGTCACCTCTACCGGTGGATGTCATCCTCCGCGATATCTGTTACGGCATTATTTAAAACTAATAAGCATTCTATCGGGGTTGCATCACATCTATAGCGTTGACGTTGACTCCTAGGGGTGACTCAAACATCTATGGATTTTCTTCATAAGGAACAGCAACATCTAATTAAAGAAAACAATAGAGAGTGGACTGCATAATGATAACCCAACAGCTTTCCCTTAATGGACTGCATCACTAGAGATAAACAACAACATCACAAGTGCTGTATCAATCCAAGATATCCAACAAGACAAGAGAACAAGCAGCCGGCCAAACAGATTATACCAAAACAAGCCACCACTGTACAGGAAACAGCCACCCAAGCTAAAGCATAGCAGGAAAATCAACCACTATAAACAACTACCTAGCAGCCGGCCAACATAAGAAAACCCCAAAACTAAACTATAAGAATAGGTAGCAGCTCACAACATGAAGGAGAAAACCTCCCCCCCCCCCCCCCCCCCCCCCCCCCCCTCCCCCGAATTTAACTAACTGTAGAGAAATAGGAGAATGATCTCCCTGAAATTTTAAGAACATGCTACAGGAAGAAGAATATCCCCCAGCCCTAAGAACAACCAGACCAACCCAGTCGGCCTACCACATAAACCAACAACATTCACAGCAATTAAGAGAAAAAGAGGGAACAAGGAGGCTTACAGTGATGTCGAAGAGAATCGAAGCCTTGGCTCTCCAAAATCCACAAATAGACCTAAATTCTGCTCAAACGCAGCCGCAAACCACAGCTTCAGACCTATCCGCAGCTTTTCACAACCTCTAAACAAGAGGACGAGAGGAAAAGGGTGGAGATTGAGATCGGAGCGGTGCCCTAGCGCGACACCGTCGAGGGAAAGAAGAAGGAAATAAAAAGGATCTGATCGGTTAAGAGTTAAAAAGAATCAAATGTCATCGCTTAAACCACCCTCTGAATTTGCTATTAGCAGCCCATCAAAAGCCTTTCCAATAAATTTCCAAAACATAAGCCAAGCCCTCTTAACACCAGCTACTCATATGCATATAATAACATCACATTGCAACCATGAGGCAACATCTAATCGCACACCAATTTCACTATGCTTATTTCATATTTCATCATAGGGGATTAGTATAATTCAATTTCATCATAAGGGAGTTTAGGTTAAACAACAAACATGTGCATGTAAAAAAAAATAAACAAGGCAAATCACTTACGAGGAATTGTCGAACGTCACACCCCCACACACCCGGAAGATCTTAGAGAGCTTCCCCTTCCAAACCAATGCTCAGCCGCCCGACCTTGGAGGGCACTAGCAGCCAACTCCGAAATAGCCTGGATGAGAGAGTTCAAAAGGATCTGATCTCCTCCAAGGTGCCCTTAAGAGTCTATTTATAGATTTTCTAGTGCTGGACTGCAAATAGCGTAAATCCGTCTTTTGGTTTTACTAATTGCACCCCAAATTGGTCTGCTAACAGCCTAACTCCGCTGTTCTGAAGAGCTATTGGCAGCCCACAAGGGGTATCTAAGTCATTTCCCCCCAAAGCCTTCTGGGAGAGTGGTCCGTGAAGGCACAACTCGCCAGGCTCCTTGCTCGCCATATTTCACCGGGGGAATGGCTCATGAGGACACCATTCGCCAGGTGCTTGACTTGCTCGGCGGGCGAGATCTTGGGTACCCGCTCTCGCCTATCTGCTTTGGCACCATGCGAGTGCCCCGCGAGTGGGGTCTCACTCGCCCAAGGGCCCTTGGACTCTTAGTTTGCATTTTGACCATCCACGGGGTCTTGAGGACCCACTCGATGAATACAGGGTTGTACACAGAGAGGTAAGGAGTGCATGAATGAGATTGGGGGCTTATATAAGCTCCGCATGAGCTTGTCATCTTGCACAATCGTTGGCTACCATGATCGTCGTCCGCCACCTAGTGCTCCATCATCGCCGACTGCCACCTAGTGGCATCACCAGGCAGAAGAAATCATTCCTTCTACTGTTGTGTTGGGGAGTGGGTAGGCCGAATAGACCTTATCGGGGAGTGGGTAGGCCGAATAGACCTTATCGGGTCAAACCCAACTCATTAAGGGAGAGTTGACTTATCAACCCCCGGTCTACTGAAATATTTATTTTTGAGATGAAATAAATATTCATTCCTTCTCTGTTTGATATTTATTTTTGAGATGCAAATATACAATGATAGAATTACTGAACATGTCAGATCGATCGTTGAAATCTCTGTTTGCTGAACCTTTTCAATTCTTGCTTGTGTGAACCACATATCGGGATCCTCTTCATTTCTGACGAAATGGATAATAATATTCATTTCACGGTCTAGATGTATTTCAGGATAATAATATGTATTTCACGATCTGACGGGTTCAATATTTCTATCTTTTTATATTTTTCTTTTAATCAAAAAAGTCTGCATCATTAGATGTATTTTAGAATGATCTTGTCCATCATATTGACAAATGAATACTATCCATTTCGTCAAAAATGAAGAGGATCGAGATCCTCCGACCACATGGCGGTCAGTGGGTTGTGATAGGTTGGGAGCACAAGAGATTGTATACCTAAAAATATATCATAACCTTGTGTATATATTTAAAAATTATTTAATTAAATATTTATCTTTTCAATTTTACCCCTTTTTTTTATTATAAATTCCTCAAATTGTCGTAAGTGCGGGCCACTAAATTAGATAAATAAATAAATATCTATACAATATCTACATATATATATATAATAATTTTCGCCAGCTCACTTGGTTCAATTTATGGCATTTATTTCCAATTTAAGGCGGGCCACTAAATTAAATTGTTTAAATTTTGACTAGAAAATTGTTTAAATTTTGACTAGAAAATTGGTTAAATTTGGACTGGACTATTTTATTTGACTGGAATATTTTAATTTGACTTGCATTTAAATCAAATTTCAATATAAATTTGTAGACTTGTACCTATCAAATTTGACTCAGCTGTTTTGCTCCGATAAATTTGGGCATAAATGCCACCGTCGTAGAATATATGGTTTGCATGACAACCGTTATAACCAACACCAAGAAAAGAAAATTAATTTTGAACATAAAAACGGATGAAGTTACTCAGGTGAGGTCGGGCGTTCACGAAAGAAGGTTCATAACCACTGCGCTCATGATTGACACCGCGGTTGTCATAACCGTTGTATATTTAAAAATAGTTTTCTTTTCTTGGTGGCGGTCATAACCGTACAAACTTGTTGCGGAACGCTTAGGGCTCGTGGTAGACCGGTTCACTTGAACCACCTTAGCTCGTGAGCGAACTAAGCGCGCAAACAGTCAATTAGAGATTTGCTGAGTACACAGGGATTTTTTAACGTGGAAAACCCGGAAAGGGTAAAAAACCACGCGGCCGGAGCTGTGCCGACCAAACTTCACTATCTTCTGGGGGTTACAACTTGGAAACTAGAACTTGAGCGCGACAGGCCGCTGCTCGTTACAATATTTGGAGAGAGAGAGAGCGAGCTCCGAGGGTGACAGGCCACCTCTCGGAAAAACTAAGTCTTTTTCCCTTCTGAGAATGCTAGTCGCCTTTCGGAAGTGAGACGGCTAGTCGTCTTTTCCTTCTGAGAATGCTAGTCGCCTTTCGGAAGTGAGAAACCTAGTCGCCTTTTTCTTCTGAGAATGCTAGTCGCCTTTCGGAAGTGAGACGGCTAGTCGCCTTTTCCTTCTGAGAATGCTAGTCGCCTTTCGGAAGTGAGAAGGCTAGTCGCCTTTTTCTTCTGAGAATGCTAGCCTTCCGGAAGTGAGAAGGCTAGTCGTCTTTTTCTTCTGAGAATGCTAGTCGCCTTTCGGAAGTGAGAAGGCTAGTCGCCTTTCGGGATGATGAAGATCTTCGAGTCCACGAGGGAGATCTTCAAGCGCCGAAGGAGAATTCCGCAAAAGTCTGCAAGGAGCTCTCCCGGGTCCAGAAGTCCAGGTCCTTTCAAATGAAGCCTTGGAGCTCCTTTTATAGCTTTGGCCGGGGGCGACCCGGTAATTTTGTCGTTGGTAGTTTCCATAAATGCTCGGTGGACGAATCATATTCTTCGGTTCGGGGCCCTCGGATCGTCATTTTTCGTAAATGACCACCTTGCCCCTCGGGCAGCTCGGGCAGTTCGGGCAGTTCCGTTGGAGGCGAAAAAGGCGACTGACTGTTCCTGAAAAGTGAGAAGCCGGAAAGACAAAAAGTGAGAAGCCGAAAACCCAAAAAGTGAGAAGCCGGAAAGACAAAAAGTGAGAAGCCGGAAACCCAAAAAGTGAGAAGCCGGAAAGACAAAAAGTGAGAATCCGGAAACCCAAAAAGTGAGAAGCCGGAAAGACAAAAAGTGAGAAAGCTTCCTGATCGCGCTCAGAAATGTTCTGAGCGCGCGCTAGTGCTGAAGCGCTCCAAGTGCGCAACGAACCACGGGGACGCCTCGGGCGGACGGCGAATCGGGGGGGTCGCCCCCTAAAAGGGGGACCGGGATCCTTCGGCGAGGAGTAGGCGCCGGACCGCACCCCGAGGAGGGGTGGGCCGGCCGTATCCTGAGGGAATGCGGCGTAGGCGCGTCCAAGAGGGGGTGCGGCCCGGGCGCACCCCAAGGGGGTGCGGCCCGGGCGCACCCCGAGGGGGTGCGGCTTTGACCGCACCCCGAGGGGGTGCGGCTTTGACCGCACCCCGAGGGGGTGCGGCATGGCCGCACCCCGCGTGGGGTGCGGCTTGGCCGCACCCTAAGGGGGTGAGGACAAGGCCGCGCCCCAAGGGGGCGCGACTTGGCCGCGTCCCTTCCGGGACGCGGCGCGGCGGTGGGAATTCACCCCGCGATGGGTGGGGGACTCTCTGTCGTGTTTGCGACGGCTTTGCGCGTCTTACTTTTCCTGCCAAATTGGGGGAGGAGAGATTTTTGAAATGATCCGTCTTTGGAAGTAATTCGTCTTTGGAAATGATCCGCCTTTGGAAATATTCGTTTTTGGAAATATTCGTTGCCTTTCTAAGAAGATCTCTACCAAGCTCTTTTATAAATATGAAGCTCTATTATGAGTACCCATCATAAGCCCCCCAAACCTTCGTAGTCCAAACCTTGGGAGGGAGTGAGAAGGTTTTCGAACAGTCGGCAGCGGATCTGGTTGTCATCTCTGCAGGGTGTGTCGGACGATGGTCGGGGTAAGCTACTTTTGTTTTTTGTTTTTTCAAAATAGGAGCGGAGGGAAAAAACGGCCAGCGGCGGACGGGAGGGCGCGCGGTGAGCGGTGCGCGGGCGGCCGGTGCCCGGGCACCCTTGCGCGCGGCCGGAGCGGTCGAAAAGGCGGTGCCCGGGCGTGATCGCGCGCGGCCGGAGCCGGCGGAGGGGCGGCACCCGGGCATGCTTGCGCCCGACCGGGGCCGGCGGTGGGGCGCCCGGCTGGCGCGAGCGCGCCCCTGCGCGCGGGTGCGGCCCCTGCGCGCGGGATTCCCGCGCGCCTGCGCGCGCGGGCGCCGCGCTGCGCGCGGGTGCGTCCCCTGCGTGCGGGACGCGCGGGCGTTGTTCCCTCGCGCCCGCACGCGCGGGTGCCGCGCTGCGCGCCCGCACGTGCGGGTGACGCACTGCGGGCCCGCGCGCGGGTGCCGCGCTGCGCGCCCGCGCGCGCGGGTGCCGCGCTGCGCGCTCCCGCGCGCGGGTGCCGCGCTGCGCGCTCCCGCGCGGGTGCCGCGCTGCGCGCTCCCGCGCGCGCGGGTGCCGCGCTGCGCGCTCCCGCGCGCGCGGGTGCCGCGCTGCGCGCTCCCGCGCGCGGGTGCCGCGCTGCGCGCTCCCGCGCGCGCGGGTGCCGCGCTGCGCGCTCCCGCGCGCGCGGGTGCCGCGCTGCGCGCTCCCGCGCTGCGCTCTCCCGCGCGTAGGTGCCGCGCTGCGCGCTCCCGCGCTGCGCGCTCCCGCGCTCCCGCGCGCGGGTGCCTGGGTGTGGACGGTGCGCGCGGACTGTGCCTTCGCGTGCGGCTGTTTCTCGCGTGCGGGTGAGGCTGGCGGTGCGGGCCTCCGGTGTTCGCGTGCTTGGTGCGCGGAGAGGCGACTTGTAAGATTTTGGATTTTCTGATACGGTTTCTTTTTAACGCTCGTTTTTATGTGCTTGCTCTTCTTTGCAGGCTTCGAAGCGGGGCGGTCAGTCGAGGCCGATGCGCCTACGTTCTTCACTTGACGGTGCGCGAATCGAGATGTGGCGCAAGCGGTTCGGATTGCCTCCGAATGTTAAGGTGAAAATCCCGGGAGCGGAGGAGCGCGTCCAGAATCCACCCACGGGTTACATGACACTTTCTGAGAGTTGCCTGAAGTCTGGATTCCGCATCCCTCCATCGGAGGAAGCTATCGAAATATTCCGGTTCTGCGGTGTCCCAATTACCCAGTTTACGCCCGCCGGGATGTCGAATATCATGGGGCTGGTGGTGCTCTTTCGGGAGCACAGCGTGCGCTTTTCACTCGAGCTTTTCAAGGATTGGTGCGAGGCTACCACTGACTCGGGCGGCCGGATTGAGGTTCGAAGCAACAAAAACTGGTTTCATTTTGGCGAGAAGACAGATTATCGGCACGGGAATACCCTTTATGGATATGTTCGAAATCGTTGGGAGCTGCCTGAGCTTTGGAGGTCACTCCCTGGACGCTGTCGCCGGCTGACCGGTCGGGAAGACGAGTTCATTCCCATCCCCGGCTTTCCCGGCCGAGAGGGGTTGTCGAAGGCTTTGTTCAGCGTGCACAACTGCGTGGAGGAGGGTCGACTGCTTTCGGTGGGGCTTTCTTGGGACCCTGAGCGGGAGGCTGCGGTTCCCCTGGAGCGTGGGAAAAAGAGGAAGATTGTCTTCAAGAACGGAGTTCCTGGTTCGTGTTCCACCTTGCCGGAGCCTAGGAGCCACGATCACAAGGCCGGCCCGAGTCGCTGTCGGAGAGAGCCGATCCCATCCGACCCGGAGGTCGAGATTCTGACGTCCCCCGCCGCCGATCAAGTTGGGCAGGGAGACTTGCCGCCACCTCCTCCTCATCCACCGTCGAGGCGAGTTTCCTCATCCCTCCAGGCGATGACTTCTGCAGTAAGTGAAGCTCTCCTTTCTTGGGTCTTGACTTGTCTTTGCTTTCATTGTTTATGTTTCCTGATTGCTTCTTTCGCGTTTGCAGGCGAACGTTCTGACCAATGTCGCTCTCACGTGGAACGACTGTTACGTGGGCCTCAAGGACAGCTACATCTCTCTCCAGGAGGAGCTGAGCGTGATGAAGAGGGACATGTCTGCTTTACAGAAGAGGAGGGATCGCGATCTGTCCCGCGTCAAGCAGCTGGAGGCGGACCTCTCTTCTTCCCAATCTGAGGTTGAGAAGCTGCAGGAGGCGTATGGTGGAGACAAGGCGCTTGCCCAGGATGCGCTTCATCAGTTTTTTGAGGCTCAGGGGGAGATGTTTCGCATGGAGGGGGAGATGGGTTTTCTGCGGAGCGAGGTGGAGCGGTTGTCGTCGGTCGAGCGCAGCCTTGAGGATGCCAAGGCGGCCAGAGTGGCCGAGTTCCGAGATTCTCTTGCTTTTGTCGAGGAGCGGTTCTAGATGGCGGAGGATATCCGTGCCGAGGTCATGACGAAGGAGGTCGAGCCCTTGTTGGAGGACGAGCGCGAAGTCGCCTTCCAGCTCGGCATTCAGAAGACTCTGCGCCTGGTGGGGAGGAAGTTCGGGTGTGATACCGCTGGTCTTGGAGCGGGAGACCTTTCGGAGGATGAGTGCTCGGACGCAGCCGAGGATTGATGTTGGTCGTCTCCTGTTTTCTTGTTTTCCATACCATTGTTCGCTTGTGTGTCGTTCTGAGTTGGCTTTTTTGCTTTTTCGCTTTCCGTATTGTTGTCTGTTTTGTGCGCAGCGTTGAGCTGACGCGGTTATCGTGTTTATTGTATTCACTTCTTTGTGTGATCCTGTTAACCTGGTTGTTAGCACCTGCATAGTTTTTTTTTTAAATGAGCTTTGCACGAGACGGAGCCCGCGGCTTTCAAATGTATACATATATAAAGAGTTAGTTTGAGCAAGTCTGTGCCTGCGGCTTTCTTGCACGAGTCTGTGCTCGCGGCTTTGGTGCACGAGTCTGTGCTCGCTGCTTTGGTGCACGAGTCTGTGCTCGCGGCTTTAGTGCACGAGCCTTTGCTCGCGACTTTTTTGCACGGTTTTGTGCCCGCGGCTTTGGTGCACGAGCCTTTGCTCGCGACTTTTTTGCGCGGTTCTGTGCCCGCGGCTTTGGTGCACGAGTCTGTGCTCGCGGCTTTGGCCGGTGAATAGCGGGTGTATTCAAACCGAGGGTGAACGCAGGGGGGGCAGGCCCCTACGACACCGGGACTCAACGGCGGAGGAGAAGGGCGAACCTTCAATCGACGGCGGTGCAGAGTCCCCGGGGCAGGGCCCCGAAGCGGTACATGCAGCAGAATGGATTGGAGCAAGTAGAATTTTATTAAAAAATGAATACTGATACATGCGCAAGTGTAATCTTGCGATCCCGGGGTTAACAAGTTTCTGAGACAGGCTTTATTGAGAGAGAAGATAGCGTTGAGCTTCGTTTGCGTTGCGCTTGCTCGAGTTTTTTCGGCCGTTCAGCTTGGGGGGCGACAGTGGCCTGGCGGTTGACCTTCGTTGGCCTTTTCCTGTGTCTCTTTGCGGAAGGCCTCCAGGTATCCTAATTGGACAAGGCGTTCGATTTCATCTTTCAGTCGGGCACATTGCTCCGTTCGGTGCCCTCGGCCTTTGTGGAAGTGGCAAAACTGGGATTGATCTCCCCTGTGCAAGGAGAGCTTTCTGGGCCAGTGGATGATCTTGCTATTACAGATTACGGACAATATGTGCTCACGTGGTGTATTCAGCGGGGTGAAGCTCCGGGAGCCTTGACTTGCTGGCTCTCGGGGGCGGTCTGCTTGGTTCTGAGCGGGCAGTTCGGCTTCCTCGAGCTGCTGTTGCTGCCCCTTTCTTTTGCGGCTTGTACCGAAGGGCGGCGAGCCTGTCAGTGTCTGAAGTTTGTCTTTTCCAACCACTGCAGGAGTCGCTTGGCCTTTCCGTGCACCCTGCATCTCGGACTTCGATTTCGGCGACGGGTTGCTGTTGATCCAGGGGAGCCTGGAGGCGGGTGTGTCGAAACCATGCATCGCGCTCCTGAGGATATTTCCTTTGCTGGCCATGCGTCCGGACATGAAAACGTCGTGGTCCATGGCGTCCAGTAGGAGGCTCCTGAATATTGCGTCGTAGGGGGAGTCTGCTTCGGCGACGACGAACTGTACATCGTACTGGACTGGTTCTGCGTGCGCCCCTACTTGGACGGGGAGGGTGATGATTCCTACGGTGGGTACCGTAGTTCCATCAGGGAGCTCTGCTTCGCTGGCCCTAAGCTTGAGGTTCCCGCTTAGGAGCTTGAGCCGAACTATTGCTGCTAGGAATAGAACGTTGAAGGAGATGCGGTGGGTTATCAATGCTTTCTTCAGCTCATAGGGGGGATTCCCTAAGCTTGTGTCCAAGGTGAAGTCCATCCATGCGCAGGGGCGCTCTTGGTGAAAATTTGTGTCGATTTTCTCCGCTTGCTCGTTCCGCTCTTCCTCCCCTAGGAGAGGTGGTTTGCTTGCACCGGGCTTTCCTTCTTCTTGGATCTTTGTCGAGTGTGTCTCGTGCCGCTCGACGAACAGTTGGGACAACTTGGTGAAGTTATGTATCGCTCCGCTTGGCAGGGCTTGATACCAGCGGAGAGCGTCTCCGCGCAGTGTCTTGGCGAAGATCTTGCATCCGATCTGATCGGGAAGTCCGTGTATCCGCATCGTTGCCAAGAAATGGTTAATGTGCTCGTAGGGGTCTTCTACTCCGTGGAACTCCTTATAGTGCAGGAACTTTAGCCATGGCGGAACTGGGTATGCCAAAATTGTCTTTGACAGTTGAGATCGCTTTCGTTGATATTTGTCATCGTTCGGATCCTGCCCTCCTGCGGGAGGGGTCGGTTTGCCAGTCGATCCAGGCCAAGGGGGCCGGATGGGTGCAGTGATGAGCGCTCCTTTCACCGGGCTCTCTGGAACTGAGGAGCTGTATGCGTCGGATAGTTCAGGGGAGGTGTCCACTCTTGCTGGTTCCGAGAATTCCGGCGAAGCGGGTACTGCGCTCGGAAATTATTTGCTTAGAATTTGGGAATCCATTCCCACAGACAGCGCCAAACTGTTGTGGAACGCTTAGGGCTCGTGGTAGACCGGTTCACTTGAACCACCTTAGCTCGTGAGCGAACTAAGCGCGCAAACAATCAATTAGAGATTTGCTGGTACACATGGACTTTTTAACGTGGAAAACCCAGAAAGGGTAAAAAACCACGCGACCGGAGCTGTGCCGACCAAACTTCACTATCTTCTGGGGGTTACAACTTGGAAACTAGAACTTGAGCGCGACAGGCCGCTGCTCGTTACAATATTTGGAGAGAGAGAGAGCGAGCTCCGAGGGTGACAGGCCACCTCTCGGAAAAACTAAGTCTTTTTCCCTTCTGAGAATGCTAGTCGCCTTTCGGAAGTGAGACGGCTAGTCGCCTTTTCCTTCTGAGAATGCTAGTCGCCTTTCGGAAGTGAGAAGGCTAGTCGCCTTTTTCTTCTGAGAATGCTAGTCGCCTTTCGGAAGTGAGACGGCTAGTCGCCTTTCGGGATGATGAAGATCTTCGAGTCCACGAGGGAGATCTTCAAGCGCCGAAGGAGAATTCCGCAAAAGTCTGCAAGGAGCTCTCCCGGGTCCAGAAGTCCAGGTCCTTTCAAATGAAGCCTTGGGGCTCCTTTTATAGCTTTGGCCGGGGGCGACCCGGTAATTTTGTCGTTGGTAGTTTCCATAAATGCTCGGTTGACGAATCATATTCTCCGGTTCGGGGCCCTCGGATCGCCATTCTTCGTAAATGACCACCTTGTGTAACATCCCGACTTTAAAAAGGGGTCTAGCCGGTTCAGTTGAACCCTTGGAGGAATCTAGGCCGGGTCATCAGGCAATCACGACCCGACCTTCACCATATAGAGGTGGTCATTTAGAGAAATGACTGTTTTTGGGTAGCATCATGCTTCGCCACGACGTCAAAGTTGTTTATTGAACATACGTACTCCGAACTGATTTCCGTCAGTTACGTTAGACTCGTATGATCAATATGAGTGCAACGGAATTCGTTTCGTTCCGATCCGCGGGCGTTTGGAGAAAACGACTATTTTGAGTAATACCGAGCGCCGCAACAACGCCATTTTAGAACATTGGGTAAACAAGCCCCAAATTCACCCTGGTCAGTTGCAACAGACTCGTGTGATCAATTCTAGCACAATGCAATTCGTTTCGTTCAAATTCGATGAGATTTGCGAAAGGTAGCCAAAATAATATATTTTGAGTTGCGTACTGGTTTGAGCGAGTAATTATGAATAACGGACTCAGAATCAACTTCAAATAATTTCATTAACTTCATGTGATTATTACGAACACAGCGACACCCTCTGCGCATTTATTTCGCGAGCACTTTGCATGCTTTGATATATATAAATGTGTATAAATATGTGTGTGTGTGTAATGTGTATATATATATATACATATATAAGCTTATATATATAAACAAAATAGTGAGGTGCCCTGTTGAAAAACCAAAATCAGCGATGAAAACCAGGGGCGGAGAAACCATGGGCGAGCTCGTGGGGGCACGGGATTGGGCCTCGTCGGCTACATAGGGAGGCTTCTTCTCCTCTTCCACGGGAGTGGTGGACGGTAAGAACTTCTCTCCCCCTCCTCTCCTCCTCCTCGAAGCTCTGTCATGGTGAGGGTTTCCGGCAAGACGGGCGGCGCGGGAAACCGCCCCCTTCCTCATGGTTCTTCCTCCTCACAACAAGAGGTTAAGGTTCGAGATCTCCTACTTCTCCAACCTCTTCTCCTCTCTTGACCAAGCTCTGTTGATTCGTCTTGGTTAATTGATATTTGGCGAGTTATTGGGCTGCGATGGAAGGCAGCATGGAAGGTCTCCTCTCCTCCATCTCTCCCTCCTACTATTTCCTCTGCTCTCCTCTTCTCCTTCCTCCTTCCCCCCTCATCTTATTATGTTGCTCTACCCATTTTTGAGAACTTTTGCTAGCAGTTTTCCTAGTTCTGTTGGTAGGTTCCTCCTAGTTTTGTTAACAAATTTTAGGATAATTTTTGCTGGCAGTTTTTCCTAGTACATTGGCAGATTTCTCCTAGTTTTTGTTAACAAATTTTGGGGCTGTTTCTTATCTTTATTAGATGGGGGCGGTTTATACACTTCTTGTTTAGGATGGGGGCTGCTTATACATTTCTTAGACTAAATTGGGCTGCTTCTCATATCATTGTTTGGTTGGGCTACCTTATTTTCATGTTTAATCGGAGGGGGCTGCTAGTATTGAACTGCTACTGTCCTTCTCATTTAATGGGGGCTGCTTATACATTTCTTGTCTAAAATGGGGGCTGCTCTTTACTTTCCTGTTATATAATGTGTTTGGGGCTGCTCCTTTCCTTGTGGAAATGGGGCTGCTCCTTTCCTTGTTGGTTTGGGGGCTGCTCCTTGTTGAGTTGGACTGCAGGTTTGTTGAAATGGGGCTGCTCCTTTCCTTGTTGGTTTGGGGGTTGCTCCTTGTTGAGTTGGACTGCAGGTTTGTTGAAATGGGGCTGCTCCTTTCCTTGTTGGTTTGGGGGCTGCTCCTTGTTGAGTTGGGCTGCAGGTTTGTTGCTTTGGGTTGCTCCTTTCCTTGTTGGTTTGGGGGCTGCTCCTTGTTGAGTTGGACTGCAGGTTTGTTGAAATGGGGCTGCTCCTTTCCTTGTTGGTTTGGGGGCTGCTCCTTGTTGAGTTGGACTGCAGGTTTGTTGAAATGGGGCTGCTCCTTTCCTTGTTGGTTTGGGTGCTGCTCCTTGTTGAGTTGGGCTGCAGGTTTGTTGCTTTGGGTTGCTCCTTTCCTTGTTGGGTTTTGGGGGCTGCTCCTTGTTAGTTTGGGGGCTGCTCCTTATTAGTCTGGGGGCTGCTCCTTGTTGTGATAATCGGGGGCTGCCTTGTGAGCTGTTAATGGGGGCTGCCTTATGAGTTGAGTTGCTGGGGGCTGCACCTGTTGCCATGGTCTGCATGCTGTTGTGCTGCTTGGGTGATGTTATTTGGCTTTAGGTAGCATAATTTTCGACCCTTATATATTAATCTTGGGGCTGCTATATATCGATCTGTTGGGGGCTGTTTGTTTGTGGCTGTTTTGCTAGCTGGGGCTGTTTTACTTGAGCTGCTCTTTACCTTGATTACTAGGGCTGTTTTGCCTTGGGGCTGCTCTTACCCTTGTTAGCTGAGGCTGTTGGCATTGGGGGCTACTGTCATAAAAACCTGTTGCTGCCACTATCAATTAATGTTGGGGCCTACCTTGTGAAGTGAGGGTTGTTGATATGCTTTTGGTAGATGGGCTTTGTTGTTACTACCTCCTTCCCATATTCTCTAACACTTCTTCCCTCTCCACCCCTTCACAAATTCTGATGTTGATTAAAGGTGGAACTACTCCCTCTTCTTTTGATGTGGTACCAATACCAATGGAAATGTTATATAGGTGACTTGGGTTTGAACACCAAGCATCCAAATGATTGACGGGAGCCTATGGGCCATATGAAGATGGCTCGATTTAATTGCCAGCTGGGTTAAAATAGTGGCACCTTCTCGGATGGAGATATGCTAAGCTTACACAAAATTCGTTCTCTCTCCTCCTACAAAACTGCGGGTGGATATATCGTTAAGCTCTAAAAGAGTTCTTTTCTCCTCTTATGCTGAAATACACCTTTCGAGAAATAATTCCTACGGGAATAAAATGTTGCCTTCGAGAAATAATTCCTACGGGAATAAAATGTTGCCTTCGAGAAATAATTCCTACGGGAATAAGATGTTGCCTTCGAGAAATAATTCCTACGGGAATAAAATGTTGCCTTCGAGAAATAATTCCTACGGGAATAAAATGTTGCCTTCGAGAAATAATTCCTACGGGAATAAAATGTTGCCTTCGAGAAATAACTCCTACGGGAATGAAATGTTGCCTTCGGGAAATAATTCCTACGGGAATGGAATGTTGCCTTCGAGGTTATGTGACAATGGATAAAATCGGATGGCCTATGAGTTTTACTCTAAGGCAACCCGCACGATGGACGGTCTGGGAGGGCAACCCGTGCGAAACTAATAGAACTACGTGGGTCTGAGGCCGTATGCAGGATGATACGGAGTACGTAGGCGGTGGTCGCGGGAAGACCGCCTCGGCCCAATAAGAGTCCAGATATCCCCCTCCCATATAAGTGTTGTATTATGTAGGTTTGTTAGTAAGGGTTGGATTCGGTTCGTGGTTCTAATAACTTGTCTTTGGCACAGTGACAGGTGCAGATGAGGGACAACACTCATGGGTGGAGGAGGCCACAGAGCAGGCTACTTCAGGTATACGTTATTAAGCCGCATCTCCTTTTGTTGTGCCCTATCTCAGGGTATATATATATATAATGGCAACGAAGCCTTGATGGATAGGATTTATTGCGGCGGCGAAATCGATATTACTCATACAGGCTTTGAAATTGTGGTTTCTGTGATATTTAATCTTCCGCTATAAACCATGTCTTCCGCTAAGGGTAACAAAACGCACTCTCTAATGATGTCTTCCGCTAAAATACTGCTTCCTTACTCTGTTGGTGTGTAGTGACTTTCGCTTAACACCACCCCTAGGCGTGTCATCGGACTGTTCAAGGAAAAAGGGTTGGAGAAGCTAGTGCCTTCACCCTTCGGGGTCGCTTCGGCGTCGTGCTAAAGGGTGGTGTGCGATAAGATCCCCCGGTCGGACCATCGATTTTGGAGGGGGGGTCTTACACCTTGCCCCTCGGGCAGCTTGGGCAGCTCGGGCAGTTCGGGCAGTTCCGTTGGAGGCGAAAAAGGCGACTGACTGTTCCTGAAAAGTAAGAAGCCGGAAAGACAAAAAGTGAGAAGCCGGAAACCCAAAAAGTGAGAAGCCGGAAAGACAAAAAGTGAGAAGCCGGAAACCCAAAAAGTGAGAAGTCGGAAAGACAAAAAGTGAGAAAGCTTCCTGATCGCGCTCAGAAACGTTCTGAGCGCGCGCTAGTGCTGAAGCGCTCCAAGTGCGCAACGAACCACGGGGACGCCTCGGGCGGACGGCGAATCGGGGGGTCGCCCCCTAAAAGGGGGACCGGGATCCTTCGGCGAGGAGCGGGCGCCGGACCGCACCCCGAGGAGGGGTGGGCGCGGCCATATCCTGAGGGAATGCGACGTAGGCGCGTCCAAGAGGGGGTGCGGCCCGGGCGCACCCCGAGGGGGTGCGGCTTTGACCGCACCCCGAGGGGGTGTGGCTTGGCCGCACCCCGCGTGGGGTGTGGCTTGGCCGCACCCCGCGTGGGGTGCGGCTTGGCCGCACCCTAAGGGGGTGCGGCCAAGGCCGCGCCCTAAGGGGGCGCGACTTGGCCGCGTCCCTTCCGGGATGCAGCGCGGCGGTGGGAATTCCCCCCGCGATGGGTGGGGGACTCTCTGTCGTGTTTGCGACGGCTTTGCGCGTCTTACTTTTCCTGCCAAATTTGGGGAGGAGAGATTTTGGAAATGATCCGTCTTTGGAAGTAATTCGTCTTTGGAAATGATCCGTCTTTGGAAATATCCGTCTTTGGAAATATTCGTTGCCTTTCTAAGAAGATCTCTACCAAGCTCTTTTATTAATATGAGGCTCTATTATGAGTACCCATCAAAACTCACCGGATCAAAAACGTTGCTCCAAAGAGAGTGTAAGTGTTCATTAGGTGTGGTTGTGGTGGTCGTGAATGTGATGTTCGTGTGAATGGAGTTTATTTGTTGTAGATACCATAACCTGTTGTCGTGCTATATTGGTTCGAAATAGGGGTGACAATTTTATCTGAATGCATACCGGAGCAAAAAAAAAACATTGCTCGATCTAAAAGACCTTAAATGTTACCCACCAGGATCCTCTCCATTCGAGTCCAAATTGATATTATTCATTCCACGGTCCAAATTTATTCGTGGCTGATTCGACAGGTTCACTAATCTCGTGAGGGTTTCCTATATTTTCGCTGCGCCTTTGATGCTCTTAAAACTCAACACCATGTGGGTCCAATTTCCTTGATAGTCCTGAATTGGAGTCCAAATTGATATTATTCATTCCACGGTCCAAACTTATTCGTGGCTGATTCGACGGGTTCACTAATCTCGTCGAGGGTTTCCTATATTTTCGCTGCGCATTTGATGTTCTTAAAACTCAATGCCATGTGGGTCCAATTTCCTTGATAGTACCGAATTGGACTGGACTCAAGTCGGATCAATCCTATAAGGGTCAAAAAATATATAATGAAAGTTATGATATTCATATATTATCAAAGGAAACAAGACTATTAATTAACTTTGTGAGATTCTAAATAGAAAGGATCAACTCTGCTTCACATCCAATTATGACCCAAATTGTATTAGATATGATCGGATCAACCTATGCGAGTTAATTGGTCAATTTCACTAAATGAAGTCAATTTGGGTCAACTAGGGTTATCCTGCTGATAACTTCTTGAAAAAAAGTTATTATCACTATTAAATATGATTTTATAACACATTTATTCCTGGATCATGTATTTAAAAAGCTTAATACTTCGATATTTCCATTATTAATTTAAGTATGAATATATTCATTATGTTGCTATGTTTTCATTGTAGAAATGATGAAGGTATCATCCCTAAGAAAAATGCTGAAGGAGCCATCCCGAAGAAATGAAGAAAAAAAAGCAGTTTTTCTGTCCAAGTAAAATTGTTGCAACAACTTTTATTGAGTTAAAAAAGTTGTTGCAACAAGTCTGGATCCGAAATTACAGATTTTAATTCCGCATTTTATGATTGCGGCGGTTACAAACATGGAGAGAGTGCGTCTTTTTCAGAGGATTTTCGAAATATAAGTGGGAAAACACTTAAGGTAGTTATTGGAAGAGGAGGGAGAAAAAGTGGGGAGTTATCTTTCACGCAAAAGAGGAATTCCTGGACAGATTTTATTCCAGGGCGGTTTTACTGTTCACGAAGGAGGAAGAGACAGATTTTCGGCCAAGGGAAGAAGGAGGTGGATTGTCCTGCAGCGTTTTGGGGAAGAAACTCTTGCATCTTTCTTCTTCTTTTTAATTATGTCTAGTACGATCTTGACAATTGCGTGTTCTCCTTTTTCCGTTATGAACTAATTTTTTAAGTCTTGTATATTGTGAGTACTTTGCTTTATTGTGATGTTTGAACCTTAATTTTTATTATGAATGTTTGAGATTTTATCTTTATTAAATTTATGAAGTTATTCTTGGAAATTTTGGGTTAAGTTTTCATCTTTAAAATTTGCTTGGCAAGATTCGAGAGAGGAGTCAGGCTAGATGAATGTTTTATTCTGCGCGGCGAGATTCGAGAGAGAAGTTGCGTAAGTATTTCACCAAAAATTCCGTCTTTATACTACGTTGCGAGATTCGAGAGAGGAGTAACGTAAGTGCATCATAAATTTAATATATTGAAGAAGGGAGAAAGAGATTTCGCCTTCTCGGTAGTAATATTGATTTGTGTACTTGATGTTATTCTTTATTGTTACCTAAGTTAGAGATAACTAGGAAAATAAGGGGTAAACGGATTTCATAGATCGAGAGATCATGTTTTCCACTTTCAAATCGTTGCAAGATAGATGATTAATCATTCATAAAAGAGTCACCTTGAGAACATATCACAAAGAGCAAAGGAAAGCAGTGTACAAGACTATTTGCCCAAATTGTTCAAAAGTATTTTTAAGTATTCTTAGTTCTAATTTGTTATAATTTTATTAGTTTTCAACAAAAAGTACCTTAATCAATCAACTTGAATTTAATGAAAAGGTTAAGCTAGTAATTGCGAGCGTTAGATTTAACACTTTCTCGTGGGAACGATCTCTACTCACACTTTATTACTTGAACCGACACGTGCACTTGCATATATATACACTTTTCGCGTATCAAATTTTTGGCGCCGTTGCCGGGGAAGTGTACACTAATTTAATGCTTTCTTGCAATATTAGTAAACCCTGAGTATTTAGAGCTCAAGTTTTTGTTTTTTATTTGAGAAATTAATTGTGAAGTAGTCTTCTTTTTAATTCTTTTTTCATTGTTATTTTAAATTTTCTAAGCGGGCCTTCATAATGGTTTTGTATTTGTACAACTAGTTTATGCATAATTTCAATTTGTGAATCCACCTCTGCAGCATCATGTTTTCTTACTCTCGATGTCGATGGTGCGGGTTTTATACTCATAATAGTAATGAATGTTATATAGGAGACCATGGTTATACGTCATATGACTCACCTTACGGAGCACCATTATCATATGATATGTCATATGACGAGCCTAATTTTTATAATTACGCACCTCCACAACAAGTATCATTCCCTTATTTCAGCACAACCCCTCAAAGGTCGCAAGAAGTGAGGAACAATGCATATTTTGTCATAGCACCGACCACGTATTAAAAGAGTGCGCTGCATTACAACGTAAAAGGGAGGAGGAGAATGAGTCGTATATTGAAATTAGTATATCTGATTATCCACCTTGTCTACGGAGGGCTATTGCGGATTCTCTCCGCACACATGACGTTCCTTCTACCACTGATGATCCATACGCAGTACCACCTTGTCTACGGGGGAGTATTGCGGATTTTTCTATTATATTTTCTGATGATTTGTGCAATGACATAGTTGTGCCTCCTCTACACACGCATTCATCATCTCTTTTGGATTCACCCCACGAGGAACCAATCCACATGTTCTCTGATATTGCGGTTAACGCAGTTCCTCCTTTGCATAAACTTTCTACACTCATTTCAGTTGATCCTGCTTTAGCCATCCAGCATGGCGAGGTTACAGAGATTGTAGTCGAGCCGCAAAAGTTCGACGAGGCCATCTCACCGGTTGAGGAAGTATCCACTTCCTCACTTGTTGACGATGTCCATGTTGCTTGTGTGACTCCTATACCTTCTGATATCTCTTGCCCTGCTTTGGATGTCGACAGTAGTGTACGGGTTTTGGATCCTGTTGGGATTGAGACCGGGATCACTCCCCTGATTTTCAATTATTTAAGTCTTTCTTCTAATTTATTTCCTAAACCCCCTTCTCCATCTAAGTCTATGCAAGTTGATGAGTCGCAGGTGCATCAGGAGGATAGGGAGCAACAAGCTCAATTTGATGCGGTGAGCATCCTCTTTTGTGAGGAGGTTGATCCCTCCTTCATCGAGACAGCTCTACTTGTTGCTTTCTCCATATGTATTGTCCCTGAGGACGTACGATGACACCTTGCTAGACAAGGATATATATTTTGATGAGATGAGTGAGGAGCAGACCTCCTCCTCCTCTTATTTTCTATTTCCCTTACCTGTGAAGTTCATGTATTATTATTCAGGAGAGGGAGTAACTGTGTTATCTCCGTATCAGTACCCGTTACCACAATGGATATTAAGGGAGTTACCTGTTCACTTTATCTTTCACAGGCCAATAATCTAGAATATTTTTAAGGCCTGAATAAGTCATGCTGGGGAGACAATAAACCCAGTAGTTATCTTATTTTTCCTGCATTTTTATTTTTCCAAGTCTAGTTTAATTAGTTTAATTTTTGTTGTTGTTTATTTTTACTTATTTGTTGGAGCTCACCACTGCAGGTACACTTCATTTGGACTTAGCAGCAGAATTTTTGATCTTATTTCTCCTTCTGAGTACGTAAAGAGAAGAGATGTGAAGAAGCTTTGGATTACTGATATCAGGGGAGTATTTACATTCACATTTTCGTTTGCTTGATTAAATATTCCTTTGCTCAAATAAGATATATCGTATGCATACTTTAAGTGATATCTTTGCTAGAAACTAGCAAAGTATCAAGTGTGGGGGTACACCCTATACCAATTGGGTGAAGATTCAACTAGACTCAATACTTCTTTAATTGCCCTTAATCTTATACTCATGATTGTGTTATTCAAGTCATTTAATTACAATTGATGACAAGTTAAGCTTAGGATTACCAATTATAAAATTAAAACTTATTTTGATCGGATAAGCTTCATTTAAGATATTCTCCTATGCAGTTTATTTTATTTTCTCAAACGAATTTTCTCCTATGCAAAAACATTTTTATTGAATGATGTACGAAATGATGGAAGCTTAAGCAAGAGTTGAATTATTGATGTAAGCTAAAATCTGAGTTCAGTAGTTGATTGGTAAGAGGATCTAGGGACTTCAATTTGTGAGTCATTTCATTTTGAAACGAATTATCTTATAATCCTTCTTAATATATTTTAATGATCGAATGTCTATATTTATGCATGGGTGTTTAATTTTCCGTAAAAAAAAGAACATCTCATAGTGATATGCGGCATAAGTATGTTCACACATGCTTGGAATGATCCCAACTATGAGATTTATAAAAAAGTGAAAAAAAGAACATCTCATAGTGATATGCGGCCTAAGTATGTTCACACATGCTTGGAATGGTCTCAACTATGAGATTTATAAAAACAATGTGCAAAAGAGAAAAATAGTTCATAGTGATATGCGGCCTAAGTATGTTCACACATGTAACACCTCCCCTGCAATGATCATATAACATGGGTCCGGCCGGGACCCCACGACATATAACCGCCACAGCTTCAGTATTAAAAGATGATATTGACTACTCATTCTCAAAACTCAGACAACACAGCGAAAACAAACATAAAACACAGAGATTGTCCATACTACATAGGAGTCCAACTGGCCTTAAGGCCATACAAAACCACAGTCCAAATCACCAAACATTCAACACAAAAGAACGTCCCAACAAAAGGGGACAGATAAAAGTTTTACCTAAACTACCTCGGCATGCAAGCCGGTTACAACAAAATGTAATAATAAAAGTGCATGAAGACAAGGTAATCACTTCATGAGGCTTTAGGCCTTTTTGGCCGGCGCGCTGGGTCCAGCCTGCGATTCTTGCCCTGCAACCAAATCACAAAGAGCGGTAAACGAGGGTCAGCTATGGCTGACCACAAACGGTGTAACAACATCCCTCCTCCCGGCCGTCCTAGCGGACTCCGGGGAACTACTTCACCCTGCAAGTCAGCACTTCGTATGCAAATGTACATAAACGGAAAACAGCATAAAAACAGGTATAAGTGTCACATACAGCATCCACGTTTCTATGTTGAGCAGATAATAAAAAGGGGCATATCAATGCAAAATGAATGCAAACCCGGGTTTCACCCAAGACACCCTAAAGCGTATGAATCTATCACATCATCATACATCATCATCACATCACAAACACAAGGGTACTCATCATTTCCCCGCAAGGGCATCATAACCCAAGGCCAAGAGCTCTCGCTGAGACCCACCTCGCCTGGCTCACCATGCCATCGGGCTTGTCTAACAGCTCACACGCTCGGGCCGCCAACAACACACCAAGACCGATACTAAGAATTCTGGCTAACCAAAACGTCCCAAGGCCTTGGACTTACTCTCGGGACAACGTCCACCGATTGCCTCGCCTGGCGACCGTCAACGGACTCATCCGTAGCACAGACATTCTCGTCAGTCAACAATCGAAGGGACTAATCTTGTCGGGACACTCTCCACACGTGAATCTCAGTCTTCACGGGATAGCCAGCCGACCACAAAGACCAATCGCGCCTTCGCACAACACTAGGCATCACAAGCCCCATATTCCGCACATTATTTCTCCGCCCTAAACCCAATGTTCGTTACCACACGAAGCTACAAGGGCATCACAACGACGAGTTCGCCGTAATCGGATTTCTAACAAAATCCCTAAAATGCGCGTAAATCAACATCACCGAATCGGACCAACGGCCACAAATCCGGCTTCACCCACAATGCCTAATCCGCTAACGGAGCGGATCTTTAGTGCAAATCATGTCGGGGACGGACTCAATCAACCCGATGGTTCCTTTTGAACCAAGGCGACCCGGATCCCTCTCACTCGACGGATCCGGTGCCAAAATGCAGAAATTAAAGGGATGCCAAGCACGCATCCTAAAGACCGGGAGGAGAAATGTCGTTACCTTTTGAGATCTCCTCCTAGCCATGAGAAGCTTGCAAACCCACGGTGGAGAAGAAGCGACTTGACGCCCTCTACGCGTTGCCGGTCTCGGATCGGCGATCGGAGCTCCGAAGCTCCAACAATGGCGGATCTCCCCTCTTCTTCCTCCTTGCCCCCTTCTCCTTTCTCCAACCTAAGAGAGAGAAAGGACTTGAAAATATGAGGGAATAACCCCTCATCAAAGCCCTAAAGCCCCCCAGCGAAACATCTCAGCCGCTGGATCAAATCCCGAAATATTTGATCGGTCGGATCGTCATCCCCGCACGTTTTCGCGGAACAGAAATAAACAGGGCGCACGATCACAGGCGCACGATCACTGGTCGTGCGCGAAGAGGAGAATGGTCGTGCGATAAGCCGAGACAGAACTCCGATTCCTTGCGAGATACGCACGATCACTGGTCGTGCGCGAAGAGGACAATGGTTTGTTGAAATTATTGAAGTGGAAGTGGAGGAGGCTTTTGGACCTGGGCGGTCTGGGAAGAGACTGGGCGGTCTGGCGTGACCGCACGGTCTGGCGGTATGGCAATGACGATCCGTTCTATTGGTCAGCTGCGGCTTCCGGGGTTGACCGCTGGTCTGGTCCAAGGGCTGCTGGAGGAGGAGGTCGTGCGGTCTGGCTGTGACCGCATGACGGCTGATCATCCTCAGGGTCGCGCGGTCTGTCTCTGACCGCGTGACAAGTTGTTCTCTTCAAGGACGTGCCGGTCTGGCGTGACCGCACGGGTTGGCTCTTGAATCCGGTCTGGTGGCTTTCCAGAGGGTTCTGAAGGAGTTCGCGGACTAAGGGACTTAGTCGCGCGGTCTCAGTTCGCAGTCTCAGGAGGAGACCAGGAGGGCGAGCTGGCTGTGTTTGCGGTCTCAGGCGAACACAGGTGGTGGGTGACTTCTAGGCGGTCTGGCGATCTCCCTGTGGAGTCGTGTTCAGACCAAGGGAGTAGCGATCTCCCGCGGTCTGGAGTGAAGTCGGCGCTCACCAAAATGAAGCAGGAGGGTTGCAGTGATTGCGCGGGTTGACCGGTAAGGTCGCGCGATCTGATGGGTGGTGACTCTATCTCATAGGGTGGTGACTGGATCAGGTCTCACGCCTATAAATAGGGAGCCACTGTTGCAACAAGTAGAATACACCAAGTGTAAGCCGAGTTTGCCTAGTTCCTGCGGTCTTGTTTATCTGACCGAGCGGTCTCTGATTGAATTCTTCTTTGTGCAGCTTCTGCGGATAGTGCAGGCAGCAGCGATCACCTCTTCCTCTGAAAGTGTTCGGGCAGTTTGCGGCTTGGAGTTGTGGTGTTGGAGTTCGGGAATCAGGAGGTCGGCAAAGGAGCGGTCTGGTGCAGCGGTTTGGTGGTGTTTCGAGATCGGGAGCGGTTGCGGTCTGGCAGCAGCGGTCTGGCGAGCTGCTGAGTTCGGCAAGAGACCGTGCGGTCTCAGTTATCTTCTGTTTCTGTTCTTTCTCTTTGAAGTTTTGTGCTGGCGAAATCATGTCTCGCCAAGCATGTCTTGCCCTGTAATGAAGTTTTTTTGCTATCAATAAAGATCGCTTGTGTGCCTAAGATTGTTTCTGGTTGTTTGGCTTGCATCTCTAGTTGTTATTCCTGCTTGCTCTCACAAGGTCCGGAAAATTTCACATGGTATCAGAGCGAGGTTGGAGTTGAAAGAGCAGTGAATAACTTAGAGTAGCCATCGCCTTTGTGAAGAAGGAACCAGAGGAAGAGCAATGGAAGGTGGTTTTGCAAGAGGTCTTGGTATTGAGATGCTTACATCGACTAACTTCAAGAAGTGGAAGTCGTGTATGCAGAGCTATCTTCTGGGTGAGGACCTCTGGGAGGTGGTAGGAGGAGATGAAACAGAAGAGGTGAAGGCAGTAGAAGGAGGTGATAATGGACCGGCCGTGAGGGCATGGAGGAAGACCAACGCCAAGGCCGAGTTCACCTTGAAGCGTGCCATTTCACCTGATCTCTTTGATCACATCTTGGGGTGTGGGTCAGCTGCTGAGATCTGGAGAGCCCTGGATGGGCTGTTTAACAAAAAGAATATAGCAAGGCTACAGTTCTTAGAGAATGAGTTGGCGAGGTCAGCTCAAGGTGATCTTTCTATCTCGAACTTCTTTTTGAAGATGAAGAATCTCTGCGCTGAGATATCAGCACTGGATCCTGATGAGCCAATTTCTGAGGCGAAGCTGAAGAGGCACATCATCCGCGGCTTGCGGAAGGAATATGTGGCCTTTGTGACGTCGGTGCAGGGATGGGCAAATCAGCCGTCTCTGTTGGAGCTGGAGAACTTGCTTTCTTCGCAAGAAAGCTTGGCAAGACAGATGGCGGGGGTGTCAGTGACTGGGGGAGTTGGCGAGGTTCTCTTCTCAGGGAAGAAGAAGTGGGAGAAGAAGAAGAAGACCACGGAAGGCCATGGGCCTTCAACTTCTGGGCAGCAGGAAAGGGGGTATGCTCCCAAGGCTGACGGGAAGAAGAAGAAGGAAGGTCTCAGATGCTTTAAGTGCGGAAAGGTTGGGCACTTTAAGAAGGACTGCAGGCTGAATACTCAGCCAGGGCATGCTGCTGAGAAAGAGGAAGCACCGGCCAGGCACCTTGAGGGAGGATGGGGAGGAGCCTTCTCGGCTTCTATTGGAGCCTCAGCTACTATCAATTATCAGGAGGACTGGATCGTGGACTCGGGGTGTGGTCATCACCTCACCGGGGACGAGTCGAAGCTTTCTTCAGCAGAGCCGTACACAGGTAACAATGCTATTATCACTGCAGATAATACTGTGCATGCAGTCGAGAAGGTGGGGGTTGTTTCTTTGGGCAGTGATAGAGGGCCACTTACTTTGAAGAGTGTCTATCATGTGCCCGGAATGAAGAAAAACCTCTTCTCCATGACCAACGCTGTTGACGCTGGGTATCACGTTCTGTTCGGCCCGACAGAAGTGAAATTTCTACGAAATGTAGAGGCCGTGAAGGCCGAGGTCGTCCATGTCGGGAGAAGGGCGAAGGACTTGTTCGTTTTGTCGACAAGTTCCTACGTTGACAAGATGAAGACGAATGATGGTGCCGTTATATGGCATGAGAGGTTGGGGCATGTAGGAATGGATAAGCTAAAAGCAATGGCGGTGAGAGGCCTGGTCAAGGGCCTGCCAAGTCTATCTTCCTACGGAGAAGGTCATGTTTGCGCAGGATGTCAGTTCGGCAAGTCTCATCGACTACCGTTTGACAAGTCGCAGACAAGGTGTAGTGTGCCGTTGGAGTGCATCCACGGTGACTTGATGGGACCAACTGCTACCCCAAGCCTCGGAGGCAGCAGGTATATGCTGGTGTTGATCGATGATTACACCAGATATGTCTGGGTATTTTTCCTGAAGGAGAAGGCGGAGGCGTTTGCCAAGTTTGTGGAGTTCAAGGAGCTCGTGGAGGGTCGGCTGAATCTGCGGATCAAGAAGCTGAGGACGGACAACGGAGGGGAGTTCACCTCTGCTGAGTTCTCTACTTTTTGCAGGAAGGCGGGCATCCGGAGAGAGCTCACTTATGCTCATACTCCACAGCAGAACGGAGTTGCAGAGCGGAAGATCCGTCATCTGACGGAGACCTGCAAGTGTTGGCTGCATGCCAAGAGTATCCCAAAGTCCTTCTGGGCGGAGGGAATGTCTTGTGCTGCCTACGTCATCAACAGGATGCCTCTGAGCCCCATCAACATGCTGACTCCACATGAGATGATGTTCAAGGAGAAGCCAAGTGTGGCACACCTTAGGGTGTTTGGTTCCACCTGCTATGTGCATATTCCAGATGTTCTTCGGACGAAGCTAGATGCGAAAGCAAGGAAGCTAGTCTTCGTGGGATACGATGAGCGGAAGAAAGGGTGGAAGTGCATGGACCCGGAGACGCGGAGATTTGTTGTATCTCGCGACGTCGTGTTCGATGAGGTGACATCGTACAAGGGGTCTTCTGATATAGAGCTACCAGAAAGCAGGGTGGAAGTGCCGGAGAAAGCTGTGGAAAATCTTCAGGTGGAGCTACCTGTGTCATCAGGTGGTCCATCTCCTTCTAGTTCCGAGACGGGGGCTTCTGGTTCAGGGAGCAGGGGGAGCAATGCTCCTAGCACGTCTGGAAGGGGAGCTAGGGAAGAAGCAGCTGGAGATGAAGCGGTTCAGGGGAAGGAGCTGAGGAGATCGAAGCGATCTATCATTGCCCCTGATCGCTATACAGGAGGAAACGCAGTGAGCTTTGTCTCATGTTTCTTTGCTGGTCCCTTGGATGAGAGGGAGCCGTCGAGCTTTGAGAAGGCCCAAGGTGTGAAGGAGTGGGACGTTGCGATGCAAGAAGAGATGGCAGCTCTTGAGAAGAATGAGACCTGGTCTCTTGTGCCCAAGCCTAAGGGCATCGCTCCTGTGACATGCAAGTGGGTCTACAAGCTGAAGAAGAAAGCTGACGGCAGTATCGAGCGGTACAAGGCTCGTCTTGTAGCTCGAGGGTTCTCGCAGCAATACGGTGAAGACTATGATGAGACATTCAGTCCGGTGGCAAAAATGACTTCAGTTCGGTTCATCATTGCCTTGGCGGCGTTCAGTGGATGGGAGATTTGGCAGCTCGACGTCAAGAACGCTTTCTTGTACGGCGAGATTGACAAGGACATCTTTATGGTTCAGCCACCAGGCTTTGTGTCTGAAGATCTTCCGGAGCATGTCTGCAAGCTGAAGAAGGCCCTGTATGGGTTGAAGCAAGCGCCGAGGGCGTGGTACGGGAAGATCGCAGAATATCTCCTATTGTGTGGATTTGTTGCTTCAAACTCAGACTCGAGCTTGTTCGTCAAGAAGAGCGGGGAGCTTCAGGTCATCGTGCTGCTATACGTTGACGATATGATCGTGACGGGGAACTCGAAGGAGGAGGTAGCGCAGCTTCGGGCCGAGCTGTCTATCAGGTTCGAGATGAAGGACTTAGGTGAGCTTCACCATTTCCTTGGACTTGAGGTGCAGAAGAAGGAAGGAGGAGTGCTGGTGACCCAAGCCGGATATGCGGAGCGGATCGTGGAGCGGTTCGGCATGAAGGAAGGGAAGTGCACTTCCACACCTCTGGAGAAGGCTATGAAGCTTCGGAAGGATGAGGGAAGGATCATGCAAGATCCGTTGGTGTTCCGAGCTCTGGTTGGGAGCTTAATCTATCTGACGATCACGAGGCCGGACATTGCATATGCAGTAGGCAGGGTGAGTCGGTTTATGGCGGAACCACGTGTACCTCATCTGCTAGCGGCCAAGAACATTCTGAAGTATGTCAAGGCGACCTCGGACATGGGTCTCCTATACAGGAGGGATGCGGGCTTCGAGGTGCATGGATACATGGATGCTGATTACGGGGGAGATTCGGATGATCGGAAGTCGACATCTGGATTCGTCTTCATGGCGGGCCCCACGGCTATATCATGGTGCAGCAAGAAGCAGGATTCCGTATCGGTCTCTACCACGGAAGCGGAATACAAGGCTTCGGCCTTGGCAGCTCAGGAAGCCATCTGGCTTAGGAGGTTGGTAGGAGACGTCCACAAGGAGGTTCGGGAGCCGACTCTGCTACGCGGTGACAATGAGAGTGCTCTCAAACTGGTAACCAATCCAGTTTGTCACGCGAGGACCAAGCATATTGAGATCGAGCATCACTTCATACGGGAGAAGGTGCTGGAGGGATCTCTTTCGGTCGAGCATGTGCGGAGTGCGGACAATGTCGCAGACATCTTCACAAAGGCGTTGGCAAAGGGGCCGTTCACACGGCTAAGGGAGCTACTTGGGCTAGTTTCCACTTCCCACTTCAAGGGGGAGTGTTGAAATTATTGAAGTGGAAGTGGAGGAGGCTTTTGGACCTGGGCGGTCTGGGAAGAGACCGGGCGGTCTGGCGTGACCGCACGGTCTGGCGGTATGGCAATGACGATCCGTTCTATTGGTCAGCTGCGGCTTCCGGGGTTGACCGCTGGTCTGGTCCAAGGGCTGCTGGAGGAGGAGGTCGTGCGGTCTGGCTGTGACCGCATGACGGCTGATCATCCTCAGGGTCGCGCGGTCTGTCTCTGACCGCGTGACAAGTTGTTCTCTTCAAGGACGTGCCGGTCTGGCGTGACCGCACGGGTTGGCTCTTGAATCCGGTCTGGTGGCTTTCCAGAGGGTTCTGAAGGAGTTCGCGGACTAAGGGACTTAGTCGCGCGGTCTCAGTTCGCAGTCTCAGGAGGAGACCAGGAGGGCGAGCTGGCTGTGTTTGCGGTCTCAGGCGAACACAGGTGGTGGGTGACTTCTAGGCGGTCTGGCGATCTCCGTGTGGAGTCGTGTTCAGACCAAGGGAGTAGCGATCTCCCGCGGTCTGGAGTGAAGTCGGCGCTCACCAAAATGAAGCAGGAGGGTTGCAGTGATTGCGCGGGTTGACCGGTAAGGTCGCGCGATCTGATGGGTGGTGACTCTATCTCATAGGGTGGTGACTGGATCAGGTCTCACGCCTATAAATAGGGAGCCACTGTTGCAACAAGTAGAATACACCAAGTGTAAGCCGAGTTTGCCTAGTTCCTGCGGTCTTGTTTATCTGACCGAGCGGTCTCTGATTGAATTCTTCTTTGTGCAGCTTCTGCGGATAGTGCAGGCAGCAGCGATCACCTCTTCCTCTGAAAGTGTTCGGGCGGTTTGCGGCTTGGAGTTGTGGTGTTGGAGTTCGGGAATCAGGAGGTCGGCAAAGGAGCGGTCTGGTGCAGCGGTTTGGTGGTGTTTCGAGATCGGGAGCGGTTGCGGTCTGGCAGCAGCGGTCTGGCGAGCTGCTGAGTTCGGCAAGAGACCGTGCGGTCTCAGTTATCTTCTGTTTCTGTTCTTTCTCTTTGAAGTTTTGTGCTGGCGAAATCATGTCTCGCCAAGCATGTCTTGCCCTGTAATGAAGTTTTTTTGCTATCAATAAAGATCGCTTGTGTGCCTAAGATTGTTTCTGGTTGTTTGGCTTGCATCTCTAGTTGTTATTCCTGCTTGCTCTCACAAGGTCCGGAAAATTTCACATGGTCGTGCACAGAGAACTGTTGTGGAATTTTTAGCCTATCCCGAGCGCAGCATTACCACTCCGCCTACCTCGCTGAACTACGATTTTTGGGGTGTTACAACTCCACCCCCCTTAAAAGAATTTCGTCCTCGAAATTTCAGAATTTAAACAGGAAATTCATAACGCATACCTGGAGCGAAAAGTTCCGGGAAATCCTCCCGCATCGCTTGCTCACGCTCCCAAGAGAATTCATCTCGCCCGCAGTTGTCCCATCGCACCTTTACAAGTTTGACTTGCTTGTTACGCAACTGCCGGACTTCTGAATCCTCCACGCACACCGGGCGAACCCTCGCCCCCAAGTCCTCCATCACCGGCACCGCCGCCGCTTCGACCACGACGCTCGTCTCTACCAAAGCTTTCCTCAGCACGGAGACATGGAAAACGTCATGTAATCCACTCAGCTCTGCGGACAACGCCAAACGATAGGCTGCTTCGCCTATACGCTCCGTAACCTCGAACGGACCCAAATATCTTGGACTCAACTTCTTGAGTCGTCGCACCCGCGAAACACCCTTGAACGGCTTGATCTTCAAGTAGACCATGTCGCCCACTGCGAACTCCACATTTCTGTGACGCGCATTAAAATACTTCGCTTGTCGATCCTGAGCAACCTTCATGCGCTCCTGGATCGTCCGCACAATCTCGCAAGCATCTTCCACCACTTGCTTTCCCAAAATCTTAGTGTCTCCCACCTCTGCCCAAGACATCGGCGTTCGACACTTCCTTCCATACAAAGCTTCGTATGGCGCCATCTTGATACTCGCCTGGAAGCTATTATTATAGGCGAACTCCACCATGAAAAGGTGGTCTTCCCAACCCTTGCCAAAGTCGAGAGCACACATCCTCAACATGTCTTCCAATGTACGGTTCGTTCGCTCCGTCTGACCATCGGTCTGCGGATGGAACGCGGTACTAAACTTGAGCTTCGTGCCTAGACTTTTCTGCACTAATTTCCAGTCCTTCGAGGTGAATCGCTCATCGCGATCACTAACGATGCTCTTCGGAATCCCGTGCAACCGCACAATGTTTCGAACATAAAGCTCCACGAGCTTCTCCACGACATCGCCCTTCTGATTCGGAATGAAGTGGGCCACCTTCGTCAGGCGATCCACTATCACCCAAATCGCATCGTTACCCTGCTGCGATCGAGGCAAACCATGTACAAAATCCATGGAGATGTCATCGAACTTCCATTCGGGGATGGGAAGAGGCTTCAAGAACCCACCGGGCCTTTGGCACTCAGACTTCACCAAGGCACAAGTCTGACATCGGCTCACGTACTCGGCTACATCCCGCTTCATCCCAGGCCACCAAAAAGATTTCTTCAAATCCGTGTACATCTTTGTACTTCCTGGATGAACAGAGTACTTCGTAAAGTGAGCTTCAAACATCAACTCCTCGCGAAGCTTGCCGAAGCGCGGAACACAGATCCTTCCGTCTCTCCTCAGAATTCCACCAACCATCTCCAAAGTAGTGCCTTCGCTTTGCTGAGCCTCCAACACCAACTGTTGGCACTCCTCGTCCGCACTGGTCGCCTCTCGGATTCGATCCGTTATATCACACTGCATTTCAATTCAGTTCAAACGAGCTACGCTAGACTCACCTCTAGCCACACAAGAAATGTCAAGAGAATCCAAGTCTCGAATCAAACGCTCGTTATGCGCCTCCATCCAATTACCTTGCCCGGAGTACTTCCTACTCAAAGCATCCGCCACCACGTTAGCTTTACCCGGCGTATATTGAATCTCCACGTCGTAGTCCCCAAGGAACTCGACCCACCTACGCTGCCGCATATTCAGGTCCTTTTGGTCTAGAAGATACCTCAAGCTTTTGTGATCTGTGAAGATCTCCACCTTCGCACCATAAACGTAGTGCCGCCACAACTTTAGCGCAAAGATTACCGCCGCCAACTCCAGATCGTGGACGGGATAGTTCTTCTCATGAGCCTTTAACTGCCTTGACCCATAAGCGATCACCTTGCCGTGCTGCACCAGCACGCAACCCAACCCGCAACCTGACGCGTCGCTGAAAATCTGAAATCCTTCCGTCCCACTAGGAAGACTAAGGATTGGAGCGGACATCAACCTTTCCTTCAGATTCTCAAATGCACGGGCACACTCCGGTGTCCATACGAACCTCTGGTCCTTGCGAGTGAGAGTGGTGAGGGGCAACGCCATCCGCGAAAAGTTCTCCACGAACCTTCTGTAATAGCCGGCTAGTCCAAGGAAACTCCGGACTTCCGCCACGGTTCTCAAGACAGGCCAATCTCTAATGGCTTCAATCTTCGCTGGATCTACCGCCACCCCATCTCCACTAATTACGTGACCCAAGAAAGCCACCTTCTCGATCCAAAACTCGCATTTTGAGAACTTAGCATAAAGTTGATTCTCCCTTAGAGTCTGCAATACTTGCCTCAAGTGAGACTCATGCTCTGCCTCCGATTTTGAATACACCAAAATGTCATCAATAAACACCACCACGAACGAATCTAAGAACGGGCGAAAAACCCTGTTCATCAAATCCATGAACACAGATGGCGCGTTCGTCAGTCCGAACGGCATCACCGAAAACTCGTAGTGTCCATACCGAGTCCCAAACGCTGTCTTGGCAACGTCGTCTTCTCGAATCTTCAGCTGGTAGTACCCCGATTTCAAATCCAACTTGGAGTACACCACCGACTCCACTAACTGGTCGAACAAATCATCGATTCGGGGGATCGGATATTTATTCTTAACGGTCAATTTATTCAATTCACGATAATCGATACACAACCGCATACTTCCGTCTTTCTTCTTCACAAACAATACCGGCGCGCTCCACGGCGAAGAGCTGGGCCTAATGTACCCTTGCTCTAACAACTCCTGCAACTGAACCTTTAACTCGGCCAGTTCCTTCGGTGCCATCCTAAACGGAGGACGCGACACCGGCCTCGCACCCGGTACCAACTCTATCGAGAAATCAATTTCACGCTGAGGAGGTGCTCCCGGAAGCTCCTCGGGGAATACATCCTCAAATTCTTTCACCACCGGAACTTCTCTAATAGCCAACTTTGTGGAGTGAGTCTCCAACAAAGCTAAGAATGCCTCGCCTCCTTGGTTTACCGCACGCCTCATTTGCATAGCGGAAATCAGGGAGCAAGCCACTCCGCTTAGGCCTTCAAACTTGGCCTCTGCTCTACCTTCACCTCTCAGGGTTACCACCTTCAACTGGCAGTCGATACTAGCTCGATGCTCCGCAAGCCAGTCCATTCCCAAGATAACATCGAATTCGGCTAGTGGCAGAATCGCTGCTACCAACACGAAATCACAATCGCCAATTTGCATCACAATGCGTCCCTTCCTCATGGTAGTCATGAACGACCCATTCGGCATACGCACACTCAGCTCCACTTCTGCCACTACGGACTCAACACCAATCTTCCGGATAAAACTTTCCGCAAGAAAAGAGTGTGACGCCCCCGTGTCGAACAACACTCGAGAGGGGTAGCCCGAAACTAGCACGAAACCTAACCACGTGCAAGACAACATGAAAGGCCGCAACCTACATTATAATAACAAACGAAACTTAAACCTTTCGTACCTGTCACCACATCGGGTTGACGTATCGCCTCCTGTTGCCCAAGATTATAGGCTCTAGGCTGCACTGGAGGGAACCGCGAAGCACTCGACTCCACCGCTTTCCCCTTCTCTGCAACACTGGGACCCGAACGCACGGATTGTTCTTGTCTCGGCTCTGGCCCAGCTCCGCCCTCGGTACAAAAACGACTAATGTGACCCACCTTGCCACACTGGTAACAAGTAACCGGACCTTTGGAACGGAAATCTCCCGAAGGTGCGCCACTTCTCTCCCCAGGCCTATTAGGACGGGGCTTCTTTTTCCATCGGCTGCCCTCGGACTTCCACTGGGGCTGAGACTGAGAAGGCTTTCCTTCTCCCTGCCTTGCCGCAACACCCTTTCGCCGTTGAGTTCGCTCCAAGTCGCTCTCCAGCGTGCGAGCGGCTTCGACCAACTAATTGAATCCGGCATTCTTCAAGGCTATGAGTGGTTGCCTTAAATTTTCCCTCAACCCTTGATAAAAGAGGTTATCTCTCTCTTCATCATCTGCCATAGTCGTACCCGCATAACGACCCAACCGAGTGAACTCTTGCAGATATTCATCCACTGTCTTCTCCCGCTGCACCAAATACAGAAACTGCCGCTGCAGTGCTAACCTTGTTGAAGCCGGAATGTAACGCTTTAGGAAAGCGTTTCCGAACTCCTCCATGGACGGAACACGCCCAACAAAATGTCGACCGTGATGGTTCACCCACCAAACTTCGCATCGCCCTCTAACATGAAGCTCGCAAAGTGAGACTGCCTCTCAGCTGGGGTCTCAGCTGCCTTCAAGAGCTCCTGGATCCTCGAAAGCCAATCCTCGGCATCCGTTGGAGTGCCCACTCCCTTGAATGTCGGAGGGTGGAAACTCAAGAAATACTTCATGAATCGATCACCCATCGAAATAGCTCTCTCCGCTAAAGGCTCTGCTTGCCTTACTTCGACCTCCGGTGTATCCGGCGTAGCCGCCGGAGTAACAGGAGTCGCAACTTGCACTACCGGCGTAGGAACCCGTGGCATCGCTCCAGCTTGAGCCGCTACCATTGCCTCCGCTAGCATGCGACAGAAATCAGCCGGGGACATGCCCACATTCATGAGGCCTGGAGCAGTAGCACTGCTCCTCGAAGGCTCCTCTTGCCTCCTCGACGTCCCCGCATCGTCGCCAACGTCCTTTCATAAGCAAGGAAAAATAAAAGCTCATCAGGATCTAAACGCAAGACTCGAACGCATGGATACTCATGATCCCGCACAATACTCCTATGTGGACAATCTCTTACGCGATCCAAAAACACTAGACCTCGCAAGAATACTCCAACCTCCCTCTGATACCAAATTGTAACACCTCCCCTGCAATGATCATATAACATGGGTCCGGCCGGGACCCCACGACATATAACCGCCACAGCTTCAGTATTAAAAGATGATATTGACTACCCATTCTCAAAACTCAGACAACACAGCGGAAACAAACATAAAACACAGAGATTGTCCATACTACATAGGAGTCCAACTGGCCTTAAGGCCATACAAAACCACAGTACAAATCACCAAACATTCAACACAAAAGAACGTCCCAACAAAAGGGGACAGATAAAAGTTTTACCTAAACTACCTCGGCATGCAAGCCGGTTACAACAAAATGTAATAATAAAAGTGCATGAAGACAAGGTAAACACTTCATGAGGCTTTAGGCCTTTTTGGCCGGCGCGCTGGGTCCAGCCTGCGATTCTTGCCCTGCAACCAAATCACAAAGAGCGGTAAACGAGGGTCAGCTATGGCTGACCACAAACAGTGTAACAACATCCCTCCTCCCGGCCGTCCTAGCGGACCCCGGGGAACTACTTCACCCTGCAAGTCAGCACTTCGTATGCAAATGTACATAAACGGAAAACAGCATAAAAACAGGTATGAGTGTCACATACAGCATCCACGTTTCTATGTTGAGCAGATAATAAAAAGGGGCCTATCAATGCAAAATGAATGCAAACCCGGGTTTCACCCAAGGCACCCTAAAGCGTATGAATCTATCACATCATCATACATCATCATCACATCACAAACACAAGGGTACTCATCATTTCCCCGCAAGGGCATCATAACCCAAGGCCAAGAGCTCTCGCTGAGACCCACCTCGCCTGGCTCACCATGCCATCGGGCTTGTCTAACAGCTCACACGCTCGGGCCGCCAACAACACACCAAGACCGATACTAAGAATTCTGGCTAACCAAAATGTCCCAAGGCCCTGGACTTACTCTCGGGACAACGTCCACCGATTGCCTCGCCTGGCGACCGTCAACGGACTCATCCGTAGCACAGACATTCTCGTCAGTCAACAATCGAAGGGACTAATCTTGTCGGGACACTCTCCACACGTGAATCTCAGTCTTCACGGGATAGCCAGCTGACCACAAAGACCAATCGCGCCTTCGCACAACACTAGGCATCACAAGCCCCATATTCCGCACATTATTTCTCCGCCCTAAACCCAACGTTCGTTACCACACGAATCTACAAGGGCATCACAACGACGAGTTCGCCGTAATCGGATTTCTAACAAAACCCCTAAAATGCGCGTAAATCAACATCACCGAATCGGACCAACGGCCACAAATCCGGCTTCACCCACAATGCCTAATCCGCTAACGGAGCGGATCTCTAGTGCAAATCATGTCGGGGACGGACTCAATCAACCCGATGGTTCCTTTTGAACCAAGGCGACCCGGATCCCTCTCACTCGACGGATCCGGTGCCAAAATGCAGAAAATAAAGGGATGCCAAGCACGCATCCTAAAGGCCGGGAGGAGAAATGTCGTTACCTTTTGAGATCTCCTCCTAGCCATGAGAAGCTTGCAAACCCACGGTGGAGAAGAAGCGCCTTGACGCCCTCTACGCGTTGCCGGTCTCGGATCGACGATTGGAGCTCTGAAGCTCCAACAATGGCGGATCTCCCCTCTTCTTCCTCCTTGCCCCCTTCTCCTTTCTCCAACCTAAGAGAGAGAAAGGACTTGAAAATATGAGAGAATAACCCCTCATCCAAGCCCTAAAGCCCCCCAGTGAAACATCTCAGCCGCTGGATCAAATCCCGAAATATTTGATCGGTCGGATCGTCATCCCCGCACGTTTTCGCGGAACAGAAATAAACAGGGCGCACGATCACAGGCGCACGATCACTGGTCGTGCGCGAAGAGGAGAATGGTCGTGCGATAAGCCGAGACAGAACTCCGATTCCTTGCGAGATACGCACGATCACTGGCGCACGATCACTGGTCGTGCGCGAAGAGGACAATGGTCGTGCGCAGAGAACTGTTGTGGAATTTTTAGCCTATCCCGAGCGCAGCATTACCACTCCGCCTACCTCGCTGAACTACGATTTTTGGGGTGTTACAACACATGCTTGAAATGATCCCAGCTATGACTTCAAGAAATGTTATATAGTTAAACCCCATATAATATACCATCATTAAGATTATTAAGGAGAAGATTTTTTTTTATCTCGTTATCAAAAGTTTATAGTTCTAGCCACGTTTATGATGTCCCTGTAAATTCTCTTTCAATCGAACTACCAAACTTATGTGAAGACCAAATCATGATTCAACTTATTCTTTTTCATCCTCATTAGTATGAAAGATCAAGATTATAAACTTGTGTAGGATTAATGAATTTTGAGAATTGACACACACTGCACTAGAAAGCTTAACTAAATGTTATCTTCGATCAATCTAATGAATTTTCTTTTGTAATTGTGAAATCCTGAAGATTGATAAGTCTTTCAATTGTTAAAAGAAATTTCCTGTGATAACTGTTCTTATATCAGTGATAAGGGTCTATCGAAGTTGTATTATATAGTTGATCACCCAATTAAACTATTGTTGATTATCTTCGCTAGGGACTATCAAAGTCTTAAGTGTGGGGGTGTGATAACTTCTTGAAAAAAAGTTATTATCACTATTAAATATGATTTTATAACACATTTATTCATGGATCATGTATTTAAAAAGCTTAATACTTTGATATTTTCATTATTAATTTAAGTATGGATATATTCATTATGTTGCTATATTTTCATTGTAGAAATGATGAAGGTATCATCCCTAAGAAAAATGCTGAAGGAGCCATCCCGAAGAAATGAAGAAAAAAAAGCAGTTTTTCTGTCCAAGTAAAATTGTTGCAACAACTTTTATTGAGTTAAAAAAGTTGTTGCAACAAGTCTGGATCCGAAATTACAGATTTTAATTCCGCATTTTATGATTGCGGCGGTTACAAACATGGAGAGAGTGCGTCTTTTTCAGAGGATTTTCGAAATATAAGTGGGAAAACACATAAGGTAGTTATTGGAAGAGGAGGGAGAAAAAGTGGGGAGTTATCTTTCACGCAAAAGAGGAATTCCGGGATAGATTTTATTCCAGGGCGGTTTTACTGTTCACGAAGGAGGAAGAGACAGATTTTCGGCCAAGGGAAGGAGGTGGATTGTCCTGCAGCGTTTTGGGGAAGAAACTCTTGCATCTTTCTTCTTCTTTTTAATTATGTCTAGTATGATCTTGACAATTGCGTGTTCTCCTTTTTCCGTTATGAACTAATTTTCTAAATCTTGTATGTTGCGAGTATTTTGCTTTATTGTGATGTTTGAACCTTAATTTTTATTATGAATGTTTGAGATTTTATCTTTATTGAATTTATGAAATTGTTCTTGGAAATTTTGGGTTAAGTTTTCATCTTTAAAATTTGTTTGGCAAGATTCGAGAGAGGAGTCAGGCTAGATGAATGTTTTATTCTGTGCGGCGAGATTCGAGAGAGGAGTTGCGTAAGTATTTCACCAAAAATTCCGTCTTTATACTACGTTGCGAGATTCGAGAGAGGAGTAACGTAAGTGCATCATAAATTTAATATATTGAAGAAGGGAGAAAGAGATTTCGCTTTCTCGGTAGCAACATTGATTTGTGTACTTATGTTATTCTTTATTGTTACCTAAGTTAGAGATAACTAAGGAAATAAGGGGTAAACGGATTTCATAGATCGAGAGATCATGTTTTCCACTTTCAAATCGTTGCAAGATAGATGATTAATCATTCATAAAATAGTCACCTTGAGAACATATCACAAAGAGCAAAGGAAAGCAGTGTACAAGACTATTTGCCCAAATTGTTCAAAAGTATTTTTAAGTATTCTTAGTTCTAATTTGTTGTAATTTTATTAGTTTTCAACAAAAATTACCTTAATCAATCAACTTGAATTTAATGAAAAGGTTAAGCTAGTAATTGCGAGCGTTAGATTTAACACTTTCTCGTGGGAACGATCTCTACTCACACTTTATTACTTGAACCGACACGTGCACTTGCGTATATATACACTTTTCGCGTATCACCTGTCTTAGCTAAATTTGTCCACGAAACCAATTTGATTGACCAAATGAGGATCTTTGGACGAGTTCTAATTAGAGTTTTGATGGCTTAGATGAATCTGGTGGGGCCCAAGTTGGTTCCAATTTAATTAAGTTCGGCCTCCAAAATAACGTGTAATGTAAAAGCTCGGTCGATTTACTTTCCAAAGATCAAATTGAAGTTGTGGGGATCAATTAGGACTTTTAAGGGTCAAAAAATTGTTTTAACAGAATAATGAGAACAAAAGGTCTTTGGTTCAACTACTAAAATTACATAGACTTGCATGACTTGTAGAAATGACCTCTGGCCGAAATTAAATAAATTCATGGGGTTCACCAATTTAAGCTTTAAGTGAAGTTTGACCAATTTGTACCAAGGTCAATGGAAGTTGAATTTTTATAATCGGGGTCCACTTGACCCCAATTATCAATTGCATCAAACTGACTCAATTAAGTGAATTTTTATATCAAATCAAGTAGGTCAACTTGACCATTACATCAAACTGACTCATTAGACCACATTTTACTGATCACATTGCACGGATTCACACATTAGACTACTATGTGATCTTGGTGTGTCGATATCCGGACTCACTCTCTTATTCTGTGATAATCGAAGTGTTATACAAATTGCCTATAATCCAGTATTTCATGAACGGACGAAACACATCGAGATTGATTGTCACTTCACTCGCCAGGAGTTCCTCGCCAACACTATCTCCCTACCTTTCATTGCATCTGAAGAGAAAATTGCGGATTTCCTAACCAAGTCTCTCACATCTGCAAGATTTCGATATCTCATTAGCAAACTCTCGATTCATGATCCACCGTGAGTTTGGGGGAATGTGTTAATGTTAATATTAATGTATTTAATATTATATTCTTTTATATTCTTTAGTCTCACACCGCCTGTGGTGTTTTCAGGATCTCCTCTTGCTCTATATGTAAGACCCATTGGATCCGTGTTTTCAAAGGGAGACTATCCAAATATATAAATAATTATAATATTTGTATTTTTTTTAAATCGAAATATATAAATAAAGCCTAAACATATGGAGTCTTAAAAAAAAGATAATGTGTGAAATATCCATTTAAGTGCATGCATGTAGGCGTGTAGCCGCACGTGCGCGTGCATGCCCACCTAACAATAATTCTTTCAAACATCTACCGGTCAGCCCACTCTATAATTCTTTCTGCCATGCCTTTTATTTCATCTTTTTTTCCAAGTTTTAAACCGCGTCATCATCGATGCCGGTCAAATCATAAAGTCAACACGACTGTTGACTTTTAATTCAGCCTAACCGTAGAAGGATTGACCTTCAACTCTTGAAGTGTTGATTAATTGAATTGAAGTAAGCCAAAGAGAAAGAGTAGGTGACACAAACAAGGGTTAGATGAAAGATGATCTCTCTCTCTCTCTCTCTCTCTCTCTCTCTCCCCATTTTAGCAGCTAAATTGTTTGTGCGAGTAACACACCTAAGATTAAGGTGCGAAGAAGCCTCCGATCCCGTCGTCTATTTCTGCTGGCAGGATTTTTCATGCATGAATGATCTAAAATACGATCAATATTTTAATATGATCATATTATATAATTACGGCCGTATATTATTCACATATCATCGCCACCATTAGAATCACGATCATACTGCTCTGTTTACTCCCGCACGGTGATCATTACACGCACTTAAATATTATCTCCCCATTTTATCTCCCCTATATTTGAAAAAAATCTTCTCTCTCTCTATATATATTTGCTTTATTAAAATAAAAAAAAGTTTATAATGTTCTGGCGCAACGATGGAGGATCATTATGATCGTATGATTTTTCTCTACCTTAAAATAAGAGTGATGTTAAGTGCAACTCAGTTTTCGCTACGTGCAAACCTGGAAAAAAATGAAAATATTATTTAATTGTATCTTAAGAACGGTTAGGTGCAAACCGCTCCAGGGAAAAATGTCATGTACCCCTCTCTCTCTCCTCAAATCGCCATGTACCTCTCTCTCTCCCCTAAAAACGTCATTTGTCTCTCTCTCTCCTAAAATCGTCATTTGCCTCTCTCTCTCTCTCCTAAAATCGTCATTTGCCTCTCTCTCCCCTCAATCGACATGGTTTTTCCGGTACTCTCCTTCGCTCCATCTGAGCTCCCCTGCCCTTGGCGCCGCTTCAAGCTCCATCTGCATGAGGCCTTCTCCCCCCTGCGGCTTTCTCCTAATTCCCTCACTGCAAAGCCTTCGCCGTCCCTATCACCTCCGACTGATCACCGGCGCTTACGCCATGTTCAATCCTCTCGGAAGAGAATACCACTTCGATTCCATGAAGAAGACGGCAAATCATAAAATCTGGAGTTAAACAAGCATAGAGTTTCAATAAGCCAACCGGAGTGGAAAGGAGAACTTTTTTATTGGCAGTAGGGTCTCCAATTATTGTTCAGTCTCCTGTGCACGTGCTTGATCCGGTCGTTGCGATTGAGCAGGCCCCTCCTCTCGCCCCTTCTTTCCGCGCGACAATTTTCGGCAGCCCTAATCGCTCCTTTTCGCTCGGGAGCTCTCGGCGCCGCAAAGGAGAAGAAGATCGCATCTTCCAATGGGCTTTTTTTTATTGCTTCAAGTTGGTTTGCCCCTAAAAAATTGATTTGTACTTAAATTTTTTTGGCTTGCACATAACCGCGGTTTGCACATAGCCAAACTTGATTTGCATATATAATTACTCAAAAATAATTAAAAAAATTATTTTAGAGAGAAATAAAATTCGATTTTAATAAAGAAACTTTTTATAGTGTAAATATATTTAAATAAAAAGCAGCGATCGAGTTTCTAGTGAAATATATTCTTAGAGATGAAACATGAAAGTTTAATAAAATATATGCTAACTAATATAAATGTTATGATAAATTTAAATTGAAATCTTTAATTAATAAATATAATTTTATAAATAAACTTTACACTACATTAGTGCAATACTCCTAATGAAATCTTAGGCTCCCTTTAATTTCACTTTTCAATAATTTTATCATAGCCTATAGTTTTAGACAATTTTATTTGAAGAAAATAATTTTTAATCAAAATATATAAATAAAGGACATACTAGAAGATTGAAAAAGATTTATATATATATATATATATATATATATATATATATATTATATTATAAAGAGAGATCAGAAGAAAGACACCCACAATATTGTCGAACAACAAACTTTAGCTTAGCTAAATATAAGCCACATTTGGGGCGGTGCTTGGGGCGATTCGGGCAGAATGATGCGAAAACTCAGCTCCTATTTTGTGGGGCCGCGGTCGGGCTTTTCCCCGACCATGCGCGCGATATTAAAATAAGAAATCATCTCATCTCTCATAGAACAAGCGATCGCTCGTGACGAACAAGAGACAGGGACACTAGAATAAGAAGAGGAGTATCGACAGAGATAGGGGAGCAGTCGGGGGTATGTAGGGAGAGAAAAGTAATCGTAGCACTATATATAGAGAAATAAGCGTGCAACTTATATGCTTTCAAGGCATATATATCTAGTATACAACGAGAATCGTCCCGCCTGCACGCGAAATGCGCACGATGAGCATAGCTCTCTAAGTGAGGTATCTGCTAGCTAGTATCAAGGAAAGCACCGCTTCGCATCACCTAGTGATATGCACGTGCATCACGTGCCCATTCGACTAGCTAATATGTAATAATTAATATTAAACTCTAAACCCTAAATCCGAATTAAAAATAAAATAGAATTCAGAAATTAATTCCTACGTGGCGTTAAAGAGCCGAGATAATAATTATTTAATAAATGAAACCTATTTTTTGGAGGGGCGTGTAATAAAAACAAAATTTTAATAATAATTTATTAAAATGTATCGTGGTCCGCGTGATTCCATGGTTCACATGGATCTGAGAGTTTCTGAGCACTGCATGACTATGCTTCGCATATCCTTTTAATATTTAGCGAATTAGCGTCCACGTGATGCACAGAGTTTATAAAATATTAGTAAAAATTTCTACAAGAAAAATTAGTAAGGCTAAATAATTTCATCCTAATTAGCATCAAATTTAGCAAGGCAAATGAATTTTTGTTTTAGCTACAAAATTAGCAAAGAATTTTTTTGTTGCAAACATAGCAACGCATTTTTTTGTTGCTAAATATTTGTTCCTAAAATAGCAACGAATTTTTTCGTTGCAAATTTTTTAATGCAAAATAGCAACGAATTTTTTTGTTGCAAAATATTTGTGGAGAGAAAAAATTATTTTCTTCAAAAAAAATTTGATCTCTTTCTCTTAAAAAATAGATTTTTTTTATTTCTTTATCGCTTTCTCATAAAATAATATTGTTGTTTAAATATATTTATAAATTAAAATAAATTAATTATGTTTAACAAAATAATTAATAATATATTCCATTTTTTATATAAGTGTATATATTATTTAAACATTTATATATTTTTATAAATTTAATATTAATTATTATTATTCAACGAAATAAATGTATATATATATTATTAGTATCTAATAAAATAATATATAAAGATATATATATATAAATTATATACATATGTACATATATATATATATATTATAAAAAGAAATATATAAACAAATATATATTTAAATTATATAACAATATATATATATATTTAAATTATATAATATATATATTTAAATTATATAACGAAATTTATATGTAAAATTATATTTATTTAAATTATACAATGAAATATTTATATAACATAAGAAAAGATTTATACAATTTTAAATACGCACATATATATATATATAATATCGCCTTTTAAGAACAAAATTGTCAATTGGGTTAGTTGGATAAGTCTTGTAGGTTGTATGTAGGAGGTTAAGGGTTCAAAATCAAGCAAGCTCACTTTTTGTATTATATACATATTTTATTTTAATTTAAATAAAATATTAACTATTAGCATCGAAATTAAAATCCGTTGCTAATTTAGAAAGGACAAATTACCTTGCTAAAAAGGCGTTGCAAAATAGAAAGGAAATTTTTCCTTGCTAAAATTAGCTAGGCTCATATTAGCTAGAAAATTTTTTTGTTTCTAAATTCCTTGCTAATTAAAATTAGCAAGAAATTTATCTAATTAGCAAGAAATTTAGCCCCTTGCTAATCTAAGTTTTCCTTGTAGTGAACATGATCGACAAACAAATACGAGCCGTCGGATAAAGAGAGAGAGGGGAGAGAGAGAGAGAGTGGGGCCCATATTAAGAGAGAGAGAAAGACGGGAGGGGAGAGAGGGCCGCAACATGTGTTGAAATTGGAGAGAGAAAGAGAGAAAGAGAAAGGATATATATAACTAATTTTTTTTATAAAACTTTATTAAATTTTATATATACTACATAAATGTTTATTAAAATTTATATAAAACATTGCTCTATCAAAATAGTTATTAAATTAATACTATGCACTAAGAAGTATTGTTGTGCGATGCTCGCGCTCGGGATGGAGCAGATGAGCACAAACGGGAGTACCTTAGCTCGACGACACTCACGCTTATCGTATTTTCTCAAGCGCACGATAAAATAAGAGAACATTTGTAGTACCGTGCGCTCGAGGGATTGCAAGCGGTGTGAGAGCCGTCAAGTTGGGGTACCGTCATGGCCGGGGTATCGTTGCGGAGGACACGAGGGGCTCCCCATGCACTATCACTCGTATATAATATAGATATCTATAATAAATAAATATAGAAATGTATACATGGATAATATAAAACATTTATAGCTAGGCATATAATTAATAAATGTATGGCTACACAATCATATATATAATAAGGTCATTGATATGTGCAAACCTATTTTGGCTAGGTGCAAACCAATTTTACGAGCAAACCAAAAAATTATATGTGCAAACCAAATTATTACGTGCAAACCAAAAAAATCGCTAATTTTTTTTTTATCAAAATTTTCACTAATATTCGCCAATAATCATTCCCATATCCGGCAAAAGTACAAAATTTTTGTAAACAAAAACTACAAAATGAGTCGGAATCGTTGGAATGAGTTGTTGCATCCATCTGCATAAATAGTCAAAGATTTAGAACATATATGGTTATGTATTTGCAATGTTAATGTGTCAACTTGATAGTACCTCGCGTGGTTCAATTAGTGTTCGAGAAATGTGTTAGAGTAACCTCTTCAATCATTTTTGTACCTACAAATGTACATTAGCAGTTGTTAACATATTATATGTATTTATTGAAACTACAAAATGAACAAAATATGAAATGTTCACCATTCATCAGCAACTTCTTCATGATACCTCCTCCAAATAGATATCGTTGGAGGTAAGGGTGTGTCATCACGCATATTTAGTTGCACAAAATGATTTCCATGAATTAATCCCATGAATATTTTTCTCCGGAACATCGGCGGTGCTGAATGCAACGGAAAAAATGTAAAAGACTGAAACTTACTGAAATGGACAAATGTAATGTTGTAGCAAGATGCAATAATCAGTCCCATATCCGGCATCGTCATCCACTTGTCCAAAGGAGCAGGAATAACAGTGCAATCGAGTGATTCTAGCAATTCAGATCTCCTTGTCTTTCCAAAGATTTCCTCATATAAGACTTCATGTTGTTGTAGTTCTTGTGAAAGATCAATACGGACTTTTAACCAATCATCACCCATATTTAATCCATTACTAATTACACGATAACCGCAATGTCCATCTCCCTTGACATCTACGACATCAGTAATATACTCTGATATGTAAGGTGGCATCTCTTTTCGGACAACTTTTAGCATTTTATTTTCTTTTCTATCATCTTTTTTCGGAGGACGAGCTGAACTTTTCAGTGCCAATTCTTCACTCATCAAAACATGTTCAAATAGGGAGGGATCCCGCTTCGTCGATTTATGATCACTTGAACATTTTTTGTAACTCCCTTTTGGTCGGCCTTTTGTTTTAGCCGGTATAGAAGGTTCAATAGTTTGGGTACTAGAAGGATCCATAAGTTCGCGAAGTTTTCTCTTTATTTCTTGTTTTTGAAGTTCGGAGGTACTATTATATCTTCTAAGGATGCCTTCAACTTCCACATCTATTTCGGTAGTAACATTTTCCTCATGTTTAATGTCTTCATTCTCTTTCATTTCATGCAAGATAAGTTGTTTCCAATGGTCATGTATCATCCACAATGGAAACACATTATGTTTTGCTATATAAGGCAATAAATCATGTGCACAAGGTAATCCAAACGTATTTTTTGTCCTATGTGTACACTCTCCAAATGAGGCTTGAGCAGACCTTGCTAAAATTTCTTCTTGCTTAATGAGTTCCAAAGCTGTGAATGAAATCCGTCCAACTAAATCGGAATACAAACAAGTACTAAACTTCTTGTTAATTTGTATGGTACTTTGTCCAAATGAGGCTTTAATTTCAGTGTGCTGTAACTTAATCATATGATCAAAAGTTGTCCAAATAGTGCTTAGGTTGTCAATTGAAACTTCCAAAAATCTTTTTAACTGACTATGACCACCCTCAACACGATTTGTTGTACAATTACCCAAATGTAGATGCAAGTCTATCCAAGCTGAAACAAAATATTCCTTATATGGCGTTAACCAAGTTGTAACGATATAAGAAAAAACTTTTGGGTAACTTTTCTCATACTCATTTTTCAACATAAGAAAATTATGATAATATTCTGACTCGATTTGAGAATCAACTAATAGGTGCCATGTAGCTATGAATTTCTCCCACTCTTTACCTTTTTTGAACTCCCTCTTGCAATGGGCCAATATATTCCTGCTGATGTGAAACTTGCATAAAATATTTTTTGTCTTCGGAAAGACGACGGAAATAGCATTCATTAAGGCTATTTCTCGATCCGTTACCATTACACCGGGCAGTTTGTCTTGGTCCAAAATACTTTTAAAACCTTGTAACGCCCATATGTAACTTGCCTGTACTTCACTAGACATGAACACAAAAGCTGCATAAAAAGAACGGTTGGTCGAAGTGACACCCACTATACACAGTAATGGTAATTTGTATCTATTTGTCTTGTATGTGCAGTCCAATAGAAACACGCATGGAAACATTTTGCATAACTGAACTGATACAGGATGAGCAAAAAAAGACATTCCAACTGATTACTCTCACCATTGACCTTGTTATGACTAACATAGCCACTATCAGTGATACATTTGTATAGAAACTGTATTTGAGTACTACCATGCAACTCCATTCTTTGCATTTTTGCTCTTTTATTATAAATAGTTCGCATAATTGTAGTGTTAGAACTATTTTTTTTTTCAATGCTGATAAAATCTTCCTAGGTTTTACCCCTGCAACAGACATTTCCTCCACAATATTTTCTTCATTTTCACTAAGTTTACCTGCATATGAATGCGCTTCTAGATGGACCATATCATGGTTGTGTAATCCACACTTTACTTCAACGTTCCATTCATCCACATGTGCATTTTTTTGACCTTTTATTGAAAAAGGACATCCACATCTCTTTGAACTACTTTTACGCATATTTTTTCTAACCCATCCTTTAGCTCGCTGTGTTTCCCGATAATAACCTGCTCTGTCACATCCCAACATAACTCTCGGTTTAAGTCTACTGGTAATCTTGTCCGAACCTTGCACTGTCAAGACAAATCCCAATCCCTTTGCTATATTTTGAGCCCATGAAACAAGTTCCTCCTTAGAATCAAAACATTGGGAGGTAATGAAATGAATACCGACATCCAATTCAATAGGTTCGGATGATTCACCGCATGTTAACAACTTCATATTGTCCGAATAAAAACAATCTACATAAAAAACCAAAAAAAAAGAAGCAATCTAAATTTCAGGCAATACAAGAAAACAGTCTTGGAGAGCCACAAAATGAATTCAGAAATATATGTTGTGAAAAGAAACTCGATCTAAAATCCATAATCTATCTAGCTTCCAGACTTTCAGTCCTACAGTGCTGTTCATTATATTTCCACTGAAGTTATAGGTTTTATAATGCTACAGAAATATTGGATTCTCCATGAGTCAAATAATCATTCCATTGCTACTTTTAAGTTGAATATAACATGAATCAAAAAACATTCCTCAACAGGATCATTTGAATTCATAGATCAGTCACTGTTGAATGGAAACAGGCAAACAGCGATTTGATTTGCTATAAGCTTTGATTAAAACATTCACTGATTCACTTCTTAAGTTCTGAAGTACTGATTCAGTTCAAATCAACTGAAGAAAGGAGGAGGAGGAGGAGAAGATGCTCACAGTGAAGTACTGAAGTGGAGAACCAAGGCTGAGCGAGTGAGCGGCGAGAATGGCTGGAAGCCTGGAAGAGCGACTCGAGCCTATAACTTCTGTGCGCTGAACGTCGCCGTTCGCGATGCCTGGAGGAGGAGGAGGAGAAGAATGTCGAGGACTCGAGCCTGAACCGCTGTGCGCTGAATGCCGCCGTTCGCGATGCCTGGAGGAGAATGCCGAGCCTGAGCAGTGAGCGGCAAGGTTTCGCGAAGAGGAAGAGGCGGAACGGCTAGGTTTTGGTTTGCCCCTTCCTAATTTTAACGCCTACACATTTATATTTATTAAATATTATTTTATTTTACAAATTGGTTTGCACCTAGCCAAAATAGGTTTGCACATATCAATGACCTATAATAAATATATGACATTTATATTGGCAAGAATTTAGAATATTTTGTGTTTGTAAAAAACAATGAGCTTTTACATTATATTTTGGTCGATATTGTTGATGTATAGAAAAAATTGTGGTTGAAAAAAAACTATGGAATATTATTTTATATATTTTTGGTTTAATAAAGTAGTTAAATGTATCATTTTGTTGGGCTGCTATTATATTTGGGTTGTCATTAGCCATAGACAGTCTTCAAATATATATAAACACTCTAAATATATCCAACGGTAGCGCACCAAAATGTAACAAATTAAAAGTATCTGGACTATATATATGTATGAATGATCAAAATGTAACACTTTCAAAGAAAAAAAAAACAGTCGTAATTCGGCCGTAGCTATATATATTGTTAGTTAATTATAGTGCCAACCATAAGATTATGACATACTCATGATTTTTTTTTCTTGTGCACAAAACTTTCTTGCTTCACTTAATTTCGTGTTTTTCTTCCAATGACAATTGAAGTGCTCGGTGCTTATTCAGTAGCTATGCGCATCAAAGTTAATTTTCATAAGCTGAACGTCGTACCTTGAAAAATTAAGGGTCTGTTTGAGACAGCTCTGACGGATGAAAAATCTCTATTCCATCCGCCAGAGCTGTTTTTAAACTGTTTGAGAACTCAATTTAATTCGGTTAGCAAAATATTGTTGGAAGGGACTGATTTCAACTCTTTAATGATAATTTTGCCAAATAAAAATAAAAAGATCCGTCACAACTGTACAACCCTCATTCTCCGAGGGTGGACCCCCCCAAGGCCACGTAGGCAGAAGTCAAAGTCAAAGAGGTCAACACAAAGACCGGCAGTTCAAGGCAGAAGTGGAGAAGACCTCGGCGAGTAAACCACCAATACTCGCCAGGCTGGCGAGCATGGAACAGAAGGCCTAGCGAGTAAACCACCGGCGTGTGCGAGCAGTCCCCAATACTCGCCAGATGGGCGACTATGGTATAGTACTCGCCGAGTAACCCATAATCGCCGGGTCGAGGGGTGGGCTATAAAAACCCCCCTACCCCTTGGTTGCCTATAAATAGGACCCCAGGGGTACTTGGATTGGCACCTGTGCTTGAGCTTATGGAACCCCATTTCCGAATTCTTGAGCCCGTCACCCCTGCTTGCTAGCCAAGTCGGTGCCTTCCTCGTACCTTGCTCGGCCATTCTTTGGTCTTGGAGGGGAAGTCTCTTCGGAGCTTCTGGGTACGTGGTGGGACCTCCCTGCCGCAGCACCTGGGGTCCTGTTTGTTGTTCTTCTAGCTTCTTCGTCGTTGCCAGCCAAGTCATCTCGTTGGACTGCTGGGCGAGTAGCCTCCGGCTGCATTGGTCCGAATCTTGAGGTCAGAATTTTCCTGGCGTCAACACTTTGGTGCGGTGAGCGTGGACCGTAGTCGTTGGAAGAAAGTTCGGCAAGAAGGCGAGATGGTCGTAGGTGGCGACCATGAGGAGGAGGTCGGCAACTCGACGGGAGCTGGCAGGTTCGTGACGCTGGAGGTTTTCGAAGCCTTCGCGCAGCGCATGGAGGGAGCCATGCGAGCAGCGCTTCAGCCGCGCGCCGAGGTCACTGCGACCTCGCCGCATCGCCCAGTTCCGTCCGAGGGAGGGAGTCCCCCTCGGCGAGCAGGAAAGGAGCACATGGAAGATGAAACCGAGCGACCAAGGAGGTCGCAATTCTACCAGCCAACCTCGCAAGGTATTCGCTTCCGCGAGCCGTGCGAGCAGGGGAGGTACCCGGATACTCGCCCATATGGCGAGTATGGAGGTGATACTCGCCAGGTTGAGGATCGTCGCCGGGCAGGAGGGAGGAGCCCCTTCTGCGAGGAGATTCTCGCCGCGCCAGTGCCAGAGGGGTTCAGGGACCCTGCCTTGAACTACTATTCGGGAAAGGAGGACCCCGTCAGGCACATCCAATGGTTCGAGGATATAGTCTCTATCCGAACCATGTCGGACGCCTTCAAGTGCAGGTTGTTTGCCATTACCTTCCGCGCAAAGGCCTGGGACTGGTTCCATCAGTTGCCTGCAGGCTCAATCTACTGCTTCGAAGACCTGTGTCGTGGGCTGACGACCCGGTTCGACACGGCACGGAAGCTAAAGAAGGAGGCCACGGCCCTGTTCTACCTCGTGCAAGGGCCGGATGAGGCATTGGGCCCTTACATCGAGCGCTTCCAGGAGGAGGTTCTGCAAATCCAGGAGGTAGATAGCAACATCCTGTTGCTGGCCCTGACATTCGACATCAGTCAAGGCCTCTTCAAGTTGGAACTCAGTGAGAATCCTCCCTACTCCTACGACAACCTCATTCAGAGGGCCAATAAATTTGTCCGGGGAGAAGCCTCCAACCCCGACTTCTTGGCAAGGTTGGCGCGGGTGACCAGGGGCGATCGTGGAGAGAGGGATGAGATCCCTGGAAAAAGAAAGAGGGAGGAGCCCCGAAGGGAGGAAAGGAAGTGGCCGGAGCGACAAGAGGAGAAAAAGAAGGAGGAGCTCAGGAGGAAGGAAACCGGGAGGATCGTGGAGAGAAGGCCCGTCGAGTCCCCTGAGCGTCAGGAGGAGGGAAGACGCTACCAGGTCCCCGTCAACCGACCACCTTGGAGGCCGGCTGGACGGCACCAGCGTCAAGACCAAAGGGGAAGGTCCCCGGAAAGAAGGCCCTTTCGCCAACCAGAGAGGCATCAGGAGAGGAGGAGAGATGAAGCAATGGCGGTAGCCGGGCGAGGCCGCCGTCAAGGAAGGAAGAAGCCGAAGCCTAGGAGGCGTCAAGCAGAAGAGGTTCCTCTCTACTGCGACTTCCACCAGGTGGTGGGACATGCCATGGCTGCCTGCCCAGACTTTTGGGAAGCCAGGAGGAGGCTGGCAGCAGGAGAGGCTGGAGGAGAGCAGAGGAGGATAGAGGCCCCTGCCGAGCCACAGGCAGGGCAGGCCGCAGTCGTTCGCAGGAGGAACGAGGATCGGGTCGACCAGGGAGGCCGGGGAGACCTGGGCCAGGGAGGCCGAGTTGGAGTAATCCATGGGGGAGCAGGGCTGGAGGCTTCCCGCAAGGGGAGCCTTCATCAGATCTACCGCAGGAGTGTCGCCTCGACCTCGCAAGCACCACCCCCGATGGAGGAGATTACTTTTTCCGAGGAGGACACGCTGGGGAACGAGAATCCCTTCCATGATGCCCTCGTGATTCAGGCCGCGATGGAGGACTTCACCGTTGATCGAATTCTGATCGACAACGGTAGCTCTGTAAACGTCATCTTCAAGGGGACGTTTGACGGACTGGGAGTCGAAGCTGCCAGAGTTCGAGCATCTGATGGTCCCCTCTTCGGCTTCTCCGGAGAGAAGAAGGAAGTGGAAGGAGGAGCAGATCTCCTGGTAACACTCGGTGGCACCTCCATCAACTGTCGATTCATCATCGTCGACGCCCCGAGCTGCTACAGAGCCATCTTTGGGAGGCCGATTCTCAACACCTTCAAGGCCGTCCCATCCTCCTACCATCAGTGCTTGAAGTACTGTAAAGGAGACGTCCAGGTGAGGATCAGGAGCGATCCAAGAGCCGCCAGGGAATGCTATCTTACCGCCGTCAGTACCATTAGCTGGATGGCTGACGCGGAGGAGTTCGGGAGAGTGTTGGAGAGCCCGGCCCGGCTGGAGGTGGCAGAGGAAGTGGAAGAAATCGAGGTACTCTCCGCAGCAGGAGTGCCTGGGTTGCTGAAGATTGGCGGGTCGCTGAAGACCGAGGAGAAGATCGAGATGGCGGCGTGTCTGCAAAAGAACGTCGACATCTTCGCTTGGAGTGCCGCCGAGATGCCAGGAGTCGACCCTGAGGTTGCGTGTCATCACCTCAACCTGGATCCCTCTGTCCAGCCCGTCCGCCAAAAGAAGAGAAGAACCGCCACCATCCTCGCCAAGCCAATTAGGGAGGAGGTTAAAAAACTGCTAGATGCAGGTTTTGTGTCGGAGATCCAGTACCCAGGCTGGGTCTCTAATGTTGTAATGGTGACAAAGGCGGGGGGAGGCTGGAGAATGTGTGTGGATTTTTCCTTAATGAATAAAAGCTGCCCGAAGGATTGTTATCCCTTGCCTCGAATCGACGCGCTGGTTGATTCAGCCGTCGGTTTTTCTGTGATGAGTTTCCTTGATGCGTTTTCAGGATATCACCAGATCCGGATGCATCCCCCTGATTGCCGCGATGTCTCCTTCATCACCGACGACGGCTGCTACAGCTACAAAATGATGCCCTTCGGTTTGAAGAATGCGGGAGCCACCTACCAGCGGATGATGGACCACATCTTCAAGGGGCAAAAGGGGAGGAACCTGGAAGTGTACGTGGACGACCTCTTGATCAAAAGCAAGAACGTCCAGGAACACATAGCCGATCTGGTGGAGACCTTTGAAACGTTGAGGAGGTTCAAGATGAGGCTCAATCCGACGAAGTGCGTCTTCGGATCAGGAAAGGGAAAGTTCCTGGGACATCTCCTAACCCCGATGGGAGTAGAGCCTAACCCCGACAAGGTTAAGGCGGTCCTAGAAATGCCGTCCCCGAAGACGATGAAGGAAGTCCAAAGGTTGACAGGAAGGCTGGCGGGACTTAGCCGCTTCCTCTCAAAAGCCGGAGAGAAGTGCTCTCCGATCTTCAAGACGCTCCGCAAAACAGAAAGCTTCGAATGGACCGAGGGATGCGAGATAGGATTCGGAAGGTTGAAGGAGCAGTTGACTCAGACACCTCTCCTTCAGAGCCCGAAGGAAGGCGAAGACCTGCTCATCTACCTGGGAGTGGGAGCAGAGGCAGTTAGCTCCATCTTGGTCCGAGAAGAGGGGAGGAAGCAGCTACCCATCTACTATGTCAGCCGGGTGCTGAAGAAGGCGGAACTAAAGTATCCAATCCTGGAGAAGCTTGCCTTCGCCTTGGTGGTGTCGGCGCGGAAGCTCCGGCCTTATTTTCAGGCTCACTCCATCCGAGTGGTAACTGATCATCCTCTCCGCAATGTCCTGGAGGGAGTGGAGCATTCGGGGAGGTTGGCGAAATGGTCGGTAGAACTCAGCGAGTTCGACATTTCCTTCTCCCCCCGAGTGGCGATCAAGGCCCAGGCAGTAGCAGACTTCCTGGCTGACTTCTCGGTGGAAGCGGAACCCGGAGAAGAGGTGCTCAACCCAATCCCTTGGAAGATGTTTGTTGATGGAGCTTCGGGCAAAAGTTCTGTGGGGGTGGGCATCGTGCTCGTCAGCCCACAGGGAACAAGGATCGAGCAAGCCGTCGAGATCCTCTTCCCCGTCACAAACAACCAGGCAGAGTACGAGGCCATAGTGGCAGGCTTGCGCCTTGCCAAGGAGCTGGGGATCCGTGATGTCCGGGCTTTCACGGACTCAATGGTGGTCGCGTCGCAAATCCGAGGAGAGTTCGAGGTGCGTGACACCACCTTGCAGAGGTACTTGGTAAAAGTGAAAGGACTGATTGGAGGCTTCCAGTCCTTCTTCGTCGAGCATGTGCCAAGAGAGGAGAACTCGGCAGCAGATCGCCTCGCCAAGTATGGGCCGAGGGCCGGAGGAACTATCACCGAATTATTCCACCCGTCCATTGAGGAGGGAGAGATGATGGAGATCGAGCAACGCCCCTCGTGGATGGATTCCTTTGTGGCATTCCTGGCCAGCGGTCAGCTCCCAGCAAACGAAAGGGATCAAAGAAGGTTTCGGTATAAGGCGGCATACTACCTCCTGCAAGATGGAGAGCTGTACCGTAAAACCATCTCGGGTCCCCTGGCCAGATGCGTTTCTGAAGACGAAGTACCCCGAGTATTGGAAGAGATCCACTCGGGAGAGTGTGGAAGTCATTCTGGGACTCGCACTTTGGAGCAGAGGGTCTTGAGGCATGGTTACTTCTGGCCTACTATCCGAAAGGATGCTGAGGTCTTCTCAAAAAAGTGCCAAAAGTGCCAGCTCTTCGCCCCCCTTCAGTTGCAGCCAGCCCAGCAGCTCCGATCGATCATCTCCCCATGGCCGTTCGCCATCTGGGGGATGGACCTGATCGGCCCTTTCCCTCAAGCAAGCGGTCAGAGAAAGTTCGTTCTCGTCATGATCGACTACTTCTCCAAATGGATCGAAGCCAAAGCTTTGGCCAAGACCACCTCTCAAGTCGTGAAGAACTTCATCTGGGGAGAGATCATCTGCAGATTCGGGATCCCTCTCGCCATCATCACCGACAACGGTCCCCAGTTTGCCAGCTTGGAGCTAGAGGATTTTTGCAGGCAGCTAGGAACCGATCTTCGATTCGCCTCCGTACATCACCCAAGGAGCAATGGCCAGGTAGAGGCCGCCAACAAGCTGATCATCAACCTACTGAAGAAGAAGGTGGAGAACCTAAGAGGTAACTGGGCAGACCAGCTCCCCTCGGTCCTGTGGGCTTTGAGGACCACTCCTAGCTCAACCACAGGGGAAACGCCGTTCAAACTCTCTCACGGGTCGGAAGCTCTCATTCCAGTAGAGTTCGAAGTCAGAAGCCCAAGGGTGGTAGCCGCGGAAGACGGAACCGAAGAATGGCGACTAGAGAACGAAGAGGTTCAGAAGCTATCTCTCGACTACATCGAGGAACTCCGAGATTTAGCTTCGGCCAGGCAAGAGGAAATCAAGCGCCGAATGGCGAAACATTTTGACAAAAATGTCCGCCTCAAGCACTTTCAAGCAGGTGACCTAGTCCTGAAGAAGGTGGACGCAGCAGGAAGGTCCGCCGCCGTCGGGAAGCTCAATCCGAATTGGGAAGGACCTTTCATCATCCGGGAAGCGCTCCTGACAGGAGGGTACCATTTGCAAAACCAGGAAGGCGAACTGCTTGGGAGCACCTGGAACGGCGATGACCTAAAAAGGTTTTATCCCTAAGGGGAGATGTATATATCCCATCCTTGTAAATTCATTCCTTTTGAATGAAATTTACGTCGCCCTGAAACATGGGACGAGGAAGCTTCCTTCCCATCAACAAAACCTCAAAATAAGGAAGTCAGGTGAAGTCAATCTCCACGCTAGGTTGGGAAACAGGCCTCCGACTTAACCCTCGTAAAAACTCAGAACGGATGATGGGACAGTGCCTCGGGTGTGCGTTCCCTTAAGACCAAGCCTCTGCAATGACGGCCGAGATCAGCTCCCCCCTTGCATGTTGGCCGCGGTTCCCACCGACTGCATTTCTCGTCCGACTGTAGAGATTATCGGGAAGAAGTCTGGACGCCGACCTTCCGATTCGGCGAAGAGATGATCGATTTCACTAACTCAGGGGACCCTTGAAAAAAGGCGTCATGTACCCTCGAAAGCTGAAAAGCTCGCAGCAAAGCATTTCATTTTCTAAGTTACTGTGTTAGATCATATGAGTTATTGTGCCTAAAGTGTGCTTAACTCCCTACTAAACTCCCTGAGCAACAGGAAGCAGGTCCGATCCACATTCAGCATCCAAGTAGGATGGAGGCCTCGGGATGGTGTGTCCCCTTGGATCTCCCCGACTGCCACTCCCTGCTTGACGTCGTCCTACATCAACAATCACCATCGCGAGTTGGAACACGATATTCCGGCTTAACCCTCGTAAAAACTCAGAACGGATGATGGGACAGTGCCTCGGGTGTGCGATCCCTTAAGACCAAGCCTCTGCAATGACGGCCGAGATCAGCTCCTCCCTTGCATGTTGGCCGCGGTTCCCACCGACTGCATTTCTCGTCCGACTGAAGAGATTGCCAGGGGAGAGCCTGGAAGCCGACGTTCCAACGATGAAAAGGACAGGACCGATTTGAACAACTAAAAGAAAGGAGATCTTCCGGCATCCAAGTAGGATGAAGGCCTCGAGAAGATGTGTCCCTCCAGGCCTCCCCCAACTGTCGTTCCCTATCTCTTTTCCCTAAAAAATTCATTATTGTTGAACGAGTCTGATAAACTCTTCACCAGGTACCAGGCAAGACCTTGAGAGCAAGTGTCCCTCTAAACCCTCTGAGTAGCCTCCACAGCTCAACTCCCTCAAGGGAAACATTGCAGAAGGCGAGCATGCATGTGCGAGTACCTAGGTGAGTATACATGTGCGAGCATGGAGGTGCGAGTATACATGTGCGAGCATGGAGGTGCGAGTATATAAGTACGAGTCTAGAGGTACACGCAACCTCGCCGTAATCCTAAGAGCCTAGCGAGCACTCAATCTCGCCTCGAGCCTAGGAGCCTAAGCGGCATTCAGAAAAAGAAGCAAGGACCAAGGAGACAGGCGAGCGAAACATTTGTCCTTTTCATATGTGAATATTTGATGAATATTACAAAAGAATCTTCAAGATGTTTACAAAAGGTCGCCGGGCGAGCAAAAAGGGAGCCCAGGCGACTAGGCGACGTCCTCGCCCAAAATATCTACATCTAGCTCGTCGCCCCCATCATCGTCGCCATCATCAGCATCATCGTCTTCATCCTCCTCAGAGTCGTCATACTCGGCATCACTGGACGGCGGCGAGGATGCTCGCAAAGGGGAGGTGGACTCCTCGGCGAGCAGCGCCGGGATGATGTCCTCCACCCTCAACTCCATTGCAGCCGGCTTCAGGAGATCATCCGCCTTCAGCTGACTCAGGATGACGGTCCCCGTAGCTCGCGCGATCTCTCGGCGAACTCGTGGCATGTCGTCGTCATGCATCCGAATCTGCTTACCGACCCTAGAGGGGCCCGCCACCGCTGGCCGTTGCTCGGCAGGCCGAGTTTCCAGCTCAGCGATTCGCACCTGGGCGGCCTCCAAGGTTTGCCGAGTATCCTCCAGCTCCTTCTCCAGCTGGGACATCTTTGTCGCCATCTCCACCTCGGCGCCCTTCAAAAGCAGGAAGACACAAAGTCAGTAAGTTATTCGGCAAAGGGGCGACTATCCCGGAGGCGAGTATCAAAGAGAAGCGAGTACCTCATGCTCCTTCGCCTTGAGCCCCATGGCGATCATCTTCTTTGTACTGATCCGGATGGTCTCCTCGTACTCCAGCAACCTCCTCGCCGTCGAATGGGCCAGCTCGGCAGATCGCAGCAGGGATCGCGAGGTTTGGTGCGCCAGATACTCGGAGGATTCCTCCCGCAGCCTCTCCGCGTCCTCGCGACCATAGACGGCGTGGAGCACGTCAAAAGCCTCGCCTTGATCCTCCCAGTCCTCTGACCAGGGCGGGAGGTTGGAGCTCAGGGACACCACATGGTCGCCCTCCGACCAGGCGACTAGGCGGCGTCCATAGGCGTCCTCGCCACGAACACCCAAGTTGAAGTTTGGGTGGGTATAGGGCTCGCCGGCCTCAGAAGGGTCCGCCTTCTTGCCAAGGTCCCGGTGAGCGACCTCCTTCTTCTTCCTCGAGGGCTCGGAGGGCTCGCCCCTCTCCTTCCGCTTCTTCGACAGCCTGGAGCCTTCGCCGCCGACCAGGGTCTCATCACCTCCCGGCGACAAGTCGATGGGCGAGTAGGCCCCATCCCCGCGAGCAGAGGTCCCTGTGCCTCCCTGGGTGGAAGTAGTCGTCTTCACCACCGCGGGAAGAAGCTCGCGCGGCAGGACGTGGACTGCTGCAGGAAGAGAAGTGATAAATCCAGTTAGTCGCCAAGTGGAAGACGAAGAACGAGTATTGCGAATACTCGCACAGTAGATTACCTTCGCCTACGAAAATCTCGGCGAGCTCATCTACTCGCCTCCTCCAGTGCACCACATCAAGACGGCGATTCTTGAAAGACTCGAGCAGCTTCACGCCACCCTCGCTTAGAAAGGAAGTCCCGAAGACGCTCTCCGGTGGCTGGAAGGATTTGTCGGGGATCGCTTGAAAGTCGCCAGAAATGACGACTAATCGCTCTCCCCAGCGATGATTCTTGTTCGCGGTGCCGACCAGCGTGCAGACATGGCTGCAGAAGAAGATGACGCCCTCGCCTGTCGCCATGAAGTTGAATACTCGCCGAAAGACGGAAAGGTCGAAGGCGATCCCCTGGTCGCGCAAATAGCAGAGGAAGCCCACGATCATCGCCACCCCGTTAGGGTTGATCTGGGCGGGGACTATCCCAAAGTAGCGGAGTATCTGAGAGAACTCCGTCCACAGTGGTAGTCGCAGGCCCACCTCGAAGTGGCGAGTAGGGAGTACTCGCCCATCACCCAGAATGGAATTTAGTCGCTCTCCCTGGCGAGGAAGCCTAGCGATGTACCCTGGCGGGAGGTACTTCGCCCTGACGACCTCCAACTCCTTCTCAGTCGTGATCGACTTCTTGAAGGTGGTCGCCGCAAAGTTCTGGGCGTGATTGGCACGCCGGATGGTCGCCTCATCGGCCATCTTTTGAAGGAAGGGAAGAAAGGCGAGTATCCAAGAAAGCACGAAGAGGAAAGGGAGACGGAAGATACTCGAGAGCTCAGAAGATCGCCAAAAGCGTATTTAAGACTCACCCACCCCCCCCCCTATTTATAGTGGTCGGGTAGCTTGGCGTATCGAGCACGACGGCGCGATTAGGAATAAGGGGGTGGCGAGTATTACGTTGTAATCGCCAACTCAGCAACGCGCGTCAGCAAGAAGTCGACCTCCCAAGCGAGAAGACCTGCAAGGAAAGGCGCGGAAAAAGCTCGCTATGCATAAGGCGAGGAACAGATAGCTACTCGCCAAAATAAAAGAAGATAGAGAAAAAATCAAGATAAAATCCATCACAGAAAGAAGGCAGAACAAGTAGTAAACGACGAGTTTTCTAATACTCGCCGAAGTAATATTACATCAAATCAGACAATAGTTCAGCAGTACAGAGCTACTCGCCAAAAGGCGACATAGCGTAGAAAGAAGAAAAATGGAAAAAAAGCAGCGTCTAGGGAGGTGCTTGGAGATTCGCTTGAAAATCCGGAGGCTGAGGATGTCGCCCAACGAAGCCCATGCTGCGAGCACGCTTGAAGTGCTCAAAGGCCAGAGACATCGCGTCCTCGCCCTGACGCAGTTGGTCTTCGATCCTCGCCAGCCGACCAACCGAGCCCATGCTCGCGCGCATCCCCACCAACTCGTCATGATGCAGCTGTTGGCGATGCTCGATCCTCGCCAGTCTGCGCTCCAGGTCGCCAACCGTATGAAGGCGGGATTCTGCACCAGCCAGGCGAGCATCGAACTCTTCCAGCCGCGATACTCGCACCTCCAGCTCGGTCAAACGACGATGAGCGTCAGAGCTCGCCAGGCGCTCAACTCGCGATTCAACCTCGGACAGGCGGCGATGAGGCTCACAAATCGCCAGGCGCTCCAGCTTGGACTCCAGCTCCAGAATTGCGCGAGTAGCCCTCTCCTGGTACTCGCGAGAAGGAAGCCCGACCGCGTCGATCAAGGCTCCAATGGGGGTATGGGCGCGAGCTGCCAAAAAAGGTAAGAGTGTTAGAACTTAGATGACGAAGCAAAAAGCGAAGTGAAGACAGTAGCGACTATTGAAAATAACGACCAAATACCTGGCCTAGGACTGCGTGAACGACGGCGAGGAGAGACCCTTGCCCGGCGAGGAGATGTGCTGCGATGATGGTCGTCTCGCCGCGAAGAGCCCCCAATCGCCGGATCCCGGCTGGGAGGCGCGTTCCCCCGACCGCGATTATCGCCTGGTCGCCCTCCCCCTCTGGGAGCGAAGAAGCCCGAAGAGCCCCCAGTCCCGCCACGGCGCGAGGATTCGCCCTGGTGAGTCGAAGGTGCAGTAGAAGTCGAAGGGCGCTGATCGCCCTGAAGGGTAGCAGAAGGAGGAAACGGAGGAGGTGGCGGAAGTCCACCTGCGGGCAGCTGCGAGCTGCTCGCCGTCTCTACAGATTGAAAAGGCGGTGGAGGCGGAGGCACGATGCTCGCCAAAGGAGCATGTTTCTCGCTCATCGGCCTCTTCTCCAGCGAGGAGCTGTGAAGAACTCGCCCTGAGCGACCTCCACCCCGAGGCGAGACCATGGGCGACGACCTCAGAGGAGCTACGTCAAGAGGACCCTCCTGAGCGCCAAGGGTAGACGACTCTGTTAAAACAGAAAAGGGGCGATTAACTCTGCAAAGCAAGACGAAAGAAATCAAAACTTGACAATGGCGAGTATATTACTCGCACCTCGCACAGGAGCGAGATTCTCCGGCAGATTCTGGGCCGAGGTCTCGGGAATGCTCGCCCCCTCGACGACCTTAGAAGCAGGAGGTTCCGTGACCGGCGAGTCGCCCTCATTGGAAAGTCCCAGATCGTCCAGCAGCTGTTGGTGTTGGTCGCCCAAGGGAGCGGCGACCTCCTCCTCGGCGGCTTTCTTCTTTTCCTTCTTCTTCTTCTTCTGGGCGAGCCTCTTCCTCTTCTTAGAAGATGGAAGGTCGCCAGATGTAAGATCTGGGTGAGGAGGGAGCGAAATACCATCAAACAGGCCGACAAGACCAGCCATGGCCGCCTTAGCCTCAGCAGCATAGTCGCGCACCATCTTGAGCGAGTTCAGAAAGGGCGTGCCGTCAGAGACCCTTGCCCCTCTATTTATAGAGTTCGAGCGTCGACTAGCGAGATGCCGATTATCAGCTAATACTCGCCCATAAGGCTGCTCGTCGAATAAAGGTTGGATGATTCTTTCCGAGCAACTACGTTACTCGCAAAAAGCGGAGATTGTGTACAACCCTCATTCTCCGAGGGTGGACCCCCCCAAGGCCACGTAGGCAGAAGTCAAAGTCAAAGAGGTCAACACAAAGACCGGCAGTTCAAGGCAGAAGTGGAGAAGACCTCGGCGAGTAAACCACCAATACTCGCCAGGCTGGCGAGCATGGAACAGAAGGCCTAGCGAGTAAACCACCGGCGTGTGCGAGCAGTCCCCAATACTCGCCAGATGGGCGACTATGGTATAGTACTCGCCGAGTAACCCATAGTCGCCGGGTCGAGGGGTGGGCTATAAAAACCCCCCTACCCCTTGGTTGCCTATAAATAGGACCCCAGGGGTACTTGGATTGGCACCTGTGCTTGAGCTTCTGGAACCCCATTTCCGAATTCTTGAGCCCGTCACCCCTGCTTGCTAGCCAAGTCGGTGCCTTCCTCGTACCTTGCTCGGCCATTCTTTGGTCTTGGAGGGGAAGTCTCTTCGGAGCTTCTGGGTACGTGGTGGGACCTCCCTGCCGCAGCACCTGGGGTCCTGTTTGTTGTTCTTCTAGCTTCTTCGTCGTTGCCAGCCAAGTCATCTCGTTGGACTGCTGGGCGAGTAGCCTCCGGCTGCATTGGTCCGAATCTTGAGGTCAGGATTTTCCTGGCGTCAACAACAACCGTGGGGAAATTTTATTGGGAGCTGCACATTGCAGTTTTTCAAAATTCCAGCCAAATACAAATTTTGGAGGTGGTGTGGCATTAGAGATTTTCTTAAAAAACAGCAACAGTAGGATTAAACTAAAGGTAATAATATTAACTATCATCATAATTAATCTATAATTTGTTAATATTAATATTTTAATATAATATAAGGTATCAAAGTGAAGTTGTTACTTTAAATTTATACTATATTTGAATATATTATTAACGTTAGTTAAGCTAATAATATTAATATGTATTATATGATATTATTATATATAATAATATTAATGAATAAAATTAAAAATGTTATTCACTAATATCTAATATATTAGTGAACGATAATTTAATGATATTGTATTATTGAATGATAATTTTAATCTACAAATAACTATATTTCAATTCTTCTTTTTTTAATAATTAATTTATGATATAATTTTTAATAAATATAAATTGTATTATCACTATGTAAAACAATTAATTTTCTCAAATGATTTTAATATTGTCATTTTGTAGTTTGTACCATAAATATTCAATTAAGAGAGTACAAAATGTCAATATTAAAATCTTTGAGGAGGTGCAAAGTGCTAAAATTAAAAATTAATGGTGGAATATGCAAAAAACCTCATAATTATAGGATGCTTTGGGTTTAACAATACTTTGTTGACCCGAGTCTGATCTAGGTCCGGGCCTAGTTGGGCTTGGGCCGGGTCTAGAGGTCCTTACAACGACCCATTTTGTAAAATATAGGCTTGATCCCAAGTTAAGAAGGCCCGGCCTGATCTGCTAATAAAGAACCCAAAGCCTGCTTAGCCATGTCTGGTCCTGGGAGCAGGAGGCATTCTTTTCGCCTGTGTGCATCGCAGCATCCGAAGAATGGAACCCTAGGTTTAAAGTGGCGTCGATCGAATCAGATTATGGAGACTAGCGGCGGAGGTGAACTGTGGTGGTGGGCTGCGAGTTCCGGCCAACTGGCTGCAGGGGTAGCTCTTTACCGTCGAGGGTGCGGCAGCGGAGCTGCGATGCCCTTCATGGCTTTTGCTATCTCCACCCTAATCATCGGCGCCGGGGCCGCCGCCGGGGCCGGGGCACTTCACAGCTCCGGGATCCATACGGTAATCATTCATATAACTCCAGTTCAATCCTGTTCAATATCCAGAGACTGTTTAGCCTAGCCGCCCCTTTCATTTTGCATTTTCATCTCACGACCGATGGAGCATTCCTATAGTTCTTTGAATGCCTATCAGTTTACAGAACTTTTGTTAATTATCTGCTTGGTTCAGCCTAGATAATTCTGCATTATATGATAATTGTGGGAAGTGTGGGCTGGGTGTTAAAAAATGTGAGGCTCTGTTCGTTTGGTGAGTTTTCGGAGGAGAGAATTGGTTTTGGTCAAAAACAAAAAACTCATAGATTTTGGAGTTGGTCTAAAGCTTAATTATGTTGTTCGTTTACAGGATGGGTTTGAGGCACAAGAATTGAATCTGTCAATTCTGTTGTTTGGTTGCAGGATGAAATTCAAATACGGGAATTGATATTTAAATAATAATAATGCAAACATGTCGAGGAATTGGTTGATAATATATCATCAAAATGACTTTGAACAAAACATTATAAGCTGTCATCTTCTCCCAAGCATTGATCACACGTCAAGTCACTGACGTTTATGAAGTCTTGTCGTAAAGATTGCGAGTTGCCGCTCTCGATGTATCGTAACATGAGCTAAAAGGACCTGAAATGTTCTAGATATACATTTAGAAAACCTGTCTGGCGTAAGGCAGTGAGTGTACGAAGGGGATTGCTTCAAATGGGAGGACCGAATCCCATGTTGTAGTTCCTTTTGATTTCGTCCCAAGTTATCCCTGGTTTTTTGACTTGCAAACAGGCAAATCATAGTTGAGCTGAATCGAGAAGGTGGAAGGACACAGACTGATCAGTTCATCTATCGGTGACTCGGTGTTTCTTGGTAGCTGAAAATTTGCTCGCATCGGGTGAGACAACTCAATGGTTGGTCTTCCCTTCGTAGGTTGGAAAGTTTAATTTTGTGTAACAGGAAATGATATGAGCTTCAGGTCGTGCATAAGCCGGGGGATCTACGTGTGTAAGCGTTAGGGGAGTCCTCTGACTACTACTGGTTTGTTCATGCGTTGGAATGGTGAAAGTATAGCTTGTTTGAGACTTGCTAGCTTGTTGGATAGTGGCTATGTCTACTTTGTTCTAGGCTTTGGCTTCTTGATGTCGCACTTCAGCTGTGGCGAGAATCGTCAAGAAAGTTTGCGTCATGCCCATCAACTTACTCATTTGGTCCGAAGAGTCCCCCATGTTGCTCGTAAGTGCTGGAAGTGAGGCAGTCAAAACATAATATGATGGTCGGGTTATAGGCGAACTCAACTCCCCAGAAAGTGACTTGGAAGGGGTACTCGGGTTATCGCGAGATCCACAACGCCTTCCCTATGATGAACGATAATTGTGAGACTTGAGGACTGCGCGCGTGGACACTAGGGCACAACTATCTCTGCGTGTGGATGCATTTGCACTTTTCTTAGCACATTTTTCAGTTCTCTTACTGAAGGAGGACGAAGTTGATGCTTTTGGATGTCATCACCTATTTTTGAAGGAGGATGAGCTGCTATTCCGCAGAAATTTCTCCTTGGCTTGACAAGATTTTCTCCTTTTGTTTATAGGCAGCAGGAAGGTTGAAGAATGATTCACCCTTTGATAGTTACTTTTAGTCAAGGCCATCACCCATGATCTTAAAATCTTGACATTCTGATATCAGTTTGATCTAACATCTCCCTACAAATTGGGGGGCACTGAAGTTGCAAGGAGAAACAAGTGAGTCGATTGGCTATAACACAACATAAAGTTTTCGATATTTTGGTAGATTTCTTCCCTTTTTTTCTTTGTAATTGAAGCTCATCACACATATAAAGAGAAAAAAGTTAAATTTCAGCAAATGAGAGACTTCATTTCTTTGGTGGAAGAAGATTACAGCTCTCGAATATTGATACCCAACCACTAGGATTTCTCTCTGCTTCTGATATGATCCATTTTGGAGCTATTAGTGATGACTCCCACCTCTCATTTCGAGCAGCATACAAGCTCCATAATGACGTTGAAAAGGGAAAATTAAGGTTGGAAAGTTTCGATTTCATTCATTCATTTCTATTACTACCCTAAGGAGTTCCCCATGAACTTCAATTAATGCAGAATAGTAATTTAATACAAAAAAAAGATAAACAAAACATTTCAAAGTATGCTAAACAAAAAAAGTAATTGTGAGGGTGGTCATTATAGATATTCGCCGGAGCTATTCATTGGTTAGTCGGGAGAGCTGCACTGCACGGTATTCGGCGAAGCTGCTTGACTCACCAAGGTAATCAGCCCGATCAGTTCAGCAACCCCATCCGACAAGGGTTTCTTCAGCAGTGTGTATTCAATAGAGTGATGATCGTGTCATCCCCCATCGCATCATCCTTGTCCTCGAGGTTGGAGCTCGATGTCACGAGGATAAGGAGTGATGTCCAGAGGAAAGCGGGGACCGACAGAGTGGTTGATGGGTACCCTCGTGCACAACGTGCCTGTGACATCTGATCATCACTCAACGGGGATTGAAAAACCCTGCATTCTATTAGAGAGATTGATATCGAAGGGCTCAGATTGATCCAATAGTCCTAGTTTAGGACCACAATCACCCCTATTTTCTTTCTTTCCTTTTAATATAGTACAGATATAAATGCATATATAGAGATTTATATTATTATACTATATTGGTCTCGAGAGATACTATAGTGATATTTGTCTATGCAGGTGGATGACATGAAGGAAGTGGGGAAATGCATTAGGAGATGGATTCAGGTGCCGCCAGGAGAGACCAATTAATGGCGCGGCGTTTTTGCTCCTATGTTACCTCATATGTTTGTTTCGCGCGGAGTTCGCAATTGTTTTTTATTCAATGTACCTCTTAACCATTTGTTGAGAATACGCCCTTGCCCTCTTGCCACGGAAGTCGCATTTCTTTTGTTTAGTCATGGGCTCGGGAGATCGGCCTGAAATTGTACGTATTCCCATCAAAGTCCATTAAATTATCCAAGTATGCATTTAAAGACAAAAGAGACCAAGTTGCCGAGCATTTTTAGTTATATAGTTTTAGACTCTGGAAGTTGTAACAGCTAGTGTTGGAAGAATATTTTTTGCAATGAAAATAATAAAGAATTGTTTGTGAAATCTAATGAGTGATGTTTGGATGAATGATTGTTTAATTGCTTATATTGAAAAGATATTGCTGATACAATTACAAATGAGACAATTATCTTCCGCTTTCATAATGTGTCCATGGAAAATGACTTGTTGAGCCGCAAGTTTCTTTACGTTGTATTTCACTTTATAATATATTATATAATGTTTTAAGAATTTGATTATTTATGTTCACTCTTGCATAATCACATTTGTAATGTTTTGCTAATAAATTTTATTTTTAAATTTATTGTACCAGAGCATCTCAAAATTCATAGTTCCTCCAAAAAAATAGTTTCTAATAAAGTTCCTGGGCTGGTCAGGTTAGCCCTGCAATTTTGTTGTTTTATTCCGGCGGTGACCATTCCAGATACTTGTCCGAATTGTATGCGCTCAATGCACCGTAATGATTTTGGCTATGTTTGTTTTGGCGTTTTTTCTTCATTTTTGGTGTGGGGGAAATGACACCGGTGAAAATACATGTTTGGTAAACCTCCATTCTCCATTCCCAACACTCCAAAATGTCATTTTCAGCCTTCAACGTCATCGCAGCCCCCTCCCTCCATTATCACCGCTCTCATTCCCCCACCCTCTAAAACGTCACCGCCAAAACAAACAGAGCTGAAGCCTTGCTGTGCATGACGTATGATTATTCATATAAACTTATATGGGCCAATAAGGTGCAACCATTTACACCAGCCGACCCACCAATACGCGCGCGTGTGTAAACACTCATGCTATATCTCATTCAACAATCTCCTCTTTTTATTTTTTATTTCATTAAATAACAATCTTTTCCTCGCGATGCCCTTAGGACTGCAATTGCGTGCTTGGGGGACTTGGAATGACGGGAGTGTCATCGCGTCAGAGCACTGCCGCGTCCGTGTACTGTGGTGCCCAATGCACCGTCACTCATCTCTCTCTCACTCGTCATTACAATGGGTAAAAGTGAATATCATGAAATAATTTGCATGCTTTTATTATTTTTCATCGATATTTCCAACGGACGGAGCATTTTTGTATACTAGTGAAACTTAGAGGGGTACGTAAATGTAATTTCGAAAGATAGAGGGTGCAACCTGTAATTATATATATATATCTTTATTATATAAGCAAACCCAAAAGGCAGCCATGGTGAAACTTTAACATCCCCAAAATACCCCCGCAATTTCTCTACTAAATACAAATATTGCTTTGGGTTTTCGGTCATTCCATTGATTTTTTGGGCACCTCAAGCAAAACCAAATTTTTACCTACTTTATTTCAAATCTAATACCTCTGCCCTCCTCGACTGTGCCGCGCCTCAAACAGCACGCCGCACACTGTCGCACGCCGCACACGCAATAGCTGCACCGCTCGATGACAAAGGCCCCTCCTTCGGCAAAGCCTCCTCCACAGCAAAAAAAGCCCCTCGACCATCTCTGCTTCCTCAAAGCTTCCTACGGCAAAGCCCCTCCTTCGGTAAAGCCCCTCCTTCGACATTAATCTTCCCGCCGACTTCTCTTCCCGCATAAACAGGTGATTTATTTTTTTCGTTCTTGACGCAATGGAGCTGGCTTTGGATCTTCAAGTTGATGTCAATGGCGATGAGGTATTTTGGAGTTCTTCCTGATTTTTCTCAGCATATTTGTCCAGAAAGACAGGGCCATCGCATGCAGGAAGAGGGGGCGTTCCGTCTGCAGTAAACAAGTTCTCTAAATTTCAGATAAATGACCTCTACCGCTCTCAAGATCCAAAAGTAGTCTCAACAATTTCCTCCAAAGAAGTAGGCGGCTTTAAACATCGATACGTACTGTGATTTTGACATGATTTGTTTTCAGAGCACCGACGAAGTGGCAACTCAGGGCTCCCATGGATCTCATCATTTAAGTTGAGATCTCCATCTGCGATGCCCTCCATCAACACTCTTTCATTGCCCTCTTTTTTGTTTTTAATTTGATATGAACAGAAAATATTTAGGGAGAAGATGAGATGAACACAGCCACTGCCAAGCACTTGCCTACTTCACTGCAGCCAAACAACCGCCAAAACAAACATAAAAAACCAGAGAATACAAGTTACACACCCTAAGGACCGAATCCTGAACAGGTGGAAGAAGAAGAATCGGCCAGGAACTCTCCTGCCGCCAAACACACTATCAGCCAAGATAAAAACTGAACCCTACCAAAGATGCCTTATATAATGGCTTTACAATACCCAAAATACCCTCCCCCTCACTTAATATTACAAAACTACCAAGATAAAACAGAACGCATCAACCACACCCTCCCTAACAACATCCTTGTCCTCAAGGATTGAAATCCGGAAAGCGCTGTTGTAGCTTCCAAAGGTCCTCCCACGTTGCCTCCTCCTCCGAGCCCTCTGCCCATTGTACTAACAGCTGAGTGACCACTCTTCCATCCCGGGGTATGATCCGGCGATTCAATACCGCCACTGGCTCAATCATTAAGTTTCCTTCGCTGTTGACCGCCGATGGAAACGGTGTAACATGCACTGGCTGCTCCCCGCGGTGCTCCCGGAGTTGAGAAATGTGAAACGTATGATATATTTTTGCCTCTGCCGGAAGATTTAGCCGATAGGCCACCGGACCCACTTGTTCCACCACTTGAAACGGCCCAAAAACTTTAGGTGCTAGCTTGTGACAACCCCTCGGACGGATGGATGTTTGCCGGTATGGCTGCATCCGAACATAGGCCCACGAGCCCGGCTCCAATGTTCGCTCTCTTCGCTTCTTGTCCGCCATCACTCGCATGCGGTTTTGGGCTTCTGCGAGGTTGGTCTTCAAAAGTGTGATAACCCTTTCTCTTGCCGCCAATGACCGATCTACTTCTTCGACTTCCGCTAGCCCGGGACTATAGGCCGCATGCGTTGGAGGAGCTTGCCCATACACCACCTCATATGGTGTCATTTTAATCGCACTTTGGTACGAAGTGTTGTACCACCACACCGCCAAGGGCAACCAAAACACCCACCTTTTGGGTCTCTCGAAGGTCATGCACCTTAGGTAGCTCTCTAAGCACCGGTTTACTACCTCCGTCTGACCGTCGGTTTGAGGATGGTAGGCGGTGGATAACTTCAGCTTGACTTGAAAAACTCGAAATAGCTCTTGCCACACTTGGCTCACAAAAATAGTGTCCCTGTCACTAACAATGGATTCCGGCATTCCATGTAGACGGACCACGGAATCCAAAAAGACTTGTGCCACACCCTCCGCCGTATACGGGTGAGATATAGCCATGAAATGGGCTTGTTTGCTAAGTCTGTCTACCACCACCAAGATCGTTGTCTTACCTTCGCTTTTTGGGAGCCCGTCCACAAAGTCCAGAGATATGTCTCGCCAAATCCGGTCCGGTATTGGAAGGGGTTGGAGCAGCCCCATTGCTTTTCTGTTGTCCGGCTTGCATTGTTGACATACTAAACATTTTTGCACGTACTCATATACATCCACCTTCATTTTTTTCCAAAAGTACATCTTCCGTAGGCGATGATAGGTCGATGTAATGCCTGAATGCCCGCCCCACGGGCTGTCATGATACCTTTGTAACAACTTGGATCGGATGGTGGCGTCATTTCCTATCACCAGACGCCCCTTCCTCTTCAGTAGTCCCCTTTCCCATTGGTATTTTGGTTTGCTATTGCTGTCCAAGTTCTTTTGTTGTATGATTTCCTGGATGGCGGTGTCCCGAAGCCAAGACTCCTTAAGTTCCCGTAAGAAATCCGAGGTGACCGTCACAACCGCATTCAGCTCGGCGGTGTCCGCTTCATCTTGCCCATCCCGCCTTGATAAGGAGTCGGCACACGTGTTCTTCTTCCCCTCCTTGTATTGGATGGTGTAATCATACCCCAATAGCTTCGCCAAATATTTTTGCTGTGCCGGAGTTGCCAACTTTTGATTCAAAAGGTATTTCAAACTTTGTTGATCCGTCTTAATGATGAACGGACCGGAGATCAAGTAATGTCGCCATTGTTGTACCGCTAACACCACCGCCAATAGCTCCTTTTCGTAGGTTGATAGTAACGAGTTTTTCTTGCCTAATGCCTTGCTGAAATAAGCAATCGGCCGCCCTTTTTGCATTAAAACAGCCCCCACTCCGTTCTCCGACGCATCCGACTCAACCACAACTTGTTGGTTGAAGTCGGGTAGGCACAACACCGGCGGGTTGGTTACCGCCTGTTTGAGTCTTTTGAAAGCTTGATCTGCTTCCTCATTCCATTGTAGGCGGACTGTTTTGAGCAGCGAAGTAAGTGGTTTGACGATGCCTCCATACCCTTGAATGAACCGCCGGTAATAGCCGGTAAGACCCAAAAACCCCCGGACATGCTTCACGGTTTTAGGTGTTGGCCACTCCAACATGGCCCGAATCTTCTCTGGATCGGTCGCGACTCCCTCCTGCGAAATGACGTGACCCAAATAATGCACCTTGCGGCTTGCAAAACAGCACTTGCTTCTTTTGAGGTACATTTGTTGTTGCCGTAACGTCTTGAAGGTGAAGGTTAAGTGCTCCACATGTTCCTGCCATGATTTACTAAAAATCAAGATGTCATCAAAAAAGACTAGTATAAACCTTCAGAGTTGCTCGTGGAAGATCTTGTTCATCAAGCTTTGAAACGTGGACGGTCCGTTGGTCAACCCCTCGGACATGACCAAGAATTCATAGTGGTCGTGGTGCGTTCGGAATGCCGTCTTGGCGATGTCCTCATCCGCCATACGAAATTGATGGTAACCAGCCCGCATGTCAAGTTTGGAGAAATAAATTGCCCCATGGAGTTCGTCGATGAGCTCCTCAATGATCGGTATCGGGAACTTATCCTTGACGGTGTGCAAGTTCAGTTGGCGGTAGTCAATGCACATCCGCCAAGTCCCATCGCCTTTTTTAACAAGCACAACTGCAGAAGCATAAGGGCTGCAACTTGGTCGTATTATTCCCGATTCCAGCATATCTTTGACCAATTTCTCAATGACATCTTTTTGCAATTGTGGATGGCGATAAGGACACAAATTAATTTCACCGTGTCCTTCTTTGAGTGCGATGCGGTGCTCATATTCGCGACGTGGCGGGAGACCCACGGGCTCTTGAAATAAATCTTGAAAAGTGGCAAGTAACTCATGTAGGATGAGCTCCTCTTGCGGTGCCAAGTTAACTAACTCCTCCTGGCAGTGGAGACCATTCGGCGGGCTACCACCGTGATGTGCAACAACCTCCTGTTGGCCGGTGGTTTGGATGGCCGATCCCTCCATTCTCTGAACGGTAAGCATACTTAAGTGTCCTCCCTTGGTAATCATCTTTTCCACACTTTGTTGTTTCATCCACGTGCCCCCCATGCTTTTGGATCCCCTCAATGAGATTTTGCGTCCTTGCCTAATGAAATCCATACGGAGGTTACCGAAGTCCCATTGGATTACCCCGAGTGTGCTCAACCACTGGACCCCAAGCACCACTTCACATCCGCCTAACGGAAGTACCAACATATCCGTCGTGAAGAACACTCCTTGCATCCGCCATTTAAATCCCACCACCTTATCCGAACTGGACACACGTCTTCCATCTGCTATCGCCACTGTGAAAGGAGGTATCGGTGTCATAGGACATTGTAGTCGAGAGGCCGCCTCAGCATCTACGAAATTATGAGTACTTCCCGAATCAATCAACACATGGATTGTTTGGCCATGATAGGAAGCTGCCACCTTCATAGTGTGGTATTGAGTGATGCCCATCAATGCATGAACAGATAGGTGAGGCATGACCTCTCCCTCATCGGCATAGTGATCTTCGGTTAGGTGATCTTCGGCCCCATCCCTCTCCGCCATTCCGGCCGAAGACTCGTCTTCATCATCAATCATCTCTATCGCAAAAGATTTCCCCTTCGCGATGCACCTGTGGTCCGGTGTGTACTTGCTATCACACCAATAGCAAAGTCCCTTGAGCCGTTTTTCATCAAGTTCTTTGGACGTGAGGCGGCGGTTGCCCATGTTGCTTCGTTGAGGTGTATATGTAGTCGGCCTTGGCGGAAAGGATTTCGGAGTTGTGATACGCCGATCAATCGTCACGCTTGACTCCACCGAGCCGGAATAATTCCGACGGTTTGACGACGCCGCCGTTCGACGTTCTTCCATACGAGCTAGCGCAAAAACGTCTTGTAATGTCTTGGGTTGGAACATACGAACCGCAAATCCAATTTCGTCCTTCAGTCCCGCCACACAAAAGCTGATGGCGTACTCCTCCGAAATGTTCACCCGGTGTAAGAGGAGGTCAAAATCATCCAAGAAGGCTTGCACCGTACCCCTTTGTCTCAGATTTTTTAATTCCGCCATAGGGTCGTCGAAAAGGACGGATCCAAAGCGTTTTGCCAACGCTTGCGTGTACTCCTCCCACGTGGGCCAGTGGCGTGTGAGACGAGATTTCATGAATGCTTGGTGCCAGTACAATGCCTTTCCCTCCACATGTGCGGACGCCAATTTAACCTTCAAATCCTCCGGTGTGTTGTCCAACTCGAAAAATTGATCCGCTTTATAGATCCATTCTTGCAAGTCTTCCCCATAGAAATGAGGAAACTCGACCCGAGCCATCCTCGCCGACTGGTGCGAGTCGTCGGCTGTGTATTGGAAGGGCTGCTCCGGCCGAACCTCCGAACTGGAGCCGCGAGCCCCTGTCTCTCCCGGTAAGCCGCGAGCTCCCATTTCCCCTGGCCTCTCCTGTCGGCCCAACACCAAGCTGCCCAACATGTCGCGCATTTCTTCCATGGTTTTCCCCTGTTGGTCCGACCGTTCCGTGAGAGATTTCAGAATCTGCGCCATCGTCGCCTGGTTCTCTCACAAAAGATCCATCTCCGTAGAAGTCTCCTTGTCCTTCGATCGGGTAGCGTCGGAGACCGGCATCGCCTCCTACCCGGCCTGCTTTGATACCACTGATATGAACAGAAAATATTTAGGGAGAAGATGAGATGAACACAGCCACTGCCAAGCACTTGCCTACTTCACTGCAGCCAAACAACCACCAAAACAAACATAAAAAACCAGAGAATACAAGTTACACACCCTAAGGACCGAATCCTGAACAGGTGGAAGAAGAAGAATCGGCCAGGAACTCTCCTGCCGCCAAACACACTATCAGCCAAGATAAAAACTGAACCCTACCAAAGATGCCTTATATAATGGCTTTACAATACCCAAAATACCCTCCCCCTCACTTAATATTACAAAACTACCGAGATAAAACAGAACGCATCATAATTTTTGGCTGCATTTTGCCTTAAATAGTGCGAAGAAGCACTGGTAATCGGGGGTTTCGGTGTTTGCAGGTAACTAAAGTCGGTGGATAGTGCCCATGAAAATCTCAAAAATTGGGTGAAGCATGAAAAGGTTTCACGTAAAATGTTGTTATATATCAGTTTTTCTTACCATTTGGCACAGTAGAAGAGATGATCAATTAATTTGAGATTGTTATATAGCTGCTTCTTAATGTTGGATTTTTGTTTAATGTGTGAAAAACAGAGCTTCTAAAACTGCCTTCCTCATTGCAGGTATTTCAGCAAACATGATTTTATTTTATTTTATCTGGAGGTTTATTTACAACATAACTATGATTGATTTATTGCATTTCAAGTGTTTGCATAAATGTTCAGCTTCTCTCACTCCAAATCTTTGTTCTTATCTTCTCACACAGCTGTGTTCGCCTCAGTGTTCTCTTCGAGAGGATCTTCATCGCTCCCTGCGTAGTTCAGGTTCAATCTCCTCTGCATTGTTCAAGGTTTGATCTCCCTTGCATAGTTCAAGGCTTGATGCTACATATGTATGGCCTCATCTACCTCTGCATCACTTTTTCTCTTTCTCTATTTTCTATAGTTATTTTTCTTACCATAAGTGCTTCTTTTTGGTGATATTGCTACAATAAACTTTTCCTAGACCTCCAACCCAGTCGCCTATTTGGTAACTCTTCATTCAACGATCCTTCAATTTATCTAATGATTGTTATTTATTAGGGCAATGTTTTTATGTTTAAAATCTTTTTTATCTTTAATTTTTGACTACCTCGGCTAGGCCGCATGCAACCACCAAATCATACTTCTAATTAATCATACTTTTATAGATTCATCTCATTGTACCTCAGTGGTTTAGCTTTTAACAGTCCAGCCTAAATTTGTTGATTATTTCAGGAAGACCTTCATTTACTATTTAGTAGTTCCTGTTTGTCAGATCAATAAGTGAATGTCTAAAGACAGCCTCTCCACAACTTAATGTTAAGGATTGGTTACTTAATTTTGAGTGCATTGGTAATCTCCAAATTAGAAAAAGGAAAACTCTCCATCGAACTAGACTTCTTCCAGCCTGAGCTCCAATTTTTTTTCTCTGAACTCTTCTTATAAACAAGAGTTACTGATAGTTTTCCATTCTATAGGTGAATTCACGATGATGGAACTTGCAGAAATGGTCAAGGAGGTAACACTTTTGCTTAAAGCTATTGGAATAATTCGACAATTGTAGCTCCGTCAATATTCGACAATTGTAGCCCCGTTAATACAAGGATGTTTAATACATATCAAATCAGAGCCGGAAAACATAGATTTATTATTGCATATGAAAGTTTCAGCTTTATTCAATGATGGTGATCGAATTTAAATAATGATGTGATTTCTATGTTCTCAGATTTTGTGTTTTCAGCTTTTTTTGTTCAGATTTGACAAATGTCCCCCCACCAATGTCGCCACCCGCGACCTATGCCGCCCCCCGGGACCCATGTCCCCCCCCCCCCCCCCCCCCCCGACCCATGTTGCCCCCTACGACCAATGTCGCCCCCGCAAACCATGTCGTCCCCCGCGACCGATGTCGCTCCCCAAACCAATGTCTTCGCCTAAACCAATGTCGCCTCCCACGACCAGTGTTGCCCCGACGACCAATGTCGCCGCCCACATCCAATGTCGCATCTCACGACCAATGTCACCGCGCCGACCAATGTCAACGTCCATGACCAATGTCGCCGCCCCGACCAATGTCGCCCCCCACAACCAATGTCGCCCCGACGACCAATGTTGGCGACCACAACCAATGTCGCCGCCCACGATCAATGTCGCCGCACACAGTCAATGTCTCCTCCCACAACCAATGTCACCGCTCCGACCAATGTCAACGCCCACGACCAATGTCACCGCCTCACGACCAATGTCACCCGACGACCAATGTTCCCGCCCACGATCAATGTCACCAGACCGACCAATGTCGCCGCCCATGACCAATTTCGTCGCACACGACCAATGTTGTCGCCCACAACCAATGTCGCCGCCCACGACCAATGTCGCCTCCCCGATCAATGTCGCCCCCACGACAAATGCCCCCCCCCCCCCCCCCCCCCCCCCCCCCCGCACGGTGTCCCCCGTGCACGACCAATGTCGCCCCGGCGACCAATGTCGCCCCGCCGACCATTGTCGCCCCGCCGACCATTGTCGCCCCGCCGACCAATGTCGCCCCCACGATCAATATCGCTCACACGACAAATGTCGCCCCCCTGCACGGGGTCCCCCGTGCACGACTGCTCGTATATATATAAGTTAGGAAATATATGCTGAAATTTTTTTAATCCTAAAAAAATTTGAGCTCGTTCTCCCAGAATACATGTTGAAATTAGACAAATAATATATGCATTTTATAGCCAAGAACGAGATCTACAACTTTCATGTTGAACATTTTTCCAAAATATGCACGGTTTGGCCGGAATATGGCCCGAAAGGTTTCGTGCTTGGATCGGGAGGCAGGGAGGAGAAATTCCTATTTGTAGCCCAAATCAATTTGATTCCTCAAAATAATCCTAAAAGTTTATCTTAATATAATTTGGTTATATATATATATATATGAAATCATTTAACTGAAATATAAATGGTGATATTGACATTACTACCGGAGAGTAAAATCCAATGAAATCATAAGCAGCTGATAGTGACATGAGTTCTTCAACAAAGCATCCTCATCAACAAATCTATTAAGCTTGTGAGAGTTGATCGGCAACACTTCTGATTCTGACAGGAAAGCACAGCTCGCCATCAGGAATCAGCACTATGGACCCGGTCGTCTTCCTCGCTTCGAGTTCGGCGTGAGCAAGGGCGGCTTCCGACAAGGGGCAGATACGGTTGGTGCGGACTTTGAGCACGCCGGCGGATACGAGGGAGAAGACCTCCCCGGCGGCTTCTAGCAGCTCCTCCCCGGTTGCGTTGTAGTGCGCGAGAGATGGCCGCGAGAGGAACAGGGATTTCGGCGCGAGATCTGCCACCGGAAACGGATCGGGTTGGCCCGATGACTGCCCAAAGCTGATCATGTGTCCGCGCGGCGCCAGGCACCGGAGGGAGCCCTGCATTCAGATCTCCATTGACAGTTTTGAGTAATTGTGCCAGACTTTCTTTGGTTATTTTCTTAAAGGAATAATTACCAAAACTTCTCTTTAGAAAGTTTGCATAATTACAGTTTGAAATTTGAATTCCTCTTATTTTTGAAATTACAAATACCTCTTCTGAAATTTACAGTTCATAACATACATGCGCAAAAATACCTTCTCGTGGTAAATTTCAGGAGGGTTTTTTATGCAGATGTTATGAAATTTACTCATATATTATAATTTCAAAGGTAAGAGGGGTGCAACATGTAATTTAATAAATTTAGAGGGAAGGTCCAGATAAATGTCCCTTTCCTTAAATTTTCAAAATTTCCCCTTGGAATATGCCACTTTTATACGACATTTACTTCCATACGAATTTTCGATGTGAAATGATATGCCACTTTTTTAAAATTTACCCCTTGGTTTAAAATTAAATTGAGCTGTTTAAAAAGTAAATTTTTTTAAAACAGTTTAATCACATTATATATATATCTATTATAAAGTAATATGCATATGTTGAAGCACACCAAAGATTTGATACCGGCCGTTGGATATAGAATCAAACGTTGGATTAATCATCAGACCAAAAAGAGAGGAAGAAAGAGAGAGAGAGAGAGAGGAAGAGAGAGGGGAATGTGATCCGCCTAATAATTAGAGAGAATTTTCTGTACGTGTAACGTTCCTAAAGAATGGTACGGGACAGTATTTTTAGTTGAAACTGCGACTGTAACTATATTCATAGTTATATTTACAGTCGTAAAAACATATGTAATTTACAACTGTAACTGTATTAAAAAAAATTACTTTTTAACACGTGTATTTTCAGACCGTAACATATACATATGAGATCTTAAAATGATCATAAAAATACTTAAATTAATATTCTGTAATTTTTTTTAAAAACCCTATATTTTGGCCTACAAATACAATAAGCGTACCATCCTTTAGGTATGTTATGCGTACCTAAGTATTTTCCTAATAATTATGCTCCACTGCTTCTTGAGAAAGAGAGAGAAATAGTGAGTGGAATAGAGAGGGGAGTGTGACCCATATAATTAATATTAAAACATAAAGAATTAGAGGGAGAGAGGGTAGTGTGACCCATATAATTAATATCAAAACATAAAGAATTGGGGAAGAATTGTGTGTGGGGTGGGGGGGGGGGGGGGAGGGGGAGAGTAGAGAGAGAAAGAGAGAGGAGAGAGAGGTGGGACCCGCTTGAATGCGGGCGCAGCCCGCAGCGACGCATCGAGCATAGGCAAATCACACAATTTCTAAATCCCAGAAGGTTGTTTTAATAATTTCAAAATGAGAGGCCGGTAAATTATAAAACTCACAAGGAGATTACAGTGATTGGGTGCTGTGGAAATGGGAGCTCCTCTGGGAATGAGAGCTAAAAATGAAGTTTTTGATCTTTCCCCCCACCGGAGATGGAACAAAAACGCTCAAACAAACATAGCATAAGGCCCTATTTGGTAGAGGCGGCTATGAACATAATAATGAAAAATGTAGACACTATTTTAGTACATGCGATCACACGAATGCTATTTTTTCAAAATGACGTTTCAGATCGATACACAACCACGTCCGTGCACGCGTGATCAGATAGCAGTGTCCTTGAAAGTCCGGACCCTAAAATTGGAATTTAGGCTAAAAAATGTCACGGAATTTCAAAATGCAAGTAAATAACCCTGACCTCCTCCCCTTTAAGTTTGCAAAATTACAGATTGTGCTTTGACGATATTATTAGCAGTCCTAAGATGGCTATTCGTAGTCACAAATACACTTAAATTCATTGGACTGCGAATATCAACGGACTGCCTTTAGCGGTTATAGGACTGCTTATAACATTGCACCCCCTTGTAGGAAAGTGCCAGGGGAGGATTTTGTGCTTGCAATGTTGTGAACTGTTGAAGGCCAATTGCATGCATACAAGGAATGAATAGCTTTGCCTTACCTGAAATGTATCCTTTCCAACTGAGTCGTAGACGACGTTCACCCCCGCGCCCGATGTTATGCTCTCGACAGTGGCCACGAAATCTTCCTTGGTATAGATTACGGTGTGGTGACATCCGTCCTTCATTGCTTGTGCCACTTTTTCTTCGCTTGATACGGTTCCTATAACCGTGGCACCGAGAGCATTTCCCCACTGACAAAGAAGAGATCCAACCCCACCGGCTGCGGCGTGTACTAGAATGGTGTGCCCTCGTTCGACCTGCCGTCCATCGAAAATAAACTTAGGGCTCATGCTTGCATGAGATTAGAAAAAGACTGAATTTGATTTTGGTAGACGATGGTGATGTTAGATGGAAGGAGAAGTGGTGCGAGAAAACGAGAGATGATACGAGGAATATGAAAGCATTATAGCACTCGAGAGTTGGTTCCTTCGTAAGATCGAAGACATGTGCTCCTTAAGATAGAAGCTCTAGGCTCTCTCAAACGGAGAAAATACATCAATTATATGGGCATTAACATTGAAATACTCGTGATATGATTCTTCGAGTGTTGGTGTCCGACCAAGCGCATATACAAGGTCGAATCCTATACGTGGGGGAATCCAATCCTAAACATATTTTCCTACGATTACGAGATTCATTCGAATATGAAATTTAATCGTGAAAATATAGCATTCCGTTTTTTTGTTACTCCGCTAGGTTTAGAGACATATAGAACCGAGAAATCTCTGTTGTGGTAGGTGCTATCAGAGAGCAATTAGCAGAATAATTCAGACTCATATCCGTATCATATCATATCTTGTATCCCATCACCGTTCCCGTGCAACATAGGCCAAAAGTAAAGAAACAAATCCAACGTTTTCCTTCCGGCATGTAAAATTTCGAATTTACGGCGCACGTCGAATCGTAAAAACCCACCTTGAAGCATCGCCGAAGCAGCATACGAGCGGTCATGCCCTTCAACATAACGGAGGCGGCAACCATATAATCGATGGCGGGAGGAACGGGGACGACGATGCTCGCGGGAAGGATTTGTTCTTCGGCGTATGAACCCAAGAAAGGGGTCCCACCAAAAGCACCCACATCCCCTACCTTCCTTCCGGTCAGACCAGGGCCCAAACCAGTAACTACTCCCACTGCCTCCACCCCTGCACAAAGTCAGCATTTATTTTTAAAATTTCCATATAGATGTGTTATTGTGTTGAAAGTAGCAATATGCACATGAAATCAATTTTTATGATAAATTTTGAGGGTTGATATTAGCAGTCCAATTCTCGCTATTCGCACCCCCAAAATTGAAAAAAATTATTATATTCGCAGTCCATCTCTCTTCTCGCTGCCTAAACTCTAGCCGTAGTTCTATCGGCCGCTTCGTCTTTCCCACTCTTAGATTCACTTTCTTCAAAAAAAAAAGAAATTATCAAGCGAAAATCCCAAAAAAGTAGTTACTTTTCTGGTTAGAGGAAGGTTTGCATGTCATTTAACTTGTTTTAGAGTTAATTCTTCTATGCATGCCATTTAACTTGTTTTCCTGCTAGGTATTTAAATTATTTTAGTCTTTAAGATGTTTCTCTGGGCTTCTAGTGCTTAATAAATCAGCAAAGTGTTTCGCTTATTTGAGATGGGAGTGGGGTGCAAATATAATTTTGGACTACGAATAGCGATGGACTGCAAATAGCCAGTTTCGAACTGCCAATATCAACTATCTAAATTTCTTAGGGCATACCCCAAGATTTTATACAATTGAAAGGAAATTGGAAAATTATCAAAAAAAAGAATAGGAAGGTGTTCAGGCACTCATATCGATGCGCGATTTTACGCCGTGACGCAAATGCACGCCCGCGCATTACAACTGAGGATGTTGAGGCACCAACAAGCTCTCACTGAGGTCAACAATTGATAGCCGCATGCCTAAAAGAGTATATTAAGTATGTGGAGAAATCTAAGTGTTTGTGTGTTGCTATACCGGGATTTGTTTCGGAGGTTGGTGGCGGTGGGAAAAACTCTATCCCCAGTGCCACTGCTGCTCTATATGTGTTCGGTTCATTGTGGTTGGAAAATAATTGAGTAAAAGAAGCATTTGAGGAGCAAAACAACACTCGCATGGCCTATCATGCGTTCAAATTTTCATTTCCGCATTCCCTATTTCATGTTGCATACATCAATTCGCCTTCCCTCTCACGGAGCCGCACTAGATTACGGTTTAGTTCGGGACAGCTATGGCCGTAGAAAAAATAGTTGTGGAAAATCAGTGGTGGGATTAGTATTGTTATCGGAAAAAGCACCAAGATAGAAGGGAGATGTAGATTACATAAGAGAAGTATGAAAATCTGAAAAGCTGCTCTTAGCTTTTCTGGATGTGGAAGGACTCTTTATTTTTCAAAAAGACCTGAAAACACATTTCTGACACAAGAATTTCTCGCACCATCGAGAAACCAAACGCCTCCAAAACAGAACTGCCACCACTATTCCAAGCAGAACCGTAACACTTTCATTTCTCCTCTTAGAATTCTGTCTTTCCTAGAAATCTCAAAAAATTTTGCTTGAAGCTTCGTGTTGCCATATGCTTAATTTTTTACAGTAAATAAAATATTTTGCACCGTTAGATAAATAAGAATCGATCCAGACATCTCACTCCATATACCTGGAGTGAAGGGCAAATCGGTCTTGTACACTCCTCTGCGAAAATGAACATCATCAAAGTTCACTCCAATAGCTTTATTCCTAACTCTTATCTCCCCTTCCTTTGGTTCTCCGACCTCCACTTCTTCCCATTTCAATACCTGTTTACGAAAATATTTCGGCGGAAACATGAAGATCGATATAAGCATCTGTTAGGAAATACCCGCGGAGCAAAAAACAAAAAATACAAGAATCGCAGAAAATGGAGAGAATCAAAAATTGAAGACGGATGTATAGTAGAGTTCAGAGGGAGAGGATTGAGAAATGTGTAAGGCTTGCCTCTGCGCCGCCCAGCTCATGGATTCTCACGGCCATCACCATCTTTGCTTTCTCCGCCGGCGCCGGAGGAGCTTCAAACGGCAACTTGATCGCGTGGGAGAAGGGTCAGCCGGGAGATTTCAGCTTCAGAAAGGGTTGGCGGTTCGCTTTCTTCCTCCGGCGATCACGAAGGAGAGGATTTTGAATGTTACAATGTCTTTCAGGCAGGTCAACCAAGGGAAGCCGGCTCTCCATTACTGAAAAGACAAACAGAAAACTCCATGAGAGGGAAGCATTATTTAAACTTTCTCAATCTCAAAGCAATGATGCTCATGGCAAACAAAATCAATGGATGAGATTTCTCGGCTACCATCGAAGCATTTGGTTTTCACGCCAAAAAACAGGCTCTGTTTGGACGGCGGTGGGAAAAACTCTATTCATACCGACACCGACCTTTTTAGTTTGTTTGAATGAAGAACTTTTTCAAAAGAGCAATTTCAAGAAAAATATTTTGGGGGCTTTTTGAGTTGTCGGTCCAATAAGGCTTTCTGAAAACCGTATTATCTATTTTCAATTTTCTCTTTTATTTGAGGGTATTACGAAAGTCACGCCCTGACCATTAATTCACGATCTATCTTTCTTCCTTCTCGTTACTGCAAAGGTTTTCTTCACTCATTCACGATCTTTGTTTCACGTCGTTGTCCTTGTGTAATCTGCTTATTTAAGATTTATATAATATTTACTTATCTATACCATAAATGATTAGCATAAAACACTATTTTATTATTAAAAGCTAAACAACTATCATTAAAAAGTTGTTCTTCCCGGCAGAAAAAATCTAAACCACCTTTTTGTAAAACATTTAAATTGAGATTTTTCAAACAGTCTACAACTTTTTTAAAATAAATTTCTCGACAGCTCTAATGCCATCACGGGTTTCCCTTTTCCACCGCCCCAAACAGAGCCTTAATAATGCTTTCGAATTTTTGAAACACGCTCATTTTCGGGTCTTTGTGCCGTGTAAGTTGATTTTTAATTATGAGTCAATATCATATTGGGCATAAATAATATGTATGCCCAAAATCCATGCTATAAATAAAATTTGAAATGATATTAAGAGGAAATTTATTTGAATAGAAGTTAGTTTTGGTTCCCACAAGTTGGAACCAATGGATTGTGTCTACCCAGAGTTCCACAACATCTCTTTACATGAATGCGGAGTGTTACTCTGACACCTTGTATACTCGCGACATCTCCCCTAAAGCAGGTCAGACTTCAAGACTCCCTCAAGCGCTCGCACAATGTATCAAAGCTCTGCTGACCTCAGAATATTATGATTCTCGCCAACACTTCGCTATATTTGCATACACTCCACTGTTCTCACAGGCGCTCCATTCGTTCCGGCAAACGCTCTTATCATATTCGTCGATGTCTCTAGGCTCCTATGAGCCCAACTTGTATTTTATTAGTTTGTTTTCTTTATTTGATCGCTTGGGCAGCCTCTTTTCCTTGTGACCTCCCATGAGTAGGACCCATGCTAGTATAAATAGTAGGTGAATAGTACTTTGGGGGACACTTGCATCTAACCCCTGAGCTTGCTAGCACTCGTGCTTCTGGAAACAGCGTTCACGAGCTATAATTTGTAACTGAACTTTCAATCAATAAAAGTACTCAAAACTAAAAGTTTGCGTTGTGTGAAACCTTGCCTCATCGTCCATGAGCTTTTCTCACCTAATCGGAATTGATCGAGATCTTTCTCGAAACAAACAAAAAGGAAAATAAAGATGAGAAACATAAATCATAGATCAACTAAGCCTTCTCGAGGGGCTTGCTTAAGAATAAGAAAGAGGAATCTTATGGAAATAGCATGAATAAATAAATAAATAAATAAAAAGTTTGAAACAATTGAACCTTTTTCGTAGATTGGATTCAGTTACTAATTCATGAACAGACATGTACAGAATGAAAACTTCATTCTCAATTCTAGTAGGGCACTTTTTGCCTCCAATCAATCGGTTTTCGGTTTTTGGTGGAATCAATCAAGGGCAGTAAAAATATTATAGTTTCAGAAGAAATTGATGGAATGACATCTACTAAATATAAAATTATTAAAAAAAAAAGTAGTATGTTTGATGCCTGTTCAGCAAATTTCTTCTGCTGTGTATAACTCTTAGTTTCAATTCTTCTCCTTTCCCTGCTCAGTCATCCGTATCAAGCAGCAAAAATCAGTAGTACTGGTCGGTTCTTGCTTTCATTTCACAAAAAAAGTTGCAAGTTTTCAGAATTTTTAAGCACTCGGCAGAAACAGAACACGGATACTTCTAACAAGGTCGCTCGGGATAGCTAGCCTATTAAGTCGGAATCAGAAACCAGCACGACGGAGCCCGATGTCTTCCTCGCCTCGAGGTCGGCATGAGCACGAGCAGCCTCGGACAGCGGGTAGACGTGGTTGACGTGTGCTTTCAGCACTCCGGATGACACGAGGGAGAAGACCTCGCCTGCGGATTCGAGCAGCTCGTCTCTGGTAGCGGTGTAATGCATAAGGGATGGCCTGGTGAGGAAAAAAGACTTCGAAGCGAGATCTGTGATCGGTATTGGATCGGGCAGACCTGATGATTGACCGAAGCTGACCATGTAACCGCGGGATGCCAGGCACTGAAGAGAGCCCTGCATTCATTGAGATACAATTTCAGGTCACACGAAAGCAGCAGACCATGTGAATAGTGTTCATGTTTTCGCTGAATCTGAAACATAGCTAGAAACTCGGCAAATCACAAGAGAAAGGGGCTTTCAAAAGTAAAATATGGTATAATATAGCATTCAGGACCCATAATATCTGAGGTATGTCTTGACTAGGCTCATCTCATGTTAAGCTAAACCTCGCGGCTTTATCCTTTTTCATATATGGCCTACGAGTACTCTAGTTACCCATCCCAGAATTACTCGTACTAGAGCATGCTTAATAGTGGGGTTCCTAATAGAACTCCACTTGCTCGGCGTTTCTAATATTTAAGTCCAACTCATTACTTAAGCCAGTAACCTTTCATCCAATTTCGATGAGACATTCGGTTCATTAATGCACCTCCTTTCACCTAGAAGTCGAATATCCAAAAAGTCTGTCAGAAGCTGTCTGCTTCAAAGACACCCACCACCCTCATCGAATTTAAGATGTTACATTTCATAAAATAATTGAATAACATGGAGAAAGAAATGAACTATAGAAAATCCTAGTGTCGAAACAGTTCAAAATTCAACCTACTTAGCTATGATCAAAGGTATCAATAACCACACAGATGGAACAGTCAATAATGGCTGTACCATAACTTTCACGCCGAAGTCAAACAAACAGGAGAAGAGCATAGAGCTCGAAATAGGTCTTGAATGGCGCCATGGTAATGGATAACTCGAGTTTTCATCCGGCAGGGCGGCGACGCTAAACATTAACTTCCTAGAGATTTTACTTTGCAGCATAGCAGCAGCTTTATTTTTTAAGATCTGGACCTCTCATTGGTGCAAGTTCATGACTAATTGCTTACACAATGTGAATATCAGAGAGCTCACTTTCAAGAAAGCTGCCTCAGTTTGACAAACTTTATGGGTCAAGATCACATGAATTTAGTTCAACATGTAAAAGAAGATCAATGAGACCCATTTTGAACGGCTGTTTTTCCTTGAGAAAATAAATGTGTGCGGTGGTGGTGGTGGTGGTGGGCGGCGGCTGGAAGTTCGTGTCGTAGCTGTGTGGATGGTGGTGGTGTAGGCCGTGGTGGCGGCGGTGGCGGCGGGAGAGGTGTGGGATGGTGGTGGTGGTGGTGAGGAGACTGGTGGTAGATCCTATTACTTCCCATGTTTCAGTCATCTAGAGATTTAGTCCTAAACCTGTTCAGAAGGGTCAAGAAATCTTTCCTGAACTCTGGGAGCCTCTAGGAATCGTGATCTGATGATTTTTAATAGAATGGAGATGAAATCTTTCCTGAACTCTGGGACTCGGGGGTGGTAAAGTGCATTGCCGCACTTTACTGTGAAGTGCGGTCATCCAACCGTTCACAGATCATGTGCAATACACTTTAAGATGTGTGCACTTTTAGATGACCATGTGGATGATTGGATCCCCCGCAGTTCACGGTAAAGTGCAAAAAATGCACTTTATCCCCCACCCCCCCCCCCCCCCCCCCAAATCCAGTGGTTCAAAGGGTGGAGAGAATTGTATGCAGATAATGTTGTGATGGTTCCGGATAAAGAAAATTGCTCTAGTCGAATCATCGAGATGAAGAACTGAAACGGAAGTGCATTTGAATCCATGGAAAAAGACAGAGGCTATGGATCTTCCACGTATATGAGGCTCTGAGGGGGGAGACGACACCTCCTTGCTATCATTGACAATGGGATGTCAAAACCGTAGGAAAATGAAATCGGCATCTCATGAATCACGGACTATAGCATATCTATAGGAAAATCCAAATGCACGCTATTTGCATTTAAGCACTTCATAAAAATACAAAATTATGTCTAGTATCCACACCTAATATAAAATGTCCATACAATACGAAACATAATTAACCAGATTAATTAAATTACTTAAATTGGATCAATATTAACGGTTGTCCCCTACGATATATTTAATGCATAGACACACTGACGCAGGACGAATCTATAGGCGGCAGAAAATCCGCAACCTAACCCTACATGCTATGCAAAGCCCGACGGGTTAAATCACAATTGAATAATAAACAATGACATCAAACGCAGTTAATTCACAGGAAGGCAGAATAATTTATTTGGGGCAAAACAAGCTTAGGCTCTCCTCCGCGTGGAGGGCCAAAGCACGCGACGAATAAACCTGCAAATCACAATAATAATCTAACAAACAACTACCATGCAAAATATTCAAACAAGTACAAGATCCAATTGATGCAGCACGTCAGGCACGCACCGCCGGGCTGCAGCACAAGCACCCCAACCCTTCTCCGCGCCTGTTCTCAACGCGGTAGGATGTTGAGGTTGGGTCTCAAACCCAGCCCCCCTTGATAAGAACCTCTCCTAACAGGTCAGTTGGTGATAAGGCCTGTTAGGAGAGGTTCTTATCAAGGGGGGCTGGGTTCGAGACCCAACCTCAACATCCTACCGCGCTGAGAACAGGCGTGGAGAAGGGTTGGGGTGCTTGGGCTGCAGCCCGGCGGTGCGTGCCTGACGTGTTCTGATGGCTGGTATGACTCCATCAGCCGGGGCGGGCTGGGCGGGCTGCATCACCAATCCAATATAAATATGCTGAAAATAATAATCCAATACAATGAGAACTCACCAAGTAGTGGCTGACCAAGGCACTGAAGAATTCGAAGCCGGAAATGCGTGGACGGCGATCCGAGGTGTAACCGAAGGCGTGGAATGATGGCGGTGACTATCCTCGGCGATGAGAGATGAAAATTGACCGAAAATGGATGGATCCAGGTTAGGGAATGGTGGATGGATGGGGAGAAAGCCGGATTCGGGCTGGATTTGCCTAGATCCGGGCTACTAGGGTGCGGAAGGGGCTGCACTGGTGGATCCACGGGAGGGCGTGGACCGGCGGCTTGGGAGGGAGGCTGTAGAGGGAGGTTGGGGATGTAGGCGGTGGTGGGCAAAGGAGGCTGGCGGTGCTTGGGGTGCAGCATGGCACGGGATGGCTCCACGGGTGGGAGTAAAAGGGGGGTTGGCGGCTGTGGCTTCAAAGGGGGAGGGGGGGTGGAGAGGAATAGGCGGCGGAGGCTTTTTCAGGCTGCCAGTTAACTGAAATAAAAAAACTATAGCCAATGAACAGTAAATTTCATTTTTGAATAGTCACGGTGAATGGAAAATGGGAGCTCTGGACAACCAACCGTGGCTGGATTTGGGGGGTTGAGGGTGGTGGCAAGGGGTTTTGGAGGGGGAGGAAAGAGCCTAGGGTTAGGGCAAACTTTGGGGAGGGAGATACAAGCCTAGGAGTCGTCACATATGGTTCCACGAAGTCGGCACCGTGGGATGATCGCGGGAATCCGGGAATAGCTTTCTCCAAATTCTGCAATGCCTCAATCAGCCCACAAACCATCTATTTATAATAAAAGGAGGATTAGGGCATCCCACCATCGACGACTATGATTGGCCGGAGGTGGGGCCACTCAAATACATCAAAACAAATGAAAAAAAAATAAACTAATATATCAAATTGATTCGCAACGCGAATCCGAACACATCTGCTGAGTCCGATCGTCGATCCGGGCATGCCATATATGAAAAGTCGCCAAATCAGCCCCGAATGAGCCCAAAGCTCGTCCTCGTCTCTGCTCCGCATCACCCACTAAATTAGCATTTCAAATAATCTCTCACTCGGGTCAATATATCTTATATCTTAATTGCGCATTACAACATAATCTTATGAGATCGAAGACATTAACGAAAATGCTTCCAAACAGTCTGGTCTATAATTATAACAACAAAGCGACCTTTGCTAAATTCTTCGTACATAGACCCATCAATGGTCATGTATGTTAGTACAACCAACAAGCAATCAATGTGTGCCATGTAAATTATATGTGATGTGATCTAAACATGTCAATTTCCAACTTACTGTATTTTAACTTTAATGAAATCACAACAAAGTTCATAGTGCAAAAGAAACTTAAAATTTTGTTATGCAGAATAATAAATATAAAATAAAGTCTACAACAAATAAGCATCACTCTCAGAAAAACAATATATCATCAACCGATATAACACACGTGTAGTATTCTCATGAAAGACCTTGAGTGTAAACCTTTAGCAAGTGGATCCGCTAACATGAAATTTATTGTTATATGCTCTATAGACACCTGACAACTCTGAACTCCTTTTACAATCAAAAGTTCAATCTCTGTGTTTAGATTTTGAAAAGCTTATATCATTATTGGAATACATAACTGTAGACTTATTGTCATAGAATAATTTAAGTGGTCTTTCAATACTATCCAAAATGCGCAATCTAGGTATAAAATTCCACAATCATATCCCATGATTGAATGTCTTATAACATGTCCTGAACTCCGCTACCATGGTTGAAGAACCTAAGAGGGTCAGCTTGATATTCTTCCAAGACATAACTCCTTTTGTGACCTGACATGCACGCACCTGGAGCCTGGAACTGAAGTTGGCATTAGACGACGCCAATGGATGTGTGGTGGCCATCTCCCAGGAGGATATGTGAAATCCAATGATTGTCCGATCAAAAGACGCATTTAAGCCACGGGATCCTCAAATAGAAAAGTGTGCTCACATTAATGTCTATCAGAATCAGAATGGAGTGAACCTGAATCTCTCCTTTCAATAACATAGGATGGGATAATAAGAGTCCGAGCGTAGAGGCATGCAAGGTTTAGCCAGTAAAACTGTCATCCAGGTTAGATGGTGGGACGGTGTCTTCAACCTCAAAGCTAGCGAGGGTGACCTTTGGTTCATCATCCCCAATAATGGCACGCAACTTTTTTATCAACCAATCATGAGAAAGCGAGTGTGGTTAAGTACAAAAGAGGTGCCCATTGCTGTGAAGTTCATGGTATTCCTAGTTAAGAGGCAGTAAGTTGGTAGTAGGCAAGGTGGTCGGCTTGGAAATTGGGATTTGTGTAGTGGAGGGTGGTGGTTTAATGAGGTGTTTGGATTGGTGAGTGAGTTGGATGTATGTGGGTGATTGTAGGCTGAATGTTGGGTGTATGAGGTGGACGAGAGTGATGAATCAGACGCGGTTGAGGTTCTTGAAGGTGAAATTCGTTCGACCACCCGAGAGATTTCCATGGCGCCCGAAAAGTTCACGGAATGATGAGTACGAATATAAGAGTAAATGTGTGGTTGCAGCCCTTGCATGAAGAACCCAAGGTACCGGTACAGAGGAAGCTCTGGAACATGGTTGACGAGCTCGAAGAACTCGTCAATGCAACTGTAGATCATGATCATATGACGGAGGCCTTCAATTTTCCCAATGTGAGATCAAGAGTGGTCAAGTTGAGCAATCACACCCAATGAAGTGTAAATCCCTCCTCGAGGAGGACGGTCGACACCTTTTGCAATTTTGTACTGTGGTGAATGTCAAAATACTGCTCTACTTTAGCGATTCACCTCATCAGTTCGAATCCATTGAAATAAGTAGGGGTGAGCATAAAAACCGAAAATTGGCCGAACCGCCCCAAACCGAACTGATTTTACACTGACCCAAATGGTTCGGTTTCAGTTTTCCTCTTTGTTGAAATATAGGAAAAGAAATAAACGGTGCATATTATTCATCCACAAAGGGGCATTGAATAAGATATACATGGACACAAAAAGTAAACAGGCAATGTAGGACTAAACCCATAGACTTAAAAGACTCTACTAATACAATAATACTCATAACTTCAACACTCTCCCTCAAGCTGATGGGAAAACCTCCAGCTTGAAAACATCATAAAAATAAAGGTAATGGTGATAGACTAAGTGGGACAAAACAACAGACGAGTCACCAGAGGAATTCCAAACCTGGGAATCAAGTCGGGGACATAGCCACACACAATGTAGACCCACACATGATGCAGGTCTCACACACGACGTGGACTCACTGGAAAGAAATTAACAAACGGGTGATCGGGGATACTCCACGTGATACAACCCATTGGATAGAAAGGTCAACCAACAAAGACTATACCACACCTACCCAACAACGAAGAATAATTGGGGAGACACAAACAACACAAGAACTAAGCTTGGAGGTCGTGTGTGACTAAGGCGAGAGTCAAAAAAATGTCATCCGAGTCCCCTTCGTCACAAATACTCTCCCTCACGTGAAACACGTGCATGAAGGCATAAAATACACAAACATTAAGACGACACTAACAACAACACTGCAAAGACGTTTGAAGACACATAAATCGACCAAAAAATTATCATGAAGTTTCATCATCAGCAAGAAATCGTCGCCCCGGAAGGGGTAATGACAGCTGGAATTATTGGAAATATGAGGGGCAGTAGATGGATTTAGAGCGGCAAAGAGGCAAAGGCTGGATCACAACAACAGAAAGTGAAAACATCGTGGATAGAGCAGCCGGCAAGTTCGTCGTCCAGATCTGAAGCAGTGGAAGGAGAGGGAAAAAATTGATTGGATCGGGAGAGGAGGCCATCGATGCTGTCCACGATGAGTTGCAGAGGGAAGGCCCAACAACGCGATGAGCAGCGAGCAGAAGAAGCAGGATCTGCGGCAAAGAACGCAGATGGGAGCGGCAGAGGAAGAAGCATCGTCGAGAAGGGGGGATCTTTCTTCGTCGATGAGCAGCGGACGGGCCTGCTACAAGAAGCAGACGGGAGCAGCGCCGAGAAATAGGAACGAGCTCGACGGGAACACGGGAGCATGCAGAAGATCGTCGTCGAGCGGAAAGAGGGGATAGCGGACGGGAGTTGCGATTTGCGAAGAAGAACGCAGGGACCTCCGTTGCGAGGTTTAGGAGCCGCTCCCGTCGACGAAATAAAAAAACGGTCTCGTCGACGGGAGCGGAAGCAGTAATTTGGTTATCGACGTGAACCAGCGGAGCAACATGACGGAAGCACTAACGGGAGAAAGGGACCGGAGCAGAGCGGGAGGATTCCCGGCTTAAAATTTCAGATAGCCAACAATATAGGGCACCAAATTTTCAAGAAGGAATTAGAACCTCCTCTGATACCATGTTGAAATATAGGAAAAGAAATAAGCGGTGCATATTATTCATCCACAAAGGGGAAATAGATAAGACATACATGTGTTGAAACCAGAGAACTGGTCTCGACGTTCGCAAGGGGGATGCAGCTAACCCTTACTTGACCCGAGCTAGAACCCTTGGCCAGTTGCTAAGAACCGAAAGACCTTGCCCTTGAAGAACACCTGAGTCCACAAACGGACCCCTTAAGCTGCAGCGTGGAGGTCCCACCACATACCCGGAAGCTCACAAGGAACTTCCCCTCCCAAGCCAATGCTGAGCCTGGGCACCTTGGAGGGCACTAAAGGTCACCTCACCTTCCACCTTCAACGACAGGGGGAGGGAGGGGTAGTGCTTGCTCACAACACTCACGCGAGGGAGGGGGGGTACCAACCATCCTTCCCAAGGTGCCCATGGAGGTCTATTTATAGACTTCCCAAAATCGGGCTGCGGATAGCCAAAATTCTGCTATCCGCAGCCCAACCACGAACCTGGATGATCGAAGCGAGAGGAGGGCGAGTGGAGGATGAGACGTCCACTTCCCCCCTTGCCGGGGGTCGGATAGGCGGATCAAAGTCCACCACCTGAGCTGGGCGAGTGGACCCTATGGTCCACTCCACTTACCAGGCGAGTGGACCACAGGTCCACTCGCCTGCTGGCTTGGGGGCGAGTGGACCGATGGTCCACTCGCTCCCCGCTTTGGGCGAGTGGACCCAAGGTCCACTCGCCCCCTTGCTCGGGCGAGTGGACCGTAGGGCCTTGGGCGAGTGGACCCAGGGTCCGCTCGCCCAAGAGACCTTGCCCCCCCCGGGCCTTCTCTTTTCGGTCCTTGACGATCTCCGACGGTTCGGTCCGTTGCGTCACGATCACCCTTTCTACCACGACTTCACCCGCGTCGGGTCACACCGACTCGGAAAATATGAGGATTGTACACAATCCCCGCTCTTTTCGAGCTTTCCTTAAGCTCGGAAAGAAAGTCCAACCCACCTATTTGACGAGTAGGTGGGACCTTAGGGGAATCCACGAAGGGCCCAGCCAACGGGGTACTCCTGCCGAGTTTTTCAATTGAACCTGACTTGAGGCGGAAGGCGAACTTTTCTCCACTTAACAACCCTCCGGTGAACCGAGTTCAACTAGAGGTGGAGGAAAAATCAACACCTTTTGTCGAGCTGACCTCGACGTGAGGTGGAAGGCGGAAACTCCACACCTACCAGGGAGCCGAGCTTGCCGGGAGGGGGAGGAAACTCCACACCTACCAGGGAGCCGAGCTCACCTGGAGGTGGAGGAAGCTCCACACCTAACAGGGAGCCGAGCTCACCTGGAGGGGAGGAACTCAACACCTAACAGGGAGCCGAGCTCACCTGGAGGTGGAGGAACTCAACACCTAACAGGGAGCCAAGCTCACCTGGAGGTGGAGGAACTCAACACAAAACAGGGAGTCAAGCTCACCTGGAGGTGAAGGAACTCAACACCTAACAGGGAGCCAAACTCACCTGGAGGTGGAGGAAACTCCACACCTAACAGGGAGCCGAGCTCACCTGGAGGGGGAGGAACTCAACACCTAACAGGGAGCCGAGCTCGCCTGGAGGCGGAGGAACTCAACACCTAACAGAGAGCCGAGCTCACCTGGAGGTGGAGGAACTCAACACCTAACAGGGAGCCGAGCTCACCTGGAGGTGGAGGAACTCAACACCTAACAGGGAGCCAAGCTCACCTGGAGGTGGAGGAACTCAACACCTAACAGGGAGCCAAGCTCACTTGGAGGTGGAGGAACTCAACACCTAACAGGGAGCCGAGCTCACCTGGAGGTGGAGGAACTCAACACCTAACAGGGAGCCAAGCTCACCTGGAGGTGGAGGAACTCAACACCTAACAGGGAGCCAAACTCACCTGGAGGTGGAGGAACTCAACACCTAACAGGGAGCCAAGCTCACCTGGAGGTGGAGGAAACTCCACACCTAACAGGGAGCCAAGCTCGCCTGGAGGTGGAGGAACTCAACACCTAAAAGGGAGCCAAGCTCACCTGGAGGTGGAGGACACTCCACACCTAACAGGGAGCCGAGCTCACCTGGAGGGGGCGGAACTCAACACCTAACATGGAGCCAAGCTCACCTGGAGGGGGCGGAACTCAACACCTAACAGGGAGCCAAGCTCACCTGGAGGTGGAGGAACTCAACATCTAACAGGGAGCCGAGCTCATCTGAAGGTGGAGGAACTCAACACCAAACAGGGAGCCAAGCTCACCTGGAGGTGGAGGAACTCAACACCTAACAGGGAGCCAAACTCACCTGGAGGTGGAGGAACTCAACACCTAACAGGGAGCCAAGCTCACCTGGAGGTGGAGCAACTCAACACCTAACAGGGAGCCAAGCTCAACTGGAGGTGGAGGAAACTCCACACCTAACAGGGAGCCAAGCTCGCCTGGAGGTGGAGGAACTCAACACCTAACAGGGAGCCAAGCTCACCTGGAGGTGGAGGAAACTCCACACCTAACAGGGAGCCGAGCTCACCTAGAGGGGGAGGAACTCAACACCTAACAGTGAGCCAAGCTCACCTGGAGGTGGAGGAACTCAACACCTAACAGGGAGCCAAGCTCACCTGGAGGTGGAGGAACTCAACACCTAACAGGGAGCCAAGCTCACCTGGAGGTGGAGGAACTCAACACATCCTCAGACCGGCTTCTCTTCTTGGATCCTTACCAACCCAAACGAATCTACCCGACGAGCCTCCCAGCGACCGACATCAACAAGCCCGGGCGAGTGGTCTCCAGTCGAGGACTCGACCTAAAATGAATCCACCCGACGTGCCTCCCAGCGCCCGGCATCAACAAGCCCGGGCGAGTGGTCTCCAGTCGAGGACTCGACTTAAAATGAATCCACCCGACGAGCCTCCCAGCGACCGACATCAACAAGCACGGGCGAGTGGTCTCCAGTCGAGGACTCGACCTAAAATGAATCCACCCGACGAGCCTCCCAGCGACCGGCATCAACAAGCCCGGGCGAGTGGTCTCCAGTCGAGGACTCGACCTAAAACGAATCTACCCGACGAGCCTCCCAGCGACCGGCATCAACAAACCCGGGCAAGTGGTCTCCAGTCGAGGACTCGACCTAAAACGAATCGACCCGACGAGCCTCCCAGCGACCGACATCAACAAGCCCGGGCGAGTGGTCTCTAGTCGAGGACTCGACCTAAAACGAATCCACCCGACGAGCCTCCCAGCGACCGGCATCAACAAGCCCGGGCGAGTGGTCTTCAGTCGAGGACTCGACCTAAAACGAATCCACCCGATGAGCCTCCCAGCGACCGGCATCAACAAGCCCGGGCGAGTGGTCTCCAGTCGAGGACTCGACCTAAAACGAATCCACCCGACGAGCCTCCCAGCGACCGGCATCAACAAGCCCGGGCGAGTGGTCTCCAGTCGAGGACTCGACCTAAAACGAATACACCCGACGAGCCTCCCAGCGACCGACATCAACAAGCCCGGGCGAGTGGTCTCCAGTCGAGGACTCGACCTAAAACGAATCCACCCGACGAGCCTCCCAGCGACCGACATCAACAAGCCCGGGCGAGTGGTCTCCAGTCGAGGACTCGACCTAAAATGAATCCACCCGACGAGCCTCCCAGCGACCGGCATCAACAAGCACGGGCGAGTGGTCTCCAGTCGAGGACTCGACCTAAAATGAATCCACCCGACGAGCCTCCCAGCGACCGGCATCAACAAGCTCGGGCGAGTGGTCACCAGTCGAAGACTCGACCTAAAACGAATCCACCCGACGAGCCTCCCAACGACCGGCATCAACAAGCGCGGGCGAGTGGTCTCCAGTCGAGGACTCGACCTAAAACGAATCCACCCGACGAGACTCCCAGCGACCGACATCAACAAGCCCGGGCGAGTGGTCTCCAGTCGAGGACTCGACCTAAAACGAATCCACCCGACGAGCCTCCCAGCGACCGACATCAACAAGCCCGGGCAAGTGGTCTCCAGTCGAGGACTCGACCTAGATGCTATCTTTAACAACTTTCGATATATTATAAATAGATTACATACCATTACAATGCGCTTCCTTGCGCTTAATCGACCACATGCACATTGGCCGTCTCCTTCATCACTTCCTCCATCTCCTCAGCTTCCTCCTGGTCCTTCCAGGTTGAGTTGTCTCTTCTTTGTCGGGGTTCTTCCTCCTTCCCTTACCTCCAGAAACTCTGGGCATGTGGTTGTCGCGTGGCCCTCCTGCTGATGGAAGTCCCAGTACGGCAATGTCATCATTCTTGCTTCCTTCCCTGCGCGACCCCTCTTCTTATTTCCTCTTTTTCGGCCAATCGTCATGGCCTGCAGGGATTGGGGTTGCAATGGCCTTGGGCCCGGCTTCCACCCTGCTGGGTTGAACCGTCCCTGTTCCCCCTGAAAGTTTCCTCTCCCTTGGAAATGGCCTCTTCCTGGGCCTTGAGGGAGTCCTCCTGGCGGCCTCCAGGTCGGTCGAGCGACTGGTGGTTGAAACCCCCAGCCTTGCTCCTGCCTAACAGAGGGTCCCTGGTCCCTCTGACTTCTTTCTTCGTCCTTCTTCTTCCCTCCTTGCTCTTTCTTCTCCTCCTTCTCCTCTTTCTCACCCTTGGCCAACTTTGCCATGAACTCCTGGTTTGTGGCCTCACACTCAACTTCTCGAGCAGCGCGCTCCATCAACTCTTCGAAAGACAGGGGTGGATCCCGAGTCAAGCTCATCCTGAACAGCCCCTGCTGTAAGCCGAGGGTGAAAACCAGCTGCAGGGTATGCCCGGGCACCTCAGTGACAAGGAGGACTTCCTCCTGGAATCTATCCACGTAACTCCCCAACGTCTCCCCTGGCCTTTGCCGAACCAAGAACAGGGCTCCGCCCCCTTCCTCCTCTTCTTTGAAGTGGAGAACCTTAGCAAGAAACTCCGGCGCGGGTCCTCGAAGCCGTAGATGGTTACCACTGGGAGTTGGTGAAACCAGTCTCTCGCCTTCCCCCTGAACGTGACCGTGATGAGTGATGCAGGACGGGCATCACCACCCGCCTGCCACCCTGGATACCTGGCATCACCACCACAGCCCAGGGGTCCCACCGGGAATCCACCCGATGAGCCTTATCAGGTTCCGCGGACCGTACACCCCAACCCATCCCCGGCCCCACACCTGGGCTGTGGTGGTGATGCCAGGTATCCAGGGTGGCAGGCGGGTGGTGATGCCCGTCCTGCATCAAAGAGTCTGCATTTGAAGGCATCCGACATTTGCCTGATCGAGGCCATTCTTCGAACCACTGGAGATGCTGAATAGGGTCATCCTTCCCTGCGTAGTAAGACATGTCAGGCTCGCTGAACCCATCTGGAACGGGTGCTGAGATGATCAGCTCGCAGAAGGGACTTCCCCATCCTCCCTGGCGAGTCGAAGGCATTCTCTCTGTCTCCCTACTGGGGTAGCCGGTCCCAGGAGAGCTGTTGAAGAGCACTCTTGCTTGAAGACCCGAGCCTTCCCCTGTGGTCGGCTCCTTCCCTTGTCGATGTGCTTGCTCTGCCTCCATCGGAGACTGCGAGGCGAGCACGGGTGCGGGTGGTGTCGAGCACTCGTCGTGAGGGGGGAGTGCGACCCACAAGAGCTCCAAGATCGACTTCCTGAACTCGTCAAAATCACCCTTCTTCATGTACTCGCTGGTAGGGGGTGAGTCCTCCAGCTCATCGCTTCTAGCCATGAGACTTGCTCAGAGCTTTCCGAACTAGCTGCGTCCACGCTCACCGTACCATAATGTTGAAACCAGAGAACTGGTCTCGCCGTTCGCAAGGGGGATGCAGCTAACCCTTACTTGACCCGAGCTAGAACCCTTGGCCAGTTGCTAAGAACCGAAAGACCTTGCCCTTGAAGAACACCTGAGTCCACAAACGGACCCCTTAAGCTGCAGCGTGGAGGTCCCACCACATACCCGGAAGCTCACAAGGAACTTCCCCTCCCAAGCCAATGTTGAGCCTGGGCACCATGGAGGGCACTAAAGGTCACCTCACCGTCCACCTTCAACGACAGGGGGAGGGAGGGGTAGTGCTTGCTCACAAAACTCACGCGAGGGAGGGGGGTACCAACCATCCTTCCCAAGGTGCCCATGGGGGTCTATTTATAGACTTCCCAAAATCGGGTTGCGGATAGCCAAAATTCTGTTATCCGCAGCCCAACCACGAACCTGGATGATCGAAGCGAGAGGAGGGCGAGTGGAGGATGAGACGTCCACTTCCCCCCTTGCCGGGGGTCGGATAGGCGGATCAAAGTCCACCACCTGAGCTGGGCGAGTGGACCCTATGGTCCACTCCACTTACCAGGCGAGTGGACCATAGGGCCACTCGCCCCGGGCGAGTGGACCACAGGTCCACTCGCCTGCTGGCTTGGGGGCGAGTGGACCGATTGTCCACTCGCTTCCCGCTTTGGGCGAGTGGACCCAAGGTCCACTCGCCCGGGGCCTTGGGCGAATGGACCCAGGGTCCGCTCGCCCAAGAGACCTTGCCCCCCCCCCCCGGGCCTTCTCTTTTCAGTCCTTGACGATCTCCGACGGTTCGGTCCGTTGCGTCACGATCACCCTTTCTACCACGACTTCACCAGCGCCGGGTCACACCGACTCGAAAAATATGAGGGTTGTACAACATTGACACACAAAAGTAAACAAGCGATGTGGGACTAAACTCATTGACTCTTAAAAGACTCTAGTAATACGATAATATTAATAACTTCAACACTCTTCAAAAAAACTGAACCACGCCGACTAATAAATCAAGTAAAAATATTACCAATAATGATATTTCAACTGTTATTAGTAACTAAATAATGCATACAAATTACATCATTTGAATGATTTCAATATTATTTGAATGTAAATCAAAATTTCAATATATAGATTTTATGCACTGAGAAGAAGTAAACAACATTGAGTATATTTTTTATTTTATTTTTATATCTTTTTTACAATTTTGACTCGATTTCATAATAAAAATATTCAACCATTAATTTTTCATTCAAAATGAGCCCTTAACAACAATACATCATTTACAAAGAAAGTTTAATAACAAATCTATGTTTAATTAGCATAATATTTTTTAAATTTCTTTCAAGCATTCATGTTCAAAATTATTTTAAATAGTAAAACTGAAAATCGAAACCCAAAAACCGTACCTAGCAAACCGACCAAAAAACCAAACCGAACCGATACACATCAGTTCAGTTTCAGTTTGGGTCCAAACCAAACCGCTTGCACCCCTAGAAACATGGGATTCCAAGTTGTGGTGTGCATGGGCGGTGTCCTCGACTATGAGGGGTGGACAAAAGATGCTCATAAGGCATGTCGAGCATGAAGGAGGGCACATTGGTCAATAGAGAAAATGGCAAAGCGCGGGCGTGGAAAGCTTGCTCCATGCAGTTGTCGATCCGTTGGAGGGTGACTTGCATGGAAGTCAATATCTCCTCATGGACATCTAACTTGAGGTTTAAGGCCTTTTCTACGACATCAATGCGGGGGTCGGCTATCGCATGTGTATGGGGCCTACAAAGCGTCGTTGGAGGAGATAGGCACTGAGAAGAGGCAACTACGCAAAAGTGTGCGGAAAGAAGGGGAAGAATCTGCCGGGGATTGTACCGAACAGTGTAGTGCAGCAATGCAAGAACAACGAGGACCTATGGAACACGTCGATGGAGGAGAGACATAAATGGCTTATGAGCAGAGTGTGTCGTGTCGGTGGACGAGACAAAATAATCAGCTAGCTAAGGCTGGGAAAGTCGGGAAGCGTGGGGAAGAGGTGGTGAGGCGTACAAGGCTGGTTGACCTGGCGTTGTGCGACTGCTGAAGAGTGATGTCACTGTGAGTGGTCTCGCGAGTGGGATGGGAGTCGAGAGTAGAAATCGAGTGGGTGAAGTGGATGGTCTGCGATCAAATGGGGACGTAGTTCGTAGCAGCGAGATCGCACCGCTTCTAGAGTTTCAAATGCCTTATTAGCCTCTTCATATCACATGAAAGAGTTCTGGAGGAGGTTGATTAAGGTGGCGACGATATCCACGCACCCCCTTGATAAAACTTCGATGGTAACCTATCAACCCCCAAAATGTCTCTGGTCCGGCTTGCGGTACCCTGAAAGAGACATAAATAATGGTCCTGCTTGCAGTGAGGGGGTAAGCGCTTGTGCTCCATCATGTCTTCGAAATCTTCCATGAGTCATTCCATGTCTCCCTCGGCACCATGGAATGTATGGCATATCAGGATCGGACTGCTACCCCTCCAGGTGATAACCTTCTCTTGCCATTGCAGCTTCATCACCAATAGGTCGAAATCCCGAGAAATCGCCTGAGGTTCTTAGGCCTTTCATCCCGGGACTATATCGAAACATTTAAAAGGAATGACATAAATCAATTATGAAGCAGTCTTCTCCACTTGTACTACCACCCCTTCACCAATCCCAGGACTCCGCCACCTTCTCCCCACTGGCAATAACCACTGGCATGCCTGGATGAAGCCTAATATGAAGCTTCAGCTCTCGGATCACATTCTCACTGATGAAATTATGTGTGCTCCCCAAATCCCCTAAAGTGAGAATCCATGTTGGCCACTTTCACCTTTGCGTGGTGAGCAAGGCGAGCGCTCATGATAGGATTGATCGAGATCTTTGGATCCTCGGACTTTGTACTATCCTCCTCCTCAATCGGGCCCGCCACCTCAAACCATTAGAGCCTCTTACAATTGTGTGATGCGGTGTACAACTCATTGCAATTGAAAAGCAGTCCTCTCGTCCTCGGATTAGTCATCTCCTCCCGTGACAATCACTTGAAAAATGGGGCATGTCCCTCATCTCTGCCTTTCCCAGTCTGAGGCAGGGAGAGGTGGTCAGCCCCGCCTGGCTAATCGAACCTCCTCGTCTCTCTTCGAAATGTCTATCCATGAGTTTTTTCTCGCAAATCTGAGCGAGACTCATCATCCTAATCAGATCCAGTGGCCCTTCCCACTCCACATCAACACGCAATTGATCCTGCAAACCGGCGGTGAATAGGAATGCACCTGGTGGCTCTCACGAGGAGACTTTGGAACTTCTCCAATAGTCTCCAATCAACCATGTCTGCTTTAAATAAATGAGTCCGCCCATTAAATAACTGCGTAATGATGGCCCGAATCTCATATTGCAGTACTTGTTAAACTTGTTCCATGACATGATAGGCTTCGGTATTCCTAATTGGACAAACCACAACTAAGTGGATCACATAAGACGAAAGTAAGCCAATCCAATCAGTCCACGGGTGCATTAGTTTGCAAAGAACTGCTCCCGCCACTTGAATCATTCCTTGGAATCTTCCTTGTCGTCAAATAAAGAAAAGTCTAGCTTCACGTATCCGGAAACTCCTGCATTCCGCCCACCATGGAAGTCCAGCTACATAGCATATTTGGGGCCTCCTTGGTTGGAGCTAGTTGTTGGATTCCAAAACATGGACGTGGTGCGAGTGTTGTATGCTCATGCCATCAATCCGATTGGCTAAGGCTTCATAGGCAGCGGTGGAGTGTTGTATGCTCATGCGAGTGTTGTTGAGTCCTCGTGGCCACTTCGGCCATCACCTTTTGAAACAATTTCATGGCATGAGAAAGAGTGCAACTCCCTTCCTCCATCGAACTTGGACTCCCTAGCTGTAGTTGCGTAAAGACAGGGGTGCAGGGATCCTTCCTGCAGGCAAATCGGATAGGAATAGAGGGCGGCAGCGTGGAGGTAAGGCGGTGCGTGAGGAGGAGTGTAACCACGCCGGCCGGCTGCCGGGGGATTACGAACGACACTAGGCTAATGAAAAATAAAATACTGATTTATTGTTCTTAAACTTGATTACATCCTTCTTATTTATAATAATACTTGGAATAGGAAATACAAATAATTATAGAAATGCTTTAATAATAATAAAGGCTGATTTAGCCGTTGGCTGGTCCATTGAAATAGCCGTTGGGCTTGGCCATGTGTCCGCTTCTGGTGCGTCCTTTATCAGAGCTTTGGATTGCTGTGCTGGCAGGATCTGGTCCTTTGGATGTGTTATCTTTAATTGCTGCGCTGGCAGGATCTGGTCCGTTGGAAGCGTGCTTTGAGCTGTTACATCCGTCCTTGGCCTCGATAGCAACGTCCGCGTTGCGTAAAGGCTTGTTTCTTCCCAGAGAGGTTTTTTTTTGCTGGAACTGCGAGTTAGAGGTTTGTTGTTGGGGAGGGCGCCTTTGTTGCCGGCGAGAGCGAGCGCGTCGTGGAATGCCTGGAAGTCTCGACAGCTGGAGTGATCGGCGTAGTTGGAGGCGTTGTGAGCGGTGAGTTGTTCGTGGCCCTGGTGGTGTTCCGGTGTTGGGCCAAAGTGCTGGAGCTGCTCCCGTCCCGTCGATCACCGGGTTTGTCCAAGATAAGTCATCTCGTTCGCCTTGTTGTCCTTCGTCCTGTACTCCATGCTCTCTAGAGTCGTTGTGCTGGATTGATTGTTCAATAGTCCGTTCCTTGTTTATTTTTCCTGCAACAAACGGTTTTGTGTGAGTGTTCTGCTGCATCTGTAAGGATAGGCATACCTGGTTGGGAAGGGAATCGACGTCCTCCCATGAGCTGTCTTCCGGTGCTAATCCTTCCCACTGGTTTAGTACTTGATGAACCTGCTTGTCTTGACGCCAGATGGAGCGTTCGTCAAGAACTGCTAGTATGCCGTGTATTGGCGTGTTGTTGTCATCTACTGGTGGTAAATCGTGTATAATGTTTTCTTCGGTTTTAAAATAGGGTTTAAGTAGAGATACATGGAACACCGGGTGGATCTTTGAGTATTCGGGTAGTTGCAGTTTGTATGCGACTGAGTTTATTTTCTGGAGGATTTTAAATGGTCCGTAGTATTTTAGATTGAATCGGGCTAATTTTTGTTGTTTCAGTGATAATTGTTTATACGGGTGCAGTTTTAAGAGTACTAGATCTCCTACATTGAGCTGAATCGGTGTTCTTTTTTTTTTTGCTGTAGTTTGGATTCGCTGCTGGGCTCGTTGGAGGTTTGTGCGAAGCTGCGCCAACAATTTATTTCTGTCATTTATTTCAGCCTGTACCGCTTGTATTGTTGTAATGTTGTGATAGTCTCTGACAATTGTGGGTGGTCGGCGGCCGAACATGGCTTCGAAGGGGGTCATGTCGGCTGACGAGTGATATGTGGTGTTGTAGTAAAATTCCGCCCAACTCAGTAATTTGGACCAGTGCTTAGGATTTTGGTGTGCGAATATCCGTAAGTACTGGTTCAGGCATCTGTTCACCCGCTCTGTTTGGCCATCCGTCTCGGGGTGGTAGGCAGAGCTGTAACTGAGTTTGGTCCCTTGCTGTGTGAACAGGACCTTCCAAAATCTGCTCAAAAAAACGGGGTCGCGGTCTGTGATGATTGTGTCTGGGATACCATGTAATTTGCCGATATTATCCCAGAATGCTCGAGCGACGATCGGTCCGGTTAAGGCTGGTAATGGTGCGAAGTGGGCTCCTTTCGTGAGACGGTCGACCACTACTAGGATGTTAGTGTATCCTTCAGATGGTGGTAGGTGTGTTATAAAATCCATACATAAGTTTGTCCAAATTTGTGTGGGTATGGGCAGTGGTTGCAGTAGGCCGAATGGACTGTGATTCAATCCCTTCCCTTTTTGGCATAAATCACACATTTTAATATATAGTCTAATGTCTGTTATCATTTTAGGCCAGTAATAATTGGATTTGAGGCGGTAATAGGTTGGTTTAATTCCGGCGTGCCCACTGGAACGGGATGCGTGAGCTTCCTGGAGGAGTTGATGTCGTAGTGGCCTAGTGGGCAAGTTGGAATGTATAAAACATTTTTATAAAATAATTTGTGATCAGCTAGAGTCCAATTGGTCGTTGTGGGCTTTTCCTGTCGTAAGGTCCGTATAATCTTTTTTGCTAGGCGGTCCGTGTGATACCAGTCGGCTAGATGTTGGAAATTTTTACATATATTATAAGAGCAAGTTAAGGTATTGAGCGTCTGGTCAGGTAATCTAGACAAGGCGTCTGCTGATGCGTTGAGCCGCCCTGGTTTATATTCGATTTTAAAATTGAAGCCGGGAAATTTGGAAAGAAAACGTTGTTGGGATGGGCTGTTTACTATTTGCGTGGTCAAATGATGAAGTGTCTGATGATCAGTCCGTATGATGAAAGGGGCTCCCAGAAGATATTGTCGTCATTTATCTAAAGCTGCGGAAATGGCTAATAATTCGCGTTCATATGTTGATTTGTTTTGCTCCCGTGCGGTGAGTTTTTTACTAAAATAAGCCAATGGGTGTTTATCTTGGGATAAGATTGCCCCTAGTCCGCAGCCGGATGCGTCGGTTTCGAGGGTAAATGGTTTAGAAAAATCTGGTAACGCAAGGACGGGGGCTGTTGTTAATTGTGTTTTAAGTTGCTCGAACGCTGTGGTGGCGTGTTCATTCCACTTAAATCCATCTTTTGTTAAGAGGTCGGTGAGAGGTGCTGCTAAGGTGGCATAGTTTTTAATGAATCGCCGATAATACCCGGAGAGGCCAAGAAAGGATTTTAGTTGTTTGGCTGTAGTTGGTCGGGGCCATTTTAAAATTGCGTTTACTTTGTCCGGGTGGGGGCTTACTCCTGCCGCGGTTATAACGTGGCCTAAGAAGTCTACTGTGAGTGTCATGAATTGGCACTTGGTGCGTTTGATAAAGAGTGAGTGTGCCCGCAATGTTTTTAAGATGATTTTTAAATGTTGCAAGTGGCTCGGTAAATCTGGACTATAAATAATATATCGTCGAAGAAGATAACTGCAAATTTCCGTAGATATGGTTGGAAAATTGTATTCATTAAGGCTTGAAATGTGGCCGGTGCGTTCGTGAGGCCAAATGGCATTACGAGGAATTCATAGAGGCCTTGTGGGGTGCGGAATGCGGTTTTGTGTATATCCTCCGGGTGCATGCGCACTTGGTGGTATCCTGACTGTAGATCCAGTTTGGAAAATAATGTGGATCCATGTAGTTCATCAAATAGCTCATCTGTTGTTGGTATTGGGAAAGCGTCCTGGATTGTGACGTTGTTTAGCGCCCGGTAGTCAACGCAAAACCTCCAAGTGCCGTCTTTCTTTTTTATTAAGAGGACTGGGGAGCAAAAGGGGGAGGAGCTTGGTCGGATTAGTCCTTGTGCTAGCATCTCTTCTACTAAGCGATCAATCTCCGTTTTTTGGTAGTGTGGATAACGGTAAGGTCGTACCTTGATACTTGTCCCGGGTTGTTGAAGTGGTATTTTATGGTCGCAATCCCTTGGTGGTGGAAGTCCCTCTGGTTTCTGAAATATGTCCTTAAATTCATTTAGTAGTGTTGTGAGGTCGGGGTCTTCCGGTTCTTTGGATGTGTGTATTTGATCGTCGGTTTGGAGGGAGAAGAAACATAAAACTGATGCTGATATTGAGTCCTGGGTCAGTAGTTTATTTTATTTGGCTTGGGGTGATCGGGTTGTTTACTAACGGGCGAATGCCCTGAAGGCATATTGTCGTATCCTTGTGTTGGAATGTCATTTGTTTCTCTTTAATATTTGTGGTGACGTTGCCTAGAGATTCTAACCAAACCATTCCTAGAACCAAGTCTGAGCCGTATAAATCGAGTACGAAGAGATTAGTGGAGAAGGTGTGCGTTTGGATCGTGATGTTTGCGTTAAGATATATTCCGGTACATGTTAGCATTTCGACATTCCCGACATGAACCTTGAATGGTGTGATTACGGTGACGGGTGCGTGGAGGAAGCTAGCGATCCGTTGTGAAATAAAGTTTGTGGAACTCCCGCAGTCTACTAGTATCTGCACTGTGTGCTAAGAGTGAACCTTCAAATCTAATCGATTGGCTTGAAAGTGACCCTATTAGTGCGTGATACCCAATCTCGTATTCAGGGGGGGTGATGGTTCCGGTGGATCCTCGGGGTTGACGGTGTCGATTGTTTCAATCGTGGCCGGCATTTCGTCCTCCATGAATAGGCAGGAGGCTTTGTTTTTGCACCGGTGGCCGGGTAGGTAGCGTTCGTCACAAGTATAACACAATCCTTTCTCCCGTTTTTGTTGTAGTTCCGCCGGTGTCAGACGTTTATATCCTGGTTTGAAGGTATTGGGCGGCCGTGGTTCTTGAGGTCCAGGTGGGGGTTTGAATGCGGAGTGAAACGTCTGTTTAGTGTGGTTTGTGTTAAATGTTTGGCGAGTTGTCCTCGTCTCGTCTAGCCATTGTTCTTCATACAGTTTGGCGAGGTTAAAAGCTTCATCTAATGTGTGTGGCCTTTGAGTGATGACGCTTCGTTGGATTGTTGGTTTCAATCCGGCGATAAATATTGATTTTAGTAGCTCCGGTGGTATGCCGTGTATTTTGGTTGCGAGTTCTTCAAATTTATCCTTGAAAGCCATCACGGTGTTTTGTTGACGCAATAATGTGAATTTGATCATGGGATCTTCGAACGTTGATGGACCGAATCGTGTGAATAGAGCGAATTTGAATTCGTTCCAATTGAAATAGGCGCCATCAGGGTTCAAGGATTCATACCATCGTGATGCGGGGGGATCTAAATGCATTGCTATAATAGGCATATATGATGAGTATGGAATGTTGTAAAAACGAAAATAATGTTCGGCTTTTGTCACCCAATCTGTTGGATCTCCGTTTTCAAAACGAGGGAAATGAAATTTTACCTGACCGAAAGAGGGGAAGGAGTTTGTTGATGTGGCACCTGGAAAATTTGTTGCGAAATGCTCGGTCCCGTTGATTGGTGGTTGGGCATTGTAGGCGTTCCATGATGGTTGTACCCCGGTTCGCGGGTTGGCTGAGAACCCTACGGAGCTGACGTTTGTTGGTCTTCCTGGGAATATTGGTTGATTTGGCGAAATTGCTCCCAGATGCATAGTTTGGAATGGTCCTCGTTGTCCGAGACCAAGGCCGTGAATCATTCCCTGGAAATTAGGGAACGGAGAGCCTGGGCCCAGCATGTTTCCATCGATGACCCCTTGAGATGGATTTATGATGCCGACGTTGGCGACGCTTCGAGGTGGCGTGAACGCCTGTGTGATTGCTAGTGGAATACCGGTCGATGATGAGGAGGAGGCTGCCATCAGGGCCTCGGCCTGAGACCGAAGATGATCAAATCCTCCTTCGGGTGGGTGAAGAGGGGGCGGCTGCCACAACGACCCCATCTCTTGTCGTAACATGCGCAAGTCTTGTGATGACTGCTCGGTGGATTGTTGGATTGCCGTGGTTAATTTCAGCATTTCTGTCTCCAATCTTGTGATATTTTGATTTTGTTGCGCGTGGCGTTGGTCCATGGCTTTCCAGAGTTCTTGTTGGCCGGTGGCGAGATCTTTCAATCTCGTGTTGGGTGGAGGTTCGTTACCCGTCATGGTGGGAGGTTCAACGAGAGCACCAATGTAACCACGCCGGCCGGCTGCCGGGGGATTACGAACGACACTAGGCTAATGAAAAATAAAATACTGATTTATTGTTCTTAAACTTGATTACATCCTTCTTATTTATAATAATACTTGGAATAGGAAATACAAATAATTATAGAAATGCTTTAATAATAATAAAGGCTGATTTAGCCGTTGGCTGGTCCATTGAAATAGCCGTTGGGCTTGGCCATGTGTCCGCTTCTGGTGCGTCCTTTATCAGAGCTTTGGATTGCTGTGCTGGCAGGATCTGGTCATTTGGATGTGTTATCTTTAATTGCTGCGCTGGCAGGATCTGGTCCGTTGGAAGCGTGCTTTGAGCTGTTACAAGGAGCCAAGTGTCATAGGCGCTCCTCCACCGTTGTTCACCTGAACATGGGTCGATCCCGGCGTCCAAAGCAGGGACCAACATCAATGTGAGAAAGAAAAGTTGAACCAGACTCTGATACCAGCGTGTTATCGTTCGTTGTCCGAGGCCAAGTGCAAGGACTGTCGAGAAGATATCTCTGAACTCTTCCCAGCTCCCCTTCTTCGAACGATATCTCTGATGATTATCTATGGCGTTGCGAATGCTGCAACTTCCCCTAGAGGTCACATCTTGTGTCAATAGCGCCATTATGCGACAAAAAGAAAGTCGTCGAAGGCTAGCTCAACCAGACGGCAGGAGCAATGCTCCACTCACAGAGGAAACAAGAGTCAAATAAAATTATGGCTGCTTAATTATCTTCTCATTCCAAAACCATTTTATATAAGACTCTACAATTTCCCAAAAGACCAGCCCACAAGGCCTTAGCAAAATAACATAAACCTCACCATCAAAACAAAGTAGAATACGATAAAGAAAAATAGCATTACTAGAAAAATAACACGACTACAAAATATTAGGCTGTCTGCGCCATTGAAGCCTTGCTCCTCCTTTGGTAAATTTGTATCAAGAGTGAGCCCGTAACACATTGACAAAGTTTAGATGGCTTTGTCTGAGCTCCAAAGGTAAGAAACAACACTAAAATACCCTCCAAGAAACTATTATTAAGAAATAATTTGCATCTGCTATAAAAGTATACAGCAAAATAGCACAAAATATTAACTAAAATCCAATTTGATAAGAAACTTGTATTCAATAAATGATCTACTTTGCTTTACCTGAAATGTATCCTTTCCAACAGAATCATAGACAGCATTTACCCCCTTTCCTGAGGTGATATTATTGACAGCAGTTACAAAATCTTCCTTGGCATAGATTATGACATGGTGGCATCCATCCTCCTTTGCTTGCACAGCTTTCTCCTCATTTGACACAGTTCCAATAACAGTTGCACCAAGAGCATTAGCCCATTGACAAAGAAGCGATCCGACCCCACCAGCAGCAGCGTGGACTAGAATCGTGTGCCCTGGTTCAACCTGCATTCTTCCTGTTAGCCTTCCTCAATCTAATGTATTAAAATTCATACGAGTCGTCTGGTTCATCATCACCATTCATCATTAGACTCATTCAAACTATTTTTATGAATCGCATTTTTCATTTATTGTTGTTGAGTGTTGATTGAAGCTCCAAACATATACCTTACAAATCATTTAGAACAATTCTATCAAAGATATCTTAGGTAACCCCTTCTTATCCTTATCCTTTGTCCATAACTTGATGCATTGTATACTATTTGTTGTACATGTCCAAACAAATACCTTTGAGCAATATTGCTCTAACCGATCCTCTGATATAGCCATTACTTCTTTTTTAAGTATCCGCAAAATCATCATCATTAACCAATAGTATCAGTAATGAGAAACTAAAAGTGAGCCTTTCATGCAGATATTATAAGTGTTGTGAAACAAGCCATTGGGATACACAAACCTTAAAGCACCGCCGGAGTAGTATATGGGCAGTCATTCCCTTCAACATAATCGACGCAGCTACATTATAATCAACCGAAGAAGGAACGGGAATCGCCACACTAGCTGGGAGGATTTGTTCTTCAGCATATGAACCCATAGGGTTTCCAGCATAAGCCACCACATCCCCTACTTTTCGGCCGGTCAATCCAGGGCCTACAGCAGTCACTATTCCCACCGCTTCCCTTCCTGAACACGAAAAATATTAAATCACGCATACGACGACGACAAGTAAAACAACAAAAGTACAATTGGTAAGGCAAAGGAAGGAAAAAAGTATCTTAACGAAGCGAATTGTCAGAATTTCAGAAGAAGAGAATTATTGAAGGGGCATTCTATTAAAAGTTGCCTTTTTTATTTTCCATGATTAGATTGAAAGATTAGGAGGGTTCAAGTATTAGGAAAATATCTGGATCTAGAAGATGAATCCTATTGATTCACTAAGGCTGTACAAGTTCAACACAAAATTGTTATGTATATTCAATTTCTAACACATGTTTAAGAGACAATTCACATGTGAAATATGATAACTGAACAAAGCCAGATAAACCTTAAAATGGAAATGAGGCAAGTACATCTTTATGGAGCTAAGAAATTGAAGGGAAAATGTGGGAATTTCTAGTTAGCCTAGAAGAAAAAATCAACTTTTTTTTTCTTGTAAGCAGTGATACTAACACTACTTCCCACCTGATATTAAGTATGTTATGATCATCTCTTTAGTAATTTTTAGTCAGTTTCAATCCATAGCTCATCTGGAAAGGACTTACAGAGAGCTCCCACGTGATGATGAAATCGTTAAAGCAAGCGAGAGCACTGGTTTAGTACCACATTAATGGATATATTGTCCACAATATGTATAAAATGTATGGCAGGATGACCAGCATGTGAATATCAGAAACTGTTTAACTGCTGAATTTGGCATTTTTAGCATAATCCTAAGAAAATATACCTGGAGTGAAAGGCAAATCCGTCTTGTACACTCCTTTGCGGTAATAAACATCAATAAAGTTGACTCCAATAGCCTTATTCTTAACTCTTATCTCTCCCTCCTTTGGTTCTCCAATCTCCACATCTTCCCATTTCAATACCTGTTAGGAGAATCAAGGTCGCGCCAATATCGTAAGAAGAAATTCCCAAACAAAAAACTGATTTAGCAGTCAAAATATACCTGCATCGAATCAAAATGAGGGGCATTAGGAAAACTACGATACAATCCTTAACCTAAATCAAGTAAATTGGCAAGAGATTTCGGTGGAAACACAAAGATCGATTTACGAATCGGTAAATCAGCAGGAATGGCCGTGGATGAAGCCGATGAAGACAATCGAATATTGAAGACGAGCAAATAGAAACAACTAATAAACTGCAAAGAGAGATCAGATTAAATGAAAAAGTTAGAGGGCATGCCTCCGGGCCTCCGAGCTCACGGATTATCACGGCCTTCACCATCTTCGCCGCCGCCGCCGCCGCCGCCGCCGCCGCGAAAGCTCTGATTGGCAACTTGACGTGGAAAAGAGGGGTTAAAAGACGGATTTTACTCACTGGAAAAGGGAACAGTTGCCAGAAGGGACCGGTGAAGAGAGAATTTTGGAGGAGAAGCAGGTTTTTCATCAATATCGTAGTTTAATGGAAATCAAAGAAAGCGGACCCTCCATTATTTGATTAGGAACAAAGAGTGTTTTATTTCTTTTTATTATAATAATCAGTCAGTAATAATACAAGAAAACATATATCTACATTTTAAAAACATTTGTTTTAACAAATTTTATTTATAAATATATATTATATTAATCTAGTATATATAAGAGAAAACACATTTTGGTTAAACATTCATCTTTTAGATTTTACCCTTGTGTTATATTTTTACAAATTTTTATTTAAAATATGCTTAATTTGAGTTTTTTTAATGTGTTAAGTCTCTTAATTTTTATTAAATTTTGTGTCATATTATCATATATATCTTTTATTTCATTATGTATATCCATTTACAAAATTGTATACAAATTATTTGTGTTTTTTTTTTCATTTTGCAACTAGTTTGGGCTTTCTTCAAAAATTTTATATTGCACCACATTATTATGAATACACACATAATATAAGGGAAAACAAATCGGTTAAACATTCCTCTTTATAGTATATTTTGCCTCTTTTTTTAAATATGCTTAATTTAAATGTTTTACTATGGTTAAAAATATGTGACATTTTCTCATTTATTATTAAATTTTGTATTTGCCAAAAAAATCAACGTATGTACTATCACGTGGGGGCACAGTCGAAGCCAGTGCACGACTGCTTGTATTCTATATATATTTTCCTTAGTTATGTATATCCATTTACAAAATTGTATGCGAATTATTTTGATTTCTTTCCTTTTTTGCAACTTTTTGGGCTTTCTTAGAAAATTTTACATTGCACCATATAATTTTCCAATATACCAAAAGAAAAAAAAATTCAGTCCAAAATATGATCCTCAAATGAAGAAATGTGTGTTTTTTTTAATACTAGCACATGATCTCTCTATTTGTAGAGTGCGATGATAATCGTGTTAATACCTTACACTGTGCACACGAGACTCTATGCACAAATGCTAGTTATTATATGACAATTGTTATTCGCAGATCGGATTTGTCTATTCACATGTTTTTATTATACGCAGCTCTAAAAGGATCCAATTTTGTTATTCACATATAGTTTTGTTATTCATAGACCAGTACAAAAAATATAAAATAGAAGTATCCAGCTCTAAATAGGACAATCATCAAGTCCTTTACGGTTTCTAATTTGATTTTATGTTTTTTAATCTTTTTATTTGAATCTAAGACGTATGGACTTAATGTCATTGATGTAACAGAGCGAATATGTATTCGATAGAGACAAGAGATTTGCTTTCATCTTTGGATTTACACGGAGAGCAGATAAATGTTTCCTCTTACTCTTATTTCTGATTTCTTCAATTTTTAGTTTGCTTACCTGGATTGTTGAAATTGTTCATAGTGCTGGAGCAGTGCCGCCATTGTCGGGCTTGGCTCAGGATAGAGTCGCTCACATGGATCAAAAGGTCGCCGCAGAAGTTCCTTCATTGTCGGGCCCTGCCTAAGACGACGAAGACATCGACTGCTTAAATTTAAAACTGGTCTACAGATAGACATTTATGAACTCAAATAAAAAAAGAAAAAGTTGGTCTACGAATAGACGTTTTTGGCCTGAGAGTCGTGAGCCATTCTGTCGAAGGCGAATCGATTAGGAATGAAGTATCGGGATGCTGCGGGGTTTGCTTTTCAAAAATAAATTCAAGTATTTTAAAATTAAGGTGTGAAACGATAAATGGATGGCTGAGATGATTTGGATGCCTATATACCAAACCCAAGAAATTTCCGCTTTTAAAATAGTGTTTTATTAACTATATCTATATATATATATAGGTCACTTAATACATCAAGTTCTATATACATTAACTATATCATAACTAGGTCACTTAATTCAAAATAGTCATCCATCTGGCTTGAAAAATCATTTCAAAATCTTTTTAAAATAGAAATTTAACTGAACACACTACTTATCAAGTTCAAAATCATTATAAGTTCAAAATTATGTAAGACCGTTTTTTGTAAATTGCTCAAGAATCACAAACAAAATGATACAAACAATCATAATGAAATTTATAAGTTTACGCACAAATAGGAAGTTATACACAAACTCAACTACAATTGCCCATAGCACACATTTTGACATGAATAATATTTAAAGCTCTCCATATAGCATAATACTTAGATCATAAACCCGCGTCATATGCACTCCGTATTTATAGCATGCAGATTCAAACTTCACGTAATTTTTGTAATTCTTCATTCTCGATCCCCGTAGGCTTTAGGTGTAAATATATATCAACACATGCGATTGTGAAAGGCCAAAAACTCTATTTTTAGCTCTATTTTCCATCGGAGCTCCGTTTTCCAATGGAGAAGGTCGGGAAGGACAAAGACAAGTAGAGTTGTAGTAGTAATTCACGTATTGGGTGTAATGATCCAGGCCCGCCAACACGGGACCCAGCTGGATCGCCAACACCCTCCCAGCCCAGGCCCGCCAACACGGGACCCAGCTGGCACCGGAAGGGTTCAGCCTAACCAGATGGTTTGCAGACCATGCACCCCAACCCCTCTCTGTCTCACCACAGGGCACAGCGGGTTGTTGGAGACCGCAGTCCCCCTTTGATGAGAATTGAGCCAGTTAAGCGGCAGCACGTGGACTTCCCAGGAGGTCACCCATCCCAGAATTGCTCTAGCCCGAGCACGCTTAACTATGGAGTACTTTCACTTCTCATCACCAATTGAGCTCCAGGATTGCACTTTTTGTAACGGTCCAGGCCCGGCAACACGGGACCCAGTTGGACCGCCAGCACCCTCCCAGCCCAGGCCCGCCAACACGGGACCCAGCTGGCACTAGAAGGGTTCAGCCTAACCAGATGGTCTGCAGACCATGCACCCCAACCTCTCTCTGTCCCACCACAGGGCACAACGGGTTGTTGGAGACCGTAGTCCCCCTTTGATGAGAATTGAGCCAGTTAAGCGGCAGCGCGTGGACTTCCCAGGAGGTCACCCATCCCAGAATTGCTCCAGCCCGAGCACGCTTAACTATGGAGTTCTTTCACTTCTCATCACCAATTGACCTGCAGCTCAATAGGTGATGAGAAGTGAAAGAACTCCATAGTTAAGCGTGCTCGGGCTGGAACAATTCTGGGATGGGTGACCTCCTGGAAAATCCACGCGCTGCCGCTTAACTGGCTCAATTCTCATCAAAGGGGGACTACGGTCTCCAACAACCCGCTGTGCCCTGTGGTGGGACAGAGAGGGGTTGGGGTGCATGGTCTGCAGACCATCTGGTTAGGCTGAACCCTTCTAGTGCCAGCTGGGTCCCGTGTTGGCGGGCCTGGGCTGGGAGGGTGCTGGCGGTCCAGCTGGGTCCCGTGTTGCCGGGCCTGGACCGTTACATTGGGCACCTCTTTCGCCCCACATTTGATCATTCATTTTTCATCTTTAATCTAAAGAAGTGCATATAATTGAGATCACGGTTCAGATCAATTCTTGTTTACCTAAGAAAGCAAAATATTGTGTCTATATAAAAAATAAGATTACTGAACCCTCCGGATGAAGGAAGAACAAATCTTAATCATGAAATAAATAGTATCCATTTGCCTCTGATTGAAGAGGATCCCAATTCTATGAAAATTGTGTTGCATATTAGTATCATTGTTACTACTTATATTGCTTTGAACCACAAATAGAGTATATATTGGTAGAAAGTGAACAAAATTAATGAATTTGCGACACTCTCACTTGTCAGCCCAAAATCCATGGAACCCTAAAGGGAATTTGAGATGCTCCGACACTTCCATCTTCGGGACAACAACATCATCATGCCCTACTCTCTTTGCATCTAACACCACGAGATAACACCTCTTCTTGAAAATCGCATACTGTTTCAGAAAATATAACATATATGAGTAAAGAAGAAGCGGGCACTGAAGAATACATAGTGTGATGTAGAATTTGACATCTGCAACGATAATGTAACCATCTCCCTCGTCAGCTCTGGTCCTTTTAGATACGATTATGGGCTCACATATGAACCTCCGGCTCCCAGACAACCATGACTTTACCACACCATTGGAACAATCGAGTTTGATCACATAATCAAAAGGGAAATGTGGTAGTAACTTCCTAATACCCAATGTTGCGCTTGCATACAAGAACTTGTTTCTTTGGCCAGAGTTTGAAGGGTTGATGATCGAAAATCGATTGGTTTGTTCGAGGAACTTGAAGAATTAATGACCGAGCTCCAACAACATACTCTGTTTGCATTTAACATGATTGATATCTATAAAAAAATTGGGGGTAATTAGCATCAATTAACATTTTGAATTATTATAAGTTTGATATCTACAACAAGAACACTCAAAGCTTGGTTTGTTAGATACAATGCATCCGACATAAAACTAATTGATTAAAGATGAAGGGCCTTGATCTTAAATGCATTAGCTACATGCAGTGGTGGATCCAGGAAATTAGAAATGAGAGTGCACAATTTTAAAAAAAAAACACAATAGTACATAAAAAAGTTTCAAATTAATTTTGGGCATGCATATAACTGAATTTGGTCAGCGAAGAGTCAAATTTAGTCTACGAATAGCCAAATTTGGTTTGCGAATAGCCAAAATTTGGCCAGTTTATAACAAATCGAAAAAAATGGGGGTATCATTTGTTAAGGTATATTGTGCATTAATGTCGGGTCTTTAACGGAACCCTAACGGGTCCGTTAAAGCACCCATAACGGGTCGTCAGGGATTTATGGTTACGCCTATAAATACCCCTGCTGGGGGCAACGGGTAGAGTAGTTCCAAACTTGACGCTCACTCGGATGCTTCGAGCGCTCTATCATTCTCGAAGTTTTCTCTCGTGTGCGCCCTAGGCCCCTCTAGCCCCGAGCGGTTCCCACTCCAGTAACGGCAGTTTTCGCCTCCTCTCCCTCTTGCGCCTTGACGGTTCCCGTCGATCGAAGGAAGGAGGCCGCCGCCCCATCGCCGCAAGTGATGGAAGATCGCCGCCGCCAGTGAGGGAAGATCGTCGTCGTCGATAGGAAGATCGCCGCCTCTGTCGATAGGAGATCGGTCATTCCTCTTCGCGTGATCTCTTCGACGAGACCTAGCCGTCACCGCTCCTGTGCGTGCGCCGCTAGCCAAGGATCTGTCGCCGCCTGCCGACGATCGACCGTAGGAGGAGGAGTCGCCTCTCTTCTCAGTCATCTCTGTCGATCCAGTCGCGCCAGTACAATACAGCGCAGCGCCGCCGCCACTGCCGCTGCTTTGCCCCCCCCCCCCCCCCCATCGACGAAGGAGGAAGCCGTTTTCCAGCTCGTTCGTCGAACGGAGTTCGTCGGTTCGTCGATCTCCTGCACGTTCGTCGAACGGAGTTCGTCGGTTCGTCGATCTCCTGCGCGTTCGTCGAACGGAGTTCGCCGGTTCGTCGAACTCCCGCCCGTTCGTCGAACGGAGTTCGCCTGCTCGTCGATCTGTGATGCTGCTCCCAGATCTTCGTCGATCATTGTCATTCATCGATCGGGGCCATTCGTCGTTCGTCGATCGCCCGTTCGTTGTTCGGAGTTCGCCGATCGCCCGTTCGACACTTTTGTTGCAGTGCAATATTTTATACACTGCAGATCCAGTGCTTCAGATGGGCATGCTTCCGAAGAACAGCAGTCTCTCCTCTTCTGTGCCGATGATCAAATTGGAGAAGTTCTCCCATTCCGAGTTCAGTGCGTGGAAGCAGAACACCCAGTTCGGTATGAAATATCTGAATGTATTTTATACACTGCAGACTGATTTCGCAAACTTCCAAGGAGGAGATGAAGAGGCTCAGTGGACCAACGATGAAGATTTCTGTCGTTATTATCTTCTCAACTGTCTCTCCAATTCGCTAGCCGAGACGTTTGGGAAGCTGAAGACAGCAAAGGAGATCTGGAATGCGCTGGAAGATCAGTTCAAGGAGGAGGAGAATATTGTTGGGAATCTTGCTCACATGATTCCTGATTTGAAGAAGTCATCAAGTCAAGAAAACTTCACTTTGTATTTGATCACTTCTTTAGATCATAATCTCAGGAAGTTAAAGGTATGTCGTCGAGAAGAATAGGAGATGTCGTCGACAAAGTATGTTTGTCGTCATGATGATGAGCAAAGCAAAAGCTGAGACTTGGCGAGTTCGTCGAACGCAGAATGTTGTTCGTCGAACGCATAATGCTGTTCGGCGAACGAAGAATGAAGTTCGTCGAACGCAAAGACAGGACAAAAGCAAACGCTGAGACTTGGCGAGTTCGTCGAACGCAGAATGTTGTTCGTCGAACGAAGAATGAAGTCCGTCGAACGCAGAGACAGGACAGAAGCAAACGCTGAGACTTGGCGAGTTCGTCGAACGCAGAATGTTGTTCATCGAACGAAGAATGAAGTTCGTCGAACGAAGAATGAAGTTCGTCGAACGCAGAGACGGGACAGAAGAATGAGGTTCGTCGAACGCACCATGCTTTTCGTCGAACGAAGAAAGCAGTTCGTTGAACGAAGAATGCAGTTCGTCGAACGCAGAAACTTCTCTACAGATCGACGAATCCGCTGAGAAGAGGAAGCCATCTCAGCCCAACCGCTGTGACAGATTCAAGAGGAAGGAATGTCGTCGAGAAGATGCAGTATCGTCGACATCATCAAAGTAGCCTTGTCGTCGAGAAGAATAGACATCGTCGAAAAGAAGGCGTGACGTCGAGAAGACTGAACAAGGACAGCTGAAGACAAGCAGTTGCTAAAGCGTAGTCTGTCGACATGATATCGCTCATGTCGTCGAAAGAACAAAGTGATTACGACGACAGTCTACAAGAAAGAAGATCACGATGACATAATCAGAGATAACATATCGTCGTATATGCAGAAACGCCAGAACATCTCGTATCGTCGAGATATCAATGTCAGAGGCAGAAGCTAGAAGACTTGAAGATCTTCCAAGGCCTAAGGCATCGACAAAGTCCTGTCGTCGAGATATTATCCATATCGTCGTAAAGCTATCAGTATCGTCATAAAGCTGGAAATATCGTCGAGACGGAATTCAAAAATTGTGAACGCGCTATCAACAATTAATGCCGTCGCCTGATTGTCCAATCAGCGCGTGCTCTTAAGGAATCAGGCGTCTGACTCTTAAGGAACTTTTTCAGAAGACCGTTGGGAGCCTCGCAGCCTTATAAAAGAGATAAGAGGTTGCCCTAAAGCAAGAATCGACAAGAAAGAAAAAGAATCCTGTCGTTACTGCGGAGAAGAAGAAAGAACAAGTAGAGAACAAGAATCAAGCGTTCTCAGAAGAATCAGTCACCTCCATTGACTGATAAGAAGCCGATCATCATCAGGCTAAGAAAAGAGATTGAAGAAGAACCGTGCTTTCAAGATCTGAATCAGAAACATCTTCTTCAACCTCAAGAAACTGATCTCCATCAGGCTAAGTTGCCGATCTTCATCAGGCAGAAGAAACAACTTTTATTACTGTAATTTCTTGTAAGGCTTGAGGGCCTAAGTGTCTAGCTTGAGGGCTGGAGAGCTGTGAGACTTGAGGGCCAGGGCAGTGGACTTGCGGGTCCGACTTTGTCTAGCTTGAGGGCTGGAGAGCTGTGAGGCTTGAGGGCCAGGGTAGTGGACTTGCGGGTCTGATCTTGTCGAGCTTGAGGGCTTGGGTGCAGTAAGGGCTTGCGGGCCTAGGTTGTAGGCACAGGACTTGCGGGTCTATGTTGTGTAGGGCTTGAGGGCCTGAGTGTCGAGCTTGCGGGCTCGGGTGCAGTAGGGGCTTGCGGTCTTAGGCTGTAGGACTTGCGGGTCCGTGTTGTAAGGCTTGAGGGCCTGATGATTTGGTAGAGTTTGCCGAGCCTAGCACACTGCTAGGTAGGCACATAGGGAAAGAGGACTACTCAAGACACCCTGTCTTGAGAAACCTCTATAGATCATTGTGTGTTTTTAGGTGTTGTGCTTTATAACTTATAGATCTACTAATCAGAAATCAAGGACACCTAAAGGGGATAAAATAATTTGAAAAACATATTCATCCTCCCCCCCTCTAGGTGATAAGTTGACACCCAATAAACAACAAATATGTCCAAGATGCATATGGTGGACAAGTTTATGGGATTCACTTTCTCCGAGGACAGGGACATCCTACCCCAGATTGCAGACCTGGAGAATCTGGTGGCCAAGCTCAACAGTGAGAACGTCCCTCTGCCAGATGGGTTCGTTGCTGGTGCCATCATTTTCAAGCTCCCCTCAGTGTGGTACTCTTTCAAGACGGAGATGTATAGGAAGAAAACTCAGGTCAGTCTGAAAGACCTCAAGCGGTTTATCTGCATTGAGGACGAGAATCAAACTAGGCATGCAATGAAGGTGGTGAGCAAGCAACAATCTGCTGCTAATATGATCACACACCCAAAACGGAAGCCTAAATCTGATCGGACTCGACCTCCCTCCAGTACACCCGCAGTAGTAGACACCAGCAAGAAGATAAAGAAGTTCAAGGGCAAGTGTTACAACTGCAACAAGTGGGGTCACTGCGCTTCTGACTGCAGGAAACCCAAGAAGCCCGATGCCAACCCACCAAAACCTGATAATAGAGCCCATATGCTCCATCAGACTGCGCCCTCCCACTTTGTTGCCATGGTTGGGAAAGGTCAGACCAGTGCTGATTGGTGGTTGGATTCGGGGGCGACCTGCCATGTCTGCAACAATTCCGCTCTGCTGAAGGATGTCACTCCAGTCTCTGAGTCAGTTATAGTTGCAAATGGAGCCACTGCTGAGGTACTCCATACAGGGACTATGGATCTGCTACTCTCGTCAGGTACACATTTAATTTTATGAGATGTTAAATTCATTCCTACATTAGCTGCTAATTTAATCCTGATTAGTCTGTTAAGCGATGCAGGTATGTCCTTTAACATTAGTGGTGGTAGTGTGACCCTAATAGTCAACTCTCATTATTTTGGTTGCGCTTACGTTTTAAATGAGATGTATAGGCTGAGTCTAGCAAACGAATTAGTCAATCAGGTTAGTTCAAATCTCATAGATCATAAGACTTTACATGCAAGACTAGGACACGTGAACTATAGAAAACTACTTCTGCTAGCTAAAACTCACAACATACCTTTAGACACTAAAACCAAATTTGACAAATGTGTGATATGTGCTCAAACTAAGATAACTTGAACATCATTCAGTCAGGTGTCTAAGAGTACACGTTTACTAGAGTTGATACACTCCGACATTTGTGACTATATAAGTATTGTCACACGTGGTGGTCGAAAGTACCTGATATCTTTTATCGACGACTTCTCTAGATATACTCACATTTATCTCTTAAAAACCAAAGATGAAGCTTTTGAAAAATTTCAAAAAGAGGGTTGAGAATCAATTGGATTTGAAAATTAAAAGACTTAGGAGTGATCGAGGAGGCGAGTACGTCTCTGGTGAGTTTAGAGATTTTCTTGCCAGCAATGGCATAATTCCTAAGACCACTGCCCCTTATTCGCCCTAGTCCAACGGTATTGCCGAGCGAAAAAATCAAACTTTAACAAAAATGTTGAATTCTATGTTGTTGACTGCCGGCATGCCTGCGACTTATTGGGGAGTAGCAGCCCTCGCGTCGATTCACATCCTGAATATGGTTCCTCATGCTAAATTAAAGCAAACCCCGTATGAGCTTTGGTTTAAGAGACCGCCCAGATTTGATAACCTCAAAACCCGGGGTTGTATAGCCTATATTAGGATACCTGACATAAGGAGATCTAAGTTAGGACCTAAGACGAGCACTTGTGTCTAATTAGGATGTGCGGTGGATAGTGCTGCAGACCGATTTCTAGATCTCTCTACCAACTTGGTCATTGAGTCTAGAGATGTTGTGCTCTTTGAGGACAAGTTTCTTAGAGATAAGAACCTGACTCTTTCGGGTCTGCCAGACACCAGTTTTGATACCCTAGTTGGGATGGAACTACGGCTCCCTGACACTGAGCCAGTTCACATTAGTGCTCTAGAGTCCACTAGGCTATCTAATAGGGTACGAGTTCCTAAAAGCTTCGGTACAGACTTTGTGACTTACCACGTTGAAGCTGATCCATCCACCTATAAGGAAGCGATGCGATCCAGGGATTCCCTGTTATGGAGAGAAGTCATTGATGATGAGATGAATTCTCTCATGGAGAACCAAACTTGGACATTAGTTGACCTGCCCAAAGGAGCTAAAACCATTGGGAGCAAGTGGATTCTTAAGAAGAAACTGAATCCAGATGGGAGTATCGCTAAGTACAAAGCACGTCTAGTTGCAAAAGGCTTCACTCAAGTGAGTGGAATAGACTACTTTGATACATACTCACTTGTTTGTCACATTGCAACGATCAGGGTTCTTCTCGCTATCGCATCTATTGAACGCTTCGTCGTTCATCAGATGGACGTAAAGACTGCATTTTTAAATGGAGATCTTTCTGAGGAGATCTATATTCACCAACCTGAAGGGTTCGTCGTAGAAGGTCTAGAAACCAAGGTCTGTAAGTTGATTAAGTCACTCTACAGATTGAAGCAACACTACAAGAAAATTGACATTTAGTGACCAAATTATATTTTGTGACCAAATATAATTTGGTTACTAAAAATTAAGTTTCTGTGACGTAATATTTTTGTGGTCACTTAAAAAAATATTTTTAGTGACCAAATATTTATTTTAGTCACTAATTAATTGGAAATCTACATTTAGTGACAAGACACTAATTTCGCCACAAAAAATCTATTTTAGTGACGAAAAAAATTTCGTCACAAATATTTCGTCACTAAAAGCTTATTTTCTTGTAGTGCAAGCACTGAAGCTATGACACGAGAAGTTTGACACTTTCGTAAAAGGCCTGAATTTTAAATTCAGCCTTTCATATAAATGTCTGTACGTACGAACAAGTCCAAATTTCGTCGCTATAATCTGCTTGTATGTTGATGACATGCTAATTCTGGGTACTGATCAGTCTGAGGTGAAAGACGTTAAGGTTACCTTGAAAGAGGGAACCGGGTTCCGGCCGGGCCCCAAAGGGGGAACCGGGTTCCATACGGGCGGTCCGCAGGACCCCCTGCAGGAGAGGGGGCGGTCTAGCCGCATCCGCACGGGGTGTGGCCACACCCCTAGAGGGGTGCGGCGGCTTGGCCGCACCCCATGGGGGTGCGGCCATGGGGGTGCGGCCTGGCCGCACCCCTAGAGGGGTGCGACGGCTTGGCCGCACCCCAGGAGGGGTGCGGTTAGGCCGCACCCCTTGAGGGGGGTTCGGCGCTACCGCGCGTGCTAGCGCGCGGTACCGCCACGCGCGTCGTGGCGGTAGCGCGGCCTCTACCGAGCGCGGTAGCGCGACCGCTACCGTGCGCGGTAGCGCGCCCGCTACCCCGCACGGTAGCGCGCACGGTAGTGTTTGTGCTTGCGCGCGGCATTGCCGCGCGCGGTGCTGGCGCGCACGGTTGAGGGCGGCCCTGCGATGCGTTCTGCGTGCGTCTTTGCACGGGCGGTTGGCTGTGGAGATGGTGGGCTTGACCCACTTTCCCACTCATCCCTCATCACCTTAGTGGTGGAGTGAGATTTGTGAGCAACTGCTACCCGGCTTTGGATATATAGATGAGAGCCCATGTATGAATGTGTATCACCTACCAAAACACTTCTTATGTTTGCAATGCCTTAAATTGTGCGACAACTTAATTATTTCAAAGATTTTTCATTTGTGAGTTGTTTACGATGATCAATTAATTCCGCTCAATACTCTGTCGAGACCCCATATTGTTGAGTTGTTCTAAATACAATAATTAATAACATTATCTTTTTTTTTTCATTGTCTTCTCTAGAATACGAGCATCTTCGCACGGGCTACCGCCCGTGCTCGATACTCTCTGCTTCGACAGTACCTCAACAACGTCGGAATCTTCGCCGGCCCAAACTCGTCCGCTCTAGGACGCTCGGTCAATTGACAGTGCATAGGTAGCCTCCGTGCCCCGCGCGGCAGTACCCCCGCCTCGACAGTGTCCCGGCGTGATGGCGCTCCCGCCGCTCGCGAACCCACGCGCGCACGACAAAATTGGGACGGGGGAGGGCAGACGCATCCACTTTAAGGGAAGGAAGGAGGACGACATCACTTGGCGTGAATTCGTAAATGGATTCCGCAAGTGGTACTGGCCTGTGTCAACACAACAGACGATGAAGGAGCAACTTGCCCGGCCCAATTAACTCAGGGCACGCTTTCTGCTACGGAGTATGATTATACATTGTATTCAATGCTTGAGCATGGTCCCGATTTTGTCGTGCGCGCGTGGGTTCACGATTGGCAGGAGCGCCGTCGCGCCGGGACACTGTCGAGGCAGGAGTACTGTTGCGTGGGGCACGAGAGCTACCTATGCACTGTCAATTGACTGAGTATCCTAGAGCAGAGGAGTTTGAGTGAAGATACCGTCGTTGTTGAGTTACTTCGAAAATACTTGTGCGTGTGAAATAATTTCTGTCTTGACTGGCAAGGCATCACTGCCTCAGGCATCAAAATTATGCTATTCTTGCATTTTTTTAATGGAGTCATGTAATATGATATTAGAAATCTTTTGGGTCAATGCGTTTACTTTAATATATATACATTTTTGTAAGCAATGTTCAGCTGGTGTGTTTTGGGTACATGAAATTAATAAGAGAGAATCAGTTTTATCATTATTACTATTATTTATTTTCTTTGTTTTTGTTTTTATTCTATTATTGTTTTTATTTAAACGATAACATATAAAAGTTTATATGAATGATGAATCGTACACTATAAATCGTGGAATGCATGCATTAATTAGGCAATAATTATGTTTATATATCTCCGGGCTGTATTAACAATAATTATGTTTATAAATAATATTTATATAAATTAGGGTGGTAGTTATTTATTAATATAAAATTATATATATATATATATATATATATATATATTATATCGATACTATATATAATAAAGATATTAAAGTTAAATATTAATATTGATTAAATATTACTATTTAATAATATATAGAGAGAGAGAGAGAGAGACGGAGAGAGAGTGGGAGAGAGGAAGCCTATTTAATAATATAGAGAGTGAGAGAGAGGCGTGTATTTAATATAGGACAATACTACACATACCTAAAGTTTACCTAAAAGCCACAAAAAATGGGCCCCACAGGTCACAAAAACACCCGATTCTTCTAGGGTTAGGGTGAAAATCACAAAAAGTGGGCCCCACTCGGCACAAAAACACCCGACTTTAGGGTTTGGCGCAAAAAAAACCCCTAAAATCGGGTGTTTTTGTGACCTGTGGGGCCCATTTTTTGTGGCTTTTAGGTAGACTTTAGGTATGTATAGCATTATTCTTTAATATATATATAGAGAGAGAGAGACGGAGAGTGAGAGAGGCGTGTATTTAATAGATATATATAGAGAGGCGGAATGTATTAATATAACAGGTACAAATATCTTAATTTGTATATATCTTTATTTATTAAATTTATATATATATTAGCATGGGCTACGTCCGTGCTCGATGCTCGCGAGCGGCGAGGCATTTGTGACGTTCACAGGCGAAGTCTGTGCAAGCAAAGGTGGGCACAACACGTGCTTTATGCGGCCGAAGGCCTCCCGAGAGCATCGAGCACGAGCATAGCCCATGCGAAGATGCTATGAGTTATTGCGGCACAACGGCAGCCCTACACTCGTAACTCCCGGAGTCCTTTAGAACAATGAGCGGGGGCGCGAGCTGCGAGAGTTATCATACGAATTATATAATCAACCACATAATTAAGTTATTTAGGAAGAAAAAAATGTTTAATATTTATTATTGTAAGAATTATGTAATCAACCACATAATTAAGTTATTTAGGAAGAAAAAAATGTTTAATATTTATTATTGTAAGAATTATGTAATCAACAACGTGAATAAATTATGGGCAATTTTATAAGCACATCAGTTTTGACTATTCGCACACCAATGTCTGTGTTATTGCGCGCCTTTTGAAAATACGTCTTGTACATGCATTTTTAGGAAAAGTGTTCAACACGAAAATTATAGATCTCGTCGAGATCTAACACTTTCGTGTTGAACACTTTTCCTAAAAATGCACGCACAAGACGTATTACCGCCCTGATCGTTACTATAATGAATTTTTAAAAATACGCCTTGTACATGTATTTTTAGGAAAAGTGTTCAACACGAAAGTTGTATATCTCGTCGAGATCTACAACTTTCGTGTTTAACACTTTTCCTTAAAAACATGTACAAAGCATATTTTCAAAAGACGCATAATAACTCGTAGATATTGGTGTGCGAATAGCCAAAACTGGTGTGCTTATAATTACATTGCCCTAAAATATTTAGGAAGACAAAAATTGTTTAATATTTTCAAGGATAACTCCGAGAGTGCATTGATAATCAACTACATATTTAACAAGAACTCCGGCCACCGCAATTGAAACTTCACCGGAACTTAACATGCAAACCTTTCACCCTCACCACGTTCTCTTTCTCCATCATCCACGGCGGCCCATTAATCTCCTCCCTCATGCCGCTATCCCAGCCGTTCATTCCTTCCGCCGCCGCCGCCTCTCCTCCCTTTCAGCCTGTACAAACAATCTCATCAGCAACCTCCCCGACGCCGCCGCAGACTTCCATGACTACCAGCTCCTCTTCTCATCACAGCCCACCGAGTCCATCGACCCCCTCCCCCTCCTCACCGTCGAAGGCGTCCTCCCCGCCGACTTCCCCGTCGGCACCTACTACCTCGTCGGCCCCGGCATGATCGCTGACTCACACGGCTCCACCGTCAACCCCCTCGACGGCCACGGCTACCTCCGCAGTTTCCACTTCGGAGGATCCGGCAAAGTGATGTACACGGCGAGATACGTGGAGACGGAGGCGGTGAGGGAGGAAAGGGAGGAGGCTACCGGAAAGTGGCGGTTCCGGCGACCGGGTGTCTTCTCAAAGTTGAAAGCCCAGAGAGTGACAAAGGATCCGAGTTTATTGAAGAACGTGGCGAATACTACGGTGCTATCGTGGGGTGGCCGGCTGTTCTGCCTTTGGGAGGGAGGCCATCCGTACGAGATTGATCCGTCCACGCTGGCAACTGTGGGCCCGGCGGATCTGATTGGGGCTGCTGAGAAGAGGAGGTGGAGGGAATGCATCGCCGGAGGAGAATTCACCGCCGGAATCACGAAACACTTGCTTCATAGTAAGTTGAACTCTAAGTTTTCTCACCACAGCAGTAATTACCCCGAGACTAAATTGTCCGCGTGAGTAATACACCTAAGATCACGGTGCGGAACCTCCGAATCTATCATCTATTTTCGCCATCGCTATTTTTCACGGTTTGATCTAAAATACAGCCAGTATTTAATATGATCGTGTTATACAAATACGGCTGTAAATTTTCACAGATCATCTCCTTCATTGGAATCACAACCATATGACTAGTTGCTCTCGCATGGTGATCTTTTTTTTTTTCAGTCTGTTACACGCACCTAAATATCTCTCGATCCCTAGACAGAACTAGGCTCCTTTTGGCACGTCGGTAGCGGTGGTGAATATGGTGGTCATGAACGGTCGTTCGTTCGTTCGTAAACTCTCGACTTCTCCTAAAAAATTTCATTCATTTTTATGTTCAAAACTAATTTTCATTTCTTGGTAGCGGTCATAATTGTTATTATGTCTAAACTCATTGGAGCAAAATAGATGCATTATTAATAATATATAATGCAATATTTCTGCCTGAAAACTTGAAAAGGTATTATTTATACTAATATTAAGTGCATCCTGCAATTAATTTTTTCTTCTTTAATAGAATTAGAAAAGAATAGTTAGAGAATTAATTTTGTATCTGGTAATTAAAATTTATTGTAGAACTAGAAGAGAGTATAGTTTACAAAATATATATATTCTTCTATGTTGGAGATCCACCGCAACCTCCCTCTCCCCATTCAATCAGCCATCACAGCCTCACAATAGTTCAGCCTCGGCCCCGCCGGGCTCGTCACTCCATTCTCGTCCACCTCCGGCGTAACTCCTTCCTCCACAATCTCCGGCAATCTGCCGCCGAAGTCCAGTCCGTTGGGGAGGTTGCCGTGGCAGTTGCGAGTTGGAAGGATATTGTGGCCTTCAGAGGCGGTGTGTGTTGTATTTTGGTTCGGATCAATGCAGTGGGCCACCCTGTTTTATTAATAGTAATTGCCTATTAATAAAGAAAAATAACCGCTGCATTAGTTTTGGAAAAACTGCCCGAAACGGTTTTAAAGAAGCAGGGAAATTAGCCGCCTAATACCGTGAGAAATGGAACCGCCGCCTGGTGCCGTTTCTAAGGTGTGAAGTCCAGCAATTAATGGGGACATGACCACCTTTGAATATAGAACCGTGGAAAAACCACCGGCATGTCAGTTCTACCATGGAGAAGTCATGGCCACCTTCACATGTGGGCCCCACACCATTTAATAGGGGTTTGAAAATGGGGGGGAGATGACTGTTATAAATGGCAAAATGGCCACCTTGGTCACAACCAGCAAAAAGCCTGGAGGAGGAAAGTGCAGCCTATAGCCATTCCTCTCTCTCTCTCTTCCTCTCTCTCTATCTCTCTCCATCTTCTCTCTTGAATTCGGTGACGTTTTTCACCAAGATCTGTTGAGAAAAATTAGTGTCCGGTCTTGGAGGACATAACCGCCGGCGTTGGAGAGAGTGGTGCCGCCGACCTTGGAGGTGAGCTGTCGGCACTGGGGAGAGAGAGTTGGTGACGGGCTTGGTGGAGATCGCCGTAGACATTGAAGGCGTGCGCATGTGCAGATTGCCTTGACGGCGTTTGATCTCCGGTAGTGGCGTTGGTCTCCGGTGGTCGTTGCGGTTGGACGTCGGACTTGACGTCGAAGGTTCCGACGAACCTTGTGCGTCCACTAGGCGGATTGCAGTCCAGATTTTCTACCTTTCCTGCGGATCGTGCGCGTCCGGCGCATCCGTGGCGTTTTGTATTGGACTTCCTTGTATTTGATATTCTTGTTATTATTAAAATTGTGCTAATATCTTTCTTTGCAATTTTTTCCGGCGCCGATTTCCTCAACAAGTGGTATCAAAGCCAGTGTTGGAACCCGGATACCGGTCCAACTTGTTCGAGACTTGGGGAGTAGCTTGAGTTACTTCTCTCCTCGTCGGATCCTAGAACTAAGTGTCCCGAACTAAGAATCAACCCTCACTGGTTGGTAGGTAGCTCCCTAAGAATGACCCACTGGCTGCAGCGAGGAGGTCCCGCCACTAACCCGGAAATCTAACTTGATTTCCCCTCCCGAAAACCAGAAGCTGAGCCTGTCTCAGACAGCACAAGGAAGAAAGCACAGGCTCTCTCAAGGGGGTGGAGCTGTGCTGGTCTGAGACATAATGGGTCCTATTTATAGGGAAAGACTTCCCAGGGGTAGAATGGTCCGGATGACCTGCGGATAGCGTAACTCCGCCTTACTATTTTGCTAAACGCACTCCAAATTGGTCTGCAGATAGCCAGACTCTGCTGTCCCGAAGGGCTATAGGCAGACCACCGGGGGTGCCCGGATGATTCTATTCCCCAGAATCTGACTCTACTAGCCAAGGGAGGCACCGGTCTACTCGCCAGGCCTCCTGACTCTACTCGCCAAGGGAGGCACCGGTCTACTCGCCAGGTGCCTTCGGCTCTACTCGCCGAGAGAGGCATCGGCCTACTCGCCTGGTGCCTTCGGCTCTACTCGCCGAGAGAGGCATCGGCCTACTCGCCAGGTGCCTTCGGCTCTACTCGCCGAGAGATGCATCGGCCTACTCGCCAGGTGCCCTCGGCTCTACTCGCCGAATACGGGTTGTACACAATCCCCGCTCTTTGCGAGCTCGCTAGAGGTCGGAAAGAAGAGTCCAATCCCTTATTCGGCGGAACGGCGAGCTCACGGGTTCTTCCTCTATAAATAGAGTGGGAGTATGCCTTTCATCCCATGTGCCAGAATGTCTTCCAAGGGGGGGTCTTCCGCAGCCGCCGACCGGGGGCTCGTTGATGACGAGCCTGAGGCTGCGGCCGTCATGGACATCATTGGAGAGTTCTTGACGCCTCGCCCTCCCGGCTCCGCGAGGAAGAGGAAGTCCAAGCGGAAGAGAAGTGACCTGGAGCTACGCGAGAGATCTTCCACGGATCCGGAATCCACGACGAGGTGCGGACCCTTGCTTGGGAAGGTGACAACCTCGCCTATTCGTGAAGAGCTCGCTGCTGACTCATCTCGCCAGCAAGGAGGGGGCGAGGTCGGCATTACAACAGGTGGGCTCGAGGATGCGAGATTGCCTCCAGCGAATCAGGGCGCCCCGTTATTTCCTCCCGTTCGTCCCATTGTGACCTCTGGTAAGGGCGCTATCTTCTCGCTCCACTAGGCTGAATTTGCACTGACCTTTTGTTACCCGCAGCGCTTCCTGGCCACCTGGTTCAGTCTGGTCAATTCGGCGCGGCGCTGTCGACGGGTCTTGGGACCGCGTCCTCCTCGGCCCCAGGGCAGATTTTGGCCTTCCCTCCTCCTCCCTTGCAGTCGCCTCCTCGGCAATCTGGGGTAGGCCAGCCGACCCGCCCAACTGCCGGAGGGAAATCCTCGACGATAGGGCCTTTATCCGGGGGGACCGGTGTGGTTCTCCGCTTGTCCGCCTCTACTGGGAGGTTGCAGGCAGATTCGCCTCGCCACCAGGAAGGGGACACTACTCACGGGGGTACTCGTCTTGCTTATCTCGCCGCCTTCTTCGTTTCTGTGGCTTACCCTTGTCCTTTATCTCCTTTCAGATAACCGGGGATCTCCCTCTTCCAGTCGTCCTCCATCGACGAATTCACTGCTGGGGTCGCCACCGCCCGTGGCGTCTACTCCTTTGAGAGAGCTACTCGCGGACCCACCGGGATTTAATGAGGGGTCATGGGCTCGCTTGATTGCCGTCCTTCGAGCCCATGATTCCTTTCTGATGTCTATGCCCCCCCCCCCCCCCCCCCCCCCCCCGCCGAGGTGAACGCGCGGTTGGCTGACCTCGGGGACCGCCTCTCTGAAGTGGAGGAGTTTCAACAGCAGGTGCAGGGCGAAGACGGCCTCTTTGACAGGGTGACTGACCTAGAGACGAGGTTGTACGAGGTGGAGACTCGCCAGCAAGCTACCGAAGACGATCTTCACCGCTTCTCGCAGGTGGCTGGCACCGTGGGCGAGGCCTCTTTACTGGAGAACACATCCGCCGAGGCGAGGATCACATCCGGCAAAGTGAGGAGAGTCTGGGGCAGGCCCGCGAAGACCTGCGAGCAGCTCGCGGCATTACTTGGAGAGCTCGTCACCCCCAGCGCACGCGTCGCCTAGGTCGCGGTCCGCGGCGCCGCGATGGAGCTCCTTAGGCTGCATTCTCCCTTTTGATGCGTTTCACTATTTTTTTCTTTGACGTGTGATATGTAAAGGCACTCGCGACCTCTCGGGTACCTGTAATGTGCGGGCGATGTTTTTGTCTTTTGTGTATTCGCGCCATGCGCTTAGAGAATTTTTGTTAAAGGTTTTTTGTACCCGCGCTGTATTTTATGTGTGTTAGGGTTGCTGCCTCTTACCTGCGCGTTGTTGAACTAGCTACTTGTTTAGGCGTACCCGCATAGGTGGTTATCCAGTTTGCGTGCGATCAGGCTGGATGAGGCGGAGTCTATAAATAGCAGGCCTCCTAGAGTGGATGGGTATGCTCCCACACCCCCTTCTCCTCCAAGCGCTTTTCTCCGAACCCCGCCTGTTAGACCTTCCCCTCTACTCGCCACCCGCCATGGGGAAAGAGCCATCCGAAGACGGGCGTGCCTTCTGTGTTCGCAATTTTCGAGCGCACAACTTCCCCAGCTCGCAGACCCTGGGCGAGGAGCAGACGGACGTCGAGAAACGTTACCTGCCACCGGGCTACACAGCGAGGCGGCCAACCCCTGGTGAGTTCCTTAACTCCTTCTTCGACGGTGAACTCGCCATCCCCCTAGCCCATTTCCAGGTGGGGTTGAGGCTGCCTCTATGGCCTGAGGTGCGCCAGGTCCTTCGATACTTCGGGATGATCCCCGCGCAGGTCAACCCTAACGCGATCAGTGTTTTGGTCGCATACGCCTGTTACCTGCGCGAGGAGAAGATCGAATTCGACCTTTCCGTCTTCCGCAAGGTCCTGACCCTGAAGGCGACTGGAGACGGCACCCTGTTCTTTACCAGTGTGTGCGTTAAGGTAGCCGAGACACTCAACAAGGTCCATCATTGGACCGATAAATTTGTCGTGGTGCGAGGCGACTTCGGGAACATTCCCTTCGCCCCCATTCAAAAGGCAGAGACGGAGTACAGACCGCCTCGCTTGAAAGGGGACGCTCTGGCCCTCTATACTTACATGAAGAATAGGGTTATGGACGTGGTTTTCCTGCGGCGAGGCGTGGATCAGCTCGCCTTCGTGCCTCCTGGAGCGGGTAAGTCTTGGGCAATACTCGTCGCGCTTCCTCCCCTCTCTCCCGATCCTCTGCTCTTGGCAGGGATCTGAATTAATTTTCACCTTCTTGCAGGTGAGCGCGTCATCCCCACCCGTCCTCCTTGCGACGCCTCGCGGCGTTAGTCTAGCGAGCCTCATCCCGAGGGGGCCCTTGGAGCGGCGGTAGTTTCGGTGGATAGCGGGACGCCCCCGTCAACGGACAAGGGAAAAGGTCTGGTTGATCATGAGGCCGCCTCGGCTAGTGAGCCAAGGCGAAAGAAGCAGAAGATTGGGAGATCTTCTCGTCCTCCGACGAGCCCGCCTCCTGAACCCTCGTCCCACACAAATTTTGGGTTGGGGATGAGGAGCGAGGACTCCAAAGGTAATCCGTTGTTGATATGGGACCATGATGCGAACAGGGTCCTGGTGAGTTCGCTCCTCCCCTCCTGGGAGGATTTCGAGGAGGTAGGCGAGCAGGCGTATAACCTGCTCTATGGGTTATATGGTCGAGAAGACGCCGAAGTTCTCGCGGAGGCTCCCATTCGCGAGCTAGCCAACCTCACCAGCCGTTCCGCTCTCCGCACCGCCGAGCTGGCTCACCAGACGGCGCGGCGGGGGCTTCAATCGAATAGGCGACTCCGCGAACTGGGCGCCACATATAAAGAGCTGGAGGAGAAGCTGGCGGCAATGGCGGAGGAGCTTGCCGGGTCCAAGGCTAAGGAGGTCGTTCTCCCTGAGGTGAGCGTCCTTGTCCGTTTACCTCCCACTCGCTGGCCGACGCTATTGTTTGACCTTTGCTAATGCAGGAGTCCACCGTTGCGCTGGTGATGCGGGTCTCTGAGCTGGAGGCGCAGCTAGCCGCCTCGCAGCGGGAAGTCAACTACCTAGGGACTCGCCTTGCCGAGGCGGAATCGGAGATAGCTGAGCTCCGACATCCTAGCAGAGGGGAGTCGTCCACAACTCCTTCACTTCACCCCGGCCCAGGTCGCCGAGACGCGCAGGCAGCTGGCCATCAAGACGGCAGTGTTCACGCGGGAGCGACTCCGGCAGCGATTTCTTCTTACTGCGGAGGGGGCCACAGTTGATCTCGCGGACCTTCTCCCGGAACTATATCGCGAGGCGGTGAGCCCCACCCTGGCGAGAACTCTAAGTGACGACTCATCTGGCGAATCGGAAGAGGGTGACGAGGGCGAATAACTCGTTTTTATTTTTTGTAATCCCTGTAATAATACTTTCTTGGGAATATTCTCGGTGTACCCGCCCTTTCTGTCTGATAGGATGAGCGTGTTCGACGTATTTTAATCCGCTCGATCTTTTCTCTTCCTTCGCCGCAAATCTCGTCTGACGTGCTCGTTACGATCGTTTATTATTTATATATACATTTTTTGCGACGTGTTTGCCTATGTGGCGTACTCGCGCCTGGGGGGTACTCGCCTGGGGGGTACTCGCCCGTGGCGAGGGCTCGCGCGAGAGCTCTCCTCGCCTTGGTCGGGCGCCCATTTACTTACGCCTTTCCGGCGTGTGAGGCGGATGGGGCGCTCTTCTTCCCTTTATTAGGGCTTTTCGCGAGATGATTGACGAATAGATGAGTAATTTCGCTATCTATGAGTGTGGGAGGTTTTTATGACATTCGTCTCGCCTCCCCTTCTCTTATGGGATCGCTTTTTTAGAGTTGGCCCTCGTTGGGGTCTGGGGCTCACCCGAGGGGGCAAGTAGCCAGTATGCCGGAGAGGAGCTCGTGCAGTGACCTGGTCTACGGCAACAACTCATCTCGAGGACCTAGAACTCACTCGAGGGGGCAAGTAGCCGGTATGCAGGAGAGGAGCTCGTGCAGTGACCTGGTCTACGGCAACAACACATCTCGAGGACTTAGAACTCACTCGAGGGGGCAAGTAGCCGGTATGCAGGAGAGGAGCTCGTGCAGTGACCTGGTCTACGGCAACAACACATCTCGAGGACTTAGAACTCACTCGAGGGGGCAAGTAGCCGGTATGCAGGAGAGGAGCTCGTGTAGTGACCTGGTCTACGACAACAACTCATCTCGAAGACTTAGAACTCATTCGAGGGGGCAAGTTGCTTAGGTGGTGAAGCGTTGCGAGTTTGCCAGGGAAAGTGTTATTATCTTAAGTAGAACAAGAATAAACTAAGCATTACATTAAGGTTAGGAGTAGAAATGCTTCAAGTCGTCTCCACTCCAAGTGTTTCCTAGGAGTTCCCCATCAACGTTCTGCAGGCGGTACTGATGAGTCCTGATCATATATACATTTATGGACTCATCCGGGCCGTTATTTTGTCAATATCACGCACTTTAGCCTTATTATAGTCTATATTTGATAACCCATGCTAGGTGCACATTTAGGCCCACTTTGGTGTGTTTTCGTGTGTATTATCTTTAGTAGTATTCACATGTTGTTAAGTGCCACTTTCGGTGGCTAGATCTGTGTTTGTGCTGGAATAGGAGGCGTGCAAGTGTTTCCGGTGCAATTCTGCACAGGAACACTGCGCACGATCACTTGTTCTAGTGCGCACGACCACCGGTCGTGCGCCACTAATCGTGCGCACTTAACCCTTTTTCACGAGTTCTGTCTGGTGCAGTGCGCACGACCATCGACTCTAGTGCGCACGACCATCGGTCGTGCGCCACTGCTCGTGCGCATTGACCATTAAATTTCTGAGTTCTGTTTGCTGCAGTGCGCACGACCATCAACTCCAGTGCGCACGACCACCGGTCGTGCGCCACTGGTCGTGCGAACATTGTATTTTTTAATCTCGTCTCTTGCAGGTTCTGTCCAGGCAGTGCGCACGATCGCAGAATTCCAGTGCGCACGACCACTGGTCGTGCGCCAATGATCGTGCGCAGTATTCAATCCAGCGCCTATTTAAACACCTGTTGCGATTTTAGGGCGGATCATCATTCCGGGAGCGGGATTTCTGCTCCGCACGCCACCGACCGCCCCCTTGGATCGCCCCTACTTCATCTCCTACGCAAGGGGAAGCTTCCTCGGTCCATTCCTAGACATCCTCCATCGTCCGTGAGTGTTCTCCATCATCCGCAAGCCTCCAAGCAATCATTTTCGCTTTCCGCCCGGTGAGAAGAAGAAGAGACCTTGAGTCGAAGACGACGGAGCACGTAGGGAGATTGTGACAGCCCTCTACGCCGGAAGCATCGTCCGCCCGAGTCCGGAGGTAGCCCGACAACCTACCATTCCGGCCGTGAACGGCCGCTAGTCTTCACCGCCGGTTATCTCCTTCCTCTTTCCTTGATTGTACCCCTTTGAATCTTTTACTAAATGAATATTGTGATATTTACTTGATGAGAATGAAGGTTTCTGTGTTCCTATTCATGGGTTGGTTGTGATTCACCACGTTCAAGCGCACTCACTCACACACGCACGCAAGGCGTTTGCTCCGTGTTGGCAAGAGCTAATGACGGTTGTGAAGAGGTGTTTGCGACCCTCACTCTCTTGCGCCTGAGTCCACTTCATTCGCCTCACGAAGCACGGCATCGCGGCCGTTGCATCCACCTCACGTTGCGAAGCGGTGTTCTCGACCCGCATCTCTTTTATTGTTGCTAAAATTAGGAAAACCAACCAAAGACCCCTTGTTGTGTTTGTGAAACGCTTGTGTAACAATATTCACCGCACGATTCGATCACCCATCCTGCATTCCTCAAGAGACCGACATCCGGGGAATTTATTCTCCACAATTATTACTTGACAGCGACCGGTGCACTTGCCGACGCGCATCAGGTACCCGCCGGTCCTTAACACCTCGAACACGATGTAGGGGCCTTCCCAATTGGGACGGAGTTTACCCACCGTGGAGGATCTTCCTGCGGCATCCACCTTCTTGAGAACCAGGTCTCCCTTGATGAACTGCTTGACTCGGACCTGTTTGTCAAAGTGCTTCGCTATCCTTCGCTTGATCTCTTCCTGTCGGATCGTGGCCTGGTCGCGAAGTTCCTCCACGAAATCCATGGCGAGTCGTTGCGCCTCTTCGTTCTCGAGTCTCCACCCTTCATCCCCATATTCTGCCGCCACCACCCTGGGACTCCGGACCTCGAACTCTATCGGGATGAGAGCCTCCGAGCCGTGTGATAGCTTGAACGGTGTTTCGCCGGTTGCCGTGGTGGGGGTAGTCCTCAGGGCCCAGAGGACCGAGGGGAGCTGTTCCACCCAATTTCCCTTCAGGTTCTCCACCTTCTTCTTGAGCAGGTTGAGGATGACTTTGTTGGCTGCTTCAACCTGGCCGTTGCTTCGTGGGTGATGAACTGAGGCGAAGCGGAGATCGATGCCAAGTTGGCTACAGAAATCGGTGAGCTCAAGGCTTGCGAATTGTGGACCGTTGTCGGTGACGATGGCGAGGGGTAGACCAGGTCTGCACACGATCTCCCCCCAAATGAAGTTCTTCACCACCAGGGAGGTCGTTTTTGCCAAGGCCTTCACCTCCATCCACTTGGAGAAATAATCGATCATCACCAGGAGATATCTCCTTTGCCCACTTGCCGGGGGGAATGGTCCCACCAGATCCATTCCCCAAATGGCGAAGGGTCAGGGGGTGGTGATTGACCGAAGACGCTGGGCTGGCTGTAACTGGAGCGGAGCGTAGAGTTGGCACTTTGAGCATCTCCTCGCGAACTCCTCCGCGTCTTTCCGGATGGTGGGCCAAAAGTATCCTGCTCGGAGTACCCTCTTCTCCAGGGTTCTGCTTCCCGAATGACTACCGCACTCGCCTGTGTGAATCTCCTCCAAGACCCAGGAGGCATCCTCCTCGGACAGGCACCTGGCCAAGGGATCGGATAGAGTCTTCCTGTAGAGCACCCCGTCAGTTAGTAAAAAATAAGCGGACTTGTACCTGAACCGCCTCTTGTCCTGAACCTCCGCAGGCAAGCATCCTGTGGTTAAGAAAGTGATCAGGGGGTCCATCCACGAAGCGGGTTGGTCGATGTCCATCACTTCTCCTTCCTCGATCGAAGGCCGAAATAACTCGGTGATCGTTCCCCCGACCAGGGGGCCATATTTGGCCAGTCGATCTGCTCGGGCATTCTCCTCCCTTGGCACATGTTGTATGGAGAAGGACTTAAAGGCGCCCACCAAGTCTTTGACCTTTACCAGATAGTGCTGCAGTACCGGCTCTCTTGCTTCATACTCTCCTCGGATCTGGGAGGTGACCACCAGTGAGTCGGAGTGGACTCTGATGTCGTGGATCCCCTGCTCCTGGGCTAGGCGTAGTCCCGCGATTACAGCCTCATATTCTGCCTGATTGTTGGTAACGGGGAAGTGAATGCTGACGGCTTGCTCAATTCTAGTGCCCTGAGGGCTGATCAGGATGATGCCTCCTCCACATGAGTTCCTCCCCGACGCTCCATCCACGAACACTTCCCACGCCACCTGCTGGGGTATCTCCTCCTTGCCTACTTCTGCGGTATAGTCGACTAGGAAGTCTGCCACCGCTTGGGCCTTCATGGCCAGTCGGGGCACGTAGGCGACGTCAAACTCGCTGAGTTCTACTGACCACTTCGCCATCCTGCCAGAATGTTCTACCCCTTCTAGGACATTGCGGAGAGGGTGGTCGGTCACTACCTTAATCGGGTGGGCCTGGAAGTAAGGTCGGAGTCTCCGCGCCGATACAATCAAGGCGAACGCCAATTTTTCCAGGATGGGGTATCGCAATTCCGCCTTCCGCGGGACCCGACTTACGTAGTAAATGGGGAGTTGGCGCTTCCCCTCCTCGCGTACCAGGACCGAGCTTACCGCTTCCGACCCCACCCCTATGTATAGGAAGAGATCTTCTCCCTCTCTAGGCCCTTGTAACAGGGGTACCTGGGCCAACTGGAGTTTTAGTCTTTCAAAGGCTCCCTGACACTCTGCCGACCACTCGAACTTTTTATTGTCTCGGAGGGTTTTGAAGAAAGGTGAGCATTTCTCTCCTGCTCTGGAGAGGAACTTGCTCAGCCCGGCTAGGCGACCTGTCAGGCGCTGAACTTCCTTGACGTTCCTGGGTGCTTCCATCTCCATGATCGCCTTCACCTTGTCCGGGTTCGGTTCTACTCCAGCCGGAGTCAAGAGGTGTCCCAAGAACTTCCCCTTTCCAGCCCCAAACACGCACTTAGCCGGATTTAGTCTCATCTTATATTTTCGCAGCGTGGCGAAGGTCTCCTCCAAGTCATGGAGGTGCTCCCCGACGCTCTTGCTTTTTACCATGAGATCATCGACGTATACTTCCAAGTTTCGCCCCTTCTGCTCTTTGAACACCCTGTCCATCATGCGCTGATAGGTTGCTCCTGCGTTTTTAAGCCCGAATGACATCATTTTATAACAATAACATCCGTCGTTGGTAATGAAGGATACGTGCTTCACGTCGGGTGGATGCATGCGGATTTGATGGTAACCAGAAAATGCATCTAAAAAACTCATGACAGGGAATCCGACGGCCGAATCTACTAGCTCGTCGATTCTAGGCAAAGGGTAACAATCCTTGGGGCAAGCTTTATTAAGGATAGAAAAATCGATACACATGCGCCACTTCCCCTCTCCCTTCCTCACCATTACAACATTGGAGACCCAGCCTGGGTACTGGATCTCCGACACAAACCCTGCTTCCAGCAGCTTCTTGACCTCCTCTCTGATGGGCTCGGCTAGGGTGGTGGCGGTTTTTCTCTTCTTCTGTTGGATGGGGTGGACTCCTTTATCTAGGTTGAGATGGTGGCAGGCGACGTTCGCGTCGACACCTGGCATATCGGCCGCGCTCCACGCAAAGATGTTCGCGTTCCTCTGGATGCAGGACATGATCTCCTCCTTGTCTTCCTCTTCCAGCTCCCTGCTGATCTTTACCTTTCCCGGCCTCCCGCCTTCAGCTTGGATCTCTTTCTCTTCCACTTCTTCGGCTGCCTCCAGCCTTGTCGTCTCCTCTGCTTCTTCGGCCGCTTCCTGCCTCGCCATCTCCTCCATCACCAGATCCACCGCCTCTTCCTCCTCCTTCCAGCTGATCACGTTGACAGCGTTAAGATAACACTGCCTCGCCACCTTGGGATCGCTTCGGATCTGTATCTGCACACCTCCTTGGTTATACTTGAGACACTAGTGGTAGGAAGAGGGCACACACTTGTAGGCGCTGATGAGCGGCCTGCCAAAGATGGCATTGTAACTGCTGGGGGCGTCCACGATGACGAACCTGCAGCACTTGGTGGTTCCTCCCAGCGTCACCACCAACTCCACACCTCCCTCTACTTCCTTTCTCTCTCCCGAAAAGCCAAAGAGCGGGCCTTCCGTCGAGGTAACCCTCTTCTCTTACACCTTCATGGCATCAAACGCTTTCTTGAACACGACATTGACGGAGCTCCCGTTATCCACCAGGATGCGAGAGACCGTATAGTTCTCCACCGCGGCCTTGATCACCACCGCGTCGCAGAAAGGGTTTTCGTTCCCCAGCATGTCTTCCTCCGAGAAAGTGATCTCTCCTGACGGTGGCGGAACCTGGGAGGTAGAGGCCACGCTCTTCCGATACACGACGTTGAGGCTCCCCTTCCGGGTCGCCTCCAACCCTGCTCCTCCGTGGATGACCCCTATCCCCCCATGGGCTCCCAGATCCCCCCTATCCTCACACCTCCTAGGGGCGGGGGCTCCTCCCCCTTCGATCCTTAACATGTCTCCTTCTCGCCTCTCATGCCATTCCTGGGCTCCTCCAGCTCCTCTCCTAAACTCCAAGAACTCAGGGCATGTGGCCGTCGCGTGGCCCTCTACCCGATGGAAGTCGCAGTAGGGCATCGCCCGACGCTCTTCTTCACCTCGGGGCTGTCGCGGCCTTCCCCCTCTTCCTCGTCCTCGTCCCCTCCTGATCACATTAGCTTCTCTGGGCGGCGCTTGGTTCTGCCTCCACTGCCCTTGACTCCGCTCGGGAGAGCGACATCGGCCTCGCCGTTCCGGAGAGTACCTCCCTCCCGGTCTCCCTTGGTAGCCTCCTCCAGCAGGTCTCCAGGCCGGCCGGTGAGGCGGAGCCTGGAACCTCCTTTCCCGTTCTCGATGATCCCTGTTTTCCCGGGATCCCTCCTCTTCTTGCCTTCTCGGCTCACCTTTCTTCTTGGACTCGCCTCGACCGCTCCCCTCTCCTTCTTTCTCCCCTCCCTCCAATCTGGCTAACTTGGCCACGAACTCTAGGCTGGTTGCCTCCCCCGCGATCTGCCTCCCGGCCCGATCGACTAACTCCTCGAACGATATGGGGGGGATTGCGAGTGATCTCCATCTTGAAAAACCCTGGCTGCAACCCCAGCTTGAATGCCAAGATCAGGGTATGTCCAGGGACCTCTTGGACCAGGAGGATCTCCTCCTGAAAGCGATCCAAATACGACCCGAGCATCTCCTGGGGTCTCTGCTTGATAAGGAAAAGATCTTCTGAACCCTTCCTCCTCTTCTTGGACGTGGAGAAGCGGAGCAAATAACTTCTGCGCAGGTCATCGAACCCGTAGACGCTTCCCGTCGGTAACTGGTGGAACCAATCTCTGGCTTTTTCCTGGAAGGTTATGGCGAACAACCGACATTTGAAGGGATCCATCATCGGCTTGATGGAGACCATATCTTCAAACCACTGCAGATGCTTGACGGGATCTTCTTTCCCGGAGTAGAAACTCATGGCGGGCTCTGTGAATCCTGCAGGAATGGGAGCAGACAGCACCAACTCGCAGAAAGGATTGCGCGGGGCGAGCTGGCGGATGGGACGAACTTGGTCGTACTCGCCCTCTGACTGGCGAGTCTCCATCGGGCTGGCAAAGAGCACTCGCGCGCGGAGCGGCTGGTCTTCCTCCCCTATGAGCGCTTCCTTGCCGAGGCGCTGACTAGGACCTGCCTCCGTGGGCGAGGCGACTGCGACAGGGGGGGATACTCCCACCTCGGCACGAGGTGTGAGTAACCTCCGGATGGTATCCTCCATCGCCTTCATCCCCTGCTCGAAGACACTCTTGGTCACGAACTCGCCCAAAGGCGGCGAGTTCCCCTGGCCGGTTCCCAGCTCGTCACGTTCAGTCATGGGATCGTCAGATGAGATTTTCTTCTCTTGCTACAGTCCACGCTCACCGCACCAAAAATGTTGGAACCCAGATACCGGTCCAACTTGTTCGAGACTTGGGGAGTAGCTTGAGTTACTTCTCTCCTCGTCGGATCCTAGAACTAAGTGTCCCGAACTAAGAATCAACCCTCACTGGTTGGTAGGTAGCTCCCTAAGAATGACCCACTGGCTGCAGCGAGGAGGTCCCGCCACTAACCCAGAAATCTAACTTGATTTTCCCCTCCCGAAAACCAGAAGCTGAGCCTGTCTCAGACAGCACAAGGAAGAAAGCACAGGCTCTCTCAAGGGGGTGGATCTGTGCTGGTCTGAGACATAATGGGTCCTATTTATAGGGAAAGACTTCCCAGGGGTAGAATGGTCCGGATGACCTGCGGATAGCGTAACTCCGCCTTACTATTTTGCTAAACGCACTCCTAATTGGTCTGCAGATAGCCAGACTCCGCTGTCCCGAAGGGCTATAGGCAGACCACCGGGGGTGCCCGGATGATTCTATTCCCCAGAATCTGACTCTACTCGCCAAGGGAGGCACCAGTCTACTCGCCAGGCCTCCTGACTCTACTCGCCAAGGGAGGCACCGGTCTACTCGCCAGGTGCCTTCGGCTCTACTCGCCGAGAGAGGCATCGGCCTACTCGCCAGGTGCCTTCGGCTCTACTCGCCGAGAGAGGCATCGGCCTACTCGCCAGGTGCCTTCGGCTCTACTCGCCGAGAGATGCATCGGCCTACTCGCCAGGTGCCCTCGGCTCTACTCGCCGAATACGGGTTGTACAGCCAGGTTCGGTAGACGACCGTGATTGGACGTTCTAGGAACGGTTTGACTGCGGCGGTGAACGACTAGGTCCTCGTCCCACTCTTTCAGATCCGACCTTTGAACAAATCAGGTCTTCTAGTTTGTCGGGGACAGTCATGGCAGGGAAGAATGCTGTTTTGGAAAGATTTTCAGTGGAGAAGTTCGATGGTAGTGGGAATTTTAGCCTATGGCAGATTCGAGTTAAGGATATGTTAGTTCAACAAGGTTTGATTCGAGTCTTGCGGGGGCACGACAAATTATCCACGTCGATGAAAGATGATGAATGGAAGGATCTTGATGAAAAAGCCACGAGCACAATCCGGATGTGTGTTGCTAACCAGGTGCACTTCAACATCGGGGATAAAGAGACGGCAGTCGGGCTTTAGGAGAAGCTGGAGCGACTGTACTTGACAAAATCTGTGACGACAAGATTGTTGCTGAAGCAGCGCCTCTACGCGCTGAAGATGCAGGAAGGTGGCAACCTGCAGGAACACTTCAATGTGTTCAACGGTCTTCTGAGCCAATTGCATGTGGTTGGCTCGAAGGTGGAGGAAGAAGACAAGGCCTTCTTGCTTCTTACCTCGCTCCCGGCGTCGTACAAGCACATGGTGACTACGCTCCTGTATGGGAAAGATACGGTGGGGCTGGAAGAAGTCACGTCAGCGCTATTATCCAGTCAGATGTTCAAGGACCCCACTCCTAGGGGTGACCAGATCTTGGTAGCGCATAGACGAGGGAGGAATTTTGATAGAGGATCGAGTAGTGCACGAGCTCGGTCGGAATCGAAGAAGGCAGTGACGTGTTATCACTGCAGACAGGTTGGTCACATTAGGAGAAATTGTCCGTAGCGTGCAGGAAGTTCTGGAACTTCGAAGGATGTCCAAGATGCGGGCTTGGTGACCTCGCACCTGGAAGGAGATGACGGATTCTACTGAGTCGACTGGAGCAAGTCGGCTAACGCCTCAGTTTTTGGGGTGGTGCTTCGTGCAGGTTGTTGCTTCGCGCAGTCGGTGCTTTGTGCAGTGTTGCCTGGTGCAGTTAGTGTGCTTCGTGCAGGAAGTGCTTCGTGCAGGTGGTGGCTTCGGATCCCGAACCAAGGTGGTGAATTATTGTATTTTGGTTCGAATCAATGCAGTGTGCCACCCTGTTTTATTAATAGTAATTGCCTATTAATAAAGAAAAATAACCGCTGCCATCAGTTTTGGAAAAACTGCCCGAAACGGTTTTAAAGAAGCAGGGAAATTAGCCGCCTAATACCGTGAGAAATGGAACCGCCGCCTGGTGCCGTTTCTAAGGTGTGAAGGCCAGCAATTAATGGGGACATGGCCACCTTTGAATATAGAACCGTGGAAAAACCACCGGCCTGTCAGTTCTACCATGGAGAAGTCATGGCCACCTTCACATGTGGGCCCCACACCATTTAATAGAGGTTTGAAAATGGGGGGAGATGGCTGTTATAAATGGCAAGATGGCCACCTTGGTCACAACCAGCAAAAAGCATGGAGGAGGAAATTGCAGCCTATAGCCATTCCTCTCTCTCTCTCTCTTCCTCTCTCTCTATCTCTCTCCATCTTCTCTCTTGAATTCGGTGACGTTTTTCACCAAGATCTGTTGAGAGAAATTAGTGTCCGGTCTTGGAGGACATAACCGCCGGCGTTGGAGAGAGTGGTGCCGCCGACCTTGGAGGTGAGCTGTCGGCACTGGGGAGAGAGAGTTGGTGACGGGCTTGGTGGAGATCGCCGTAGACATTGAAGGCGTGCGCATGTGCAGATTGCCTTGACGGCGTTTGATCTCCGGTGGTGGCGTTGGTCTCCGGTGGTGGTTGCGGTTGGACGTCGGACTTGACGTCGAAGGTTTCGACGAACCTTGTGCGTCCGCTAGGCGGATTGCAGTCCAGATTTTCTACCTTTCCTGCGGATCGTGCGCGTCCAGCGCATCCGTGGCGTTTTGTATTGGACTTCCTTGTATTTGATATTCTTGTTATTATTAAAATTGTGCTAATATCTTTCTTTGCAATTTTTTCCGGCGCCGATTTCCCCAACAGTGTGATCAACTGGGTCGCCATGGAACCGGAGCTGGCTTGCAAGATAAGAACTGGTGGGTAGGGCACAGCGGTCGGGCTGGAGGTCGCAAGCGACCTGGGCGAACTGGAGGTGCTGGCGGTCTGGGCGACTGCGGACAGGGCAGATCGCGCGAGCTGGGCTGGTCGCGCAATAAGGGTCGTGTGCGGTCTGGACAGTGCGCGCGAGAGGAGGAAGGAGGCGAGCAGGCGGACTGGCAGGTCGCGGGCGGTCTGGGCAGCGTGCGCGAGTAGGGGCAGGAGGCGAGCAGGCGGTCTGGCAGCGACAGATCGCGCGGGCTGGCAGCGACAGATCGCGCGGGCTGGCAGCGACAGATCGCGGGCTGGCAGCGACAGATCGCGGTCTGGCAGCGACAGATCGCGCGCGCGAGTAGAGGCAGATCGCTGATCGGGCAGGGAGCAGACCGGCAGATCGCTGAGCAGTCAGAGATCGGGCTGGAGGCGACAAAGTTGGAGCTGGAGCTGGAGCGGACTGGTGCTTCGGGCTAGGGCAGAGCAGACGCGGGCAGATCGGCGAACAGAAATGCGGGCAGCAGGCAGCGGGCAGCGGGCAGAGCACGGGCAGAGTGGGCAGCGGAGGAGATGCAAGCAAAAATGCGAGCGAACAAAGATTTAAGGGGAACCTGGCTCTGATACCATGTTCGACTTGAGAGAAATCAAGTAAATCTGTATGCCTTGAATGAAGGGAGGACCCAAGGGGTCATACATATAGGAGAAGAGAGGAGTCCGAGAACACCACAGGCGATGTGAGACTAAACGGAATATACAAAATAATAAATACAATTTATTATTAACACTCGGATTCTATTGGAAAAACTCTCCAATTCAACGCCCCCATTCTTTGTCTTCACCATCCTCGTAATTCTCTTATTCCAATTCTCTTGAATTCAACTCCAAAGTACTCTTCGATCGGCGACACCCATCTCCTCTGCTTCTCGAGAACATGAGGCGGCGGCTCAGCCTCCACAAATGGGTGGCGCATAAGCTGCTCTGCCGTCCACCTCTATTTCAGATCTCTTACCAAGCACTTTGAGACATGAATGTCGGTGTGCCCCTGTTCTTCCCGTCGCGCAACCTTCGTCTCCATGAATGTTAGACCATCGCACTCATTTTCTATTCCAAAACCCGGGTCAAAGATAGGAGAGGTGAGAACTATTATAAGCACGAGTGGACCGTCTGGGTAGGCCGTGTGTGACTAAGCTTGGCATGCCTTTTTTGGTTCATGTTGGACCGTCCAACACGCCCCCTCAGCGTGAACCTATCTCTGATACCATGTTAGACCACCGCACTCATTTTCCATTCCAAAACTCCGGTCAAAGATAGGAGAGGTGGGCCTATTATAAGCACGAGTGGACCGTCTGGATAGGCGGTGTGTGACTAATCTTGGCATGCCTTTTTTTGGTTCATGCTGGACCGTCCAACAATGAACACCAGCGTGCCCATCATGCATGGGGCAACTTTGTTGCCTTCAGCGCACAACCGAAATCTCCGAACATGCTGGCCGGCGGAGCCGATGAGGACTTTCCTCCGACGAACTCGAGGAATAAATGGTAGGAATCGGTTCATAAATCGGAGCCGAGGCAGGAGATGATGTGGGGGTAAAAATGAAATATTATATTAAATATTTTTGTATTCTATTTATTTTTACTCTACGCTCATCCGGCGGGCTTCGCCCGCACCCGGCGGCCTTCGCCCGCACCCGACGGCCTTCGAGTGACAGTGCACAGGGTCCCCCCATGTCCCGCGCGACAGTACCCTGCACGCCTCCCCGGCTGGCTTCGCCCACCCCCAGCACGCACACAGTTATATATAACTTATTATTCTTTTTTTTTAATTTAAAAAAAAAATGAAATTCAATATTTATTATATATATATTATATATATAATATTATCTGTTATATATATTATATCTAATATATATACATTATAATATATATTATATGTAGTTTATAATTATATATATACATTATAATTTTTTTACAGTTTTTTTTTTTTTGTAATACGACGTCCGCCGCCGCCGCCGCCGGAGACACCGCCGGCCTGACCGGACCCCACCGCCGAGGTCGCCGGACCCCGGCGAACTCGGCGGGGTTGGTCCGGCGGCGGTCCGTCAGGGCCACCGGCGACGGTGGCCCTGACCGTGAGGCCCAGATCTGGGCCTCACGGTGCCGGAGAGCCGCCGGACTGACCCCGGCAGGTTCGCCGGGGTCCGGCGAGCAAGCCGGTGGTGGCCGGCAAGGGCGGCGGCGGCTCCGGCGGCGGCGGGAAAGGGAGACGGCGGGGCGGTGAACAGTGGAACGAACGTTTTTTTTTATCGGGCTTTCAGCGCCTGGGAGAAGGAGGGGGAAGCTTTGAAGGGCTATACGCAGACCGCCGGCAGTTATTTGCAGACCTTTTTTGATGTAAATGGAGGGCTGTGATTTATTTTGTGGTTCTATTTGGGCCTCAAAATGGTCCTAAAAGTATTTCTTTATAAGATATAGATATATTATATGTAGTTTATAATTATATATATACATTATAATTTTTTTACAGTTTTTTTTTTTGTAATACGACGTCCGCCGCCCTGCCTTTTTCGTCCGCCGCCGCCGCCACCGGAGACACCGCCGGCCTGACCGGACCCCACCGTCGAGGTCGCCGGACCCCGGCGAACTCGGCGGGGTTGGTCCGGCGGCGGTCCGTCGGGGCCACCGGCGACGGTGGCCCTGACCGTGAGGCCCAGATCTGGGCCTCACGGTGCCGGAGAGCCGCCGGACTGACCCCGGCAGGTTCGCCGGGGTCCGGCGAGCAAGCCGGTGGTGGCCGGCAAGGGCGGCGGCGGCTCCGGCGGCGGCGGGAAAGGGAGACGGCGGGGCGGTGAACAGTGGAACGAACATTTTTTTTTATCGGGCTTTCAGCGCCTGGGAGAAGGAGGGGGAAGCTTTGAAGGGCTATACGCAGACCGCCGGCAGTTATTTGCAGACCTTTTTGATGTAAATGGAGGGCTGTGATTTATTTTGTGGTTCTATTTGGGCCTCAAAATGGTCCTAAAAGTATTTCTTTATAAGATATAGATATATAGTATACTAGCAGCTACGCACGGACTTCGCCAGTGCTCGCTGCTCCCCGACGGCGGCCTGCGACCGCCTCCGCACAGACTACGGCAAGCAGTAGCTGTGGCCCGCCCGGAGCCCGCCCAGCCCAGCCGTCTTTCCGATGGCATAAGGATAAAACACCCTTTGGTGCAAGGGTATTTTGGGAACACCCAATGTTACACCAAAGGGTTTTTTTTGTTAGTTTTTTGAAGTGAGCTGTCGCCCGGCAACAGTGGCTATCGTCGGCGACGAGCGTGCGAGTATCGGCGACGAGCGTGCGAGTATCGGACAACGTGCGAGTATCGGCAATCTCGCCCGGCGGTTGCTCCTACTCGCCCCCCTTGAGTTTGCCTATAAATAGAGGGGTACCCCCCGCCCTAAACAACACACCTTCTGACAGTGACGAGTATATACTCTGAGAGTGACGAGTATAGCCATCAGAAGTGGCGAGTATCATCAACTCTGAGCGAGTTAGAGATACCAGAGTGCTACCCGGCGAGCATCGGACTTGGAGTAAGTTCGGCAGGCGAGCATCGGACTTGGAGCAAGTTCGGCGAGCTCCCTTGAGCGAGTAGCGAGTAGAGGAGATATCGCCCGGCGACAGTGATATCGCCTGGCGACAGCGAGAAAGAGAGGAAGCGCGCACGTCGAGCGTGCGAGTATCCTGGAGTGCGAGCAGTGAGCTTGGGAGTATCTGGAGTGCGAGCAGCGAGCTTGCGAGGATCCGAGCTATCGCCCAGGCGACAGTCAATATCGCCCGGCGACAGCGAGAAGTGAGCTTCTGTGGCGAGGAGCGAGTATTGGAGCGAGTATCACCATCCTGTTGTGCTCAGGAGGAGAAGCGGACCTTGTCCGTGACCAAAGTCTTACTTTCTTTAGGCTGTTGTGATTCAAGTTGGATGCAACTTGTATTCAGCCGTGTGTATTTGTAATTGATTGCCTAGTTGAGATATAAAACCTTCTTTATCCATTGTTGGTTCTCTTGATCGATAGCAGACCCAAAAAATTCATCATTTTTTCCCTTATAGAATAGTATAAGATATATAGTATAGATATAGTAAGTTTTTAAAAAAATGTGGTGGTCATCGTCCTCAAATAAGATCATCAAATGAATCTGAGCTTTTCAATTTTAATCTAACAATTCATGCAAATTTTTTAAGGGTGCTGCTATTATTTTGAGAATTTGACTATCCGTAAGCAATATTTCTATTTGCACATCCTAAACCTGCAAGTAGGAGCCACTGACTCTCTTCAACAACAAGATCAGTGGCTTCAACAATAAGAAAAACGAGCGTTAAGATGGCTGATCTGCAGTGCGATTTCCGATCTACAGTCTGTTGTTCTCTTCCTCTCCGTTCGCGGTGGAAATTTTCTTTGATTTGATGGCTTTTACGGGCGGAAATTTTCTTTGATTTGATGGCCTTTCCGATCTCAGCAATACTACATGCGATGAGATCTGCAGCTTGAACGGCAGCGATATGAAACCGAAAACTAATCCCCCCGTGCCCTTTTTTTTATGGCTTTGACCGGCTGCGAAATTTCCCTCTTTTTTCTTTTCGATCGAGGACCGGCGGTGATCTGCTCGTATCGAGCGGCTTCTGCAATGATCTCCTCCCAGCGAGACGACTCCAGCGGCCAAGAAACGAGAACGAACGCCTGGCACCGGAGGTTTCACACAGGAGCGGCGCCACAGTGCAGAAAACCGAGAGAGCATTTTTTTCCTCCGGCGACAGCACACGAGAGAATCAGAGAACAACGATTTATTCCTCCTTGTGAGAACGACGAGCTCAAACGAGCAGCGGTGACAGTTTCGCACGAGAGAGAAAGGAGCGGGAGAGAGCGCAGCAGTGGAAAAAATTGAGCGGACGGCTGCAGTGCGAGAAACCGGGGATGGAATAAAAATGTAGGCGCTCCTCGAGCAACTTAAACACCAAAGCATTTCACATAGACATGAAATATAGAAATACAAACAAGTTTAAGTGCCACTTCATCATAATATAAAGATCTAACTACATACACACATCAATAAGAGAAGAACAAGACAAGAAATCGACCGAATCCGAAGGCTCGTCGAGGAGTCACGGTTGGAATCCGCGTCCAAGCTCGGTCCTCAACTACGTCCAGGGTAGAGAGAGCTGTCACGACTCTCCAATGAGCCCGTCTTCTTCGTGTCACGATCCGTTAAAAGGTTGCAAACTTCCCCTTGCTTGATGACAATGGCGGCTAAATCTTCCTTTGAAGCTATAGGATGAAGGAGGAGGCCGAGATGATCTCCGGGCTCAAGATAGGCGTGAAGAATAGTCCCGGAGCACCTCCTGGTGGTGGAAGATGACGCTGGGGGCGGAAGAGGCGAACAGGGCTCGAAAACGGCGGAGCTGGAAGGTCCTCCGACCTAATTTCGCGGGTTGTATATTTATAGAAAACAGGGCGCACGACCAGTGGTCGTGCGCACTAGAAGTTGGTGATCGTGCGCACTGTGCCCGAAAACCTGCAAGACAAAACTGCAGAAAATAATAAAGCGCACGATCGAACGCACGACCGTGCGAGTAAGTTTGGGGGTGTGATGGGTTCCATTTATATACATTTTTATGAACTCATCTGGGCTAGTTTTCACGCACTTGCACTTCACTTTTTGTGTATTAATGCTTATATTTTATTTATTCACAATTCTCACTTGAAGTGCACTTCTAGGCCCGATGTGGTGTATTTTCATGTTCTTCATTCCTATTATCTTTCATGCTGTGCTTTGTGCCAATTTCAGTGGTTTTGATTTGTGTTTATGTTGGAACAGGGGTCGTGCAGGTGTCCCCGGTACAAATCTGTACAGGAACACTGCGCACGATCACTGGTTATACTGCGCACGACCACTGATCGTGCGCCTCTGATCGTGCGCATTCATTTGCAGCCCAAAGTTGTTTTCTGAATTTGGTCTTGCGTTGTTACGCACGGTCGTGCGCGATAGAAAAAAGAAGTCCTAAATTTTATTTGATTTACATGCAGTGCGATTAGTGAATTTTGCGGTGCGATTATCAACGCCCTTTTTTAAACACACATGGGCTGCAAAAAATCAAAATTAAACGCATATGATGTTTATACTTATACTTAAAAGACACACAGAGATAGACAGACATGCATTCACGTTATATATATATATTCCTTCTAAGTGCAGGATTACTAAGGATGCCTCCGATGAGGACTCTTTCGCATTATAAAATTGACGCTAAAAGAAACACGCTTCTTGTTCTCTCCTGCGATGTTGAAGACACGTATCTACCAAACTCCGCTTTCACCTTCTACGGTATATATATTTATTTCTTTTTTACTAATGATCACTTAAATTTTCCAATAATTAGTTTTTAGCTTTTCTATACTTTTTTCCCCCTCATTTCAAACATGATTTTTTTTCAAGTAGAAAAGTTGTGATATGATTCAATAGTAGTTGTATGTAATTATTGCATGCAATTTCAACAACAACAAAAACACATGTTAATGATATTATTGAAGATTTTGAGTTTTTAGATGAAGTTCTCCCAAAAATTATGTTAATGATATTGATATTATTAATGAATGTTGTTATTTGTAAATCTATTTTGAATAATTAATGACAATTTATTGTTAATGACAGATCGTAAATATTCAAGCACAAATCATTATGTTGATGACAGATCACCAAGAGAAAAATAAATTTTTTTACAATTATTAGAACTTTCAAAATTACCCAATTTTTTTTAAAATGCTATATATGAGATAATTAATCAGTACATGGACAAAAAATTAGTCACTCATATGCAAGCATGTGTTCCACAGTAATTGTCTAGAAATTGAAGTTAACATCACAAAAACAGAAGAAACATAGCCAAAGTTTAGTTCCCAAACTAACCCAAGAAGAAGCCACAAAGATGTACGTAGGCGTACGACGCGCGCGATTGGCGAGGACGAAGGTCGCGATTCCGAAATCGCGAATTGGCTCAAGAAGGTTGGGGAGCGGCGGTTTAGGGTTGGGCTGCCAATTTGTCTAAGTTTGGAGTAAAAAATGAGGGGTTTTCTAAAATTAAATGGTTTGACAATATTTAAAGGTTGCTGTTAATGACTGACCTGTTTATGCTAATGAAAGCTCATCGTTAATGACAGATCGAGAAAATACAAGCGCAGACCCTACTGTTAATGACAGACCAAAATAGAAAAAAAAATCTTTAACAAAAAAAACTTTATATTAAATACGCGCGAATGAGAGGAGGCACTAGGGTTTCCGCGACGAGGGAGGAGGGTTTCGCCGCTCATGTGAAAGATAAGAGGTATCTGGCTGGAGGATGGAATCAGGCCGCCAATAGGTGTTTTAAAGTTTTATAAAATAATTATTTAATATGATTTCGATGGTCTGCCAATATCCAAAGGAGGTCTGCCGTTAAAATTTTCTTATTTAATTTAAAAAAAAAAACTTCTTATTAATTTGTTGCAGAATTTGATAGTAATTTCGATCTCAAACAAAAAAAGAAATTCCTGATTCCCGATCAGCTACTGATTCATGACTGGGCCTTCACGGATTCCTACTACATCCTCATCGGCAACCGCACCAAGATTAATGCTTCAGGTTTCTAACTTGATGATGAATATCTCTTAGGCGATTGTTATCAGCACTACAGTTTTGGCTATTCGCATTTTTTTTTGTACGAGTTATTATGCTCTTTTGGAAATACGCTCTGTACATGCATTTTTAGGAAAGCGTTCAACACGAAAGTCGAGATCTACAACTTTCATGTTGAACACTTTTCCTAAAAGTGGATGTACAAGGCGTATTTCCAAAAATTCGTTATAGTTACGCATATGTTTCAATCAGGGCGCAATACGTCTTGTGCGTGCATTTTTTGAAAAAGTATTCAACACGAAAATTGTGGTCCTCGATGAGATCTACAACTTTCGTGTTGCACGCACAAGACGTATTTCCAAAAAACGCGTAATAACTAATACAAAAAAAGTGTGGATAGCCAAAACTATAGCGCGGATAACAATCACCATTAATAATATATACATACACACAATAATAAATTTTAAAATGCAGGCATATTGCCTTTCGTGTCCGGCTTAGCCCCAATGATATCGACCGTTTCGTTGAATCCCAGTCGATCCACGACTCCGATCTACCTCCTTCCAAGATTGTCGGACGATGAACACCCGTCAAGGGATTGGAGAATTCCGGTCGAAGCTCCGTCTCAATTTTGGACGTCTCACGTCGGTAATGCCTTTGAGGAGAAGCACGGCTCCGGCAGCACGGAGATCAAAATCCAGGCTTCTGTGTGCTCCTATCAGTGGTTCAACTACAAGAAACTATTTGGTAAATAACTTTTTGAGCTTTTCTTTATGATTTCCATCTAATTTTTTCTTCTTCTTTTTTTTGTAGGATATGATTGGGAGAGCGAAAAATTAGATCCTTCTTTCATGAATGTGGGGAAAGAAGAGCTCGCGCATCTAGTTCAGGTAAAGAATGTTGAGAATATATAGAATCATGAGAAAATCATGTACATTATGCACTTAATATTGATTAATTATTGCCCCTTACAAACTTCAAACTTTCTTAATTATTACACATGGACAAATTAAAAAAAAAAAAAAAAAACTTCACTCATTAGAGGCCAAAAATCCTACAATTGAGGAGGTTTGCATAATATATATACATATATAGGGTTAATTATCGGGATATCCCCGGGGAGTTTGCATAATTACAGGTTGCACCCCTGTATCCTTTAAAATTACATTTACCTCCCCCGCCCTTTAAGTTTCCCCAGTTTACAAAAATGCCTCTTTCGTTAAAAGTATGGATGAAAAATAATAAAATCAGCCAAATTATTCTATGATATTTCAATTTTATCATTTTATAATGATTTTAGATTCATTACAAATGGTAAAATGTAACGCGCACTTTTCAATGTAGAGTTATTACAAAAGATAAAATTTGAATATCATAAGATAATTTGGCATATTTCATCACTTTCCATCTATATTTCTGAAGGAAAAGGTCACGCCTTTCAATGTAGAGTCATTACAAAGGGTACAATTGAATATCATAAAATAGTTTGGCTAATTTTATTATTTTTCATCAATATTTCTAACGAAAAGGGCATTTTTTGTAAATTGAGGAAACTTAGAAGGGAGGTATATAAATATATTTCCAAAGATAGAGATGCAACATGTAATTATGCAAACTCAGGTATACCGATACACAAATGACTGGTTGATTATAAGTTGAACGTATAAGATTTAACATGATATCGTAGCAGAAATCTCACCCAATTAAAGAAAGGGTTTCCTTTTAGAGGACATAGAATTCCGATGTGAAGAGTTGTATTGACTATTGAGAATATAATTTTACGAGAAACTTATGTAGCTACATGCATTAAATATATACCAAGAATCTTTTATTTTTAATCAATTGGTTTTAGGTTGGATGCATTTTATCTAACAAACCAAACTTTGAGTGTTATGGTTGTAGATATCAAACTTATAATAATTCAAAATGTTAATTGATGCTAATCACCCTCAATTTTTTATAGATATCAATCATGCTAAATGCAAACGGAGTATGCTCTTGGAGCTCGGTCATTAATTCTTCAAGTTCTTGGAACAAACCGGCCGATTTTCCGATCATCAACCCTTTAAACTCTGGCCAAAGAAATAAGTTCTTGTATGCAAGCACAACATCAGGCATTAGGAAGTTACTACCACATTTCCCTTATGATTCCGTGATCAAACTGGATTGTTCCAATGGTGTGGTGAAGTCATGGTGGTCCGGGAGCCGGAGCTTCATAGGTGAGCCCATGTTCGTATCTAAAAGGACCGGAGACGACGAGGAAGATGGTTACATCATCGTTGTAGAGGTCAAATTCTACATCACACACAATGTATTTTCGGTACTGACTGCTTCTTCTTTTTCTCATATTTGTTTTATTTTTGGGAGCAGTATGCGGTTTTCAAGAAGAAGTGTTATCTCGTGGTGTTAGATGCGAAGAGAGTTGGACATGATGATGATGTTGTCTTGAAGATGGAAGTGCCCGAGCATCTCAGATTCCCTTTAGGGTTTCATGGATTTTGGGCTGACAAATGAGAGTGTCACAAATTCATTAATTTTGTTCGCTTTCTACCAATATATGCTCTATTTGTGGTTCAAAGCATTATAAGAAGTAACAATGATAATAATATGCAACACAATGTCCATAGAATTGGGATCCTCTCCATTCGGAGGCAAATGAATACTATTTATTTCATGGTGAAAATTTGTTCTTCCTTCATCCAACAGGTTATGTAATCTTATTCTTTTTTTTCGTAAAGACAATATTTTGTGCCCTTAGATAGACAATAATTGTTCTGAACCTTGAAATGACCCTCTCCATTTGGTCTCAAATGGAGAGGATCTCAATTATATGGACTTCTTTGGATTAAAGATTAACAGTGAAAATAGAGGTTATGGAGCTCATGTGTCAGTGTGTGCATTAGTTGCTAAGTTGGAAATAGAGAAGAGAGAATGCATGGATTAGAGAAGAGCGGTAGGTATATATGCAGTGAATAGGGCTCTCGTGTTAACCTTTGCAACGTTAGGAGATGCGTCAGACGTCCGTCAGAGATGGCGGAGTAGGGGGAATTAGAGCAGTGTCGTGGATGAGGGAGAGATACACTAGTCTGTCATCGGAGATAGCTGGTGCAGCAGGGGAATTCGAACAGCCGAGATTCCCTTTCAGTAGCTTCATCGCCGTCAGTATCGTTTAAGATAAAATTTAGGATATTTAGATTAATTTCAATTAGATTGACCCTCTTCAATTTATGTCTGTGAAATATTTTGAAGTCGGAAGAACACGTCAACCAACCGGAGAATAAGGACATCAAAGATGAACACAAGCTTTCACAATACTAATTTTGGTAGCTAGTTACAACTGAACACGGCTGAATACAAGTTGCATCCAACTTGAATCACAACAGCCAATAGAAGGTAAGAAATTGGTCACGGACAAGGTCCGCTTCTCCTCCGGAGCACACCGCGCAGGTGATACTCGCTCCAATACTCGCTCCTCGCTACAGAAGCTCGCTCCTCGCTACCGCCGGCGGTATCGCTAGCGCCGGGCGTTAGCTCTGCTACTCGCAAGCTCGCTGCTCGCACTCCAAGCTTCTCGCGTACTCGCCACGCGCCGCTTCCTCCAATACTCGCTAGCGCGAGCGCTATCACTAGCGCCGGGCGCTATCTCCCGAGTAGGTACTCGCACTCCCAGCTACTCGCAAGCTCGCTGCTCGCCTCTTCGCCTCTTGTCGCTACCGCGCGCGCTAGCACTAGCGCCGGCGGTATCTCCACTGCTCGCTACTCGCTCAAGGGAGCTGGCCGAACTTACTCCAAGTCCGATGCTCGCCTGCCGAACTTACTCCAAGTCCGATGCTCGCCTGGTGGCGCTCTGGTATCTCTAACTCGCTCAAAGTTGATGATACTCGCCAGTTCCAGAATCGATACGCTTTAGAGGGGGTACCCCTCTATTTATAGGCAAAACAAGGAGGGTGGCGAGTAGGAGCTAGCGCTAGCGCTGGCGCTAGCTCACTTCAAATCTAACACTCCCCCTTGAAGTGAGCTCCGGGAACAACTCCAAGCAACGAGCGAAGCCTCCGGAACGGCCCTGCAGATAGGGGCTTCGTGAATATATCCGCAAGGTTGTCTTCACTCCGCACATGCTCCACAGCGATCAAGCCACCCAGCACCTTCTCTCTGATGAAGTGATGCTCGATCTCAATGTGCTTGGTTCTTGCATGACAAACTGGATTGGTTACCAGTTTCAATGCACTCTCATTGTCCCCGCGTAGCACAGTAGGTCCGCTGACCTCCTCGTCCACATCCTCCACTAGTCTCCTTAGCCAGACACACTCCTGAGCTGCTAAGGACGACGCCTTGTACTCGGCCTCTGTGGTAGAAATGGAAATAGAGTCCTGCTTCTTGCTACACCACGAGATAGCAGCTGCTCCACACAAGAACACGTAACCTGATGTCGACTTGCGATCATCAGCGTCACCTCCGTAATCTGCATCAGTGTACCCGTGCAGCTTGAAGTCAGACTTCTCATCATAGGACAACCCCATCTCAAGGGTGCCCTTCACGTACTTCAGTATCCCTTTGGCTGCCTCCAGATGAGGCTTCCGTGGCTCCTGCATATACCGACTAACTCGGCCGACAGCAAAGGCGATGTCCGGCCTCGTGATAGTCAGGTAGATTAGACTCCCCATCAGTGCCCGAAAGATCTTCGGATCAGGAAGAATCCTCCCTTCTTCCTTCCGAAGCTTCAGCCCAGCCTCCAGAGGAACGGAGCTGCTCTTCCCCTCCTTCATGTCGAATCTTTCGATGATCCTCTCGGCATCGCCCTCTGGGAAACATACAGTCCGCCTCTTCTCTTCTCAACTTGGAGGCCAAGGAAATGGTGCAGTTCACCAAGATCCTTCATCTCGAATCATATGGAAAGCTGTCTCAGCGTCGCGACCTCCTCAGGGTTGTTCCCTGTCACGATCATATCGTCGACGTATAGCAGTACCAGCACGTGAAGACCTCCACTCTTCTTCACGAACATGCTGGAGTCCGAGTTTGAGGCATCGTAGTCGCAGAACTGCAAGTACTCCGCAATCTTCCCATACCAGGCTCTCGGCGCCTGTTTCAGCCCGTAGAGGGCCTTCTTCAGCTTACAGACATGATGTGGCTGAGACTTGGACACGTATCCAGGCGGTTGCACCATGAATATGTCCTTGTCAATCTCTCCATACAGGAACGCATTCTTCACATCAAGCTGCCACAGCTTCCAACCTCGGCACGCCGCCAGAGCGATGATCGTCCTCACCGACGTCATCTTTGCGACTGGACTAAAGGTCTCCTCGTAGTCCTCTCCGTAGGTTTGAGAGAAGCCTCGAGCGACAAGCCTCGCCTTGTACCGCTCCACTTCTCCATCAGCTCTCTTCTCAACCTTGTACACCCATTTGCAGGTGACAGGTTTGATGCCCTCCACCATGGGAACCAGGTCCCATGTCTCATTTTTCTCAAGGGCCTCCATCTCCTCGATCATGGCCGCGTCCCACTCCTTGATGCCAGCTGCATCCTCAAAGCAGGCAGGTTCCCTCTCATCGAGTGGTCCTGCGAAGAAGCAGGAAACCAAACTCACGAAGTTCCCCTCCTTATAGCGAGCAGGCGGGACGATGGTCCTCTTCGACCTCCTCAAGGCTTGGCCACTATCTACCACTCCGGTAGACTCCTCTGATTGAGCTCCTCTCTGAGCTCCTCCTGAAGCGGTTCTCTCCCTGCTTCTTGAGTTCGTAGCTCCCCCTGAGCCAGAAGCTCCTCCTGAGCCAGATGGCGATTGAGCACTTAGAGATAACTCCAACTCCACAGTAGGGTCCTCAGTGACCCACTCCTCTTCCCTGCTAGCTTCTCCACTCTCCGGCAGCTCCACTGAAGAGACTCCCTGGTATGAGACCAGTTCGTCAAACACTACGTCGCGCGAGACGACGAACTTGTGGGTCTGCGGATCCATGCACTTCCACCCCTTCTTCCGCTCATCGTAGCCGATGAAGATACACTTCCTCGCTTTCGGCTCCAACTTTGTTCTCTGAGCGTCCGGGACGTGCACGAAGCAGGTAGAACCGAACACCTTCATGTGACCCACATTGGGCTTCTCCCCGAACATGAGCTGGTGTGGAGACACCATCCTGTTAGGACTCAGAGGTAGCTTGTTGATCACATGAGTAGCACACGCCATTCCCTCCGCCCATAAGGCCTTGGGAATGCTCTTGGCATGTAGCCAACTCCTGGTAGTCTCCACCAGATGGCGGATCTTCCTCTCTGCCACCTCATTCTGCTGCGGGGTGTGAGCGCAGGAGAGCTCCCGCCGAATGTCGAACCTCCTGCAGAAAGAAGCAAACTCATTGGAGGTAAACTCCCCTCCATTGTCGCTTCTCAGCTTCTTCACTCTGCGGTTCAGCCTCCCCTCCACAAGCTCCTTCCACTCGAGGAACTTGCTGAATACTTCTGATTTCTCTCTCAGAAAGTATACCCACGTATAGCGGGTGTAGTCATCCACCAGAACCAGCGCATACTTATTGCCTCCATAAGTAAGGGTGGCGCACGGCCCCATCACGTCAGCATGTACGCACTCAAGAGGTGCCTTACACCTGGTCTCCGACTTGTCAAATGGAAGTCGATGTGACTTTCCATATTGGCATCCGTCCCACACATGGCCGTCGCCGTAGGAAGAGAGATGAGGCAGGCCACTCACTAGGCCCTTTGCCGCCATCATCTTCAGCTTGTCCATCCCCACATGACCCAGCTTCTCATGCCAGATCACAGCGTTGTCGTTTGTCTTCAGCTTGTCCACGTAGGCATTTGCAGACAGAACATACAAATCCTTCACCCTTCTCCTGGTGAGCGTGACGTCAGCATCGACAGACGATAGGTTCTTCAAGAACTTCACCTCCTTTGGTCCAAACAACATGTGGTATCCAGCATCCATGGCGTTAGCCACCGAGAAGAGGTTCTTCTTCATGCCAGGCACGTGATACACACTCTTCAGTGTCACTGGCTTCTCTCTACTCCCAAGGGACACCTTCTCTTCTCGCTCCATAGGATGTACCGTATCATCCGCAGTGATGATAGCATCTGTCCCTTCATACGCTTACAAGAAGTCGAACTTGGACATATCTCCTGTGAGATGATGCCCGCAACCGGAATCCACTATCTAGTCGTTCTCGAGGTTGATGGAGGCTAAGACATCGACTGACGTTGCCGTCATCTCTGCCAGGAAACAGTTGTCCCCCCTCTCACCGCCCTGGTGACCTCCACCTCTTCCTCCACCTCTCTGGTGATCTCCCTCCTTGTTAGCAGCATGACCGGCCTTTAGATTGGACCGGCAGTCCTTTGCCATATGCCCATACTTCTTACAGGCAAAGCAAAGGGATCTCCCCTTCTCATCGTGCGCGGGGAGGAACTTCCTCCCATCTCCCTGAGAGGACGTTGAAGGTCCATCTTCAGAGTTCTTCTTTCTCTTGTCCCAGGATCTCCTCTTTCCTGAGAACAAGGCCTCGCCATCTCCACCTGAGATGGATACTCCCGCCATCTGCTTCGCCAAGCTCTCCTGTGACGATAGCAGGTTCTCTAGCTCCAGAAGGGAGGGTTGAGTAGCCCATCCTTGCACGGAAGTAACGAAGGGGACATACTCCCTCCTCAAGTCTCGGAGTATGTGCCGCTTCAACTTCGCCTCTGAGATTGGCTCTTCAGGATCTAAGGCCGAGATCTCCCCACATAGGTTCTTCACCTTCAGGAAGAAGGTGGATATCGCCATCTCGCCTTGAGTCGACTTCGCCAACTCATTCTCCAGGAATTGTAGCCGCGCCACATTCTTCTTGTTGAATAACCCATCGAGGGCTATCCAGATCGCAGACGCTGACTTGCAACCTATGATGTGGTCGAACAAGTCAGGTGATATGGCTCTCTTCAAGGTGAACTCGGCCTTGGCGTTGGTCTTCCTCCAAGCTCTCACAGCTGGACCATTATCACCGGCAGCTACTACTTCCTCTTGCTCCCCACCACCAACAACCTCCCAGAGATCCTCTCCAAGAAGGTAGCTCTCCATACAAGACATCCACTTCTTGTAGTTAGTTTGAGTAAGCAGCTCAATGCCAAGTCCCCTAGCATACCCTCCTCTGCCGTCCATCTTGGTTGCTACGTCCTAGTTCCCACTATCCCTCTGATACCATGTGAAATATTTTGAAGTCGGAAGAACACGTCAACCAACCGGAGAATAAGGACACCAAAGATGAACACAAGCTTTCACAATACTAATTTTGGTAGCTAGTTACAACTGAACACGGCTGAATACAAGTTGCATCCAACTTGAATCACAACAGCCAATAGAAGGTAAGAACTTGGTCACAGACAAGGTCCGCTTCTCCTCCGGAGCACACCGCGTAGGTGATACTCGCTCCTCGCTACAGAAGCTCGCTCCTCGCTACCGCCGGCGGTATCGCTAGCGCCGGGCGTTAGCTCTGCTACTCGCAAGCTCGTTGCTCGCACTCCAAGCTTCTCGCGTACTCGCCACGCGCCGCTTCCTCCAATACTCGCTAGCGCGAGCGCTATCACTAGCGCCGGGCGCTATCTCCCGAGTAGGTACTCGCACTCCCAGCTACTCGCAAGCTCGCTGCTCGCCTCTTCGCCTCTTGTCGCTACCGCGCGCGCTAGCACTAGCGCCGGCGGTATCTCCACTGCTCGCTACTCGCTCAAGGGAGCTGGCCGAACTTACTCCAAGTCCGATGCTCGCCTGCCGAACTTACTCCAAGTCCGATGCTCGCCTGGTGGCGCTCTGGTATCTCTACTCGCTCAAAGTTGATGATACTCGCCAGTTCCAGAATCGATACGCTTTAGAGGGGGGTCCCCTCTATTTATAGGCAAAACAAGGGGGTGACGAGTAGGAGCTAGCGCTGGCGCTAGCGCTAGCGCTGGCGCTAGCTCACTTCAAATCTAACAATGTCCACTCGCAAATACTATCCTCACCCGAATCTCTATGCATTATGATGCATTTTATTTCTTAAATTTTCTAAATTTAATATGGCGATTGTTATTCGCACTACGGTTTTGACTATTCACACTTTTTTTGTATGACTTAATACGCGTCTTTTGGAAATACGTCTTGTAAATGTATTTTTAGGAAAAGTGTTCAACACGAAAGTTGTAGATCTCATCGAGATCTACAACTTTCGTGTTGAACACTTTTTCTAAAAATACACGCACAAGACGTATTGCCGCCCTGATTGAAACATGGGCGTAATTATAGCGAATTTTTGGAAATACGCCTTGTACATGCATTTGTAGGAAAAGTGTTCAACACGAGATCTACAACTTTCCTGTTGAACACTTTTTCTAAAAATGCATGTATAATCCGTATTTCCAAAATACGTGCAATAAGTCATACAAAAAGAGTGAGAATAGCCCAAACTGTAGTGCGGATAACAATCGCCATTAATATTCACGGGTATTAGATAAATAAAATGAGTAATTAAGAATCTCTGCAAGAGTGATAATAATTAATTGGGGAGTTGGATTAGTTTAAGAACAAGTGTCATTATTAATTAATAATCTAATGACGCTACATGACACTGTTTCATTGGTGGCAGACATAATTTAGTTGATTAATGCAAAACATACAATTAAGTCTTATGAGAATATACACACGCATGAGTGACGACGACCAAACCTCTCCCCCACAACTCGCAAGCTTGCAGCTCGAGCACGGAGCGTCTTGTTACTGCTCATGCACAATACGCCTCGCCACGACCTACGTACGTGCTAAGCCCCGTCGCAGCAAAGCTCCCACCGCACCACCATACTCTTACATTGTACTTCACAGATCGGACAATACTCGCACCACCCAGCTGGTACCGAAAGGAGAAGAAAAAGGGAGCCAACTGCAATCCCTCATCGTCTTTATAGTCTGATGTCAGCATAGCCTCCGTCGTTGCACTAGGGATCGCCGCCACCGCTTCTCGCAACCGAGCTGGGCGTGGGGGAGAAAGGAGGTTTGACCTTGTGACTTTGCTCTTCCCTTCTGATTGATGTTGGGAAACCTGTCGGGAGGGGCTCCAAATAAGGGGACAGGATTCCATCAGGAGGAATCCAATCGGGCTATTAGGTCTTGAATAGGACCTAAATCAAAGTAAGTGGATCCGAATTTGGGTTGGATCTGGATATGAATCAATAATCCAACAAATTACCACATTGGTTCGTGTTCTGAAGCCACCACATGCATGAAGCATCCTTGCACGAAGCACCAATTGCACTAATCACAATCTGCATATAGCATCAACGGCATGAAACATCAATCTGCACTAAGCAACTTTGCATACAACACTGCAAGAAGATTACATTATGTACCAACTCAAATACTTGTGGCATCAGCCGACCTTCTCTAGTCGACTCATCCCTTCTTTGGTTGAACCCATGAACTGTTGGTTTGGATCCACTCAAGATAGTCCACTAAGGTTCATCAGTATGGAATGATCTTATATAGTATCTCCATCGTAGAGTCTAACCCTAGTGACACGTAACCCCATCGGGTCGTTCCGAGTCGGTCCTGACACGCACATACATTTACCAATATAACTAACAATCTCCTCCTATGTCCGAGGTAAACCCAACGGAAAGGGGTTGGTGTGTGTAGTGTTCAACCAATTCGACTCATTACACAACTATGTCCGCAAGCACCTGTTATAACATATTGGACTGAAGGAAACAGTAGTATGTATGCATGCATAAGGATAAAACATAAACTAAGCAGTATCGTATGAAAGTCAAAAGAACAATCAGAGAAATATGTACCAGAAGACCTAATGTCTAATGATCAACAAAAGAGCAATAAATAGTCCAAACAAAAATAGGTAAGGAGAGCTAAAACAGTTCTCTAAGCCAAAGAAAGAAAAAACAAACAAATACTTTAGAAACCATCATCCAACAGATTATCCTTTTCAGGATCCCAATCTGCACGTGCTCCTCCTACAGCAGCAGCTCCTGTAATTTCCAACAGAGAACTTCATTCAGAATGAATTCAACTATGGAAAATGTACATGTATCTAGTTCTACAAAAAGAACGTAGTACTTTAATTAAGCTAAGAGGACATTAAGTAGAGTATTTCTGGTTTAACCACAGAATCTATTAATTGTTTCCAACTGAAACGATTTTAGACTTCTGGACAACACAGCTATATCTGTGTTCCTATATGTGATGTCATGGTTACTGTTCTTTTAGGGTTAATTGGAACTCATCAAATGTGGAATGAAACCAATCAACAGGAGAAGGTCCAAAACAAGTCAGATCGTGTTATCAAATATCGAATAACACTCTCCTCCAAGTTAAGGAAGACAAATCCGGATGAGGTTGTTAACATCAAATGTGGAATGAAACAACTTACCAAACTCGTACTCAGCAACCCAAACACCAACGAAGCACAACATGCTAGATTTGACAAGGGAAGGAATCAAAACATTCAAACTAAGGTTGATCTCAAACCACCTTGAGTCTCATTTCCCCCATTATTTTGATTGAACGGTCTCGGGGCATTTCTTTTGTCAATAGATCAGCTAGATTATCCTTCGATCGCACATCGACCAAAGTAATAATGTCTTATTCTTTAAGATAATTCAAAAGGGCGCGTCTCAGTCGTACATGTCGTCTCTTAGTGTTAAAGATGACATTCTTAACGACTTGGACTGCTGCCTGATTATCATAGTACAGGCTTAAAGAATTGATTTGAAGTCTAGACAAGCGAATGTCTAAGATCAAATTCCTGATCCAGTCCGCCTCTTCACCAGCTGAAGCTAAGACAAACAACTCGGCTTCCATAGACGACAAAGCTATACAGGTCTGTCTCTTGGACTTCCAAGTAACTGCAGCGCCACCCAATGTATATATAAATCCACTTGTGGACTTACTGTTTGTAACTTCTGAACACCAGGAGGCATCAGAGTACCCTTCCAAAGTAGGAGGGTGACCAGTGTAGCACAAAGCATGATCTTTAGTACCTTTTAGATACTTCATCAGCCGATCTAAGGTATCCCAATGCTCTTTGCTTTGACTACTGGTAAAGCGACTCAACATGCCTACAGAGAAGACAATGTCTGGTCTAGTGCAACTTGTGGTGTACATGAGACTTCCAATGATATTTGAGTACTTGACTTGATCAACGCTTATCCCTTCATTCAGACGCAGCTTGACGTTCGGATCAATTGGTGTTTCAACAGGTCTACAATCTTTATAACCCAGGTATTAAGAATCTGCTTTATACAATGAGCTTGACTTAGAGTGACACGTCCCTTGTCTACTTTAACTTGCATACCTAGTAGGGTATCCACAAGACCATGGTCCTTCATATCAAACGCTTTGGCGAGAGCGGACTTAATATCCCACACGACAGTAAGGTCTAACCCCAGAATCAACCTGTCATCCACATATAGGCATATGATGACTGTTTGGTTTGACATCGAGCGGTAATGGAGACACTTATCTGAGAGACTGGACTAAAATCCAACGCTCTTTACCACTTGATCAAACTTCATGTACCACATCTTAGGCGCTTGCTTAAGCCCATAGATGGATTTATCGAGTTTGCACACTTTATCCTTTAGATCTGTATGGACATAACCTTCAGGTTGTGCCATGTAGATCTCTTCATTTAGCTCTCCATTTAAAAAGGCTGTTTTCACGTCCATCTGATGGACTATGAAATTCTCGATAGAGGCTAAGGCAAGAAGAATCCTTATAGTGGATAGGTGACAGACAGGTGAATAGACATCAAAATAGTCAATTCCCCCTATTATTTATAACCCTTAGTGACTAGCCGTGCTTTGTATCTGGCTATAGACCCATCACTATGCAATTTCTTCTTTAAAACTCACTTACATCCCATGACTTTAGCTTCTTTCGGTAGGTCCACTAGATGTCAGATATTGTTTTGTAGCAGTAAGTTCATCTCATCATCGATAGCTTCTACCTACATTAACGCATCTCTCGATCTCATCGCTTCCTGGTAGGAGAATGGATCATCCTCTAAGTAGCAGGTGATGAAATTCTAACCAACATCCTTAGGGATTCTATCTCTTGTAGATACTCTAAGAGGAACAGGTTCCACCTCTAAAGGTTGGGGAGCAGTGCCAGAGGGGCCAACTTCATGTTCTACAGTAGATTCTGAGATCATGTCAGTAGATCCAGGGATGGTTAGGCCATGATCTTTGATAAATTTATGTTCAAAGAAGATAGCATTTCCAGACTCTATCACTGATTAATGGATAGATCCAGAAACCGGTCAGCTGCACTGTCTTCTACACTGCCTAGATAGACATAGGTTGTCATTCTAGGTCCCACCTTAGGTCTTTTAAGGTCTTGTATGCGCACATAGACGATACAACCCCAAGTCTTAAGAGTGTCATATCTACAAGGATGACCGTACCACAACTCATATGGAGTAGAATTGAGCTTTGAGTGAGGCACTCTATTCAGAATGTGATTCGCAGTAAGGACTGCTTCCCCCTAAAAGGAATTAGGAATGCCAGCGGTCAGGAGCATAGAATTCAACATTTCTGTCAATGTTCTATTCTTACGCTCAGCAACGTCATTTGATTGAGGTGAGTAAGGAGCTGTAGTTTCAAGGATTATGTCCTCAGAAGCACAAAACTCCTTAAACCCAATTACAGTGTATTCTCCTCCTCAATCACTTCTAAGTCTCTTAATCTTTAATTTTAGCTGGTTTTATACCCGAGATTTGAAGATTTTAAAGGTCTCGAATGTCTCGTCTTTCGATTTCAATAGGTAGACATGACAAAATCTGGAGAAATCATCAATGAAGGTAATTAGATAATTCCTTTCCCCTCTAGTGGCAATGACTACAAAAGTCACAGAGGTAAGAATGAATCAATTCTAGAAGTTGTGTACTCCTAGAAACGGTCTTATTAGGGTTTCTAGTCATTTTGGTATGGGCACAAACATCGCATATATCAAATCGAATAGAGAAATCTAACGGAATGTTGTGACTCTTAGCTAGATCACGCATCTTCTTATAGTGAACGTGTCCAAGTCTATTGTGAAGTAGCTTTGGATCTAACAGAGGACGAACTCACTTGATTTATGCACTCATTTTCTAGGCTAAGTCTGTACATTCCATTGATTAGGTAAGCGCAACCAAAGTAATGTGAATTAACAGTTAGAGTTATTCTACCGCTTATAGTTGTGAAAGACATTCCAGACTTATCTAGCAAACTCATATAAATTAAAATTTTAGTTAAATTTGGAACTAATTTAACATTTTGTAAAATTAAAATTTTACCTGAAGAGAGGACGAGCTTTGCCGTCCCAGCGTGAATAATGGTTGTCTCTCCTCCATTGCAGTTCTCAACTCTGTCTCGAACTGCTCTGACGTCTGTGAGAAGACCTCTGTCATTCGTAACATGATAAGTGGCACTGCTGTCCAGCCACCACTCAGAAGACGCACTGCGGTGACTACTCCCAATCATAGTCACGAAGGACTTGGGATCAGAGTTGTCGACCACCATGTTCGCCACCTGTTATGGAGCTTGTTGGGAATATTGCCCTCAATATTCCCTTGATTTGAAGAGGCATCACTCACAATGCTAAGGACATATTGTATTCGATACATTCTAGTTTATCTCAAGTATTGTACAGGGAGATGATATTCCAAACAATGGAATAGATTCAAAGGTGTGCTATTTAAATCAGCTGAGAAGGCCTCACTGTATCAGCTGAACCGCTGAGACAAGACCAGGAGCTGCTGAGAAGGCTTCTGGGCAAGTTGAGCTGAAGATAGAAGAGAATTGGCGTGTTCGTCGAACTCAGACTGGAGTTCGTCGAACGCAGAACACTGTTCGTCGAACTCAGACTGGAGTTCGTCGAACGCTGAGACGAGACAGAAGAAACATTTGAGACTTGGCGAGTTCGCCAAACTCAGACTGGAGTTCGTCGAACGCTGAGACGAGACAGAAGAAACAGCTGAGACTTGGCGTGTTCGTCGAACGCAGAACTCAATTCGTCGAACGATGAGATGAGACAGAAGAAACAGCTGAGACTTGGCCTGTTCGTCAAATGCAGAACATAGTTCGTCGAACGCAGAGTATGACAAGTTCGTCGAACGCAGAGTATGGCGAGTTCGTCGAACGCAGAGTTGGGCAAGTTCGTCGAACGCAGAGTTGGGCAAGTTTGTCGAACGCAGAGTTGGGCAAGTTCTTCAAACACAGTATGGCGAGTTCGTCGAACACAGAGTATGGCGAGTTCGTCGAACGCAGAGTATGATGAGTTCATCGAACGCAGAGTCTGACGAGTTTGTCGAACGCAGAGTTTGGTAAGTTTGTCGAACACAGTATGGCGAGTTCGTCGAACGCAGATTGCGAGTTCTGCCCGTGGCGCAAGCTGCAGAAAGACATTATGGGTCCACCAGTCTCTCCCATACTACTCAGAAGGACGGCTGAGAGCCGTTGAAGGTCGGGGATGTATAAAAGAAAAAGTTAGGGCACTTTGGAAAAGTGTTGGTCGAGTGCTAAAACAAATTTACCATTCCATTGACGGCCAGAGTTCTCAGCATTCTCCTCCTGCTCACTGAACAAGGAAGAAGAAACTGAGAGAGAAAGATAGCTCCTTTATAAGAAGGAGCAAGGTGATCTTCCATCCTTCATCTGAAGAGGAAGATCAGTTTGTAGCTGCCATCAACATCTCCAGCTACAAGATAGCACAAGTTGTGCAGGAACTACAGAAGACTTCTACACTTTGTTGTATGTTGTAGTAAGCTTCAAATACTCTTTTACTGTAGGGCTATTGTCTGAGTTGTAGGATCAGTGGCTGATTTGAGGTAGGGTTGTTTAGCCTGAGTTGTAGGGCATTATTGCCTGAGTTGTAGGAGAAAGATTCCTATGAGGTAGGACGTGGAAGGGGTCTGAGTTGTAGGAGGTGGATTCCTCTGAGGTAGGGTTGTTTAGGCCTGAGATTGTAGGACCTGCTGTGGTCTGAGTTGTAGGATCAGTGGCTGATCTGAGGTTGGGCTGCTGTGCATGAGGTAGGGTTGGGAAAACCTGAGAGATCCTGAGGGATCTGTGCTGTAAGCTATTTTAGCTGGGATTGGAGGAGTTGGCCCTGTCTAACACACTATTAGAAGGGTGAAGGGGAAAAGTGGACTACCCATAGACACACTGTCTTGGAGAACCACTATAAACACTTGTGTGTTTTCTGGTTGTGCTTGATTTCTTGCATAGAATAGTTTAAACTGTTTATATCAACAAGGAAAAATCAAAAGACCTATTCACCCCCCCCCCCCCCTCTAGGTGAATTAGATCATATACCTATAATATTTCAAGTGGTATCAGAGGGAGGTTGGTCAAGAAAGACTTAACAATCTGACCAGATCCTACATAGGTATTGATTATTCTGAATTAGATGGCCTGTAGTGGAATGCAGAAGGAGATGGGCTCCATGAAGTTGTCCATATGCAACAAAGCCAACTTTGGCATATAGAAGTTGAGGGTTAGATTGTTCATGGAAGCATCTGGCCCTAGGATCTATATTACTGTCAAGGAAGGTCCCTTCACTTTCAAAACTGCCTCCACAATAGATCCAACCAGAAGGGTGGACAAGGCATTTAATGACTTAACCACAAATGAACTCACTCTGTTCACTATGGACAAGAGAGCCCAGAACATCATAGTAAATGTTATTGATGACTCCACATTTCAAAACTTAGTACACTACTGCCAAGGAAATGTGGGACACATTAGTAGTTTATATGGAAGGGACTGCAAAAGTGAGAGATGATAGAAAGTCACTCCTAAACCACGAGTATGAAGCCTTTAGGCAGATGAGCCAGGAGAGCATTTCCATGTGCTATGAGAGGTTCTTTAGGATAGTGAATGAACTAAGAATCTTTGAGAGAGTGTTCACCAACTATGAGCTGAATGATAAGTTCCTTAGATCTCTAGCTAGGGATTGGGACACAAAAATTTGTGCCATCAGGGAAGTGGCAAGGCTGGGAGAAACCCCTACCCACACGCTATTTGGGAAACTGCTCTCATATGAGATGCAGCTGACTGCAAGAAAGGAGGAGTATACTTCCTCCAGGGCTCACACAAGGGAGAATTATGTAGCTCTCAAAGCTGACAGCTCCAAGAGAAGCAGGGGCAGGATGGTGTCTCCTCAAAGGAGAAATGATGAATCAGAAACCAGCACCTCAGATAGCTCTTCCTCTGATGAAGAGTTTGTTGGATCGGTCGGCGCCCTTAGAGGGGGGTGAATAAGGGTTTTCAAAAACTTTAGATTATATTTATTTAACTTTGAATTATTGCAAGATTAAAGACATGAAATAAGTTAAGTAAAACAAAAAGAGAGACAAGCTTTATTAATGATAAATAAGTTTTACAAAACTTGATCTCGATGACGCTAGAGATCAGAGGCGAATAATAAAAAAACTATTTTTGTTTTCTATCCCGACTCGCTTCCCCACGAACCGGTGGCCCTAGCCTTATCCTCCCCGGATTCGGCCTCAAGCCGCTCTAGCCAATCCTTCCCCGGATGTGACCTCGACCACCCTCTAGAACTAGCCTAGATCTAGTCGCCAACACGAGGCGAATTTCAGCCCTAAGTCTACCCCAGACCTAGTCGCCAACACGAGGCGATTTCACTACCGTTTACAATGAAGAAAGAGAAATAAAATAACAAAACCTCCCTTAAGATGAACTTCTGAAGTCGGAGACGAAGATCCGCTGTAGAATCAGCGTTTGTCGAAGCGGACTTCGTTTGGATTCGGCGTGATGGAATTCTCCTTCAGAAATTGGCAGAGCTTCGGCGTGTCGTCAAATTTCGGCCAAGAAGAGCCTCTGGAATTCTAGCACTCTCTCTCTGAGGTGTATGCAATAGGTGTCCGAAAACAAGAGGAGAGGGGGTCCTTTTATAGCCCAAGCGCTACCGTCGGCGCTAGCGCTACCGTCGGCACTAGCCCGGATTAGGAAAGATTTTGCGCGACAGGATCTCCCATCCGCGGCAACATTTTGCTCTATGCCTTTTGTGCGCCATGCTACCGCCAGCGCTAGTAGCTACCGCCGGGCGCTAGCTCTTTCTAAAAACACTGCCGGAATCTCGCTAATCATCGCTAGCGTCGGGCGCTATCGCTACCGCCGGCGCTAGTGAGCCTGTTCGAATTTTGGCCTCAATTTTGGGGGCAGTCATCATGAGTACTCCTTGAGTCATATGGACTATGTTAACCTGCACACTTGAACACACAAGATCAAATACACATAGGATTTGTTATTCTCAAACCTAGGAGATGCGGAAGACCATGTTCCAACAAACTCCCCCTTTTGTAATAACAAATCCATTAATGATAAATCAAAGCATTAATAAATAAGCATGATGAAACTCTACTTGTGTGTGTGTGTGAGTGATGAATTAGGATAATTATTGATTTTAGCATTTAGAATTGCTCCCCCTAAATACATGCTCCCCCTAAGTGATTGCTCCCCTAATATGTAAGTTATCATCTTAATTTGTCATGTTGGGTTTTTGATAGCGGGTTATATTTATCATGTTAGTTCTCCCCCTTTGTTATTAGCAAAAGTGGGTAGGGAAACAAAGCACTAAAAAATGTGGAAATAGAAGAGAAGGCATGATCGAGCTTGTTAAGTAAATGATAAGGAGTTTTATAATTGTTTTTCATTGAAATAGATCAGAGTTATGAACATTACAAAATTTTCAGAGTTTTTAGCATAAAAGATCTTTATGTTTGAAGTAACCAATAAAAAAGTATTCCAAGGAAATCTATCACTTAAAGAAAGATAGGAAGTTTTAAGAATAAGTGATGATGCAATGAATACAAGATATTGAGTAAGCATGAAAGCGCAAGGTAAAACACTTAAATGGCTAAGATACGGAAGACTTATAGCAATACAAAAAACATCAAATAGTAATGATAATCCAAAAAAAATGAGTTAAAGTTCACAAAAGATGATGTTTTGGTAAATCATTTTGTAGATAGATCTTTAAAGTTGATAATAACCAAGCATGAAATATTGTTTATCAAAAATAAATTACTACAATGTTACTTTAATTCATAATTCCAGAAACATACAAAACATTGTAGAACACATGATAGGTTATCTAGTGCATTTCATAAATAAAAAGTAATATAGAATTAGCATTAGGATCCAATGCTCATGAGAAGAAGTGTTATGGAAGATAATGATGTGCACATAAGTGTATTTTTGAGTAATGTAAACAAGTGTTTTAATCAAAAATACAAGATATAGGTAAAGTATGAGCACAATAAAACACAAATAAGATTACTTCCACACACTTTAATGCACAATAAAAAGTACAACTACCAAGGTGCTCTGCACACACAATGCTCATCAAAACTTATCAGGGTGCAAAGTAGTGCTTGGGGGATCACATATTGAAATTTAAGATTGAAACTAGTGATCCGGTGTACTTAAGAGTAAGTGGTTTTTCTTATTTTTGAAAGAAGAATTTGATTTGCACAAGACACTTTACTATTCTTTCCAAGGTGCTCAACCTCACAATGCTTATTAAGACTTATCAGGAGGTTCAAGTAGTGCTTGGTGGAGTTATCTTTGTCATTTATTTTATAATTTTGTTTTGTACAAAGTTCTCTGAATACACTTGTTTTGCAAATCAATAGATTTTATGAAAAACATAACCACTTTTCTTAATTTTTTAAGAGTGCAAAATAAGGAGTGTAGGTAAGATACTTGTGCAATTTTAATCCATTGTACTAATACAAAACATACACAAGCATTCTTTAGATTAAATACATATGTAGACAATGCCAAAAAAGTGAGTGAATAAATATCATTATCAAACATAAAACATTTCTCATACTTAGAGGCATGCTAAGCTTGATCCTACACAACTTTTAAACTATAATTGATGCACATTGGAATAGATATATTAAAGCATGAAGAAAGACAATGTCCAAAGTAGTTTGAAGAGATAAATTGCAACATTGTAGAATTTCTAAATAGTAGATTAAATCATGCTTGATTTTTCACAAAACAAAATCATACAGTTTTTTTTATAGTTTTAGTTTTATATTTTTGTATTTGATTTTAGCAAATAAAAGCATATTTTTGTAATTTTTGCTTTTGTAATTTTTATATTTGATTTTTGCATAAAGCTGAACTTTAAACAAAGGAAACAACACAAGCGAAAAAGAAAAATATATTTTTTTGTAATTTGGTTTTTGTAGTTTTGTATTTGATTTTTTAAAGAAACACAGAAGTGCAAAACTAAGTAGAAAATATAGATTTATATATTTTAAGGGATTTTTTGAAATTTAAAAAATACAGAAAAATGAGGACGCTAGCGCCTGCGGTAGCGTTAGCGCGGGAGACAGTAAGTGTTTTTTGAGGATTTTGAAATTGTTGATTCTTGATTTTGATTAGGTGTCCCAATAGTAGTTTCATGCTGAAAGTGCAGATTTTTAGGAGATGTTTTTTATGGTTAAAAGTGAAGAAGCTTGTATTTGTGAGCATGTTTTAACTTGTAAGATCTAGCACACCTAACTCAAGTCGTAATAAACGAAATCGTGCATCGGGAAGAGGTTTAGTGAATATGTCAGCGAGTTGAGAGTCTGTCCCAATGAAGCTTACTTTTACATTTTATTTCTTAATGTGATCCCTAATGAAATGATGACGAACGTCGATGTGTTTGGATCTAGAATGGTGTACAGGATTATATGTGAGGTCTATTGCACTTTTGTTGTCACATTTAAGATCTATGTTTTTGAGATGAAATCCAAAGTCCTCTAGTGTTTGGCTCATCCATAACGCTTGTGCACAACAACTACCAAGTGCTATATATTCAGCCTCCGTGGTGGAGAGTGCAACCGAAGATTGATTTCTACTAGATCATGCAACTAAAGAGGGTCCCAAAAGGTGACACGTACCGCTAGTGCTTTTTCTATCTAGTGAGCACCCGGCGTAGTCCGAATCGGAATAGCCGTGGAGTGTGAAAGAGTCATTATGTGGGTATCATAATCCTAGTTTAGATGACCCTATTAGATAACGAAAAATACGTTTTACCGCTTTTAAATGAGATTCTTTTGGATTGGCTTGAAAGCGAGCACATAAACATACGACAAACATTATATCTGGTCTAGATGCACTTAAATAAAGAAGAGAACCTATCATTCCTCTATATAGCGTTTGATCAATAGAAATTCCAGATTCATCTTTTCCTAGTTTTAAAGAAGCACTCATAGGAGTAGAAGCTTGTTTAAGATTTTCAAATCCAAATCGTTTAAGCATATCGTGAACATATTTTGATTGACAAATAAAAATACCATCAGTTCTTTGTAAAATTTGAAAACCAAGAAAATATGATAGTTCTCCTACAAGACTCATTTCAAATTCATTTTTCATTATTAAGACTACTTCATTACACAACTCTTCATTAGTGGCTTCAAAAATGATGTCATCAACATATATTTGTAGAATAATTAATTCGTTATTTTTATGCTTAATGAAGAGTGTGTTGTCTGCACTTCCCATAACATAACCGTGCTCTAACAAAAACGATGTAAGACGATCATACCATGCACGGGGCGCTTGTTTTAAACCATAAAGCGCTTTTTCTAATTTGTAAACATGATTTGGAAAATTTTCATTTATGAAACCGGGGGGTTGTTCTACATAAACTTCTTCTTTAATAAACCCGTTTAAAAAGGCACTTTTAACATCAATTTGAAATAATTTTATTCTTTTAAAACTCGCAAATGCCAAAAATATTCGTATAGATTCTAAGCGAGCTACGGGTGCAAAAGTTTCTTCAAAATCTACCCCCTCGATTTGTGAATAGCCTTGAGCAACTAAGCGTGCTTTATTTCTTACAATCCTAGATTCACCATCTAGCTTATTTTTAAAAATCCATTTTACGCCAATAATTGGATGATTAGATGACTATTCTAGATATTGTTGGACTTTATTTCTCTCCTCCAAATCTGATGCGTTTTGCGAATTTTCAACAGAGTTTGCTGCCTTTTAAGGTAATTCAAGAAGATGATGAAGAGGAGGCAATGGAAGAACAAGCCCTCTTCCTCGTATCACAAAAAGGAGGACAGCAAGGAGTCAAAGCATCACTCCAGGAATGGCATGTATGGCTCTAACTCTAAATTTAATTCCTCTAAAGTTGTCTGTTATTGCTGTAGTAAGCCAGGGCATATCATTACTGACTGCCCAGTCAAAAGAAAAGAGAAGGATAAGAAGAAGGCTCATCGGCCAAGAGGAAAGAAAGGAGAAAAATCCTTTCTAGCTAAGAAGGACAGGAGCTGGAGTGAATCAGACTCCAGCTCATCAGAATCTGAAAGGGAAGAAGCCCTTATTGGGTTGATTGCTGCAGAAGAAGATGAAGATTACCCAGCTGCCAAGGTTGGAATCAGGGCCCCTCTATCACACTCAGATAGTGATGTAGAGGAGGATGAATTCATTCAAGATGGCCATGGGCTGATGGCTCTAACTGAAGATGAGGACAGCCACAACAATTCAGAACATGAGCAGGTATTAATTCATTCCATATCCTCTTTTGATTATGAGATTGGTCCAGAATCTGAAGCACCTTCATCAATTGGTGGAAGTGGTTCAGAAGCTGAGGAAGAAGTCAATCAATTGATTGACAAGTATGGTGTTCTTGTGGAAGCTCTGAAGAAGAGCAAGAAGCATGCCAAGAGACAAGCCAAGGAAATTGCTTCCCTTAAAATGACTAAAAATGACTACACTGAACCTACCACCCTGGTGGCTCAGATGAGTGGACAGATAGCCATTTAAAGGGGTTAACATTTGTGCAATTAAGCACTATTTCCCTGAAGAATAAGGTCATCAAGGACCTTGAGGAGAAGCTTGTAAAAGAGAAGAGCCCGGTGGCTCAATTCTCCAAGCTCAAAAATGTGCTCCCTATTATTGACACCTTCTCCTCTCAAACCAATAGGAGAGGACTATGATTCAATAAAATGGAAGTAGGAGAAGGGAGTGGAGAGAAGAGCAAGGGGAAGGCTAAGCCTCAAACCACCTTTCAAAAGGTGTTACTTCCTTCCAACAGGTATGACCATTAAAAGCATTTATGGTCACTGGAAGAATGAGAGTATCTATAGGAAGGAAAACAATCCTTCCCATATTGGAAGAAAGGGGATAGGATTTAGTGCCATGAAGGCTCCCCATGAGGAAATTCAATTGGTCCAACCTGGACCTTTTGTATTTGGTACCTCAGCCCCCTCATTCAAGAATCAGGGTGCAAGCTCTTCTAAATCTTTTTCAGCAAAGAAAATTCCTGCTGTCAAATCTATTGACAAGGCTTGTTGCTCAGTGTCAGATGCAATCAGATCTTGTATGGCTGCCAAGCCAAAGCAAGCTGATGTCATCAGGACAAAGAGCATCAAGACAACATATATATTGACATTCAGTCAAATCATTGCTGAGAGAAACAGGAAGACTGCAACTATCTCCCCTCCTGAACACAGGAAAAGTAATGCTAATTTCTTAGGAAATATTCAGAAGAGGAGATATAACATTCATGAATGTTGGTACTGTGGTAAGATGGGACACTTTGCCATAAACTATTGGCACAACCCTAATGTGCCATGTGCAAAGATGGGCCTTCCTGCAAAGGGTGTAGCTAGAGTAAGGTCATTTCATCATGCTAACAAGTTCCTAGGACCCAAAGCTAGTTTGGCTCCTAAGGATAACTAAACTTCTGTGCTTAAGGCACATGACAGGAAGGAGGTTGACATCATGGTGCAGCAATAAGAAGACAAGTGTGGACACATCCATAGCTGAGTCAGAGTACATTGCTGCAGGAAGCTGTTGTGCACAACCATTGTGAATTCAACATCAATTGAGGACTACCTCCTCAAGGTAAGTATCTCTCCCCTATTGATTGTAAAGAAAGATGATCAGCTGGATCAGAAAAATCTGGACTAGCTGAGCTTCAGGTTACCCTTAAATAGCTGGGAAAATTCTTAGTTCGACGAACTCTTTCCTGGGTTCGACGAACGTCGAGCTTGTGTTTGACGAACTCAACTCTGAGTTCGACGAACTAAGCTCTATAATGAGTTCAGATGGACTAAGCCGTGAGTTCGACGAACTCCAGTCTGAGTTCGACGAACTCAACTCTGAGTTCGACGAACTCAGGCATAAGATGTAATTTCATTTATACTTGCAATCAAAAGGTCAATACTAATGCTCCAAGTGAGGGGGGCTAGAAATGGTTGTTCAAACTGAACAAGATCAGCTATTAAAGATAATAGTTCTCAAATTGAGGGGGAGCAAGTTCCTGCTCAGATTGAGGGGGAGTTGGCAAATGCTGTAGTTGCTTCCTCCCAATCCCTAGAGGGAAAAATAGTTGAAGAAACCAGAAAGGGGGAGATGGCCAATGTTATGACCACATCAGAGTTAGCCATCTGATAAAGTTATCAGATATGACCAATGCTATGACCACATCAGAGTTAGCTCTCTGATAAAGTTATCAGAGTTAGTTATTATGAATATGTTATATAATCTGAGTTAGAAATGGGGAGATAACCTATGAGCTAGTCAAAGTTTAACATAATCTGTCATGAGGTATCAAAACATGCTTAAACAATGTTAATGCTTAAACAATGTTATTTTCTAGAAGCAATGATATCATGAATGCTAAATAGAGTATTTGTATGATAGGTTTTTGTTGGCTATGTACCTTAGCATTGGGAATGTTCTGTCTTCTTCAAATAGGGGGAGATTGTTGGGAATATTGCCCTCAATATTCCCTTGATTTGAAGAGACATCACTCACAATGCTAAGGACATATTGTATTTGATACATTCTAGTTTGTCTCAAGTATTGTACAGGGAGATGATATTCCATAAAATGGAATAGATTCAAAGGTGTGCTGTTTAAATCAGCTGAGAAGGCCTCACGTTGAACCGATGAGACAAGACTAGGAGCCGTTGAGAAGGCTTCTGGGCAAGCTGAGCTGAAGATAGAAGAGAATTAGCGTGTTCGTCGAACTCAGACTGGAGTTCGTCGAACGCAGAACACTGTTCGTCGAACTCATACTGGAGTTCGTCGAATGCTGAGACGAGACAGAAGAAACAGCTGAGACTTGGCGAGTTCGTCGAACTTAGACTGGAGTTCGTCGAACGCTGAGACAAGACAGAAGAAACAGCTGAGATTTGGCGTGTTCGTCGAACGCAGAACTCAGTTCGTCGAACGCTGAGACGAGATAGAAGAAACAGCTGAGACTTGGCGTGTTCGTCGAACGCAGAACACAGTTCGTCGAAAGCAGAGTATGGCGAGTTCGTCGAACGCAGAGTATGGCAAGTTCGTCGAACGCAGGGTTGGGCAAGTTCGTTGAACGCAGTGTTGGGCAAGTTCGTCGAACACAGTATGACGAGTTCGTCGAACGCAGAGTATGGCGAGTTCGTCGAACGCAGAGTATGATGAGTTCGTCGAACGCAGAGTCTGACGAGTTCATCGAACGCAGAGTTTGGCAAGTTCGTCGAACACAGTATGGCGAGTTCGTCGAACGCAGATTGCGAGTTCTGCTCGTGGCGCAGGCTGCAGAAAGACATTGTGGGTCCACCAGTCTCTCCCATACTACTCAGAAGGACGGCTGAGAGCCGTTGAAGGTAGGGGATGTATAAAAGAAGAAGTTAGGGCACTTTGGAAAAGTGTTGGTCGAGTGCTAAAACAAATTTACCATTCCATTGACGGCCAGAGTTCTCAACATTCTCCTCCTGCTCACTGAACAAGGAAGAAGAAACTGAGAGAGAAAGATAGCTCCTTTATAAGAAGGAGCAAGATGATCTTCCATCCTTCATCTGAAGAGGAAGATCAGTTTGTAGCTGCCATCAACATCTCCAGCTACAAGATAGCACAAGTTGTGCAGGAACTACATAAGACTTCTACACTCTGCTGTCTGCTGTAGTAAGCTTCAAATACTCTTTTACTATAGGGCTATTGTTTGAGTTGTAGGATCAGTGGCTGATCTGAGGTAGGGTGTTTAGCCTGAGTTGTAGGGCATTATTGCCTGAGCTGTAGGAGGAGGATTCCTCTGATGTAGGACCTGGAAGGGGTCTGAGTTGTAGGAGGTGGATTCCTCTGAGGTAGGGCTGTTTAGGCCTGAGATTGTAGGACATGTTGTGGTCTGAGTTGTAGGATCAGTGGCTGATCTGAGGTTGGGCTGCTGTGCCTGAGGTAGGGTTGGGAAAACCTGAGAGATCCTGAGGGATCTGTGTTGTAAGCTATTTTAGCTGAGATTGGAGGAGTTGGCCCTGTCTAACACACTGTTAGAAGGGTGAAGGGGGAAAGTGGACTACCCATAGACACACTGTCTTGGGGAACCACTATAAACACTTGTGTGTTTTCTGGTTGTGCTTGATTTCTTGCATAGAATAGTTTTAACTGTTTATATCAAGAAGGAAAAATCAAAAGACCTATTCACCCCCCCCCCCCTCTAGGTGAATTAGATCATATACCTATAATCTTTCAGAGCTTCATCCTTCTGCTTCTTCGGACCCTTGCATTCTGCGGCTCAGTGACCCCACTTACCGCAATTGTGGCATTTAGCCTTCTTCCTTTTGAGAGAAGGTTTCTTGACCGCCAATTGGGCAGGTTTGTCACCCTCAGGTGTCGGGGGCTTCCGAGATGGCCTATTAGGTCGAGAAACAAAGTTGACAGCCTGTGGGGGCTGAACAACCTGCTCCGCGCTCTTTCCAGCGATGTTCTAGTCCTCGATGTGGATGAACCTTTTGAGTTCATCCAAAGTGATCTTCTCCTTCCGCCTGTGCATCTCGGTCTTGAAGGTCAACCACTTTGTAGGTAGCTTGCTCAGAATCAGATACACGAATAGGTTGTCGTCCATCTTCGATTGATCGTCCTCCAGCTTGTTGCGCAAGCTCTCCAGCTCTATGATCTGGGAGGTGATAGGCAGGTTCGCTTTGAGGCGGAAGTTGAAGAACTTCTCCCCAATGAGCGATTTGGACAACATCTCCTCCTTCTGGAAATGCGCATTGAGACGATCACAGATCTCCTTTGCGGTCTTGTAGGCATGGTAGGTCAGTGCGAGATGAGGATTGAGGGAATTCAACAGGTAGTCCCTGCAGAAATCCTCATCCTTGTTCAACTGATATTCGTCTACGCCCTCGCCAGAAGAAGCAAAATCGCTCTGAACTGTGTAGAAGATGTCGTGTTCTTTCATTCCTAGCTGGACTTATATTTTCCAACTGAGGAAATCGGATGCGTCGAACAACTGCATCTTGGCGACGTCGAGCGCGCTTTTCTTCGACATCGCTGCAGAATTCTAAAACAAGAAACTGAAACAAAGTCACCTAAGCCGTGTGGAGACGAGTCGAGCACTTCAGTTCCAATCCAAAGAATTATTTTGCTCCTCTCCGGCTGAATGCAGTCAAACCTCTCCCTGAGAGCGACAACGAGGAGCAGCAAAAACCGATCTAGATCTGGACTTGCAGTTTACTGGTGAGATCCACGACAGCAAAGGCGAAACCCCCAGCGACAGCGAAACTTGCAAACGACAGTTAGAACGAGGACAAGATCTGGATCTAGATCTTCAATAAGGAAAAACTCCCAGATCTGGATCTGCACTATCCTCAATCTGGTTTTTCAATAAGGATCGGCAACAGCAGAGCCGAGATTAGATCGACAAGATCACGCCGTCGATCGAGCAGGCTACCGACGACAGACTCGCGATTCCTTATCCAGAAGGGTCCTCTGTCGCTGAGAGGGAGCGGATGCCTTCTTCTCGAGCAATGCAGAGGAGACCGGCGAGTGGAAGAGATCTGGCGAGCGGAGGAACTTTCGATCCAACAACAGGATATGCCTTCCTTCTCCCTCGCGCAATCTGGAAAGAAACCAGGGAAATCACAAAATTGCGAGAAGAAAACAGCGATGGATAACGACGCAGAAGAGGCTTTCTTGCAATCTTTTCACTGGCGCAGAAGAGCCGAGGGAGAACGGCGCAGGAAAACGCGATCGGAAGAAAGAGAGCGCCGACGGAATCGCAAAGACGGGAAGTGGAACCAGAAACCCTAGCAGAGCAACAAAAAAAATAATCTTGAGAATGTTGGTTTGGCTCCGCTCAAGATAGTCCACTAAGGTTCATCAGTATGGAATGAACTTATATAGTATCTCCAGCGTAGAGCCTAACCCTAGTGACACGTAACCCATCGGGTCGTTCCGAGTCGGTCCTGACACGCGCGGACATATTACTAATATAACTAACATGAACGTCATCGCAAATGGATCGTCGAACCTGACTTGCCTAACCTGAGTCCAAGAAGGGCGATCTCAAGCACCGGCATGACCATACAATCCGTCAACCGCAAAAATCATGGGTGCACCACCTCACATTATGGTCCCCATCAGCCGGTACAGGATACTACGTTGCTCGGCTCATATAAGCACGATGCGCACTCACATCACCGTCAAACTCCATCTCTCATCACAAAATTGCAGCCTCTTAAGTCCAATCAGCTCAGCGATATCAAATCTCTGCGCAGCTTAGTACCAGATATATCCTCTCAAGCCTACACATTATTCTGTCATGCGTTCGGATGTCCACCGTGCATGTCCCTGTAACCTAACATGTTGATATGTCACCCTGAAAGACTGTCCTAATCGTCACCTCCCGTGAACTGGACATCACCACATCTGAGCATATGGGCAGTGAAGCACTATAATCCAATATCCAACTATCAAATTCACAATGACTCTCAATGATGGTAAGGGCGTCATCACTCGCCTCTGCCAGGTCTAGCGCCATGTTGCTTGCACTCTGGGCGTCCCTAGAACTCTACGCAGGCTACAATCAGTTACTCCTAATGTGGTTGCTTGCCTGCAATTGTAACACATCGCTATCTTATTCTTCGATGTAGATCTGACTCATGCACTCCAAGATCCCTTCCCAAACTGACTCTCTCATCCTCCCACAACCAAAAGATGCCCACCCCCAGGAGCTAGGTCCACCAATATTTGACTGGATAACAATCCTGATGTGACATGCTCCAAATATACCTTATCTTTCTCATACAAGAGTGTAGTCTGCATATGCTTGTAGGATGTTGGGAGTGAGGTAACAAACATCATGGCTCTGTCTTTTTCATCCACCTTCACACCAACCGCATGCAATTGATTGAGAAGTTCATTGAACGCATTGAAGTGTTACTGCATGTTATAGAAGGACTTAGTGTTCTCTAGTAGGAAAGGCTCAACCACCTCTATGTTCGGGCTGAAACTTTATTACCCTCACTTATCTCCAAAGCACCTAGTGTCCTCCAGTCGGAAAGAGTCACCCACCCTATGATAGGGAGGGAATTTCATTCCCATCGCTTATCTCCAAATGATCCAATGTCCTCCGGTCCGAAAGGGCATGCCCCCTCTACTTCCCCGCAGGAACGTTGTTCCCCTTGCATATCTTCAAAAGACTCGATATCCTCCAGCCATATCAAAAAGGGATTGCTCCCCTTTATGAGCATGCAGGGACCTCGTTCCCCTCGCTTGTCTCCGAAGGACTTAGTGCCCTCTGGTAGGAAACGATCATCCCCATCTACGACCGTGTGGGAACCTCGTTCCCCTTGCTCATCTCCAAAGGACTCGGTGTCCTCCGGTCAGAATGGGTCAGCCACCTCTACGACCATCAGGAACCTCATTTCTCTCGCTCGTCTCCTAAGGATCCAGTGCCCTCCGGTCGAAAAGGGTCAACCCTCCTCTACAATTGTGCGGAAACTTTGTTCGCTCACTTATCTCAAAAAGACTCAGTACCCTCCGGTCAGAAATGATCGGCCCCCTTCTACGACCGGGCGGGAACTTCACTCCTTTACTAATTGAAGGGATCACATGTGTCTCCTCAATCGTGTGATCGCAACACCAAAGGACTTCATGACCTCTAATCTGAAGGGTTTTCCCCTTACATGACACTATGGGACCCCAATCCCTTCTAGTGTGCACCTCTTATCATCGACTCTCGCTACTTGAAAAGAAGAACGAACACCTATCGATCAGACTACACAAGCGCACAAAATACAAGCGACGTCACAAAGTGCGCACCCACATGCACAAGCATGTGCCTGATCACGCGCAATCGTACGTCGGCATAGTACTTTTTCTATTTGCAGATTTTCCACGTAAAAACACAATTGTCGACTTTATTTAACTATGTTGACGAACCTAATCTACCGAATACAAGCCCGGTGGGTTGACCACGCCCGACCAGTCCGCTGAACTCGCACTTATCCTCTCTGTTCTTCAACAGATGCCCAACTCAGTGATGGAAGTACACAGTTTTTGAACTAGAATGCTCTAGCACAATAACAACAAATGCTAAACCGATTCTCTGTAGCCCGCATCAAATACCAGAAATTATTAACTATCCTTATAAAAGAACAAAAGTAAGAATCATTTCTTAAGAAATTTTGAAAGATGTGTTCATTTCAATGGAATTGAGGTTTTGAAATTAGAATTAACTTGTTTTTCCACTGAAATTTGTGCTGCGAATTTCAATTACAAAGCCCTAATTTCGTGGAGGAAATGATTTATAGGGAACGGGGCTTAATCGTGCTAAGGAAGAGAGGATAAATACTAATAAATGTAGAATTAAACCTCACTTAAGCTTGCCTTAATCTCGTGTTATACACACATCGGTAATTATACAGCAGTCCAATACTAACGTTTGGGGCCAACCTTAGTTTTTTATTTTATTTTTATTTATTTTTTAATTTTACTTCCTCTGTTTCTTCCTCTGTTCTCAAGCTAATTGCCCGCTCATAAAAACCCCTCCGCACAATCACCTCCGCATTCCCAGTTCTCCCTCCTCACTCATGGAGGAATCACTCTCCCATCAATGGCCGCAACCCATCAACCCTTCCTCCTCCTCCTCCGCCTCCTCCTCCTCCTCTTCTTCCCCGTCGTCTCCGGCCGGCAAACACCCGACGTACCGCGGCGTGCGGAAGCGCAACTGGGGGAAGTGGGTGTCGGAGATCCGCGAGCCCAGGAAGAAATCCCGCATCTGGCTCGGCACCTTCCTCACCGCCGAGATGGCCGCCCGCGCCCACGACGTCGCCGCCTTGACAATCAAGGGCCAATCCGCTCACCTCAACTTCCCGGAGCTCGCGCCCCTGCTCCCGCGCCCCGCCACCTCCACTCCCAAGGATATCCAAGCCGCCGCCGCCGAAGCCGCCGCTTTTAGCTACGGCCGCGCCGCCGTCCCCAAAACCGTGCCCGCCCCAACAGCGCCGTCGTCGGCGAGCGACGCCGACGACGCATTTTTTGACCTCCCGGACCTGCTCGACTTGAGGACTGTGTGGGTATCGCCGTCCGACGAGTTCGGCGGCGCATTTCTCCGGGAAGATCAGCCCTTCCAATGGGAGTATTGCTGGATGCGCCCGCCGTCAGATTCAGTATAGATCATATCTTGAAAAAAATATCACCTTTATTCCTCCCCAAAAAAATTTTACAGTCTGTTTCTGATTGAATATATAATTTTCTCTTCGATTGATCACAGATTTTCAGAGAGACAAAGTGGTGATATTTTATTTCAACTCTGTCTCTAATCGGCTTAGTGATGATTGTATAATCTCTTGATAATTAATTATTCAACTAGAACAATTAGCCCAAGCATGCAAATTTTACCACATTTGGTTAAAAACAGCAGTAAATTTACTAATGTAGGCAAATCTTACCTGCATTTTTTTGCAAGAGTCTGCAAAAACAAAAGTAAATTAGTAAATTTGTGGTTTTAATTTTTTCCTATTCACAAGCTTTTGAGAATTTTACCACATTAAATGATTCAGGCTATGTTTGGCTCAGCCTATAGCGATTGGAGAAATAGTAATGAAAAAATCTACTTTTTTGCACCGTGATAGAAAATTTGTGAAATTGTTTGGAAGAACCTGTGATTGTATAATCTCTTGATAATTAATTATTCAACTACAACAATTAGCCCAAGCATGCAAATTTCACCACATTTGGTTAAAAAGAGCAGTAAATTAGTAAATTTACTAATGTAGGCAAATCTTAAACTGCATTTTTTTGCAAGAGGCATGCAAAAACAACATTAAAATTAGTAAATTTGTGGGTTTAATCTTTTTCTATTCACCAGCTTTTGAGAATTTTATCACATTGATCGATTTAGGCTGTGTTTGGCTGCTGTATTGATTGAAGTAGTGGTGGAAAAATCTACTTTTTTGAAAAAAGTAGTGAAATTGTTTGAAAGAAATAGCGATGAAAAAATCTTTGATGATACAATTGAATCATAATATGAAACTCATAATTCAACTTATAAATTAATTAAACTCTCACAATTTTTTCTCCACCTATAGCCAATTGATTTTAATTGGATATTTAGATTTTATATACAAATATTTAGATATTTGTATTTAAAGAAACTTTTGATGAATCATAGATGTAGAGTCTGATTAAATCGGCTAATTATGTGCTTTTTATCATAATCATCTTTTGTCATTAGTTAATTGAAAGCTAATCATCCACCGATAAAAGAAGGATGATTTAGAAAATCTTAAAGTTTGAAAAAGGCGTAAACTTGTCAAGAACTAATCATACTCTACATTCTTTTATGAATATATTGGCGGGGCACGCATGTGATATCACAGTCGATGGGTCCGTATGACTCGGTAGCGGCGGCGGCCGCGAACGAAGTGGTTATGAACCGTCCTTCGTGAACGCCCGCCCTCAACTAAAGAGCTTCATCCATTTTAATGTTCAAAATTAGTTTTTTTTTGTGGTGGCGGTCATAACTATTGTCATGTTAAACACATCTTTCGTTACAGTGGAGTTATTGTTCAAACTCATCAGAGCAAAAATGGCGTGTCAAACGGATGACGGTTTTTAACCCCCGCGTTCATGACGGCCACCACCATGCCAAAGGAACCCAAAACAATGACAAACGCTATTCTTTTTTGAAAGCAAATGTTATTAAATTGGGTGTAATATGTGACTTCGAATCGATGCGGACAGCGGAACAAAAACAAGCCGAGCAAAGAACAATTGCGCAAAATATAAAACAGAGAAACCAAGGACACAGACGACATAAAATATACGTGGTTCGGCGAGAAGCTCCTACGTCCACGGGGAGAGCACTAGAGAAGATCCACTATAAATAATCAGAGAATTTTAGGTACAGAGATTACACTGAGGCCACTAGATCTGAAATGCGCCAAGATAAATAGGTCCGTTCAGATTCCGGGAGTTACCGCTCGCGGTAAGGATGCCGTCGGGCGGTACTACACGAACCAGGTTCGCCTTCTCCCTCCAGCACGGCCTGCACCGACCGCCTCTAAGGGACTTCCGCCTGAGATCCCACCGCCAATCTGATGGTCCGCCTAGACCCGATAACAGGAGTCCTCGAGAGCCTCCGCACTCCTTGCTGATGGATCTTCGGAGGATGCCCTTCGTCAAAGCTTTGGTCGTTGCTGAGAACCACGCTCCTGCTCCTCCACCTTGGCCGCAGAAGACAAGACCTGACTCCTCCACTTGATACGCACAGTCGCTCCTCCTCCTCCTCTTGATACGCCCAGGCGCTCCTCCTATCTTTTCGGTTACATCCAAAACCCTAAAATATATATCATATATATAGGAGAGGAGAGACAGAAAACTCCCTAATATGGAGGAGAGGCCAAACCAAACCGGTCCGGTTAGGTAGGAGGCGGCACAACCCAACAATCTCCGCCTTGACGTCTCACGCACGATATGCTCTTCTTGCGGCTTGGATCTTCTCCCTCCGAAAAAACTACCCGCTCTCTCTGGGGTCACCACAATCAGTAGACACAATTGTGAGCTAAGTCAAGACAGTGTTTGAACTTGACTCTCGATACAAGTTTTGTCAACATGTCTGCAGCATTATCCTCTGTGGGGACTTTCAGCAACTGTATGTCTCCACCTACAACGAACTCCCTCAACTTGTGGTAGCGCGCATCGATGCGTTTTGTCCTTGCATGATAGACCGGGTCTTTAGCAAGACAAATCGCACTCTGACTGTCGGAGTGCAGCTTCACCGCCTCTTGAGTAATCCTAAGTTCCTTGGTGAGACCATTGAGCCAGATAGCTTCCTTTGCATCCTCCACCGCAGCAATGTACTCCGCCTCTGTCGTAGATAGAGCGACGATGTCCTGAAGAGTGGATTTCCAACTAATGGGACCTCCACCTAGAAGGAAGATGTACCCGGAGGTAGATCTCCTCCTATCGAGGTCGTCGGCGTTGTCAGAATCAACGAAGCCCACTAGAGCTCCATCATCCTTGCTCCTTTTGAAAAATAGCCCGACGTCAGGTGTTTCTTTCAAGTATCTTAGGATACACTTGACTGATTCCCAGTGTTGTCGCCCTGGATTCGCCATGTATTTGCTGACAACGCTCATGGCCTGAGCGATATCTGGTCTCGTACAAATCATTGCGTGCATCAAGCATCCTACTACACTAGCGTACATCACCATGAATGTCTTCTGGCGTTCCTCCTCTGAGTCTGGACACTGCTGTGATGACAATCTAAATTGCTGTCCCAAAGGAGTCGTAACAGCTTTAGATTCTACCAAGATCTTTCATTTCGAACTCAGCATGTAACTTCTGCTTCAATAATTGAATCTCCCAAGCCGACTTGCAAGCAGTCAACATGTCGTCGACGTAGAGCATTAGAATCAGAATATCTTCGTTTACCAGAAATCTGTAGTAGACACAGCTGTTGTACTGGCTTCTGCTGTAACTATGTGAAATCATGAATGTGTCGAACCTCTTGTACCACATCCTCGGAGCGTGCTTCAAACTGTAGAGAGATCTCTTCAGCTTGCACACCTTTTTCTCGTCACCAGTTCGTATGAACCCCTCGGGCTGCAGTATGTAGATCTCCTCCTCTAAGCTGTCGTGAAGAAAAGTCGTCTTCATGTCCATCTGCTCCAGCTCCATGTACCACATTGCTAGCATAGCAAGTAGCACCCGAATGGAACAGTACTTCACCACGGGTGAGAATATTTGATCGATATCAACACCTTTCTTCTGCGCGAGCCCCTTTGCAATAAATCTGGCCTTGTACCTCCACTGGTCCTTCCCGGATGTGGACTCCTTCTTGAACACCCATTTAGCCCCTTTGGGCAGACTAACCAAGTCTCATGTCTGATTCTTCTGAAGGGAATCCATCTCTTCCATCATAGCAGCTTTCCACTGAGAACTGTCTCTGCTCTCCACAACTTCTCGATATGAACCATGATATAAGGAAATCACCTGAGAGGTGTATGCTATAGTGTCTTATAGCCTAAGAGGCAGTCTGATCTCTCGCCTTGCCTTCCCTTTAGCAATAGAGTAGGGCTCTGCACCGGTAGGTCGAACAACATCCGTTTCCTCAGAATCTGAGGAATCATCATGATCATCAGCTTTGTCACTTCCGTCCAGCTCCAACTCCACTGGTGAGAAAGAAGTCTTCTCCGCCTCTTTAGCCTGGGACTGAGACTTCTTCAGCATAGAAGCCTCATCAAAGATGACGTCGCGCTTCAGCTCAACTTTCTTGGTTCCAGGGTTCCACAACTTGAACCCTTTTGTGTGGCCTTTTGGCCCAGATAGATACCTCTTTTGGACTTAGCATCCAACTTTGTACTCTCTGGGTCCTGCAGCAGTGCGTATACAGGGCAACCAAAAATATGAATATCAGAATAAATAACAGGAGTACTTGACCAAACTTCCTGTGGAGACTTCAGATCTAATTACATAGATGGAGACCGATTCACTAGATAGCATGTCGTATTGATAGCTTCGGCCCAGAAAAACTTTGGTAGGTCGGCAAACAAACGCATGCACCGAGCTCTCTTTAACAACGTTCTATTCATCCTAGCTTTCTGATGCGGTGTACCGAGAATGGTGAGATGTCGAGTGATGCCCTCCTGATTGCAGTATGCATGAAACTCCGCTGAGGTGTACTCGTCGCAGTTATCAAATCTGAGATATTTCACCTTCTGCCCGGTCTGCTTCTCCACTTTGGTCCTCCAGATCTTGAATTTCCTTAAAACTTCAGACTTGTACTTGAGAAAGTAGATCCAGAGCTTTCTTGAGAAGTTGTCAATAAAGGTCACAAAGTATCTGACACCTCCAAGTAACGGTCCTGGGGATAGCCCCCAAACGTCTGAGTGTAGGTACTCCAGTACCTGCTTGATGCGCTTGCTTGATGTCACAAACTTCATTTTGCACTGCTTCCCGAGAACGCACCTCTCACAGAAATCCAGCTTGCACGTCTTGACCCCTTTCAGTGGGCCCTTCTTATGCAACTCCAGTAGTCCTCTCTCGCTCATGTGGTCGAGTCTGGCATGCCACAACAAAGAGGTATATTCATTTGATATCGTAGAAACCGTTGCATCGCCGACAATAGTAATGTCAATCAGCTTGTAGAGAGTGTCATAGCGCTCTCTTTTCATGACCACTAGAGCGCCTCTCTTGACCTTCAAGTAGCCACCATCACCGGTGTAAGAGTATCTGGTCGCCTCCATAGTTCCTAGAGAAATCAGGCACTTTCTCAAAACAGGCGCATATCTGACATCGTGAGTGTTCTGACCGTTCCGTCGAACATCTTGATTCTGATGGTGTCAATCCCTAGCGTTCTGCACTCTGAGTTGTTCCCCATTAAAACGCGACCACCATCACATTGCCTGCAGCTGGAGAACCATTCTCTGTTCGGACACATGCGATAAGAGCATCTAGAATCCATGATTCATGCGTCAGTAGAGTTGAGAGTGGATCGAACATGAAGTACATCAGCTTCGTTTTCTTGGTCTGATGTCACGGCCGCCTGCTGTGGCTCTTGATTCTTCTCCTTGAGCTTTTTCTTCGGGCAATTATTTTTCTAGTGCTCTTCTTCTTTGCAGTAGTGACACTTGCTATTCCGGTTCTTGGACTTTGATCTGGGTTTGTTTGCTTTCTTGCCTCTGTCTCTGGATCTGCCTCTGACCTGCTCACTGCTCTTCGATCACCAGAAGACCCTCACTGGTGCTAGGGCCAGACATGGTCCTCGTTTCATTTGAGAGCAAGGTCGTCATCACCTCTTCCATCTTCAGAGTGTCCTTTCCGTAAAGAATTGTGGTGACCAAAGAACTTCAACAGAGAAGACAACAAAAGAAGAGTCTAGTCTTCTTCTTCAACCTTTACATCCATACTGCGCAATTGAGAGATCTGTTGAAACCAGTAACCCGGTTTCAGCGTTCGAAAGGGGGATGCGGCTAACTCTTACTTGACCCAAGCTAAGACCCTTGACCGGTCACTAGGAACTGAGAGACTTACCCTTGACGATCACCGGAGTCTATAGACAGACCCCTTAAGCTGCAGCGCGGAGGTCCCACCACACACCCGGAAGCTCACTCGGAACTTCCCCTCCCAAGCCAATGCTGAGCCTGGGCACCTTGGAGGGCACTTAGAACCACCTCACTGTCAACCTTCGAAGACAAGAAGAGGGGGGGGGGGGGTGCTTGCTCACAAGACCACGCGAGGGAGGGGCAGGAACCAACCCTTCCCAAGGTGCCCATGGGGGTCTATTTATAGACTTTCCCAAAAACGGACTGCGAATAGCCAGAATCGGACTGCGAATAACCAGAATCCCCCCAAAGGGAGGGAACGGGCGAGTGGGGGGCTGCCCCACTCGCCCCCTTAAGTCGGGCGAGTGGGGGGCTGCCCCACTCGCCCCCTTAAGAGATCGGGCGAGTGGGGGGCTGCCCCCACTCGCCCCCTTAAGAGGGGTCGAGCGAGTGGGGTGCTGACCCCACTCGCCCCCTCAAGAGATCGAGCGAGTGGGGGGTTGTTCCCACTCGCCCTCTTAAGAGGTCGGGCGAGTGGGGTGCTGCCCCCACTCGCCCCCTTAAGAGGTCGGGCGAGTGGGGGGGGGGGGGGGGGGGGGGCTGCCCCCACTCGCCCCCTCAAGAGGTCGGGCGAGTGGGGGAGAGGGGGGGGGGGGGCTGCCCCCACTCGCCCCCTTAAGAGATCAGGTGAGTGGGGGGATGCCCCCACTCGCCCCCTTAGGAGGTGTCGGGCGAGTGGGGTGCTGCCCCCACTCGCCCCCTTAAGAGATCGGGCGAGTGGGGGGCTGCCTCCACTCGCCCTCTTAAGAGGTGGTCCTCCACTCGCTCAAAGGGCCGGGCGAGTGGGTGCTCGGCCCACTTGATCCATTGCTCCTGCTTCTATCTCCTTCGGACCTGTCGCGATTCCGCTGAGTCTGGGTTAACCAAATCAGCTCCGCAAATATGGGGGTTGTACAAGATCGGCTTGTTGAAAATATTCATGTGCTCTAGCAACTGGGTACTCTTGGACATCCTCAGACTGTACAACTGCTTCTTGACATAGAGCTTGTTCGTGAGTGACTTGGACATGTAAAGCTCCTCCAGTTTCTTCCACAAATCAACTATAGTCTCAGTGTCAACTACGTTGTGCATGACTTCATCTGCTAGACACAACTGGATCGTATTGATGGCCTTTAGATCTAATTCTTCTCATTCTTCTCCATCCTTTTCGGACCTCTCCTGGCCGAGATGTACCTTATGGAGATTTTGCTGAACAAAAACCGCCTTGATCTGCTTCTGCAATAAACCAAAATCGATCTTGTCGTCGTACTTCGGAATCTCGAATTTTGCCGTTATTGCTTTTGCTCGCAAAGGTCCGAGGATTGGAACCTTTCTCTGATACCAATTGTTATTAAATTTGGTCTAATCCGCGACTTCGAATCGCCGTGGACAGCGCAACGAAAACAAGTCGAGCAAAGAATAATAGCGCAAAATATAAAACAGAGAAACCAAACACACAGACGACACAAAAATATACGTGGTTCGGAGAGAAGCTCCTACGTCCACGGGGAGAGCACCGAAGAAGATTCACTATAAATAATCAAAGAGTTTTAGGTGCAGATATTACAGTGAGACCACTAGATCTGAAAATGCGCCAAGATAAATAGGACCGATCAGATTCCGGGAGTTACCGCTCGTGGTAAGGATGCCGCAGGGCGGTACTACATGAACCAGGTTCGCCTTTTCCCTCCAGCACGGCCTGCACCGACCGCCTCTAGGGGACTTCTACCTGAGATCCCGCCGCCAATCTGATGGTCCGCCTGGACCTGATAACAGGAGTCCTCGAGAGCCTCCGCACTCCTTGTCGTCGGATCGCCAGAGGATGCCCTTCGTCAAAGCTTTGTCCGTTGCCGAGAACCACGCTCCTGCTCGATCCTCTTGATACGCACATCCGCTCCTCCTCCTCTCTTTTCGGTTACATCCAAAACCCTAAAATATATATCATAGAGAGAGAGAGAGAGAGGAAACTCCCTAATATGAAGGAGAGGCCAAACCGAACCGGTCCGGTTCGGTAGGAGGCGGCACAACCCAACAAGCAAGGCTACAAATATTATCATTCAACAACAAATTCAAGTGGTTCAAGTCCAGAACACGCGCAGACAAAGAGGAGGGAAAAGAAAAAGAAAGCGGCACAATTGCATGCGCAACCCGGTTAGACAAACGCCTAGAAAAAGCACACTCGACGTGCGGAAGCACTCGAGCCATGGCCAAAATATCCAGAATAACGGGGCGATCCAACGAAAACGGCGCCAAACCAACCGCCAAATATCTAATTAGAGGCGCACAATCCCCTTCCACAATCACAAAAGGCCAACAAAACTTCGTTTCGACATCAACCGTCAAGTGAGCCGCAAGCGCCTCAACCACCTCCGGAGAGGACAACATGCATTAATAATATAAATATAGTTGTAATGAGTTTAATGGCGCCGCACAGAATTGACGACAGCATGTCGTCATGAACATGAAAAGTGAAAAACCAAAGAACCTGCCTCAAAGTGGAGACCAACCTTATAAATTACTGATTAAACAGTCATTTACTGTGGAGTAATAACTTTCAAAACTCTCACTTTCAGGGGGAGAAAGCATTAATTAATTCATTGTGTTGCTTCAATGCTTTGATTAGTTTGAATGCCTTAATTAATTACCTCAAATTAACCAAAGCATTAGCATACCTTAATCTCAGCACTGCATGGGAAAAGAGAGTAGTAAATCCACATTAATTTCTGATAAAATCTTAAGGGTCCAAGAAGTAAGGAGTAGAATTCAAGCTAGCTGGCAGCCTGTTTGTGTGATTTCGATAGGACGGGTTTTTAAGGACTTTTGACACTAAGCACCCTTCAATTATGAGGTTTTTGCAAATTGCATCATAAATATTCTATTTTGACATTTTGCACTTCTCAAAGACTTTAATATTGACGTTTTGCGCCCTTATAATTGAATATTTAGGGTGCAAGATACCAATATTAAAGCTTTCGGAGGTACAAGATGCAAAAACTAAATATTTATGGTGCAATGTGCAAAAACCTCGTAATTGAAATTTTTTTAATTAGTGTCAAAGTCTCTTTTTTTAACGAAGGGTTTGTTTTTATTAATGTAAAATAAGAAATATATAAAAAGTAGGAGTAGATCTACTTCCATAGAGAGACACAAAACATAAGTAGCAATGTTTTTCCAAATGAGCTTAGAAAGAAGCTCTAAAATGTAGGTATACTCATATATGATTGCGGTCGTCTCCGGTCTACACGAGGACTCACACAATGTACCTCCACTTCGTAGTGGATCCAGGGGCGGAGCTCTGATAGCGGACACAGAGGACTGGAACGTCTTCGCGTACATCATGGATGGAGAAGGCGTGTTCGAAGACGAGGCCTCCGCTCCTGTTTCAATTAGGTACCATTGTCTGGTTCTGAGCAAAGGCGACGGGCTGGGTGTGGAACAAGTTCGACCGGCAGCTGCATTTTGTGCTCCTCAACGAGGAGCCGCTGAATGATCTGGTGGTGCGGTACAATTCATTCATGATGAAATTCGGCTGTCTTCGACGCGTTTCGATAGCCAGTAAAAAGCTCTATTTTTACTTCAATCCGAACCACCATTATTGAAATTTTCAAACAGCTGAAACGAGGGAGATCTAAAATTAGGATAAATTCTTCGGCCGAGATTTATAAACAGAGTCACCATTGACTAAGGAGGCAAGAAGGGTGGTCTGCTATCAGCTAGGCAGAGGGAGGAGATACACATGATTACATGAAGGAGAAATAAGAGAAGACTAGGCTCCGTTTGGCGCAGTGTTTTTGCTCCCGTTGGAGTAAAACGTCACCGTCATAAAATGTACGTTCGACATGACAACTGTTACGATCACCGCCCAAGAAAATATTACTATTTTTTAACATAAAGTGGATGAAGTTTCTTAGTGCAAGGGGGCGGGGTACGACACCCGCAGGTGCATCTATAATAAGCACAGATAAACAAGAACACATGCAATATGTAAAACTCGGCAATCCCACCGATGTATGAGTACATAACCAACCGCGCTTTCCATTATTGGCTGGAGGAGGTGCAGAAGCGGTGCATTGTCGTGAGAAAGGTTAGATACTTATTCCTTACAATATTAACCATGATTATTGTTGCGGGTCGCTCGGGTGCTCTGGTAGACCGGTCGAATTGAACCACCTTAGCTCGGAAGCGAACCGAGCGCGCAAACAGTCAATTAGAGATTCGTTGAGTACACTGAGACTTTTTAACGTGAAAACCCCGGAAAGGGTAAAAAACCACGCGGCCGGAGCTGTGCCGGCCAAACTTCCACTATCTTCTGGGAGGCTACAATTAGAGACTTAGAGCTCGAGCGCGACAGACCGCTGCTCGTTACAATAATAGAGAGAGAGAGGGAGGGAGAGAGTTCCGAAGGTGACAGGCCACCTCCAGGAAAACTAAGTCTTTTTCCTTCTGAGAATATTGGAGAACAAAAGTGAGAATACTGAGTCGCCTTCCGGGAGAACAAAAGTGAGATGCTCCGGAGGACAAAAGTGAGAATGCTAAGTCGTCTTTCGGGACGAAGGAAATCTTCAAGTCCCGAATGAGAATTCCGCGAAAGTCTGCAAGAAGCTCTCCCGAGTCCAGAAGGCAAAAGTCCCTTGAAATGAAGCCCCGGGGCTCCTTTTATAGTTTTGGCCGGGGGTAGCCCAGTAATTTCGCCGCTGTAACCACCGTAACCACCTGGCGTACGAATCATATTTTCCGGTTCAGAGCACACGGATCGCCATTTTTCGTAAATGACCATCTTGCCCTTCGGGCAGTTCGGGCAGTTTCGTTGGAGGCAAAAAAGGCGACAAGTTGTTCCTGAAATCTGAGAAACTGGAAAGACAAAAAGTGAGCATGCTAGAAAGACAAAATGTGAGCGCGCTAGAAAGACAAAAAGTGAGCGTGCCTGAAATGTGAAAGTGCTCTGAGCGCGCTCAGAAGCGTTCTGAGCGCACAGGGGAGCGTTCTAGGTGCGCAACGAACTCGGGAGCGTTCTGAGAGCGCGGTGAACGCGAAGGCGTTCTGAGCGTGCGATGAACACGGAAGCGCTCCGAACGCGCTTAGAGGCGTTCTGAGCGTGTGACGAACATAGAAGTGTTCGAGGCGGAATCTGAAACCTGAAGAGTGCACGGCGAGCTTGAAGAGGATACGTCTGAACCCCACCATGGGGGAGGTGGCTCGACCGCATCCCAAAGGGGGGTGTGCCCGGGCCGTACCCCAAAAGGGATGCGGCCTTGCCGCACCCTAAGAGGGGGTGCGGCCTGGCTGCAACCAGCGCCCCAAGAAGGGGGTGTGGGCTGGCAGCACCTCAAGAGGGGTGCGGGCTGACCGCACCCCAAGGGGGGGGTGCGGCCTGGCCGCACCCCAAGAGGGGGGGGGGGGTGCGGCCTGGCCGCACCCCAGGAGGGGTGCGGGCTGGCCGCACCCCTCAAGGGAGGCTAGGCGCTACCGCGAGCTCTGCCGCGCGGTAGCGTCGGGCGGTAGCGTCGCGCTTGCCGCGGGCGGTAGCGCCGCGCTTGCCGCTGGCGCTACCGCACGCGGTCCTGCTTGGTGCGATGCTGTAGCGTTCGGATGCGGCGATCGCATGCGGTCTTGTACAGGCGGTTGGTGGCGGAGATAGTGGGTTTGCCCACTCTCCCACTTCCCTCTTATCATCTTAGTGGGCCTTTGGAATAACCACCTTCTTGACTTGTATATAAATGAATGAGAGTCTTGTATGAGTGCACATCATAAGCCCCCAAACCTTCGGAGTCCGAGTTCCCGCGCGGTGGAGTGCGAAGGTTTCGTTCTGGTTCATGGCAATTCTGGTTGTTGCGCGGCGCGTTGGATCATGGCGGAGGTAAGTTTCTTTTCTGCTTCGTAGGAACAAGGAGAGGGAGAGAGCGGAGGAGTGTGCCAGCGGGAGTGGTTCCGACCGAGGGAGCAAGCGGTCGGAGGCCGTATACATGCCCGCGTGCGTAACCGCTTGACCGATAAAAATAGGTTCCCCCAAACGGAGCCGTGGTCCCACCACGACTGCAATTAGCGATAGAGACGAAGCTCCGTAAGTGTTCACCTCGAGCTCATGATTTTACTCGTTCGAAGTATAAAAGCTTTCCTTCAAAATTTAGAAATTCTAGATCAAATCAAATCAAATTTCTTTCAAAGAATGCCTTTTCAAATTAATTTTTATATATTTATTAGAAAAATTAAATAAAAACACTACCAATAAAAAAAATAAAGTTATTTCGTCCGGTAGCCCTGGTAGCTCCGCGGTCAATCCGGCCCCGCGAAACAACACGTGCACAAAAATATTTTATGCGTGGTTGTAATTGATTGCAGACCAGCCGTACTACAAACACAATAATTCGACCTAGAAAACTAAACAACTTGCTTGAAGCTAAACTTTTTGGTTGCACCATTTATACTTTGAGATTATTATATTCATTTTTACTAATAAATAAAGAAAAACATAAAATTAATCTCTTTAACTTTAGTTAATTACTAAGGTCCCATTTGACGTGACACTTTTTCAGTGTCACCGTCATAAAATATATATATTTAACATAAAAATGATTAAGACTGTCACTTAAAAAAAATAATTTTGAACCTAAAAATGAATGTAGTTTCTTAGGTTGTAGAAATTTTGCTATTAGTATTTTAATTTGTTGTAAATCATTTGAGTTTGTATATATATACAAGAGGATGTGCACCGAATATGCACAGCTGAGTTCTCTTTTTCACATTTTGTTTTCCCGCTTCTTCCCCTTTCTTGGTTTTAACATGGTATCAGAGACAACAAGATTTACATTCGTGTAATCCCTCTCCTAGCCGTGTTTTCTTTCTCCTTTTCTCCATGACTCCTCATGTCACCACTGACATCCCCCATGAGGAGGGATCTAGTTCGACGTCTACTTAGAATACCCCCAATCTCTCTCTGCTATTGCAGAATTCTGATACACCAGGCATGATTCTGGTTCATCAAGCTCTTGAAGGAACCTCCAATTATATTCCATGGCGTCGCTCGATAGAAATCGCCCTTGCTTGCAAGAACAAGCTCAGATTTATCAATGGATCTGTTCTGAAACCTAATGATGGTGACATCAATCGCTCAAAATGGGACCAGGTAAATAATATGGTCATTTCTTGGATCCTCAGTGCCGTCTCCAAGGAAATCAGACATTCCATTTTACATGTCAACAGAGCGACTATAATGTGTAATAATCTGCAATGCCGCTTCTCTCATAGCATTGGATCAATGGTTTACACCTTTGTCATCAGGACGGACTGAAAGTTGAAGGATATTATACCAAGCTGAAGCAACTATGAGATGAGTTAGAAGCTATTATCCTCATTCCAACCTGCAAATCAAATGTTCGATGCGAGGTTTCTGCGGCCTGGGAAGCACAGCAAGAAGAACAGAAACTGATGCAATTCTTGATGGGTTTACATGACATCTTTATACCTGTTCGTGGGCAGATCTTGTTGATGAAACATTTACCTAGTATTGAAGATGTGTATTCTATGCTTCAGCAAGAAGAACGACAAATCAACACTTCTTCATATTCCCTTGATCACATGAACGCTGCCTTAATGTTCAAAAATTCACAGGATTCTTTGAAACAGCAGCAACATGATGATAGGAATAATCCTTGGATTAATAAGAAGAACTTATGGTGCGATCATTGTCAAATCAGTGGTCACACTAAGGCCAAATGCTTTTAAATACACGGTTATCCACCAAACTACAAATTTACAGGAAAAGCCAATCCCGACAGGAACCACAAAGCTAATAATGTGGAATTCTTAGGACATGAGATTTCACCTACTGTTCCGGCCAACTCACCTACTATTCCGGCTAACGACACTCCTTAGTTGACCAGAGATCAAATAAGTCGACTTCTTGGACTTCTTTCCATTACAAATCAGGCTACACATTCAGTTTCTATTGAACATGCTCAGAAACTTGCAGGTATGACTTATTGCATGACTATGCAACATGATGATAATGAATGGATTATTGACAGTGAAGTCACGCATCATATTTCACATTGCCTTCCTCATTTTACCAGTCTTCAACAACTTCATCATCCACAGCACGTTCATTTACCAGATGGTTCTACGGCAGTTGCCACACATATTGGAAATATTTCTATTTCTATAGAACACAATTCTATTATCTTGCAGAATGTGTTATTTGTTCCTTCCTTCAAGCATAATCTGATCTCTGTCAGCAAATTGTCCTCTGATTCCGATTGCATCTTACTTTTTAAAATTCTCAATCTTGTCTTATGCAGGACCGTTTGTTGAAGATCAATGTGGAAATTGGTAAATGGATTAATGGTCTTTACTGTCTCCCAACCTCTTCCAATACCATTACATATTTTCCTCAAAGTCATGATACTACCGTCCACAACAACACAATATTATGGCATAATCATTTAGGACATGCATCGACTGATAAACTATGATAGCTCACTTCTATTCTTCCTGGTTTACATTCTGATCATTCTATGGATTGTAATATTTGTCTGATTGCCAAACAAACTCGTCTTCCCTTTTATAAGAGTGATAGTTTTTGCACTAAAGCTTTTGATGTGGTTCATTGTGATGTATGGTAACCCTATAAAACTCCAACGCATTTTGGTTTTTGTTATTTCTTAACTCTTGTTGATAACCACACTAGAAATATTTGGACATACCTAATGGTTTCCAAAGGGAAAGTCCCAACTCTGATTAAATCATTCTATATTTTAATTCTTAATCAATTTCAAAGCTCCATTAAAATCTTTAGGACTGATAATGGCTCGGAATTCACTAATCATTCTCTTAAACAATTCTTCCTAGAGCATGGCATTTTGCATCAGAGTAGTTGTGTTTATTCCCCTCAACAAAATGGCATTCCGGAACAAAAACATCGTCACATTTTAGAAATAGCTAGAGCTCTTCGTTTCCAAGCATCCTTGCCTATTGAATTTTGGGGAGAATGTGTCCTGACATCAACTAATTTAATCAATAAAATTCCTTCTACTGTTTTACATCAAAAGACCCCTTATGAACTCTTGCTCCACACTAAACCTTCTTATCATCATTTGAGGGTGTTTGGATGTCATTGTTTTGCATCTACCATAACTCATAATAGAGACAAATTTGCTCCACAAGCTTCTCACTGTATTTTCCTTGGCTATCCTTTAGGGAAGAAAGGATACAAACTATTCAACCTGGACACTCAAGAATTTCTAATTAGCCGTGATGTTTCCTTCTCTGAAACCATTTTCCCTTTCTCATCTCCTCAAAGTGGAGAAATGAATTCCACTCCCACTGCCCTTCCATTACCTCACCTTTTCCCATTTCCCTCTGATTCAAATGAATTCGACTGCACATCTTTCACTCCAATTTCTTCACCTGACATTCAAACCATTACTAATACTCACTCCAATTTTGTCCACAATCATACAGCCATTCCAGCTACTACACAACTTAGACGATCTTCTCGTCCTTCTATTCCTCCACCTTGGCATAGACTACCACTGTTCGTCCATTACCACAGACCGCGTTGATATATCAAATGGTCCAGCTTTCTCCAATTTTGCTCCTGCTGAACCTATTACATATGATGAAGCATATAAAGATGCCACATGGAGGGAAGCAATGGACTCTGAATCCAAGCCTTACAGGACAACAAAACATGGATCATCACTAGCCTACCTCCTGGTAAACATGCAATTGGATGCAAATGGACATACAAAATCAAATACCATGCTAATGGTTCGATTGAACGATACAAAGCTCGACTAGTGGCGAAGGGATACACTCAAACAGAGGGACTTGATTACCAAGACACATTCGCTCCGGTGGCCAAAATGACTATCGTTCGTGCTCTCCTTGTCGTGGCAGCTTCAAAGGGATGGTTATTAAATCAATTAGACGTGCACAATGCTTTCTTGCATGGTGATTTGATAGAGGAAGTTTATATGCAACTTCCCCCAGGTTTTACTCTTCCAGAGAATTCTGATAGGAACCAATATGTATGTTATTTACTGAAATCCTTGTATGGGCTCAAACAGTCATCACGACGGTGGTTCTCAAAATTCTCCTCTACTCTCGTTTCTCTTGGCTTTAAGCAGCCTCACACTCTTTAAACACCATGGGGACTAATGATCATTTCATTGCTCATTTAGTCTATGTGGATGACGTAATTCTAGCAGGAACACATCAATCTGATCTGGATGCCTTAAAGATCACATTAAATAAACAGTTCATGATTAAAGATCTGGGAACTCTATCCTTCTTTCTGGGTTTGGAGATTACTCGGAATGTTACACGCATCTACTTTCATCAACATAAATACGCAAATGATATCATCAAAGATATGCATTTCACTGACAACAAATCTACTCCCATTCCCATAGAGCAAAACCACAAACTTAACAAGATTGATGGCACAGAATTAGAAGATCTATCTGACTATCGTCGACTGGTTGGTCGATTAATCTACCTAACAGTTTCACGCCCAGATCTAACCTATGTTGTTCACATCTTGAGCCAATTCATGGCAAAACCGCGAAGCCCTCATCTTCATATGGTTCATAGAGTTTTGCGCTATTTTAATGGTTAATTAGGACACGGTCTGTTCTTCCCTTCATCAAGTGACCTTAAATTGAAGGCTTTCTGTGATGCAGATTGGACATCATGTCCTACCACTAAAAGGTCATTATCCGATTACTGTGTCCAAATCGGAGAATCCCTCATTTCCTGGAAAACAAAGAAGCAGGCTACCGTTTCTAAGTCTTCAGCTGAATCAAAATACAGGGCAATGGTTGCCATTTGCTGCGAACTTACATGGCTTGTTAACCTTTTACGAGACCTCCAACTTGATGATCTAACTCCTATCCCTTTAGCTTGTGACAACCAAGCAGCAATTACGCATAGCCTCCAATCCAGTTTATCACGAAAGGACGAAACACATCGAGTTGGATTGTCACCTTGTTAGAGAGAAATTAACTTGTGGTTTGATTGCTCCAATTCATATCTCTACCAAACTACAGCTCGCAGACATATTCACTAAAGCTTTGGGACATTCACAGTTCCAATTCTTATTGAGCAAGTTATGTTTGTTATTTATGTAATGACATATTTGTAATTTCTTCTTTTTAGTATTTTAATTAGTTGTAAACCATTTGAGTTTGTATATATATACAAGAGGATGTGCACCGAATATGCACAACTGAGTTCTCTTTTCCACATTCTCTTTTCCCGCTTCTTCCCCTTTCTTGGTTTTAACATAGGTGAGGTTGGGCGTTCAAGAACGACGGTTCATTGCCCAATTACCATCATGCTCACGATCGTCACCGCCGTGCCAAACGAATTCTAAATTAAGATTTTGCAAACCATCATTATTGTCTATTGATATGAGAAGAGGAAGATTAAAACCCTAAACCTTAAATCATAAATCCCTAAACCCTAACATTAAGGCTCCGTTTGGCGCAGTGTTTGCGGTTGTGAACGCAGCGGTTATGAACTGTCGTTCGTGAACACCCAACCTCGCCAAAAGAACTTAATTCAATTTTATGTTTAAAACTGTTTTTTTTGTGGTCATAATCGTTGTCATATCAAACATACATTATACGATAGTAATATTTTTTTTCTAAACTCACCAGAGCAAAAATACAGTGCCAAACTGAGCCTAATCAGTCGGCTTAATTTCCTTGACCGTGGGCTAATATTTTTGAAGAGATATTTTTATTATTATATAAAATCGTTATTGAATTATACACACTTAATTTCCGAATAATGGTCGGTTATATATTTTATAATAATGAAATTTAACTTCGTGCCACATGTCATGTGTTGGTTGGAGGAGATTAGCGTCGGAGGAAACATCACATCCTAAATTATATATATGTTGAATAAATGTCGGGCTTCAGATTTGAAGATGATACCATTTCTACGTACAGCGGCCTATCAGGATTCAGAACAGGCAAGAAGAGAATTTTGCACAGGCCGGCACGTGATGAAATGTACCTGGTAAATGGTAATGGACAAATAATGCATATTTAATTATAGAGAGTTGATATTAGCAGTCAAATTCTCGCTATTCACAGTCTAAAAATTGTAAAAAATTCTAATTATATTCGCAATCCAATTTTAGCTAATCTTACCCCCATCATATAACCTCCTCTCTATCTCTCTCCCGTTGTCTAAACTCTAATCGTAGCTCTATTAGTAGCGTCTTTTTTACCCTCTTAGATTCACCTTAAAAAAGAAAAATTCCCAGCGAAAATCTAAAAAAAGTAGACAGTTTTCTTATTAGAGGAAAGTTTGCATCTCATTTAACTTGATTTAGAGTTAATTCCTCTATGCATGTCATTTAACTTATTTTTCTGCTAGATTTTTAAATTGTTTTAGTCTTTAAGATATTTTTCTAGGCTTCTAGTACTTAATAAATCAGCAAAATATTTCGCTTATTTGGATTGGGAGTGAGGTGCAAATATAATTTTGGACTACTAATAAAATTTATGGACTACAAATAGCGATGGGCTACGAATAGCCAGTTCCGGACTCTTAATATCAACTCTCTTGATTGTAAATTTTTTCTTTGTGCTCTGAAAGTGTTAATATATTTGTTTTTTTTGTCATATTATTAGCACCACATTTTTTCTATTCATATCTTTGGCTATCTGTAACTTTAAGAGAAAGACAAAAGTGTTGCCAAAAATTCGGTGGTGGAACTTGGTGAAGGAAAAATAAGTTGCTTTCAAGGCAGCAGTTATAGAACGACTAGTTGATGATCCTTATGTTGATCCTAGTGTCGCATGGGAAGTTATGTCTTCTCATTTAAGGATAAGTGGAAAGAACGTATTTGGAGAGTCAAAAGGTCGCGCGCCCCCACAAAAAGAATCTTGGTGGTGGAAAAAAGAAGTGCAAGACAAAGTGAGGGCAAAGAGGGTCAGCTACAAAACATTATATGCTTGTAGGAATGATGAAAACTTGACAAAGTATAAAGTCGCCAAGAAAGAAGCTAAAAATGCAGTAAGTAAAGCAAGAAGTCAAGCTTATGAAGAATTTTACAAACGACTAGATACCAAAGATGGAGAGCGCGATATATATAAAATTGCTCGAGCTAGAGAGAGGAAGACAAGAGATTTAAGCCAAATTAAATGCATAAAAGATGAAACAGATACGGTTTTGACGGATGATGTGGCTATTAAGGAGCGATGGAAAAGATACTTTTATCAACTATACAATGAAGGAAAAGATAATGAACTGAACTTGGAAGAGTTAAGTAAATCGGAGGAGTATAGAGACATAACTTTTTATCGTAAAATTCAAGCATCAGAGATAGATGACGCTCTGAAGAAGATGAAAAATGGAAAGGCGGTTGGACCAGACGATATACCCATTGAAGTATGGAAATGCTTAGGGAGGGAAGGAATTTTATGGCTTACAAGTTTTTTCAATAAGATACTGAAGACAAAAAGGATGCCAGACCAACGGAGAGAAAGTATTTTGGTACCTTTGTATAAGAACAAAGGAGATATACAAAATTGTGTCAATTACAGGGGAATTAAATTAATGAGTCATACTATGAAACTATGGGAACGAGTAATAGAGAGACGAGTTAGACGAGAGACTAGCATCTCAGAGAATCAATTTGGATTCATGCCAGGGAGGTCAACCATGGAAGCTATACATCTCTTGAGGAGACTCATTGACAACTATCGGGAAAGACAAAAAGATTTGCATATGTTGTTTATCGATCTGGAGAAGGCGTATGATAGGGTTCCAAGAGAGGTCTTGTGGAGAGTCTTAGAAAAGAAAGGTGTAAATGTATCATACATTGACGTAATCAAAGATATGTATACAAATTCAGTGACCAGGGTGAGGACATCTGGAGGATTAACACAGGAATTCCCTATCGATGTTGGCTTACATCAAGGGTCAGCTTTAAGCCCTTACCTCTTTACCCTTATCTTAGATGAGCTCACCGGGCATATCCAGCAAGCAATACCTTGGTGTTTATTATTTGCAGATGATATTGTTTTGGTCGATGAGACGCGCGAGGGTGTAAACGCGAAACTGGAATCTTGGCGAGACACTTTAGAAAAGAAGGGTTTTAGGTTGAGCAGGACAAAGACAGAGTATATGGAGCTTAAATTTAGTAGTGCAAGAAGGTCAAATGACTCTGTCATTAAATTGGGTGACCAAGATATTTCCCGCAGTGAGTGCTTTAAATATTTGGGATCGATTATTCAAAAAGATGGAGGTGTAGATAAAGATGTGATTCATAGAATCCAAACAGGTTGGTTGAAGTGGAGAGGCGCGTCTGGGATCCTATGTGATCGTAAAGTACCACTAAAACTTAAAGGCAAATTTTACCGTACTGCAATTAGGTCTGCAATGCTCTACGGTTCTGAGTGTTGGGCAGTGAATGGTGTACACGAGCAAAAAATGGGAGTCGCGGAGATGAGAATGCTTAGGTGGATGTGTGGTCACACGAGACTGGATAAAATTAGGAATGAATGTATCAGGGATAAGATAGGAGTGGCGCCAATTGTAGAGAAGATGCGAGAAGCTCGTTTAAGATGGTTTGGACATGTACATAGGAGACCATTAGAGGCACCTGTTAGGCGTTGTGAGAGTTTAGTCACTAGACATGTTAAACGGGGGAGGGGTAGACCAAAAAAGACTTGGAATGAAACTATAAAGAAAGACATGATGTACTTAGGCATTAATGAAACTATGCTTAAAGATAGGGCGCAATGGCGACAGAGGATCCATATAGCCGACCCCATTATGGCGGGATAAAGGCTTGAGTGTTGTTGTTGTTGTTGTATATCTTTGGCTATCTGTAAGCAAGTATTTTAGAAGATTCAAGAAATTAGAAATAAGAATGTACAATTTTTTTTTTAATATAATAGTGCGTAAATATTATTTTTATGACACTAAAAAAAGACATGCAAAATTAGTGATGAAGGGCGAAGCAATTCGGGATTTTGAATATTCGATAAACGAATTCGAATTCGGATTCGAATAGTTTTCGAATCCGAACAATTTTATTCATGTTTGAAGGATTCACGAATTGTAAAATATATAGTTAAATAAATTTTATATAAGTAATTAAATATTATATATACTTATATTTAAACATTATAAAATCAGAATCCGAATTCAAATTCAAATTCAAATTCATGTTTGAATCCAAACCTAAATTCGAATCCAACATTTCCCGACGAATTTGAATCCAATTCCGAATATTCAAACGAATCTGAATATAAATATCTACATTCTATGTCAAATTTGGATTCGATTAGGTTCGTGAACACCCTAACTTGAATCAATAAAGCATTAGACTTTTGGTATGCCTTTCTATCATTGGAGATGGGGATGTGGTATATTTTGCTTACAAATTATTTGCTTCTAATTCAAGCTTAGTCGTGTACAAAAAAAACGGTCCGGGACCGGGACCGGTTTGACAAAAAAAAACTAATTCGAATTCAAGCTTAGTCAATGTAATTTCATTTTATTTTAAATGTAATTTTCATTTTATTTTATTTAATATAATGTTATTTAATTTTCTTAAATGCATTGTAAATAATTTTGTAATTTGTAATTTTGCTTAATTTTTAATAAAAATCAAATTTTATTTCATTTTGAGTTTTATTTAACTTTATTTTGTAATTTGTATATCCCAAAAAATTTAATTTAATTTATATAATTATAATTATATATTTTATTTTATTTTTATTTTATTTTATTTTATTTTTTAATAAAAAGACCGGTCCGGGACCGGTTAGGACCGGTCCCAGCCGGTCCTCCTCCAGAAGAGAAAAACCGGTCCCGGACCGGGACCGGTCGGCCAAAAGACCGGTCTTCCAAAAGACCGGTCTCGGACCGGAATGCCAGTCCTTTTGTGCGGGACTGATAAAGGTGTGTGAGGCCGCACGAGCTGCCAAGGAAGCCTGGAAGGCTACCAATCATACATTGATGCGATTTTGGTGTCCTCTAATTATACTATGGATGAAATTTAAGAGACCTGGAACAAAAAAAAAACATAAATTCAAAATACATTAATTTGCAGCATGTTTGAGAAATTGCATAAGCTTCAGCCAAGCGGATGCATCTTTTTTTGTGGTTTGACAATAACAAAAAAAATTGCTAATAGACATTTTGAAAAGAGAGATACTTAGGTGCGTTCTCTCACCTAGTTCTAAGTGGGGAAGAAATACAACCGTATGATCTTAAATCCGACGGTAGGGAAAATACTGACATTATTTATTATTCATAAATACAACAATATTTAGAGCTATCAATGGCTAAGATGCACTCTTCTCACCATGATCTAGGTGTGAGATACTCACCTACAAATTTTTCTTTTGAAAATAGATGGTTAAATAATAATCATGATTTGCTAATAGTGTTACGTGATTTGCTAATAACAACGTCCTTTTTTAAAACTGATTTCTTGAAGTAATAAAAATTATAGAAAAATTAAGAGGAAGAAGAGAAAGAAGAAACATTAGTTACTCATTGATGAGTTGATTTTTATATAATGTTGTAGACATGTTTTTTGCTGTCTATTTCATAATATAATTATTCCTCATACCTTTTATGTTTTACATATTTTATCTTTAGTTTTCTCAAAGTTGATACATGAGCACCTTTTGAGTAAAAATGAGTTCATTCATTCAATCAAGGATCTTCGGGAGAAAAATCATACATTATGAACATGGTGCACAGTCCTTGTGCTTGGCTTAGCACGAGACCTGCACCCCAGTAATCTCCTCAATCTCACTCTTAATCCCTCTTGCATTTAGTTTATTTTAGTATATCAAACTCTTTTCATTGTCCTTGGTGGCTAATTACCATTCCCCTATCATTTTCCTGTAAGAATGCATTTTGTCGTGAAACGCATGGCCGTGCACGTCAAAAATGCACGGTTATGCGGTTTACACATCTCTAGCCAAGAATTGCCATTGCCGAATATGATCATGCGTCTCATCCGCACACGCCCGTGCGGAAGGCGCAAAATAGTCTGAATATAATCATTTTGGCACGTTCATGCAATTTCATCTTCGCACGACAATGCGTGTTCCACTGCTAAGAGAAATCGTATTTTTTTCATTAACTTGTGAATGTTCGAGCGCTCTCTTCTTGCGGGACCGTGTGAAGAGCGCACGATAGGGGTGCGTATAGTAAAAATCAGTCGCCTCATTTCATTTTTTTCGATCATCAACTCAGACCTTTGGGCGCAATAGGGGCGCAACTGGATCTTTTCGTTCTCTCTCTTTTCACTTCATTTTCGCCTATTTCGGAAAGGGACCGGCTCTGGTATTCTTCCATCATCCCAAGGCTCAAAAGGAGGGATTTTTGATCGCTTTCGCTCACCAATCTGAAAGGAGGAGGAGAGGAACGTGAAAGGTGCAAGCCAAAGAGAAGACATGTAGCACTGTTGAGTTGGTGATAGCCCTCCCTCGACCCCGACGCAACCAAGGATCGCAAAAAGGCACACATTGATGACATGGTGTTCTTTTTGGTACCCAAAGGCAAAGTCTCTTGCACCGTTTGTATTCTTCATCAATTCTTTCGCAAAGGTAGAGTAGATCTATAAATTTTCTCTCATATTTATATGGATTGATGTGAACATCAGATTGATCACTGTTGTAATCAATTACTACTTTGTTTTCACCATCGTGGCATTGATTCCTATTCAGTTTAGGATTTTCTTTTGTTGTTTTAGATTAATTAAAATTACCATCAATCAATCCTCCTAAATAGTTTTAGATATTTGCCTCTTAGAAATCTCCGCTCAGTACTTCTCGAGATTCAATACTCCATATTTACATATCATTTTATTACTTTGACCGGTGTACTGCCGACATATCTCCTATGAGATTTGTGGTTGCGTCGCATAGTCGTCAATCACTTGTAATGCTAATATAAGAAATCTAAAAAAATCTAAGCCACGACGACGTATGGTAACATGAATCACTTCATAAGATAGTATCACTATTAGGTTGTGATGTAGTTGTTTTATAGTGAAGAGTGAATATGCATATGTCAAGTTGGTTTGCAATGCATTCTCTACCATGAGGTCATTCATATTGGATCATTATGTTTCTCGTGTATCACGAATAAATCTCAAGCATTAATAAAGTTGGTCAAGTAGGATGTCAATTATTTTACTAGTGGGATAGACTTAACTAGACGTTGTATCCACGCATACGTCATCTTGTTTAGTGAAAACTGTTGAGGTATGTCCGCACGTAACACCGACACGATAAGGACCTGCAGGTAGCGTGTGCACCTAGGGCTTTGCCCTACTGCTGGGAGCACTATTAATACCCCATTCCATACTTGATGGGTGAGATAGAATGCTTTGAGCATCCAACTCTAACACTCTCAAAGCAACCGTTAGGGTTAGATCTCCTCAAGGTTTGTCACGTCGCCCGATCCGCTCCATCCTCGCGTGCGGCTGCTTCGTCGCGGTCTTCCCGTGCATCCCGCCGCTCCTCGTCTTGGAGTTTTTTTCCACAGGAGATCCCGCAGGTTCGCCGGTCTTGCTAGGGCATCGATCTCGTCCAAGCCTTCGATCCCGCTTCCAGATCTTCGCCGGTGAGTGCGTTCCCGGTTGCGTCTTCGCCGTGCTGCGCCGCTCCCGTCCTCTCGTCGCGAGTCTGCTGCGTGCAACTTCCCGCTAGGGCTTCGCCAGATCCGTCGATCTCGAAGCTTGCGTCTCAGATCCAGCTTCTTCTGGCTGTGCTTGCTCGCCAGTCCTGCTTCGCAGCTCCCGTGCGACTTCTCCAGATCCGGGCATCGCCGGTCTTGCTCTTCAGATCCGGCGATTTCGAAGTCTTGCTTCTCCAGATCCGACGACATCGCCAGGTCAAGCTTCGTTCTCCCTGTTCCTGTGCGACATCGCAGCCCCTCTTCTCGTCGGCTGCTGTGCTTCCTCGCCCAGCTCCGGCCCGTTGAAGTCGTCGTCGCCAAGATCCGGCCTGTTGCTGTGCTTTCAGTTGGTGGTCTGTTGCTGCGCTTCCAGATCCACCTATTGTTGTGCTTCCAGTTGGTGCATCCAGTTGGTGGGCCTTTTGATGTGCTTCCAGATCACACCTCAGTCGATCTTGTTGTTGGCCAGCCCTCTATTGCTGGAGTTATTGGATTGGATCTCTTGTTTGTCGATCTAGTCGCCGGAGACCTAGTTGCTGCAATTGGATTGGATCCGAAGACCTCGTGGTGTTTCCTTCTCCGATCAGGTGACCTCGTTCCGCATTTTACTACTTTTCAGAAAATGTCGAAGTATCAGTCTACCGACATCCAGAAGCTTCAGTCTTTCGACGTCACCGAGTTTCTCGGGTGGAAGATGCACGTGCAATTCGGCATGAAGGAGCGTGGAATCTTCTACACAGTGCTCAGTGATTACGAGACGACCGAAGAGGACGTGTCGGAGTCTCAGTGGGTGAAAGAAGAGGACTTCTGCAGGGATTATCTCCTCAATTCCCTGAATACCCGTCTAGCCATTGCGTATAGCAGCATCAAGACCGCAAAGGGCATATGGGATCAGCTTCAAGCTCATTTCACCAAGGAGGAAGAGGTGTCGAAGTCGCTCCTCGCGGAGTCCTTCTTCAATTTCAAAATTGATCCGACTTCGCCCATCACTTCTCAGTTGGTGGATCTTGAGAATCTGCGCATCAAGCTTGCAAATGCTGAGTCTCATATCTCGGACAAGCTGTTCATGTGAAATTTTCCGGACCTTGTGAGAGCAAGCAGGAATAACAACTAGAGATACAAGCCAAACAACCAGAGACAATCTTAGGCGAACAAAAAACGATCTTTATTGATAGCAATACTTCAATTACAGGGCAAGACATGCTCGACGAGACATGATTTCGTCAGCACAAACCTTCAAAGAGAAAAAACAGAAACTGAAGATAACTGAGACCGCACGGTCTCTTGCCGAACTCAGCAGCTCGCCAGACCGCTGCTGCCTGATCGCAACCGCCCCCGATCTCGAAACACCACCAGACCGCTGCACCAGACCGCTCCTTTGCCGATCCCCTGATTCCCGAACTCCAGCTCCACAGCTCCAAGCCGCAGACCGCCCGAACACTTTCAGAGGAAGAGGTGATCGCTGCTGCCTGCACTATCCGCAGAAGCTGCACAAGGAAGAATTCAATCAGAGACCGCTCGGTCAGATAAACACAGACCGCAGGAACTAGGCAAACTCGGCTTACACTTGGTGTGTTCTACTTGTTGCTACAGTGGCTCCCTATTTATAGGCGTGAGACCTGATCCAGTCACCACCCTATGAGATAGAGTCACCACCCATCAGACCGCGCGACCTTACCGGTCAACCCGCGCGATCACCGCAACCCTCCTGCTTCATTTTGGTGAGCGCCGACTTCACTCCAGACCGCGGGAGATCGCTACTCCCTTGGTCTGAACACGACTCCACACGGAGATCGCCAGACCGCCTAGAAGTCACCCACCACCTGTGTTCGCCTGAGACCGCAAACACAGCCAGCTCGCCCTCCTGGTCTCCTCCTGAGACCGCGAACTGAGACCGCGCGACTAAGAATGACTTAGTCCGCGAACTCCTTCAGAACCCTCTGGAAAGCCACCAGACCGGATTTAAGAGCCAACCCGTGCGGTCACGCCAGACCGGCATGTCCTTGAAGAGAACAACTTGTCACGCGGTCAGAGACAGACCGCGCGACCCTGAGGATGATCAGCCGTCATGCGGTCACAGCTAGACCGCACGACCTCCTCCAGCAGCCCTTGGACCAGACCAGCGGTCAACCCCGGAAGCTGCAGCTGACCAATAGAACAGACCGCCATTGTCAGACTGCCAGACCGTGCGGTCACGCCAGACCGCCCGGTCACTTCCCAGACCGCCCAAGTCCAAAAGCCTCCTCCACTACCACTTCAATAATTTCAACACTCCCCCTTGAAGTGGGAAGTGGAAACTAGCCCAAGTAGCTCCCTTAGCCGTGTGAACGGCCCCTTTGCCAGCGCCTTTGTGAAGATGTCTGCGACATTGTCCGCACTCCGCACATGCTCGACCGAAAGAGATCCCTCCAGCACCTTCTCCCGTATGAAGTGATGCTCGATCTCAATATGCTTGGTCCTCGCGTGACAAACTGGATTGGTTACCAGTTTGAGAGCACTCTCGTTGTCACCGCGTAGCAGAGTCGGCTCCCGAACCTCCTTGTGGACGTCTCCTACCAACCTCCTAAGCCAGATGGCTTCCTGAGCTGCCAAGGCCGAAGCCTTGTATTCCGCTTCCGTAGTAGAGACTGACACGGAATCCTGCTTCTTGCTGCACCATGATATAGCCGTAGGGCCCGCCATGAAGACGAATCCAGATGTCGACTTTCGATCATCCGAATCTCCCCCGTAATCGGCATCCATGTATCCATGCACCTCGAAGCCCGCATCCTTCCTGTATAAGAGACCCATGTCCGAGGTCGCCTTGACATACTTCAGAATGTTCTTGGCCGCTAGCAGATGAGGTACTCGTGGTTCCGCCATAAACCGACTCACCCTGCCTACTGCATATGCAATATCTGGCCTCGTGATCGTCAGATAAATCAAGCTCTCAACCAGAGCTCGGAACACCAACGGATCTTGCATGATCCTTCCCTCATCCTTCCGAAGCTTCATAGCCTTCTCCAGAGGTGTGGAAGTGCACTTCCCTTCCTTCATGCCGAACCGCTCCACGATCCGCTCCGCATATCCGGCTTGGGTCACCATCACTCCACCTTCCTTCCTCTGCACCTCAAGTCCAAGAAAATGGTGAAGCTCACCAAGATCCTTCATCTCGAACCTGATAGCCAGCTCGGCCCGAAGCTGTGCTACCTCCTCCTTCGAGTTCCCCGTTACGATCATATCGTCAACGTATAGCAGCACGATGACCTGAAGCTCCCCGCTCTTCTTGACGAACAAGCTCGAGTCTGTGTCTGAAGCAACAAATCCACAGAATAGGAGATATTCTGCGATCTTCCCGTACCACGCCCTCGGCGCTTGCTTCAACCCATACAGGGCCTTCTTCAGCTTGCAGACATGCTCCGGAAAATCTTCAGACACAAAACCTGGTGGCTGGACCATGAAGATGTCCTTGTCAATCTCGCCGTACAAGAAAGCGTTCTTGACGTCGAGCTGCCAAATCTCCCATCCACAGAACGCCGCCAAGGCAATGATGAACCGAACTGAAGTCATTTTTGCCACCGGACTGAATGTCTCATCATAGTCTTCACCGTATTGCTGCGAGAACCCCCGAGCTACAAGACGAGCCTTGTAACGCTCGATACTGCCGTCAGCTTTCTTCTTCAGCTTGTAGACCCACTTGCATGTCACAGGAGCGATGCCCTTCGGCTTGGGCACAAGAGACCAGGTCTCATTCTTCTCGAGAGCTGCCATCTCTTCTTGCATCGCAACATCCCACTCCTTCACACCTTGGGCCTTCTCAAAGCTCGACGGCTCCCTCTCATCCAAGGGACCAGCAAAGAAACATGAGACAAAGCTCACTGCGTTTCCTCCTGTATAGCGATCAGGGGCAATGATAGATCGCTTCGATCTCCTCAGCTCCTTCCCCTGAACCGCTTCATCTCCAGCTGCTTCTTCCCTAGCTCCCCTTCCAGACGTGCTAGGAGCATTGCTCCCCCTGCTCCCTGAACCAGAAGCCCCCGTCTCGGAACTAGAAGGAGATGGACCACCTGGTGACACAGGTAGCTCCACCTGAAGATTCTCCACAGCTTTCTCTGGCAACTCCACCCTGCTCTCTGGTAACTCCACATCAGAAGACCCCTTGTAAGATGTCACCTCATCGAACACGACGTCGCGAGATACAACAAATCTCCGCGTCTCCGGGTCCATGCACTTCCACCCTTTCTTCCTCTCATCGTATCCCACAAAGACTAGCTTCCTAGCCTTCGCTTCTAGCTTTGTCCGAAGAGCATCAGGGATGTGCACGTAACAGGTGGAACCGAACACCCGAAGGTGTGCCACGCTTGGCTTCTCCTTGAACATCATCTCATGCGGGGTCAACATGTTGATGGGGCTCAGAGGCATCCTGTTGATGACGTAAGCAGCACAAGACATTCCCTCCGCCCAGAAGGACTTTGGGATACTCTTGGCATGCAGCCAACACTTGCAGGTCTCCGTCAGATGACGGATCTTCCGCTCTGCAACACCGTTCTGCTGTGGAGTATGCGCACAAGTAAGCTCCCTCCGGATGCCTGCCTTCCTGCAAAAACTGGAGAACTCAACAGAGGTGAACTCTCCTCCGTTGTCCGTCCTCAGCTTCTTGATCCGCAGATTCAGCCGACCTTCCACGAGCTCCTTGAACTCCACAAACTTGGCAAACGCTTCCGCCTTCTCCTTCAGGAAATATACCCAGACATATCTGGTGTAATCATCGATCAACACCAGCATATACCTGCTGCCTCTGAGGCTTGGGGTAGCAGTAGGTCCCATCAAGTCACCGTGGATGCACTCCAACGGCACACTACTCCTTGTCTGCGACTTGTCAAACGGTAGTCGATGAGACTTGCCGAACTGACATCCTGCGCAAACATGACCTTCTCCATAGGAAGATAGACTTGGCAGGCCCTTGACCAGACCTCTCACCGCCATAGCTTTCAGCTTGTCCATCCCTACATGCCCCAACCTCTCATGCCATATCACGGCACCATCATTCGTCTTCATCTTGTCGACGTAGGAACTTGTCGACAAAACGAACAAGTCCTTTGCCCGTCTCCCAACATGAACAACCTCCGCCTTCACGGCCTCTACATTTCGTAGAAATTTCACTTCTGTTGGGCCGAACAGAACGTGATACCCAGCGTCAACAGCGTTGGTTACTGAGAAGAGGTTTTTCTTCATCCCGGGCACATGATAGACACTCTTCAAGGTAAGTGGCCCTCTATCACTGCCCAAAGAAACAACCCCCACCTTCTCGACTGGATGCACAGTATTATCAGCGGTGATGATAGCATTGTTACATGTATAGGGTTGTGCTGATGAAAGCTTCGACTCATCTCCGGTGAGGTGATGACCACACCCCGAGTCCACGATCCAGTCCTCTTGATAGTTGATAGTAGCCGAGGCTTCAACCGAAGCCGAGAAGGCTCCTCCCCATCCTCCATCAATGTGCCTGGCCTCCACTTCCACCTTTCCAGCAACATGCCCCGATTGAGTAACAACTGGGCATTCCTTCTTGAAGTGCCCAACCTTCCCGCACTTGAAGCATCTCGGACCTTCCCCCTTCTTCTTCCCGTCAGCCTTGGGAGCATACCCCCTTTCCTGCTGCCCAGAAGTTGAAGGCCCATAGCCTCCCGCGATCTTTTTCTTCTTCTCCCACTTCTTCTTCTTCTTCCCTGAGAAGAGCACCTCGCCGTCTCCCCCAGTCACTGACACTCCCGCCATCTGCCTTGCCAGACTTTCCTGCGAAGCTAGCAGATTCTCCAGCTCTAGCAGAGACGGCTGATTTGCCCATCCCTGCACTGACGTCACAAAGGCAACATATTCCTTCCGCAGGCCGCGGATGATGTGCCTCTTCAGCTTCGCCTCAGAGATAGGCTCATCAGGATCCAGTGCTGATATCTCAGCGCAGAGATTCTTCATCTTCAAAAAGAAGTTTGAGATAGAAAGATCACCTTGAGCTGACCTTGCCAACTCATTCTCTAAGAACTGTAGCCTTGCTATATTCTTTTTGTTAAACAACCCATCCAGGGCTCTCCAGATCTCAGCAGCTGATCCACACCCCAAGATGTGATCAAAGAGATCAGGTGAAATGGCACGCTTCAAGGTGAATTCGGCCTTGGCGTTGGTCTTCCTCCATGCCCTCACGGCCGGTCCATTATCACCTCCTTCTACTGCCTTCACCTCTTCTGTTTCATCTCCTCCTACCACCTCCCAGAGGTCCTCACCCAGAAGATAGCTCTGCATACACGACTTCCACTTCTTGAAGTTAGTCGATGTAAGCATCTCAATACCAAGACCTCTTGCAAAACCACCTTCCATTGCTCTTCCTCTGGTTCCTTCTTCACAAAGGCGATGGCTACTCTAAGTTATTCACTGCTCTTTCAACTCCAACCTGCCTCTGATACCATGTGAAATTTTCCGGACCTTGTGAGAGCAAGCAGGAATAACAACTAGAGATACAAGCCAAACAACCAGAGACAATCTTAGGCGAACAAAAAACGATCTTTATTGATAGCAATACTTCAATTACAGGGCAAGACATGCTCGACGAGACATGATTTCGTCAGCACAAACCTTCAAAGAGAAAAAACAGAAACTGAAGATAACTGAGACCGCACGGTCTCTTGCCGAACTCAGCAGCTCGCCAGACCGCTGCTGCCTGATCGCAACCGCCCCCGATCTCGAAACACCACCAGACCGCTGCACCAGACCGCTCCTTTGCCGATCTCCTGATTCCCGAACTCCAGCTCCACAACTCCAAGCCGCAGACCGCCCGAACACTTTCAGAGGAAGAGGTGATCGCTGCTGCCTGCACTATCCGCAGAAGCTGCACAAGGAAGAATTCAATCAGAGACCGCTCGGTCAGATAAACACAGACCGCAGGAACTAGGCAAACTCGGCTTACACTTGGTGTGTTCTACTTGTTGCTACAGTGGCTCCCTATTTATAGGCGTGAGACCTGATCCAGTCACCACCCTATGAGATAGAGTCACCACCCATCAGACCGCGCGACCTTACCGGTCAACCCGCGCGATCACCGCAACCCTCCTGCTTCATTTTGGTGAGCGCCGACTTCACTCCAGACCGCGGGAGATCGCTACTCCCTTGGTCTGAACACGACTCCACACGGAGATCGCCAGACCGCCTAGAAGTCACCCACCACCTGTGTTCGCCTGAGACCGCAAACACAGCCAGCTCGCCCTCCTGGTCTCCTCCTGAGACCGCGCGACTAAGAATGACTTAGTCCGCGAACTCCTTCAGAACCCTCTGGAAAGCCACCAGACCGGATTTAAGAGCCAACCCGTGCGGTCACGCCAGACCGGCACGTCCTTGAAGAGAACAACTTGTCACGCGGTCAGAGACAGACCGCGCGACCCTGAGGATGATCAGCCGTCATGCGGTCACAGCTAGACCGCACGACCTCCTCCAGCAGCCCTTGGACCAGACCAGCGGTCAACCCCGGAAGCTGCAGCTGACCAATAGAACAGACCGCCATTGTCAGACCGCCAGACCGTGCGGTCACGCCAGACCGCCCGGTCACTTCCCAGACCGCCCAGGTCCAAAAGCCTCCTCCACTACCACTTCAATAATTTCAACAGTTCATTGGGTTTATACTGAGTAAGCTTCCACCTGAATGGATTCTCTTCAAGACTGAGCTGCATAGGCGAAAGGAAGGGATCTCCATTGATGAGTTCAAGTGCTTCATTCATATTGAGGATCAAAACTTTGCTCAGAGACGTGCAGAACAGGTTAGTCATCCCTCCAAGGTGGCTCATTTAGCTTTGCACTCTGGTAAATTTAAAAAGAAAATTCAGCCCCAAAAGGGTGCGTCCTCTTCTCAGTTGCCGGCCAACAAGCCTTCTTCCCGCAAGAAGAAGGGCAAGTGCCACAATTGTGGGAAGTGGGGCCACTGGGCAGCTGAATGTAGATCCAAGAAGAAGCCTCAGGAAGTCTTACCTCAGAGTCAGACTAACATGCTGGTGAATAGCTCTGGTCCTCAGTCATTTGTAGGGATGATGAGGCACCGTGCTGGCAGTTCTTCGTCTGACTGGTGGCTAGACAGTGGAGCGACATGTCATGCTACTAATGACAAAGCTCAGCTCACTGAAGTCACAGTTGTTAAAGACTCAGTTGAAAATTGCAATGGTGGGACTACTGCTGTTACGCATGCTGGCACCGCTTCTTTGGAGTTATCTTCAGGTAAAACTCTCACTCTTTTACATGTTAGAGTAGTTCCTTTTCTAACCAAAAACTTGATCTCGATGAGTTTGCTTGATAAGTCCGGTATGTCTTTTACGACTCAAAACGGTAGAATGACGTTATCCGTCAATTCACATTATTTTGGGTGCGCGTATCTTATAGATGGCTTGTATCGACTTAGCCTTAACAATGATCACATCAACCAAATCAGCACTAATTTGATTGATCCAAAGTTATTACACAATAGACTTGGACACGTAAACTATAGGAAGATGTGCGATCTAGCTAAGAGTCATAACATCCCTCTTGATACCTCCATTCGATTTAATAGGTGCGAGGTGTGTGCACAAACCAAGATCACTAGAAAACCCTTTAAGTCGGTTTCTAGGAGCACTCAACTTCTTGAGCTCATACATTCTGACCTCTGCGACTTTCGGAGTCAACCTTCCAGAGGGGGAAAGAAGTATTTGCTTACGTTCATAGACGACTCTTCCAGGTTTTGTCATGTGTACCTACTGAGATCGAAGGATGAGACTTTCGAGACCTTCAAGGTTTTCAAAACTCGTGTAGAGAATCAACTTGGTTTGAAGATAAAGCGATTTAGAAGTGATAGAGGTGGCGAATACACTGTAATTGGTTTTAAGGAATTTTGTGCCGCTGAGGGCATAATACTTGAGACCACCGCCCCCTATTCACCCCAATCGAATGGTGTAGCCGAGCGTAAAAATAGAACTTTGACTGAAATGTTGAACTCTATGCTTTTAACCGCTGGCCTGCCTTCCTCTTTCTGGGGCGAAGCAGCTCTGACTGCTAATCACCTTCTGAATAGGTTGCCGCACTCTAAGCTGCCGTCGACACCTTATGAGCTTTGGCATCAGCGTCCTTGTAGATACGACATTCTGAAGACTTGGGGCTGTATCGCTTATGTAAGGGTACAAGACCTTAAGAGATCCAAGGTGGGACCAAAAACCACAACCTGTGTTTACCTAGGGTGTGTTGAAGATAGTGCAACTGATAGGTTTTTTGATCTACCCTCTCACTCGGTGATAGAATCTCGTGATGCTACGTTCTTTGAAAATAAATTTGTCAAGGATCTAGGCACTAACCTATCTGGGTCTACAGATCTGATTTCAGAATCTCCTGTGGAATCCGAAGCAGGCCCCTCACACACCGCTCCCCAACCGTTGGAGGATGTTCCTCATCCGCTCAGAACGTCTACAAGAGAACGATTTCCTAAGGATTTTGGTGAAAACTTTGTCACCTATCACTTAGAGGATGATCCATTCTCCTACCAGGAGGCAATGCGATCTAGAGATTCGTTTATGTGGGCAGAAGCCATTGACGATGAAATGGACTCGTTGCTACAGAACAATACCTGGCGTCTAGTTGACTTGCCCAAAGGCGCAAAAGTCATTGGATGTAAGTGGATACTTAAGAAGAAATTAAATAGTGATGGGTCAGTAGCTCGCTATAAGGCACGTTTGGTTGCTAAAGGCTTTAAGCAACAGGGGGGAGTGGACTACTTCGACGTCTATTCACCTGTGTGCCACCTATCGACTATTAGGATTCTTCTAGCTTTAGCCTCTATCGAGAACTTCATAGTTCATCAGATGGACGTAAAGACAGCCTTCTTGAATGGAGAGCTGAACGAAGAAATCTACATGACTCAACCTGAGGGTTATGTTGTTGAAGATTCTCAGCATAAGGTGTGCAAACTAAATAAATCAATCTATGGGCTTAAACAAGCGCCTAAGATGTGGCACCTCAAGTTTGATCAAGTGGTAAAGAGCCGTGGATTCCAGTCCAGTCTCTCCGATAAATGCCTTTATCATCGATCAATGTTGGATAAAACAGTCATCATCTGTCTCTACGTTGATGATATGTTAATACTAGGGTCAAATCTTTCGGCAGTGAGTGATGTCAAATCCACTCTTGCGGAAGCATTCGACATGAAGGACCTCGGTCCAGTTGATACTCTTCTAGGTCTTAAAGTCTGTATCGACGAGCGTGGAGTCACACTCAGTCAGGCTCACTATGTGGAGCAGTTACTGACGACCTGGGGATATGCTGATTGCAGATCAGTTGAGACACCAGTTGATCACACTATCAAGTTGAGTCCGAATGAAGGGACCACTGTTGGTCAGGTGAATTATGCTAAGATCATTGGTAGCCTCATGTATGCATCGTGCTGCACAAGGCCAGACATTGCTTACACCGTAAGTATGCTGAGTCGTTTCACGAGTAATCCAGGAAAGGAGCACTGGGATGCCCTAGATAGGCTGATGAGATACATTAAAGGATCTAAGGATCTAGCTCTGTGCTACACTGGATATCCGCCTACCGTTGAAGGTTATTCAGATGCCTCATGGTGTTCTGAAATTGGCAATAGTAAGTCTACGAGTGGATACATATTCACATTGGGTGGAGCTGCTATAACCTGGAAATCAAAAAGGCAGACTTGTATAGCCTTGTCGTCTATGGAGTCTGAACTATTTGCCTTGGCTTCAGCTGGTGAAGAGGCAGATTGGATTCGGAATTTGATTCTTGATATTCCGCTATCTAAGTTACGAGTCAATTCGTTGAGCTTGTATTGCGATAATCAAGTTGCTGTTCAGATCGTTCAAAATGCTCTCTATAATTCGAAACGGAGACATATACGACTGAGACATGCTCTGCTGAATGATCTTAAGGAGCAAGGCGTTATCACCTTGGTCGATGTGCGATCGAAGGATAACTTAGCCGATCCTCTGACAAAAGGAATGCCCAAAGTCAGGTTTATCAAAACCGTGGGGGAAATGGGACTAAAGGCGATTTAGATCAGCCTTAGATTTTCGTTTTGATCAAATCTGATTTCCTTTGTCCAAAGTAAGCTTTGTTGTGTTTCATTGATGTTCTACGTTGCTTATTGTGGATCTGGTAAGTTTGCGTTCATTCCAAATTTGATGAATGCGATCTCGCTAGATTCCTTCTTCTTGTGTTGAGATGGTATCATTCCAAACTTGATGGTATTCACTTTGACATAAGGGGACAGTGACAATGACATTCCAAATTGGTACACAGATTTAGCTACGTGAGCCTACTATAAGAAGTTCATATGTCGTTTCGTTTCTTGAAACCGACAATGATTTCTCGATTAGAACACGCTATTCTCGATAGTTCGAGCACTCCACACACTCAGAACTCTGGTCTTTCTACGTTCTTTGTCGAACTAGATATATGTAAATTCAATTGTATGGATTCATTCTAATATGAAATTCATTTTCTGGATTTACAGGCACCGAAGGAGTAGGAGGAGTACCTGCTGATTGGGACATGGATGAGGATGACCTATTGGACGTCTAGAGCCGACGCCTTTCTTCTGCGTCCATCTTATCTTTTGTTTTATGACATTGCTAGTAGTTCTTTTTGGCTGGTGACTTGTTTGCACCATTTTCTCATTTCCTATCTGCTTATGTTTATGTTTTTGGACACTATGTTTTTTGGTAGATTGCTAGACTAGAGCTCGTACGAGACTCTGTGTTGGATCCTACTTGTTTATTAGCTTCTGTGATGGTGATTTCATTCTGTTGATTTACCCTGCATAGAACTATTGTGTAGCCTGTCCATTATTGTTTTATTCATATGCTTTGACACGTTTTGTGGATGATTCCTGTTGCTTGGACATTACACTGTTTACCTCTTTATTGTAGTCGTGTTGGTGACGGACATAGGAGGAGATTGTTGAGGTATGTCCGCACGTAACACCGACACGATAAGGACCTGCAGGTAGCGTGTGCACCTAGGGCTTTGCCCTACTGCTGGGAGCACTATTAATACCTCATTCCATACTTGATGGGTGAGATAGAATGCTTTGAGCATCCAACTCTAACAAAAACTAGCTAATGACATAAAAAGACTGAACCTGCATCTGTGATACAAAAATCAAAATAAGAATGACGAAGAAAGATATTGTGATATAAGTCAATGATTCATCGCATCATAGTTGCTGCTACGTCTTAAGATTCCAATTGTCGTCGTTCATTGCGCATAGTCATTAATGACGAGTTTATTGAATGTTGAAAAAAGCACAATAGTGTTTGTTGATATCCCTCCCTCTACCCCGACGCAACCAAAGATCAACAACGCCCTTTATCAATACTTTGTGGATGCTCTTAATAGACGATGTTTACGAACATCCTTTTAACGACGCTCTTTGTCGACATTTTCCCCCAACATTAATACTCATTGATAAATATCATCTCTCCCTTCACCGACGCACTCCAACTAAGATACCCATCCTCAATACTTTATGACGTCACTCTCCGCCTTCTCTCACGGCCAGACCTAGCCACCGACTCTCTGCATCACCTGCATTCATTAACTCTCTCTCCATCAACACCATTCACCATGCCTACCTCGAGTTTTTCGCATAATATTTTTTTATTAGATTATTTTCTATACAAGGATATTTTATTATCATGCTAAAAAAGCACAATATTCATGTGCAATCTTGATAGATTTCATTGGATTGTCAAAGAAAAGAACACAACACCTACCAAAGGGAGGAGGGATTGGAGGGAGTAAAGGGCCCACCAACTTTATGAAAGGGAACAAATCATGAAGAGATGGATGTTTCTGAGTTAAGATCAATGATATTATGAATATGAGTGGGACCCATGGAAGACTAACTCAATGGTGATTGTATTTTGAGGGGCCACTCTCAGGTCAAATGTCCACCATTGGGGGTTGGAGATTTTTCCCCCAAGAAAAAATAATATTTATGAAGCATTTTTTTTCTATATTTTGATTATCTATGGGTTTTATGTAATATGTCTATTCTATTTATTTAGGGACATTTACTTGTACCTCCCCTCTAAGTTTACAAAATTACAGATTGCACGCCTCTTATTATTGAAATTATAAAAACCTCCCCTAAATTTTACAAAACATAATATTTATCTCCCCTGAAATTCACATTTCATAACATTCATGCACAAAAATACTCCCTTCGGAGTACATTTTCAGGAGGGGTATTTTAATTTGTGCATGGTAGGTAAATATATATTATGTTTTATAACATTCAGATGAGGTTTTTGTAATTTCAATAATGATATGGGTGCAATTATGCTGTCTTCCAGGGGGATTTTTAGTAATTATTCGATTTATTTATTTATAATTGACAAGGAGTAAATCTCATAATAACTTATATAATTAAGCATCTGAAAATTTGTAGGAAGAAATATATAAAAAAAAACATGTGAATCCTTACTCTCCTTTTGTTTGGAGCTTTTGCTTTATTGGGCATATATATGATAAATTTTGGCAATTGTTAACCGCACCTCAGTTTTGGCTATCCGCAACCCTTTTATATGAAGTATTACGCGTTTTTTTTTTGGAAATACGCCTTCTACAAGCATTTTTAGGAAAAGTGTTCAACACGAAAGTTGTAGATATCATCAAGATCTACAACTTTTGTGTTGAACATTTTTCCTAAAAATGCATGCACAATGAGTATTTCCAAAAAATCGTTATAGTTACGCCCATATTTCAATTCGGGCGGCAATACGTCTGGTGCGTGCATTTATAGCAAAAGTGTTCAACACGAAAGTTGTAGATCTCGATGATATCTACAACTTTTGTGTTGAACTCATTTCCTAAAAATGATTGTAGAAGGCGTATTTCCCAAAAAATGCATAATACTTCATATAAAAGGGTTGCGGATAGCCAAAACTGGGGTGCGGTTAACAGTTGCCTAAATTTTAGCAGTGTTTGTTGAGTGCATGTCTCATCATGCTTCGTCTTGTGCAGCTCGGGATACTCAATCAGATCGAACAACTTCACCGCGTCCAAAAGTTAAACCTTATTTGTTTCAAGTTAAACCTTATTTGTTTCAAAGTTCTTATAAGGTTTTTCTTAACACTTCAATTTTGTTTCAAAGTTATTATAAGTTTTTTTTTAACACTTCATTTTTTTTTATAGGGATTGAGTCTATTAACATCCACCCTTTTGTATTTTATTTTTAACATTCTATGTATTTGGTTAACTGTTGCGGTCAGAGTTCGAAGGGGAGCCTTAGCGCACCGGTTGGGGTGTTACCGTGTGACCTTGAGGTCATGGGTTCGAGTCCTGAATCTGCCTCTTGTAAAAATGCAGGGCACGAATTGCCTACTTTTCACCCTTGTGGTGATACCCATCCCAAAACCCTCGCTGCACGGGGATGCTTTGTGCACCGCACTGCCCCTTTTATGCTGTTAAGTTCATTTTTCTCATTAAAGAGTACATATTCTTTGATATCTTTTATATCATGCTATATCAATTGGTATTAGAGATTATTTTCATTTCCTCGTTCCAATGGCCGATGCCTTCTCCAACCCCACGACCAATGAAAATACGGCCATATATTTTCACAGATGATCTCCGTCATTGGAATCACGATCATACGACTCTATTTGCTTCCGCACTGTACAGTGATATTTTTTATCACTGTGTGTTACACGCACGTAAGTACCTCTCCTAGTTCGGACGTACCCTTTTGCTGGTCCAAATCCAATCATAAGTATATATAGAAAGTGAGATAAATTTGTAGGCTTAATTATTTACATTAATTTGAAGTCCAATCTTTTAATTTATCAAAAATTCACCTACATATGTATGCACAATTGTTCAAGGAACTAACCCTAAGGCCCTGTTCGTTTGGGTGGAATTGGGAGGAAGGAATTGGAGAGTCAATTCCAATTCCGTTGTTCGGCGCTCTAATATTTCCGGCGGAAATGGAATTTGTTGGAGTTGGGGAACACTTGCGGCTCTCTTGTTTCTCACACCGGGTTAGCCCACGTGAGTTTAGAGACGTCGGAGCGTGACTCTCTCCGATGACTGAAGTACCAGCGAACGCGGGGGTCCGGGAGCGGCGAGCCAAATTTCGGATTGTAATATCCGGGTGTACGGATATCCGGGTTTCGGTTCTGTGGCTTATTTAAAGGCGTGTAACCCGGTTCTAGAGTTAAGGTTCATTTCAGCGTTTTTCGGCTGAGGGTTTTGGAGGCGTCTACGAGGAGTTTCGTGGAGAGGCGTTTCCGGCGGTGGTTCCTCCGTTTGTTTTCCAGAGAGAGGGGTGCGAGGTAGGATCGGTTTTGATCATTGTAACCTTGTGTGTTTTGTAATCTTTTTGGTGAATACAAGAAGGTGAAGCGGAGGCGGGATAGGGGACGTAGCCCGTTTTGGGTGAACCTCTTAAATCTGTGTGTTCTTTGTGTTTTATCATTTGTTTTGCGTTCGAATCTCTCTTCTCGGCACCCCACAATTTTCTACAGAATTGAGCTCAATTCCATGGGAATTCATTTTTGCCTATTTACTTTCTCCCTCAATTTCGATCTCTAGAGGTCTTCTTTCCCATTTCCCTTCATTCTAAGCCACGGCGCGGACTCACATGAGATCTCCTAGATCTATCTCGATCCTCCCCTATCTTCACCTTCAATGCACTCGAGCACAGGAAGGTTCAGCTACAACGTGCAGCCGCGGTTGTGGGAGAAGGCGGTGGGACTTCACCCAGTTGTTCGTGAAGGCAGGGTGGATGCGTCAGATGGATACTCACCAACGCGTTGCGAGGGACACAGCTGCTCAAGAGCATTCTGACGCACCCGACATTCGAGTTGGAGGAGGAGGTGGCGGTTGCGGTGAGGGTGAAAGAGCAAGGTCTTAAGCCTCCCGCTGTCGTCCGCCGCCGCCACCTCCGTCCTCGCCAGCGAACCTACCCAGGCCGCCCGGATTGCCCGGACCACCAGGGGGACATGATTGTCATTTTACGAAAATTGATGATCCAGGTGACCAAGATCGTGCATCCGCATTCGTCAGTTGAAGTTTCAAGAGAGCGCAAATACCGGCGCGCCCCCAAAAAAGTTATAAAAGGGTCTTCTGGCCTTCATTTGAAGACACACAACCAACGAGTGAAGGCAGAGCTCTAAAGTTTTCCGGTGAAGACTTTGTACTCTGCTCGCTCTCCCGCTCAGTGCTCACTCTGCTCTCTACACCGCCCGCTCCAGAGACTGATCCAGAAACCGCTACTGCGAACGCTGCTGAAGACTTTGCATGTTTTTCTTTCAAGAACTTGTAAACGGAGCGGTGTCCTGTCACCATCCTAAAAATTTCAACACTTGTAACTGTCTGCAACTAGTAGATTTGATCGGTACCAATCGGGCCCCGTAGTTTTTTTCCTTTCCTAGTTTTTCTACGTAAAACGTCTCGATGTTTCTGCTGTTGGTTTTCCTTTTGATTGTTTGCGCACTTGGCTCACTCCCGAGCTAAGACGATCTAATTCACCCGGTCTGGAAAAATGCTAAGCGACCGGCAACAACAATCTTATTGATAATAATCAACAATTATTATAGATGAAATTTTCATGCCACTCTTCGACTACTGTCTAACTTGATGGAATATCCTGAAGTCTTGGAGTGCACAATTACCATAGAATTTCTTGTTGTGATGGAACCTACCCCTTAGAACCAAATTTGGTCACTTTCAACACAACTATCTGCCTAAGATAATAACAAGCAAAACACAATATTTCTAAGTGTGCAAAGAGCTCAAGCTACACAAGATTGGAACTAAGACCATTCTGTGAAATTGATTCTCTTGAGTTGACTCACTACTCTACCTCCTCGTGAGAACGACGTAACATTTTGATCTTTACTTGGTGCCAGAGTCTGCCATTTGCGGTGGCAATAGTCCATGACGATCTCCCGATGCTCTTTGTAAGATTATTTTTCTTCGCATGCATGCATTACTATGAAAATCAAGCAACAGACGAGTATTATTCAGTTGTATTTCTTGAGCCTTTAAGCCATGATTTACAATAAGTTCATTTAACATGTTTCCCATTCAAGTAATTCTCATTTTTCTTTTAACATTCTTGATTCTGTACAACCACATCAAGAACAAAGATGCATCAATCATAAGAACACGCATACACATGAAAAGAAGAGAGCTTGAAATATTACTAGTCTAACATGTTACATCCTTAATGTACAACCTAAAATTAGATTAAGTCAACTAGTAAATGGTAGTATAGTGGAGATTTCTAAGTGTTGGAACCCGGATACCGGTCCAACTGTTCGAGACTTGGGGGTGACCAAAGGCTACTCGTTTGGTGATCGACCCACGTGAGACAAGGTGATAAGAAGCTAGAGAACATGTAAAACCATTCCAACCTGCCTATAAATAAGACCCGCGCGCTGCAGCGAGGAGGTCCCGCCACATACCCGGAAGTCTATAGGAACTTCCCCTCCTAAAGCCAATGCTGAGCTTGTCACAAGAGAGGCAGGCAAGGTACTCGCCCACCATAGGAGGGGGGGGGGGGGGGGGGGTGAAGGTATCTTTAACTTGTGCCTTGGGGTCCTATTTATAGGCAAATCCAAATGGGCTGCGAATAGCTGCTCCCGCCTTCTGAAATGGGCTGCAGATTGCGGCTCCCGCCTTCCGACGAGGTGAAAATTTGTACTCCCCCCAGGTGGGGGAGGTCTTCTGTACTCGCCCAGGTGGGGGAGGTCTTCTGTACTCGCCCAGGTGGGGGAGGCCTTCTGTACTCGCCCAGGTGGGGGAGGCCTTCTGTACTCGCCCAGCTGGGGGAGGCCTTCTGTACTCGCCCAGCTGGGGGAGGCCTTCTTTACTCGCCCAGGTGGGGGAGGCCTTCTGTACTCGCCCAGGTGGGGGAGGTCTTCTGTACTCGCCCAGGTGGGGGAGGCCTTCTGTACTCGTCCAGGTGGGGGAGGCCTTCTGTACTCGCCCAGGTGGGGGAGGCCTTCTGTACTCGTCCAGGTGGGGGAGGCCTTCTGTACTCGCCCAGGTGGGGGAGGCCTTCTGTACTCGCCCAGGTGGGGGATGCCTTCTGTACTTGCCCAGGTGGGGGAGCTCTTCTGTACTCGCCTAGGTGGAGGAGGCCTTCTGTGTTGTCCTCATACATTTTTGATCTCGACGAATTACGGGTTATACACAATCCTCGCTTTTTTCGGGCTCGATACGAGCTCGGAAAAACAATGTAGGACCCGTGGTTCAGAGAGATGGGTAGTGGATGACATGTCACTCAGTATCCCTCTCAAGCCCTTCGTTAGCTGAGCAAGTTTAACTAAAATAGATGGAGAAGAGTCGACACCCTCCAGGATCGAGGCTCAACTGGAGGTGGAGAGGAGTCAACACCATCCAGGAGCGAGGCTCAACTGGAGGTGGAGAGGATTCGACACCATCCAGGAGCGAGGCTCAACTGGAGGTGGAGAGAAGTCGACACCATCCAGGAGCGAGGCTCAACTGGAGGTGGAGAGGAGTCGACACCATCCAGGAGCGAGGCTCAACTGGAGGTGGAGAGGAGTCGACACCATCCAGGAGCGAGGCTCAACTGGAGGTGGAGAGGAGTCGACACCATCCTGGAGCGAGGCTCAACTGGAGGTGTAGAGGAGTCGACACCCTCCAGGCCATTCGCTAGACGTGCGACGAGTCGCCACCATCCAGGAGCGAGGCTCAACTGGAGGTGGAGAGGAGTCGACACAATCCAGGAGCGAGGCTCAACTGGAGGTGGAGAGGAGTCGACACCCTCCAGGCCATTCGCTAGACGTGCGAGATCAACTGGAGGTGGAGAGGAGTCGACACCATCCAGGAGCGAGGCTCAACTGGAGTTCGAGAGGAGTCGACACCATCCAGGAGCGAGGCTCAACTAGAGGTGGAGAGGAGTCGACACCACCCAGGAGCGAGGCTCAACTGGAGGTGGAGAGGACTCGACACCATCCATGAGCGAGGCTCAACTGAAGATGGAGAGGAGTCGACACCATCCAGGAGCGAGGCTCAACTGGAGGTGGAGAGGAGTCGACACCATCCAGGAGCGAGGCTCAACTGGAGGTGGAGAGGAGTCGACACCATCCAGGAGCGAGGCTCAACTGGAGGTGGAGAGGAGTCGACACCATCCAGGAGCGAGGCTCAACTGGAGGTGGAGAGGAGTCGACACCATCCAGGAGCGAGGCTCAACTGGAGGTGGAGAGGAGTCGACACCCTCCAGGGGCGAGGCTCAACTGGAGGTGGAGACGAGTCGACACCCTCCAGGAGCGAGGCTCAACTGAAGGTGGAGAAGAGTCGACACTCTCCAGGCGCGAGGCTCAACTGGAGGTGGAGTTGAGTCGACACCCTCCAGGAGCGAGGCTCAACTGGAGGTGGAGAAGACTCGACACCCTCCAGGAGCGAGGCTCAACTGGAGGTGGAGAAGAGTCGGCACCCTCCAAGAGCGAGGCTCAACTGGAGGTGGAGAAGAGTCGACACCCTCCAGGAGCGAGGCTCAACTGGAGGTGGAGAGGAGTCGACACCCTCCAGGAGCGAGGCTCAACTGGAGGTGGAGACGAGTCGATACCCTCCAGGAGCGAGGCTCAACTGGAGGTGGAGACGAGTCGATACCCTCCAGGAGCGAGGCTCAACTAGAGGTGGAGAACAATCGACACCTTCTAGGAGCGAGGCTCAACTGGAGGTGGAGAAGAGTCGACACCCTCCGGGAGCGAGGCTCAACTGGAGGTGGAGAAGAGTCGACACCCTCCAAGAGCGAGGCTCAACTGGAGGTGGAGAAGAGTCGACACCCTCTGGGATGGAGGCTCAACTGGAGGTGGAGAGGAGTCGACACCCTCCAGCAGCGAGGCTCAACTGGAGGTGGAGAGGAGTCGACACCCTCCAGCAGCGAGGCTCAACTAGAGGTGGAGACGAGTCGACACCCTCCAGGAGCGAGGCTCAACTGAAGGTGGAGAAGAGTCGACACCCTCCAGGAGCGAGGCTCAACTGGAGGTGGAGAAGAGTCGACACCCTCCAAGAGCGAGGCTCAACTCGAGGTGGAGAAGAGTCGACACCCTCCAGGAGGGAGGCTCAACTGGAGGTGGAGAGGAGTCGACACCCTCCAGGAGCGAGACTCAACTGGAGGTGGAGAAGAGTCGACACCCTCCAGGAGCGAGGCTCAACTGGAGGTGGAGAAGAATCGACACCCTCCAGGATCGAGGCTCAATTGGAGGTGGAGAGTAGTCGACACCCTCCAGGAGTGAGGCTCAACTGGAGGTGGAGAAGAGTCGACACGCTCCGGGAGCGAGGCTCAACTGGAGGTGGAGAAGAGTCGACACCCTCCAGGAGCGAGGCTCAACTGGAGGTGGAGAAGAATCGACACCCTCCAGGAGGGAGGCTCAACTGGAGGTGGAGAGGAGTCGACACCCTCCAGGAGCGAGGCTCAACTGGAGGTGGAGACGAGTCGACACCCTCCAGGAGCGAGGCTCAACTGGAGGTGGAGACGAATCGACACCTTCCAGGAGCGAGGCTCAACTGGAGGTGGAGAAGAGTCGACACCCTCCGGGAGCGAGGCTCAACTGGAGGTGGAGAAGAGTCGACACCCTCCGGGAGCGAGGCTCAAATGGAGGTGGAGAAGAGTCGACACCCTCCAGGAGCGAGGCTCAACTGGAGGTGGAGAAGAGTCGACACCCTCCAGGAGGGAGGCTCAACTGGAGGTGGAGAGGAGTCGACACCCTCCAGGAGCGAGGCTCAACTAGAGGTGGAGAACAGTCGACACCCTCTGGGAGCGAGGCTCAACTGGAGGTGGAGAAGAATCGATACCCTCCAGGAGCGAGGCTCAACTGGAGGTGGAGAAGAATCGACACCTTCCAGGAGCGAGGCTCAAATATGAGTAATTTGTTATTTGGATCAAGTTCGGGGTATTATCGTCATTTTCACATGCTTTTGAACAGAAATTCCAATGGCACCTAGTTTGAACGGACAAGAGTTATGCATATTTGGAGTATGAGAAATATGTTACAACATATTATTGCAGTGCAGAAAAAAATGTTACAACATATTTAGTGCAGTCCGAAATATGTTATAACATATTCCTACAGTTCAGAAATAAATGTTGCAACATTTCGGCGGAAACTGAAATATCCATTTCGAAATTAAGCAGTTCTGGGCAGTTACGACAGCCAACCAACGCATCTATTCGGCCATTTGAGGTCTCTAAGGGGGGCGTACGACTACTAAAGTGAGGAGAGAGAAAAAAAGGCATCGAATCATTATTGAAGAAGGTTGGCGTGAGGAAGAAGAAGGGGGATGCATCAGATCTTCATCAAGGAGGTTCTGCACAAGTTCAAGTAAAAATTCCTGCAGCGTTTAGATCTCTAAGCAGCCATGCCTTGTAAGATCTCTCTAATCTTGCGGAATTCTATCTCAGTTATGAACTAATTTCGTTTAGTTTTGTATGGTGAAATTACTACGGTTGTTGTGATGAAGTCTTCTATTTAAACTTTGTGAATGTTTGATGAGTGTTCTTTATTGAGTTATGAAATTGTTGTTGAAATTCTGGACAATGAATTTACCTTCTATTGCGCTCCGAGAATCGAGAGAGGAGGGGAGTAATGCTAGGAAAAATTCTATCTTCTTACACCGCGAGAATCGAGAGATGAGCGTTGTAAATCTTTAATCAATTTCTTTATTTTGCGCATCACTTCGAGAGTCGAGAGAGGAGAGGTGTATGCGTTTCATAGTCTCATTCTAGTGGAGGAAAGTGAAAGAGATTTCCTTTTCTTGCACGCGACTACGGTTGTCTCCGTTTAATTTGTTGAAAGAAACTCGTAAAGCATTCAAATAAAGTATTACTTGATTCGAAACTTCATCATAATCATCGTAGGAAATCATTATACAAGACTATTTCTCTCCGACTGATATTTCAAAAGTTATTTTGAATACTTTCTTTAGTTTAAATCTTCTTTAGAGTTTTTATTACTTTTCATAATCACTTCATTTAATCTACTTGGATTTAAAGAAACGGTGTAGCTATTATTTGTAAGCGTTAGATTAATCACTTCTCCGAGGGAACGATCTCTACTCACACTTTATTACTTGATCCGACACGTGCACTTGCGTATATACCATTTTCCGCGTATCAATTTTTTGGCGCCGTTGCCGGGGAAGTGCGGCGAATCTAGTGTTTTTCTTGCAATATTAGTGAACCTGAGTATTTAGAGCTCAAGTTTTAGTTTTTCTATTAGATAAATTAATTGTGAAGTCGTCTTTTTTTTAATTCCATTTTCATTGTTATTTAAAATTTTCTAAGCAACCCTTCATAGTGGTTTTGTATTTATACAGATAATTTATGCATCATTTCAATTTGTGAATCCACCCCTACAAATCATGTTTTCTTTTTCTCAATGTCGATGGTGCGGGTCTTATAATCATAATAGTGATGAATGTTATATAGGAGACCGTAGTTATATTTCATATGACTCACCCTATGTGGCACCAATATCCTATGATACGTCATATGTCGAGCCTAATTCTTATAATTACGCACATCCATAACAAGTATCGTTCCCTTATTTCAGCCCGACCCCTCAAAGGCCGAGAAGAAATGAGAAACAATGTTTGTTTTGTCATAGCACTGACCACGCATTAAAAGATTGCATTGCATTTCAACCTAAAAGGGAAGAGGAGGATGAGCCGGCTATTCAAATCGTCTCGTCCTCTTCTCATTCTGGCGTTTCTTCCACCTATGATGATATATATGCAGTATCACCTTATCTACGAGGGAGTGTTGCAGATATTCCTATCATAATTTCCGATGATTGGTGTTATGACATAGTGGAACCTCCTCTCCCTACGCATTCATCATCTCTTTTGGATTCACCCCAGGAGGAACCAATCCGTATATTCTCTGATACTGTGTTTGACACAGTTCCTCCATTGCATAAATTTTCTGCACCCATTTCCTCTGATACTGTTGTAGCCATCCAGCAGGGCGAGGTTACAGAGATTATAGTTGAGTCACAAAAGTTCGACGAGGACATCTCACCGGTTGAGGAAGTATCCACTTCCTCGCTCGTTGATGATGCCCATGTCGCTTGCGTGACTCCTATACTCTCTGACATCTCTTGCCCTGCCTTGGATGTCAACAACAGTGTACGTGCTTTGGAGCCTGTTGGGAGTGAGACCGGGACAACTCCCCTAATTTTCAATTATTTAAGTCTTTCTTCAAATTTATTTCTTAAACCCTCTTCGTCATCTAAGTCTATGCAAGTTAATGAGTCGCGGGTGCATCAGGAGAATAGGGAGCGACAAGCTCAATTTGATGTGTTGAGCATCTTCTCTTGTGAGGAGGTTGATCCCTCCTTCATCGAGACAGCTCTACGTGTTGCTTTCTCCCCATGTATTATCCCTGAAGACGATAACACCTTGCTAGACAAGGATATATATTTTGATGAGATGAGTGAGGGGCAGACCTCCTCCTCCTTCTCTTACTTTCTATTTCCCTTACCTGTGAAGTTCAGGTATTATTATCCAGGAGAGGGAGTAACTGTGTTATCTCCATATCGGTACTCGTTACCGCAACGAATATTAAGGCAGTTACCTGTTCACTTTATCTTTCATAGGCCAATAATCTAGAATATTTTTATGGCCTGAATAAGTCATGCTGAGAGACAATAAACTCAGTAGTTATCTTATTTTTCCTATATTTTTATTTTTCCAAGTCTGGTTTATTTAGTTGAATTTTATTTTTGTTGTCTATTTTTCCTTGTTTGTTGGAGCTCATCATTGCAGGTACACTTCATTTGGGCTTATCATCTAAATCTTTGATCTTATTTCGCCTCCTGAGCATGTAAAAAGAAGAGATGTGAAGAAGTTTCAGATTATTAATTTCAGGGGAGTATTTAAATTCAGTTTTTATTTTGAATGATTAAATTTTTTTTATTCAAATATGATTTACTGTACCCATTTTATAAAAAAATGGCTAGAGACTACCAAAAGCTTAAGTGTGGGGGTATGAGAGTAACCTCCATCGATCGGGTGATGGATAGTTTATTGCATAACAATTTGTGGAACCTTACTCTTATTTCAAGTTATGCAATTCATTTTAATTGGTAGACTTGTCATTCCTAAAAATTCAGATTTCTGCATTAGAAGTTAGTAAGATATGTTAGAGTTCCTTTATGTATTTCCTCTATGCACAATATTCATTAAACAATGATTTACTCCCTACAAAATAACTTTATTAACTTCCAAACATATTGTGGAGGGGTGAGCAAGAACTGAGTCAATGATGTAAGCTAAGACATGGAGTGTATGTAGTTAATTGATAAAAATGATTAAGGACACCTTTTGATAATTTTGCACCATAAAGCCTACAATTGTTTTGATTATCCCTAAAGCTTTGTGCTTGAGCTTTGCCATTTTGATACACATTGACTATACACAATTTCCCTATAAATTTTACTAGTTATTTCTTAGTAAATTTTCCAACTTTGGGTGTTTAATAAAAGAAAAAAAAAGCAAAATGTGTTTCATAGTGATATGTGGCCTAAGTATGTGTGCACTTACTTGGAATGATCCCAACTATGTTCATAAATAAAAAGAGAAAAAAATGGTACAATGAAATTGTGTATGTGGCCTAAGTATGCATACAACTTCTTGGAATGATCCCAACTATGAACATAAAAAAAAGAGTATGATGATTAATAAACCTCAAAGTATGGAGAGTTATTAAGAATTTTAACTAGGGAAATTTCTTCCACTATCAAAATCCATCCTTAAGTTCCTTACCAAGCCAAAGTGACTCCTACTACAAGTCCTTATGATTTCTATTCAAATTGAACTACTAAACTCTTGTGGAAGCCAAATCAAAGACTCAGATTATTCTTATCTTTTCCAATTATGAGGAAGTCTAATGAGTTATGTTGTTTGGGAGTGAATGATTTTAAGTAATAGCACACACAACACTAGAAAATCATAATTGAACTTTAACTTTTATCAAACTAATGGATTTATGCATTTTTGAAATTTTAATGATTGACATGTCTACCAACTATTAATGCGAATTACTTGAGAATTCTTGATTAAATATGTTTAAGGGTAAGGAGACTCAAATTTATGTGTTGATAGATATTCACTCATTCAATTAGTTTTAATGATATATCTTTGTTCGGGACTAGCAAAGAGCTAAGTGTGTGGGTGTGATAACTTCTCACAAAGAAGTATTTTTACTCATATTTTGTACAACTTTATTATATATATTTGCTAAATGTTTGCTAAAAATATATTAAATATGAGTAATTTGTTATTTGGATCAAGTTCGGGGTATTATCGTCATTTTCACATGCTTTTGAACAAAAATTCCAATGGCACCTAGTTTGAACAGACAAAAGTTATGCATATTTGGAGTATGAGAAATATGTTACAACATATTATTGCAGTGCAGAAAAAAATGTTACAACATATTTAGTGCAGTCCGAAATATGTTATAACATATTCCTACAGTTCAGAAATATATGTTACAACATTTCGGCGGAAACTGAAATATCCATTTCGAAATTAAGCAGTTCTGGGCAGTTAGGACAGCCAACCAACGCATCTATTCGGCCATTTGAGGTCTCTAAGGGGGCGTACGACTACTAAAGTGAGGAGAGAGAGAAAAAAAGGCATCGAATCATTATTGAAGAAGGTTGGCGTAAGGAAGAAGAAGGGGGCTGCATCGGATCTTCATCAAGGAGGTTCTGCACAAGTTCAAGTAAAAATTCCTGCAGCGTTTAGATCTCTAAGCAGCCATGCCTTGTAAGATCTCTCTAATCTTGCGGAATTCTATCTCAGTTATGAACTAATTTCATTTAGTTTTGTATGGTGAAATTACTACGGTTGTTGTGATGAAGTCTTCTATTTAAACTTTGTGAATGTTTGATGAGTGTTCTTTATTGAGTTATGAAATTGTTGTTGAAATTCTGGACAATGAATTTTACCTTCTATTGCGCTCCGAGAATCGAGAGAGGAGGGGAGTAATGTTAGGAAAAATTTTATCTTCTTACACCGCGAGAATCGAGAGATGAGCGTTGTAAATCTTTAATCCAAATTTCTTTATTTTGCGCATCACTTCGAGAGTCGAGAGAGGAGAGGTGTATGCGTTTCATAGTCTCATTCTAGTGGAGGAAAGTGAAAGAGATTTCCTTTTCTTGCTCGCGACTATGGTTGTCTCCGTTTAATTTGTTGAAAGAAACTCGTAAAGCATTCAAATAAAGTATTACTTGATTCAAAACTTCATCATAATCATCGTAGGAAATCATTATACAGGACTATTTTCTCCGACTGATATTTCAAAAGTTATTTTGAATACTTTCTTTAGTTTAAATCTTCTTTAGAGTTTTTATTACTTTTCATAATCACTTCATTTAATCCACTTGGATTTAAAGAAACACCCTGCAGGAGCGACACCCTGCAGGAGCGAGGCTCAACTGGAGGTGGAGAAGAGTCGACACCCTCCAGGAGCGATGCTCAACTGGAGGTGAAGAAGAATCGACACCTTCCAGGAGCGAGGCTCAACTGGAGGTGGAGAAGAGTCGACACCCTCCAGGAGCGAGGCTCAACTGGAGGTGGAGAAGAGTCGACACCCTCCAGGAGCGAGGCTCAACTGAAGGTGGAGAAGAGTCGACACCCTCCAGGAGCGAGGCTCAACTAGAGGTGGAGAAGAGTCGACACCCTCCAGGAGCGAGGCTCAACTAGAGGTGGAGAAGAGTCGACACCCTCCAGGAGCGAGGCTCAACTGGAGGTGGAGAAGAATCGACACCTTCCAGGAGCGAGGCTCAACTGGAGGTGGAGAAGAATCGACACCCTCCGGGAGCGAGGCTCAACTGGAGGTTGAGAAGAGTCGACACCCTCCCGGAGTGAGGCTCAACTGGAGGTGGAGAAGAGTCGACACCCTCCAGGCGCGAGGCTCAACTGGAGGTGGAGAAGAGTCGACACCCTCCAGGAGCGAGGCTCAACTGGATGTGGAGAAGAATCGACACCGTCCAGGAGCGAGGCTCAACTGGAGGTGGAGAAGAGTCGACACCATCCAGGAGCGAGGCTCAACTGGAGGTGGAGAAGAGTCGACACCCTCCAGGAGCGAGGCTCAACTGGAGGTGGAGAAGAATCGACACCTTCGGGGAGCTAGGCTCAACTGGAGGTGGAGAAGAGTCGACACCCTCCAGGAGCGAGGCTCAACTGGAGGTGGAGAAGAGTCGACACCCTCCAGGAGCGAGGCTCAACTGGAGGTGGAGAAGAGTCGACACCCTCCAGGAGCGATGCTCAACTGGAGGTGGAGAAGAGTCGACACCCTCCAGGAGCGAGGCTCGACTGGAGGTGGAGAAGAGTCGACACCCTCCAGGAGCGAGGCTGGACTGGAGGTGGAGAAGAGTCGACACCCTCCATGAGCGAGGCTCGACTGGAGGTGGATAAGAGTCGACACCCTCCAGGAGCGAGGCTCCACTGGAGGTGGAGAAGAGTCGACACCCTCCAGGAGCGAGGCTCCACTGGAGGTGGAGAAGAATCGACACCCTCCAGGAGCGAGGCTCAACTGGAGGTGGAGAAGAGTCGACACCCTCCAGGAGCGAGGCTCAACTGGAGGTGGAGAAGAGTCGACACCCTCCAGGAGCGAGGCTCAACTGGAGGTGGAGAAGAGTCGACACCCTCCAGGAGCGAGGCTCAACTGGAGGTGGAGAGGAGTCGACACCCTCTAGGGGCGAGGCTCAACTGGAGGTGGAGAAGAGTCGACACCCTCCAATCTTGATCCTCAAATCTAAAGCCGAAAAAATTCCAACACTATAATGGAGTATTAAAAAGAATAGATCGAGATTTGAGGATCAAGATAATGCTTAGTAATCACTTTATAATGTTTTATCTATCTATATTAAACCCCAAAAAGCAGAAAATATTTACCTTGGCAACTAACAATTCGTAGTAATAATAGTGAGAAATCCAAATATTAATAAAAAGAATAAAGCCTATGAATAAAGCATATTAAGCATTGATGAAAGAACTTCTCTAATGCAATGAGATATCTTCAACCCCAAAAAAGCAGAAAGTATTTTACCTTGGCAACTAACAATTTGTAGTAATAATAGTGAGAAATCCAAATATTGATAAAAAGAATAAAGCCAATGAATAAAACATATTAAGCATAGATGAAAGAACTGCTCTAATGTAATGAGATATCTCTGTCTTATAATGCAATGATGATATCTCCATGTTCAGAAAGCAACCGGCGTTCATAACTTTACATCCCCATAATTCCATGAACCGGCAATGAACCTAAAAGTCAATATGCTTCAGTTATCAATATAGATAACTGGCAATGAATCTCCTGCAGTTGATCATATATAACATCAAGATTAGAGATGGAAATCAATCATTTAGAATTGCCTCCAACTTGATCATATATAACATCAAGATGAGAGATGGAAATCAATCATTTAGAATTGCCTCCAACTACACGATTTATCAAATTAAAGTGTGTAGCATAAATAATACTTTAAAGAGTATAATAAGGTAATTCAATTCCTCTTCCTATCTCCCCGTTACTATTTGCAAAGAAGCGCTCCTAGCCTTTAGTGGTAATGAATAAAAGCTAACAACGTCCAATTAATGGTGTCTCATGAAACAACATGTTTCCTCTTAAAGCGGGAATGGTTTTAATTTGCACAGTGAAGGCGAAGCCAGGATTTGGAAAGTGTTTTTGCAGAAAAATAATTAGAGCAGGGGCCGAGATTTGGAGAACAAAGTACATGCTTCTGTGAATGACAGACTCTATAGGGTGTGGATCTCCTCTTTTTTAAAAATGCTCTAGCAAACAATTCCCCCCTATCATAATTATAAACATTGAATTTAGTGTCAATTCAACATAAATCAGGAAGAAATATTGGCAAGGTTATGTGGTTTGCTATTAAGCTATACCAAACATTGAAGCTATCAAGTGGATAAGCAATGAGAAAGTGAATTAAGCATATTACAACATTTTTTTCATGGTTTCCACTTCGCTGAATGCACCAAAACATAGCTCAACTAAGAACGTTGGAGATAGCAGTTACCTTGCCTTTGAAATTTCTTGGAAACGTTAGATTATTTACCACGGTAGCTCCATCTTGCTAGCGCTTTAAACCTGAAAAAGAATGAGCATAAACAAATTATTTTTCTACCAGCTCAGTATAATGGAAAAAAATAAATTATTGAATTTCAATGGGGGCACCAAAGAAGAGATAATATGGAGCCATAGACGATGCCCATATTTCTTATGATAGGTTGCAGTGATTGCAGCCATCCTGAGGACAACTGTAGGGTGCCAACGGGATACTGAAATTGTTAGAAATTTTAATTATAAAACATTATAAAATTAAATGTTTTGATTGGAGCTAAATTGTGTTTGGTGTTTGGGCTCCTCATTATGATGGAAAAGCTCAAAACCAAACTTGGAGGAAATCCAAATATTTAGAGGGAAGCCTTTTATGATGAAATGGTGTTCTTTAGTCCCACCTTGTCATTCTCTTTCTTCCCTTAAGTGTATATAAAGAAATTCACACCTTCTTATTTGTTCAAAAGAACATAAGGAGAAACTATCAACCACACACGCGTGCGCGCGCAAGCACCGCACCGGACCGGACCGGACCGGATCCGGATGTGGATTTGGATTTGGGGAATAATTGAATTGTATTTTTTGTACAAAATAGTTTCAGAGCTTTTACTTGGAGTTGCGTCGAATAGAAATCGGAGCTGCGTCGAATAGATATTTCGACGCAACGTCGACAAGCCCGCTGAAGTGCGAGGCGTCGAATGGAATTCGACGCACCCGACTTGCGTCGATATGTTTTCAACGCTTGCGTCGATAAGACCTGCGTCGACTTGCGTCGATATGATATCGACGCAAAGTCGATAACGATCGCTCTCACATGCTCTTCTGCTCTCTATGTTTTAATGATCTTCTACGTGATTCCTCTTCTTTACATTTGCTTCATCAAGTGGTTGTTCGGGTGCTCTGTGCTTCTTCGGTGTCCGCGCACATCGGAGTTTCGGGATCTAGTCGGGTGTTGTACCTTGGAGGAGTGAGCATCGGTTGAAAGCCCTGCCGGAGGGTGGTGCAACTTCTTTAGGGCAGTGGTCACACGCCTTACCCAGGCTCGATTCTGAACTATAAAGTACTCTACTTTATTTCTCATCCTCTTCATGCAATTTTATTAATATTGTTGTTCATATAAATAGTTCTGTTGATTCTACAAAGTTTTCAAAACTGGAAATTATATTATTTTGTATATTAATATATGAATATAGGAACATTATTCCAACAATCTAAAGAAGTTGTAGTTCCACATCAACAGAATAAATAAAATCAAATAATCAAACTGATTATTTCTGTTTTATTGTTTACATGCACTGTTATTTACTATATGTTTTATAAATTCCAGAAATCACTAATGGCTTCTAGATCTGAGGATTCTGCCGGGATCAAACCCGAGAAATTTAACGGTAACGGTTTTCGTCGTTGGCAAGCACAGGTCGAATATTGGTTAAATACCCTAGGTCTTTTGTCTGCCATCTTCGATGCCCCTCCTTCAGAAACTGAAATCCCTAGCGCTGCAAATGCAGTTGCTTCGACTCTACCATTGTCCTCATCCTCAACTGTAAACACCACTAGAACCTACGTAAGACGTCTTCCTTGTAGAGATCCGGTAGATGTTGAATATCATTGTCGTAACCGAATCCTAAGTGCTTTGTCCGATAGCCTTTGCGATGTCTTCCTTCAATATCGTACGGCTAAGGAATTATGGTATGCACTTGAAGCGCGCTATAACCTTGACAATGCGGGTATAGAACGCTACAATGTTTCCAACCTCCACAAATTCAAGATTGATGCTTCCAAGCACATCAATCCTCAACTCCATCAACTAGATGAGATGTTGTTCAAGATCCGAGCCGATGGCTCAATTCTTTCCGAAAATTATTTAGTGGCATGTCTCATTGATGCACTTCCTGATTCCTGGTCCGGCTTTAGCACTAGACTAAGGCTTGATCAATCAAACCTTACTTACGTTCAAATCCAAAATGCTATCCGCATAGAGGAGGAACCAAATCATCCCAAGCCTGGTCCTTCAAACCAAAACTCAGGTAAAGGGAAATGGTGCTTCATCTGCGGCCGCACAAACCATCTGTCCACCAACTGCTTCTACAAGAAGACAGAACCCGTGATTGGCAAGTCTCGTGGAGACAAGCCTCGGGCCAACATGATCCAAGCACCGGATCAACCTATCTTCAGGTTAGATTATTCTCCAAGTCTTCTTCTCACTTGTTCATCAGATTGGTGGCTTGATTCCGGAGCAAATGTTCATACTTGTTTTGATCGTTCTTGCTTTGCCACCTTTCAGGACATCAATGGAGGAAGCGTGATCTTAGGAGATGCTTCTTCGGCACAAATACTTGGACGCGGGCGAGTGGATCTTAGGTTGACATCCGGGAAAATACTAGCCTTGCAAGATGTGCTTTATGTGCCGAGAGTTAAGAAGAATCTTGTGAGCGGATCCTTGCTAGTGAAGAAGGGTCATAAAAATGTCTTAAAGTCAAATAAAGTTGTAATAACATTTAATGATGTTTTTATTGGTAAAGGATATATCTGCGATGGTTTATTTAAATTGAATATTGCTGATTTAGAAGTAAATCAAATTTCTTCTTCTTCCTCCGTTTCAAATTCTTCTCCTGATTTTTGGCATGCTAGATTAGGACATGTGAATTCTGATTGCATGAAAAGAATGATGTCCTTAAAATTGATTCCCAAAATCAATATTGCACCAAGTGCTAAATGTGAAATGTGTGCAAGCTAAATTTTCTAGAAAGCCTTTTAAATCAGTTGATATAACTTCAAAATCTTTAGAACTAATTCATTCGGATGTATGTGAGTCAAACCGCCAACCTTCTAGAGGTGGAAATAAATACTTTGTAATATTCATAGATGACTTTACAAAGTATTGTTACATATATTTATTAAAAACCAAAGATGAAGTATTTTCACACTTTAAGATTTTCAAAGCTGAAGTAGAAAATCAATTAGGATCGTCAATCAAAATTCTTAGATCCGATCGAGGTGGAGAATACACTTCGAATGAACTAACCCAATTTTGCCAAGAACATGGGATTATTCATCAAGTGACTGCTTCATATTCTCCTCAATCGAATGGTGTAGCTGAACGTAAAAATCGGACCTTGATGAACATGGTCAATGTCATGTTAGCCGAGTCCGGTGCCCCGGAAAATCTCTGGGGAGAAGCGTTGCTCACTTCCTCCTTCATCCTTAATAGGATTTCATCTAAACAAAACGATAAGACACCTTTTGAATTATTCAAAGTAAGAAAACCTAACCTCCAAATTCTTCGAGTGTGGGGGTGTTTAGCTAAGGTAGCAATTCCTGAACCTAAGAGAAAGAAAATAGAACCAAAAACATTAGACTCTATTTTCATAGGATATGCATCCGATAGTAGTGTTAATAGATTTCTCATCACTAATTCCCTAATTAGTGAAATATCTAACAACACCATTATAGAAGCTAGAGATGCAGCTTATTTTGAAGATAAATTTCCATATAAACTAAATAATTCATCTCAACCTTCAACTAGCTCAAACCAACCTTCCACTTCTTCTATATAACCATTAAAAAATGATGAACCTAGAAGAAGCAAAAGAGTTAGAACCGAAAGATCCTATGGGGAGGACTACTTCACTTATCTAGTTGAAGGAGATCCTAATACATATGAGGAAGCAATGACCTCATCTGATTATCCTTTTTGGAAAGAAGCAATTAATCTAGAAATTTATTCTATCTTATAAAATAAAACTTGGATCCTAACCGATTTACCTCCCGGTGCCAAAGCCATAGGATGTAAATGGATTTTTAGAAAGAAATTAAATCCGGATGGATCCATAGATAAATATAAGGCTCGCCTTGTAGCTAAAGGCTATGCCCAAAAATAAGGAATAGATTATCTAGACACATATGCTCCCGTAGCTAGAATAACCTCTCTTCGTATTCTAGTTGCCTTGGCTTCGATCCATAGGATGATCATTCATCAAATGGATGTCAAGACCGCCTTCTTGCATGGAGACTTAGAAGAAGAAGCCTACATGTCTCAACCCGAAGGTTTTGTGGTTAAAGGCCAAGAAACCAAAGTTTGTAAATTAATTAAATCTCTTTACGGTTTAAAACAAGCACCTAAACAATGACATCAAAAGTTTGACTCCGTAGTCTTAACTTTTGGTTTCAAATTTAATGAATTTGATAAATGTATTTATGCCAAACAAGATGGAAATGAAATTGTCTTGTTATGTCTCTATGTAGATGACATTTTAATTTTTGAAAACTCAATTAAAATTATTAATGAAACCAAAAATAATTTATCATCCAATTTTGATATGAAAGATTTGGGCGAAGCAAACATTATATTAGGAATGAAACTAGTTAAAAATGATTCTAGCGTATTATTATCTCTTTTACACTCGATTGAGAAAATGTTGATTAAATTCAACTTATATGATTCCATTCCCGCATCTACTTCATATGATGCTAGCATTAAGTTGTGTAAGAATTTAGGTGAACCTATTGACCAACATAGGTATGCACAAATGATAGGATCACTCCTATACATAGCTAACCGCACTAGGCCCGACATTTCCTATGTCGTAGGCCGCCTTAGTAGATATACTAGTAATCCAAGTGATGAACATTGGATATAACTAAATAGAATATTTAAATATCTTCGTGGAACTATGGATTATAGTTTAGTGTACACGGAATTTCCCGGAGTACTAGAAGGATATTCAGATGCCAATTGGGTAACTGATTCGTTAGACGTTAAGTCAACGACGGGCTATGTATTTCTCCTTGGAGGTGCTGCCATTTCATGGGCTTCTACAAAACAAATAGTTATTTCTAGAAGCACCATGGAATCGGAGCTTATAGCTTTGGACACTACATGTGCCGAAGCAGAATGGATTAAAAATTTACTTAGTGAAATTCCATTAATTGAAAACCCCATGCCTGCTATCTCTTTACATTGTGATAATAAAAGTGTTATTGATTTAACTGCTTCTAATAGTACTAATTCCAAAATAAATAAGTTCATGAGAATCAGGTACAAGTCCATGAAGCAAAGAAGAAAAGAAGTGATATCACTCAATTATGTAAAGTCAGAATTGAATCTGGCTGATAATCTTACCAATGGATTATCCCGAAGGGAGATATTGTTGTCATCGAGGGGAATGAGACTTAAGCCCACATAATTTGCTGCCAACGGTGGATACCCAACCCATGTGATTGGAGATCCCATGAAGTGGGTTCAATGTGGTAGAAACGAAGCCGTTGATGTAGCGTAGTTGGGAGCACAAATTTAAAAGGTTGAGAAAACCTTCTCCCCATTCCTATGATGTTGTGCTCTACGTAACAGTTTAGGATGAACTTTAAAGTTCTTAATGGTTGCCAAAGGCATATATCTTTGCAAGATATTAGTTACGAAATATCTCTTGAGGCACTACCTATGTGGGGGTTGTTGCGAGGCCGCAATTTTGGGACCCGGGCTGAACCCAAAATAACTCTCATGAAAAATCAAGGAATGCGCATGGCCATTAACGCGCCCACCGCCATAACCCAAGAACAATCAATCTTTTGTGTGCTTATCTAATTTACCGGTCAAGAGTTTATAATTCAAAGCCTCTGTCACATTATATTCTTCGGTAGAGGAAGTAAGTACTAAGTATAGATTCAAGGTAACCATTCCATCTATACCCATTGCATTTGATACAACTTGATGAAGCAAATTTGTATTTGATTTTATTTATTATTAATAATTTCATATTTATGAAGTTCGCTTTGGTTTATCGCTTTTGTGGGGGATTGTTAGAAATTTTAATTATAAAACATTATAAAATTAAATGTTTTGATTGGAGCTAAATGGTGTTTGGTGTTTGGGCTCCTCATTATGATGGAAAAACTCAAAACCAAACTTGGAGGGAATCCAAATATTTGGATGGAAGCCTTTCATGATGAAAGAGTGTTCTTTAGTCTCACCTTGTCATTCTCCTTCTTCCCTTAAGTGTATATAAAGAAATTCACACCTTCTTATTTGTTCAAAAAAACATAAGGAGAAACTATCAACCACACACGCGCACGCGCGCACGCACCGCACCGGACAGGACCGGATCCGGATCCGAATTTGGGGAATAATTGAATTGAATTGTATTTTTTGTACAAAATAGTTTCAGAGCTTTTACTTGAAGTTGCGTCGAATAGAAATCGGAGCTGCGTTGAATAAATTTCGACGCAACGTCGACAAGCCCGCTGAAGTGGGAGGCGTCGAATGGAATTCGACGCACCCGACTTGCGTCGATATATTTTCAACGCTTGCGTCGATAAGACCTACGTCGACTTGCGTCGATATGATATCGACGCAACGTCGATAACGATCGCTCTCACATGCTCTTCTGCTCTCTCTGTTTTAACGATCTTCTACGTGATTCCTCTTCTTTACATTTGCTTCATCAAGTGGTTGCTAGGGTTAGGGTGCAAAAATAAAGGTAATGTGCGGGAGAAAGGCTTGTGGGAGTCGAAATGAAGGGAAAGGGCAGCGCGGCGTGCGGGAGAGAGGGCAGCGGAATTCAAAATAAAGTGAAAGGGAGCGCGCAATTTTACGATGGACGGTGGGATCTGTTGAACGAACGGGTCCTGATGAGAAGCTTGTCTCATTTATTTAGGGGATTTATGTTACACCATATATCTTTTTAAATTAGTATAGATATATATATAATATTTAATAAAAGCAGGGTGCAGCTGCAACTGGACGCGAGAGAGCTGCAGCGGATCGAGAACGAGCTTCTCTCGTTGCCATCCTCCACCAAACCTTGTACTTTTCCGATCTATTTTCCAACCCTAATTCGCCTCTCTCTTCGATCGTCTTGGAATCGCTCTTTCCGGCGCGTTTGGCTGGAGGATGGTGCTCACGCAAAAGCTCCACGAGGCCTTCAAGGGTACTGTGGAGAGAATCACCGCTCATCGGACCGTCTCCGCCTTCAAGGAAAAAGGCGTGCTCAGCGTTTCCGAGTTCGTCATCGCCGGCGATAATCTTGTTGCCAAGTGCCCTACCTGGTCCTGGTTAGCCCTAATCCTATCCTCACAACCTAACCACCGCTTCAGGTCCTCCTCCGTCCGCATTCTCCATTCGACTTGTTGACGTATATTTTCCTGTGGATTTTGGCAGGGAAGTTGGAGAGCCGAGCAAGAGGAAGTCTTATTTACCAGCTGATAAACAGTATCTAATCACAAGAAATGGTTTGTCGACTAGATATCTCAAATTACTATCAACTTCCCGGAGTGATTTCTCTTTTTAGCTAGATATGTTGTGTCATTTATGTGAAAATGAGTTCATTTTCAGTACCTTGCTTGAGAAGGGCTATTTCTGTGGAAGAGGAGTATGAGGCAGCTGGAGGGGAGGTTCTTCTTGATAATGATGATGATGATGGATGGCTTGCAACTCATGGGAAGCCGAAAGGTGAGGTTACCTGCTTTTCATTCTAATCTGATGACTGCTTACAAGGCCCACAATTATCCTATATTGATTTGAAATTCTGTTGTGTTTCTTAGAGACTAATTCTACCGAGGAGGATAATTTACCTTCTATGGAGACCTTGGAGATTAGTAAGGGCAGGGGTATCGAGCCTATCTCCTCGTATTTAGGAGGCGAGGAGGACGAAGATATACCCGACATGGCAGACTTCGAACACACTGAAAATTTGGTGGAGTCGGATCCAGTTTGGTGTCTCTATCTTTTTCTTTCTTTATTATCCAAGCATCATGATTTTTTTTGGAACTTCCTCGATCTGCATAGAAATGTTAATTTACATATTTTTGTTGTGTGGTTCAGGGATTGGAACAATACTATCTGATATTGTATTGTAATTTTGAGAATAAACAATACAGTGTATTGATATTGTAATGCTAACAATTCAATATATTTGTATTGCAATGCTAGCAATACAATATATTGTATTGTAAATGCTAAAAATGCAAATTGTTGTAGCCATTTTTGACGACATCGCATTTCGCTCCAAACCACAAGTGCATTTCCACATTTTTGATTTTGGACATATGGGAGCATTGCCAAAGAACATGCGACATATGGCCTTCGAAGAAGGTGGAACCCTTGGTCGCCCATGCAAACTCATTTTTAATCGTGTTCACCTGCGCATAAGAGTTGATTTCGTTGCTAGGACAAATATGAAATATCTATTTTGTTCACCTGATCAGTCCTCTTTTCTCCTAAGTCTTAGGCCTTTATAGTTTATATGTTCTTTTTATTTGTATCAATTAAAAGTATATTAATAATATTATATCATGTATGGAAACTAAAGCATCTAAACTTGCACATGAAACATGAAAGATTATCTTCGTTGTCCGGATGGGGACATCTAATCTTGCACATCTAAACTTGCAACTAAAGTATATTAAACTCACCGAGGAGGAAGGTGGAGGCCGGATGGGGACTGGGGAGGAACTAGGAAGAGATCAAGGCAGATACGCAGTTCACAAATCGCAGGACATGGAGATAACTCAAGTCCAGCGAGCTTTCGGGCAGGGCTTCCCGTTTCCGGCGAGGGACGCGATAGAACTTCGAAGGGGCCAAGAGGGCTCTGCAACTCCGCTCGATATCTGGAAGGGGAGGCCGATGAGCCGCTCGATATCCGCGCCTCCACTCCGAGCGAGCGACTGAGCGAGAACGGAAGGCTAGGGCGAGCGACTGAGCGAGAACGGAAGGGGCGGATTAAAATCCCGTCAATGTGATAATGAAAGGGCACGCCGCACCCTTTGCCGAATGCCATTTAATTTCAGCGGGATTTCAGGTCTTTTCAGCGGGATTTCAGGAATCACAAATCTTTAGCAGGAATGAACGCGGGAAAAATAAAAAAAATATATACTATACCTATATATTATATATGTTTTTAATTTTTTTGGGGCTCACAAATCTTATTATATATTTTTTTGTTATATATATTTTATATATTTTTAAAATTTTAAATTTACAATATTATTGCCAATAAATTGTTATTGTCAAAATAACAATACAGTATATTGTTATTGTCAAATAGACAATACAATATATTGCTTACAATATATTATCCCATAAATATATTATTTCCAATCCTTGGACTGTGGTTGCATGGGCTTTTAAACATGAACATTAATCACATTTATTACCATTCTAGTTAGTTATTTTTGCTTGATTAGATAGTGTAAATGAGCTTTTACCATGATAAGGTGTCTAACTTAAGCAAAGTCAGATTTAGTTTGAGAATTTTCATTGCCAACAAATCTTTTTTCTGACTAGACTAATATTTGTAGACATAACTCCATCTTATTTACAAATATAGAAAAGAGACATTAACAAATGAAATTTTTTTAGGATATCCAAATTGCTCCTAATAACACCTGATTTTGTATTGATTCACTATATACAAACTTGGTGAAGGACAACACAAAGTTAAAGAGCAAGTGATAGAGAATTTCTTTGATTTGTCATATGTTACTCTATAATGAATCCATGTTACTGGAAGCATTTGAAATTCTTATAAAAGATAAGCAGTGCTAACAAGATTTTGTTTTGTTATTGTAAAATTCAAGCCATTTTATCTATCTTCCGTACACGCTTTATTATGTCCCAGCAAGCCAAAATAAAGAACTTCATATAGGATATATTTCTTTATCCTAATTTACTTAGAGATTTGACAAGTCACTTGTGGGTTGAAGGAGTAAATATCCACTGCTCTTTCACATCCCTTTCTCAACTTTATACAAAATTTGATAACATCCTTAAGTCTCGCGGTTACCAAAAACCACTCAATTATTTCTTCTCCATTAGTGAATGATAAACAGTTATATTAATGTATATGTCGTGTTTTTTGAATTCTTCTAAAGTCATGTTATGTGTAGCACGTTTATCTTTAAGTAAATTTCTATTTCATTTGTTTTAGATGTCTTTTCTTGAATTCTATTAGAACTTTTTTCCTTACTGTTATATGAACTTCTATCCCTTGGAATCGGATTTAATTTCACTTTAGAAATTAATTATATGTTCTACATTTTTGATTCATGATTTCCATTTTTGGAATCTCTACTAATTCTTTCTGTGAGTTGATTTCTGATTTCTCCCTTTTCCCTCTGCAACGTTGAATAACCGTTAATGCAAAACTTCCTCGAACTGTTACGATTCATTGTGATCTACCTAATCATGAGATGGAGAGTAGTTTCAATGACAAAAGTCGTATGTTTGCTCACTAGTAATGTTGTCGAGGTAGACAGTGCAACACATTCCTTGTGGGTGGTGAATGATTGTGTTATGGGTCACGAGCGACGCGCATACTTATTGTTATCTCTTTAGTATTTTTTATTATTATTAATTGTTCATAATTGTTAGATGATTAGGTTTTCATTAAAAGGGTATTGTAGCTTATTTAGAGGCAAGTGAATGATGGCATCCAAGAAGTATTCTCTATTATATTGCCTTTGTATGAAATATTGGTAGCTCTCTCCTCCCGAGCACACCCCGCCTAGGCAGCCGTGGTTTTGGTTCCACCGTATCCCTCCACCGCCGGCTACTACTTCGGCAAGCCCATAACAACTTGGTATCAAAGCTACGTTCCTTTTTTTCGCACAAAAACACGACATCTTCAACATCCATCTACGCTCAATGACGTCCACTGCTCGTTTTCCCTCGGTCAACCAGAGGTACGACAACCTCCATCCTTGGGTTCACGGGAAGCTCATTCCAACAACAGCATATCGTCGCAACTCCTCAATTAGGGTTCCAGTTGTCGTCATTCCAGCAGCCGCATCCTTCATGTTGGGTTCCAGTCGGTCGCAACTCCTCGATCGACAGCAGCCCATCTTCCCGCGGCAGCAGAGCGTTGCAACTCCTTGATTGACATCGGTCCATCTTCCCGCGACAGCAGAGCGCCGCAACTCCTCGATCGACAACTTTGGTGACAAGTCCTCAAGAGGTATGGTATGAAAGATTGTTGATTAAGTGTTATGTGATAAATTCCGCTTGAATTGGTGGTTGCAAATTGATTTGGAGTCAGTATATAAGAAATACATTCCATATTCATAGGCTGTGAGAAATATTATATAGGCCATGATTTGGAGCTAATATATCTCGCTGATTTGGAGCTAGTATATAAGAAATACATTCCATATTCATAGGCCGTGATTTTGAGCTATACTTTACCTGTGGGGAACAAAGTGATCAATTATTATTTACACAGCAACTGATCAGTTAGAAGTGATCTGTTATTACTTATTCAGACTATGATTATGCTTGCTGCGTAGATAATAGGAAATCTGCATATGGTTGCCTTCTTTCTGATGAGACGATTTCCGGGAATTCCAAGAAATAGATTTATGCTCCCTCTTTGACCATCGAGGCAGGATTTGTGGCTGAAGTATACTACGGTGAAGTACAATTTTTTGAAAGAACCTGCTCAGAAGCAAGAGATGTCTCTAATTCATGTAAATACATGTCTGATGATTGATGATCCGTTGACTATAACATTAGTGCCAAAATACTTTGAAATGTATCATATCACACACAGGTCTTACTAGAGTTGATATTGGTCTTATGATATACTCTTTTGATTTGATCGTATTACTTACACTTTTAAATGATTCTCATATATATATTTACCCATGTGAGAAATTTGTTATGATATGAGTGAGATGTTGCTATTTTCTTTAACCATTATGATTTGGATCTCAGTTAGTTTGTTTATCCCTATTTATATACTAGTTTTAATGAAACTACTTGTGTTGTGACTATGATAGAGAGCTTTTCGATGAAAATGACATTTGCCACCATAATTCGCATTGATGGAGCTATTCATTTCTCTACAGTCTTGAGAGGAAGAAGAAGCACGGGGGTAGAAGATAGAACTAAATTGAAACCAAAACATATAATCTAGGGAGATCGTGCCCGCCACTTTACCGACTCTTTCCAAAAGAAGAGAAGTTCTAATAGTACTCTTCCTTATGTAAACTCAGACACGCTAATTATGGAAATACTTTTTTCTTAAAACACCTACTGTACAACCCCGTATTCGCCGAGTGGGTCCCCAAGTCCTAAAGGGTCAAGAGGCAAGATATAGGTCAAGAAGAGCACTCGCCCAGGTCAGGAGAGGCAGGGGAGCCTCCGAGCGAGTGCAAGCCCCATCCGCAAGGCATTCGCTCGCTTAGGAGGGCGAGTGCGTGGGAGGTCAAACGAGTGAGGGCGGAACCCCACTCGCCAAGCGAGCCAGGTATCAGGCGAGTGGTGCCCCCACAGACCACTCGCCCGGTGGAAGCTAGTGTGCGAGAAGCCTGGCGAGGGGTGCCTTCACGGACCACTCGCCCAGAAGGCTTTAGGGGGGAAATGACCTAGATACCCTTCGAAAAGGTGGATTTAGGTTATTTGCAGACCAGACTAGAAAATCTATAAATAGACCCTTAAGGGCACCTTGGAGGAGATCCGATCTTTTGGACTCTCTCCTCCTAGGCAAGTTTTGGTCGGCTGTTAGTGCCCTCCAAGGTGCCCGACTGAGCATTGGTTTGGGAGGGAAAGCTCTCTAAGATCTTCCGGGTGTGTGGCGGGACCTCCTCGCTACAGCCTTGGGTCTGTTCTTGGTTTTCCATCAACTGTCAAGTGAGCTTGTGAGAGAAAAGTAGGTGCGGGTTACACCCCCAGTGGGTCCGAACTCAAGAGACCGGTTGCCGGTTTCAACACCTACAAATAATGATCTAATACTATTATGAAATTCTTTTACATAAATACTCATGACATGACTTGTCCTTCAAAAAGGATCTCGCCTTCCAACCGGATTGTGTCGTCGTGTGAGGCCCATCATTTAGGGAGACACTGAGTTTGAAGAAGATGGTTGTATCAAACTCTACTGCACTATTTTCTTATCCATTGATGAACAATGACCAATTTTTATATAATGTATATGTTTTGGTTCTTGCATTCATTTGAAGTTGTGCTACATGAAAGCATCCCAGATGGCCAAATCTTGATTCACCTGTGACCGTCCTTAGCCTAATTTGATTTGGAAGAAAGATGGACATGCTAGAGATGTATTGAATATTCTAGAACTGTGTAGACATCTTATGAATATTGTAAATAAATTTAAGGAGTGCATAGATTGCTCTAGGATGATCATGAGAGTAGAGAATTTTTTAGTCATCCATTAGGGAATTCTCTGGAGGGAAATGAGTGCTTACTGCCCTATAAAAGGGAGGACCCTCTTATTTGTAAGGACTCAAGTTTTAAGCAATCCTAGAGTTCTCTCTGATATTTCTCTTTTTTTGTTCCATGTGAAATAATTTTAGTTGAATTGTGTTCCATTCAATTAATATTATAAATTTAATTAAAAAATGCACATTTTCCTACTTGAAGAGTTCTATTTCTTCCGGTATGTAAATTTTCTGCAAAGCAAACTATGTTTTTGTGTGAAGTGTTGGAATGCATTTTTCTTGAATTTTACAATGGTTTGATAATAATGTTGGAAATTTAACACTACATGTATGACGATATTTGTATATAAGCTATTGAAGTGCATTGAAGAAGGGGAGTGAGAAAAAATGTTTCTTTCTCTGTCATTCTGAATTCCCCAGTTATATTTGGGAGAACATGCATCTGCATTTGAGTCTGTGTCTGCAGCAGGTTTAAATTCAGATATGAAGCATTTACTGGAAAAGAAAATTATAATATACGAGTAAACCATGGTTTACTTTTATTTTTTTAATTTCTGAAATCTTCATCAAAACTAGACTCACTCATCAATGGTTTTGTCTGTGCAAGTATTTGAGTACTTTTTCCACACTCTGATGTACAATCTGGTTTTATTTCTAATGCCAGGCAACCCTCCAGCCATCATATTTTGTTGCATACGAACCTGAGGATGACAACATTCTTAGAACACGGACATATGATGTCAGCATTACGTAAGTAGTTGATTTTCTTGTGTAGATTTATCTCTCTCAAGGTTTTCTATTTATTGAGAAGTTTTCATTGTCAGTATTATGGGAAGCCAATAATCCAGTGTCATGCCAGCTATTGTGTAGAGCTGTTTTCACTTTGAGTCTATATCTGAATAATATACCACTGTTGCAACTATGATTTCTTTGTTTAGGTAATAGCTTCAGAACTGTTTGCTTGATTTAACCGCGATACATCAATTTCTCATTTTCCAATTTCTTTCAAGTTTTTGTATAAACTTCAGTGCTGATGATTCTCACTGATATTCAATGATCATAGTAATTGATGTGAAAAGACACAACAAAATGTAAAACCATTCTTTTGAATAACTTGCTGCTTCTTGGAGTAGATCTTAAAATGTTAGTCAAACGGAAACTTTGCCGTAATTTATTTGTTTTTGTTTATTTCGAGAAAATAATAAAATGCATTTGGTGAAGCATTTGTGTTTCTTGTTTTGAGCTATAATTCAATTTGAATCTTTTTTGTTTTTACTACAATTTTTTTCTTCATTTGTTATGTTTCCATTGGCTTTATGTCAATCCGCGCTTGCTTATGTTTTTGAATCCAGGAGAATAAGTTCACTAAGATCTATGCTCGTGATAATGGAACCGAAGTTGTAATGCAAGTTTGAAGTTCGAGCCTTCAAAATTTTGTTTCAAAGACCTTTGGGATACTAGGAGCATTATACTCAAATATATAGATGTGTTGCATCAATTCATATCTTCAAGGATCCTAGATATTCTGAAATCTTAGCCTGATGCTGTGCTATTGGGCATGCCCTCCATCTGTATATCACTACTTACCAGCAAATAGTACTTGGAATCTTTGTTATTAAAGTCTCCATTGTCTTTTGATCCGAGATACTCAAACTTTTATCTCTAATTCATTATCCTCATGATTTTTATCTCTTGAAATATTCAAATATGTTAGATTTCATGTGTCGTAGATCGACCCATCTTCCTTGAGAATTATCATCCAAGCTGATTTTGTCTAGTGAGCCTCCAAGGGGTGCCAATTAATTGCAATTTCTTTATCCCCTACTATTTGTGTATTTTTATTCCACTTGTTTAAGTCAATGAATCCCACATTAGCTCCAACTATTCCAGTGATTAAAGTGACATGTAATGCTCCATCCTTCTTCACGCTATCATCACACCTTCCCTTCTCACCATCCAAGTATGTTCAGAAGGCCGAGATGTAAACCTTTTCCCTCATTCTCTTTCTTCCCTCGTTGCTCTAAAGCATAGGCACGGGTCAATCATCACGACTACAATGAAAAACTCATTTGTTGTCTCATTTCCACCTCTACAGCAACTCTCTGTTTCTTCATCAACTATCATCAATCAACTCATTGTCTCAAATAGATCGTGATACCACCTGACTCACTATCTTGACAATACCTGAAAACACTTGACTGACTCAATGCATGTTGCATACCGAGCTCATTTTGCTTATCCAATCAGCCCTGTTATCTCCGCTCGAATGCGCTATTGCAATCAAGCCCTTTGCCCTGCTTGCAACGAAGATAATTATCTCTAGGATACTCATACGTTGTCTTGCACATTGTTCATGTTGATTAACTCTCTATTCTTCCTTAGAGAGCAGACACCTTCTCAACAACAACATTGCTGACCGATTATCTTAATCTTCTCAGATTTGTACACCTATTTACTTTGTTGTCATTTTTAAGTTTACTTTATGGTCTAAGGAGGATTTTCTATGGCCTTGCACTTAGCTCCTGCCACACGCGGAAGGAAAAACTTTCACTGTCTGAAGAAGTTGCTCCGCTGCAACCATGACAGTTTACTGAGCTCCATCCCAACCACACTTGGTCTTGTTGTTTTTATCTTGAATGGTTTCTAGGTGCCTGTATCTCTGTAGCACTTTTGAAGTGTTGGAAGTTGTCAAGTCTCCTCATTGGCGATTTCTCTTGCTTATGTGGCTTGGTCGACACCTCCATTGGTTGGCTTGTTGTCGATGACCAACCACTCCCAAATCTGATCAAAACCGCCCATCTTGGGAAAGCAGAAAGATGATTTCTCAGGAGGTCTCTGGTGGTGATTTTTTTATATGATTCATACTTATGCAATAAATCAACATTTACTTGTGTTAGAAATTGGAGAAATTTGGGGCTTAACCCTAGCAACTGTATTGACTAAATTTTGAGCAATTAATCAAATTTTAAAAAATAACAACCGATTTAATTAATTAACTATGTTAGGTAATGTCTATAGTCTAACAGACCTTTATCTTATCTCGAGGGAACTTATAGCTTTTGCCTTGTTGCTGACAGTGTTCACAACTGTCTTTCTTATCATTAGGCCTCTATATATTTCTAAAACTTGTATCATACTCTTCTTAATGTACTAGCAATCTCATCTCACATCATTTTTTTAGTCAAACTAAAGAAAAATTACATATGTTTTTTCTCTTAGCAACTCATCTTAGAATATTAATAATTTCTTTACTTACAAGTTCCATCACTTTATCCTAAGAAAATTATTTCTTTAGATTACCTCACCATTGTTTGTTGCGTGATCAAATTCTCTTATGGAGTCACTATATACTAATATTTCCTTATGAATAAATTTATTTGTGATTTATTGATTCAACTTATGTACATAATTAAGCGTTCTTTACGTTTATTAGAGTTGTGTTACGGGTGATATAACTTCTCCCATCGTTAATACTTAATATACAACGAAAATTCTGTCATCATCTCATTCTAGTAGAACTTGTGTCCATTTAAGTTACCTCCAATAAATATACTTCCCACCTCATATACTTAAATACTACAATCTTTCTCAACATCGTTGAATTTTTTTTCCATTTGTTTATTGCAAACAAGTAATATTTTTCTTCTTCTATTCATTTTGTATAACAGTTCTTTGGTCTCCTCATTCGATGTCCCACCAGAAAAATCTAATTTTAATTTTACACCTAATGAAATGAAGCGAACATTTTACCACAATTGGTTAAGTTTGTGACCTACGTCTTTAGGACAACTTCCTAGTTTTCAGCTAACCCTTACATACTTTTCATCATAATCAAATTAAGTTATACTTAATCATTTAGGCCGCTATTTTAGCATAACCTACATCCACAATTTTAGATAACAATAAGAGGGCAAGACACAGGTTAAGAGGGCAAGAGATTGAGGTCAATATTTATGATTCCAGTTTGAATAAAGGTTACAAAATGTTTGAGGTCACGAAGCTATTACTCTACATATATCATACTCTCAATTTTATAGTTATTTTTCTGCTTAACATATTATACTTTCAACTTAGATCTGCATACTCTGGTTCTAAAATAAATGATCAGCGAATCATAATGGTTGTATCCCAGTGGTTTTGGCTAAGCTCTTAGGTTGCATGTGTTCTATTGGAATAAATTACATGAGAAGATAACATTCAAAATTTTCAACATCATGACAGTTTTCTATTGACCTAGGTTTCATCATCTTGTCCTAAATCCTTGTCAGTGTGACTTGAGAAACTATTCAGTTTGAAGGTGTGATGTCTTTCATGTTAGTATGTACATGAGTATTTGCAATTTTCTGTTTTAGTCTTCTTCATTTTCCCTCCTGAAAATTGTAATGAAATTTTATCTGCCATTGTAAATTTTATTTTCTGTTTTTTGGTTTGTTTATATATTTATCTTTGTTTTACACGTGTGACTTTGTTCAACCTTTAATCAATGCAGGTATGATAAATATTACCAAACTCCCCGCGTCTGGCTTACTGGATATGATGAGGTTGTTAGCCAGTTTTAATCTTCATCTGCAAACTGGTTTTTAGACATGCATATAAGATTTATTGGTGTTGGGCTGATTATTTGAATTAATATCCGTCCCTGGATTTTCCCTTGATTCTCCCATAAAAATGGGGAAACTTGAGCCACTAAGCATGTGCTATTTTTATTATATGGGGTATTTTATAATAGCAAATATTCGTAACAGACATATTGACTTAGTTCTTTACGCTATGAATTCTTAGGATGGACTTGTCTTCTGAAACAATTTTTTGCAGATCTACTTTATGACTCCATTTGTTCTTTGGGTGTATGTAGATTAGCTACTCCGACTATTAGCAAATAATAATCTGAGGATGGTTGCTCTGACACTTGTTGTGGTTATTGAATTCAATATCATTAGCTTAATAATTATCATTTGAGTAGCAACATGGTTTTGCATGATTTCCGAATCATTTAATTAAATTGACCCATATGCTATAAGCTACTTCGTGAAAACAATGGGGGATTTACACACCTCATTCTACATAATCAATTTATTTTCAATTACCCTTTCACTCTTTCTAATTCTTTAAATTAAGAAGCAGATATGGCTATCAATATTCTTATTGGCTTAGCACTTGCTATCTCATTGGGTGTTTCAGTAGAAACAGTATCCTTATAGTCTTGTGATTAATTAACTAATTACTTAGCTAGTACAGGGTATTTTATTTGCACTAGTAACAGCAGAAGCTAGTGAAGAACATGCTTGACTTTTTCAATGCATATTTTGCAGTCAAGGGTACCTTTAAAACCGGAGCTTGTACTGGAAGATGTGAGCCAGGATCATGCACACAAAACGGTGATTTTTTCAATTGCTCTGAAGTAATATTGATCTGGGTGTCTAGCTTGAAGATTGTGGTTATTTGTTGTCTTGATTACATCTCAACCAGCGGTTAATTACTATTTGAAATTTAATTTCTTGAGTTCAAGAATTGCAGGTGACCATCGAGGATCATCCACATTTAGCAGGGAAGCATGCATCGGTGCATCCATGCCGCCATGGGGCTGTTATGAAAAAAATTATTGATGTGCTTATGTCACGCGGAGTTGAACCTGAAGTTGACAAGTAACACACTCCATCATTGTGTTCTATATTTTCAATTCTAGTAGACGTGTTTATGCTCGAATTCATTAAACTCCCAAAACTTTTCTTTGTAGTAAGTTCTGTTTGTTCTGCAGGGAATTTAGGGAAGTTGATCCTTTACTTGTGGAAAGTTTTACTAAGGTTATCTTTTCTTGTATTTTTATAATATTTTGTTTCATCCGTGTGCTTAGGTACCTTTTCCTATTCTTGAAGTTCATGGCCTCAGTAATTCCGACCATTGAGTACGATTATACCATGGACTTTGATCTTGGAAGTACTAGCCAATGATTCTCAGGTAATTCCAAGGCATGATCAATATCACATTTATTTTTGGTTGTTTAATGTTGTCATTAATACCCTAATATATACTTCTTTCGCCATTGGTTAACATGATTGAATTTCTTCAAGCAGAACACGTTCAATGTTTTCTCAAGAAATTTGTAGTTGAATAAATTTCTAGATATTTTTGGATGCCATCACCAATATTTATAATTAATATAGAAATTCTTTTGTATCATGGATGGATATGCGATTCCTGACACTCTAAACAATATATAGCTTAGTTGTGGCATGTTGAAATTATGAAACTATGTGATGGTAACTACTTATCGTTTTACAACTTTTGAAGCCTCCTATTAGAGGATGAAGATATATACCTTTAGATAGCATGAATAATTTCTTAGGATGGGAACTTCGGCAAGTCATTGAAGTAAATAGGTAAACACATTGTTCAGTAGCATGGGTCATTGGGTACACTGAATTTTTATAAAATAATTGAAAATTACAATACTTGTTCGACCACTCACCTCAAAATTTTGTTATCTTGAGATTTAAGAACTCGAATTCGCGAGCCACCATTTAGTCCTCTATCCTGGGGGCGTTGTTCCAATGTGTAGGTCAAAGGCTGGAAGCCATAGTTCTTGATCTGGTTTATTTATCATTTTGAGCCAACTTGAAGTCAAAACCCCTAGTTGAACTAGCATTGCTATGAGTTTACATGGTGCTGGATCTCAGTCTTTTTCCTTTGTTTTTGTACATGTGTAAGTTTAATCTTCTCCAATCTCTCGAGGGTTGCTCAATGTTGTGCATGCAGGGCAATGTCGAGGTTGCAAAAGTCACCATATTTGTCTTCTAGACCACGGACCTCTCTAGGCCTAGGTGTTTATGTTGCAAACTTAATTCAGAAATCGTAACAATACAAATTTGCTTTGTCGCAGCTGTCCGAGGCGAATGCCTCGAGGGAGAGCTACTAAATCATTGTTAGAATTTTAAAAGGTTTAACTTGTTGCAGGGCAACATCGAGGATGCCAGACTAATAGAGAGAAAGTATCTTGGGACCTTTGTATAAGAACAAAGAAAATATACAAAATTGTGTTAATTACAGAAGAATTAAATTAATGAGTCATTTCATGAAACTATGAGAACGAGTATAGAAAGAAGAGTAAGATGAGAGACTAGCATCTCGGAGAATCAATTTGGATTCATGCCAGGGTGGTCGACCATGGAAGCTATACATCTCTTGAAGAGACTCATTGACACTATTGAGAAAGAAAACAAGATTTGCATATATTGTTTATCGATCTTGAGAATGCTTATGATAGGGTTCCAATAGAGATCTTATGGAGAGTCTTAGAAAAGAAAGGTGTAAATGTATCATACATTGACATAGTCAAAGATATGTATACAAATTCAGTGATGAGGGTGAGAACATCTAGAGGATTAACACAGACATTCCCTATAACGGTTGGCTTACATCAAGGGTCAACTTTAAGACCTTATCTCTTGACCCTTATCTTAGATGAGCTCACAAGACATATCCAACAAGCAATACCTTGGTGTTTATTATTTGCAGATGATATTGTTTTGGTCGACGAGACGCGCAAGGGTGTAAACGCGAAACTTGAATCTTGGCAAGACACTTTAGAAAAGAAGGGTTTTAGGTTGAGCTGGGCAAAGACGGAGTATATGGAGCTTAATTTTAGCAGTGCAAGAAGGACGGATGACTACGTTATTAAGTTGGGTGATCAAGATATTTTCCGCAGTGAGTGCTTTAAATACCTTGGATCGATAGTTCAAAAAATGGAGGTGTAGATAAAGATGTGATACATTGAATCCAAGCAGGTTGGTTGAAGTGGAGAGGCGTGTCAGGGATCTTATGTGATCGTAAAATATCATTAAAACTTAAAGGCAAGTTTTACCTTACTGCAATTAGACCAGCGATGATCTATGGTTCTGAGTGTTGGGCAGTGAATTGTGTACATGAGCAAAAAATGGGAGTTGCGGAGATGAGAATGCTTCGGTGGATGTGTGGACACACGAGACTGGATAAAATTAAGAATGAATGTATCGGGGATAAGACAGGAGTGGCGCCAATTGCAGAGAAGAGACGAGAAGCTCGACTAAGATGGTTCAGACACGTACAAAGGAGACCATTAGAGGCACCTGTTAGGCGTTGTGAGAGTTTATTCACTAGGCATGTTAAACGGGGAGGGGTAGACCAATAAAGGCTTGGAATGAAACTTTAAGGAAAGACATGATGTACTTAGACATTAGTGAGATTATGACTAAAGATTGGGCACAATGGCGACAAAGGATCCATATAGCCGACCCCACTTAGTGGGATAAAGGCTTGAGTGTTGTTGTTGTAACTTGTTTGCTTCATTAAGCCCCAAGCGGTCTATATCCACTACTCAGTACTCAAACATCCATATTTGTAAAAAAAGGTTCACACAATCGAATTAATTGCAAAAATACCCAACATAAATTAAAAAGATAAATATCATAAAAATAATTTGCGTGGAAATAAGAAGTCCTAATTAACTCCTAATTTAAAAACATGTAAACATGGCACATAATTTCCTTTCCAAGTAAAATACACATAATGACACATACAACTACATTCCTCCTTCAATTTGCTCAAGCTCACAGGATAGTATGACTGCTGGGTCATTGCTTGGTTCCTTTATCCTTTTGCCAGTAAAATTTCCTATGATGATACTCTGAAGCAAAGACAGTACAAAGTAAGCATTGTCTTGGTGATCTGGCAGGAAAAGAGAGAAACATTGGTGACAAGCTGCTCGTTGCTTGTGGAGAGAAGGGATCAACTAGAGTGTTGGCCGATCATAGTAGGAACAGGTTCTTGGTGACTAGGAGTGTGGGATTGACTGCTGAACATGAGTCTACTAAATGATAACATGGGTCGACGATTCAAGGGACTGTTTTATGAGGATGATCTGAATCGATGGCCGTGGAAGGGCCCTCCAGCTTGGCACAATAGGTCGAGACTACAAGGCTTGTTAGGGTTGGTCGAATCCCTTCGACGCTATTAGTTTGCATGTGCATTGTTGCATTAATGCCTAGCGATGATGGAAAGAGCATCAATATCAAGGAGCGCAATCCCTGCAAGAAGGCAGATCCGTGGATGGAAGAGGTTGACATCATCGAGCTGCTGTTGGGTGGCGTTGCTTGCAGGCAGGTGTTGAGTTGGAGGATTGTAAGCTGTTGTCTTCTTCGATCAAAAATGGTCTCCTAAGGAACGATATTGAAACCATGTTGGGAGGGATCAATGAGTGTTTGATGCATGTGGGTCATTGATCACCCAGGATTGGTTAGTGTCGACATCGATTGTATGATGGAGTGGATGAAAACTTCAGTTGCAGAGTGGTTTTAAGCAACATTGATGGTGTCGATTGTGAGATCTGCTAAAGAGCGTGGAAAAACTGATTGTGGTGTGGATTTGCTTTGATGGAGAGGACCAATGGCCAATCGTTGCGAAGGACCAATGACTATAGTACCAAATTTTACTGATATGAATTGAAACGAAGATTGCATTGAAATTGAAAAATAGGTATAAAATCACAAGGGATGCTTCACACTGCTCTTTGCTCTTGATAGTTGGTTCCCTCTAAGAATTCCTCTTCAAATGAGAGCTGGCATGAGACTCCGAGATAACTCGAGATTCCAACTAATACCCTTATCTAGGGAACAAACTCACACAATTTTTAAAGTGCTACTAAAGAAGAAAAATACATAAAAGATAACATTCTAATTAATAATGCAATAAGCAATAAAACTTGGTGTGAGGACACTTGATTTTCTCTCATTGTGAGGACCGAGGAGGGTCGTTCAAAGTCCGTATACATATTGATGGCGCGCACGTTTATTTCCGCAGGAGGCGGTGAACCCTTGCTCGAACGGCTGATCCGAGCCCACGGTTGCGTCCGGATCATCGTTGCGAGTCGATTTACTATATTTATTTATGTATTTTGAGTTTTATTTAGCGCTCGATCTGGCCGGACGTTATGAGCTGTCCGTTTCGGGATGCCCTAGGTAGGTTTTATTATATATAGGCGTATTTGGGGCTGATTTGAGGATCGTGCGTTGCCGCAAAGTTGCATCCGTCGGTCTTCCCCCTCTGGTGCGACGCCAGTCAGATCCCTCTCCTTGGTGTGACTCCGAGGATCGCCCACCTCCTCCCTCTCCTGCTCCAGCCAGCCCGCCGACCCCCTCCCTCTCCTGCTCCAGCCAGCCCGCCGACCCCCTCCCTCTCCTGCTCCAGCCAGCCCGCCGACCCCCTCCCTCTTCTGCTCCTGCCAACCCGCCGACCACCATCTCTTTCCTTCCAGCTCGCCGCCCAAATCTTCCCTCCTTCAGCCAGCCCGCCGTCAGCCTCCCCCTCCCTCCTGCCGCCGTCCAACACCCCCCCCCCCCCCCCCCCCCCCCCCCCCCCCCCTTCTCTCCACCTATTTACATCCAGCCACGGCGATACCCTTCCATCAGCAGCCTCCCGCCCCATTTCCCCTCTCCTCCTCCAGCCAGTCCACCTCCAACTCCCTTTCTCCCTCCCAGTCGCGGATCCACTCCTAAACCAGCCCGCCCCCTTAACTCCCGAGCCCTACCACACGAAATTGAGCCATCCACGCTCCGATCCACCAGTCCGACGCCCCGCCACTGCTGCAGACCGGGATTCTACAATCAGCCCCCCTACCCGCCGTCCGCCTGCGTGCGTAAGTTGTATTTGGAGTCATATTTACTATTGTTGAACTTTTTGGTACCTTTTACTTTGTAGTGAATGGTTATCAAACTGTGTTATTAGTATCGTACCCTGTGAGATTTGCAGGGCTTATTCCGCACGCGCTTAAATGTTTGCAACTCGCTCGCTCATGAATTAGTGTTTGCTCTCTTTATTAAAAATTTGTGATCAATTGTGCCCCTGCTAATCTTCTTTATAATAATTAATTACTTGTTGTAATTTGAGCGGACCACTCCGACACTACACTGCATCTCATCGCATCTAGGTCTGCATTAGTGAGGCCCCTCTCGGATAGACCTACAACTGCATCAAATTTGTATCAGAGCCCAGGTTAGGACCCCGTGCATGTTACGTAGTGGTAGAGAGTTTCGCCAAGCTATGCCGCATCGTAATGCCAACGACGATAGGGCTGCTAGTACCCAATCCGACATGACATCCGCGGAATTTCAAAAACTTGTGCTCGATCGATTCGATCGAATGGGAGCCCAGTTTGAGACCCTTAGGGGCGACGTTGCTAGGGTGAGCACTAGAGTTGATCAGTTAGAACCCCCAAGAGGTCGAGCGGCTCCACCCCCCGCTGACGAGCCACTCGAGGATCACCGAGACGTCACACCTCCCCCCGTAAGGCGTGATAGGGATATTCCCCGCAGAGACCCCCCTCCTGCGAGAGGAAATCCATATCGTGGTTACCAGTATCACCAGGGTCCGGAGAGGAATCTCCGACCACCGCCCCCACCTGGCCGAAGGGGTCGAGCCCCTCCCGCACGATACGACTACGACGATGATGACTAGTATGACGACTATCGCCAGCCACGCCGAGGGATGACTCCCGAGGAGGATGACATCACTCGACGCATCCACATTGACGCACCTTCCTTCGACGGTCACCTAGACCCGAAGGCATTTAGTGATTGGCTCATAGAGATGGACCATTGCTTTGACTGGTTTGAGATGAGTGATGAGAGGCGCGTGCGCTTTGCCAAAATGAAATTAGTAGGGTAGGCGAAGATTTATTGGTCGAGCGTAGAGAGGTCACTTGAACGTGAAGGATACTACCCCGTCACTCGATGGGATGAGATGAAGGAACGCTTGAGAGATAAATACCTTCCCGCCTCATATCGTGATCAACTCATTGATCAATTGAATGCCTTGCGACAGGGGACCCTTTCTGTTGCCGAGTATATGTCCCGTTTTGACGAGTTAGTGGTCCGTAGTGATATTTACGAGGAGCCCATTGCCACTGCCTCACGCTTTCGGACCGGACTTAGGGCTGATATCCGTAGGGAACTGATTCCCCACAGGATCGAAACGGTTGAGCAAGTCTTTCAGCTCGCGCTTGAGTATGAGCAATATCTGCGCACATCTGCCCCTAGGCAGTTCACCTCACGGGTGGATGCCACCCCAGCCAGGCGACCCCCTCCTACCACAGCCACTGCCCCCCTCGCACCCCCGTCGATGGGACGGGGAAAGCTATTATTCCTGGAGGCCCCAAACCTGGGGGTGCCCAATGTTATAGGTGTTGGGGCAGAGGGCATTTTGCCGCGCAGTGCCCAACTAGGAATTTACTGATCGAGGAGTCAGGCGAGCCCAGCACTGAGGCTGAGGATGCCGCCGTCGAGGAGATTACAGCTGTTGTGGAGGAAGGATGGGAGAGCGACGTTGAGCGGTCACTAGAGTTAGGAGTCCTCCGACGTCTTTTACACACCCCACGAGCTGAGGAAGATTGGCGACGCACGACGATTTTCTTCACGTATTTCCCGAGCGCAGGAGGCCCTGCAAGCTCGCCATCGATAGTGGTAGCTGCGTAAAAATCATTGCCAAGAAAGGATTGGAGAGGATGCAACTCACCGCAGAGCCAAATCCACACCCTTACCGCGTCCTTTGGGTGGATAAATCCACCATCCAGGTGACGCAGCGGTGTTTAGTTCCCATTAGCCTAGCATCCACTGAGGATCAGGTCTGGTGTGACGTCATTCCTATGGACGTCGCACATGTGTTACTCGGACGACCCTGGTTGTACGATCGAGATGCCACATGTTATGGTCGGTCCAACACGTGTGTCTTCTTCGACAAAGGTCGAAAGATTACCCTTACCCCGACCCAGCCCAGGGATCCTCCCAAGGGCAAGGTTGAATCTTCTGTTAGCACGGGGTCATCTAGACCTCTCCATGTTTTGAGGAAGGGTGATTTTCTGAGAGAGAGTTTGGAGGCCGGAGTTATGTTTGTAGTGGCAGCTACTATGTCGCCTGAGGCCCCTAGCGAGACCGAGATCACTGACCCAGATGTTTATCGGCTGTTGGATGCTTACGAAGACATTATGCCTGAGGAGCTCCCTCCCTTGAGGGACATCCAACATGCTATTGATCTGATTCCCGGGGCATCTTTGCCTAATCTGCCACACTATCGTCTGAATCCCACGGAGCATGTCGAACTGAAACGGTAAGTTGACGAACTCCTTCGGAAGAAGTTCATTCGGGAGAGCTTGAGTCCATGTGATGTACCGGCCCTTCTTACCCCAAAGAAGGACGGAAGCTGGCGCATGTGTATCGACAGCCGTGCCATCAATAAGATCACGGTGAAGTATCGTTTTCCCATTCCCCGTCTCGATGATCTCTTGGACTCGATGGCTGGTGCCTAGATTTTCTCGAAGATTGATCTCCGCAGTGGGTACCACCAATTCAGAGTTAGGGAAGGGGATGAGTGGAAGACGGCCTTCAAGACGAAGGACGGCTTGCATGAGTGGCTTGTCATGCCATTCGGGTTATCGAACGCGCCCAGTACGTTCATGAGGGTGATGACACAGGTCTTGCGGCCCTACATGGGCAAGTTCCTGGTAGTATATTTTGATGATATATTGATTTACAACCAGGGCCGCACCGATCACCTACACCACATCCGCCTCGTATTCGATCTTCTGCGGAAAGAGCATCTATATATCAATTTGAAGAAGTGTTCATTTCTGTCTGCATCGGTACACTTCCTAGGCTATATCATTTCCGCATCTGGTATATCAGTCGACCCGGACAAAGTCAAGTCTATTCGTGATTCGCCTGTCCCGTCGAACATCCACGAGGCCTGAAGTTTTCATGGATTAGCCACTTTCTATAGGAGGTTCGTTCGAGGATTTAGTTCTATTATGGCCCCATTTACGAGTTGCCTCCGCAAGGGTGATTTTGTGTGGACGAAGGCCGCCACGCGGGCCTTCGAGGAGATTAAGGAGAGACTATCGTCCGCTCCTGTTCTCTGTCTACCTGATTTTTCCAAGCCCTTCGAGGTGGCCTGTGACGCGTCGGGCGTTGGCATTGGTGGAGTGCTTAGTCAGGAGGGTCATCCAGTTGCTTACTTCAGTGAGAAACTGAATGACGCCCGACAACGGTACTCCAACTACGATCAGGAGTTTTATGCCGTAGTGCAGGCCCTTCGTCATTGGCGCCATTATCTCCTACATAAGGAGTTCGTTTTGTATTCTGACCACCAGGCCCTGCGATATCTTGATTCACAGAAGAAATTAGGCCACCGTCACGCAAAATGGGTGGAGTATATGCAGGAGTATCATTATGTTCTTAAGCACCGAGCGGGTGTTGAGAACAAGCCGGCTGACGCTCTGAGTCGCCGAGTCAGCCTACTGCACACCATGAGCTCCAGAGTAGTGAGATTTGAGCGCTTAGTCTTTGATTACCCCGAGTGCCCAGTCTTTGGTGAGATACATGCTGCGATGTCACGGGACCCACCTGATCCTCGTGAGGGCTACACGATCTCTGATGGGTACTTATTTATTGGCTCTCGCCTCTGCATTCCTCAGACGTCCCTCCGTGATTTTCTCATCTGGGAACTGCACGCAGGTGGAGCAGCGGGTCATTTCGGTCGTGATAAGACGATAGCCTTAGTCGAGGATCGCTTCTTCTGGCCTAGTCTGAAGAGAGACCTCACTAGAGTCGTCCGACATTGTCGAGTCTGTCAGACTGCGAAGGGGTCCCGTCAGTCCACTGGACTGTACACTCCATTACCCATCCCTCTGCGACCATGGGTCGACATTAGCATGGACTTTGTACTCGGACTCCCTCGCACATTGAAGAGGCTCGACTCGATCTTTGTTGTGGTGGACCGTTTCTCTAAAATGGCCCATTTTATTCCGTGTCGAAAGACCGCCGACGCCTCGCATGTGGCGGTCTTATTCTTTAGGGAGGTTTTTAAGTACCATGGGTTACCCTCGTCCATCGTCTCAGATCGCGACGTGCGATTCATGAGCTATTTTTGGAAAACATTGTGGAAAAAGACGGGTACAACCCTGAAGTTCTCCTCCGCCTACCACCCCCAGACGGATGGGCAAACTGAGGTTGTCAACCGTAGCTTAGGGACCCTCTTGCGTTGTCTAGTTGGGGATAACCCGTCAACTTGGGATTCGGTGTTGCCTATAGCTGAGTTTGCATATAATAGTTCCGTCAATAGGTCCACAGGTTTGAGTCCATTCCATATCATATTAGGATATGAACCCATGAAACCTATTGACTTGATGGATATTCCCCTTGAGTCCCGACCCAGTGAGTCTGCAGAGTCCTTCATCCAGCATGTGCATGCACTTCATGAGTCGGTTCGAAAAGAAATTGCAGCTACTAATGATTATTATAAAGACCGAGCAGATCAACACAGGCGTGAACAAATTTTTGAGGCGGGAGAGCAGGCCATGATTCGTATTCGACCTGAGAGGCTCCCACAAGGGCCCGCAAAGAAACTAAGCGCTCGCCGAATGGGCCCCTACACAGTCATGCGGCGGATCGGTACGAACGCATATGAGATCGACATTCCTCATGGTATGGGCATCAGCCGAGTATTCAACGTAGAAGATTTGACTCCATACTACGAGGAGCGCGTGTATGTGGACCCTTTCTCCACACCCACACCTGAGCTTTGGTCATCTTCAGTCCCCGCCAGCCCTACCCCATCCCCACCTGAGGAGTCACTCCAGGAGGTTCATCCGGCACCAGCGTTCAGATCATGGGTCACGACTTCTACACCGTTGGCGGACGACCCATTGTCCGCTATCTTGTTCGTTGGAGCGGTCGCCCGCTATACGATGCTACATGGATTTTTTCAGAGGAGCTCGAGAGACTCGCCCCGCAGCTTCGCCGAGAGTATCACCATCTTCACTCACCGGAGTTGAGTGCTTTCAAGCCGGGGAGAGTTGATGGCGCGCACGTTTATTCCCGCAGGAGGCGGTGAACCCTTGCTCGGACGGCTGATCTGAGCCCACGGTTGCGTCCGGATCGTCGTTGCGAGTCGATTTACTATATTTATTTATGTATTTTGAGTTTTATTTAGCGCTCGATCGGGTCGGACGTTATGAGCCGTCCGTTTCGGGATGCCCTAGGTAGGTTTTATTATATATAGGCGTATTTGGGGCTGATTTGAGGATCGTGTGTTGCCGCAAAGTTGCAGCCGTCGGTCTTCCCCCTTTGGTGCGACGCCAGTCGGATCCCTCTCCTTGGTGTGACTCCGAGGATCGCCCACCTCCTCCCTCTCCTGCTCCAGCCAGCCCGCCGACCCCCTCCCTCTCCTGCTCCAGCCAGCCCGCCGACCCCCTCCCTCTTCTGCTCCAGCCAACCCGCCGACCACCATCTCTTTCCTTCCAGCTCGCCGCCCAAATCTTCCCTCCTTCAGCCAGCCCGCCGTCAGCCTCCCCCTCCCTCCTGCCGCCGTCCAACACCCCCCCTTCTCTCCACCTATTTACATCCAGCCACGACGATACCCTTCCATCAGCAGCCTCCCGCTCCATTTCCCCTCTCCTCCTCCAGCCAGTCCACCTCCAACTCCCTTTCTCCCTCCCAGTCGCGGATCCACTCCTAAACCAGCCCGCCCCCTTAACTCCCGAGCCCTCCCACACACGAAATTGAGCCATCCACGCTCTGATCCACCAGTCCGACGCCCCGCCACTGCTGCAGCCCGGGATTCTACAATCAACCCCCCTACTCGCCTTCGCCTGCGCGCGTAAGTTGTATTTGGAGTCATATTTACTATTGTTGAACTTTTTGGTACCTTTTACTTTGTAGTGAATGGTTATCCCACTGTGTTATTAGTATCGTACCCTGTGAGATTTGCAGGGCTTATTCCGCACGCGCTTAAATGTTTGCAACTCGCTCGCTCATGAATTAGTGTTTGCTCTCTTTATTAAAAATTTGTGATCAATTGTGTCCCTGCTAATCTTCTTTATAATAATTAATTACTTGTTGTAATTTGAGCGGACCACTCCGGCACTACACTGCATCTCATCGCATCTAGGTCTGCATTAGTGAGGCCCCTCCCGGATAGACCTACCACTGCATCACATATCGATTTGAAGACATGTATACAAATCAATGCATTTCTCCTGAAAATTGACTGACCATTGTCCCCAATGCCGAGCTCTTGATGAAAATTGTGCTTGACGTCGTACTCCAGAGCAGTAGAGGGGAAATGATGGCACATGTGTGTCGAGATTCTTTTTGCACTTGAAGATGACCAATTTCATCTGGCGAATCTTTAATAATTGTTGTGGCACGCATAATTTGTTCGGCGCGCTATAGTATTGTGTCAGGGAGAAATGTTGGCTTCAGTTGTGGAGTCGGATTGCTATGGTACACCGATGATGTTGATGGCGGTTGGCTAAAAAATAGGATGAATTGATGGTGTGGAAACAATGACGAGGTGGCAAGGATGGTGGTGTGAGCGAAGGCGTGAGGGTAGGATGTGGACTTCGAACGAGATTAATTGGATGGTGGTAGGTGATGTGTCTTGGACGAAAAAGTTAGATTTGGGTGGGGTTCATTTTGCCATTAATTTTGTAGGCATGGTTTTGATATGCGCTGGTGGGTGTAAGAGGGGTGTTTGTAAAAATGGAATCTTTGGAATGTAAAAGAGAGAGTTGGTGCGTTGTACGATAATCAAATTGGGAGAAAACTTGAGACCTAGGACTGAAGAATTTCAGACAAAGCTTCGATGATGGTAAACCGAGAAGGAGCAACAATCACAGCTTCTCGTAATGGAAGGAAAGAAGGTTGGTCGGCATAGAACGATGGTGTTATGTGGGCTATTGCTGAAAGCAATAGGGTCGTGGTGGGAGGAACTCAGTCCGTGGTGGAGAGCAAGGCGGTGACTAGTACTCGAGATCATGGATGGGACTGAAGATTGGGTTGACAGAGTGGCTTGAAGCGAAGGAGTGGATACAGAATGAAGGGGGAAGTCATCATGGATGGAAGGAGTCAGTGGCGCATCTCTCGCACCAGCGCTTTGATGTCGCGGAGCATATCATATCCGATCGAATTTGGCTTCCATTGATGCAGGCTAGCTAGGTCTGGGTAGCGTGAATGTCGTTGGATCCTGATACTTGAGATAGCTGCAGGCAGTGATCGCAATTGGACCAATTTATATGATCTGAACGAAAATTGAATATTGGAAAACGGATAAAATCGCAAGGGATGATCATGTCTACGCTCTTTAGGTCTGATTCCTCTAAATGAGAGCTTACAAGAGACTCCGGGATGACCTAAGGCTCCAACTATATTCTCTTATATTTGGAAATGAAAATATTACACCTAAAATTACTAAAATGCCGCCGAGGAAGAAAATTACATAAAAGCTACTCGACATAAAATACCCGACATAAATTTACGAAGATAAAATGCATGAAATGAATATCTTAATTAACCCATAATTAATAGACAAAAATTGGGCACATAATTTTCTCGAACTTAAAGGTATATAACACAGACACAGACAGTTTCCTTCAGCGAAAGGAGTGGTTCTGCGCGTGTAAATTTATCAATGTATTGTCACGACATCATCCATGCACTTCTAATATATTTTGTTTTTTTTTCCTTCGTAACCTCTTCAACAAAACACCGAACTTCATGTGTGCTTACTAACCAAAAACTTGCATAACCTCTTCAATGCGTGCCAGCGTTCCATAATCTTAATGAGGATCTCCTTTGGACGGGGAATTGGAAGGTCATTTGGTTGTTGAGTAATCGGTAACAACTTGATATTAGTGAATCCACCTTAGATATCTTTTTCTCCATTGTAATTGTGTTAGGACTTAGGATAGAGTTACATTTTGAGCCTCAGAAAAAAAAAAGCATCCTTAGCCCCGTACTCGGTAACGACTTGATATTAATGAATCCACCTTAGATATCTTTTTCTCAATTGTAATTGTGTTAGGACTTAGGATAGAGCTTCATTTTGATCCTCAGGGCCTTCCTTTTTCTACTACTTTGTGAGATACTTTTTGTATAACCCGTAATCGTCGAGATCAAAAATGCCTGAGGACAGCACAGGTGACCTCGCCCACCCGAGGTGAGTACAGAAGACCTCGCCCACCTGGGGCGAGTACAGAAGGCTTCGCCCACCTGGTGCGAGTACAGAAGGCCTCGCCTACAGAAGGCCTCGCCCACCTGGGGCGAGTACAGAAGGCCTCACCCACCTGGGACGAGTACAGAATACCTCTCCCACCTGGGGCGAGTATAGAAAACCTCGCCCCACCTGGGGCGAGTACAAATTTTTACCTCGCCCGAGGGCGGCTATTTGAAGACCACCCCGTCAAAAGGCAGGAGTCACTATCTGCAGTCCATTTCAGAAGGCGGGAGCAGCCATTCACAGTCCATTGTGAATTTGCCTATAAATAGGACCCTAAGGTACAAGTAGAAGACACCTTCACCCCCCCCTATGATGGGCGAGTACATTGTCTGCCTCTCTTGTGCCGAGCTCAACATTGGCTTTAGTAGGGGAAGTTCCTATAGACTTCCGGGTATGTGGCCGGATCTCCTCGCAGCAGCACGCGGGTCTTGTTTATAGGCAGTTCGGAGTTGTTCTTTATGCTCTCTAACTTTTTATTACCTTGTCTCGCGTGGGTCGAACACTAAACAAGTAGCCTTTGGTCACTCCCTAAGTCTCAAACATAGTTAAACCGGTATCCGGGTTTCAACACTTTTAATTTCTTATGAAGGTCCTTTAAAACCAAGATTATAAGTGGAAGGTATCTCCTCATAATCTCTCCTTGAATTTAATTATCTTTTGTATGCCTTTTTTACGATTATGCTATTCTGTTATAACCTAGGAAATGTTACCTGAGAAAATATTTTTATGATGGATTGGTAAGAATTACCCAGGAGGTTAGGATTGGATCGAAGGATACCCAGCCTAGGTAATTGAGTTAGTGAGAGGTGCTATTTGATCTAAAAATATGCCTTAATTGGGGGAGCATGGATCCGTGATAATCCCAAGGACAATTCGTGGCTGTGGTAAGTTATTTTTGTTTGTTCTTTGATACTGGGTACGAGCGTGGTGCTGTGGAGTCGGAACCGCGGCTGCCTAGGCGGGGTGCCCTCGTGAGAAGAGAGCTACCAAAATCTCATAAAAACAAGACAATGGAAAAGAGAATACTTCTTGGATGCCTTCATACAAACCAACTTGCCTTTTGAATAGGATACAAGGCCCTTTTAATGAAAACCTAACATTCTAACAACTAAGAACAATTAATAATAATAAATGACACTAAACAGATAATAGTAACTAGGTCTGTCACCCGTGACCCATAACATGAGTTATAGGCGAATACTAGTGGTAACTGCGAGATGGTGGTAATACGGACAATAAGGAAGTTGCATTAATCGAAGAAGAACACGGATACAATCCGGATCGAAGTCCGGCCAAGAACAAGAAGGCTGGTTCCTCCAATGATCCCTCTCTCAAATGAGAGCCTAAATCCCTAATGATCCAAGGATGAAAATAACACTCACATACCTCCTCCTTATATAGGGAGGAGGGGGCTCACATCAAACCTAATATATTTAAAGAAAAACAGTGATAAAATGGGATGGCACGTGCGCGTAACAATACATCCCGTCAGAAAAGCGACCTTGTCCCCAAGGTCGGAGCGCCGCCCGCCGGTCAGTAGTGGGATGCCGTCGAGGTGCCCGGGGCGTCGTGCGGTAGTCCGTCCGAGAGCAACAGGGCGTCGAAGTCGGTGGCAGAGAGCGCGGCCACGTCGTCGCCGATGAGGACACGACACTCCTTCACGGAGCACTCATGACCAGGAGAGTAGGGGTGCTTGCAGCGGAAGCACATGCCCTTGCTTCGTAAGTCGTTGTACTCCTGGTTGGAGAGGCGGTGGGTAGGGACAGGCCGGTTGATGCGAGGACCCATCAGTGGTGGCCGAGGCAGAGGAGGTGGCGGAGGTGTAGGTTTCGGATGGGTCGAGAAATATGTGTGGGAGGGATGCCGAGAGGGAGGTGATGGGGAAGGAATGTCGCCGGACGTCGCGAGAAATTCTGCCTCCACCAGGGGGGCGAGGTCAATGGCGTGGTGAACCGTTAATGGTTGGAGAGTGCGGAGACGGGAGCGGAAGTGGGGTTGCAAGCCGTTCATGAAGAACCCCAAGTAATGGTCTGGGGAAAGACCGGGGACATGGGTGACTAATTCCACGAAGGCATCAATGTATGAGTCGATGGAGCCAGTGTGACGGACCCCGCAGAGTCGCTCGATCATGGGGCCGGAGTAGCGGGCGTCATACCGCTGAATGAGGGCCTCAGAGAGAGCTGGCCAGGTGAGGTCGGGAGAGGTCTGCCGGAGCCAACGGACCCAATGGAGGGCCGACCCTTCCATGCCGATGATTGCGGTGGAGACCCGTTGTGTCGGCGCGGTCTGGTGAATGTCGAAGAACTGCTCGGCGCGGGCAATCCACCCGAGGGGGTCAGACCCGTTGAAGGTAGGCATGTCAGGTCCACGGTACGGTGGAGTAGACACTTCCACCGCTGCGGAAGCATCGGGAAGCACGGTGCTGGGGGATCCCACAACAGAGGCGGTAGAGGGCCCAGAGTGCTGGGTGGGCTGCAATTTCTGGAGCATGGTTAGAATCGAGGTGAACTGCTCGTTCTGTGCCTCGAGACGAGAGTTAATGGTGGCGAGGGAGTGTTCGAGGGCTTCCACGCGGGCTTCCATCCAGCTCTTTGGCATATGAGGACGATTGCTCCGAGTTGGAGGTTGGCCCGGGGCGGATCGGTGTGGCACGGGGCAGATCTGGCCCGCAGGGGGCCGGGACGGCGGCGGGGAGCGCTGGCGGGCTAAGGACGCCGATCGGGCGCTGGGTCGAGCGGATCTGGCGGTGCCGGGTGGAGCTGGGGCTGGGTCGAAGGGGCTGGCACGGTGCCGAGCTGATCGAAGCGTGCGCAGGCGGAAGTGGGCGCAGACGTCGGCGTGCTGTGCGGCGTCGTCTGTAGCAGCGGTTAAGAAAACGTGCGGCGTTGGCGGATTGGAAGATCGAGCGGTCAGTGGTCGAGCGGCAGTGGCGAGGACGCACGGTGGCGATGGCGAGGACGATTGGGCTGGAAGATCGAGCGACAGAGGCGATGTGGCGTCGTTGAGCGGGCTGGAAGATCGAGCGGAGCGGCGCAGATCTGGCGTCGTCGAGCGACAGAGGCGATGTCGAGCGGTGCTCGTATAGCAGAACTCGATACTCCGGCGGCTGTAGAAGCGGGCGGAGCGGCAGGTCGGACCAATTAATACGGACAAGAAGGAAGTTGCATTAATCGAAGAAGAACACGGATACAATCCGGATCGAAGTCCGGCCAAGATCAAGAAGGCTGGTTCCTCCAATGATCCCTCTCTCAAATGAGAGCCTAAATCCCTAATGATCCAAGGATGAAAATAACACTCCCATACCTCCTCCTTATATACGGAGGAGGGGGGCTCACATCAAACCTAATATATTTAAAGAAAAACAGTAATGATAAAATGGGATGGCGCGTGCGCGTAACAGGTGGCCTCAACGATAACATGAGGCCAATTTTGAGGGCCTCGACTTGGAGCAGACGGCGAAACATGATGCTGGGATGGAAGCATCAGGGAGAGAGTCGGACATTGGTACTGGATGGGGTGGAGCAGAGCTTTAGGAGGTGTCCGGGGCTGCAAAATGGACGCCGGTGATTGCACTCTTTTGGTTTGGGGCATGCTAGACCATTGTATGGAGTTGTTATTTAAGGAGTTGGGGGAAGGAGAATGAACTCACAGTTTTATTAACAACAGAAAGATACAAATTGGGAGATCTCACATTCAGACCCTTCGTCGAATCCTCTCCTATAGAAGTGATCCAAAAGATACCGAAGCCACTATAAGACTCTCCATATCCATAATAATACACACATTTATTAATACATAATTCAAACCCTCATGACATGACATACCTAAAAAAAATCCTTGCATTCTTTCTTGATTCGTCGAGCGTAGGCCCAGTTGGCGATGGTCTCATTTAAAATCAGTTTGGAAACAGAAAATAGAAGACTACAAAAAGAATCATATTTGCCTAGGTCGGCCGGGCGTCTTCTTCATTTGATCATCCGCCCTTGTCTTCTTCATTTTGTCCCGGAAGCCGAAAGAGCATTATGCTCTTGATTGTTTGTCTCTCCAGGGGTGTTAGGAAGCCTCTCCCCATTCTCACTCTTAATTATCATCATCCTAATGTAGCCTTACTTCAATACCTGTTTGATCTTAAATTATTTTCTGGTTAGCGGAATTTCGATTCACTGAAGAACGATTCAGAGTCGGGAAAAAAAACCTTTGTGCGCTTGCGCGAAGTGTACTTTCCCATAAAGTTTTAGACGAGAGAGTGTTCGCTCGCGCATGCCTCTTGTTTTTAAATAAAAGTTTGACCTTGGTGCATCTTTACACTGTATTTTTGAAATCATCGTATGGTGAATAAATACTAATCTTATTCTGTAGGAACAGCCGGACGCACTGCGCCGCGCGCTCCTACTGAAGGCGGCAATAAGTAGCCCAAATCCCATGGCCAGCGGAATCCCAGTTCCGACTCTGTCTACTCCATTCTTCTCGTGTATAGTGTTTGAAACCTTTTGCTACTAAATCTCAGTCTGAATTATGATGTTATGATTTCTCAGCTACGAGAAAGCATTTCCATCTCAGTTATTATGTGTGGGACGATTTGGTAAAGAATTTCAGGACCAAATCGGAGTACTCTTATTTACATGTGCATATGTTATGGGCAGCCTGCCCGTATCTCTAATTTAGTCTTTTTTTTAGGCAATTGTTATAAGCACATCAGTTTTTGCTATTCGCACATCAATTTCTATGAGTTATTACGCACCTTTTGAAAATACGCCTTGTACATGCATTTTTAGGAAAAGTGTTCAACACGAAAATGTTAGATCTCGTCGAGATCTACAACTTTCGTGTTGAACACTTTTCCTAAAAATGCATGTACAAGGGCGTATTTTCAAATATTCGCTAAAAATTCGTTATAGTTACGATCAGGGCGACAATACGCCTTGTGCGTGCATTTTTAGAAAAAGTGTTCAACATGAAAGTTGTAGATCTCGACGAGATCTACAATTTTCGTGTTGAACATTTTTCCTAAAAATGCATGTACAAGGCGTATTTTCAAAAGGCGCGTAATAAATTATAGAAATTGGTGTGCGAATAGCCAAAACTGGTGTGCTTATAACAATTGCCTTTTTTTTTATTTCATTATGATGTTATGGGCAGCGTGCCCTTATCTATATTTTTGTCTTTCCATTTTATTATGTCACTTCAGGGGGAAATTACATGTGTACCCCTTTGTATCTCCACTTAAAGCCCTCGGGCTAATGTCATGGAAAAAAAGGAAGTTCTAATTTCCGTCTCTTGTTTGAGATATTTGGTGTGTCTCCCCTCTAACGAGTAACTCTGCTTAGGTAGTCGTGATTAGGGCTCCGCGGTATCCTCTCTTCGCTCCTCCGGCCACTCTTAATAGGTCCATAACAGTATACACTATTAAGAGTGCTGCTTTTTTGGTTTATCCGACCATGGAGATTATTATGTTAAATCATCTGGAGGCGGCTGTTTTAGTTTTCGAACACGTCACGTTGGTCCGACCGCAACACAGTGCTCATGTAAGCTTGATAGCGCTCAGATTCGCTCGGTTATGCTCAGACCAATGCGACAATTGTCGAAATATGACAGGCCCCACTAGAATTTTGGTGGTGGCTGTTGGAGATAGAGCAGTTGGAGAAGTACATAATGGCTTTCCTAAATGTGGCCCCCTCCGTGCGGCTAGAATTAGACATAAAGTGGAGTTTTTGGAGATCTACCGTTCCGAACAGTGGCTATTCAAAGGGAAATAAATACCGTTTACCTGCGATGAAAAAAGAGGCAATGTTATAAGCAGTTCTATCACGGCTAAACTCAGTCCATTGATATTCACAGTCCAATGAATTTAAGTGTTTTTAGGACTGTGATTATCCATTTTGTGTTTTTAGGACTGCGATTATTCATTGTGTTTTTAGGAATGCGAATAGCCGCCGTAAGACTGCTAATAACATCGCCCCCAAAAAAACCTGGAGCTGTAGTTTTGACCTGTGAGCCTAGCATGAAATGGAGGTTATTCTCAGTTCAAAAAATAGTAACAAATATTATATCTTCATCGTTTACCCTTTATATCTCCATTACAATTTTTTTTTTTTACTTTTATTTTTAGTTTAAGCTTCCACTTCTAAAATATCACAACTATATATGATTAATTACCGGGACCTCCCCTGAGAGTTTGCATAATTACAGGTTGCATCCCTCTAATTTTTCAAATTATATTTACCTCGTCTAAGTTTTCTCAGTTTACAAAAATACTCTTTCCATTAGAAATATGGATGAAAAATAATAAAATCAGCCAAATTATTTTATGATATTTAATTTTATCCTTTGTAATGAGTCTACTTTGAAAAGTGTGACTTTTTTCTTTAGAAATATAGATGAAAATTGATAAAATATACTAAATTATTTTATGTTCTAATTTTACCCTGTTTAATAAGTGTATATTGAAAAGGGTGCGCAACTTGTATTTTGGCTGATTTAAACAATTTTCATCCCTATTTCTAACAAAAGGGGCATTTTTGTAAACTAGGGAAATTTAGCGTGGAGGTAAATGTAATTTCAAAAGATAGAGGGGTCCGGGTAATTAACCACACATATATATATATATATATATATATAAATCCTAAAAAAGTAGGTTACAAAAGGTCAGCGACAAAGAATTACGAATGGGAAAGGAAAACATTTGCAGTTGTGAGAAGGAAGAAGCACGGAGCGTGACTTTCGTAAACCCTCGAATAAAAGAGGAAAAAATGAAAGCAAATAAAACGGTTTTTAAAAGGACCGGTTGGACCGACTGCTCAAAAAAATCCCAAAATACCTTTCTTCAAAAAGCTCTTTTGAAAATGCTTATCATCCAAACAATCTAAAAAGGGCGATAGCAGTGAGGATAAAATTTTTCTCACCACCATCACCGCCCCCAAAGAGTGCCTAAATTTGAATTTATCCTATGCACAATATAAAAACATTCATCACCTTAACATTAGGGTCATATATTAGTTTTATAAATCACCTCTCTTTTTTCATTGGTTCAACAAACATTATAGCACGATGGTTCAACAAACAGTATAGATCAAAATATTATAAACTTAAATCTTTCTTCCATTATCAAAATAATAATAAATAGAACTATAAACACAACCAAATACTTAAAACAACACAACTTATTACAATAAATGATATACTGAAAACATGAACTTAAGGTTTTGTTTGGGGGGACTTATTTTCACCGGTTAAGCGGTTACGACCGCATGAACCGGACCTTAATTAAGGTCTGGTTCATGCGGTCGTAACCGCTTGACCGGTGAAAATAAGTCCCCCCAAACCGCGCCTTAATTAGTAATATAAGAATGTATCATCATCCCAGCATGATGATAAGTTTATTTTAATTTTGTGGGTATGACGATTGCTAGCCCATATGTTCTAAGAGAGGAGAATATACTACAAGATGTGACAGATAATGTGTCCAACAGCATGACGACATCACGATTGTTTGGCTTTGAAGAGGCCAATGGTATTGTGGAGTTCATGTGCTGCTTCTCCAGGATATGGCAAGACTAAAGCAAATCAAGAATGCAATTTCAATGGGACGACAATTGTTGGTATTTATATATGGTCATACTATCTTCCTAGACTTGTTTAGGGAGACTACAAAAGAATTTGAGTCTCATGCTCTTATGCGCCCTGGAGTTACTCGATTCGCTACAACATTTATTTGGTTACATGACATCTATGAGAAGAAGAGACAGTTGAGAGAGATGTTTACATCCGCTAGGTCGGAGGCTATCAAATTATCCAGTAGTGATGCGGGCAAATAGATATCTTAGCCTCTATTATTTGTTTACTATTAGCTATTAATCTATTGTTTATCTATTACTTATCTATCAATCATCTTGAGTTTGGAGGCTTCAGTTACAATCTTGTGTGACTTTTTGACAAAATGTTGAGTTTGTCATTCTCATATTTGCCTCATTGGTGAAAGTCCTCAGAAGAGCTGATGAGGACTCACCTTCAATGTGATGATTGTATGGTGATATAAACAAAATAGAGAGCAGGTTGCTGTTGATCTGGAGTTTAAGGAGAATAAATATCTTCCTATATCGTTTATTGTGATCACCCTCACTCGGCCGGAGCAAGAGGATACTAACATATGGTAATTCAAGTTTTAATACTTAGGATCCGTTTGGCACGGTGGTAGCAGTCGTCTACACCGTGATTATGAACCATCGTTTGTGAACGTCCGACCTCACCTTAGGAACTTAATTCACATTTATGTTCAAAACAAGTTTTCTTTTCTTGATTGTGGTCATAACTGTTGTCATGCTAAACATACATTCTACGACGACAACATTTTTGTCCAAACTCACCAAAGCAAAAAATGTCATGCCAAATACGGAGCCTTAATCGACGATAGTGGTTGATCTCCTTGCAATTGAGCAGGAGCCCCCGCCTAATCAGGCTTGGCAGACCTTTCATGCACAAGCTTTATTTACATCTCTAACTAAGACTTACGGTTTAATTTGGTTCGGTTTTAAAGAAAAATCGCAAACTGAACCACCCCTATGTGGTTCCAAAAATTTGGAACCGAACTGAACCGTGTAAATCATGGGAACCGAACCAAATGGTTTGGTTCCGTTTTGGTGGCTTAAAAAGAATAGAAAATTTGAAAAAACATAGTTGCATACTTACATACATGATGTTTACAACTCTACATACTTACATAATACAAATTTCAACAACATTCCATGATTTTCTCCTTTGAACAAGAAGCAGTGCTACAGCCTGCAGCTCTGTGTGATCGAACGAGAAAGAGGAACTAGCAGAGAAGCCCTAAATTCACATTTTATTAAACTACAGCTGGCGTGGCATTAGCGTAAGGCGTTAGCTGTGGCCTACGTTATTCGTGTGAGAAGCATGGATTATTGTGACTCGCTTGAGAAGAGAAGCAATGTGTGACTTAAGTTAATAACTTAATGTAATACAATTTAAGTTTTTATTAAACTGCTACCATGACACCGTAATAAATCAAACATACCATGATATAAATTACTAATGTTAATGTAAGTGGTAATACGGTTCGGTTTGACTCGATTCAGTTTGGCATTCAAAATCATGAACTGAATCACACAATTTTTTTAAAATTAGAACCGTGATCGAACTGCAGCTTTCTAAAACCAAACCGTGCAGTTTAATTTGGTTTGGTTCGATTAGGCGGTTTCGGTTTGTTCCGGCTTACACCCCTGTCTCTAACCACATTCTTCTCTCATATATGTCTATTTTTTGTTAATTTATTTATCTAACGCTTTCTCCCTTTCTCTTTTATTTCTCTTTCATTCCTTGTATCAAATATTTTGGGGGCACAGAATTACAGATATCTATACTATATTATAAAGAAATATCGTTTTTGTGTCCATGGCAAGATAAATAGGCACTCCATGGCAAATAAATTGAGACAAAATCAAATCACAGCCATTGGATCTCAAATTAAATCAGAAAAAAGGCCTGCGAATAGCCGGAATTTTAAAACCTCCCTCCCTCACTCCCAGCCATTTCCCGTGCCCCCCTCCCGTTCCCCTCCTCCCGCCCCGATTTGGGCTGCCGCCGGCGTGAGGCCACCGGCCGGTTCGCCGGTCTCCGGCGAACCTGCCGGTAGTACTCCGACGGTGGCCCTGCCGGAGTACCACCGGCAGGTTCGTCGGAGACCGGCGAACCGGCCGGTGGCCTCACGCCGGCGGCAGCCCAAATCGGGGCGGGAGGAGGGGCACGGGAGTGGGGGCACGGGAAAAATAAAATAAAATAAAATATATAAAATAAAATAAATATATATATATACAAATTCGTCGAACGGTGGCCCTGACCGTTCGTCGAACGCAGGAGCGCCTGCGTTCGTCGAACGCAGGAGCGCCTGCGTTCGATGAACGGAGAACCCTGCGTTCCTCGAGCGCAAGAGCGCCTGCGTTCGTCGAGCGCAGGAGCCCCTGCGATCGTCGAGCGCAGGAACCCCTTCGTTCGTCGAATGCAGGCGCCCCGCCGTTTGTCGAACGTAGGTTCGCCTTTCGACGAACGCCGAACCTCCAGCGATCGACGAACGGCGCTGCGTTCATCGAGCGCAGGAGCGCCTTCGTTCGTCGAACGCAGGAGCGCCTGCGTTCGACGAACGGCGAACACTGCATTCGTCGAGCGCAGGAGCGCCTGCGTTCGACGAACGGCGAATCTGCGTTCGACGAACGCAGGGGCCACCTGCGTTCGACGAACAGTGGCCTTTAGGGTTTAAAAAAATTATTGGCCTTTAGGGTTTAAAAAAAATTATAAACTTAATATATATATAAGGGTCTTTATATTGGCAGCCCCAATTTGGCTATTGACACACAAATTTCTATGAGTTATAACGCGCCTTTTGAAAATATGCATTATACATGCATATTTAGGAAAAGTGTTCAACACGAAAATTGTAGATCTCATCGAAATCTACAACTTTAGTGTTGAACACTTTTTCTAAAAATGCACGCACAAGACGTATTGCCGGTCTGATCGTAATTATAACAAATTTTTGACGAATTTTTTAAAATACGCTTTGCACATGCATTTTTAGGAAAAGTATTCAATATAACTCATATAAATTGTTGTGTCAATAGCCAAATAGGGGCTGAGGGGCGGGCGAAGCCCGCCGCGGGGGGGGGGGGGGGGGGGGGGGGGGGGGGGGGCGCCGGGTTCCACTCTAGTATGAGTGGGAAAAAAGGGGGGAGGGGGGGGGGAGAGAAAGAAAAAGAGGGGGAGGAAAAAAAAGGGGGGGGAGAGAGGGAGTAAGAAAAGGGAAAGAAAAAAAAAGGAGGGGAGAGAGGAAGTAAGAGGAGAGGCAGATTGAGATCATTTCTAAGGTAATTTCAGTTTTACCTTACTATGTATTATGCATCATTTTTATCACGGTAAATTAATTGAGATTTTGTTTTTAGTGGCATCCCGCGCGATGACTAGTGCTCAAGATATAAAGTATTATGACCTAAGAATTGGCTTAACACCCGGCTGAGACTAAATAGTATGTCATGAAAGTTTAGAAATGGTATAAAATAGATTCCAAATAGTTGGCCTTCAACTAATGATGATGATGGAGACCATGATCACCAATTGTCGCGGTGATGCTAGTTGGGGAGGAGCAAACTTTGAGAATTTTAACTCTTTTTGAAGTTCCCATGGTGCTAAAAAGGTACAGAGTCTGTTTATCTCATTAACAGTTGAAGCAGATGATGAGTTTATAGTAAGATATTAACAAAGGGATAGTGAAATTTTGAAGTTCAAAATTTTTTATGGAAACTGCAGAGTCTGATTTGGGATGAACAGATTGTTTTAAATTATTGCTTTTTGGCATCCTGTGGCAATGGAATGATGATACCATACGGCTTGATATTTTAAGATAACTTTGGAGTTTTAGCTTCACTTCTTAAGAGTTTAAATATGTATGTAGCAGCGGCGGTGCACTGGCTCCTATGGCGACAGTACTCACCTACCCGTGATCCTATGCACAACCCCTACATTTATATTTATCTTTATTTTTATGCTAGCCCTGCGCTTTGTTTGATTGGAGAGATTAAAATCAAAAGATTGGGATTATTTTGATGGACCTAATTGAGGACCATCACCAATGCATGAGATTATTTTGATGATCCCATGTTTAATTTCATACCTAAAATAACTAGAATTTGAGTGCAGATCATTTGGAGAAATCATTGAAGCAATTGTGAGTACAACAACCAGAGCTCAAAGGAAGACTCCCAGCCCGGCCTTATTCACGATATAAGCTAATTTTTTTTCATCACAAAGCATAAAATACATTTACAAATCCTCACCAAAGTTCATTGGATTCGTCGGGGCTTCGCCAATGGAGGCCGAGAGGCTTGAGATCTATATAAAATGTACAAGGTTATGATAGTTATCACCCAAGAGGAGCAAATTTATTCACAGGATCCACTGTAAATTCCTAAAACTATTACAAAAATGTTAAGAAAAATTCATTGACACATGCATAAAAAATGAATGTAAACTTGTAAGGTCAACCAGAACTATGAGAAATAAGACTTCTTGACATTGGCCGACATCGACATAACTACAAAAATACTGGTAAAAATCATAAAGTGAGAAATAGGACTTCTTCACATTGACCGACATCAACATGCACCTGTAAAACAATGCATTAATTAGCATAAAATACTAAAAAATTGCTGATTTGATTTCATTTTAATGTTGTCTTGACATAAGATGTGTGGAGAAAAGCTACTTGACATCAAAATAGACAACAAACATAGAGAACGAAGCATGTAAAACAGCAACTCCTGCAGCTGTAACTAGTGAGAACGGTTCGACCGGAACGCCGACGCCAAAAACCTGCAACTGTAACTGTAAATATAGTATGAATTCACTTACCCGAGAGTGCGTACCCTAAGGCCTAGATTATTCTGAAAAACTAGACAATTGAAGAGTAAAAATGCATAACAACTCCCACAAACATGGGTGAATTTCCAAACAGTTGAAGAAATCTACCATGTATGGCGACGTTATCTGACCATCACTCGAGCAACGCATAGTGCTATGGCTGCCGCATAATGTGCGCGGGGTCCATGTGCATGGAACCTAGAATTTATAAACAATATATGGGGTAATATAATAAACATCACTTAAATAAATAGGTCACTCACCAAAGCTCTAATCAAGCAAACCCCATATGAGGTAATATTTAAGAGAAAGGCATCAGTTAGCCACTTTAGGATTTTTGAAGCTTAGCTTATGCATTAGTTCCAAAAACAGATAGAGGTAAATTGGAAACACAAGTACAAAATGCATATTTATAGGATAGAGTGAAGAATCAAAAGCCTACAGGTTATTTCAACCAAAATCAAAATAAGTTAATAACCTCAAAAGCTGTGCCTTCATCATCAGGCAAACCTGTGACTTTTGAAGGCCTACCTGCTACTAAAATAAGTGCCTTTGCAAGATGCAACAGTGAGTCAACATGAAGGAATTTGATTTCTGAGAAGATGCTGTTTACATGGCATTTATGAATGATCTGAAGTGCTCTCTGATGAGCAACAAGTTGCTGCTTAGTTGGTTCAGTTCTCAACTTATCACAATAGCACTTGAGATAAAATTACTATCAAATATTACCTGAATACATATTAGCTGCATGTTCTCTATATGTTGAATACATATTAGCTGCATGTTCTTCCCTGGATGGAGCAAGTAAACCTAGATGTTCATTAGCTGCATGTTCTGAAGTACAATGTGCTTATTGGGAGTAGAACTAAATATTTAGGCCATATAATCTCAAGTGCTGGAGTCTTCACAAATCCCAATAAAATCAAAGAAATAATAAATTGGTCTCAACCACGGACAATTAAGCAATTGAGAGGATTCTTATGATTAAGAGACTATTAATGACGGTTTATCAAAGATTAGTGTATAATTGCTCGAACTCTCATAGAAATACTTATACAGAATAATTCCAAATGGAATGAATGGGTGGTAACATAGTTTAAAAGCTTGAAGGAAGTTGTTGTCTTGTAGACACCTGATGTTAATACATATCAAGCATCTAATGCACATTATCAAAGAGTATGTTCAGAGAAGGTATGCTATTTAAACTACTCATTTTCCTTTTTGAATGCAACAATTGAGAAGTAAGCTATTATAATGAAGAAAACGATGGAGGGGAAAAAGGAATGGCTTCTGGATCGCTGAAAATGAAAACGGGCGCCGGTTTTCACGATGAAGATGAACAGTTTCCCTTACCGGAATAGGAAGAGGAGGAAAACACGGGATTCACCACTTGTTCATGCTGTCAAAAAGCACTCCCTAATACTTGGCCTTTCCTTGCTTAATAGGGGGGCAAGGTCGGAAGTTACCAAAAATGGGGTAAACCCATAACTCCCAAAATTTATAACCAGGCATTAAAATTAAATCCTAACAATTAATTAGGATTTAATCAATCGTGCTAACTACATTGTGCCAAGGGAGAGACCGGGTTCGCTATATGAAGTTACGAGACGGTCGGGCCCACCTATCATAGGCTTCGACCGTTCGCGCGACCGTTCGCGCTGCTGAAAAATCTCTAGAAACCATCTCACTCGCTTTAATATGGTTACTAGGATTCAAGCACTTCATCTTTTTTAAGGGATCCAATTTAGAAAAGATCCTTTGTGTCCGGGTCAATCTTTTATCTTTCATTCTAATTTGTGAAAATAAAAAAGAGTATTCAGGACAGTTATTTCAAACTAAAATGTATAGAAAATCAGCAAAAAGGAGAAACAGGAAAAGCATGAATTGACTGAAGTGATCCAGTTATGTAGCTAAGAGCATACTAATTCCATAACCCAAAATTTCCAACTAACAAATAAATTAAAATAATTAAAAGCCCGGTGAAACTAAAGATTGCTAAAATTACTTGCATATCAGAGAATCCAAATTGTTTTAGAATGTTCTACAAAAAAACTCAGGCCCTAGAAAATTGATAACCGTCAATTCCGAGAAATTGAGGCATATAGCTATCACATTATAACTTAAATAAAATTGCAAGCCAAGAAGTCATAGCTGTCAAGAAACCTCTAAAATTAATCCTAAAACCTTAAGATTCTCTGTAAAGTAGACTGTCCAAGAGGATGACACAAGAATATCATCCAAACCCCAACAATTAAAACAACATACTTTCTTTGCATTCACTGGTAAAATAATAATTTGGCATGCATAGGTAACTCAATTTTGATCCATCCATGTTGCACAGGAATCCAACCACCTTAATACCCATCTAATTTCAGACTTTCATGAAGAAGGATTGGGAGATGCAAAATCATCCTTTTGTGAATGCAAATAACCCAAAGAACCTATGTGAGGTTAGCACACAAATCAATTTTATGGAGTCTCTCAAATTTATAACAACGACTTAACTGTTTCATTTTTGCTTTAGGATTAGCATAACCCCACCCATGGTATGCCTCATTCAAATAAAATTTGATAGTATAACCTATTTGCTAAGAAAACAACAATTCTACTTGTCTGTTTGGTAGATTTACTTGAGCACAGAATTCACCCTACATTAAATAGGGTGTATCCTCAATTTTGTCATTGCTTTTTCACAGATTAATGTAAATTTCTAGAAAAAATGAGATTACTGTCATTCCTTTTGCATCAGAGCCCATCCCAAATTTCCCTGTCACCATTGAATTTCAGAATCGGAGGAATGAGTTGATGAAGAAGAAGAAGGAATATAGACTGTTGTGTAATTTACCAGTAGGCGAGTGGCTTCCTGCTCTATGGAGACCTGGAATTTCCTCCCTGTGAACGAGCAGTCTTGGTTTGCTTTCCATTGAAGGCTAGCCCTTGTTGTATAAGCAGTAAATTGAGCCTTAACAGAGCTATCTGTGCATCCAGTCTCCCACATTTCTATTAAAAATCAATTTAGCATCAGTAGCAATCATGGTTTCATAGATTTAAAGACAAAAATGGAGATGAATGAAGAGTCAGTAAAAGAAAACCTTGTAAAGATCTAAGAGGATGTTATCTAATGATTCCTGGGACTGTTCGGAGCAGCGGCTTCTCAGGGATTTAATGGCTTCTATAGCCTCCTCTGTTCGGAAGTCTGAGACCGTTCAGAGCTGCCATGCTCAACTGCTCTCGTTGTAGCATTGTTATTTATGCAGCTTCTCTACTGGCTTTTCCTCCGCAAATATGGAGAAGAAAGTAGCGCAAATGGGAAGCCGCAGTAGCGCATCGTCGTCGATTTACCGTGAATGGATGCCCTAGGTCTCGACACTGGCCGGAGCTTCGAAGGGCCGCAGTAGGGAGCGTCGCGACACTGGGCGGAGCGTGCGGGAGAATCGCGGTTGTCGGAGAAAAAAAGGAGAGGACGCGAGAAGAGGAGCGGAGTCGTGGAGAGCGGAGGAAACGGTGAGATCGAAAAAGCAGCTGGGGGTAGTTACGGGATCGCACAAAATCAGTCGGATTCAGTCGACTGGAGTGAGGCCCGACCGGGGGGGGGGGGCGAAGCCCGCCGATTGACCTCACATAGGGTCGGAGGCCCGTGCCTGTCACTCGTATATATATATATATATATATCTATATTATATAAAACAACACACTTAGGCCCATCTTGAAGCCAAAATAGATACATTAATTGAATCTCCACCGTCGGATCGAACAAATCGGGTCTGCAAATAGCCAAAGTTTAAAAACTCTCCTCCCTAAATCCCGATGGCAGCCCGCACCTCTTGTTCACGCGCGTGCTGCTTCCCGACTTCTGGAGCCATTGTCTGCTTCTCCTGGTTTTTTCGGCATTTGCTACCACCGCTCTTCCATTGGAGATCGGGAAGCAGTCGATGGAAAAGCTGCAAGAAGGAAGGATCACACCTCTTGTTCATGCCCGTTTCCCTTCCCCGGCGCCGCCGGACTTACCCCGTCAGGTTCGCCGGGGTCCGGCGACCTCGCCGGTGGGCTCCGGTCAGGCCGGCTGTGGCTCCGGCGGCGGAAGGAAACGTGGGGGCGGCGGACGTCGATTTTCTTAAAAAAAAATTCCGTAAAATTTTTAATTATGTGTGTGTGTGTGCGCGCGTGTGTGTATATATATATACTAGCATCTTCGCACGGGCTTCGCCCGTGCTCGATGCGTCGTTGCGGGCTTCGCCCGAACTCAAGCGGGCTTCGCCCGCACTCATGCGGGCTTCGCCCGCACTCAAGCGGGCTTCCCCCGCACTCAAGCGGGCTTCGCCCGCACTCAAGCGGGCTTCGCCCGCAATCAAGCGGGCTTCTGTTGGAGTTACCATTGTGATCTAGAAGTGGTCAAACATGTAATGTCACTGCCAACGCGATATGAGCCTGCAGGGTCGCACATAAGAGCATGTGGAGAAGTTGGAAGATTGACTGTGTTGGTAAAGGTTACCAATCACCATATAGAATGCGGAAAGTCCAGCAAATGTTGCTGTCTGAATTCGTCGGATTCGTCGGATTCGTTGGATTGTTCCGTGGAATCCCGACGAATTGTTACAGAGATCCTTAACTCGGCAAATGTTGCCGTCTGACATGATTCGTCGGAATTCGTCGGATTCGTCGGACTGTTCCGTGGAATCCCGATGAATTATTACAGAGATCCTTAACTCGGCAAATGTTGCTGTCTGACATGATTCGTCGGAATTCATCGGATTCGTCGGACTGTTCCGTGGAATCCCGACGAATTGTTACAGAGATCCTTAACTCGGCAAATGTTGCCGTCTAATGTGATTCGTCGGAATTCGTCGAATTGTCCCGTGAAAACTCGGCGAATGCTGTTCCGTGGAATCCCGACGAATTGTAACAGAAGCCCCTATTCTGCTGTGTGGTCTGCGGATAGCGATTCTTCTAGAAGCCTGTTTATGCTTTGGGTATAAATAGATCTTCTTTTAGGGTTCTCAGAACTTAAAAAAAGGTTTAGCCGACGGAAGTGTTCCGCTCTCGCTCGAACCCTAGACGGAAAGCGTTCCGCCGCCCAGTTCGCCTCCGCCGACCTCCTCTCCGGCGATCGTCGTCGTGATTGTTCTTCCTGGAGCGAACCTAGCAGTTCGTGGAAGTGCAAGGTGCAGTTGTTCTCCCTTCCGAGTTGCGTGCGACGTGATTTGGTGTTCTCCCGGCTCGTGTGGACTACTGTAGAGACGTAGCCATTATTCTACGTGAGGACTCGCATAGCCGCTGAAAGCAATCTTCTTCTTGGAGCACCTTGGTTGGATTTGATCCAATCCCGCAAAGGTAATTTCATACCTAGTTTTGATTTACTTCTTGATTCGATATTCATGGCCGATCCAAGTCTTTTTGGGTTGTTTCTCTTTTATTCCGCTGCGCCTACATGTGATGTATGGTTCTAGAAAAACCCAACAGTGGTATCAGAGCGAGGTTCCGGTCATGAATGTTGTTTCAGAAGTTAGGCTATTCCAGTACGTGCAAATCTAGGTATTTGGAAGCGTTCTAAATGTCAAGATTTCTTCTTGGAATATCACATTTGATGTGATTTTGTGTGGTTTCTGGTGGTGGGATTTCAAAAATTTGGTCGGGGCTCTGCCCCGCACCCCGCAAGGGCTCTGCCCCTTGACCCCACAGCGAGACCACCGCCAGGGGCGCTGCCCCTTGGACCCCGTTAGAGGCTCTGCCCCTAAGACCCCGCCAGGGGCGCGGCCCCTTGGAACCCCGCCAGGAACGTCTGGGATTTCGTGGTAATTTCTAATTGTTAGAAATTGTTGTCTCCTTAGCAGTAACCGTCCCTCAAGTGGTTAATGAACCCTTGTATTGTTTTGAATTTTGAATCCAACAATGAGAGACGAGCTTGTCTACTGCTTTAAGTCGAGTTGTCTTTGCCTTTGTCCAATGCATGTAAATCTGAAGATTTGGAAGAGTTCTAAATGTCCAGATTTAGCCCTTTCGTCTATCAAAGGTTGATAGTCTTATGTTGTGCACATAAGGGATGCATGTGGATTTTAGAAAGTTTGTTTTTCTGTGGATGTGCACTTTGATCAAATGTTGATCATGGTTAAGTGTTAACCTATTATTTAAAAAATTAAAATCCCTTCATCAAATATTAAGTGTTCGGATGCCTTCCGATGGATGACACTCTTCCTGCCTCGATCGATGAAGTGTGGGCTTGCCAAAGCAAGGTGCATCAATCTATCTTGGTAAGGGTGCGAGCGGATAATTGTGATATCCCACTGTCGACATCGGGTCTAGCTTAACTAGGTGACCTCAAAGGTTGAGTGCCTAGAGGCATAGGGTTGGCATGCACCATATGATGGATGCGAATAAGGAGTTATTCACCAACCATACAAGAGTTGCATGAGGATGCAATTGGCAAGCGTTGCCTACCTAAATAACCGCATTATGAGAGGAACGCCAAAGCGGACTCGTGGTGTTGGTGAAATACGGATCTTGTCCACTAAGAGAGTAGCTCGCATGGACTCTCCGAATTGATAGTGAGGGCTATCAATTTGAATAAAATAGTGGGAGTATTTAATTGAAGTCCAAATTAAAATAAATTGTTTTTGGAAATTTTGGTACTGATTAAATTCTGCATGAATTCTTGTAGAATTCCATGGCAAGTGGTTCACATTCCACCTTGTCCCTAAGAGCTATCCTTGAGAAGGACAAGCTTAGTGGGACGAATTACATGGACTGGTATAGGAACCTGAGAATTGTTCTCAGGCAAGAGCGAAAGCTCTACGTCTTGGAAGAAGAAGCCCCCGAGGTGTCGACCGGGAACTCGTCCCGTGTTGATAAGGATGCTTATAAGAAGTATACCGACGATGCCTTAGACGTCGAGTGCCTTATGCTTGCCACCATGAACTCTGAGCTTCAGAAGCAACACGAGAATATGGGGTGCAAGGAGATTGACGAGCACCTAAAGAAAATGTTTCAAGGGCAAGCTCGTCAAGAGAGGTTCGATGTCACGAAGACATTATTTCAGTGCAAAATGGGAGCTCGAGACTCGGTTGGTACTCACGTACTCAAGATGATTGAGTATATAGAGAACCTGGAGAGACTGGGTTTTCCTCTGGGTCAAGAGTTGGCCACAGATCTTATCCTGCAATCGTTGCCGGATAGTTATGAGCAGTTCGTCTTGAACTACAACATGAATGAAATAGACAAGACACTGCCCGAGCTCCTAGGCATGTTGCGAACTGCCGAGATAAATATGAAGAAGGCCAAGCCTGCTGGTCCCATATTGATGGTACATAAAGGCAAGGGTAAGGCCAAGGGCTTCAAGAAGACGAAGGTGGGACCTAAGTCACATCTTGAGCCCAAATCTTCTGCGCTGAAAAGGAAGAGCACCGTGAAGGAAGGAAAATGCCACCACTGTGGCAAGGCTGGTCATTGGAGGAGGAATTGTCCTTCTTACATTGAGGGTCTGCAGAAAATGAAGGGAGGTATGACTTCTGCTTCGAATATTTACGTTATAGAGATAAACCTTTCTGCTCCTTCATCTTGGGTATTGGATACAGGATGTGGTTCTCACATTTGTACAAATGTGCAGGAACTAGGAAGGAGGAGATTGCTGAGTAAAGGAAAGGTGGACCTGCGCGTCGGCAATGGAGCAAGAGTTGCTGCTGTAGCCGTAGGGGTTTACCGTCTTTCTTTGCCCAGTGGGCTTGTAATAGAACTTAATAATTGTTATTATGTTCCAGCCATAACTAGAAACATTATATCCATTTCATGCTTAGACATGATTGGATTTTCGTTTATAATTAAGAACAATTGTTGTTCTATATTTAAGAATGATGTTTGTTATACTGTAGCTCAATTGTTTAATGGTCTTTATGTTTTGAACCTGGACCATCCGATCTATAATGTAGATAATAATAAAAGACTAAGAACAAATGACTCAAATCCTACATATCTCTGGCATTGTCGTTTGGGCCATATAAACGAGAAGCGCATATCCAAGCTCCATAAAGATGGACTATTGGACTCATTTGATTATGAATCATCTGAGCGATGCGAGTCTTGTTTATTAGGCAAGATGACTAAAGCCCCTTTCACTGGTTATACTGAGAGGGCTGAGGATCTTTTGGGTATAATACATAGTGATGTATGCGGACCCATGAGTTCTATGACTAGAGGTGGGTATTTCTACTTCGTTACATTTACTGATGATTTCAGTAGATACGGATACGTGTATCTTATGAAGTGCAAATCCGAAACCTTTGAAAAGTTCAAAGAGTTCAAGAATGAAGTGGAGAACCAATTGGGTAAAAAGGTTAAAGCACTCCGATCTGATCGAGGTGGCGAATACCTGAGTCATGAGTTCCGTGATCATCTGAAAGAGTGTGGTATTGTATCACAGCTCACTCCACCTAGGACACCGCAGCATAATGGTGTGTCTGAGAGGAGAAATCGTACTCTGTTAGACATGGTACGGTCGATGATGAGTCATGCAGACTTGCCTGTTTCCTTTTGGGGTTTTGCTTTAGAGACTGCTGCAATGACACTGAATCGCGCTCCAACGAAAACAGTTCTAAAGACACCATATGAGATATGGACCGGGAAGCGTCCTAGTATGTCATTCATTAAAATTTGGGGCTGTGAGGCATACGTACGCTGTCAAATGCCTGACAAGCTGGAACCCAAATCAGATAAGTGTTATCTAGTGGGATATCCTAAGGAAACGAAAGGATATTACTTTTACCTACCGTCTGAGGGCAAAGTGTTTGTCGCAAGGACGGGTGTCTTCTTGGAGAAAGAGTTCCTGTCAAGAAAGACGCAAAAGGTAGAACTTGAAGAAGTTCAAGAACCACAAGTAGTGAATGAACCAGAATTGGATTCTGAGCCAGGACTACAAGATGTTGTAGCTAGAGAACCTGCTCAAGAGACACAAGTCCTACGTAGATCTGGTAGACCAAGATTTGAACCTGAGAGATATGGATTTCTCGTGTCTCAAATAGGTAATGTGTTGCTTATGGATCATGATGATGAACCAGCGACCTACCAAGAGGCTATGAATGGACCGGACTCCGACAAATGGCTTGAGGCTATGAAATCCGAAATAGACTCCATGTATACAAACCAAGTTTGGAACTTGGTGGAACCACCTGAAGGGGTACGACCCATATGGTGCAAGTGGGTCTTCAAGAAGAAGACCGATATGGATGGGAATGTACGGACATTCAAAGGGCAACTGGTGACTAAGGGTTTCAAGCAAATTCATGGTGTTGACTATGATGAGACCTTTTCCCCTGTTGCCATGGTAAAGTCCATTAGGATATTGCTTGCTATTGCTGCGTATTATGACTACGAGATCTGGCAGATGGATGTCAAAACGGCTTTCCTAAATGGAAATCTCCTTGAGGAAGTGTACATGACACAACCCGAGGGTTTTGTATCCTCAAATGAAGCCACTAAAATATGCAAGCTGAATAGGTCCATCTATGGATTGAAACAGGCCTCTAGAAGTTGGAATCTTCGTTTTGACGAGAAAATCAAAGAGTTTGGTTTTGTCAAGAATGAAGATGAACCGTGTGTTTACAAGCGAATCAGTGGGAGCATTGTTGTCTTCCTGATATTGTATGTAGATGACATACTGTTGATCGGGAATGACATACCTACCCTGAAAGTTGTTAAGAACAACCTAGGGAACTGCTTTTCTATGAAGGACTTGGGTGAAGCGACTTACATACTCGGTATTAAGATCTATAGAGATAGATCGAAGAAGTTGCTGGGTTTGACCCAGAGTACGTACATTGAGAAGGTGTTGAAGCGGTTCAACATGCTTGAGTCCAAGAAAGGATTTTTGCCCATGTCTCATGGTGTAAATCTCTCTAAGGACCAGTGTCCAAAATCTTGTGAAGATAAGGACCGCATGAAGTTGATTCCATATGCTTCGGCAATTGGGTCAATCATGTATGCAATGTTATGTACTCGACCCGATGTCTCTTTTGCTTTGAGCATGACTAGCAGGTATCAGTCTGATCCCGGTGAATGTCACTGGATAGCCGTAAAGAATATCCTGAAGTACTTGAGAAGGACTAAGGATGTATTCTTGGTGTATGGTGGAGAGGAAGAGCTCGTTGTAAGTGGTTACACGGATGCCAGCTTCCAAACTGATAGGGATGATTCGAAGTCTCAGTCAGGGTTTGTGTTTTGCCTGAATGGAGGAGCTGTGAGCTGGAAGAGTTCCAAGCAAGAGACAGTTGCTGATTCTACAACTGAGGCCGAGTATATCGCTGCGGCAAATGCAGTGAAGGAGGCTGTATGGATTAGGAAATTCATCGGCGAGCTAGATGTAGTTCCTAGCATTGTTGGTCCCGTAGTTCTCTACTGTGATAACAATGGTGCAATTGCACAATCTAAGGAACCTAGATCACATCAGCGCTCCAAGCACATACTTCGGCGGTTCCATCTTATTCGTGAGATTGTCGAACGAGGAGATGTGAACATTTGCAGAGTGCCGACTAAGGAGAATATTGCAGATCCACTGACAAAGCCTCTCGCACAGAGAAAGCATGATGGTCATACTAGATCAATGGGTATACGATACCTGAGTGATCAACTCTAGTGGGAGTCTTGTGGGTTGAATGTAAAATATATATATTCTGTTGGCTGTTTATTATTTATTCATATGATGAATTGTGTACCAATTATTTCTTTTTACAATTAATGGCAAGTTCTTTTATTACGATATGCTGTTTCTATATGATAGAATAAAATTCGTGATAAATACCCTTAGAATGCTCGCTTCCATAGGACATCAAGTACGTGACTTGAATGTGAGAGCCTATGATTTTGAAGCTTCATTCTTAAAAGGTCCCTGGTCGAGGTATCATCGTAGAAGCTAAGGGTGATGATGATACGTTAAGACTAGCATGTGTGTTGACTGATGACCGGTTCTCACAGGTCATGATATTGTGATATCAAGTCATCACGTGGGTACTTGTTAGTGAACAAGTTGTACTGGACAGACCCAACCTGAGACTACTTTGTGGATTGTTACTTAAAAGTGTCACAAGTAGGTCTCATTTGACAATGGTGTTGTAGTCCTTTGACCTGAAGTCACATCATTCATCGAGTGAGGAAGAGCGTGCTTTGATGTCATCTAAAGTCTTCCTTGAAGAAGGTTGATGATAAGGGTGGTCGTTGGGTACGTTACGAATCATTTGGGTGTTTGGGTGTGAGCAGATATGGGATTTGTCCTCCTATATAACAGGAGTTGCATCCATGGGCCCCTTGATGGAATTGGACTGGGAAATGCATGGCCATGCTTGGTTGAGTCAATATGTGATATTGAGCTCACCATTCTCTGGAAGTCCGTTCTAGATCAAGAAACTTGGATTGAGCTATTATGAGGGTGACACGGTCCATGCCTCTAGTTCTCTCCGGATGTAAGGGACAAAGGGACAAAGACAACGTTGGAACATTGGTCATAAAGGCTTATGAGTTATGAACTCTTATTGCTTGGGGAGCAATGATGCATTGCTAGATGCCGCTCATTGTTTGTGAGGTTTTTGTTTGATACTTTCAAGATCAAGTGGGAGACTGTTGGAGTTACCATTGTGATCTAGAAGTGGTCAAACATGTAATGTCACTGCCAACACGATATGAGCCTGCAGGGTCGCACATAAGAGCATGTGGAGAAGTTGGAAGATTGACTGTGTTGGTAAAGGTTACCAATCACCATATAGAATGGTGAAAGTCCAGCAAATGTTGCTGTCTGAATTCGTCGGGTTTACACGGATAGAATTCGTCGGATTCGTCGGATTCGTCGGATTGTTCCGTGGAATCCCGACGAATTGTTACAGAGATCCTTAACTCGGCAAATGTTGCCGTCTGACATGATTCGTCGGAATTCGTCGGATTCGTCGGACTGTTCCGTGGAATCCCGACGAATTGTTACAGAGATCCTTAACTCGGCAAATGTTGCCGTCTGACATGATTCGTCGGAATTCGTCGGATTCGTCGGACTGTTCCGTGGAATCCGGACGAATTGTTACAGAGATCCTTAACTAGGCAAATGTTGCCGTCTAATGAGATCCTTAACTCGGCAAATGTTGCCTCCCCCTTGCATCCGACGGCCAGCTTTTGATCCTGCTTGATCGGACGGTCCAGATGCAATTCATGGTGTGCTCCAAGATATGTATATTGGTTTATATAATAAATAAAAATATATATATATATATATATAAACCACTATAAAAGAATTATAAATGTCATCAATTTAAAACTCAATGGATTGATTGCAGCGGTCGATTCTTGCTTGATAATACAATAGTCGTTAGATTGTTTTATGATTAAAAAATTAAAAAAAGTTGGGGGTCCTAAAGCTATACACAGCGAAGGACAAGAGATAGGGCTGCTGAGAGTATATTATATATATAATATATATATTAAGGCTCCGTTTGGGGGGATTTATTTTCACCGGTCAAGCGGTTGTGACCGCATGAACCCTAAACCTTAAAAGGTCCGGTTCATGCGGTCACAACCGCTTGACCGGTGAAAATAAGTCCCCCCAAACGGAGCCTAAGAGAGACAAAGAGGGCTGCGGTGGGTATATTATATATATATATTATATATTATATAATAGAGAGAGTGAAGAGAGAGAGAGAGGGAGATAGAGAGAGAAATTACGTCAAAACTTTATTTTTTTTTACACAATAAAAATTATAATATTGATTTATATTTTTTTACGGTTATTTTGAGTACTCATATGTATATGTTGCGGGCGAAGCCCGTCGATGGCGGGCGAAGACCGCCGTCGCCGGCTGGGTACTGTCGCGCTTGGTCGTAGGGGCGGAGCCCCGTTTCGGGCACTCATATATATATATAATACACATATTTTGAAAATTTTAAACATAAAATTCAGAATTTTTATTTTTTTTTAATTTCTAAAAAAGAACACAAATTATATATAATTGCGTGTGTGCTGGGGGCGGGCGAAGTCTGCCGGGGCATGCATGGTACTGTTGCGCGGGACTCGGGGGGCCCCGTGCACAATCACTCGAAGCCCACCGGGGGCGGGCGAAGCACGTCGGGTGCGCGTAGAGTACTGTCGCGCGGGGCACGGGGGCCCCCCGTGCACTGTCACTTGTCTGTGTGTGTATATCTATATCTATACTCTTTTAAAAAGAAGTATGTTAAAGCCCATGGATTCAATCTCGACCACCCAATAAAAACCATCCATTTAATCTTGATCATTGAAAAAACTTTAATTATATTTGAGCCGCCTAAACACCTCTCTCGATCTTACATTTCCCTCACCCGCTCGCCTGCTCGCCCGATCCTCACTCCCGCAGCAGGTCGCGATGTCTTCATCCCGATGATCGGGCGTCGGCAACGCTCTTCCAGGCCGGCGATCCTCTCGCCAAGCTTTCTCCCGCAGTCACCAGCCGACCTCTGCTGGCGACTGCAGACGGACCCTTCGGTCCCTGCATCTCCACCCTCCGCGATTCTGCCCGCAAGACAGGAACATCTTCCTCTGGCTCCAAGACGCGACGACTCCAACTTCTGTTGCATGTTTATCCAGCCTCCTAAACATCGCCTCTGGTAAATTCTCCCCCATTCTTCATTCTGCCCAAACCCTCCTCTATTCCTACTAAATCTGTAGTGCTATGACCTAACCTCTTATTCAATCGTATATTTCTTCAAGCAACACACGCACCCTCCGTCGCCCCTCACAAGGCATTCCCCAATGCATCCCCTCCGGAGGACCTCCACCCTTCTCCGGCTTCCTACAGCTCTGCCTTCGGTATGCATTTTCCTTCCTCTTACTAAATCTACAGGGAAAGATTTAGTAACGGCTTTCTTTGATAATGGTCCTTTAAAGTTACAATCAAAGTCAACAAGGATTTCTTCCTCTTCATCTTCAACTAAGGTAACATCAACTTCTTCAACCTTCAAGCTTCATCCTCCATGTCACTTATCTACACACGCACCCTTCGTTCATGGCAGAAAACAAGAAAGAACGATGATTACCACATATTGATCAGTGATTTTGTGGATCTGCTTCAAGGCTCACCTCTCCTTGGCTTAATGATTTTTGCATTTATTCTACAGGGATCGAGGACCACACTGATCGGGAATCATTCGCATCTATCCTCCGCATATTCGAAGGTACAACTTCTATTATCCCACCTCCATCGAGGAAATCTGAATCCTATGGATTTGCTCACAAAGACGAGTAATTCTACTCCATGAATCCTCATGCACATAAAATCAAGGCCCTTCCCCTGTGAAACAGGATAGTTAGGGTTCATCTGGAGAAGCAGTTGTGGGAGATATTTCAACCCACCTGCGAGACGAGTAACTGGATGCTAATAAGGTTAAAATGTTGGGCGCATCTTCTGAGGCATTCAGTAATGACCTGCTGCAAGTCATGATTTGGCGGATATTCACATTCTTTTTTTTTTATGTCATGATGGAGGATCATACCATTTGTGAATCATTTTTAACCATTTGGAAGCTTATTTTTGGATGCCATAGAAATTAACCCCAATTTTTTAGTGTAATTTATTTTGTTTCTCTTCGCTATTAGGTTAAGCAAACAACTCAATATATTTAGTGAAAGTTAATGCGGATGCAAGCTAAACCATGTGTTCAGCTTCATTCCACATGTACCCCTCACTACTTTTGGCATCCTGATTACATATGCATGTTAATTTTTCAATTGTTCTTTAAATATCACTCTTAGTGGATTGGATCACCAGCATGAAAAATCTGTGAATAATATTGTTATGTCACAACTCTCCACTTGTAATAATTTCCTCAGTGGATTGTGAATTACTTCATCAAATCTCCTCTTATTAATAATTCTCCTTTCAATATTGCCATTGGATATTGCATGATTATTTATAATGATTTGTTAATCGTCATCGATTTGTTTATAGGTATGGACGAATGCTAAATTTTATTTGATTATAGTTTTTATGTTGCGAAAAATGTTCTGAGACCTCTATAATTCCTTGATTCTTTCAGGCGGACCATATAAAGAGAATGATGCAACAACAACAGCTATTAAAAAGTGATGAGTATTGTAGCTGTTTACCCGGAAAACCGCTTCTCGAGTTGGATCATTCTCGGACCGGGCGAACTGCTTGGTCAGGCCGCTGGGTTCCAGGATCAGTGGCTCTCAGCTCAAGGTAAACCAGGCCGGGTGGTCTGATGTCATTTTCGGACCGCCCCCAAGAGTGAAGGTCGTCAAGGGCCAAAGCAAGAAGGCTATCCGCGGTCTCAGGTAGGAGACCGCGCGGGTTGTGCCATAGAGATTCAAGGTTCAAACCCGGAGAACAAGCCGCGGTTTCAGATCAGAGACTATCCGGGTTGCCTCATGAAGATCAGCCAAGCCATGTCCAGAAGACAGACCGCGGTCTCAAGCCAGAGGCCGCTCGGTCTGAATCATTGACTTGGTCCCGGTATCTTCAGCCTCAGGTCAGACAGGTCGGAAAAGCAAGCCGCCAAGCCGCGCGGCTTCTTTCTTTTTTCTTCTTTGTGCATCCCGTCACCGCCTGCCCGTTTCTCCTGTACCCGGGCAGGTGGTTATTCTATCCCTGCCCATTCGGGCAGGCCCCCAAGCCTATAAATAGGGGGCGGCACTGTTCACAAGGCACGCACACTCGAATCCAGGAGCTCGCTTGTTTGAGCTGCGGTCTCGAGTTTCCCGTCTTGCGGACTGTCAAACCGGCCGGCTTCCCTTTTCCTACATTTATAACCGCTGTAACCGCTTCATTTTAATCAAAGGAAAGCCCGTCGCAGGAGTGGCATTTGCCGCGGCGGGCGAAGTCCGGCCTCGACCGCTGCTAGCGGTCCGAATTCTCTAACCAAATAGTAACTGATAATTCGCAACCCTCGATTTCCTTCGGAGGCGCACTTTTGAATCGAACAGAAACACGCGACCTTCAGATCGCGAACTGTCAGCGAAATCTTTGGTTCAGAATGTCAGACCGCCAGTTCCCTCCAAGAGACCGATCCGACCATAGCGATGACTCTTTGTGGGAAGCTCTGGAGCGAACAAAGAGAGAAGCCGACCAGGCCCAGAAAGCAACTGATCAGCGTCTGGACGCGATCAGTCAGGCTCTAACTCTGTTAACCGAGCGGTTAGCCCCCCAGCAGGCCGCGGCTAACCAGGCAGTAACTCCTGTCCTACCTCCTCCACCTCCATACCCATTTCAGCAAGTCGCCCATTCCCGACCACCACAAGAAGGTTCTGCGGCTCGGCAGAATTTTTACCAAGAGGCCGCGCACTGTATGCCGGCTCGGGTCCTCGACTTCCAAGGGGCGGCTTCTCAGGCCGCTCACTTTTCCTATCCGCCTGAGGTCGCCGCCTACCAATCCTACCCGGCTGGAGCCCCTGCCCGCTCCTATCAGGCGGCCTGTCCGCAAATGACCGCAGCAGAGATCCCTTATCACCCTGCTTTCCCTCTGTACGAGGATACCGAGGAAAGTTCTCCCTTCACGGACGAAATCCGAGGAGAGCCGGCCCCAAATAACTTTCGAGAACCACGCCTGTCAACATATAGTGGGGAGTCCGATCCGGCAATTCATCTCCAAGCATTTGAATCGGCTGTTGCTCTGAGGACCATCACCGATGCAACTAAGTGTAAGCTCCTGGTAACGTCCTTTGATGGACAGGCCAGAGAATGGTTTTATGGACTGCATCCTCGATCTATTAGATGTTTTGCGGAATTGCGTAGAGAATTCCTGCTTCGATTCTCTACCTCTAAAAAGAGGAAGAACGGTCTGGCAGCCCTATTTGAGATACGGCAGCAAGAAAACGAAACGTGGGCCCGTTTCGTCGACCGTTTCCAAAGGGAGATAATGGAGGTGCAAAACGTCGATCCGGAATTGTACAGGGTGACTTTGATGCATGGCCTTAGGGAGGGGCCGTTGAAATTTGAAGCCCAAATCAGGGAACCAAAGACATATCAAGAGATGATTAGTCTGGCTAATAAGTTTATCAGGGGGGAAAAGACTAATCCTGGTTATGTTGCCAAGTTGCTCAGCGACAATGATCAGTTTAGTTCCGCATCAACCCATCAGCAATGCTACAATCTTTCATCTCGGCCTGATTTCGAACCTCGTGCTCAGAGGGGAAGAAATCTCAAGCCTAAGCAACCATTTCTTGGCCATCAACGGTTTCAGGATCAGAAACCGCCGTTGGCCATCGCACCCACTCAACCCATGGGGGTTCCGCAAATAATGCCCGTGTATCTGCCGCAGTACATCGCACAACCATCCCCAACTATCCCGTCCATCTGATATGATGAATCACAAGAGTCATTCACCCCTCTTAACGTCACCATGAACGAGGTCGTTCAAATTCTCCAAAAGAGGCCTGACTTCAAGAGGCCCCCTCCTTTGAAATCGGAAGTTCGCAATCGGAACCCAAACCTCTATTGTGAATATCACAAAGAGGAGGGGCATCAGACTGAGGATTGTCGGGCCCTCCGGTGGTTGATAGAAAAACTCCTGAAAGAAGGGAAGCTCCGAGGGTTGATTCGGCAAGAAACCCCGGTTGAACCACGAACCGAGAAGAAGAAGGAAGCGGTCGAAGTGACCTGGGAGTGTGCTGATGTAGAAGAGGCAGGTTGTTATGGGGATATCCATCCTGCGACCGAATGTATAGAAGTGAATGATGTTGGTCCCCTTGGCAACGTCTATTGCATCCATGGTGGAGCAGGGGTAGAATCCTCTCGGAAATCTAGCATCGGGAGAGTTACAAAGCAGGAAGTGGCAGTCGCCTCCACTTCTGCTCCAGAAAGGGCAGTCGTTACTTTCGGCCAAGAAGATCTTCCCCCAAATGCAAATCCTTTCGATGATGCAATAGTGATAAAAGCGGTTATTGAGAACTACACCGTGCATAAAATTCTGGTTGATACCGGCAGCTCGGTTAATCTCATTTTCCGCCAAACATTTGAAGCCCTTAAGACTGGAAAGTCTTTGCTCTCCACGGAAGGGCCCCTCTACGGCTTCTCGGGAGAAAAGAAAGAAGTGGAAGGGTGCGTAAATCTTTTGGTATCGCTGGGGGGCATAACGAAGCTGATAAACTTCGTAGTGGTGGAAGCCCCAAGCAGCTACTGTGCAATCTTCGGAAGACCAATCCTGAACGCTTACAAAGCGATAGTATCCACTTTCCATTTGGCCTTAAAGTTCGCTGCCGAGGGGCGTCAATATCGGGTCCGAAGCGATCCAAAGGTTGCTCGTGAATGTTACGTGAAAACAGTTAATGTGATCACCGAGGCACCACTTCCCAAGGTTCAGGATGACATCCATGAGGTATCCAAACTCCCTGAAGAGGCCGAGGAAAGCGCAGAGCGGAAAGGGACTTATCTGGAACCTGCCCAGGAGACCCAAGAGATCCCTATTGCTGAAGAGGAAGGGAAGAAGCTGATCATCAACGCCGAGCTATCAGAAGAAGAGAAGGTTCAGTTGATCTCCTGCCTGTTGGAGAATCTGGACATCTTTGCCTGGTCAGCAGAAGATATGCCTGGAGTAGATCCAGATGTTGCGTGCCATCACCTCAACATCTCTCCTGAATTCAAGCCAATCCAACAGAAGAAGAGGGAGGTAGCAACCAAGCTGGCGGTACCCATCAAAGAAGAAGTTGCAAAGCTTCTCAAAGCCAATTTCATTTCTGAAATCCAATACCCCACCTGGATGTCAAATGTAGTGATGGTGAAAAAATCTGGGGGAAAATGGCGCATGTGTGTAGATTTCACTAAACTCAATAAAGCGTGTCCCAAAGATTGTTATCCCTTGCCTCGGATAGATGTTTTAGTAGATTCCGCGGTGGGATATAATTTCATGAGCTTCCTAGATGAATTTTCTGGTTACCATCAGATTAAGATGCATAAACCTGATATCCCGCATACGTCCTTCATTACCAACGACGGATGTTATTGTTATCTTGTCATGCCTTTCGGACTCAAAAAACGCGGGTGCGACGTATTAGAGAATGATGGACACGGTTTTCAAAAAACAGAAAGGAAGAAATCTTGAAGTATACGTCGATGACCTTCTTCTGAAAAGTAAAACTTTTTCAATCCACCTGAAAGACCTCGTAGAGACGTTCGCTACTCTGCGGAGACGTTCGCTACTCTGCGGAGGTTCAAATTAAAACTAAACCCATTGAAATGCGTGTTTGGGGCAAACAAAGGGAAATTTCTTGGACATCTTCTCACCCCTGATGGCCTCGCACCAAACCCAGATAAACTAAAAGCCATTCTAGACATGACCCCTCCTCGTAATCAGAAAGAAGTGCAGCAACTTGGGGGGAGGCTGGCAGGATTGAGCCGATTCATTTCCAATTCAGGGGATAAAAGCGCTCCATTCTTCAAGACGCTTAGGGGGGGATCTAAGTTTGAATGGAATGAAGAGTGCGATAATGCTTTCGAACAGTTGAAACAGCAGTTAACTTCAACCCCTCTTCTTCAAAGCCCTCGCGAAGGGGAAACATTATTTTTGTACTTGGGGGTGGGCCCAGATGCAATAAGCTCTGTCCTGGTTCGGGAAGAGAAAAAGAAGCAATTTCCGATATATTATGTCAGCCACATCCTCAAAGATGCGGAGACTAGATATTCAATCCTGGAGAAATTAGCCTTGGCTTTGGTCATGTCATCACGAAGGCTCCGCCCCTATTTTCAGGCTCATCCTATTCAGGTGGTTTCGTATCATCCACTAAGAAGTATCCTGGAGAAGCCGGATCATTCAGGAAGATTAGCCAAATGGGCAATCGAGCTGAGCGAGTTCGAAATATTGTACATTCCCAGAACGGCAATAAAGGCGCAAGTATTGGCAGATTTCTTGGTGGACACGATGGAGTCTAATCCTGAACAGGTAGTACAATCTCCTTTGGCTTGGATCATTTATGTGGATGGGGCTTCTGGCAAAAACTCCGTGGGAGCCGGGGTAGTTCTGATCAGTCTAAATGGCATCAGGCTGGAGCAAGCTATCAAATTCTTCTTTTCAGTTACAAATAACCAGGCCGAATACGAAGCACTCTTGGCCGGCCTGAGACTCGCGAAGGAGCTTGGGATAGAACATGTTCATGTGAAAACTGATTCTCTTGTGATGGCTTCGCAGGTTCTAGGGAACTACGAAACAAGAGAACCGATATTAAGAAAGTATCTATTCATAGCTAAGGAAGAAATCGGGAAATTCAAATCCTTCATCATCGAACACATTCCGAGAACACAGAATGAAGAGGCAGACGAATTGTCAAAGTTTGGTCTTCCATCAGGAGGGGTGACCTCGGAACTTTTTCATCCGGCAACGGAGGAAGAGGAGATCATGCAGATCGATCAGCATCCTTCCTGGAAGGACCCTTATGAATTATTTCTGTCAAGAGGGGAGTTTCATCAATCAATCAAAGACAAAAGTAGATTCAGGAGAAAGGCGGCCTACTACTACTTAATAGCAGGAGTTTTGTATAGAAAAACTTTGATTTCTCCCTCAGCACGGTGTGTTTCAGAAGAAGAGATCCCGATCATACTTCAGGAAGTTCATTCTGGGGAATGTGGTAGTCATTCAGGGGCAAAAACCTTAGAGAAAAGGATCCTGCGGCAAGGATATTTTTGGCCAACTATGAGAAAGGATGATGAAGCATTCGCCAAGCGCTGTGTACAATGTCAGAAATTTGCTCCTCTTCAACATCTGCCCGCTCAATCGCTTAGGTCAATAACTGCACCCTGGCCCTTCGCAGTTTGGGGGATGGATCTAGTCGGACCCTTTCCAATGGCTAGCGACCAGCGCCGCTTTATCATAGTAATGATCGACTACTTCAGTAAGTGGATTGAGGCAAAAGCATTGGCAAAAACTACTACTCAAATTATCAAAAATTTCATCTGGGGAGAAATAGTCTGCCGACACGGAATCCCGCTGGCAATCGTCACTGATAATGGGCCGCAGTTCAATAATCCCGAGATGATAAAATTTTGCGATCAGGTTGGAATTGACCTTCGGTTTTCCTCAGTACATCATCCAAGGACCAACGGACAGGTAGAAGCAGCAAACAGGCGAATTCAGCAACTCCTGATGAAAAGAGTTTTGAATCAAAAAGGAAATTGGGCAGACCAACTTCCCTCCATCTTTTGGACTCTTCGCACTACCCCATCTTCAGCTACAGGGGAGACACCATTCAAATTATCTCATGGCTCGGAGGCTGTTGTTCCTGTAGAGTTTGAGGTGGTCACCCCAAGAGTTGTGTATGCCAAAGAGGGAGGAGAAGCATGGGTAGAATACAATGATGAGGCCATCAGGTATAGTCTGGATCTGATCGAAGAACTTCAGGACGAGGCGACAATCAGGCAGGAAGAAGTTAAGAGGAGGATGGCAAAATATTTTGACAAAAATATCAGGGTAAAGCAGTTTGCAGTTGGGGATTTGGTGTTGAAAAATGTAGATGCTGCGGCCAGATCTGGTAATGTTGGAAAGCTGAATCCCAACTGGGCAGGGCCTTTTATTGTCAAAGAAGTATTAAAGAATGGGGCCTACCGCCTCCAAACCAGCGAAGGAGAAGACATCGCACGCACCTAGAGCGGTGACGATCTTAAACGATTTTATCCTTGAACTATCTCTTTTCATTCTTTACGTTTCTTTTGGTATTAAATGAAAAGCCTTATACTGACACTTCTCTTTGTCTGATGGTTCTCTACATTATAAATACATATATACATATCTCACTCCCTGAACCTCTGAGATATCGCCAAATTCTGCTCGAACCCCCTCGGATTGTAGTCATAGCGTAAAACCCACCAAGACCATGTGATGCGGGGAGTTTTCGCACACATGTAGTGGTAGCTTGCCAATTCCGCTGCGGTGGTCTTCAGAACTTTGGATCCCGGCCGATATCTGGCACACCCCTGCATCAAGGGAGGTCTAGGTGATTGTCAGCTCTATCATGCCCCGAAAGGGATATAGTTACAGCTTTGATGATCTTTCTGAGGAAAGCAATGTTCGCCGCCGAGCCCCACCTGCCCAATTGATCAACTCGGCTTGTAACCCTAGGCAAGAGAGCAGATGAGTCGCTTACAGCTCTTATGACCACTTGAGGAAAGCAATGTTCGCCGCCGAGGCCCACCTGCCCACTTGGTCATCTGAGTTTGTACATGTTTTTTCTTTTTCTTTTTTCTACAGCTCTTATGACCACTTGAGGAAAGCAATGTTCGCCGCCGAGGCCCACCTGCCCACTTGGTCATCTGAGCCTGTAGATTATCCTTTTTCCCTACAGGAAGGTATTCACCTCTTGTGGTTTTTTGTATAAAACCATTCGGGGAAGATATTATTAAAACAGGTGCAGGTGTTCGTCTACCCTAATAAAGGGTTGTGATATTAAGATCGGGCGGTCTGAACTTTCAAACCGAACGGTCTGATTGTGTATAAGTTAGGGTATTTCTAGATAATTACATGGTTGCCCTGGTTGTATTCTAACCGGGCGGCCCTGTCAATCTTTTATAGGTTGGGTATTTCTGAACAATTACATGGTTGCCCGGGTTATATTCTAACCGGGCGGGTTTTTATCCATCCATTATAAGTTGGATATTTATGGAGCTAATTATATGACTGCCCGGATTGTGTTCTGACCGGGCGGGTTTATCTATCTCTCCATTCTGTTGAATTGGATATTTCTGGATCTGAATATATTGCTCGGGTTGTATTCTAACCGGGCGGGCATTACCTATCTTTTACAATTAATTAAGTTGGATATCTCTAGATCTAAATATATGATCACCCGGATTATGCTCTAATCGATCGAGTTGAGCTATTTCTTAGCAAAAGTTATCTCTAGATGCAGTGGATTACTCGCCAGGATAGAATTCAAACCGCGCAAAGTTATTATTCGTTATTTATATCGGCAAGGATAAAATATCTCTGAATGATAAGAAGTCGCCCGGTCTGAATTACAGTCGCATGAGTCTATCTGTTATGGTTCATACTATCAGAAATCAGACATCCTGAGACCTAAATGAGTAATCGCACGGTTTGAATATAGATCGTCCAAGATCATCAAATCATCACTTATGCTCAGATCGGGATAACCGCACGGCTAGATCATAAAAAGCAAAAGGTAAAAAGAAAGAAAAGAGACAAGACATCAGCCACAAGTAAGTAACACTAGAAGGTCAATCAAACAGGTAAAATTTCTATTCATTCTTCAAAATGTTTTAACAAAAATTTAACCGCCCGGCTAACAAAAAAGACCGGCGATTATACAAAAATAAAATTAAAAACAAAGGCATTATTCTGCCGACTTTTTCTTCTTCTTCTTGACAGGAGAACTCGAGCCCACACCATCAACGTCAACGTCGGGCGAATAACCTTCACTTGACGTGGAAGAAGAATCCGATGAATCGCTACCACTAGACCGCCCGGTCTTACTAGCGGAGCCAGTTGTTCCAGAGGACAAGCTGTCCTCATCATCATCATCATCATCGCCGACATCATCATCCGCGTCGACCTCCTCAGCGGCTCCACCACTCCCATCACCTCCTTGATGGAGTACAATCTCCCTGCCCGCATCGACTTCAGCCTCCTCGCCCACCTTGACTTTTCCCTTCTGCCTTCGGCTGATCTCATCAAGTTGAACCTTCAAAGCAGGGAAGAGGTCGGAGAAGGTAGTACCCCCGAATCCTTCGCACAGACCGCCCCGGTCTTCCATAAGACCCAAAGCTTTGTTGATCCCTTGGGCCACATGAGGCAACACCTCGTCTTGGAAGGCCGGGTTGGTCATCTCATATTGTTTCTGCAAAAAAGAAAAAATAAATTAGGTCGCTCGGTCTGAACAAAAGAAGCCGCGTCATCATTTGTCAAACTCACCGCCACGACTCCTTGAAGCCGCGCATTCTCTTCTTGAAGCCGCACATTCTCCGCGACCTGCTCCTCGTACTTCTTATCCAGAAATTTCTGGACAGAAACCAGCCGCCTGAACGACAAGGCCATGAAGTGATTGGCCGCGAAACCCCATGCGTCGGCTTGCGCCGCTAGCCGGGGAAGCTCTTCTTCCGGAGTTTTCTTCAGCTTCTTCAAAGTCTTTCGACCATACATAGCGGCCCCGGCGGCTAGCGCATGGCGGTTAATCTTGTCACTTCCCCATGGGGGAAGTGCAGTGGATACCCGGATGCGGCTCCCATCCCTATGCCAGAGGACAGTCGGGTTGCCCTGCAGGTCGGGCGGGTTTCCGCAGGAACGAAGAAGCTCGTATTCATCAGGAGACGCCGAGCCCTCTTCCTCTGATGATGGCGACCTGTTTCGCCGCTGCCTTTTCTCCCTCTGGGTCAAAACCGGGCCGGACGGAGTGACCGGCTTGTTCGCGGGGACGATGTGGGCAGCTGCAAGGTAAAATCAGAAGTTTAAACAAAGCAGTCCGCGCGGTCATATGCAAGCGGTCTAGAAGAACTTACTGTGCTCGGGGAGGACATCCTCTAGCTCTGAGAACAGCGGGATGTAATGATTGATGTCCAACCGCTCGCTCTCAAGAAACGTGAAGGTGTCCATCTCGATCTTTCCAACCTGGGGGATCTGGAAGGCCTCTTCCCCCCGAACTTGCGGGTTGGTTTGCAACAGCCCGAAGTTGCCTTCGAGCATTACGAACCGCTCCGACCAGTCCGAGACCTTGTTCGCCAGGTTAACGATTTTCAGTCCGTGGCAGCCAAAGTAGAGGTGCCCCCTGAAAGTTGAAGTCCCCACGTCGGAGACAGCCCGCACCGAGAAGAACTTCCTGAATAGGTCAAGGGAAAAACTGGTTCGCTCGAACCGAAGGTAGGAAATGAAACTATATATGGAGGCGATGGAGTTCGGTGGAAGTTGGCCGGGTACAACCCCGTAATGGTCGAAAATGGCTATGACTTCAAGTGGCAGCAGAAATTTGAAGCCATATTCAAAATGGTCGACCGGGATGGCTATTTGGTGCGGATTGGAAGAGTTAATCCGCTCGTCGCGCAAAGGAAGCCGCGCGAGCAGGTTACTCCCTGCCATGTGTTTTGCAATAAACTCATCCAGTTCGCTCTGGGTGAGTCGGCACTCTGGGTGGTCCGCCGAATGAAAAGCCAAGGCCGCATCCGCTCGGACGGCTTTAACCTTAACAGGCCGCTGCGACTTGTTCTTAGATCGCGCCATCTGGAAATCGTAAAAATGACTTCGAAAAGTCCCTACTTATAGATTTTTACGATCTGCAAATAGTAAAACTATGTCGCGGCTATACATTCTAACCGCGCGGTCAATAGCCTGCATGGTTAGATTCTCCAGAAAAACAAAAGAAGCAAAGGCATTCAAAAAAACAGGAGCAAGCATACATCACAGATCGTGCGACCTATAATCAGTTCGAACAAAACACAGAAGAAATAGAACACAAAATACAGCGGTTAAATAAGAACCCGCACGGGTTATTCAAATCAAAGACAAGATAGAAAGGAACATTGTCTAAACAAAGGCCAAATCAACAAGCCGCATTCATAATACAAATTGTTCTCGAAAGCCGGTCACGGCTGACGGTGTTCTGGGGAGACATCCTCTCTGTGAAGTCGCGCGACCTGGTCGCTGGTGGTATTCAGAAGAGAGTAAATCTGGCTGGTATGATAATGGAGGTGGTTGATTGTGCTATGAAGCCGCCCGACATCCCTTTCAACCCGCGTAGCGGCAATCATGCGGGGGGTTGCGGTGGCCTCATCAATCATTGGATCAGCCGCCCGAACCGGGGGAGGATTTGAGCCCGCCCCAACAGTCGGGCGGCTAACAACCTGCATTCCATCATTCATACTTCGCCGGCCCGCAGCGACTTCCCTGGTTAACCGCAGGAATTTATCTTGGTAATATCTCGAGTCATCCTCGAACTTAGCAGATGTTTTCTTCTCCTTCTCGAGCTGAGCGGCCAGAGTAGCGACTTGCGCCACCTTGGCTCTCTTCTTGGCCTCCACTGCAGCCCGCGTGGCCTCCACCGCAGCTCGCGCGGCCTCAAGCTGAGTCTCCAGGCCATTCTCCCTTTCTGTCCTGGATTTCCTGTCAATCTCCACCTGCGCCTTCAGCGCCTCTTCAGCCTTCTTCCTCGCCATTCGCTCGGCCTCCAGAGCAGTCCGAGTGCCGACCTCCCGGTCTTCCACCTCCTTCAAGCGGGCCCTCAGATTTGCTAGATCCTCCTCGAGATGCTCGAACAATTGCGGCCCTTCTTGCGAAGTCGTCGCGCAGGTTGATATCGGGGGGACTAATGGAGGCAGGCTGGCCTCAAGGTCGCCCGGCTTCACAATCTGCTCCTCGCTATCTGCAAGAGGCCGCTCGGTTATGAGAAGTAAGAGCATACAAATACAAAAATGGACATGAATATAAGATCAATGCCTGGGCGCACAGGCCGCTTAGACTGTTCCGGGTCCATCCTCCGACGTTGCTCACGCCAGAGTCTCTCCGTGCTCTGCCTAGCGGAAGAGGACCAGGCTGCTAAGGGAAAGAAGCTCGGCGGTGGGTTCAGTAATTTATTGCGATGAGGCCGCGGAATGAAGAAGCGGATAGCTTCATAATTCATGGGGCGCTTACCTGGCGCAAAAGGATCAGGCCGCAGCGGCTTGTCTAAAACCCGCTCCGCCCCTTCCTTCTTCACCATCATTATCTCCTCCCCGGTCATCACCGGGGGAACCTCCGCCTGCACTTTCAACACTTCTCCGGGTTCCCTCGCTCTTTCATCGACCTCCAGGGCGGTCCGGGCAGCAGCTTCTCGCTCTTCGGCCTCCGTCTGAGCGGTCTCCTCAGGCTGAGCTGTGTTATCTGTAATAGGGGCAGTTCGCTTTGAAAACATCGGGCTGTCAAGAAGTTTATCTCGCCCCATCAGCTCATCCATATCCTGAAAGATCCCATTAAGTGATAAGCTACTCGCCGAGTCCGGGAGCAGGTCGCCCGGTTTTGCATCAGGGGTAGCAGGCGAGTCATTTACCTTAGTGGATGGAGGAGTCGCTAGGCCAAGCTCCTCTTTTAGTCGCGGATTGGTTTGGAGGAGGGACTCGGCTGGTTTCTTAAAAGCCTCCCTTTCCTTGGAGGCTAGTCTCTTAACCTTCTTGGTTATTCGCTCGGTCACTGACCCGGTCTTCTTCCTTTTCTTCTCTTTCTTACCCGGAGCTGGGCTAACTTCTTTGGAGGGACTGGGGTAGTCGTCCACGGATAAAGGGGCACTCAGTTCGCCCGGCCTTGGAGAGTTAACCGCCTCCTCCCCCAAATCTCTGACTAGCAAGTGAGGATTCCCGGATGGGGTGATTTCCATGCCAAACGAGTCGGTCTCGCCGACCTTCTTCGAAGGGCTACCGGGGTCAACTTTTCCAGAAGGGGCGGCCTCCCCTTTGTTCAGCGGGCTAGCAGCCAGTTGGCCAAGATCTCTGGGAGGAATCAGCGAGTCGCTGGGGGGAGGCCCCGAACTGTCCGCTGCGGGCTCCGCGAGAGTCTTAAGAGTTGTTGAGTCCACTACGGACTTAGAATTATCCGCCGCGGCTTTCTCAGCCCGCTTCCTCTTCTTCCGGTCCTTCCGGTCCTACTGTTCCTTATCCTTTTTCGACCTCTCCGTCGATTCGCGCCTTTTACCTTCCACCTTCTTTTGATCTCCGGCGGGATCCACGCGGTCTAACACGGTGTCTAGGAAGTCCATTATTGAAGAGTTACCGGTCTTAAAAATTCTAACCGCAGCTGGCGAGCAATGTCCCGTGATTTCAGAAAAAACTCTGCAGAATGAATTCTCTGGCTCTCTTATAGAATTCAGGGCAAGACGGAGCGGTCTCCCGGCTAAAGCTTATATTTTCGAAATCCTCTTGAGATTTGAAAATATGCGGGGATTATATTTACCCGAAAAACCGCTTCTCGAGTTGGATCATTCTCGGACTGGGCGAACTGCTTGGTCAGGCCGCTGGGTTCCAGGATCAGTGGCTCTCAGCTCAAGGTAAACCAGGCATGGTGGTCTGATGTCATTTTCGGACCGCCCCCAAGAGTGAAGGTCGTCAAGGGCCAAAGCAAGAAGGCTATCCGCGGTCTCAGGTAGGAGACCGCGCGGGTTGTGCCATAGAGATTCAAGGTTCAAACCCGGAGAACAAGTCGCGGTTTCAGATCAGAGACTATCCGGGTTGCCTCATGAAGATCAGCCAAGCCATGTCCAGAAGACAGACCGCGGTCTCAAGCCAGAGGCCGCTCGGTCTGAATCATTGACTTGGTCCCGGTATCTTCAGCCTCAGGTCAGACAGGTCGGAAAAGCAAGCCGCCAAGCCGCGCAGCTTCTTTCTTTTTTCTTCTTTGTGCATCCCGTCACCGCCTGCCCGTTTCTCCTGTACCCGGGCAGGTGGTTATTCTATCCCTGCCCATTCGGGCAGGCCCCCAAGCCTATAAATATGGGGCGGCACTGTTCACAAGGCACGCACACTCGAATCCAGGAGCTCGCTTGTTTGAGCTGCGGTCTCGAGTTTCCCGTCTTGCGGACTGTCAAACCGGCCGGCTTCCCTTTTCCTACATTTATAACCGCTGTAACCGCTTCATTTTAATCAAAGGAAAGCCCGTCGCAGGAGTGGCATTTGTCGCGGCGGGCGAAGTCCGGCCTCGACCGCTGCTAGCGGTCCGAATTCTCTAACCGAATAGTAACTGATAATTCGCAACCCTCGATTTCCTTCGGAGGCGCACTTTTGAATCGAACAGTAGCCACAATAACTTTGATTTGAAGATGTATCCCTTAAACTAAGGTGAATTGATGTTGTATTTGATATACCTGTTTAGTTATGTGTTTGCAGATTCTAAATGGCTAAGTACAAACCAATGTCAGGTTTCAATGAGTCATTAAACATAGGCCTGTGCAATGTAATTCCTCATTGTATAGAACAAGGTGTTGACTCATGTGAAATCTCTCTATTCGGGTGTACTTCTTATTCAAACACAAAGGAGAAGCTAGGAGGAAGATGTTGTTGTTCTTAAATTTTGGAAGAAAATTTTATCCTAAGTGTTTTCGTCGAGTAACAAATATTTTCGTCGAATGATAAATAGCGTTTGTCGAGTAATGTTTTCCTACTCGAGAAATCTTATCTGTATTTTCTTCCCGTCTAATCTTAAGTCTCTAAGTATTTTCGTCGAAGGAGTTTTCGTCGAAGGAGTTTTCGTCGAAGAACTTTTCGTCGAAGAACTTTTCGTTGAAGAAGAATTCGTCGAAGACAAATTCGTCGCGTAATTTCCTCTATCCGACGAATTGGTTCTGCGCTGTTTCTATTTCAAATCGCAGACGGCTTTCCTTTAGGGCTTCCGCCATGTACAGTACACGTGGAAGGTTTTCCCTAATTTGCATTTGTAGCCGTTGAAGAAGATTTCTATAAGTACATAAGGGTTAGTTCGAAAAACCCTAATCGCTAATCGTGAATCAGAATTTCAATCTCTCGTAATTTCTGTCGGCCGTCTCTCTCGTTCTCGCACGACTTTCTTGCTGCCGATCAGAAATATTTTGCGATTCTTCTTCCAAAGTTAGAGTCGACAAGATCAACTAAATCATATTCTCTCAATCAACACCTTGAATGTTTCGACTCTCAAGTTTCTGATCTAGTTTTTCAAAGTCTCCAGATTTCTTCTTCCCCTGCTCTCAACCGACTGAAGATCATTTTCAAGGAAGAAGATTTTCCCTTTCAGATCTGAAGAAAGAAACTCTTCCTAGAGTTTCTAAGTTAGATTGAGTGTCAATCTTAAGTGCATTTGTACAAAATTCCTTTACATACTTTTGTAGGAAGTTTGCTTCCGAGTTGTAGGAGAGATTTGTTCTCCGAGTTTGTGTATGAGTGGTTTGCTCCGAGTTGCAGGAACATCCGACCTAAGTTTGCCTCTTCTTCAAAAGTTAGAGTTCCACAACACTTAGTTTTACGATTCTTCTTCAAAAGCTAGAGTTCCACAAAGTTTGTCTCTATTTAAGCGCGCAGGAACATCCGACCTAAGGGTTCTTTTTTCCGTTCTTTCCAAGCGGGAGTCGTCGGGAGGAGCGGGAGAGCTCCATTTCTTGCCCTCATCTAAGCCCCACCTTGGGAGAGAAGCTCCGACCACCATTTCTTTGTGGAACTCTCGCGATAGCTTCGTCTCCGGCTACCGCCATTGTTGCCGCCTCTCAAGCTCCGTTTCCGACCATTTCGTGCTGCATTCTGAGAAGTTTCCGGCAAGAGTACTACCAGCAAAGACCAGCGAAGAAGACAGGCTCACTAGAAGGAATTGGCAACTCCTATCCGTACCCCGGACGTCAACCGTGGACCGAGCTTGGACAAGGACCGACAACCCTTGAGTCCGGCCGCGAATCCCGGCAAGCTTTCGTATGCTCGGTTGTATTTCTACCCCCCCCCCCCCCCCCCCCCCCCCCCCCCCTTCCTTTGTTGTAATTTGGTTTATGAACTTGAGGAATGCGGTTCTGATGTGTAAAATCCACTGCACTTAGTTTTATTAATCTTGTCTTTGTGCTTGAGTTTGTGTTTTTTACATTCGTGGTGCGCTTAGTTTATTGCTTCCTTACTGCTTGTTGTGTGTTTGTGTCGTCCTAGCTATTGCTAGGAGCGTGCTTGGTGAAGAGGTGATTGCGACCCTCGTTGCTCTTCCATCCACCATATTACCCATTTGGGTGATCCACTCGAGAGATGCGGTGAAGGCGACCCGCATTTTATTTCCTGTTTGTAGCGTAAAAACACAATCACAAAAAACCCCTCTTTTCGGTTCGTTTCACCCTTACAGTTATTTTCTCGAATAGAGAACTCACACTCCCTACATGCACTCCTCGAGAGATCGATACTTGGGGACTTGCTCCCACTTTTATTATTTGAGCGACCGGTGCACTTGCCGTCTGCGCATCACCCCCCCGCCACTCTTGGCGGGACCATGCCTGAGATTGGTAAGCCACTCATTGCTCTCTCGCCCGCCTTAATACCTCGTCTTCTTTCTTACCCTGTCTTCTGCAGCCCTCACCTTCGGAACCATGGGGCTATCATTGGTCCCGCGCAGTACTCCAGCCCGCGAGACAATCTCCACTCTTCCGGTGCAGTTGTGGCTAAAGGTCGCGTCGGAAAAAGTTTTTAGCCACGGATTAGCCGTGACAAATAGTATTAGCCACGAATAAGTAATGTCGTGGCTAATACCTACACTTTTAGCCACGTTTTTTTGCAATCATAGCTAAAAATTAACTATTAACCACAGTTTTTGCATTCGTGGCTAATACCAGTGTATTAGCCACGGTTTTAAAATCCTGGAAAAAATGTGTAGCTAAAACTCCATTTTTTAGTAGTGCGTACTACTACCCGCGAGTGCCACCGAGGACGGGGAGGCGAGGTCGGGGTCGATGGCAATGGATTAGTACTGAGCCTACCGACACTCACCCCCTGTATCCGCTCACCTCTCGCAATAGACTGATCTGTAATGTATGCTGGGACCGGCTTTGTAATGTAACAATCGTGTACTTTTGATGTTGATCATGTAATTTTCTTTATGTTTTGCCGGGTGGTGTGCTTATTTCTTTGATCTCGCTCTTCTTTGTGTTGCTTTCGCACTTCGGTAGGACTCTGTGCACGACCCTTGCCACTCGCTGGTGAGTGGGAAAGAGGTGGGGTTGGCTCGAATCTTGAGGTGTCGGAGGTAACATGATTGCTATCCGCACCCCCACGCTTCGGGAAGTTCTTGATTTCCTTATTTTTTTTATAAATTGTCACCCCCACCGACCGCATTTATCATTTTCATTCCTTCTTCCTTCCTTGCTTTCACACTCGCCCTCGCACCTCTCTCCAGATTTTTCCGCAACCTTCCTTTCGCGTGATGGTGGTAGAGTCCGATGGGAGGGGCATGTGTGCCCAAGCATTCGCCAACCATGACTTTGCCACCTGCGACCTGTCTGAGGACTTCACCCTGGCGATCACGGGCTATGTCCCACCGGGGTTCGTTGCGCACCGCCCAGGAGATCACGACCGCATCAACTAGTTCTCGTTAGACACCCTCGCCATCCCCCTGCAGCTGAACCCCAACCACATCACGATGCTGGTATCATTCTCTTGTTACTTGCAGGAGGAGGGGATCTAATTCTCCCTTCCCGTCTTCCGCAAGCTTTTCAACTTCTGGGCGAAGAGCGGGGTGGCCTTCTTCTCCGGCCAAAGACGCTCAAGGTCACCGGTACCGCCAACAAGAGCCATGACTAGGTTCGACGGTTCATCTTCGTGACCGGGAGCTTCGACAACACTCTCCTCGCGCCCATGCAGGAGGATGAGTCGACCTATAAGCCTCCCACTCTGGGGGGCTATGAGGCCAAGATCCATCTCTTCATCCAAAGCAATGGCATGGACGTCGTGTACTTGCGGAAGCATGTCAACTCACTTCCGCCCGTCCTGCCGGGAGAAGGTAAGACGAACTATTTCAACCCTAGCTTTCGCCTACTTTCATCCGCTTTCTTTTTCGGTCTTACCTGATTCATCTGATGCAGGGATTTGAGACCTCCCCATCCACCCGCCGAATGCGGGCGTGGAGACCTCCCCCGACGCTGCCATTGTTCTCGCGCGGTCCGCTGCTGAAGCCTGCCGCAAAGACCTGACTCTCTCGAAGCCAGGCGGACAGAAGCGGAAGCCTGACGCGGCCACCGACTCTCCTTCCAAGCGGACCAAACCTTCTTCAGCCGCCAAATGCAAGGCAATCTCTGGCGAGATCTCTGGGCCGAGTGCCCCTGTTGCGGCGGATGGGGCGGTTAGGATCTCCAGCGCGCCGACGGGGTATTCCTCGGGACCGTCGCCGAGAGGGCATCAGAACTTCTCCCTCGACGAGAAGCACTTAGACGAAGCAGACGAGCCCCTGCTCCAGTGGGATCGGAAGGCCAAGCGGGTCTTCGTCTCCACTCTCCTCCCGACCTGGATGGAGCAGGACACCACCAGCGGCGAGGCCTATGACCTCTTGTTCGCGCTCTACAGTCATGGGGATGCCATGGTCTACGATGTCGAGTCCACCCAGACGCTCGCGCATGAGGCCGTGCGGGCTCAGCTGCGCGCTCTCGAGCTCCCGCACATGTCCTTGCACCACAACATTACTCTTACGCGGAACCTCACCGAGGTTGAGAGGACGCGCAGGCTCGGTTCTGCTTAGGTCGTGGCCCTGAAACAGCAACTTGCGACTGCCGAAGCCCTTCTCTCCAGGCACCTGGCCCGAGTGGTAAGTACGACCTTGTAGTGACCTAAGCTTTCGCGCTTCCTTTCTTTTTCGCACTGGTGCTAACATTTTCTTTTCCTCGCAGGACACAGCCAACTCCGACATCTTGCGAATGCGAGTGGACACCTTCGAGGACCAGGTCAAGGAGCTGCAGACCGAGAACCAGCAGCTGCGAAGTGGCGTTGTTTCGCTGCCTCCTGCAGAGGACATTCGACATTCTACTACCACTCCGAGCTTGAAGCGTTGATGCTGAATACTGCCTAGGGAGCGGAGAAACATGCGTTGCGGGTGCTTCAGAGCGCTGGGCTCCTAAAGGAAGAGGGCGAGAGGATCACGACTAAGCCACGTGCTGCCTGAGCTCTTCGTTCAGCCGAATGCCCCGGATGACGAGGCCAACCCTCGACTGGAGTTTGGCGGTCTCCGCCCTTTGGACGCGAGCAGCAGATCCTCCAGCGGGAAGTCCAGCGATACCCCCTGAAGTGCCTTTTACTTTTTTCTATGTTGTAATGCGAGATCTTCTTCTTTGTAAACCCTTTATAACTGAAATGAAATGAAAGGTTTTTGCTTCTCCGTTTCTGTGATTTTCTCTCTACTTTATTTGCTGTCATTCGCTAATAGTTCGCGCGCTTATGTGCTCTTGTAATCTCTCCTGAATACTCGCGCATCACTTGCTCATTCGCGTACCGCCAACCCTTAGTCTTAGGTCGCGAATTGGGCGCTCTCGCCCCATAGGTGAGCCATACAATTGCTACTCATTCGCGCGTCTCGCCCACGTATGCCTTGCTATTTGTTCATGCTCTCGTGCTCTCGCCCACGTATGCCTTGTTATTTGTTCATGCTCTAGCGCTCTCTCCCACGTACTGGTGCGTCCCTCGCTCATTCACGTACAACCGGCCCTTAGTCCTAGGTCGTGACCCAGACGCTCTCGCGCATAGGTGCGCAACACGGCCGCAACCCTTTCGCACATGTTCATGCCCTTTTAGGACTTATGTGGTTGTGTTGATTTTTTCTGTCGGGAGCATAACTACGCCGAAAGCCCACTTCATCTCGCTCGATTCTTGTATCCCTTGGGGTTGGTTGGTACCCCTTGTTATATTCGCCGGGCGAGAACCCTTTCCGATTGACCCATCCCGCCGGCGAATGTCCTTCTCGATGGACATCATTCGCCGACGAGTGTTCTTCTTAATGGAAATCATTCACATACCTCACACTGAGAGATTTACCTTGTGTCGGTCTTTCCTTTCTTGGATTTTTCTTTCTTATCTGCCTTCCTCGTGAGTCGCCACCTAGTGAACCAATGGTCCTGCCAGCTAGGTGGGATCCTGGTCAGCGAGTCTGCTCGAGGCTAACCTTTGAAACCTGCCACCGAGTGAGCCTACAGCCCTGCCAGCTAGGTGAGAGTCTGGTCAGCAGATCTGCTCGGGGCCAACCTTTGAAACCTGCCACCGAGTGAGCCTACGACCCTGCCAGCTAGATGAAAGCCTGGTCAGTGGGTCTGCTCGGGGCCAACCTTTGAAACCTGCCACCGAGTGAGCCTACGACCCTGCCAGCTAGGTGGGAGCCTGGTCAGCAGGTCTGCTCGGGGCCAACTTTTGAAACCTGCCACCGAGTGAGCCTACGACCCTGCCAGCTAGGTGGGAGCCTGGTCAGCGGGTCTGCTTGGAGCTAACTTTTGAAACCTGCCACCGAGTGAGCCTACGACCCTGCAAGATACGTGGGAGCTTGGTCAGCGGGTCTGCTCGGGGCCAACCTTTGAAACTTGCCACCGAGTGAGCCTACGACCCTGCCAGCTAGGTGGGAGCCTGGTCAGCGGGTCTGCTCGGGGCCAACCTTTGAAACTTGTCATCGAGTGAGCCCACGACCCTGCCAGCTAGATGAGAGCCTGGTCAGCGGGTCTGCTCGAGGCCAACCTTTGAAACTTGCCACCGAGTGAGCCTACGACCTTGCCAGCTAGGTGGGAGCCTGGTCAGCGGGTTTGCTCGGGGCCAACCTTTGAAACCTGTCACCGAGTGAGCCTACTACCCCGCCAGCTAGGTGGGAGCCTGGTCAGCGGGTCCGCTCAGAGCTAAATTTTGAAACCTGCCACCGAGTGAGTCTACGGCCCTGCCAGCTAGATGAGAGTATGGTCAGCGGGTCTGCTCGGAGCCAACCTTTGAAACCTGTTACTAATTGAGCCTACAACCCTGCCAGCTATGTGGGAGCCTGGTCAACGGGACTGCTCGAGGCCAACCTTTGAAACCTGTCACCGAGTGAACCTACGGCCCTGCCAGCTAAGTTGGAGCCTGGTCAGCGGGTCTGCTCATGACTAACTTTTGAAACCTTCCACCGAGTGAGGCTACGACCCTGTTAGCTAGGTGGGAGCCTGGTCAGCGGGTCTGCTCGGGGACAACCTTTGAAACCTATCACTGAGTGTGCCTACGACCCTGCTAGCTAGGTGAGAGCCTGGTCAGTTGGTCTGCTCGGGTCTAACCTTTGAAACCTGCCACCGAGTGAGCCAATGACCCTGCCAGCTAGGTGGGAGCCTGGTCAGCGGGTCTGCTCGGGGTCAACCTTTGAAACCTACCACCAAGTGAGCCTACGACCCTGCCAGCTATGTGGGAGCCTGGTCAGCGGGTCTGCTCGGGGCCAAACTTTGAAACCTGCCACCGAGTGAGCCTACGACCCTGCCAGCTAGGTGGGAGCCTGGTCAGCGGGTCTGCTCGGGGCTAACCTTTGAAACCTGCACCCGAGTGAGCCTACGGCCATGTCAGCTAGATGAGAACCTAGTTAGCGGGTCTGCTCGGGGCCAACCTTTGAAACCTGCCACCGAGTGATCCTACAGCTCTGCCAGCTAGGTGGGAGCCTGGTCAGCGTGTCTGCTCAGGGCCAACCTTTGAAACCTACTACCGAGTGAGCCTACGACCCTGCCAGCTAGGTGAGAGCCTGGTCAGCGGGTCTGCTCGGGGCTAACTTTTGAAACCTGCCACCAAGTGAGCCTACGACCCTTCCAGCTAGGTGGGAGCCTAATCAGCGGGTCTGCTTGGGGCCAATCTTTGAAACCTGCCACCGAGTGAGCCTACGACCCTGCCAGCTAGGAGGGAGCCTGGTCAGTGGGTCTGCTCGGGGCCAACCTTTGAAACCTGCCATTGAGTGAGCCTACGGCCCTGCCAGCTAGGTGGGAGTCTGGTCAGCGGGTCTGCTCAAGGCCAACCTTTGAAACCTGCCACCGAGTGAGCCTACGACCCTGTCAGCTAGGTGGGAGCCAGGTCAGCAGGTCTGATCAGGGCCAACCATTGAATCTTGCCACCGAGTGAGCCTACGGACCTGCTAGCTAAATGAGAGTCTGGTCAGCGGGTCTGCTCAGGGTCAACCTTTGAAACCTGCCACTGAGTGAGCCAACGGCCCTGCCAGCTAGGTGGGAGCCTGGTCAGCGGGTCTGCTTGGGGCCAACCTTTGAAACCAGCCATTGAGTGAGCCTATGACCCTGCCAGCTAGATGAGAGTCTGGTCAGCGGGTCTGCTCGGGGTCAACCATTGAAACCTGCCACCGAGTGAGCCTACGGCCTTTCCAGCTAGGTGGGAGCCTGGTCAGCAGGTTTTCTCGGGGCTAACTTTTAAACCTTCCACTGAGTGAACCTACGGCCCTGCCAGTTAGGTGGGAGACTGGTCAGCGTGTCTTCTCGAGGCCAATCTTTGAAGCCTGCCACTGAGTGAGCCCACGACCCTGCCAGCTAGGTGGGAGCCTAGTCAGCGGGTCTGCTCGGGGCTAACTTTTGAAACCTGCCACTGAGTGAGCCTACGACCCTGTCAACTAGGTGGGAGCCTGGTCAGCGGGTCTGCTCGGGGCCAGCCTTTGAAACCTGCCACCGAGTGAGCCTATGACCCTGCCAGCTAGATGAGAGCCTAGTCAGCGGGTCTGCTCGGGGCCAACCTTTGAAACCTTCCATCTTACGAGTTATCACATTATATACAAGAAAAACTAAGTTTGAAAGTAAACCATCACACTACATGAATTCAAGGGTAGAAACGTTTCAGGTCGTCGCCGCTCCATGTGCGGACGATGGACTCGCCTTCAACATTCTGGAGACGGTATCCCCCTGATTTCAAGGCTTCTTCAATGACATAGGGACCCTCCCAATTGGGGTTGAGCTTCCCCACCGCGACTGACCTTTCGGCCGCGTCGACCTTTTTTATTACAAGGTCCCCTTTCTCGAACTGTTTGATCCTGATGTGCTTGTCAAAATACTTTGCCATCTGGCACTTGACTTCTTTTTGCCGAATGATGACAAGATCTCAGACCTCCTCAATCAGATCTAAGGAGAGCTGTAGCTCCTCTTCGTTATCCACTCTCCATTCTTCGGCGCCTCCTTCGGCAGCCTTTACCCGCGGTGTCTTGACCTCAAATTCCACGGGGAAGACGACCTCGCAATCATGAGAGAGCCTGAAGGGGGTCTCTCCGGTGGCGGCGTTGGTGTAGTCCTTAGAGGCCATAGGACCGAGAGGAACTGCTCCACCCAATTTCCTTTTAAATTTTCTACTTTCTTTTTCAACAGGTTTACTATGATCTTGTTTGCTGCCTACACCTATCTGATGCTCCTGGGATGATGAATGGATACGAACCTGAGATCTATTCTCAGCTGGCTACAAAAGCTAATGAACTCTTCACTAGCAAACTGTGGCCTATTATCTATGACTATGGCTTGAGGGAGCCCATGTCGGCAGATGATTTCCCCCCATACAAAGTTGCGGAATACCTAGGAGGTCACCTGCGGAATACCTAGGAGGTCACCTTGGCCAGCGCCCTTGTTGGAACATAGTTCAACCCTATTACTGATTTGGGCTAGGATGTCTATTTCTAGGTATAGGATTTGTTTTGACCTATCATGTATAGTATAAGGGTCATAGACTAAGTCTAGAAGAGATTTGAAGATCAGCTAAGTCAAGGTGTTCGACGAACTTTGAACACGTTCGACGAATTCAGAATCCGTTCGACGAACTTGGTTCGACGAACTCCAAAGATCGCTTCGACGAAAGTTTCTTCTTGTTCGACGAACTTCCCAGTTTAAGTTCGACGAACTTTCCCTCAGGTCGACGAACTTCTTTAGAGTTTCTATATTCAGTGACCTCTTCTATTCAGAGTATTATTTTGGAGTTATCCTCAGGATTTCTTATGAAGGCTGACAACTGTTCTCATTATAATATCAGTCAGTTATTGCAGTATTTTCTATCAAAAATTTTATGACCGTTGCTGCATTAATTAAGGGCTGCGTGCATGTTATTCTATAAGGCAGATTGCAAGTTTCAAGGAATTTAATATATTGGTATTCCTTTTCTGTCAGAGGCAAATCTTTCCTTTTTGTCTCATTCCTTTCCAGCCCTGTTGGAAATTTGTAAGAGGATCAACTCTCTCCCGTCCAGAGATTATCTTTGCTATTTATTTTCGAGAAAGACATAGATACAGATATTCATATAGATAATCTTTTTCTACTGAGTTTTCATTCCTCTCAAGAACTCTCTCTGATTTTCTCTGAAGTCTTCATCTTCTCCAGACGCCTACTCTTAATCTCTAGGAATCATCTGCATCAATTCCTTCTAGAGAACTTTTGCTGGAGATACTCTGAAGATCAAGAAGACCTACACCCTGAGCAGATTTTCTCTCATGTTTTTCTTACTCTTATTCACAGGGGGAGATCTGACAATCATTCAACAATCCACTAGTCTTCTCTGTTGTTAGAGAAAAGAGAAGACACCATCATCTTTATATACTTTTATTTTATAACTGTGTACAGGGTTGTAACTCCCTTCAAAAGTTGATTTTTGGTTTTGAGCACCTGATCAAAAGCTCTGTGGTGGTTTTGAGCACCTGATCAAAAGCTCTGTGGTGAAGGCTCACCTGATAAAAAAAAGGCCTTAGTGAATTTCCTACCAGGGTGGTAGAAGAGTAGATGTACCCAAGTTGATTGGGGAACTACTATAGATCCTTGTGTCTTCTGTGTTTGCCTTTATTATTTGTGCTGTGTTGTGTGTGCTGTGTTTTAGTTTGTCTTTATATCTGTGCTGCACTCACTTACACATATACTTAAATAACTCAAATTGTTCTCTACAGATTTGATTAAGCTAAGTGAAATTATTTTAAAATACTCTATTCACCCCCCCCCCCCCCCCCCTCTAGAGTAATCTTGATCTATCCCCACTTTCAATTGGTATCAGAGCTAGGTTGGTTGTTACAGGCTAACACCTGGACCAACAGATCTGATAGATCTAGACTACTTTAAAGTTTTTTTTTTGTTTATTAGATCCATGGCACAGAACAAAGAATATTCAAGCACAAGACCTCCTATGTGCAATCTGAACAAGTTTGCACTATGGCAAGCAAGGATCAAACTTTACATGAATTCTATTGATGAGGAAATTTTTAATTCTATTTTGACAGGACCTCCAACTGCATCAACCTCAACAACAACAGACACAACTGCTGTCCCTCCTCCAGAATGGACAGAAACACAAAAGAAACAGAAAACTGCTGATGCAAAGGCCATGAATATCTTGGCACAAACCATGTCTGATGACATATTTCAGAAGGTGGTTGACTGCACCTCTGCCAAAGAAATTTGGGACTCCCTCACAAGAATGGTGGCAGGATCAGCAGATGAGAGAAAGGACAGAAGATCACATTTGATCTCCCAGTTCGATAATTTCAAAAAGGGAGAATCAGAGTCTGTTGCAGAGATGTACAACAGACTCAGCCTCATCATCAATGAGCTGAGAACCCTGGAGAAAGTGATCACAGTCACTGAAATTAATGACAAGATCCTGATGTGCTTCCCCAGCGCATGGGACACAAGAATCTGGCCAATTAAAGATGCCAGAGGGCTAAGTGAGATTACAACTGAGAATCTCCTTGGGAAGCTCAAATCTTATGAGCAGCTGATAAAGAGCAGAGAAGCAGAAGCCTCTCCATCTTCATCCTCAAAGAAAGAGAAGAGCATTTCCTTTCAGGCAATAGGGGAAGAAGACAAGACTGGTGATCAGGAGATGCTGAGTCTCTTAGCAAAGAGATTTTACAAGATGGCAAGGAAGGACTTTAGAAGAAAGTCCAACAGGCACAGTGAAAAGCCAAGGTATGATAAAACTCCATCTAAAGAAATAATATGTTTTGGTTGCAGGAAACCTGGACACATCCTCACTGAGTGTCCAGAAGCTCACAAGAAAAGTAGGAGAAAAGAGCAGGAACACTCCAGCAAACACTCATCAAAAGCCCACAAGAAAAGAGAAAAAGGCTTTGTTGCTGAAACCTGGAGTGACACTGAATCTGAGTCATCCTCCAGTTCCAGTGATGAGGAGAAGGAAGCAGAAGACAAGGAATTCTGCATGATGGCAATCAATGCCTCCTCATCAAATGACAACTCAGATGATGAATCTGAAGCTAATGGGGATGAGGTAATTTCCAGTTTTGATTTTCATTCAGAACAGTTTAAAGATGACTTTAAACAGTTGTGTAAAGATATGATTAGATCAGAGAAAGAAATTATTTCTCTGAGAGACAAGTTAGCTAAGATGGATGGAATATCCACTGAAAACACTAAGCTCAAAAATGAGCTAAGGATTTCCAGGGAACAAGTGAGTTCTCTAGAAACACAGCTAACTGAGGCCAAGCAGCTAGAAAATTCTCTAAATGGGAGAAGTCTCGAGTTGATGGATATCACAAGCACAGTGAATGCCAGGCTGAATGGCAAATTGGGCTTGGGGGCATCATCTAATCAACCTCTTCTTTTGAAGTAGAATATGTTATCTACTCCAGTAAAATTTGTATCTGAAAAAGGGAAAGAAGCAATACAAGACACAGGAAAAATTCCTGAAACAAATATTGCTCAAGCAAGTTCGTCGAACGGCGATCGACGAAACCAACAGGTTTTGTCGAACACAGATCGACAAAAACCAAGGCCTGAATCTAAGCAAAAAACCTGCTACAGACAGGGCTCGACGAATGCCATATCTTTCGTCGAACCAGGTCGACGAACACAACAAAGTTCGTCGAACGCAAATTTTACTAAGGACAGACAACATACATCCTCTTATAAACTGAAGAATTCCTTTAGTGATTGGATTATCCCTCCTAGAAGATATCACCCTCTAGGTTATCATGGTCAACTTGTTGTCTCATATATTTCTACATTTCAAGGTTACAAGAAGAAACCCAAGGTAACCTGGGTTAAGAACACCTAACCCTCCTTATATTGCAGAAAAAGAACTATCCTACCACAGAGGAACAGTGGTACTTGGACAGTGGATGCTCAAGACATATGACAGGAACAAGAGCCAAATTAATCAACTATAAGGCAAAGGTTGAACCAAGAGTGATTTTTGGAGATTCCAATTGGGGACAAACAGAAGGCTATGGATCAGTCCAGATTGGGACAATCACATTTAAAAAGGTAGCCTATGTAAGTGGACTCAAACATAACCTCATCAGCATAGGTCAACTATGTGATGAAGGATATCAAGTATGCTTCAACCAATCTAGATGCATTATCTTTTCTGAAAATAATATTGTTATTTTAGGAAATAGACAAGGTAATGTTTATTTAGTAAATTTTAATTCAGCCAAACCTGAGATCTGCTTGTTTAACCAAGTCAGTAAAATACTGATTTGTGGCATAGGAGACTAGGTCATGTAAACCATAGGACCCTAGCCAAGTTATCAAAGGGCAACCTTGTCAGGGGACTACCTTCTGGATCATACAAGAAGGAAAGCCTTTGCAGGGCATGTCAATTGGGAAAGTAGACTAAGAGCAGCTTTAAGTCACTATCTAAGAGTGATTCTCCTAGGATTTTGTACTTGCTGCACTTAGATCTTTTTGGACCCCTTCCCATACACAGTTTGGGAGGTAAGTCTTACACTTTAGTTATTGTTGATGACTTTTCTAGATTCCGTTGGGTATTCTTTCTGAGAAGCAAGTCAGATAACTTCAAGGTTCTTACAGACTTTCTCAGGAGCATCAAGATTGAGTATTCTACTCAGATTGCATTGATCAGAAGTGATCATGGCACTGAGTTTGAATCTCTTCTGATGAGAGAATTCTGTGAGAAGGAAGGTATCAGGCAATGCTTTTCAGCTCCTAGAACTCCTCAACAAAATGGGGTAGCTGAAAGGAAAAATAGAATACTGATTGAATCTGGAAGAACATTGCTTGCAGATGCTGTTTTGCCCCAATCCTTTTGGGCTGAGGCTGTCAGCACGACAAACTATGTTTTAAACAGAAGTTTAATTCATAAACAAAAGGGCAAGACACCTTATGAACTGCTTAAAGGGAAGAAGCCTAGAGTAAATTTCTTTAGGGCTTTTGGCTGTAAGTGCTTTATTCATAATAATGACAAGAAGCACCTAGGAAAATTTGAAGCAAAAGCTTCAGATGGCATTTTCGTTGGTTATTCAGTTAGCAGTAAAGCTTACAGAGTATTTAACAAATCTTCTTTTAAAATAGAAGAATCTATTCATGTATCTTTTGATGAATCTAACTTGAGTTGCAAGGAGAGAAATATCTCTACCTCACAAGATGCACAGGTACCAATTCTCTGTGAGAAGTTAGATAATCTAACTCTACAGAAAGAGGATTTAATAAATCCTTCTCTATTACCTAATGAGGACAGTGAAGAAGAATGTCCTATTGCACCAACATTGGGTACAACAAATATTCCTACAAATCTTGAGGCTGTTAATGCTGAAGTTCAGGAGGACATAGAAATTCCTCATAGAGAAAATGAGCAAACTCAAGGAGAAGTTATTTTCCCTACTGATTATGTCAACATAAGAGATCACCCTAGATCTCAAGTAATTGGTGTCATCTCAGTGGGTGTGCAAACAAGAAATCAACTAAATCAATATAATTTGCACACATGTTTCCTCTCTCAAATTGAACCTCAATCCATCAAAGATGCAGAGCAAGATCCCAACTGGATTACTGCTATGCAAGAGGAATTAAATCAATTTGAAAGGAACAAAGTATGGGAACTTGTTCCAAGACCCAAGAATCATCCAGTGATTGGCACTAAATGGGTATTCAGAAATAAATTGGATGCTCAAGGAGTCATAGTCAGAAATAAGGCAAGACTAGTGGCTCAAGGATACTGCCAAGAGGAAGGCATAGACTATGATCAGACTTTTGCACCTGTAGCAAGGCTGGAAGCAATTAGAATATTCCTAGCATTTGCTGCATACAAAAGATTCAAGGTATTTCAAATGGATGTTAAGAGTGCCTTTCTAAATGGAGATATCAAAGAAGAAGTATATGTGGAACAACCACCAGGTTTTATTTCTCCAACTCAACCCTCTTATGTTTTTAGATTACATAAAGCTTTGTATGGTCTCAAACAAGCTCCTAGAGCATGGTATGAGACTCTTACAAACTTTCTTTTGGAAAATAAGTTTTCTAGAGGCAAAGTAGACCAGACACTGTTTTTTAGAAATCATAAATATGAAATCCTATTGGTACAAATATATGTAGATGATATAATATTTGGTTCTACTGACTCTGAGTTGTGCAAAAGATTTTCAAATCTAATGCATTCAAAATTTGAAATGAGCAGTATGGGAGAACTGTCTTACTTTCTTGGTTTGCAAGTTAAGCAAACAACAGAAGGCATCTTCATATCCCAATCTAAATATGCTAAAGAGCTTGTTAAAAGATTTGGGATGTCAGATGCCTCCCCCATGAAAACTCCCATGCCTTCAAATGCAGCTGTTGGCACTGATGAATCAGGAAAACCTGTTGATCAGAAAGTATATAGAGCCATTGTGGGATCTCTTTTATACTTAACAGCCAGCAGACCAGATATCATGTTTGCCACATGTATTAGTGCTAGATTTCAGGTAAATCCTAAAGAATCTCACTATACTTTATTAAAAAGGATTTTAAGATATATAAAGGGTTGTCCAGATCTAGGACTCTGGTATCCTACAGAATCAAGATTTGAGTTAACTGGATACTCAGATGCTGATTATGCTGGATGCAGAATAGACAGGAAAAGCACCTCAGGGACTTGTCAGTTCCTTGGAGATAAGCTTGTGTCCTGGTTTTGTAAGAAACAAACCTCTGTGTCTACATCAACTGCAGAAGCTGAATACATAGCAGCTGGCAGTTGCTGTTCACAAATTTTGTGGATACATAACCAGCTCCTAGACTATGGTTACAATCTAAATAATTCCAAAATCTTTTGTGATAACACCAGTGCAATATCAATAACACAAAATCCAGTACTCCACAGTAGAACTAAACATATTGAGATCAAACACCACTTTATCAGAGATAATGTGGAGAAGGGAAAATATGTTTAGACTTCATACCAACTGATTTGCAGAGAGCTGACATCTTCACCAAGCCTTTGGATAAAAAGAAACATCAATTCTTTCTAAATCAGCTTGGAATGATAAATGGGGAGTCAATCTAATTGACAAAGTTTTCTACCCAACAAAATTTTTAATATATTAAGGTTCAGAAAATTCGTCGAATGCGTTCGACGAACGACATCTTTTTCGTCGAACGAGGCCGACAAACTGGTCAGGATTTCTTTCTAAAGTTCTGAAGAATTTTCGTCAAACTCGATCGAAGACGTCTCGATTTCGTCGAACCCGATCGACGAAGTCTCTGACGCTCTATCTTTCTTACGAAAGAAGTTTTGAAAAGTAATTAGTCTAACGAGATCGATGAAATATTCTATTCGTCGAACGGGATTGACGAAAGACAGCTTTTTATTTCTCGCTAACACGTGTCTTCTCGTCAAATCCGTTCCGCGCAAACCCTCGTCTTCGCCGAACCCTAATATTTAATCTTTATTCGTCTGAATTCTGTCTTTTGCGCTCTCAAACTCTTCGTCTCCCTCCAGTTCCCTTTGCACTTGATCGTTTTTCTTTCTTTGCAGGAACAATGTCGATCACTGCTGGAGTCCTCGCCTCAATAAAGTTCGATACGGGATTCGATATTGATCTGGAATCGTTTGCCCAGTCAGGAGAAGGCTTCACAAGCATTCTGAATCTCTTTGAAGACCCAAAGTTGCGCAAGTTTATGACTTGCCGGCCCAAGATTCATATCAATGAGATAAAGGAATGAGCATTCACTTCTGAGATTCGAAATGGCACAGAAATTGCAGGAAAGGTTTCAGGGAATGAAGTTGTTCTGAGTGTTGCTGTTTTGTCTGAGATATTTGAATTTGAAAATGGAGATGATGATTTGGAACTCACTGAGGAAGAGTTCAATCTGATGCTGGACCGGATGGGGTACTCTGGGAGTAACCCTAAACATCTTCTTAAACGTGATTTTGCAGTGGAATATACCTTCCTGGCAGATGTTGTGGGAAAGGTTTTGATGGGGAAGAGCTCAGCACATGACTACATAAACAGGCAGCAATTTCTAGTCATGAGTACTTTGATTGAGAAGAGGCACATCAACTGGGGTCTGACTCTGTTTGATTCCATCAAAAAGAAAGTGACCTCAAGGAATGTAGGCTATGGAAGGATTCTGGGAATCTTCCTTCAGGCCAAGTGTCCAGCCCTCTCAGTTTCTACTGATGTTGGCATTAATGCCTCAAAGAAACTGACTCCCCTTCTCTTCAAGAAGTGGGATAGGACATTCCAGAAGAAATCAGCTCCAGTGGCTCCAACAGTTCAAGCTTCTGAGGACACCAGGGCTGTAATAGCCACTTCCCCACCCCAGATTCCTCCTCCTCTCTCACAGACTCTTCAACATTCTGAAGAGCCTGCCTCCTCTTCTCTTTCTCCTCCTCCTCCAGAAAACCTCTCCACTCCTCCTCCACAAGACACTTCCATTCCAGACTTTTCTCAGGATGAAATCCCATCAGATTTTACTCCTCCTCCTCCTCCATCCACTTCTTGTGCTCATACCACATCTTCCATCCCTTCTTCTTCTTCTTCTTCTTCTTCTTCTCACCCAACTCCAGATGTACTGGTAGTGGATGTCTCACAAATAGCCACCCAGGTGTTTGGTCACATAGCTTCTAAATTACATGAGCTTATTGATCAAAGTCTGGCCCCAGTGTATTCTAAGCTTGATCTTATTCTCTCTCAGTTTGCTTCTCTCTCCTCTTCCTCTTTCCCTTCATCTGGGGGCCCAGACTATAGTTTCCCAGAGTCTAGGCAGGGGGAGATGTTCCAGGATGAAGCTCCAGAGGCAGTAGTTCCTGAAGAGCAAGGGTCAGACCTAACTGATGTCAGCACAGTCTTGGTCTCCCTGGCTCAAAGCACAGAAGGTGCTCCTCCTCCTCCTACAGAAGTTCCTCCCAGCAGTTATTTCAAATCCACCCCTCTAGTGGATCAGATTCTGCAGCTTACCATTCAGTCCCTCTGCTCAGACCCACCTTCCAAAGAATCAGCTGAAGACCTCTCCAAGGCCATTGTCTGCTATTCCCCAGACTTGGAAGCCAGGCATGGAGATTTGCTAGTGTCTCCAGTTCCAGAGCCAGTTATTTCTAAGGCAGATCAGGAACCTGCTGTTCCTGAACAGGCAGTTCTTGATGAACAGATGCCTGATGCCTCTGCCTCTTCCCCTTCCTCTTCTTCTGAGCCTGCTGCTGCTGCTGCTGTCAAGAATGTTGATGATGATTTAGAGAAAAGAAGGATTGAAGCATACAAGGAAATTGATGAAATGTATGAAAATGTGCCTTCATCTTCAAATTCTGATGATGATGATGACAGTGATGATAGTGATGCCAAAGTCAAATCCAAGAAAAGAAAAGCTCCATGCAAGAAACTGCCAGTCCCTTCCAAAAAGCCTGATAAAAATGACATTCCCTATTATGTGCAGAAAAATCTCAAGCCTCGTGAAATAACTCAACCTTGGATGCAATTCTCCAAGAATGAGTTGAAGAGAAGGAAGCTTGAAAGAAGATACCAGAAGGATCACCCTGCTATGTTCAAGAAACCCCCTCCTCCTCCACCTCCTCCAGGTGCAGGTTCTGCAGGAGGACTTTCTTCCACATCCAGGACATCTCAGTCTGCTGGCTCCAAGCCATCTGGTCAATCCTCTTCTTACTGGGAAGGAAGATCTTCAGGCTATCAGGTTTATGAAAGAAAGCATAGCCAATTATCTGAACAAGAAATCGAAGATAAGGAAGCTGAAGATAAAGCTGAAGCAGATAGATTGTACAATATGGCAAGGTTTAGAGAGCATGTTGCTCTATCTCAGATAAAAGAGGCCAGAGAAAAAGGTATGGATACCTCTCATATTTCTACCATATCTCCCTATAGAGAACAGGAATTTCAACAGTACCAGGTGAAGAATATGTTCAACACTTCTGCCTACATGAGTCTCCACCCAGAGGCTGTTCTGCCAACTATTTCCAAGAAGGTAACACTGGGTGATAAAGACTGCAAGCTAAGCAGAAGGCAATCTGAAGATACTAGCAGGAAAATAATCTTCAAGAAGTCATCTTCAGAGGACAGGAATCCTTAAAATTCTCTCTCTGGTTAATTGAGTCTTAATTATTCTGTGATGATATCTGCTTGTGACAATTGATTTATAGCTGCTGAATTTCCTTTCTGTCAGATATTTTTCCTATAATTCTGTTATACATATTTTGATAAATGTTGTGCATAGGATCCTAACCCAAATAGGGGGAGATTGTTGGAACATATTTCATCCCTATTACTGATTTGGGCTAGGATGTCTATTTCTAGGTATAGGATTTGTTTTGACCTATCATGTATAGTATAAGGGTCATAGGCTAAGTCTAGAAGAGATTTGAAGATCAGCTAAGTCAAGGTGTTCGACGAACTTTGAACACGTTCGACGAATTCAGAATCCGTTCGACGAACTTGGTTCGATGAACTCCAAAGATCGCTTCGACGAAAGTTTCTTCTTGTTCGACGAACTTCCCAGTTTAAGTTCGACGAACTTTCCCTCAGGTCGACGAACTTCTTCAGAGTTTCTATATTCAGTGACCTCTTCTATTCAGAGTATTATTTTGGAGTTATCCTCAGGATTTCTTATGAAGGCTGACAACTGTTCTCATTATAATATCAGTCAGTTATTGCAGTGTTTTCTATCAAAGATTTTATGACCGTTGCTGCATTAATTAAGGGCTGCGTGCATGTTATTCTATAAGGCAGATTGCAAGTTTCAAGGAATTTAATATATTGGTATTCCTTTTCTGTCAGAGGCAAATCTTTCCTTTTTGTCTCATTCCTTTCCAGCCCTGTTGGAAATTTGAAAGAGGATCAATTCTCTCCCGTCCAGAGATTATCTTTGCTATTTATTCTAGAGAAAGACACAGATACAGATATTCATATAGATAATCTTTTGCTACTGAGTTTTCATTCCTCTCAAGAACTCTCTCTGATTTTCTCTGAAGTCTTCATCTTCTCCAGACGCCCACTCATAATCTCTAGGAATCATCTGCATCAATTCCTTCTAGAGAACTTTTGCTGGAGATACTCTGAAGATCAAGAAGACCTACTGTACAACCCTCATTCTCTGAGGGTAGGCCCATCCAAGGCCACGTAGACAGAAGTCAAGGTCAAAGGGTAAACAGAGACCAGCAGTCCAAGATAGAAGCAGAAGAGACCCTGGCGAGTATGCATGCAATACTCGCCAGGTAGGCGAGTATCAACCAGAAGAGCTCGCCGCACACAGAAGACAGCAGAAGACCTGGGCGAGTATTGGCCCGGCGTGTGCGAGCAGCACCCAATACTCGCCAGATTGGGCGACTATCGCATGGTACTCGCCGAGTAACCCATAGTCGCCGGGTTGGGGGCTGGGCTATAAAAAGCCCCCCCTACCCTTTGGTTTTCCTATAAATAGGACCCCAGGGGTACTTGGATTGGCACCTGGACTTGAGCTTTTGGACCCCGATTCCCGAACTCTCGAGCCCGTCACCCTTGCTTTCAGCCAAGCCGGTGCCTTCCTTGTACCAAGCTCGGCCATTTTGGTTTCGGAGGGGAAGACTCTCTTGAGCTTCTGGGTACGTGGTGGGACCTCCCTGCCGCAGCATCTGGGGTCCTGTTTGTTGCTCTTCTAGCTTCTTCGTCGTTGACAGCCAAGCCATCTCGTTGGGCTGCTGGGCGAGTAGCCTCCGGCTGCATCGGTCCGAATCTTGAGGTCAGGATTTTCCTGGCGTCAACACTTTGGTGCGGTGAGCGTGGACCGTAGTCATTGGAAGAAAGTTTAGTAAGAAGGCGAGATGGTCGCAGTTGGCGACCATGAGGAGGTAGTCGGCAACCCGTCCGCAAGTGGCGAGTTCGTGACGCTAGCAGTTTTTGAAGCCTTCGCGCAGCGTATGGAGGGGACCATGCGAGCAGTGCTTCAGCCGCGCGCCGAGGTCACGGCGACCTCGTCGCATCGCCCAATTCCGTCCGAGGGAGGGAGTCCACCTCGACGAGCAGGAAAGGAGCACGTGGAGGATGAGACTGAGCGACCAAGGAGGTCGCAGTTCTACCAGCCAACCTCGCAAGGGATTCGCTTTCGCGAGCCGGGCGAGCAGGCGGGGTACCAGGATACTCGCCCATATGGCGAGTATGGAGGTGATACTTGCCAGGTGGAGGATCGTCGCCGGGCAGGAGGGAGGAGCCCCTTCTGCGAGGAGATCCTTGCCGCGCCAGTGCCAGAAGGGTTCAGGGACCCCGCCTTGAATTATTATTCGGGGAAAGAGGACCCCGTCCGACACATCCAATGGTTCGAGGATATAGTCTCTATCCGAACCATGTCGGACGCCTTCAAGTGCAGGTTGTTTGCCATCACCTTCCGTGCAAAGGCCTGGGACTGGTTCCACCAGTTGCCCGCTGGCTCGATCTACTGCTTTGAAGACCTGTGTCGTGGGCTGACGACCCGGTTCGACACGGCCCGGAAGCTGAAGAAGGAGGCAACGACCCTGTTCTATCTGGTGCAAAGGCCGGACGAGGCATTGGGACCCTATATCGAGCGCTTTCAGGAGGAGGTTCTGCAGATCCAGGAGGTGGATAACAAAATCCTGTTGCTGGCCTTGACGTTCGGTATAAGTCAAGGTCTTTTCAAGTTGGAGCTCATCGAGAATCCTCCCTACTCCTATGACAACCTCATTCAGAGGGCCAACAAGTTTGCCCGAGGAGAGGCTACCAACCCTGACGGCTGGCGCAGGTGACCAGAGGCGAGGAAGGAGAGAGGGATGGGATCCCTGAGAAAAGGAAGAGAGGAGAGCCCCGGAGGGAGGAAAAGAAGAGGCCGGAGCGGCGAGAAGAAAGGAGGAGAGAAGAGAAGAAGAGGGATGAGCCCAGGAGGAAGGAAGCCAGGAGGAGCATCGAGAGGAGGCCCGTCGAGTCCCCGGAGCGTCAGGAGGAGGAAAGGCGCTATCAGGTCCCCGTCAACCGGCCACCATGGAGGTCGGCTGGACAGCACCAGCGTCGGGATCAAAGGGGGAGATCCCCGGAGAGAAGGCCTTTTCTCCATCCGGAGAGGCGTCGAGAGAGGAGGAGAGACGAAGCGATGGCGGTAGCCGGGCGTGGCCGCCGTCAAGGAAGGAAGAAGCAGAAGCAGAGGAGGCATCAAGCAGAAGAGGTTCCCCTCTACTGTGACTTCCACCAGGCGGAGGGACATGCCATGGCTGCCTGCCCAGACTTTTGGGAAGCCCGGAGGAGGCTAGCAGCAGGGGAAGGTGGAGGGGAGCAGCGGAGGATAGAGGCCCCCGCCGAGCCGTAGGCAGGGCAGGCTGTCGTCGTTCGAAGGAGGAACGAAGACCGGGTCGACCAGGGAGGTCGGGGAGACCTGGTTCAGGGAGGCAGAGTCGGAGTAATCCATGGGGGAGCGGGGCTGGAAGCTTCCTGCAAGGGGAACCTCCATCAGATCTACCGCAGGAGTGTCGCCTCGACCTCGCAAGCACCACCCCCGATGGAGGAGATCACCTTTTCTGAGGAGGACATGCTAGGGAATGAGAATCCCTTCCATGATGCCCTCGTGATTCAAGCCGCAGTGGAGGACTTCACCGTTGATCGTATCCTGATCGATAACGGTAGCTCCGTAAACGTTATCTTCAAGGGGACGTTTAGCGGACTGGGAGTCGGAGCAGCAAGGGTTTGAGCAGCTGATGGTCCCCTCTTCGGCTTCTCTGGAGAGAAAAAGGAAGTGGAAGGAGGAGCAGACCTCCTTGTAACGCTCAGTGGCACCTCCATCAACTGTCGATTTGTTATCGTCGACGCCCCGAGCTGTTATATGGCTATCTTTGGGAGGCCGCTTCTCAATGCCTTCAAGGCCGTCCCATCTTCCTACCATCAGTGCTTGAAGTACTGCAAGGGAGACATCCAGGTGAGGATCAGGAGCGATCCAAGAGCCGCGCGGGAGTGCTATCTCAGCGCCGTCAGCACCATCAGCTGGATGGCTGACGCAGAAGAGTTCGGAAGGGTGCTGGAGAGCCCGGCCAGGCTGGAGGTGGCCGAAGAAGTTGAAGAAATCGAGGTACTCTCCGCAGAGGGAGTACCTGGGTTGTTGAAGATCGGCGGATCGCTAAAGACGGAGGAGAAGATCGAGATGGCGGCGTGTCTGCAAAAGAACGTCGACATCTTCGCTTGGAGTGCCGCCGAGATGCCAGGAGTCGACCCTGAGGTTGCATGTCATCGCCTCAACCTGGATCCCGCGGTCCAGCCCGTCTGCCAGAAGAAGAGGAGGACCGCCACCATCCTTGCCAAGCCAATCCGGGAGGAGGTGAAAAAACTGCTTGATGCAGGCTTTGTATCGGAGATCCAGTACCCAGGCTGGGTCTCCAATGTTGTATGGTGAAGAAAACGGGGGGGGGGGGGGGGGGGGGGGTAGCTGTAGAATGTGTGTTGACTTTTCCTTGATGAATAAAAGCTGCCCGAAGGATTGTTATCCCCTGCCTCGAATCGACGCGTTGGTTGATTCAGCCGTCGGTTTTTCTGTGATGAGTTTTCTTGATGCGTTTTCAGGATATCACCAGATCTGGATGCATCCCCCGGATTGCCGCAATGTCTCCTTCATCACCGATGATGGCTGCTACAGCTACATGATGATGCCCTTCGGTTTGAAGAATGCGGGAGCCACCTACCAGCGGATGATGGACCACATCTTCAAGGGACAAAAGGGGAGGAACCTGGAAGTGTACGTGGACGACCTCTTAATCAAAAGCAAGAGCGTCCAGGAACATGTGACCGATCTGGTGGAAACCTTCGCGACGCTAAGGAAATTCAAGATGAGACTCAATCCAGCAAAGTGCGTCTTCGGAGCAGGAAGAGGAAAGTTTCTGGGGCATCTCCTTACCCCGGAGGGAGTAGAGCCTAACCCTGACAAGGTTAAGGCGATCCTGGAGATGCAGTCCCCAAAAACGATGAAGGAAGTCTAACGGTTGACAGGAAGGCTGGCGGGTCTTAGCCGCTTGCTCTCAAAGGCCGGTGAGAAGTGCTCTCCATTCTTCAAAACACTCCGCAAAACTAAAAGCTTCGAGTGGTCCGAAGGATGTGAGACGGCGTTCGAAAGATTGAAGGAGCAGTTGAATCAGACACCTCTCCTTCAGAGCCCAAAGGAAGGGGAAGACTTGCTCATCTACCTGGGAGTAGGAGCAGAAGCAGTGAGTTCTGTATTGGTCCGAGAGGAAGGAAGGAAGCAGCTACCCATCTACTATGTCAGTCGGGTGTTGAAGAAGGCGGAGTTGAAATACCCGATCCTGGAGAAGCTCGCTTTCGCCCTGGCGGTGTCGGCGCGGAATCTCCGGCCTTACTTTCAAGCTCACTCCATTCGGGTTGTGACTGATCATCCTCTCCGAAATGTCCTAGAGGGAGTGGAACATTCTGGGAGGTTAGCGAAATGGTCGGTAGAACTCAGCGAGTTCGACATTTCCTTCTCACCCCGGGTAGCGATCAAGGCCCAGGCGGTAGCAGACTTCCTGGCTGACTTCTCAATGGAAACGGAGCCAGAAGAAGAAGCTCTCTATCCGATCCCATGGAAGATGTTTGTGGACGGAGCTTCGGGCAAAAGTTCTGTGGGGATGGGCATCGTGCTCGTCAGCCCACAGGGAACAAGGATCGAGCAAGCCGTCGAGATCCTCTTCCCCGTCACAAACAACCAAGCAGAGTACGAGGCCATAGTGGCAGGCTTGCACCTTGCCAAGGAGTTGGGGATCCGTGACATCCGGGCTTTCACGGATTTGATGGTGGTCGCGTCGCAGATTCAAGGCGAGTTCGAGGTGCGCGACACCATCCTGCAGAAGTACTTGGTAAAGGTGAAAGGACTGATTGGGGGCTTTCAGTCCTTCTTCGTCGATCATGTGCCGAGAGAGGAGAACTCGGCAGCAGATCGCTTAGCCAAGTATGGGCCGAGAGTTGGAGGAACTATTACCGAACTCTTCCATCCATCCATTGAAGAAGGGGAGATGATGGAGATCGAGCAACGCCCTTCATGGATGGATCCCTTCGTGGCCTTCCTAGTCAGCGGTCAGCTCCCAACAGGTGAAGGTGATCAAAGAAGATTCCTGTACAAGGCGGCGTACTATTTACTGCAAAACGGAGAGCTGTACCGCAAAACCATCTCCGGCCCCCTGGCCTGATGTGTCTCTGAAGACGAAGTACCTCGAGTGTTGGAGGAGATTCACTCGGGAGAGTGCGGAAGCCATTCTGGGACTCGCACTTTGGAGCAAAGGATCCTAAGGCAAGGTTACTTCTGGCCTACTATCCGAAAGGATGCCGAGACCTTCTCAAAGAAGTGTCAGAAGTGCCAACTCTTCGCCCCTCTTCAGTTACAGCCGGCCCAGCAGCTCCGATCAATCACTGCCCCATGGTCGTTTGCCATCTGGGGGATGGATTTGATCGGCCCTTTCCCACAAGCAAGTGGCCAGAGGAAGTTCGTTCTCGTCATGATCGACTACTTCTCTAAGTGGATCGAGGTCAAAGCTTTGGCCAAGACCACCTCTCAAGTCGTGAAGAACTTCATTTGGGGAGAGATCGTCTGCCGATTTGGAATCCCTCTCGCCATCGTCACCGACAACGGTCCCCAGTTTGCCAGCCTGGAATTGGAAGATTTCTGCAGGCAGCTGGGAACCGATCTTCGATTCACCTCCGTACACCATCCCAGGAGCAACGGTCAGGTGGAGGCCGCCAACAAGCTGATCATCAATCTGCTGAAGAAGAAAGTCGAGAACCTGAGAGGTAATTGGGCAGACCAGCTCCCCTCGGCCCTTTGGGCTTTGAGGACCACTCCTAGCTCAGCCACCGGGGAGACACCGTTCAAAGACACCGTTCAAGCTCTCTCACGGGTCGGAAGCTCTCATTCCAGTAGAGTTCGAAGTCAGAAGCCCAAGGGTGGTAGCCGCGGAAGACGGAAATGAAAAATGGCGATTGGAAAATGAGGAAGCCCAGAAGTTGTCCCTCGATTACATCAAAGAGCTCTGAGACCTGGCCTCAGCTAGGCAAGAAGAGATCAAGCGCCGAATGGCTAGACATTTTGACAAAAATGTCCGCCTCAAACACTTCCAAGCAGGTGACTTGGTCCTAAAGAAAGTGGACGCGGCAGGCAGGTCAGCAGCCGTCGGGAAGCTCAACCCGAACTGGGAAGGACCCTTCATCATCCAAGAAGCTCTCCTAACCGGAGGATACCGCTTGCAGAACCAGGAAGGCGAGCTGTTAGGGAACACCTGGAGCGGCGATGACCTGAAAAGGTTTTATCCCTAAGGGGAATGTACATGCCCCCTCCTTTTGTAAATTTATTTATAAATAAAAATTTACGTCTCCCTGAAATATGGGATGAGGCAGTCCTTCCTATCTCAGAAAAGTCTTTTAAAAAAGAAGGCCAGTGAAGTCGATCTCCACGCTAGGTTGGGAAATGAGCCTCCGACTTAACCTTCGTAAAAACTCAGAACGGATGATGGGACAGTGCCTCGGGTGTGCGTTCCCTTAAGTCCAAGCCTCTGCAATGACGGCCGAGATCAGCTACCCCCTTGCACGTTGGTCGCGGTTCCCACCGACCGCATTTCTCGTCCGACTGAAGAGATTACCAGGAGAAAAGTCTGGACGTCGACCTCCCGATTCGGCGAAGAGATGATCGATTTAACTAGCTCAGGGGACCCTTGAATAAAGGTGTCGTGTACCCTCAAGAGCTGAAAACTCGCAGCGAAGCAAGCCGTTTTTTCTAAAATATTGTGTCCGATCATGTGAGTTGGTGTGCTTATGTGTGCTTGACTCCCTGCTAATTTGTTGAGCAACAGGAAGCAGGTTTGATCCACATCCAGCATCCAAGTAGGGTGGAGGCCTCGGGATGGTATGTCCCCTTGGACCTCCCCGACTACCACTCCCTGCTTGACATCATCCTGCATCAACATTCGACACCGCAAGTTGGAAGATGAGCCTCCGACTTGACCCTCGTAAAAACTCAGAACGGATGATGGGACAGTGCCTCGGGTATGCGTTCCCTTAAGTCCAAGCCTCTGCAATGACGACCGAGATCAGCTCCCCCCTTGCACGTTGGTCGCGGTTCCCACCGACCGCACTTCTCGTCCGACTGGAGAGATTACCAGGGGAAAGTCTGGAATCCGACATTACAACTTTGGGAAAGGGCAAGACCGATTCGACCGACCGAAGAATGGAGACATTCCAGCATCCAAGTAGGATGGAGACCTCGGGATGGTGTGTCCCCTTGGACCACCCCGACCGTCATTCCTTAATTTATAACATTCTTCGTCGACATCCGGTATCCAAGTAGGATGTAGGCCTCGGGAAGAGGTGTCCCTCCCGACCTCCCCGACTGCCATTCCCTATATCTTTCCCTTAAAAAGTCCATTTTTATTAAAATAATTCTAATGCACTCTTCACCAGGTGCAAGGCAAGGCCTTGAGAGCATGTGTCCCTCGAGACCCTCCAAGCGCCCCTCACGACTAGACTCAAGCAGAAGGAACCATTGAAAAGGCGAGTATGAAGGTAATACTCGCCGGATAGGCGAGTATATACCTGCGAGTATACACATGCGAGCATACAGGTGCGAGTAGGCAGGTGCGAGCATTCAATCTCGCCCCGAGCCGAAGAGCCTAGCGAGCACTCAATCTCGCCCCGATCCTAAGAGCCTAGCGGGCACTCAATCTCGCCTTGAGCCTAAGAGCTTAAGCGACATTCAAGACAGGAAGCAGGGCAGAAGAAACAGGTGAGCAAAATTTTGTCCTTTATCATTTGTATGTTTGATGTACATTACAAAAGAATCTTAAAAAAGCTTACAAAAGGTCGCCAGGCAAACAAAAAAGGGTGCCCAGGCGACTAGGCGTCATCCTCGCCATCAATGTCAGCATCTGGTTCATCGCCGCCATCGTCATCATCCTCATCCTCGGATCATCATCCTCGGAGTCACCAGACAGCTGGGAAGATGCTCGCAAGGGAGAGGTGGACTCCTCGGCGAGCAGCGCCGGGATGAGGTCCACCACTGTCAGCTCCATCGCCGCCGGCTTCAGAAGGTCGTCCGCCTTCAGTTGGCTCAGGATGACAGTCCCCGTTGCTCGCGCGATCTCCCGACGAATGTGAGGCATATCGTCGCTGAGTATCCTGATCTGCTTGCCGACCCTGGAGGGGCCCGCCACCGCTGGCTGTTGCTCGGCAGGCCGAGTTTCCAGCTCAGCGATGCAAACTTGGGCGGCCTCCAAGGCCAGCCGGGTGTCGTCCAGCTCCTTCTCCAGCTGGGAGGTCTTCTTCGCCATCTCCACTTCGGCGGCCTGCAAAAAGAGAAGACGCAGAAGGTAAGCAAACTATTCGTCCAGGTGGCGAGTATCCCACAAGCGAGTATAGAAGCGAGGCGAGTACCTCATGCTCCTTCTCTTTGAGCCCCATGGAGATCATCTTCTTACTTTAGATCTTGATCACCCCTTCATACTCGAGCAATCGCCTTGCCGTCGAATGGGCCAGCTCGGCAGATCGCAGCATAGATCGCGAGGTTTGGTGAGCGAGATACTCGGAGGTCTCTTCCTGCAGTCTCTCGGCATCCTCGCGACCATAGACGGCGTGGAGCACGTCGAAGCCCTCGCCCTTGTCCTCCCAGTCCTCCGACCATGGCGGGAGGTTGGAGCTTAGAGACACCACGTGGGCGCTCTCCGTCCAGGTCACCAAGGGGCGACCATAGAGATCCTCGCCACGTCCACCCAGGTTGAAGTTCGGATGGGTGAAAGGCTCGCCAGCCTCAGAAGGGTCCGCCTTCTTGCCAAGGTCCCTATGAGCGACCTCCTTCTTCTTCCTCAAGGGCTCGGAGGGCTCGCCCCTCTCCTTCCGCTTCTTCGAAGGCCCAGATCCTTCGCCGACGATCAAGGGCTCATCGCCTCCTGGCGACAAGTCAATGGGCGAGTAGACCCCATCCCCACGAGCAGAGTTCCCCGCACCTCCCTGTGTGGAAGCCGTCGCCTTCACCACCACGGGAAGAAGCTTGCGTGGCAGAACATGGACTGCTGCAACAAGAAGAGAGGTAATTCCAGTTAGTCGCCAGAACGAAGACGAAGAGCGAGTAATGCGAATACTCGCGCGATAGGTTACCTTCGCCCGGAAACACCTCAGCGAGTTCGTCTACTCGCCTCCTCCAGAACACCACATCAAGGCGGCGATTCCTGAAGGACTCTAGCAGCTTCTCGCCACCCTCGCTTAGGAGAGAAGCCCCGAAGACGCTCTCCGGCGGCTGGAAGGACCTGTCAGGAATGGCTTGAAAGTCGCCAGCAATGACGACTAGTCGCTCCCCCCCAGTGATGATTCTTATTTGCTGTGCCGACCAGCGTGCAGACGTGGCTGCACAGGAAGACGATGCCCTCACCTGTCGCCATAAAGTGGAATATCCGCCTGAAGACGGAGAGGTCGAAGGCGATCCCTTGGTCGCGCAGATAGCAGAGGAACCCCACAATCATCGCCACCCCATTGGGGTTGATCTGGGCGGGGGCTATCCCAAAGTAATGGAGTATCTGGGAGAACTCCGTCCACAGTGGTAGTCGCAAGCCCACCTCGAAGTGGCGAGTAGGGAACACCCGCTCGGTGGTCAAGACGGTGTTTAGTCGCTCGCCCTGGCGAGGAAGCCTAGCGACAAACCCTGGCGGGATGTACTTCGCCTTGAAGACCTCCAAATCCTTCTCAGTCATGATGGACTTCTTGAAGGTGGTCGCCGCAAAGTTCTTGGCGTGATTGGCACGCCGAACAGTCGCCTCGTCAGACATCTTGGAGGAGAGAAGGAAAGAGAGGCGAGTATCAAAGAAGACAAGAAGAGGAGAGGAAGACAGAAGATACTCGCGTATGAGTTAGAAGGTCGCCGAAAGCGTAATAAATACTCACCCACCCCCCTATTTATAGTAGTCGGGTAGCTTGGCTTATCAAGCACGACGGCGCGATTAGGAATAAGGGGGTGGCGAGTATTAAGTTAAGGTCGCCAACTCAACAGCACGCGTCAGCAAGGAGTCGACCTCCAAGGCGAGAAGACCTGCAAGAAAAAACATGAAAGAAGCTCGCCATGCATAGGCGACACGCAGACAATACTCGCCGAAGCGAAAGAAGATATAAAAAATCAACACAAAAAATCCATCACAAGAAAAGAAAGCAGAGCAAGTAATGGAGGGCGAGTTTCCAATACTCGCCGAAATAATATTACATCAAATCAAAAATGTTTCAGAGTTACAAGGGTACTCGCCAAGGGCGACATAACATGGAAAGAAGAAAATAAAGAAGGGCAACATCTAAGGAGGCGCCTGAATATTCGCCTGAGGATCCGGAGGCTGAGGATGTCGCCCGACCCAGCCCAAGCTGCGAGCTCGCTTGAAGTGCTCGAAGGCTACGGACATCGCGTCCTCGCCCTGCCGCAGCTGATCTTCAATCCTCGCCAGCCGACCGACCGAGCCCATGCTCGCACGCATCCCCACCATCTCATCATGATGCAGCTGCTGGCGATGCTCGAGCCTCGTAACTCGGCGCTCTAGGTCGCTAACGGTGTGAAGGCGAGATTCTGCACCAGCCAGGCGAGTATCGAACTCTTCCAGCCGAGATACTCGCACCTCCAGCTCGATCAAGCGACGATGAGCGTCAGTGCTCGCCAGGCGCTCAACCCGCGACTCCATGTCAGTCAGGCGGCGATGGGGCTCGCTGACTGCCAAGCGCTCTAGCTTCGCCTCCAGATCCAAGATCGCGCGAGTGGCCTTCTCTTGATACTTGCGAGAAGGAAGCCCGACGGCATCAATCAAGGCTCCTATAGGAGTGCGAGTGCGAGCTGCAAAAAAGGGTAAAAATATCAGAACTTTGACGACTAAAGGAACCGAGTGAAGATAATGGCGACTATCACAAATGGCGACCAAGTACCTGGCCGAGGACTGCGAGAATGACGACGAGGAGAGCCCCTGCCTCGCTGAGGAGACGTACTGTGATGATGATCGCCTCGCCGAGCAGGATGGGACCCAGCGGCCTGATCCCGGCTAGGAGGCGCGTTCCCACGACCACGACTATCAGATGGTCTCCCTCCCCCCCCCCCCCCCCCCCCCTCGGAGGAAAGAAGCCCGAAGGGCCCTCAGTCCCGCCACGGCGCGAGGATTCACCTTGGTGAGCAGAGGGAGCGGTCGAAATCGAAGGGCGCTGCTCACCCTGAGTCGTGACGGGAGGAGGAAAAGGAGGAGGTGGCGGAAGCCCACCCACGGGCAATTGCGAGTTGCTCGCCAACCCCGAAGAATCAAGAGGCGGTGGTGGTGGAAGCACGTTGCTCGCCAGAGAAGCCCGTTGTTCGCTCATCGGTCTCCTCTCCAGCAAAGAGCTGTGGAGAACTCGCGCCGAACGCCCACCACCCCTAGGCGAGATCATTGACGATGATCTCAGAGGAGGCACGGTCAGAGGCTCCTCCTGAGCACCGATGGTAGACGAATCTGCGAGCATAGCAGAAACATTTAGCGACTACGGACCAAGTCAAGACTAATCGAGGAGGTGACGAGTAGGAAGCTCTCTACCTCGCGCAGGAGCGAGATTCTCCGATTGATTCTGGGCCGAGGTCCCAGGCATGCTCGCCTCCTCGGCGACATTTGGAGCAGGAGGATCGGCGGCCGACGAGTCGCCCTCGTTAGAAAGCCCCAACTCGTCCAGCAGCTGCTGATGTTGGTCGCCCAAAGGGGCGGCGACATCGTCTTCAGCGACCTTCTTTTTCCCTTTCTTCTTCTTCTTCTTCGCGAGCCTCTTCCTCTTCTTAGAAGCGAGGAAGTCCTCAACCTCGTGACCTGGGCGCGGAGGGAGCGAAGAACCGTCGAACAGGCCAACAAGACCAGCCATGGCCGCCTTAGCCTCTACAGCATAGTCGCGCGTCATCTTGAGCGAGTTCAGAAAAGGCGTGCCATCAGAGACCCCAGCCCCTCTATTTATAGAGCTCGAGCGTCGGCCAGCGAGATGCCGAGTATAGACCAAATACTCGCCAGAAAGACAGCTCGTCGAATAAGGGTTGGATGATTCTTTCCGAGCAACTACGTTACTCGCAAAGAGCGGGGATTGTGTACAACCCTCATTCTCCGAGGGTAGGCCAATCCAAGGCCACGTAGACAGAAGTCAAGGTCAAAGGGTCAACACAGAGACCAGCAGTCCAAGATAGAAGCAGAAGAGACCCTGGCGAGTATGCAGGCAATACTCGCCAGGTAGGCGAGTATCAACCAGAAGAGCTCGCCGCACACAGAAGACAGCAGAAGCCCTGGGCGAGTATTGGCTCGGCGTGTGCGAGTAGCACCCAATACTCGCCAGATTGGGCGACTATAGCATGGTACTCGCCGAGTAACCCATAGTCGCCGGGTTGGGGGCTGGGCTATAAAAAGCCCCCCTACCCTTTGGTTTTCCTATAAATAGGACCCCAGGGGTACTTGGATTGGCACCTGGACTTGAGCTTTTGGACCCCGATTCCCGAACTCTCGAGGCCGTCACCCTTGCTTTCAGCCAAGTCGGTGCCTTCCTTGTACCAAGCTCGGCCATTTTGGTTTCGGAGGGGAAGACTCCCTTGAGCTTCTGGGTACGTGGTGGGACCTCCCTGCCGCAGCATCTGGGGTCCTGTTTGTTGCTCTTCTAGCTTCTTCATCGTTGCCAGCCCAGCCATCTCATTGGGCTGCTGGGCGAGTAGCCTCCGGCTGCATCGGTCCGAATCTTGAGGTCAGGATTTTCCTGGCGTCAACACCTACACCCTGAGCAGATTTTCTCTCATGTTTTTCTTACTCTTATTCACAGGGGGGGATCTGACAATCATTCAACAATCCACTAGTCTTCTCTGTTGTTAGAGAAAAGAGAAGACACCATCATCTTTATATACTTTTATTTTATAACTGTGTACAGGGTCGTAACTCCCTTCAAAAGTTGATTTTTGGTTTTGAGCACCTGATCAAAAGCTCTGTGGTGGTTTTGAGCGCCTGATCAAAAGCTCTGTGGTGAAGGCTCACCTGATAAAAAAAAGGCCTTAGTGGATTTCCTACCAAGGTGGTAGAAGAGTAGATGTACCCAAGTTGATTGGGGAACTACTATAGATCCTTGTGTCTTCTGTGTTTGCCTTTATTATTTGTGCTGTGTTGTGTGTGCTGTGTTTTAGTTTGTGTTTATATCTGTGCTGCACTCACTTACACATATACTTAAATAACTCAAATTGTTCTCTACAGATTTGTTTAAGCTAAGTGAAATTATTTTAAAATACTATATTCACCCCCCCCCCCCCCCTCTAGAGTAATCTTGATCTATCCCCACTTTCAACCACTTTGAGAAGTAGTCGATCATGACCAGGAGGAACCTCCTCTAGCTGCTTGCCTGAAGGAAAGGTCCTACCAGATCCATCCCCCAAATTGCAAAGGGCCATGGTGCCATGATGCTCCTTAGCCTCTGAGCCGGCAAAAGATGAAGCGGGGCGAACAACTTACACTTCTGACATTTTTTGGCGAACTCTGTCGTGTCCTTGCTTAGGGTCGGCCAGAAGTACCCTTGCCTCATTATCCTGGATTCCAACGTTCTGCTTCCCGAGTGACTGCCACTCTCGCTAGAGTGAAGCTCCTCCAAGACCCTCGGGACTTCCTCTTCAGATACACATCGTGCTAAGAGTCCTGAGAGGGTATTTCGGTACAGGTCCCTTCATGCAACACATTGTAGGCCGCCTTGTGTCTAAAGCGCCTTTGATCTAGGACCTCCTCCGAAAACTTTCCCATTGCCAAGAAGGTCATAAAGGGATCCTTCCATGAGGTTCGACACTCTATTTCCATCAGCTCTCCCTCTTCGATCGACGGGCGGAACAGATCTGTCAAGGTCCCACCAGCCCGAGGACCTGACTTGGCCAATTGATCTGTTGGAGTACTTTCTTCCCTAGGTACATGCCTGATTGAGAAGGTTCTAAAGGTCCCGATGAGGCCCCTTACCTTAGTAAAGTACCTTATAAGTGTGAGCTCTATTGCCTCGAACTCGATCTTGATTTTTGATGCTATCACCATTGAATCTGTGAGGACCTCTACATCGTGAACCCCCAACTCCTGGGCCAGGTGTAAGCCAGCGATCACAGCCTCGTACTCCGCCTGGTTGTTGGTGATGGGAAAATGTATCACTATGACTTGCTCTATCTTTACTCCATGGGGGCTTTCCAGCACCACCCCTCCTCCCAGAGAGTTTCTTCCTGAGGCCCCATCCACCAACAGCTTCCAGGGGACGAGACCAGGGATTTGCTCCTCTTCCATCTCAACCACATAGTCTGCCAGAAAGTCCGCCACGACCTGGGCCTTCATCGATAGCCGAGGGACAAAAGCGATGTTGAATTCGCTTAGCTCTACCGACCACTTGGCGAGTCTCCCGGAATGCTCTACCCCCTCGAAGATTTTGCGAAGGGGGTGGTCAGTCACTACTCAGATCGAATGGGCTTGAAAGTATGGTCTGAGCTTCCTGGTCGAGACAACCAGGGCGAACACAAGCTTTTCCAAAATTGGATAACGAAGCTCTGCCTTCTTCAGGACCCTACTCACGTAGTAGATGAGCAACTGTTTCTTGCCCTCCTCTCAGACCAAGACGGAGCTCACGGCCTCTGCCCCAACTCCGAGATATAGGGCTATACCTTCCCCCTCCTTAGGACCCTGGAGAAGCGGAGCCTTGGTGAGCTGACCTTTTAAGGCTTGGAAAGCCTCCTCACACTCCTTTGACCACTCGAATTTTTGATTGCCTCGCAACACTTTGAAGAAGGGCGGGCATTTCTCCCCTGCCCAAGAGAGAAACCTGCTCAACCCTGCCAGCTTCCCCGTTAGGCGTTGGACTTCCTTGGCATTCTGCGGCGATTCCAGCTCCATTATAGCCTTCACCTTATCCGGGTTGGGCTATACCCTTGCCTGGGTAAGGAGGTGACCGAGAAACTTCCCCCCGCTGGCTCCGAATACACACTTCAAGGATTTCAACCTCATTTTAAATTTGTGCAGAGTTGCAAAAGTTTCCTCAAGGTCCTGGAGGTGGGAGCTCACATTCTCGCTCTTCACCATGAGGTCGTCCACGTATACCTCCAGGTTCTCCCCATCTGCTCCCGAAAAACTCGGTCGATCATCCTTTGGTACGTTGCCCCTGCGTTCTTCAGCTCAAAGGGCATCATCTTATAGCAGTAGCACCCCTCCCTCACGATGAAGGAGACATCTTTGATGTCTGGTAGGTGCATCCTGATCTGATAATAACCTGAAAAAGCATCTAAAAAACTCATTATAGAAAAACCGACGACTGAATCAACCAGCGCGTCGATTCGAGGAGAGGGTAACAATCCTTAGGGCAGGCTTTATTTAAAAGAGAGAAATCGATAGACATTCTCCAGCGACCATCACCCTTTTTAACCATGACGACGTTGAAGACCCAACCTGGATACTAGATCTCCGATACAAAACCTGCTTTGAGGAGCTTCTCCACCTCTTCTCGGATCGGCTCCTCCAGCTTGTCGGCAATGGTCCTTCTCTTCTGGTTGATGGGGAGGGTGCTTGGATCGAGTTTGAGTCGGTGGTAGACCACGTCCGCGTTGACGCCCAACATATCCGCCGCGCTCCAAGCGAAGATGTCCACACTCCCTTGGATGCACTCCAACATCTTCTCTCTGTCCTCTGGGTCCAGCCCTCCGCTGATCCACGCCATCTCCACCTTCCCTTCTCGGGTGGTGACCTCCATCTCAACCACTTCCTCTTCCGCCTCATGCCAGGATGGCTCCTCCCACTTAGCCTTTACCCCTTCGGCTAGGGCCTCCTCCATCTCAACTTTCACCTCCATTAGTTCGGCGCGCTCTTCCTGCATCGCCTCCATCTCCTCTTCCAGAACTCGGACCTCCTCCTCTGCTTCTCCTGGGCCCTCTGCCCCCTCAACTCCCTATCCACCTCTTTGACCTCCGCCATCCAGGAGATGGTGTTGACGACAGTCACATAGCACTGCCTCGCCACCTTTGCATCCCCTCTGATTCAGACCTGAACTCCCCGCTATGAAACTTTAGGCATTGATGGAAGGAGGAGGGAACGCATCGGAAGGTGCTGATGAGAGGGCGTCCAAAAATAGCATTGTAACTGCTTGGAGCATATACAATGATGAACCGACAGTTCCTTGGGACCCCTCCCAACGTCACTTGGAGCCTGACTCCTCCCTCGACCTCTTTCCTCTCCCCCAAGAAACCAAACAACGGCCCTTCCGCGACCAATACTCTCTTCGCTTCTACCTGCATGGTATCGAAAGCCTTCTTGAAGATTACATTCATGGAACTCCTGTTGTCGACCAAGATCCGGGAGACCGTGAAGTTTTCAATGGCCGTCTGGATCACCAAGGTGTCGCAGAACGGATCCTCTTAGTTTGGCATATCTTCTGATGAGAAGGTAATTTTTTCAAGAGGGGCGGGTTCTGGGAGGTCGACGTGACACTCCTCTTGAATATCGCCTGATGGTTCGTCTTGCGAGTTGCCTCAATCCCGACCCCGTCGTGGATCACTTTGATCCCCCTCAAGCTCCAATGTCAGCTCGCTCTTCACACCTATCCTCCCCCTCCCTGGGAGCACCTCCTCGATCCTCACCTATGGCTGTTGCTGATGAGCCGACACTCTCAACCTCCTCATCTCCAGAAACTCAGGGCAGATGGCTGTCACGTGACCTTCCTCCTGGTGGAAGTCACAATAAGGCAGCGCCACCATGCCCCCTCCTCTTCCTCCCATTCCATTTCCTCTTCCCCTACCTCTTCCTCGGCTTACTGTCATGGGTTTGTTGCTGAGGGGGGGGGGGGGGGGGGGGGGGGGGGGTGGCTGCCTCGGACCCTGCCTCCACTGTGTGTGTGTGGGGGGGGGGGGGGGGGGGGGGGGGGGGGGGGGGGGGGGGGTTTGAACCTCCCTTGCCCCCCTTCGAAATTACCCCCTCCTTGATGCACTCTTCCCTGACCTTGTCCTGGTCCTACCTGGGGTCTCCAGGTCAGCCGGTTGTTAGACTCCTGGTGCCCCCTACCCTGCTGCTGCCCCCCTACCCTGCTGCTGCCCATGGAACCCCTGACCTCTGGGTTCCTCTCTCCTCCTCATCTCTTGATGTCTTCCTCCTCCCTGCTCCTTTGCTTCTCCTTTGCCCAACTTGGCCATCCGTTTGGCAAACGTCGGGTTTGTCGCCTCCACTTCGATCTCCTTCCCCGCCCTCTCCATGAGCTCCTCAAAGGAGAGTGGGGCACCCTCTTCAGCTCTACCCTGAAGAACCCCTCGCGGAGCCCTAAGATAAAGGCTAGCATTAGGGTGTGCCCTGACACTTAATTGATCAAGAGAATTTCCTCGTGGAACCTGTCCACGTAACTCCCCAACGTCTCGTCTGCTCCCTGCTTTACCACGAACAAGAATTTCGCTCCCTTATTTCTCTTCTTAGACGTCGAGAAGCACCGTCGTAGATCCTCGAAGCAGTAGATCGAGCTTGAGGGTAGTTGGTGAAACCAGACCCGAGCTTTTTTCTTCAGGGTGATGACGAATAATCGGCACTTGAAGGCGTCCGACACTTGCCTGATGGAGACCGCGTCCTCGAACCACTAAACATGATGCACTGGGTCATCCCTTCTCGTATAGTAAGACATAACTGGTTCCCTGAACCCTTCCGGAACCGGGGCTGAGAGGATCGACTCACAGAATGGGCTTCCTTCTCCCATTCGGCGAGTGGCGTGGTCTCGCAGAGTCAGCTCACACACCTCAGCACTCGCCGGGCTGGGGAAGAGTTGTCGCCCCGGGAGATCTCTCCCACTCGCTTCCGCCGCCACCTCCTTCCCGGGCTGGGGAACGTTCTCGCCTATCTGCTGGGGCGCGACCACCGGGACTGCGGGTGTCTCGAACTCGCTTCTCGCGGTGAATGCGAGTTGCAGGGTCTGCAGGACCTCACGCTTGAAGTCTTCGAACATTACCAACGTCACCCCACTCGCGAGTGGCTGTGAGTCTCCTGAGTCAGATCTTTCTTTCTCACCACCAGCCATGGAGCTCGGCTAGAGATTTTCTTGTGTACGATACGGTTCACGCTCACCGCACCAAAAATATTGAAACCGTCAACTGGTCTCTTTAGTTCGGACCCACATGGGGGTGTAGCCTACACCTACTTATCCCTCACTTGCACTCTTGATTGTGGATGAAGAAAAAGGAATAGACCCAAAGTTGTAGCTAGGAGGTCCCTCCACACACTCGGAAGATCTTAGAGAGCTTCCCCTCCCAAACCAATGCTCAACCGGGCACCTTGGAGGGCAATACAAGCCAACCAAAACTAGCTATGAGGAGAGAGCCAAAGAGATCTGCCTCCTCCAAGGTGCCCTTAAGGGTCTATTTATAGATTTTCTAGTCTGGTCTGCAAATAGCGTAAATCCGCCTTTTAGTTTTACTAACCACACCCCAAGTTGGTCTGCTAACATCCCAACTCCGCTGTTCTGAAAAGCTATTGATAGACCACAAAGAGTATCTAGGTCATTTCCTCACTAAAGACCTCTAGGCGAGTGGTCCGTAAAAGCACCACTCGCCCGACCTCTCGCACACTAGATTTCTAATGGGCGAGTGGTCCGAGGGACACCACTCGCCTGATACCTGGCTTGTTTGACGAGTGGGGTTCCGCCCTCACTTGCCTGGCCTCCCGTGCACTCGCACTCTTAAGCGAGTGAGTGCCTTGCGGATGATGCTCACATTCACACTCGCCCTGAGGCTCCCCTGCCTCCCTTGACCCGGGCGAGTGCTCTTCTTGACCTACCTTGCATGCCTTTTGAACTTTTGGGGCCTGGGAACTCAGTCGATGAATACGGGGTTGTACAGTAATCATTAGACCTACTTTAAAATGATTTTTTGTTAAAATATCAATATTTTTGAAAAAAAACAATTATAAAATATTAATTAAAATTTTTGTGGAGTCGTTTTGAGTACTATTATGTATATGTTGTGGGCGCAACCGACTTGGCCGGGGGCGGGCGAAGCCCGCCCGCGCGAAGCCCGCTGGGGGCGGGCGGAGCCCACCGTCGCCGACCGGGTACTGTCGCGCTTGGCAGTAGGGGCGGAGCCCCGTGCCTCTCACTCGTGTGTGTGTGTGTGTACTATTTTAAGAAGAAGTGTGAATTACTTCAAAATTGATGGAATTAAGGAGTCATTGAGAAAATCATATCCGTCCGTAATGGCATCAAAAATACGAACCGCCCACGGTGGTCTGCAAATAGCTAAACAGTTTTGCGCTAGCCGCTATTCACAGATCACGTTGGTCTGCAAATAGTCAATCCATTTTGCGTTGGCCGTTCTCCGCAGACCAAATTGGTCTGCGAATAGTCAATCAGTTTTGCGCTAGCTGCGTGATCTATGTATAGCGAAACAGTTTTACGCTGGCTGCTATTCGCAGACCACGATAATTTGCAAATAGTCAATCCGTTTTGTGATGACCGCTATTCGCAAACTACGTTTTGGCCACTATTTGCAGATCACCTGATTTTATAAGGACTTTTGAAAACTGACGGCGAGCACAGTCTACGGCGGGCGGGCTCTCAGTTGGGAGCGGGCGTAGCCCACTGCTAGTGCGATCGAAGCCCTCCGTTGCACTAACATAGGGCCAGAGGCCCGTGCCATTCGACTCGTATATGTATCACCTTCGTATTATTAAAAAATTCTAAACAATAATTAGTTAGAAATAAAAAAAATATTTTAATATGATTAAATAAACAAAATTATGTTTAAAATAAAATAAAATATGTGATCATTACGGCAGCTTAATTGTAGAAGACGTCGAAGAAAACGAAATTAAGGAACCCCTATTTGCCCTTCCTGAGAAATTAAATTATTATCAATACCAAATAATAATAATAATAATAATAATAGAGGAATTATATTACCATATTTAATGTATTTAAGAAATCAATTAGGCAATGGTAAAAAAAATAAGATTTTTTAATTAGTATGAGGTAAATAAATATTTAATATTTTTTGTACGACCAAATTCTATAGTGTGCATTTATTTGCTATTTAATAAACTCCATGGAGATCCTCCATTGATCTTCTTCCTTTTTCTCTCGTCTCTTTTATTGTTTTTATCAAATATTTTGTTAAACAGAAATACATTTTCTAAGAGAGAAACAATAAAAAATTATATTAATTGCATAAGGTGAAGCCACTAATGGAGATTCTTTATATATACTCCGCACGGGCTACGTCTCGTGCTCGCTGACTCTTAGCATGTTGCGCCCGCGTTTGGGCGGGCTGTGCCCGCATCTGTCGTGGGCAAGACATCTGTTGTGTGCGGCGACATTGCTCGTGGCGTTAGTTGCCCCGCGTCTCTCTTGAGTGATTGTGTACGTAGGAGGTCTTCCTCATCGTTGGTTTGTTCAGTTGGACAAGTTGTTGGAGTACGTTATGGTTGACCGATCTTCTGTATGGGGTTCATGTTGGCTATGGTCTGTAGTTGCCCTTCCGAAGGGGTAGCATGAGGTAAATATAAGTTCATTAAAATAAATTCTAATGTTATGCTGAAGGTGTTCATGATGGAATTTTATCTCTAACATCTATTTAACATTGCAGGAATAACAAAAGGTTTTTAGGTAGGGGAATAACGTATGAGGCAGGAGAAAGAATGGAAGGCTTGATTCATTCATTTCATAACTAATTGGCATTTGGCAATACTCATTGGCTACCCCATTCATTTATTAATGCTGGAATTATTCTTCAGGCATTTAACCGGAGCCGTCCGATTCAATTTCCCAATAGTTCAAATACTATAACTACAGTTTATGGTCAAAATTATTATAATATAGCGTTTGCAAAGATGTGTGGAACATTCGTCGGGGAGAATACAAATAAAGAGCGGACATTCGGCAGGGGCGGCGGTATTCGGTGGGGGCTATTCAAAACCCCAGGATATTCCTAATCACAGCAGAAACCCGCAACAAAAATCCAAATTTACCCCAAGATCCATTAAAAGAGAGTCTAATGCAAATAGATATAGCCTTTAGTAATATCACATCCATCATCCACAAAATGGAAGTGATGATCTCACAGATTAATTTAGCATCAAATGGTAGTAGAAATAACTAAATTGAGAAATAATTCCCTCAAACATCAACAGTAATAGAAGAGCTGCAAAGAAATTCATAGCCTGCAAAGCATGGATACAAAAACAACAATAGTGTATTAATAAGCAGATGCTAACAAATTATTTGAGCAAAAAGAAGACATGAACCAAGCAAATCCATAGCATTAACTATTACAAACTCTACGTAATGTACATTTTGTTACTAATTTTATTTGCAACCCAAACCTATGCATCAGAAATACATATCAAGCTGAAGCTTTTGAAATCCATGTTGGCAGCAAACATTCGGGAAATTTCAGCATTCAAAAATAGAACCGGAATCTGTAACTGAGATTTCTATTCAGATTTTAACACAGAATATATTTTTGATTTATGTTAAAGAATATAGTTTAACACTGCAAATTTCAGCGTATAAAAATAAAGTCAGAACAAAATAAGAATACTCTTGTTTTCAACTGGTAAATGGCATTAGTAGGAAAAGGGCACGAGCTGGAGACCTGCAAGCAAAAAAATAGCAGCTATGAAACGACACGGGGCTCCTACCCAATGTTAGTGCAACGGTGGGCTTCACCCTTCACCCGCACTGCCAGCGGGCTACGCCCGCTCCCAGCTGAGAGTCCGCACGTCGCAGACTGTGCTTGCCATCGGTTTTCAAATATCCTTATAAAATTGGGTGATTTGCAAATAGAGGCCAGAACGTGGTCTGCCAATAGCAGCCAGAATGTGGTATGCGAATAGCGGTCAGAGCAAAACTGATTGACTATTTGTAGATCAACATGGCCTGCGAATAGCGGTCGGCGCAAAACTGACTCGCTATTCTCAGACCAATGCGGTCTGCGAATAGCAGTTTGGGCAAAACTATTTGACTATTCGCAGACCAACTTGGTCTGCAAATAACGACCAGCCCAAAAATAATTGACTATTCGCAGACCAATGTCGTCTGCGAATAGCGGCTAGCGTAAAATTTTTTGGCTATTCGCAGACCATCATGAATGGTCCATATTTTTTAATGCAATCACGGGCAGACATGATTTTCTCAATGACTTTTTAATTCCATTAATTTTGAAGTCACCAGTACCTTATTTTAGAATAATATATATATACATAGTATATACTCAATTAAATTATTAAAAAAATTGAGCAATAATTAGTTAGAAATAAAATAATATTTTAATATAATAAAATAAATAATTTTTTAAAAAAAATAAAATATGTGATGATTAAATCAGCTTAATTGTAGGAAACGCCAAAGAAAATGAAAATAAGGAGCCCCTATTTGCCCTTCCTAAGGAATTATATTATTATCAATATGATGCAGGACTGGCATCGCACCAGCTCCTGCCATCATGTTGCCCGGCTTCGCACCAGCCTAGGGGTCCCATCGAGAATCCACCCGATATATGAGCTTTCATCTGGTCCGCGGACGTACACCGCAACCCATCCTCGGCCTTATCGCAAGGCCGATAGGTTGTTGAGGCCGGGATTCGATCCTCCGTCCTCCTGGATAAAGAGCTTTCAGGCAAGCTCTCATCACCAACTGAGCTCGTACACCCGGCTCAGTTGGTGATGAGAGCTTGCCTGAAAGATCTTTATCCAGGAGGCCGGGGGATCGAATCCCGGCCTCAACAACCTATCAGCCCTGTGGTGGGGCCGATGATGGGTTGAGGTGTACAGTCCGCGGATCTGATGAAAGCCCATCAAGTGGATTCTCGGTGGGACCTCTGGGCTGGTGCGAAGCCGGGCAACAGGGTGGCAGTACAATACCAAATAATAATAATAATTATAGAGGAATTATTTAACCATATTTAATGTTATTTAAGAAATCAATTAGAGAGTGGTAAAAATATAAGATTTTGTAATTAGTGTGAGATGTAAATAAATATTTAATATATTTTTCTACGACCAAATCCAATAGACCAATAGTATAGTGTGCATTTATTAGCTATTTAATAAACCCCATGCACATCCAGATTACACCGCAGCAGAACTAACATGCAGGCCTTTCACCCTCACCAGCTTCTCTTTCCCCACCGCCCACTGCCGTCCTTCATTCTCCTTCCTACTGCCGTTACCTCTGCCGTTCTATTCCGCCGCCGCCGCCACCTCCGTATCCTCTCCGCCTCTACAAACACTCCCATCCCCAGCCTCCCCGACGCCGCCGCCGCCTTCCACGATTACCAGCTTCTCTTCTCATCACAACCCGCCGAGTCCATCCACCCCCTCCCCCTCCCCGCCGTCGAAGGCCGCCTCCACGACGACTTTCCCGTCGGAACCTACTACCTCGTCGGCCCCGGCATGATCTCCGACGGCCACGGATCCACCGTCAACCCCCTTGACGGCCACGGTTACCTCCGGGCCTTCCGCTTCGGCGGCTCCGGGACAGTGACGTACACGGCGAGATACGTGGAGACGGAGGCGGCGATGGAGGAAAGGGAGGAGGGTACCGGAAAGTGGCGGTTCCGACGGCCGGGGCACTTCTCAATGTTGAAAGTGAAAGCTCATAAAACAGCTATGAGTCGGAGCTCACCGAAGAACGTGGCGAATACCACGGTGTTGTCGTGGGGTGGCCGGTTGTTCTGCCTTTGGGAGGGAGGCCATCCGTACGAGATTGAGCCGTCCACGCTGGCAACTGTGGGCCCGGCGGATCTGGTTGGGGCGGCTGAGAAGAGAAGGTGGAGGGAAAGCGTCGCCGGAGTTAAATTCACCGCCGGAATCACGAAACACTTGCTACATAGTAAGTCTTAATATAAATTTTTTTCCCGCTCCAAATAATCACACTTACATTGTTTGAAGTTGAAAGAGTCAGCAGTTCAACGAAAATATTAAATATTTCTTTCAAATTTAGAAATATAGTAAGAAAATGCATCCTACGATCATATATAATCATTAGAATTCCAACATTTTAATGTAGGTTTGGCATGACAATGATTAATTATGATCGCTCTCGTGAGAAAAGAAAAGTAATTTTGAATATAAAAGTCGACGAAATTTCTTAGGTGATGCGAACCTCGATTCATAACCACCTTGTTTAAGACCACCTCTATTTTTTTCCTTCTCCATTAAATATTTAAAGTCTCAAACTTGTAAAATATTTATTTTAATAGTAAGAAAATTAATTTTTTTAATTTAATGATATACAATATTAGTACATTTGACTTTCTGCTTTAAAATCATATTCTAGTAAAGTAAAGTAGTATGATACAATAAGATTCCTAATTATATATTAATACAATAATAAGAAATTTACTTTAATTGATGCATGGAGAGAATTTCAAAATAATTTGACAAAAACTTTCACTCCTACATGATAATTTTTAAAACTTAAAATTGTCTAAGTCCGGGTTTTATCCGTTCAGTACTGTCGCGTGAAGGGGCTGGGGAGAATTAAACTAAAAAACCGCAAAAAAATGAAAAACCCAGAGATCATCCCAGAGCCCGGGATGCGCCGGCAAAAAATTTGCCCCAAAGAGACCATTAGTGCATTGAAAACATGGGTGAAATTCTTTTTTTTAATAAATAAATGATTACTTAATGTTTATAAATAATCAATATCTACTACTTTGGTGGGGCGGACCGCCCCGCACGGCCGCGGCCCTGCCAAACAGCTGGGCGGCGGGATCCGCCCCGCCCAGGAAAATTCGTGGATTTCATCTGTGGGAAATGCACATACGCCCCAAAACTAGGCCTTAATTTCAGTAATAATAACAAATTATGTGTTATCCAAAATAACACGAACATTATGTGAACTAATACAATATAGCATCCAATCACTCAACCCCTAAAATTAGAATTAATATAAATGCGTGATAGATTTTTTTATGATAAATAAATTTAAGCCACAGAATAATGATACAGAGAATTTATATATTGGAAAAAAAATCATATCTATTTAGAAGAAAATACCGAAATTTTTTTGTCCATTGATTTCGGCCTAAAATAGTAGCTTGCAAGCAAGTGAAATCCCCACACAGTGCTTTGCTTGCACGAAATAGCTGAAGAATATCCGAATTTACCCCTGGAGTTAGCATAATTTCCCGTTGCACCCCTCTATCTTTTGAAATTGTAAAAATCTCTCCTATAAATATAGAGAGTTGATATTAGCAGTCTGGCTATCCGCATGCAGTCCATCGCTATTCGTAGTCCATAAATTTTATTTATAGTCCAAAATTATATTTGCACCCCACTCCCAGCACAAATAAGCGAAACACTTTGCTGATTTATTAAATAACAGGCATAGAGGAATTAACTTTAAACCAAGTTAAATGGCATGCAAATCTTCCTCTAACCAGAAAACTGACTACTTTTTTGAGATTTTCGCTGAAAAATTTCCTTCTTTTTTGGACGTGAATCTAAGAGGAGAAAAAACGATGCGACCGATAGAACTACGGCTAGGGTTTAGGCAACGAGAGAGAGATAGAGAGGAGGTTATTTGATCGAAGATTTGGAGTGCGAATATAATTAGGATTTTTACAATTTTTGGGGTGCAAATAATGAGAATTGGACTGCTAATATCAACTCTATAAATATATATTTTATAGCATGCATTGCATGTACAAAAATACCCCTCATCCTAAGAGCTCCTCTCTAGGAGAATAGTTTTGTGCTTGTAGACGAAGCTAAGTGTAAACTTACAACTGTGGTTTTCGTAATTTCAAAAGATAGATGAACGCAACATGATTTCCGAAAAATGATTTGATCGAGTTAATGCGACTCAGATCATTCGAATCCAAAGAGGAAATCTTCAAACATAGATTCTTTACCTTCAAAAAGAATACCCAATATGGGTAGCTTGCCTTGAGATTCATTTGTCAACATATTCTCTAGTAATTTCAACTAAACCATATTATTTGTTTCGAATAATTATTAAAAGAAACCCGAATCTTGCGCCCCCAATATGTTGTAAACAAAAAAATTGATAGATGAATCTCTTCGGTACAAACCACATCTCTACATTTTTGTAATCGTCTATATCCTCATGATTTCCCCGTCCTCTTCAGCGGGTTCTCATGTCAACCAATTTTTGTTAATGTATATTTGGATTTATAATGGGCTCAGAGGCTTAACGAGTCGGTTCAGATACTGGGACATTCGATACCCATATGGAACCTAGGATTTCACTATAAATACCTAGCTGTGGGGCAACGGTTAGTGAATTCCACTTTGATCCACACCCGAATGCTTCGAGTGACACCAACAATTTTCACTTGAAACAACTCTTAGGAAACACTTTCCGTTGATGCAATAGGAGAGACGACAATCTGATGAAGAGAGTCATGGGTGGAATCAAACACCTCAACCCATTCGAGGGAAAGATTTACTATAAGCTGATTTTGCAATCGGATGCACAAGGGTTGCAAGCAAGCAACCGTACGTTGACATCGGATGACAAATCACCACAACACCGGTGAAAAATAACATGTCGGAGCGCGGTCTTGTCGTGGATGCACAAGGATTGCTAGATACTATATTGCTTGTTAAGTCATTGCTTATCGAGGGGAAGAAATGTAAAACAGAGGGGGATATAATTTTTTCTCCTCGATCGGTATCGATGGTGTGTGTGGTGGGGTGGGGGGGGGGGATTAATTGATGTTAGGTCTCATTGAGACCTAATTAACCCAAACAAGATCCGAATCTTGATCCGAATCAAATAACCAACAAACCACCACCTTGTTAATCCGGAACCACCACATGCATGAAGCACCACGTGCATGGAATACCATCTATGCGTAGCATTAACTACACACAGCACTGTCTGCGCACAACATCAATTGCACGAAAGCATCATTCATGCATAGTCTCACATGCGTGATGTCGATGAACTAGGATCACAAAACTTGACTTAACGAACTCGAGTCACTGAATGACGATCCAATACACCACCTTGACAATCTACCCTACAACCAAGATAAAACATGAGAGTACCACTTAGTATCATGTTTCACATCAGTCTGTACACGCTACCGAACTGTACAACTCTCATAAGCATGACACATTCTCGAGTCACCATCACAACTTCTCTCATAATAAAGTTGCAACCATGTGAGTCTAATCTACCCAATGATATCAGGTTCTTGAGCATCTTGCATATCAGATGTACCTACTTAAGCCTATGCATTACTTCATCATGCATCTAAATGTCCATTGTCTCTATCCCTGTGATCTCACTGCCTGAGCCATCATCGAGAAGGACTGACCTATACGCTACCTCCAATGAACAGACATCACCGTATCTGAGCATGTGTTACGAAGCACCAAAATCCAGTATCTTATTATCATAGTCATCAAGACTTTTAATGATGGTGAGAGTGGATACTTTCCACTCTCCCAGATCTAGCGATGTCATGACCGCAATTTAAACTCTCTGGAAACTGTGTGCATGCTGCAGACAATTTCTCCAGATATGGTTGCTCTGTTTTTAGCGGTAACACATCACATCCTTTCTCGATGTGGATCGAGCACATGCACCTCTTGAACCTTTGCTGACTGTCCTACCCCTCCTTCCCACTTCCAAAACATGCTCACCCCTAAGAGAGGAGTCCACCAACATTTGATTGCACATAAAAGCTAATGTGACCTCCTCCAACCTCATTGTAACCTTCTAATATATGAGTGTAGTCATCATATGCTTGTAGGATGGTGGAAGTGAGGTAAGAAGAAAGAACAAATTGTTTTTTCCTCCCCCTTTACACAAACCATGTGTAGTTTGTTGAAAAGTCTGCTGAACACATTGAAGTATTTATGCAGGTTACTATCCTCCTACATCTTCAATCCATAAGTTGTTGCTTCAATAGCAGTCTTGCAGTAAATGACTTGGTCAGATACAATATCTCAAATTTCTCCCCCAACTTGACTGGAGACTCTTCTCCACTAATGTTGAAGAGCACCTTGTCATCTACACATATCCTGACGGCGCTAGTGGTGTGCTAATACAAGCCACTCCACTCCCTTCACTTGGGCAGACTATTGATCACGTTCCCACGACACTAGCATCAATCCATGTCAAAATGCATGTCCTTGACATGGATCTGTCATAGACTAAACTTCTCATTGTTGCCATGCTTCTCCCTCGAGTATCTAGCCAACGATGCATTTTTCTCTGCCATAACTGTCCTCAGCACCTTGAGAGGAGGATCTGATTAATTCAACTGTCAAATTTAAGAGAATGAGTAGACCTTATCGTCGTCCACCACACTCAAACTCTTCCTAAAATGTCCAATCAGTCACAAATCAAATCTTGGTTCTCTAATATCACTTAGTAGGAAACAAAGTTCCCCAGGCATAGCTACAATCATATGGTAAGTACAAAAATACAAAAATATGCAATTAGCAACCCCACCAATTTCATAACATAAAAATCCATAGTTTTATATAATCACAATAAAATGCAGGTCATACAGTATGTGAAATGACAATCCTATGAAGAGCACCACATGATCAGGAATCAGACGCCGCCCGTAGAGAAATACAAAAGACTTGCTGCAATTTGATTTTGCAATCAGACGCACAAGGATCATAAGCAAGCATACATAGTCGTTAGACGACAAACTGCCACCAGTGCCGGAGAAGAAGCCCAAGTCGGAGCATGACCTTGTTGTGGATGTGCAGCCCATTGATGTCCTTCGCTTCCTCAACCTGTCATAGCCTTGGACCACTTCCCGCACACTTCACCACCTACCTGTGCACTGTAACGGTCACCATCTGTTAAATTTTCGTATGCTATCAGTCACAAGGAACCAACGATGAACAAACAACGAAGTATTCTCTATACTAGGCAATTGAATTACAAAGAGAAGCTGACTACAAGGTGCATACACCTTGAATCACGTCAGCTGATGATATATAAAAAAACAACTTGTCGCGGACAAGGTCCGCTTCTCCACTCTCCCCTTCACAGTGCACTCTGCACTCTCCACCTCTCGCCGAGGTAAGGATTGGGTTTTCCTGGGGTGTAGGCACACTCCCACTCTCACTCCACTCTTCTCTTCTCTTTCACCTCTACTCTCTCTCTCTCTCTCCTCTTTTTCGCATTAGCTTTTAACACAGGGGGGGGGGGGGGGGGGGTATTTATAGGCAACCACAAAAATAGGCTAGAGAGAGAGGGGGGGCACACACCACCTTTGCATGCACATGTCACATCACTGCATGCACATGTACACACCTCACTCCACTCGGCAGGCACAACCCCACTCGCCAACTTCATCTGGCACTTCCACTCGCCACCTTCAACCTCTCTCCTCTAACTCACTTCAAACTTTAACACTCCCCCTTGAAGTGAGCTTCGGGGACAACTCCAAGGCTAGCGCGAAGCTTCTTGAACGGCCCCGCAGATAGGGGCTTTGTGAAGATGTCCGCCAGGTTCTCTTCACTCCGCACGTGCTCCACCGCAAGCGAGCCACCCAACACCTTCTCTCGGATGAAGTGGTGCTCGATCTCTATGTGCTTTGTCCTTGCGTGACAAACTGGGTTGGTTCCCAGCTTCAGAGCGCTCTCGTTGTCGCCACGCAGCACAGTAGGTCCGCTGACCTTCTCATCCACATCTTCCACCAGCCTCCTCAGCCAGACACACTCCTGAGCTGCTAAGGACGACGCCTTGTACTCAGCCTCAGTGGTGGAAAGGGAAATGGAGTCCTGCTTCTTGCTGCACCAGGAAATGGCAGTGGCTCCACACATGAACACGTAACCTGATGTCGACTTGCGATCATCAGCGTCACCTGCGTAATCTGCATCTGTGTAGCCATGCAGCTTGAAGTCGGTCCTCCCTCCATAGAACAACCCCATCTCCGGGTGCCCTTAACATACTTCAGTATCCCTTTGGCTGCCTCCAGATGAGGCTTCCGCGGCTCCTGCATGTACCGACTCACTCGGCCGACAGCAAAGGCGATGTCCGGCCTTGTGATGGTCAGGTAGATAAGGCTCCCCACCAGTGCCCGGAAGATCTTCGGATCAGGAAGAATCCTCTCTTCTTCCTTCCGAAGCTTCAGCCCAACCTCCAGTGGAAGGGAGCTGCTCTTGCCCTCCTTCATGCCGAACCTCTCGACGATCTTCTCGGCATAAGCCTTCTGGGTCACGAGCAGCCCGTCACTTCTCTTCTCCACTTGAAGTCCAAGGAAATGGTGCAGTTCACCAAGATCCTTCATCTCAAACCGGATGGCTAGTTGCTGTCTCAGCGCCGCGACCTCTTCACCGTTGTTCCCGGTCACGATCATGTCGTCGACGTACAGCAGCACCAGCACGTGAAGATCTCCACTCTTCTTCACGAACATGCTAGAGTCTGAGTCTGAGGCATCGTAACCACAGAACTGCAGATACTCTGCAATCTTCCCATACCAGGCTCTCGGCGCCTGTTTCAACCCATAGAGGGCCTTCTTCAGCTTGCAGACATGACGTGGCTAAGACTTGGACACGTATCCAGGTGGTTGCACCATGAATATGTCCTTATCTATCTCTCCGTATAGGAATGCATTCTTCACGTCCAGCTGCCACAGCATCCACCCTCTGCATGCTGCTAGGGCAATGACCGTCCTCACCGACGTCATCTTCGCTACAGGACTGAAGGTCTCCTCGTAGTTCTCTCCATAGGTTTGTGAGAAACCTCGAGCGACAAGCCTAGCCTTGTACCGCTCCACTTCTCCATCAGCTCTCTTCTTCACCTTGTACACCCACTTGCAGGTGACAGGCTTGATGCCCTCCACCATGGGAACAAGGTCCCATGTCTCGTTCTTCTTCAGGGCCTCCATCTCATCATCCATGGCCACGTCCCACTCCTTAGTGCCTACAACATCTTCAAAGCGGGCAGGTTCCCTCTCGTCGAGTGGTCCTGCGAAGAAGCAAGAGACCAAACTCACGAAGTTCCCCTCCTTATAGCGAGCAGGCGGGACGATGGTCCGCTTCGACCTCCTCAAGGCTTGGCCACTTTCTACCGCTCCGGTAGACTCCTCCTCTCCAGCTCCTCCTTCAACTTCTCTTGAAGCAGCGCTCTCCCTGCTTCTAGAGCTTGAAGCTCCACCTGAGCCAGAAGCTCCCATTGAGCCAGATGCTCCCCTTGAGCCAGATGGCGATGGGGCACTTGGAGATACCTCCAACTCCACCATAGAGTCCTCAGTGACTCTCTCTTCTTCCCTGCTTGATTCTCCACTCTCCGGCAGCACCACAGAAGAGACTCCCTGATACGAGATCAGTTCGTCAAACACAACGTCGCGCGAGACGACAAACTTGTGGGTCTGCGGGTTCATGCACTTCCATCCCTTCTTCCTCTCGTCGTAGCCGATGAAGACACACTTCCTCGCTTTCGGCTCCAAATTGGTTCTCTCAGCCTCTGGAACGTGCACGAAGCAGGTTGAACCAAACACCTTCATGTGCCTCACATCTGGCTTCTCCCCAAACATGAGTTGGTGTGGAGACACCATCCTGTTGGGACTTAGAGGTAGCCGGTTGATCACATGGGTGGCACATGTCATTCCCTCCGCCCATAAGGCTTTGGGAATCCCCTTGGCATGTAGCCAACTCCTGGTAGTCTCCACCAGATGGCGGATTTTTCTCTTTGCCACCCCATTCTGCTGAGGGGTGTGGGCGCAGGAGAGCTCTCGTCGGATGCCGAATCTCCTGCAGAAAGAGTTGAAAGCGTTAGAGGTAAACTCTCCCCCGTTATCACTTCTCAACTTCTTCACCCTCAGGTTCAGCCTCCCCTCCACTAGTTCCTTCCACTTCTGGAACTTCTCAAACACTTCCGCCTTCTCCCTCATGAAGTACACCCACGTGTAGCGGGTGTAGTCATCCACCAAGACCAGCGCATACTTGTTTCCTCCATACGTCAGGGTGGCGCACGGTCCCATCACATCAGCGTGTACGCACTCAAGAGGTGTCTTACACCCGGTCTCCGACTTGTCAAATGGAAGTCGATGTGACTTTCAAAACTGACAGCCCTCACACACATGGCCGTCGCCGCAAGAGGAGAGATTGGGCAGGCCAGACACCAGACCCTTCGCCGCTATCATCTTCAACTTGTCCATCCCCACGTGACCTAGCCTCTCATGCCAGATCGCTGCGCTGTTGTTGGTCTTCAGCTTATCCACGTAGGCACTTGCAGAAAGAACGTACAAGTCCTTCACCCTTCTCCCGGTGAGCGTGACATCAGCATCAACTGAAGACAGGTTCTTCAGGAACTTCACCTCCTTCGGTCCGAACAGCACGTGGTATCCTGCATCCACTGCATTCGCAACCGAGAAGAGGTTCTTCTTCATGCCCGGCACGTGATACACACTCTTCAGTGTCACGGGCTTCTCTTCACTTCCAAGGGACACCATCCCTTCTTGCTCAACTGGATGCACTGTATCATCCGCCGTGATGATAGCATCAGTTCCTCCATACGCCTTTAAGGAGGCAAACTTGGACACATCTCCAGTGAGATGGTGCCTGCAACCGGAGTCCACTATCCAGTCGTTCTCGAAGCTCACCGAGGCTAAGACATCGACTGACGTTGCCGTCATCTCAGCCAAGAAGCAGTTGTCACCGCCTTCACCACCCTGGTGACCTCGACCTCTTCCTCCTCCTCTTCTTCCACCTCTCTGATGGTCACCACCTCTCCGGTGGTCTTCCTCTCTCTCAGCAACATGACCGGCCTTGAGATTAGACCGGCACTCCTTTGCCATGTGCCCATACTTCTTGCAGGCAAAGCAGAGGGGTCTCCCTCTCTGATCATATGGGGGGAGGAAGTTCTCCCTAACTCCCTGAGAGGACGTTGAAGGTCCATCTCCGGAGTTCTTCTTCTTCTTGTCCCAAGGCTTCCTCTTGCCTGAGAACAACGCCTCGCTATCTCCCCCTGAGATAGACACTCCTGTCATCTGCTTCGCCAAGCTCTCCTGTGACGACAGCAGGTTCTCTAGCTCCAGTAAGGTGGGCTGAGTAGCCCATCCTTGCACGGACGTGATAAACGGAACATACTCCTTCCGCAGACCTCGGAGTATGTGCCTCTTCAGCTTCGCCTCAGAGATCGGCTCATCATGATCCAAGGCCGAGATCTCTGCACATAAGTTCTTCACCTTCAAGAAGAAGGTGGATATCGACAACTCTCCCTGAGTGGACCGCGCCAACTCATTCTCCAGGAACTGTAGCCGCGCTACGTTCTTTTTGTTGAATAGCTCATCAAGGGCACTCCAGATCTCTGACGCTGACTTGCACCCCATGATGTGGTCGAACAAGTCAGGAGAGATAGCTCTCTTCAAGGTGAACTCTGCCTTGGCGTTAGTCTTCCTCCACGCTCTCACAGTTAGACCATTGTCATCAATTGGAAACACTTCTGCCTGCTCTTCTCCTCCAACGACCTCCCATAGGTCCTCTCCAAGCAGGTAGCTCTCCATGCATGACTTCCACTTCTTGTAGTTGGTCTAGATGAGCAGCTCAATGCCTAGTCCTCTCGCATATCCTCCTCCGCCGTCCATCTTGGATGACAACCTTGAACCTAGATAGCACACGTCGCTTCAGCAACCTCCCTCTGATACCATGTTAAATTTTCGTATGCTACCAGTCACAAGAAACCAACGATGAACAAACAACGAAATATTCTTTATACTAGGCAATTGAATTACAAAGAGAAGCTGACTACAAGGTGCATACACCTTGAATCACGTCAGCTGATGATATATAAAAAAAACAACTTGTCGCGGACAAGGTCCGCTTCTCCACTCTCGCCTTCACAGTGCACTTTGCACTCTCCACCTCTCGCCGAGGTAAGGATTGGGGTCTCCTGAGGTGTAGGCACACTCCCACTCTCACTCCACTCTTCTCTTCTCTTTCACCTCTACTCTCTCTCTCTCTCTCTCCTCTTTTTCGCATTAGCTTTTAACACAAGGGGGGGGGGGGGGGGGGGGGGGGGTATTTATAGGCAACCACAAAAATAGGCTAGAGAGAGGGGGGGGGGCACACACCACCTTTGCATGCACATGTCACATCACTGCATGCACATGTACACACCTCACTCCACTCGGCAGGCACAACCCCACTCGCCAAAACAAGTCCACTCGCCAACTTCATCTGGCACTTCCACTCGCCACCTTCAACCTCTCTCCTCTAACTCACTTCAAACTTTAACACCATCCACCCGAGCGAAGTCTGGCTTGATTACTGCCCGCATGCTCATCGTCACCGTCGCTGAAGCCTCCGACGTTAGATCGCTTGCTGCTACTCGTCGGGGTACAAAAAGACAGAATTGATGAGGGCAGAGGAATATAGTGTTTCTCCTGAAACGGGATCCGTCCGAGAGGGTGAGGGAAGTGGGAGATGGTGTTAATCACTCCTAGGCCCCGCGGAGACATAATTAACCCAAACCGGATCCGGGTTCGACCCAAATACAGCAACACCATCTCACAGGTTTTTACAAAGAGATAAGATTTCATGAAACTCCACTATTTTTTGTAGTTGGATTGAGTAAAAAAATTTCCCAGACCCCTAACAAGCCACTCACTTGCATCTCTCGTGTACTGCCCTTCTTCACCAAGAAAAACTAGACAAGCATCGTTAAAACTCGCATGCCTCCGAAGCAATGTAAACTTATCTTGTTAAGAATCCCACGTCGAAAAAAAGAACAACATAAATAAGAGATAGTAAAATGCTTTATTAAGATAAATCTCCAACTACAAATAAAAACAGGACATTCACATATAACTTGAGAACAGAAAACTCCGTGCGAGATCTTTTCTTCTATGCAAACAAACCAAAATAAAAATTGAAAAAATTGGAACATGCGTGTGTTCCGAGCAAGAATACTAGGTCACAATTCCGTTCATGGGAGGAAATAAGCTACATCAAGAATATTACTTAACACATCGGGTCTAGGAAAATAAAGGTTGCAGACTTAGCTTTGCCCAACTACATGCAAGACCAAAAATAAAAAAAGCAAAGACATTACAAAAACATGAAAGAACGCAAATGTTAGAGCGTGGGAATATTATTGTAATTCATACAAGAGATGTGCTACAATGAACAAAGATTGAAAAAATTGGAACATGTATGCATGTGTCCCAAGTAATATATATGTGTGGGTTAAGAGGAAAGTTAATTATATTCCTTTTAGCAAAATATTAAACTTTATTTCCAAAATATATGGTTCATATCATAATACAAATGTTTTTGATATTCTTCATATATACTTCTTCTGAGTGCAGGATTATTGGGGATGCCTCCAAAGAGAACTCTATCACATTATAAAATTGATGCTAAACGAAACATGCTTCTCGTTCTTTCTTGTGATACCGAAGACATGTTTCTACCAAAATCTACGTTTATTTTTCATGGTATGTTTCTCACTTTCCCTATGACAAACACTTAAAATTCCAACTTTAGTTGATTCTTCTGTTCTTCCTTGATTCAATATGACATGCTTCATCATTGAAATGCGTCGTAAATGTCAATGTATATTGTAAAATTGTTTATTAGTAGTAATTATATTGTTGGTTAATCTAACTTCATATGTGAAATAAGAGAATGCTTACTTTACATGTCTGATGGAAGACCTTACAATAATTTAGCTAACTTTAGGGCGACAGAGACAAAATAGCACTGAAGATTGGTATTAGACCTGAGTTCAATATCTCGTCTCTGTGAAATTTATGCGACCCTCAATACAAGAACACCAACGATGGACAAAGAAGAACTCTTTAGAACTTGGCAAATAATTTACAACTAGACAAGCTGAATACAAGGTGCATATACCTTGATTCACGACAACTGATAGAAAAAATAAACTTTGTCGCGGACATGGTCCGCTTCTCCACTCAGTGCAGTTGACCTTGCAACGCACGCTCCACCTTCGCAACGCTCGCAACCCTGCACTCACCACCTCCACTTTACTGTGCACTCTGCACTCTCCACCTCTCACTGTGGTACGGGTTGGGGTTGGACACGCTTGGGGTGTATGCACACACAACAACACTCCCACTCTCTTAAGGTCTCTCTCTCTCACTTGATGTCACTTAATCATCTCACTACTTAGGGGGGGGGGGGGGGGGGGGGGTATTTATAGGAGAACACAAAAAGAGAGAAGTGTGTGTGTGGGGGGGGGGGGGGGGGGGTGCACTCATCCCAACACATGCACTCCCCCCCCCCCCACACACACACATTGCACTCGCCACTCCCCCTCCTTCCACTCGCCACTCCCCCTCACTTCAATCTCAAACGTCTCAACAACTTTCGAAAAATCTCGAAGGACCAATGCGTGAGTGAGACATTGTAGGGATAGTACTCCCACATCATCTATGGAAGGATATTCTTTTTCTCTATAGAAAATGCCTCATCAATTAAGATAACTCTTCAATGGAAAAAAGCCCCCCAAAAACCCAAGATTATATATAGTCACCAAACAAAGTATCCCTGGCTTGCAATTTTCAAATGCTAGCCACATATAAATGACATGAATACTATTAAAGAACAATTGTTTTTCAGATAAAGTTTTTCAACAAAAAAAATGATGCATTCACCATTGCTTGCTTCTTGGCTGCAGAATTTGATAGTAATTTTGAGCTGAAACAAAAGAAGACATTTCTGATTCCTGATCAATTGATGATTCATGACTGGGCCTTTACTGATTCCCACTATATCCTCATCGGCAACCGCATCAAACTCAGCATGCCAGGTTTAAACCTCGATGATGAAATCTCTTGGTAGCATCGAAGTTTGAAATAAGAAAGTAAATGCTATTTTGAATGCAGGGATGTTGTCCAGTGTAACTGGGTTAGAACCAATGATATCAACAATTTCAGTGAATCCTAGTCGACCCACAACTCCAATCTACCTCCTTCCAAGATCCTTGGATAAGAAAAATCAAGCAAGGGATTGGAGAAATCCAGTTGAAGCTCCATCACAACTATGGACATCTCATGTCTGTAATGCTTTTGAGGAGAAGGATGGAACCGGCAATATAGAGATCAAAATCCAAGCTTCTGTTTGCTCATACCAGTGGTTCAACTTCAAGAAAATGTTTGGTAAACAACTTAATTTATGAATTTCTCTTTTTGATTTTCAACTAAATTATTTTCATATTGTAGGTTATGACTGGCAGAGTGAAAAGTTGGATCCTTCCTTTATGAATGTAGGAATGAAAGAAGTGCCACATCTGGTTCAGGTAAAACATATTGAGAATAAAGTCTTAAGAAAAATTCATGTAAGTTTGTGCACTTAAAACAGATCTGGCCCCTCCACCTGCAATCAATTAGTTTTACATTGGGTTTCTTATTTGCACATGAACAAATTAAAGCAAAAAAGTTCAAGTATTTGAGATCAATTGATTTTAGATTGGCATAACAAGGACTAACAAAATATCATAGCAAACACATCTCCAAATTTAAAAAAAAAAATCACATTTTAGAGGCCAAAGACCTTAGCCATGAAGGGGTGTGTTGAAAATAGTCTCGCGAGAATTAATGTAAATATATGCAATTAATATCAAAAGAAATCATTTTGATGATTCTGGTTGTTGAAATAAAAGTGTGCATGAAAGATTATCCCAATTTTCTTAGATATCAATCGCGTTGAACTCAAACGGAGCATGTAGCTGGTGCACCATCGCAAATTCTTCAAGCCACTGGAACAAACCAGCTGATTTTCCAATCATCAATCCCCTGAACTCCGGCCAAAGCAATAGGTTTATGTATGCTAGCTCGACTACAGGCTCCAGGAAGTTACTACCATATTTCCCTTATGATTCAGTGATCAAGCTCGACTGTTACAATGGTATAGTTAAATCATGGTGTCCTGGAAGCCGGAGTTTTATAGGAGAGCCCATGTTCATCTCCAAAAAGACTGCGGAGGAGGAAGATGGTTACATTGTCGTTGTAGAGGTGAAAATTACACATCATACTTTATGTAAACTATTCTTCACCATCTAAACATTTATTTTCTTATATTTGTTATTTTGTTTTGGGAGCAGTACGCAGTTGTTAAGCGGAGGTGTTACCTCGTGGTGTTAGACGCAAAGAGAATAGGGCATGATGATGCTGTGATCGTGAAGATGGAAGTTCCAGAGCATCTTAGGTTCCCTTTAGGCTTCCATGGATTATGGGATGGCAAATGAGAGCTTTGGAAATTCATGATTTTTTTATCATTATTTATTTTGTTTGTAATTCTTTGTAATTGTAAGGAAAGTAATATATTTGAGAAGATTTTATTTTGGTTGGATTTACTAGGCCAAGCCAATTTTTTTATTATTCTTTCAAACTATGATTGAAGTTTATAAAAAAAATGAAAAGTGAAGATGTTAGCTTGGAGAAGAGAGGAGTGGAAAATATCAAACAAGGCAAGAGCACAACAGAGCAACAAAGAAGCGAACTCAATATCTGATTTCAAACAAATGAATTATCCATCTTTTTTATATGTATGCCTCTCTACTGAATATTTTAATATATACAAACATTACACTTTCATTATTTTATTATACATGTGTATCACATACTTAAAGATTTTAATATGCATGTACATCACACACTTATTATTTTAATGTGCATGCGTCATTTAATTGTGTGTGCACACCAATGCTCTGGATGCTGAATGAAGGAAGCATGGGTATGTGCACATAAATCAAAATGGATTCTTGGGTCTGCCCTCTCTGATGTCTTTGGCTTTGATTTGAGGGCATGATTCCGCAGCAAACGCAACTGTATAGGGGGCCACTATTTCAGTGGTACTCTGTGAGCAGCCACTTTGTGCATTTATTGTCAAAGGTTAGGTCTTTCTCCTCTGAGAGAAGCCACTTTGTGCATAGTGCCAAAGGTTAGGTCTGTTTCCAATCTTCCCCCGCCCATACCCCCAATGATTGGGGACTATATGGGTTCTGTTGTTGTTGTTGTTGTTGTATGCGTCATTTAACCTATTATTTAAGAGCAATGTTAAAAGCACACCAAATACTGCCTACACCGCTCACGCTGTAGGAACGTGCCTCTCTCGCCGTAGGAACGCGCCTCTCTCGCCGGAGGAACACGCCTCTCTCGCCGGAGGAATACCTTTCCGCCCCTATCCCTATCCCTATTCCGTCCTTAATACCTTGCCGCCGAGGTAATTTTTGGACATCCGAGGTTTTGGAGTTGGTCGGCAATGCTGCAAAAGATAACAAGAAGACTAGGATCTTTCAAAGGCACATACAGCTAGGAGTGAGGAATGACGAGGAACTTTCTAAGCTTCCCAGGCACATACAACATTCTTTTCCCAAGAAAGTCGGGGCCTCCAAGTCCGGACCTGCTGACGATGACAGTGGAATCAAAGTTTAATCATTTTTCTGCCACTTCTTGTTCCCATTTTCGTTTGAACCTGTAATTAAGGTGGAGATTCTAAATTAGATCATATCTTTTAGTAAACATATTGTTTGTTTTCATTCTGTTTTAAATTGTTCGAGACTAGATTGTGTTATTCTGAAAGAAGAATTTTGACTTGGAATTTTGAATTTTCATCAGATAGCTTAATTGTTGTTTCTCAAGAGCAGAGTAATAGGGATGAATTTGTGAAAAGAATTAATAGAATTTGTGATTCTGCGATGACTTTAGTCTGAAATCACTTAATATTATGTTTACATTTAGATAGTATAGTAATATCTAAAGATATTGCAAGATGTTTTGAGAGCACATAGATTGAGTTGTTTTCTTTTACATTCAGTTGCTGCTTTATCTTGTCTGCAATGAGTGCATCTGATCTTGGCAAAAGTTCTGCCTAATCTTTGATTTTTACTCAAATGTGTGGTCTGCAGAATGACACAAGACCTATATTTTGACTATTTAATAAAATTTGGTTTGATTTCATTGAGTACAACAATTTTCATATTTTGTATTTGGTGTGGCATTAACATGATGGTGTGAAAATAAAATATTATGGCGTGTTAATATAACTTGACTGTCAATAGCGAAAATCAGTATGCTTTTAATATTGCTCTTATTTAATATACATCATCTCTCATTAACGAACAATTTGTTGGGCATTTTTCTTCTTAAATGAAAAGTCAAGTCAACTTTCAAACTCACACCTACCGCAGCTACCTACTAAGGGTGCGTTTGGTTGGGCGTTTGGGCTCCGGTGCGGCAGGATAAAAACGGAGGTTGCTGGATAAGCAGCGTTTGGGTGAGCTGATCCAGCAACCTCCGTTTTTAAGTAAACGCCGGTTCCTTTTATACGCGCAGACGCGGCTTCGAGCTCCAGTCCAGACGCGCAGGCCGCTCCCTCTCCGCGCGTCGTTCTCCCCAGATAACCTAGCGGGATTTCCCCCCTCCTTCTCGCCCCGATCTCGCCGCCGGTGAAGGTAAGGCTCCTTCCTCTCCTTGTTCCCGGCTGCATCCCTATTTGCTCTGGATTTCCTTCCTCTTCTCAACGTTTTGCCCCATTTTTGCAGGGTTTTGTAGCCGCCGGTTGTTTGTTGCCGTAGATTTTCACGCCGCCGGCCACCTGGACGTTTTCGGAACAGATATCTCCTCCACGACAGGGATCCCTCCTTCCTCCCGTCCAAAATCAGGTATTCCACTTCATTCCTCCTCCTTACCTTATGTGTGTGTTATATGTGTTTATGTTTGTATGTGTGTGTGTTTATGTGTGTGTGTTTATGTGTGTGTTTATGTGTGTGTGTGTGTGTATATGTGTGTGTTTCAATAAGCACTGAAAACTCCATTTCACCCAAACAATTTTCTAACAAAAACTCCATTTCTCAGAAACAGCTCTTTTTCAAAACTCCATTTCTGATCAGCAGCTTTTCATCAGCAACAGCCCAACCAAACGCACCCTAAATGCCACCCACCGCAACTATTTTATATTCTTACCTGCTGCAAATACCTCTCACCGCCACATACCACATCTAGCTCCAAGGAGTTGACCTTACAAATAGCAGTACCAGTAGATGAGTTCAGAGTCACAAAGAAATTCAAATATTTGGGGAGAGGAAGAAACTCGGCTATAGACTTGAGACCGAACGACATCAAGCTTAAGAGATCCATGAAGTTTGTCAAGGCTATTGTCATTTCAAGAGTGTTAATCTCTCTAGGACTTCTTGTTTGTGTTTGTGGTGCATGTTCGGCCGATGTTCTACGGGGAAGTTTTGTTACACGGCTCGAATACACGTTGGAGTGCAAGGGATTTGAGGAAGCTCGTCAGAGAGGATTGCGTTAATCTGTCTTGCACACCTTTGTCCGTAACTTGCAATACTTTTATACGTGTAGCGTTCCATGCTCTAGGCGCGGAACTGTATTTTCCCAATTAAATACAGTTGTATCGAAAATACAGTTCCAAAAAACTGTGTTTTCAGACCGTTTTAGCAGGCAAAAATACAGTTGTATTTAGCCCTAAGAAAAATATCTTTTCTACAGTAATATTTTTATAACTGATGTGCACCCGTAGATTTATAAGAGCTACCGGGGTGCGTTTAGAGGAGGCTCCACTAAAGTGAGGTGGAGTTAGTGGGGTCAAAATCCAACCTATGATCATGAGAGCGGAAAAACTCGCCGCGCACAACATGCGCTCTCTCCGCGCCATGCGCAGTCAAAACCGCACCCCACTATTGGGGTGCGATCAGCCCGCACCCCACCACCCCACTAGTGGGGTGCGGGTAGCCCACACCCCCTTAGTGGGGGGCTCGGCCAAACCGCACCCCCATGGGTGCGGCCAAGCTACACCCCTCATGTCGGGGTGCGGCCAAGCTACACCCCTCATGTCGGGGTGCGACCAAGCCGCACCCCACAAGCCGGGGTGAGCCCCCCCCCCCTCCCGCAAGGGGAGGCGGCCGAGGCCGCACCCCCTCGTCGGGTGCGGCCGGAGTCCACTTTCCCCTTTGGGGGCGCGACTTCTCGTCTCCCGAGTTCGTAGCGCTCAGAGCTCTCCCGAGTTCGTTGCGCGCACAGAGCACCACCATGTTCGTTGCGCGCTCAGAATGCTCCAGTGTTCGTTGTGCGCTCAGAACGCTTCCACGTTCCCGCGGGCGCAGTTTACCTTTCTTAATTTCTCAGATTGCAGGTATCGTTCGTCGCCTTCATCACCTTCAATGAAGCTGCCCAACCTGCCCAACCTGCCCGAACTGCACGAGGGGTGAAATGGTCATTTACGAAAAATGGCGATCTGTGTGCTCTGAATCGGCAAACGTGATTCGCCCGTCAGGTGGTTACGGTGGTTACGACGGCAAAATTACCAGGCTACCCCCGGCCAAAGTTATAAAAGGAGCCAGGTCCTTCATTTCAAAACCCTTGCCTTCTACGCCCGAGAGAGCTCTGTTGAAGATTTCCTCTGAGTTCTCCTTCGGCGCTTGAAGATCTCCCTAGGCCTTTGAAGATCTCCTTCGAGGCTTCGAAGATCTCCTTCGAGTGCTTGAAGATTTCCTTCACTTCGGAAGACAATCTTCCTGAGCAGTTGAGAATCCTTTGGGTTCAGAAAGGCGACTCAGTCGTCTCACTTTTGTTCTCAGAAGAAGCGTTCAGCTTTCCGAGAGGTGGCATGACACCCTCGTAGTTCTCTCTCTACCATTGTAACGAGCAGCGGCCTGTTGTGCTCGAGTTCTTAATTTCAATCTGTAACACCCTAGAAGATAGTGGAGTTTGGTCGACACAACCCCGACCGCGTTGTTTTTCACTCTTTCCGGGTTTTCCACCTTAAAAGTTCTCTTGTCATTTACTAACTTCTTTCATTGACTGTTTGCGCGTTCGGTTCGCTTCCGAGCTAAGGTGGTTCAAATCGGTCTACCAGAGCACCCGAGTGACCCGCAACAGTTTGGCGTCGTCTGTGGGAATGTGTTCCCAAAAAATCTGCAAAGGCTTCCTGGAAACAACACCCGCGTCACCGCAATACTCAGGACCGGCAGGGATGGACGCCCACCAGGCACTCTCAGACGCTTGTAGTTCCTCCATCCTTGCGGTCTCAGGGGAGAAAGCACTCATCGTTGCACCCATCATGCCCCAGTGGCTCGGCACAGCCGGCAAACAGGCTCCTCCAACGGTGGAGCAGAATTCGAATGACGTTACGCTCCAGCTGGAACAATCCCCCCTGTCAAGACAAATCTTGAAGTATCTGATTCCCTCATGGCTTAAGCTCCCACGCTATAGAGAGTTTCACGGGACAAAAAATCCGTACGAGCACGTTAACTGCTTCCTGGCCGCAATGGAGACGTTTGAGCTTCCTGATCAAATTAGTTGCCTAATCAAATTAGCTGCAAGATCTTCACAGAAACCCTACGCGGTGGCGCTCTCAACTAGTATCGGTCCATCCCTGAGGGAACCATTCACAACTTCACCGAGCTATCTCATTTATTCACTGGATGACACGAAGCTCGCGAACAAAGAATTCGAAGAGATGCACTAGCATGGGAGGAGCTCAAGTCAGGAAGATCCCGGGATCCCCCCATCCAAGGCAAGCAGAGCATGGCGAGCAGCAAGAGGAGGTCGTCATAAGCTTCCACAAAAGGCACCTTCACGGAGGGTTGGACTTTGCCCTGCACGCAAGCATCGGCAACCCGGCCTGTGAGTTAAGAAGGGCACTAATAATCCACCGCATCTCATTTAACATCTTGTTCATGGCGACCGTGGTACAACTCAAACTCCTTAGCAAGAACCTCAAGCTCAGAGCAAGCAGCGCAGAACTCCCGGACGGGACGGTAATACCCACCATAGGGGTCATCATCCTCCCCGTCCACGTGGGAGCACTCCCAGAACCGGTCCAGTACGACGTCCAATTCGTCGTCGCAGAAGCAGATTCACCTTGCGACGCAATATTCGGGAGCATCCTACTCGACGCTCTCCAGCATGATGCCTCCATGTCGGGCCGAATGACAAGCAAAGGGAAAATCCTCCAAAAGCCAGTTTGCAGTCTCAGCGCTGCAACAGTCAAAGTTCCTTGGATCAGCCACGGGACGTCGCGAAGCCCGAGCCCTGAGAAAGGCTGCCCGCAGGAAAGCCGCATAGCCCCAGCACTGACAACAACAACCAATCTTCCGGCACCAGCAAACTCGCGACAACATGAAATCATGGGTCGAAAGAGGAAGGGACAGCAATTAATGCCAAAGGCTGGACGGCAGAACGGTCCCCGAGAGTCGACGAACCAGAGAACCCGGATCTACACTCCACTAAACGCCTCCCGCGAGCGTATCTTGTCAGTAATCTACAACAACAAAATTGTCAAAATGCCGAGGCCGCTTCCCCAAAATACAGGGGATCAATCCCTGTTCTGTGATTTTCATAAGGGTCTGGGACACCGTAGGAAGCAATGTCTCAGCATAAAAGACGAGATCGAGCGTCTCGTCCAGTCAGGACACCTCGAGGTTTTTCACCAAATATCTCGCAAGGAGGCAGCCTGGGGCCAGCCGCCGAAGTAATCATCTCCTAGGCCACAATCGCGCTTCACGCAAGGCGATCCAGGAAGCTCGTGCCAACGCTGCGCAGAAAGACAAGGAACCGGGCAAAGGAGACCCACATTATTTACACTCTTGTTTAATTTGTATTAAAAAACAATCGCTAACTCAAAAGCCGCAAGATTACATTTGCGCATGTACCAATGTCTGTTTTGATTAAATGTGTTTCACTTGTTCTTAACCCCGCTTCCGCAGGAACATTTTGGGGCCCTGCCCCGAGGACTTCGCACTGCCGCCGATTGAAGGTCCGCCCTTCTCCCCGCAGTAAGGTCCCGGCGTCGCAAGGGTCTGCCCCTCTTGCGGTCGTCAACGGTTTGAACGAACACGCTCTTCACCGGCCATTCTGGGGCCCTGCCCCGAGGACTTCGCACTGTCGCCGATTGAAGGTTCGCCCTTCTCCCCGCAGTAAGGTCCCGGCGTCGCAAGGGCCTGCCCCTCTTGCGGTCGTCAACGGTTTGAACGAACACGCTCTTCACGGGCTATTCTGGGGCCCTGCCCCGAGGACTTCGCACTGCCGCCGATTGAAAGTCTGCCCTTCTCCCCGCAGTAAGGTCCAGGCGTCGCAAGGGCCTACCCCTCTTGCGGTCGTCAACGGTTTGAACGAACATGAGAGAGATCAAGAATTCTCACTATTTCTTAGATTCATGGATCAAATTTAATTCAGTGGGATCTTTCACTCACCTTTTTTTCCACCAAGAACGTTTTATGAAACTCTTTGACCCCCGAATTTGGAGTATCCTACTTTCACGTGATTCACAGGGTGCAACAAGCAATCGATATTTCACGATCAAAGGTGTAGTACTGCTTGTAGTAGTGGTCCTTATATCTCGTATTAACAATCGAAAGATGGAGCGAGAAGGAGAAAGAATGCGGGAGGGACCTATCCCAAAACAATTTCATTGCCCGGATTCGCTTTCTTCTCGACCAGACACTCTACCTAGTACCATAGAGTTCTTATGGCCGATGACCCTGAGATTAGTCTATCATCCTTTTACCACATCCGTACACGGAGAGAAAGAAACGGCTTGACCAGATAGGGAAAAGAAAACAGACTCTAGAATCTTTTTTGAGACCACGACTGATCCGATACCGACTGCTCTTCACCGGCTATTCTGGGGCCCTGCCCCGAGGACTTCGCACTGCTGCCCATTGAAGGTCCACCCTTCTCCCCGCAGTAAGGTCCCAGCGTCGGAAGAGTATGCCCCTCTTACGGTCATCAACGGTTTGAACGCACGCACACTCTTCACCTGCACTCTGGGGGCCTGTCCCCCTAACCACTACTCCGAAGATAGTTAAGACTATGAAACCATCAAAGACACACGAAAATTAAAGCTATATAATAAGATCCAAAAGAACACAATCACACCAGCTCAACGTTGCACATAAGTAGAAAGTAATAGCAAACAACGAAGGGGAGCAATAAGATAGAAAATAATAAATACAAACATCAATCCTCGGTTGCATCCGAGCAATTATCCTCTGAAAGGTCCCCCAGCACCGAGACCGGCGATAGCACAGCCGAACTTCCTCTCCATCATACAGAGAGTCTCCTGAACGCCTCTGTGAAAGGCAACCTCACACTCATCTTCCAGCAACGACTCCACCTCCTTCAACATAATCTCGGCGCGGAGCTCCTCCGACATCTGGAACCGTTCCTCCACAAAATTTATGGAGTCCTTATATTCGGAAACTCCCGCCGCTTTGGCCTCTTCAACGCTCCTCTCAACAGATGATAACCTGTCCACCTCACTTCTCAGGAAGCCCAGCTCACCCTCTTGACGGTATATCTCCCATTGGGCCTCCGATAGCTGGTGAATGGCATCCTGGGCAAGCGCCCTGTCACCGTCGAGCTCCCCCCGCAGCTTCTCAACCTCTGATCGTGAAGAAGAGATATCTGACTCAAGCTATCGGATATGGGCAAAATCGCGATCCCTCTTCTTCTTCAAGGCAGACAAATCACCTTTCGCTGCACGCAGCTCCTCCTAAAGTACAAAATAACTATCCTTTAGACCCACGTAGCAATCATTCCAGGTAAGGGCGACGCTAGTCAGAACACCGGCCTATGAAGAAAACGAGCGGTCTGAATACGTGGAAAATAAAAGATAAGAAAGATAGGAATTGAAAACAAAAAACTTCTACACACCGCAGAGGTCATCGCCTGAAGAGAGGAAGGAGCTCACCTCGCTGTCGACGAAGGAGGAGGAGGCGGCAAATCTTCCTGCGGAGCCTGATCGGCAAGAGGAGACGCTAAAATCTCAACATCAGGATCCGCCGGAACCGGTCCCACCCTGCGGCTGCTCGGACCAGCCTCGTGATCATGACTCCTAGGCGCTAGTGGAATGGACCTCGGACTGGAATTCCTGATCTTGAAGACAACCTTTCTCTTCTTACCACGAGCCAGGGGAACGACGGCCGCACGCTCAGCATCCCAAGAAGTCCCACTGAGAGTAATCTGCTCTCCTCCACGCAGCTGGCAATACAGTACAAGGCCTTCGACAACCCCTCTCGGCCAGGAAATCCAGGGATGGACGAAAACTCATCCTCACGCCCCGTCTGCAGGCGACAACGACCGAGAAGCGCTCTCCATAGCTCCGGCAACTCCCAGCGATTTCGTACATACCCATAAAGGTATTCCTATGCCGGTAATCGCTCTTCTTCCCAAAATGAAACCAACTCTTGTTACTCTGAACTTCAATTCGGCCGCCTGGGTCAGTGAAAACCTCACACCAGTCTTTAAGACCTCCAGAGAAAACTGAGTGTTATGCTCCCGGAAAAACACAATCAATCTCATTATTCTCGTCATCCCAGCTGGGGTGAACTGGGTAATCAGAACGCCACAGAACCGAAACACCTCGATAGCCTCCTCCGATGGAGGAAAGCGAAACCCGGACTTCAAGCAACTCTCCGAGTGAGTCATAAATCCAGTTGGGGGGTTCTGGGCGCGCTTTTCCACTCGAGGAATTTTCACCTCAAATACTATAGGGCAATCCCAATCGCTTGCGCCACATATCAACACGCGAACTGTCAAGAGTCGAGCGTAGTCACATCGGTCTCGACTGACCGCTCCGCTTCGGGGACTGAAAAGAACAAAACAAATTTTTACAACAATTTCGAGCAAAAAATTCGTTAAAATCGAACCAAAACCCGACATCTCACAAGCACGCACGCGCGCCGGGAACGGTCGGCAAATGTCGCGTTGCCAATCGCACGGGGCGCGCAAGCATGCGCACTAGTCCTCGTACTGCCGTACGCGACCATTTTAACACCGGTCGCACACGGCGAGTGCGTCGCCCAAGCACGGACGAGCGCCGCTCGGAATGCAGCTCCGGGCGTTGCTCGGCAAGCGGCCGAGCGCTGCTCGGAATAAAGCCCCAGGCGCCGCTCGGCAGGAGGCCGGGCATGCCGCCAGGGCAAGGTCGAGCGCCGCCCAGCCACGCCGCCCCGGGCGCTGCTCGGCAAGTGGCCGAGCGTGCCGCCCGGCCCTGCCGCCCCGGGCGCTGCTCGGCAAGCAACCGAGCGTGTCGCGCGGGCAAGGCCGAGCGCCGCTCGCTAAGCGGCCCGGGCGCCGTCCGGTGCGCGACCAAGCGCGTAGGCCGGTCGCCGCCCGGCATGCAACCAAGCGCGTCGGGTGGAACCTCGCGCGCACCCCAACCACCTGGCACGACCCCGTTTGCGCCCCGTTGGTCGTGCATACGCCCGCATAGCCGCCTCGATATGGTCTTTCTCTCCAAGTATTATTATTCTATCTTGGCAAGGAACGGGAAAATTACTAACCTTCAGGCATGGTACGGCGCGTCGCACAAAGATGATGGTGATCGGAACTGCCGCGAAAAAATCAAAACCTCTGCACTCCTCCACGCAGTGATCCAGACTCCGAAGGTTTGGGGGGCTTATGATGTGCACCCGTAGATTTATAAGAGCTACTGGGGTGCGTTTAGAGGAGCCTCCACTAAAGAGAGGTGGAGTTAGTGGAGTCAAAATCAAACACATGATCTTGAGAGCGGAAAAACTCGTCGTGCACAACTCGCGCTCTCTCCGCGCCATGCACAGTCAAAACCGCACCCCACTAGTGGGGTGCGGGTAGCCCCCCCCCCCCCCCTTAGTGGGGGGTGCGGCCAAGCCGCACCCTTCATGTCGGGGTGCGGCCAAGCCCCCCCCCCCCTCGCCTTGCGGAGGAGGCGGCCGAGGTCGCACCCCCTCGTCGGGTGTGGCCGGAGTCCACATTCCCCTTTGAGGGCGCGACTTCTCGTCTCCCGAGTTTGTTGCGCGCTCAGAACTCTCCCGAGTTCGTTGCGCGCTCAGAACACCCCCGTATTCGTTGCGCGCTCAGACCGCTCTCGTGTTCGTTGCGCGCTCAGAACACTCTCGTGTTTGTTGCGCGCTCAGAACGCTTCCACCTTTCTTAATTTCTCAGATTGCATGTATCGTTCGTCGCCATCATCACCATCATCACCTTCAACGCGCAATGTGGTGAAGGTAGACAGTGAAGATGTCTGGGCCAACTATGTTCAGGTAATATTTTAATTTGACAATTACTTACATGTTTAGAAATTTTAAAAATCTACGAGTCTAATTTAAACTAAACTTATAGGCACACCCGACAGTAAAACATTATCGGAGCAAAGTGATAATGAATTGGGGCGACTTAGCTATGATATGTGGGGTTGATAGAGCTACTGGAGCTCATGCTGCTACTGCATCTGAGTCAATGAACGAGATGCACATTGATGATTCGGTGGAAGACAGTGTGGTTGAGGAGGTCGAGCCACATACCCAGAAGAAGAAGAAAACATCTGCGGTAGATATTATTGCGGATGCTGTTTCTGCAATAGCGAGGAACATGGAGCATGAGAACAGTTTGCATTCTCAGCCGCCGCCTCCGATCTCAAAGGCAGACATGATATATGCGGCCATTGCAGCAATTACAGATCTGACTGAGGCTGAGGTCATACAGGCTATCGATATGCTGAGTGTTGACGACACGAAGAGCAACGTGTTCATCGCTTTACCGGTGCCAATTAGGAGGACCTGGCTCCGCTTACATTTACTCGATTGATTATATATGAACTTATGTTTTGTATGTTGCGGACTTTTTAATGTTGTGGACTTATTTTTGTATGTTAATGCGGACTTCTATTTTAATTCTGATATTTTAATTTTGTTTAAAATTTAATGTTATAAATTCAAATTTTCAATTCCGTCCATTGAATTCTGACATACAGTCGAACAGCGGAATTACCAATTCCAATTCTGATGATATAATTCTTGCAGTTAGCCGAACAGCAGAATTGGAATTGACTTCAATTCCAATTCCTACGGGAATCGGAATTGACTTCAATTCCAATTCCTGCATCTCATTTCCTGCGAAACGAACGGAGCCTAAAGGTATTCCTATGTCGGTAATCGCTCTTCTCCCCAAAATGAAACCAACTCATGTTACTCCGAACTTCAATTCGGCCGCCTGGGTCAGTGAAAACCTCACACCAGTCTTTAAGACCTCCAGAGAAAACTGCGTGTTATGCTCCCGGAAAAACACAATCAATCTCATTATTCTCGCCATCACAGCTGGGGTGAACTGGGTAATCAGAATGTCACAGAACTGAAACACCTCGATATCCTCCTCCGATGGAGGAAAGCGAAACCCGGACTTCAAGCAACTCTCCGAGAGAGTCATAAATCCGGTTGGGGGGTTCTGAGCGCGCTTTTCCGCTCGAGGAATTTTCACCTCAATACTAGAGGGCAATCCCAGTCGCTTGCGCCACATATCAACACGCGAACTGTCAAGAGTCGAGCGTAGTCACATCGGTCTCGACTGAGCGCTCCGCTTCGGGGCCTGAAAAGAACAAAACAAATTTTTACAACAATTTCGAGCAAAAAATTCGTTAAAATCGTAACCAAAACCCGACATCTCACAGGCACTCACGCTCGCCGGGAACGGTCGGCAAATGTCGCGTGGCCAATCGCACGGGGAGCGCAAGCAAGCGCACTCGTCCTCGTACTGTCGTACACGACCATTTTAACACTGGTCGCGCACGGCGAGCGCGCCGCCCAAGCACGGTCGAGCGCCGCTCGGAATGCAGCTCCAGGCGTTGCTCGGCAAGCGGCCGAGCGCTGCTCGGAATGCAGCCCCAGGCGCCGCTCGGCAGGAGGCCGGGCATGCCGCCAGGGCAAGGCCGAGCGCCGCCCGGCCACGCCGCCCCGGGCGCTGCTCGGCAAGTGGCCGAGCGTGCCGCCCAGCCCCGCCGCCCCGGGCGCTGCTCGGCAGGTGGCCCGGGCGCCGCTCGCTAAGCGGCTCGGGCGCCGTCCGGTGCGCGACCAAGTGCGTCGGCCGGTCGCCGCCCGGCATGTGACCAAGCGCGCCGGGTGGAACCTCGCGCGCACCCCAACCACCTGGCACGACCCCGTTTGCGCCCCGTTGGTCGTGCACACGCCCGCATAGCCGCCTCGATATGGTCTTTCTCTCCAAGTATTATTATTCTATCTTGGCAAGGAACGGGAAAATTACTAACCTTCCGGCATGGTACGTGCGTCGCACAAAGATGATGGTGATCGGAACTGCCGCGAAAAAATCAAAACCTCTGCACTCCTCCACGCAGTGATCCGAACTCCTAAGGTTTGGGGGCTTATGATGTGCACCCGTAGATTTATAAGAGCTACTGGGGTGCGTTTAGAGGAGCCTCCACTAAAGAGAGGTGGAGTTAGTGGGGTCAAAATCCAGCACATGATCTTGAGAGCGGAAAAACTCGTCGTGCACAACTCGCACTCTCTCCGCGCCATGCGCAGTCAAAACCGCACCCCACTAGTGGGGTCCGGGTAGCCCACACCCCCCTTAGTGGGGGGTGCGGCCAAACCGCACACCCATGGGGTGCCCGCAAACCGCAGCCCCATGGGGTGCGGCCAAGCCGCACCCTTCATGCCGAGGTGCGGCCAAGCCCCCCCCCCCCCCCCCCGCCTTGCAGAGGAGGCGGCCGAGGTCGCACCCCCTTGTCAGGTGCGGCCGGAGTCCACATTCCCCTTTGGGGGCGCGACTTCTCGTCTCCCGAGTTCGTTGCGCGCTCAGAACTCTCCTGAGTTCATTGCGCGCTCAGAGCATCCCCGTATTCGTTGCGCGCTCAGAGCATCCCCGTATTCGTTGCGCGCTCAGACCGCTCTCGTGTTCGTTGCGCGCTCAGAACGCTCTCGCATTCGTTGCGCGCTCAGAACGCTTCCACGTTCCCGCACGCGCAGTTAACCTTTCTTAATTTCTCAGATTGCATATATCGTTCGTCGCCATCATCACCTTCAACGAAGCTGCCCAACCTACCCGAACTGCCCGAGGGGCGAAATGGTCATTTACGAAAAATGGCGATTCGTGTGCTCCGAATCGGCAAACGTGATTCGCCCGTCAGGTGGTTACGATGGTTACGACGGCAAAATTACCAGGCTACCCCCGACCAAAGCTATAAAAGGAGCTCAGGACTTTCATTTGAAGACACCTTGCCTTCTACGCCCGAGAGAACTCTGTTGAGGATTTCCTCTGAGTTCTCCTTCGGCGCTTGAAGATCTCACTCGGCCTTTGAAGATCTCCTTCGAGGCTTCGAAGATCTCCTTCGAGTGCTTGAAGATTTCCTTCACTTCAGAAGACAATCTTCCTAAGCAGTTCTGCAGTTGGGAATCCTTCGGGTCCAGAAAGGCGACTTAGTCGTCTCATTTTTGTTCTCACTGTTGTTCTCACTTTGTTCTCAGAAGAAGAAGCGTTCAGCTTTCCGAGAGGTGGTCTGTCACCCTCGTAGTTCTCACTCTCTCTGCCATTGTAACGAACAGCGGCCTGTCGCGCTCGAGTTCTTAATTTCAATCTGTAACACCCTAGAAGATAGTGGAGTTTGGTCGGCACAGCCCCGACCGCGTGGTTTTTCACCATTTCCGGGTTTTCCACGTTAAAAGTTCTCTTGTCGTTTACTAACTTCTTTCATTGACTGTTTGCGCGTTCGGTTCGCTTCCGAGCTAAGGTGGATCAATTGAATCGATCTACTAGAGCACCCCAGCGACCCGCAACAACAAACAACCTTTATCCAAAACATAGGCATATGAGATCTTAAAATGATAGTAAAAAATATGAATAGATATTAAGTTTTTTATTTTGTAAAAAAATATACATCGTAGCATACAAAATCAATTTCACACCTACCCGTAGGAACGCTACACGTACAAAATTATTTTACTGAGTTGTAGATCGATGAGTGAAAGTCATTGTACTGTGCATTTCATAAAATACTTTTAGTGCAAACCGAGCCACCGTGATCTAATTCTATTTTCTAGTTTTGATATAAAATAGCATTGAGGAACTAATGTAAATAATCACCAGAATCCGGAACGGAAGAGCCGTCGAGCGAGACCAGACGTCGGAGGGGAGAAAAATGATCGGCAAAATCTGCGTCGCGCGAGATCCACTGGAGCAGAGGAGCCGTCATTAGATGTAGAAGCTGCGTCACACAATGTTCTGCCGTCGCCGGAAGTAGCAGATGCATCGTCGCCGGGAGCAGAGGAGCAGTCGCCGGAGGAAACCTAGGCGGAAGGGATCGAAGAACCTTGAGCAAGGAGTCGAGGAATGGGGGAAAAGGGTTAGGGCTCGGGTGCGTGTGTATAGGAATAGGATATTAGTGCTATTTGATGTTTTTTGTTGGTGCTTATATCTAGAAATTTGGTGTTAATATAAGACTATTGTTATTAGCATTACAGTTTTGGCTATCGGCACTCATAATTAGTTATTTTTTAGAGCTTTGCAAAATGACTAACCGCACTCTCCTTTCTCAAGCAGCCCATCGTCAATCGGCGTCTCCCCCTATCCCAAGCAGCCCACAGTCAATTGCTTCTCCTCTGCCGCCGAGCCAAAAGGAAGCTGTCACAAACTCCCTTGCTGTCGGAGTTGGCCGTTTTGAAGAGGAGCATGTGTGTGGTGTGGACATGGATTCACTTCTGTGTGCAGGATCTACGAACAAGGCGATGAGGAGGTGGCAGATATCCCGGTCAGAAAGCCGGCTTATCAACTGGATAAAAATTTTGTTTGCTGATTTCAATTTTGCTTGCGGATATTTTGTTTTGAAATAGTGTAGTGCGGATATTAAATAGTTGCGGATAACCACTTCACTCTGCCGCTGGTATTTTTTGTGGGGACGAAATCTCATGATCAATTAGCAGAATAATGGGAGTTCCATCACCCTAAACTTCCGTGTTGAACATTTTGCCTAAAAATGCACCTATAAGGCGTATTTTCAAAAAGCGCGAGACTATTGTGAAATGTTTCGCGCCTTTTGAAAATACGTCTTATAGGTGCATTTTTAGGCAAAATGTTCAACACGAAAGTTGTAGATCTCGACGAGATCTACAACTTTGATGTTGAACACTTTTTCTAAAAAAGCACCTATAAGCCATATTTTTAAAAAACACGAGTTTTGATGGTTTGCACGTAGCCAAAACTGATTTGCACATAACATCAGTCTACAGTTATTGTTAAAGCCTTTAATAATGTTTAAATCAAACATAATTGTGTGCAGAGTGCACACATTTTCGAGATTTGCGATGAAATTAATGAGGGGTTCTTCAAGTATCATATTCATTATTTAAGAAAAATGTAAGATATTTACTCTCACAGCCATTTATTATTTTTATTGCAATTTTAAACTGAAACAATTTATCAGTCCAGAACACTTGATTTTGAGAGCGAAAATTTAATGAATTTGTGAATGAAAAGCTAATTTTGAAGGGAGAAAGCGTGGTATTTCAATTTTTGGGAAATAATGTTACTGTACAACCCGTATTCGCCGAGTGGGCCCCCCCCCCCCCCCAGCCAACTGGCGAAACCTAGGTCGTCCGGATCATTCGTCGGGTCACTCGCCCAGGCTAAGTGAGGTAAAAATGCCCCCAAGATGGTGGAGGTAAGCTATAGGAGAGAAGACGCTAGGCGAGTGGTGCCCTCACGGACCACTCGCCCAGAAGCGAGGGCATTCGCCCAGCCAGGGGACCACTCGCCCAGAAGCGAGGGCATTCGCCCAGCCAGGCGGGTGCTCAGCGAATGGTGCCCTCACGGACCATTCGCCCAAAGGGCTGTGAGGGGAAGATGACCAGGATACCCCTGGTGGGCTGCAAATAGCTCTTCGGAACAGCGGAGTTAGGCTGTTAGCAGACCAATTTGGGGTGCGGTTAGTAAAATTAAAAGGCGGATTCAGGCTATTTACAGACCAGCCTAGGAAAACTATAAATAGACCCTTAAGGGCACCTTGGAGGAGATCCGATTTTAGAGAATCCTCTCCTCCAGGCTAGTTTTGGTTGGCAGCCAGTGCCCTCCAAGGTGCCCGGTTGAGCTTTGGTTTGGGAGGGGAAGCTCTCTAAGATCTTCCGGGTATGTGGCGGGACCTCCTCGCTTCAGCCTTGGGTCTATTCCATTTCCAGCATCCACCGTCAGGAGAGTCTAGTGAGGGAGAAATAAGCATCGGCTACACCCCCAGTGGGTCCGAACTCAAGAGACCAGTTGCTGGTTTCAACATTTTTGGTGCGGTGAGCGTGGACCGTAGTCGGTGAAAGAAAATCCCAAGCTGGTTTCGATGACAGGAGATGGAGGAAATGGTTCTGACTCAGGTCACTCACAGCCACCAGCGGCAGGGGAGTGGCTGGAGATGTTTGAGAAGTTCAAGCGAGAGGTCCTGCAGACAGTTCTCGCGGCAAGGAGCGAGTGCGAGACCCCGGCGGTCCCAGTGGTTTCGCCTTTGCAGATCGGCGAGAACGCACCAGGGCAGCGGCCGGGGAAGGAGGTGCCAGCAGAAGGAAGCGCGCGAGATCTCCCCGGACGGCAGCTGTTCAGCAGTCCGGCGAGTGCTGAGGTGTGTGAGTTGGTCCCGCGCGAGAGGACCACTCGCCGAGCAGGGGAAGGGAGCCCCTTTTGCGAGATGATCCTCTCGGCCCCAGTGCCAGAAGGGTTTCGTGGGCCAGAGATGTCCTACTACACCGGCAAGGAGGATCCAGTTGTGCACCTGCAGTGGTTCGAAGACATGACTTCAATCCTTCCCATGTCGGATTCTTTCCAATGCCGACTCTTCGCGACCACCCTGAAGGAGAAAGCAAGGGACTGGTTCCACCAGCTTCCCACAGGTTCCATCTATGCGTTCGATGATCTGCGCCGAAGCTTCCGACTGCGTTTCTCGACGTCAAAGAAGAGGAAGAAGGATGCGGAGGCTCTCTTCAAGATCAGGCAGAGGGAGGGGGAATCCCTGGCCAAGTACGTGGACAGGTTCCAGGAGGAGATACACCTAGTGCAGGAGGTGCCGGGATTCGCCCTCCAGATGGCATTCATCGTAGGGATGCGAGAGGGGTTCTTCAAGATGGACCTGAAGAGAAGACCTCCTGTATCCTTCGAGGAGTTGATGGAGAGAGCCGCGGAGGAGATTGAAGGGGAGGCAGCCAACCCCGAATTCTACAAAAGGTTGGCAAAGATGAGCGAGCCCGAGGCAAGGCAGCCAGAGGGAAGAAGGCGAGAGGAGCCCAGGGGCCAGGGGTTCGAAAGACCACCTCGGGTTTGGAGGAACCAAGAACCCAACAACAGGTTGGGCTGGAGGAACCAGGAAGGACCAGCGCGAGGTCAGGATGAAAGGTACCAAGGAAGGGAGGCAGGAGGAGTGAATCAGGGGTGGAGGCAGGGTCCCAGACCCCCTCACCCCCCGAGGGAGCAAGCCATGGCGGTAGGCCGAGGGAGAAGAGGTAGAGGAGCAAGAGGAGGAAGAGGAAGAGCTGGAAGAGAGGACAGGGTGGCGTTGCCTTACTGTGACTTTCATCAGGAAGAAGGTCACGCGATCGCCACCTGCCCGGAGTTCTTGGAAATGAGGGAAAGAGGACAGCCACGGCGGCAGCAGGCCAGAATTGAGGAAGTGCTCCCAGAGGCAGAAGAGGACCGGTGTGAAGATAGGGCAGATACAGGAACCAGGGGGAATCGGGGTGATTCACGGTGGGGTTGGGATAGAGGCCTCTCGCAAGAGAAGCTTCCAGGCCATGTTCCGAAGGGACGTCGCGTCGACTTCCCAGACCCCACCCCCCTCTGAGAAGCTCACCTTCTCCTCAGAAGATATGCCCGATTACGAGGATCCATTCTGCGACGCCCCGGTGATCCAGACAGCGATAGAAAACTTCACGGTCTCTCGGATCCTGGTGGACAACGGGAGCTCGGTGAATGTGATCTTCAAAAAAGCTTTCGACGCGATAGAAGTAGAGAAGAAGAGAGTGCAGGCCTCCGACGGACCACTGTTTGGTTTCTCGGGAGAGAGGAAGGAGGTCGAGGGAGGCGTAGGTCTCCAGGTGACGCTAGGAGGAGTCCCAAGAAACTGCCGGTTCGTCATCGTGGACGCTCCGAGCAGCTATAACGCCATCTTCGGACGACCCCTCATCAGCGCCTTCCGGTGCGTGCCCTCATCGTACCATCAGTGCTTAAAGCTCCATAGTGGAGGAGTCCAGATCCGCGTCCGAGGAGATGCTAAGGTGGCGAGGCAGTGCTACGTGACTGCCGTCAACACCATTTCATGGATGGCGGATGCCGAAAAGATGGATGAAGAGATGGTGAGGCCGGAGGGGCCAGGAGAGGAAGTGGAGAAGAGAGAAGTAGGGGGAGAGGGCGATGCCCGAGAGGAGTTGATGGAGGTTGCTCGTGAGGAGCAGGAGGTCGAGGTGTTGGAGGTCGCTCGTGAGGAGCAGGGGGTCGAGCCGATGGAGGCGGAAGGAGCTGCAGGGGAAAAGGCCCGGGAGGAGGGGCGAGAAGCAAAGGGCCAGTGGGAAGAGGCAGCCCGGCTCGAGGCGGCAGAAGAGGTGATAGAGATGGAGGTTACCGCCCAGGCAGGAAGGGTGGAGAAGGTGCGGATCAGCGGGGGCCTCGGCCCGGAGGACCAGAGAAGGATGCTGGAGTGCATCCAGAAGAACGTGGACATCTTCGCATGGAGCGCAGCGGACATGCCGGGCATCGAGGCGGACGTGGCTTGCCATCGTCTCAACCTCGATCCAGAAGCCCGCCCCATCCGGCAGAAGAGAAGGACTATAGCTGACAAGCTCGAAGGACCGATCCGCAAGGAGGTGGCGAAACTCCTCGAGGCAGGTTTTGTAACGGAGATCCAGTATCCAGGCTGGGTCTCCAATGTCGTAATGGTAAAAAAGGCCGATGGCCGCTGGCGTATGTGTGTGGACTTTTCATTGTTAAATAAGGCCTGCCCTAAGGATTGTTATCCCTTGCCTCGGATCGACGCGCTGGTTGACTCAGCCGTCGGTTTTTCTGTGATGAGTTTTTTGGATGCTTTTTCAGGTTATCACCAAATAAGAATGCACCCCCCGAACGTCAAAGATGTCTCGTTCATCACCAGGGAGGGATGCTACTGCTATAAGATGATGCCCTTCGGGCTGAAAAATGCAGGAGCAACCTACCAGAAGGTGATGGATCGGGTATTTAAGAAGCAAAGGGGAAGGAACCTGGAGGTCTACGTGGATGACCTTATGATAAAGAGCAAGTGTGTGAGCTCTCACATCCGGGACCTCGAGGAGACCTTCGCCACCCTACGCAAGTACAAGATGCGCCTGAACCCCCTGAAGTGTGTGTTCGGGGCCAGCAAAGGGAAGTTCCTCGAGCACCTTCTCACCCCCTGGGGGGTAGAACCTAACCCGGACAAGGTTAGGGCTATAATGGAGCTGGGGTCGCCACGGAACGCCAAGGAAGTTCAGCGCTTGACCGGAAGACTCGCCGGGCTGAACAGGTTTCTCTCCCGGGCCGGGGAAAGATGCTCCCCCTTCTTCAAAGCGCTACGAGGCAACCAGAAATTTGAGTGGACAAGAGAATGCGAGGAGGCCTTTCAGGCCTTGAAGAGCCAACTCACCAAGGCTCCGCTACTACAAAGTCCCAAAGAGGGGGAGGATCTACATCTATATCTCGGGGTCGGGGCGGAGGCCGTAAGCTCCGTCCTGGTTCGGGAGGAAGGCAAGAAGCAGCTGCCAGTCTACTACGTAAGCAGGGTCTTGAGGGAAGCGGAGCTCAGGTACCCAATTTTAGAGAAGTTGGCCTTTGCCCTGGTCATCGCAGCGAGGAAGCTCAGGCCATACTTCCAGGCCCATTCGATCCAAGTAGTGACGGACCATCCTCTCCGCCAGATCTTCGAAGGAGTGGAGCACTCAGGAAGACTCGCAAAATGGTCAATCGAGCTAAGTGAATTCAACATTACCTTTGTCCCTCGATTATCTATGAAGGCGCAGGTGGTGGCAGATTTCATGACAGATTTCGTGGCCGAGATGAGAGAAGACGGAGCCCCTCGTCACGTTCCGTGGAAGCTGCTGGTGGACGGGGCTTCGGGCAAGAATTCTCTCGGAGGAGGGGTGGTGCTGGAGAGTCCCCACGGAGTAAAGATAGAGCAGACGCTAGTGATACACTTCCCAATCACCAACAACCAGGCGGAGTATGAGGCTGTAATCGTCGGCCTGCGGTTGACCCAGGAGCTCGGGGTCCATGACGTGGAGGTCCTCACTGACTCCATGATAATAGCTTCTCAGATAAGGGGAGAGTTCGAAACAAGGGAACCTGTACTCATGAAGTACTTAGCAAAAGTCAAAGGTCTCGTGGGGACGTTCAAAACTTTCTCCATCCGGCATGTCCCTCGAGAGGAGAGCACCCCGGCAGATCGGTTGGCAAAATCTGGTCCTCGAGCCGGAGGGACCCTGACGGACCTATTCCGTCCTTCGATTGAAGAGGGAGAGCTCATGGAAGTAGAACAGCGGCCCTCCTGGAAGGATCCCTTCGTCACCTTCCTTGCAACGGGAAAATTTCCGGAAGAAGTTCCGGACCAGAGGCGCTTCCGGTATAAGTCTGCCTACTACGTGCTCCATGAGGGTGACTTGTATCGGAAGACCCTCTCGGGCCTCCTGGCCCGATGCATCTCGGAGGAAGAGGTCCCAAGGATCTTAGAAGAAGTCCACTCCGGCGAGTGCGGCAGCCACTCGGGGAGCAGGATGTTGGAGACAAGAATAGTGAGGCAGGGGTACTTCTGGCCAACCCTAAGTAAAGACGCGGCAGCATTCGCCAAGAGATGCCAGAAGTGCCAAATGTTCGCCCCGCTTCAGCTCATGCCAGCTCAGAGGCTGAAGAGTATCACGGCGCCCTGGCCATTCGCCATATGGGGAATGGATCTGGTAGGACCCTTCCCCCAGGCTAGTGGGCAGAGGAGATTTCTCCTAGTCATGATTGACTACTTCACAAAGTGGCTGGAGGTCAAGGCGTTGGCTAAGGTCACCTCCCAGGTAATCCACAACTTCGTATGGGGGGAGATCATTTGTCGACATGGGCTTCCGCAGGCCATAGTCACGGATAATGGACCGCAGTTCGCAAGCGAGGAATTCATCAGCTTCTGTGGCCAGTTGGGGATAGACCTTAGGTTTGCGTCCATCCACCATCCCAGGAGCAACGGGCAGGTAGAGGCGGCGAACAAGGTCATCGTGAACTTGCTCAAGAAGAAGGTGGAAAATCTCAAAGGCAATTGGGTGGAGCAGCTCCCCTCGGTCCTATGGGCTTTAAGAACCACCCCCAACACCGCCACGGGAGAGACCCCTTTCAAGCTCTCTCACGGCTGCGAGGCGGTCATCCCCATAGAGTTCGAGGTTATGACACCACGGGTAAAGGTCGCCGCAAATGGAGAGAAAGATTGGAGAGCCGAGAACGAGGAGGAGTTGCGGCTCTCCCTCGACCTCATCGAAGAAGCTCGGGATCGAGCAGCCATCCATCAAGAAGAGGTCAAGCGGCAGATGGCCAAGTATTTCGACAGGCACGTCAGGATCAAGCAGTTCGAGAAGGGAGATCTGGTACTCAAGAAGGTCGACGCGGCTGGGAGATCCGCCGCGGTGGGAAAACTTAACCCCAACTGGGAAGGCCCCTATGTCGTGGAGGAAGCACTAAAGTCTGGGGGGTATCGCCTTCAGAATGTGGAGGGCCAACTCCTCAGCCACACATGGAGTGGCGACGACCTTAAACGCTTTTATCCTTAGTACCATGTAATAATGATGGTTTTTTTTGAATGAGAGCATTTTATTTAAACTATGTGTATGAAAATGATGCTACAGCTCGCAGGAGAGACGCTGGATGTTCAAGAGGATGGCCCCGAGCAGACCCGCTGTCCAGGCTCTCATCTAGCTGGCAGGTCCGAAGGCTCACTCGGTGGCAGGTTCTATGTTCAAGAGGATGGCCCCGAGCAGACCCGCTGTCCAGGCTCTCATCTAGCTGGCAAGTCCGAAGGCTCACTCGGTGGCAGGTTCTATGTTCCAGAGGTTGGCCCCGAGCAGACCCGCTGTCCAGGCTCTCATCTAGCTGGCAGGTCCGAAGGCTCACTCGGTGGCAGGTTCTATGTTCCAGAGGTTGGCCCCGAGCAGACCGCTGTCCAGGCTCTCATCTAGCTGGCAGGTCCGAAGGCTCACTCGGTGGCAGGTTCTATGTTCTCAAGAGATGATCTCAAGAGCATTCGCATAGACCACGCGCCGGAGAGAGGATCACACCCCACTCTCTTGACTACTTAAGCGAAACCCCGTGATACGTGAATGGTAAGGTTCACTTGGTAGCGAGAGATCGAAGGGGAACGACCGACCTAAGTCATCTTCGAGCATTCGCGGGGTGGCCAAGACAGTCGCATCACGACCCAACGTCCTAATGAGCCTAGCGAGGTGTGGCGGCGAATAAGAAGAATCGGCGTCCTAATGAGCCTAACGAGGTATGGCGGCGATTGAGAAAAAAGCTGAGAATAATGCAAATTGTAATCAATGAAGTACATCTTTTACAAGCACTCGCCGGTTCAAGATTACAATCAAAAGTATAAACGCAAAAAGAGGAAATACAAGAAGCCCTTCTCAAGGACCAACAGACTTCTCACTTGAAGATCCGTCGCTCTCGTCAGAGTCTGGAACGAGGGCGTCTTCTCGCGGCTCGATGTGGTCGTCCTCAGGGAAGGGAATTGGGATGTAAAGCTCGGGGACGACTTGACGAGCGGAAAGGCGTTCGGCCTCCGCCTTCAGGTATCCCGCTCGCCGCAGCACCTGCAGCGCGTGCTTGATGGCATTTTGCGCGTTCTCTTGCATCAGCTGCTCCAACTCGTGGTGGGGATAAAAATGGCCCCCACTCCCCGGGTCGAGTGCTGACGCACCAGCCTCTCGCAATCGATGGACCTCGGCTTTGGCCAGACGGATTTCATCCTCAAGGCCGGCCACCCGAGCGCGGAGCATCTCAGCGACCATGGTATCCTGAAAATAATAACAAAGGTGGTAAGAATAAAGTTTGTCAATCGGCGACAAGTCATTCGCGAGAAGGGAGCAAACATACATACCTCTGCGACAGGGCGGTTGGCGAGAAGGGTCTCCGCAGCCGTCAGCTTGGTCCTAAGCTCCATCGCCTCAGTAGAAGCAACGGACCGGGACTCCTCAACCGCCGCCAAGTCCCGCGCCAGTTTGATGCTCCGGCGCGAAGACATGTGCGCGAGCTCGAGCGCCCGCAGCATGGCCCTGGCACTCTCGTGGGCGAGATCTGGGTCGTCTCGGCATCGTATACTTCGGCGTCTTCTCGGCCATAGAGGGCATACGCGATGGCGTAAGCCTCCCCGCTAGCAAGATCGCTCTCTATCCACGACGGATGGAGGGTGGAGAGCGAGACCCGGTTCGCATTCCTGTCCCACTTGACCAAGGGAGCACCCGAGGGGTCCATATACTTCTCGTCGCTGGGGAAGTTCCGATGGTCCCTGGGAAGTGGGGGCGGCGGCAACGACGGTCCCGCGCGAGGGGTGGTCTCTCCTGGCGCACTCGTCCCCAGTGCTTGGATCTGAGCACTCGTCGCGAGGGTCTCGCCCAGGACCCCCTTCCCCTTGGCGGAAGGGGGGTTTTTAGATTTCTTGGAGGTGGAAGGGGTCGGCGCCGCTGGCTTGCGCTTCTTTCCGCCAGGCTTGGAGGAAGAAGGTTCCTCCCGGCAGGCATCCGCGGCGGCCTGTGCGAAAGAGAGGGTAGATCCGGAAGGACGCGGCGGATGAAGAGGGAAATGACGCACACCTGCATAATATAACAAACGGTTCTAGCGAATGATGTCAAAATCACAAAGCGAAAGAGAATGAAGTCTCGAACACTTACCCTCGCCCTGCGGAATGGGTGGAAGCGAGTTGACGTTTCGCCGGAGGTGGACGAGATCCATCCCGTGCTCCAGGATGTATTGGTGAAGTTTGGCCTCGTGCCCCCCTAGGGTCGGGGGGCGGAAGGTTGACTCCTCCTCCTGCACCGGCGCGAGAAGAGTGTTCCCCAGGTTCCCGCTTACGAAAATAAAGCGGCGAACCCAGTCATGGTTCTTGTTCGGGAGCCCGTAGTGCTTTAGGGGGCTCTGTCCCGAGAAGAACGAGATACCATGGGTGCAGCGGAAGGTATAGAGCTTGCGGAAGACGGGCAGCGAGAACTCGATTCCCTCCTCTCGCAGGTAGCTCGCGTACCCAACCAGCATAGCGATGGAGTTGGGGTTGAGCTGGTCAGGCACGACCCCGTAGTACCTGAAGGTCTGGCGGAGTTCCGGCCAGATCGGGAGGCGAAACCCCACCTCGAAGTGCTCTAGCGGGATCGCGAGAGCACAAGGCGAGATGGAATTCAGGCGCTCATCCGGCCTGGGCTTTCGCGCCTCGAAACCCGGCGGGACGTAGTCGGCGACGGCAGTCAGGTAGGCCTCCTCAGAGAGGTCGCAGGAATCAAAGACGTGGTTGGCGAATGCGCTGGCGCACTTGGCTCTGCCTTCCGCATCGCCACCCATTTTTGCGAATAACGAAGAAAAGAGGAGCAACAGATAAGGAAGAAGTGCGAGTGCTAGCGCAAGGAAAGAGAGCGGATGGTTAGGTATTTAATACGGTGGTTAAAAGACCTATTTATAGAGGGACTAAACGGCGTTTGGACTTTCGAGACCTCGGGTGTGCGGATAGCCATCGCGCCCTCCCGACACCTCGAAGCCCGAGCCGGTCCCTCTCGCCCATTAATGGCAAATGCCCTGTGTCTATTCATTCCGCGGCTACGCAACTCAGTTGGAAGAGCATCCGGCTATAAGTTATCACTCAGCAATACCCAAGCAAAGCTATGAGATACGAAAACGAATAAAGAAGCATTCGCAAAACACAGAAATTATTACAGACAAAAATAACGTTCAACATTCGCAGCATAAAGTAAGAAGAGAAAACAATAAGAGGGGTGGGCGTTGGGTAGGTCAGATCTCCTCCCAGATCCACCGACCTCGCTTTCGCGACCCAGCTTCCATGGGCATTCGCGGGCGGTAATAAGCGAGTATATTGGTGATCTCGTGGGACGCCAGTTGGAGTTGGTCCCGGGCTCGCGCGGCGTGTGTTCCGGGAGACAACTCCCCTCCCTCACCCCCTAGTCGCTCCACCTCCGCGAGAAGATGCGAGTGACTTCGTCGAAGGTCCTTCAACTCACGCGCGACTCTCAGCCGCACGTCGTCCACCTGGCTGGCCACGTTTCGCTGGATGTGGATAAGCTTCCCCAGGACCTCCGAGATCCGATCCTTCAGGGTCGCGTGATCCGAGGAATCGCCCAGGAAGTCAGCAAGATCCCCGGGGGAAGGGAGAGGCGAGAGCATTCCCTCTCCTCCCTCGTAGTAGGAGTCGAAGGGGGAGGCTTCTCGATAGCCTGCGAAATCACAACTAGGTTAGTGGTGATAGAGTATGCGAGTACAATAGAGGCGGGTGAGTGAACTGACCTGGGGTGGGGTCCGGGTGACCCGAAGGACGAGACGAATGGGGGTGCGTCCCAAACAGCCAGGCGGGAGGTAAGACCTTTCCCTTTCCTGGACGGTAAGGCTGTGAAGAAGGAGCCGGAGCATCCGCACGGTCATCAGCACGGAGAGGCTGATCCAGCTCTCGCTCAGGGGAGACCCTCCGTTCATTCGCGGTGACAGCGGGGTTCACCTGAGCAGGGGGACTGGGAGGAACGGAGTCCCGCAGCAGGACGTCAGGGTCGAGGGCTGCGAAAAGGTAATGATTAGTAGCCGACAACGTAAAAGGAAGTAGCGAGAAGGTTCACAACTCACGGGACTGGGGTACAGTCTCCCCAGGAGGAGGCGGAGGAGCAAGATCCGAATCGGGAGGAGGTACCTCGTCCGCGGGAGGTGGCACCACCACACTGCTCAGAACGGCCCCATGGCCGTCCTCAGGTACCAAAGCCCCCTGCGAATGGTCGGAATAAGTGCAGGGTAAGGGACAGGAACTAAATGGAGACAGGAAGAATCCTCATACCAGCACCGCGGGGTCCGGAAGGGCATCCGCCAGCGTATTCGCCGGTGGAGTATCCGTCGGAGACTCCGAAGCAGTCTCGCCTCTCTGACGATTCAGCCGAATCGTCTTGGCTCGACGCGAGACATAGGGGGCGCTCGGATCCCGCTTAGACATTAGCCAGGGAGCAAATTTGGCTGCCCTGGGGGCAGTCGCAGCTTGGGCCGCAGCTAGGCGGTCGATCATCTCTCGCGAGAGGGGTTTCGCAGAAGGTTTGTGGAAAGACATTGGGAAGTGGAGAAACTCCGAGCCAAGATGAGAGAGTGGTCCAGAGAAACCTGACATGAGGGTATATATATAAGGTGGCGGTGGGACCCACGGAATCTTATGGATCCAGTCAGCAGGCACTCACCGAATACAGGGTTGGATTGTTCTTTACGATCGTAGGAACCGCTCGTAAAGAGCGGGGATTGTGTACAACCCGTATTCGCCGAGTGGGCCCCCCCCCCCCCAGCCAACTGGCGAAACCTGGGTCGTCCGGATCATTCGTCGGGTCACTCGCCCAGGCTAAGTGAGGTAAAAATGCCCCAAAAATGGTGGAGGTAAGTTATAGGAGAGAAGACGCTAGGCGAGTGGTGCCCTCACGGACCACTCGCCCAGAAGCGAGGGCATTCGCCCAGCCAGGGGACCACTCGCCCAGAAGCGAGGGCATTCGCCCAGCCAGGCGGGTGCTCAGCGAATGGTGCCCTCACGGACCATTCGCCCAAAGGGCTGTGAGGGGAAGATGACCAGGATACCCCTGGTGGGCTGCAAATAGCTCTTCGGAACAGCGGAGTTAGGCTGTTAGCAGACCAATTTGGGGTGCGGTTAGTAAAATTAAAAGGCGGATTCAGGCTATTTACAGACCAGCCTAGGAAAACTATAAATAGACCCTTAAGGGCACCTTGGAGGAGATCCGATTTTAGAGAATCCTCTCCTCCAGGCTAGTTTTGGTTGGCAGCCAGTGCCCTCCAAGGTGCCCGGTTGAGCTTTGGTTTGGGAGGGGAAGCTCTCTAAGATCTTCCGGGTATGTGGCGGGACCTCCTCACTTCAGCCTTGGGTCTATTCCATTTCCAGCATCCACCGTCAGGAGAGTCTAGTGAGGGAGAAATAAGCATCGGCTACACCCCCAGTGGGTCCGAACTCAAGAGACCAGTTGCTGGTTTCAACAGTTACATCTATTGTATTACGAGACAAAATGATCCGTTAAATTTACATTCTTATTGTGTTCTTTAAACCTAATTTGGGTGATCGTAAAATTGGTCCGCGGATAACAATTTGTAAACTCAAATAAAGACATCGATTGCTCAAATTTAAAATTGATCTGCGGATAGCAATTTGTAAACTCAAATAAAGTGAAAAAAAAGTTGGTCTGCGGACAAAAACTCATGTAGTTTCGTGCATTCAATATAGATCACGAGTTCATCCACCTACAATTAATTGGCTTTATGTTTGATTGCCTACTTGCCCCCCACGAAGTTAAAACAAAAAAAAATGTTCATTTTTTAAAAGTCAAAGATCCTGCATGTTGGGAGGTCCGTTGGTAATATATAGTCTCAAGAGAAACTCATAGAGCACTTATTGTTCATGAAAGCTTGTCCTGCTTTTTATAGATGTCGATTCTGGAAGCCACTGCAACAAACCGACTGATTTTCCGATCATCAGCCCTTTAAAATCTGGCAAAAGAAATAGGTTCGCGTATGCTTGTGCGGCTTCAGGCTCCAGGAAGTTACTGCCGCATTTCCCTTTTGATTCAGTGATCAAGCTCGATTGTTCCAACGATAGCGTGGAGTCGTGGCAGCCTGGGAGCTGAAGCTTCATAGGAGAGCCAATGTTCGTCTCCAAAAGGACCAGAGACGACGAGGAAGATGGCTACATTGTAGTTATAGAGGTCAAATTCAAAGTCACACTATTTATTTTACAGTACCTACTCCTTTTTGTCTTATATTTGTTATATTTTTTTTGGAGCAGTATGCGGTTTTGAAGCAAAGGTGTTACCTCGTGGTGTTGGATGCAAAGAGAGTAGGACATGAAGATGCGGTCATCGTAAAGATGGAAGTGCCGCCGCACCTCAGGTTTCCTTTTGGCTTCCATGGATTATGGGATGGAAAATGAGAGCCTTAGTCATTCACTTTTTACCTATATATATATATATGCTTTGTTTCTAGTATATAAACTTCTTTGGATTGAAGATGTGTGTTGAATTTTTAATAAGCTTGCCTGCAAAGATTTTCTTTGGTTGAATTTATTAGACAATGCTGAACAAAATGTATAATTCTTTAGAACTAACATTCAGGCATTAAGAAAATAAAGATTTAAGTAGAAAGATGAAAAGTGAAGGATCAAATGCGGGGGCAAGAGATGCCAAGCACATGCCTATAATGTTATTCTGTTTGTCGTCCTCCCCTACTTTCCCTATCCTTCTTTTTTAGTAAATACTTTCCCAGAGGAGCATAAAGTGGGGAATGACGACATCGAGGACCTCCGCATTTTCGTGCTTCTCTTCCCGTAGGTCAACACCCCCCTTCTTCTCCTATTGTTTTTCCTACAGCTGTTTTCTAACAGCTCTAATCCCACCACCGATTGGCCACCGCTACTTTTCTAACAGCCGCAGCCATCCCAAATAGAGCTAAAATCAATGTGAGGATATCTACTCCATTGTCATCATATGGACTCTCCCAAGCTCAGTGTCCTAAGCGATTAGCATACCCCATCTCCAATGATTTTGAGTTGTTATATGCTTGGACCTGCTATAAAATATAAGACTCTAATCCAAATGTGTAGCTCTGTGATTGTCACATTGCAGAACAAATTAATCCGGCTTAAATCTCAGTCCTTTTTTTAAACAACCATAGTAACTCCTAGCAGTCTAGCACAACTCAACCGTTGCAAGGAATTCTGCATAGATTCTGGACAAGAGAACACACTCATGCAAGCATGATCGTCATGGCAGTGCTCCCCACAAGAACATCATCATTTAGGCTTAGGTAAATTTTCGGGTGTCAACATCCATGACCATATCAGCATATCGGTTATCCAACCAACTTTGGGTTACCACTTCCAAAGAAAAGACTCCAACTGAAAGTACCATGAAGATTTCAAAGCACCTCACTTGACCGTATTCCAATGCTCTCTTCCTGAATTTGAGGCAGGAAATTACTGCATAAGCTATATCTGCTGTCGTAAAAACCATGTCATACATGAGATTCCCCACGACCAAAGCATGCAAATCCTTTTCCATGTTTGATTTCTTCTACTTGACAATGGGCGCTAGTCGGTACTAAGCTTGCATGCACACCTTCTTCAAATCATCCACCTTGAACCTTTGGAGAACTTTCCTGATGTACTTTCCGGAGATAACCACAACATCTGGGACCCTCTGTCTCGATTTAAATGGTCTTTGCTGCTCCAGACCCTCCATGGGGAAAGTTGTGCACAGTTGGCTTCTTCAAATCCGCTATCATGATGATATTTTTACTCCCAACAGCATATCATCCACACAGAGTAGAAGGATCACAAGTTCTCTTCCCCAAAGTATTTCAAAAGCATGCAGTGCTCAACATAGTCTTAGTGTAGCTACAGTCCCCAATAAATGACTCGAACTTTTATACCAGTGCTTTAGACCATACAAATTAACGGTTCTTTAGCAAACAAAACAAATGTCATTTGCCATTTTGTTAACCCTATGGCTGCTCCATGTATAACTACTCCAAGTCAGCATGGAGGACTATTGTCATCCGCTCAACCTCAAAGTAAAGTCTAGCTGCTAAACCCAATATTACAAAAGGATGACATTCTGAAGATGGTGAGAAAATCTCAACAATGGGTGCCCTTCTGCTGATTATGTCCATTGACTACGAGTCTCGTCTTTTTAATGGGTGAGAACAATATCTCATCACTTCACTTGAAACACTCAACAATTCTTCTTGTCATCTTGCCCTTAGGCAACCGCACCATGTCATACGACATAGTTTTCATCAACTTACAAGGAACTCATCTTACGACAGCTTTCATCACTTCCCGTCTATTTTCATCGAACCTCTTCAAAACTTGCAAGTTCTCCCACGCCAATCAATGACATACTCCATAGTTGGATATCTTGTAAATCTTTTTCGCTTCATGGTACTCCACAATGTAAGCCCTAAGGCAAGTTGTTCATAATCAACATCATATTCCTCTTTAATTACACCTCGTTGCCATGCTCAACACCATCAAAATTCACTAGACCATCTATGAAGCTGTTAGGGCACAACTACTAGAGATTGAGAGAGGAGAAGATCTAGAGAAAGAGAGGAGAAATTAGGTCTAAGAGGGAGAGAAGACTAACCTTGAACAATCCTTGCATAACCCCAAAAGGGGGGCTGCCCGGGTATATAAATACCCGGGCAAGGAGGGGGCCGGCCGGCCCCTCCAAGGAGGGCTGAACCCGCCTGGTTCAGCCCTCGGCCGGCCGGTTCACTGAGTGGGGGCTGAACCGGAAGGTTCAGCCCCGTTGTTTAGCGCGCCCTTGCTCCTCCGTACGTAGTGATGCCCCGTAAAGCGTAGCGGGGGCGTAACAGAAGCACTGATACTTCCTTGAGGGTCACGTATCCGGTACCGGTACATATCCGATACTCGGTGGATACACTTGTTACTCTAGTCTGTAGATACACTCGGTGGATACACTTGTGGCTCCATGATAGTCTGTAGATACACTTCTGCGTCTTTTAGAAAGAAAATTTTGTGACTCATATATGCAACTAGCGGTGTTTGTTTATTATAGTAACAAAATGTATTTCAGATTTAAGTATTTTTTTCCCATTAAAACTATAAAGAATTTGATTTAAATTTTATTATTTTGTTTTCTTACTATATACATGTGCAAATATATAGACACATGAAAATGTATATACATGTATATACATTGACATATTACGTATGTATTTATATAAGTCAATTTTAATTACGCCGTAGCCCAAGCGTACCAGTATCTTTATTTTTTTATTTTCCCGCACCACGGTACCGGATACATATCATACCCGGTACTCGCACCCGTACCGACTATCAACAATAGGCTCATGATCAAGAATAGTAGCATCGTCGTGTACCTGACTACTCTTGATCTGACAAATCAGCAGTGCTTCCATGCACTGGCTCGCCATGAACTGATTCTGATTGGGGTAAATCGTCAGCCTTGACCACCAAATCGTAGAATCTGTATATGAATTTATCTTATCCATAAATGACGATGACACACTGCCTCGTCTTCAAATCAAGCTTGAAGTACTCATAATTAGATACATGTATGAAGGCTTGAAGTACCAAAAAGTGACTGCCGGTGATTCCCTATCGTAACATATTTTTCAAGGCACGGCACCCTGTTAAAGAGAACAGAGAGTAACATTGACTATGCCCCAACATTCTTAGTGCTTCCACGAACTGGCTCGCCGTGAACTGGGCTCCGAGCGTAAATCATTAGCCTCAGATTACATCTTGGATCCTCAAATGTTAGTCATAGTTTAGTCCTCAAAAACATGTCTCAACTCCAATAGAGTTTGTGATGCGGAGCAGAGACGAGGACGAGTTTTGGGCCCATTCGGGGCTGATTTGGCGACTTACCATGTATGGCGTGCCCGGATCGACGATCGGACTCCACAGATGTGTCCGAATTCGCGTTGCGAATCGATTTGATATATTATTTTACTATGTTTGCATTTATTTTGATGTATTTGGGTAGCCCCACCTCCGGCCAATCATAGTCGTTGATGGGGGATGCCCTAATCCTTGTTTTATTATAAATAGATGTGATATGGGGCTGGTCTAGACATTGCTGAATTTGGAGAAAGTTATTCTCGGATTCCCGCGATCATCTCACGGTGTCGACTCCGTGGAACCCTATATGACGACTCCTAGGCTTGTATCTCCCTCCCCAAAGTACCCCCTAACCCTAGCCCTCTTTTTCCCCTCCCAAACTCTCTCCCAGCCCCCTTTCCAAACCGCCACCCTCCCAGCAGCCCCTTTCCAAACCGCCACCCTCCCAGCAGCCCATTTCCAAACCACCACCCTCCCAGCAGCCCATTTCCAAACCGCCACCCTTCCAGCAGCCACCGCCACCCTCATCCAAGGCCAGCCGCCCCTCCCAGCCCCCCTTTCCAAACCGCCAGCCCTTCCCCTATCCCCTCCCAGCAACCCCCACCGAAACCCTTTCAAACCCACACGTGGATCCACTTTCCCCCCATCCTAAAATGCTAGATCATTCCAGATGTAGGGTTTCCACCCTCGATCCGTTATTTCCACCCCCATACATCATCCCCATACGCCAGATCCGTTCTCATACGTCGGATCTATCCACCCCAACCCGGATCTATTCCCTAGTAGACGGATTCATTCATTTCCGGTCCGATCTCACCATTCTCCGCCAAGGACAGCCGCCGCCATTCCGTCACGCCTCCGGTTCCACCTTCGGTCGCCGATCTACATACCCGGACCCGGATTCATCATTGCCTAGGTCAGCCCACTACTCTATGAGTCTTATTTGTATTGGGATATTTTATTCAGCATTTTATATTGGATTGGACTCTTGTACTTGTTTGAATATCTTGCATGGTAGTTGTTTGCTAGATAATTATCGTGATCTGCAGGATTTATTCGCCGCGCGCTTGTGTTTTGGCCCTCAACGCGGAGGAAAACCAAAGCTTGTTCGCTTAATAAATTATTTGTATCTTGTTGTGAATTTATCTGCGTGGGATGTTTTAAATTTATTATCTAATTTGGACTCACGCCGTCGGATTTGCATAGCATGTAGGGTTAGGTCGCCGTTTACCCGCCGCCTATAGATTCGTCCTGCGTCAGTTTGTTTCCCACCGAACCATAAAATTTGTATACAAATTCATCTTATTCGTAAATGACGAAAGCAGAATGTCTCATCTTCAAATCAAGCTCAAACTACTCATACTTAGGTACATATACGAAGGCTCTGCATTCAAATACTCGTAGGTGACTGCACGGTGCTTCCTTATCGTAACATATTTTTCCGGCAAAAGAGAAACATTGATTATGTCTGCCACAACATTCTCAGTCCCACTGTTATATAGTTATATCCAAGTCAAACCTCTACTATGAATAAGGAAATTACAATCAACTCTCGACAAGCTCTCCGACATGAAATTATCAAAAACAAGAAAACGAGCCAATGTGGATTTCTCCAAACAAGATCTTCTAGATCAACCTTCGAGATCTCATTTTCTTCCCCTTCCACTTGCAAAACTTGTTGGGCTAGAGAGCACGCAAGCCCGATCAGAACACCTACAAATTAGTCCGAGCAAGCACCTGCACAACCGCTTTGACAGTATGCCAATACACAACCAAAAATACAGTACAACAATAACAACAAATAAAAGAAGGCACGAAGATTTTAACGTGGAAACCCAATAGGGTGAAAACCATGGGACGATTAGAGTCCAACCCGGAAAGCCGCCACTAAAAATGTATGAAAAACAAATAGGTAAATACAAGACTTTCCCTCCTCGATTCACACAGGATCTTCACCAACTTCGCACCAAACAATCTTACATAATAAATAGTAATATAAAAATTGCAAGTTACCGACAGTGACGGTGAGACGGATTCCACAAATCTCTCCAAGATGCCTCTTCGAATCCTTTCCCAAATCTGCTCCAGATTCAATCAGTGTAGGCAAAGTACTCCTCGTCAGCATCGCAGAATGGCGTCCAAAAGCTCTCTCAAACTAAGACTGACTATCACAAAGGCCTCCCAAGAGAAATCTTTCAATGCTTCTGTTTGGAGAGAAGTCGATACTCTCACTATCCTCCATCATGGCTATTTATAGAGCCAAATCCTTGAAGCTTCCTATATGCGGTAGGTGGGGATGATGGTTTGGTGGGAGACAATAGGTTGGTGAAAGATTGATTTTCATCATCAAGGTAAAAACACATGCTTGAAAAGCATGGTCAAAAGATGGCTAGCCTGTTTTCATACTTATGATCAAATACCAGCTTGTCTCTTTTCACGCATAGGAGAAAAATATCTCACCAAATCTCACATTTTAGACTAAGTGAAGGAATTTGTCTTTTCGACAATCTTCCTTCAAGTCTTCAGTTCTCCTTTCGATAAGACCTTCGTCAACATGTCTCCACAATCGGTTAGTAGATCCAGAGCCATCGAATTCGAGTTAATGAGACTCGAACTCAACTATTTTCTCTATAAAGGATGGGAATCGCACACAACAATTCTCCACTTTGCACTTATATGAAAGAAATCGCCATGCTGACGATCTTCACACAATGTTCAAGCTTTCTCATCGACACGGTCTTCGTAAGCATATCTGCTCCATTATCATTTATGTGCACCTTCTGTAAATCTAACTCTCTCTGCTCCAGACTATCGTGTATTCAATGATACTGTGTGTCGATGCGCTTGGACCTCGAGTGGAAGGTGGGGTTCTTCCCCAAATGAATCGTGCTCTGACTGTTGCATAAAAGTGTGTAGTGCTCTTGAGTGAAATCTAGCTCTTTGATGAACCTCATCATCTAAAGAAGTTCTTTCCTTGCCTCAGTGACTGCAATAAACTTTGTCTTCGTAGACGACTGTTCAACACACTTCTGTAGTCTCGACTGCCACAAAATGGCTTCCCCCCCCCCCCCCCACACACACAAACAAGATCAGATATCTAGAGGTTAATCTCCTGGAGTCCAAATCTCCATCCGTATCAGCATCGGTGTAGCCCAGCAACTCTGGTTCACTGTCTCTAAACCTCAACGTCAAATCTGACGTCTCGTGTAGGTAGGGTTATTCACAAACCAAATAGTTCGTGAACAATTCGGGAATCGATTCGTGAAGATTCGAATAAAATTCGTCAACCTGCTCCACTCGACTTCATACTGCACCAAACGCTATCTCTGTTTAAAGAATTCGTGAATAGTTCGCGAATAATAGAAAAATATAATTTAATAAATTTTATTTAACAAATTAAACTTCTCATAAGCCATAATATAAGTTTTATATACAAATTAAACTTCTCAAAGTCCGTAGCCATAATATAAGCTCAATATCAGTAGTGTCCTCATGATCTGAAGGTGTTTTAGAACCATGTACTGGCTCAGGTTCTGCAGCCTTCTCAATGTCATCACCTCTAACCATAGGAGACTCTGCATCAATGCGAGAGTCATCCTCATCGGTCTTTTGGGAATCAACCATAGTTTGATCCCCACAAAATACAACGTCACGGCTCCGTACAAGTTTCTTCTAAACCGGATCAAAGAACCTATAGCCAAACTCATCACTGCGTCCATATCCTAAAAAATGCATTGTCGGGTCTTAGAATCCAACTTCGATCTTTCATCCTGAGGGACGTGCACAAAAGCTCTTCAGTCAAAGACCCTTAAGTGACTATAAGTGGGATCCTACCCGTACCAAACTCTGTCGAGAACATCCTCATGCAGTGCAGAATTGGGTGAGAGGTTGATGACAAGTGCAACTGTGTACAAAGTCTCACCCCAAAATATGTCAGACAGCTTCGACACAGACAATATGCACCTCACCCTCTCCATCAAAGTCCAATTCACTCTTTCAACTACGTCGTTCAGCTGTGGCGTCTTGGGCAGAGTTTTTTATGTATGATCCCCTGCTCTCTGCAGCACTCATTAAAAAGACCAATATATTCTCCTCGTTGTCGGACATGAAACACTTTAGCTTCTTCCCAGACTGCCTCTCCATTTCAAGGTTGAATTTTCGAAAAGTGTCGAGGACCTCATCTTTGGTCTTAATAGCATAAACCCAATTTTTTCTTGAACAGTCATTAATGAACGTCATGAAGTAAGACGCTCCTCTCGTCTAGAACTTCAATGGCCCGCAGACATCAGTATATACGAGCTCCAGTGGCTCCTATCCTCTGGAGGAAGTGTAGCTCTGAAATGATACTCTATTATGCTTCGCAGTCATGCAATAGTCACATCTCTCTAACTGATACACAGATAAATCAGTGATCATCTTCTTTCGGGAGAGACATTTCAGACCCTTCCGGCTAATGTGACCCAATCTCTAGTACTATAGGGATGTTGATACCCCATCTCTGACAGTGTTGACCTGAGCAGCTTCGGGCCTCCCCTCCATGTAGTATAAACCAGTATCAATATGAGCTCTGACTACTACTAGCGACCCCTTGATCAGCTTCCAAAAGTCTCCACCAAAGACACGTAGGTCTCCCTCATCACCTAGCTTCCCAACAGAAACTAGGTTGAAGCGGATGTCAGGTACATGTCGCACATATCTTACGATCAACAATCCTCTAGTGTCCGTCTTCAAGTGCATATCTCCTCTCCCGATGGCTTTAGACGAGTCATCATTGTCAATCTTAAGCACTCCACAGTCGTGAGTGATGTAGGTGGCAAATAACTCCATATTGTGCGAGACATGTGCAGAAATACCAGAATCAACAATCCAGCTTCGATTATTACAGGAGAGTGCAGTTGTGACGTCATCTCTAACAATGATGACATCAATAAACGCTCTTTTTTTCTTGTCATTCTTCTTAGAATAACCGAACTTTTGTATGTGACATTTCTTGTGACAGTAATAACATTCCACATTCTAGTAGTGGGACTTGGACTTTCCCTACTATGTACTCTCTCATTGTTCCTTCCTCTGCTCTTGCTCCTACCTCTCCCCTTGGGCTCAGTATAGAAGATGTCAACTCGTGAAGAAGAGTCTAATATCTCTTGAGAATTCCTTCTCACCTCCTCATTTAGGATGTCACTCTTGACAATCTTTATGGTAATAATGCCCGCGAAAGAAGAGTTGATCAGAGAAACTCTAATCATCTCTTCAGAGTCCGGAAGGGACTTTAACAACCATAATGCATTGACCTCATCCTCAAAAGTCACCATCATAGCAGTCAGCCGATCAATAATACTTTGGAACTCGTTCATATGATTTAAGATGGGTGAGCCACCTATATACTTGAACTCTCCAAGTTTCTTCAACAGATATAGCTTGTTGATGTCAGTGCTCCTGACATGCAATGTCTTGAACGTCTTCCAAAAAAACTTCGCACCAGCAATACTTGCAGCATAGTTGTAGACGTTCTGCTCTACGAACCGTTTAATGAATCTGCATAGCTTTCGGTAATCCACCTTCCACTTATTGGGATCCATATCTTTAGGCATCTCCTTAAAATGGGAGCATGATATCCCTTCACATAAATCATGTTCTCCATTAGTATGTGTCACTGATGGTAATTTGCGCAGTTCAATTTCACCATTAGCTCAGAACATGAACTTGAAGTAGACTACATCGGCTCTGTCAAATGATCAGACTGACCACGGTTCTTTGAGCCGACTATTTCAAAGAAGGATATCAAACAGAATAGGGAGCAGACCAATGGTCGTCACCGACCACACCCGATCGTATACTCGTTGTGTTATGAAAGGCGCGCTTGAGGCGACAGATGCACAGGGCCTCACCTCTGCAAGGCATAGGCGGGCGAGGTACCCCAGGCGCGCCTAGGTGCACGCCTTGCTGAGCCTCACGGAGCACCAAAGGCGCGCATTGAGGTTTCAATGCCCTTTCTATCATTTTTTTGATGAGTTCTTTAGATCAAATCTTATTTACTTGTCCTAGATTAGCAAGAATGGCGTCTGCTTCAATTGTATAAAATATTTTTCCACCAAATTCCTCATTAAAGTCTTCTAATTGGGCATCAGTGAATTAGACACTCAATTCACTGATTTTCAATAAACTGGTCCCCCAATTCACTGATTTTCAGTGAACTAGGTGTCCAACTCACTGAACTGTTATTTGGCTACTCATAAGATAATAAAAACAAATGAAATTGGGCATGGACTTAAGAGCACATGAATCATTACAACCTTACAAATGTACATTTATTCATAAAATACGACTGTTTTTTTTTTCATTTTTGCGACTCGAGTGCCTCAAGCGCGTGCCTAGGCTCCATAACCCCTTTGCGTCTCAGTGCGCCTTGTCCCTTTAATAACACAACCTACTCAAAATATCTGATCAACTCGTCTCAAGTCTTAAACAGGTAAGTCACATAACTGCTCTAATAATGAGCATGTCTCTGATACCACTAGTTAAGGACTCTCCTTGTTGGGCTAGAGAGAACGCAATCCCGACCAGAGCACCTACAAATTAGGTTATTTTGAAATTTCAAACCTCATCATCCATATCCCGATAGAGCACCTACAAACTTGTTGTGGACTCTCCTTGTTGGGAATGATGTAGATAATTCCCCAGGACAGTCGAAAATACAAGAAAATAAAATACGAAAACTCAGCAATATTTTATAACAACAATATTGTCACTACTCAAATAAAGAGAAAGTACGTGTCCGATAAAAACCGCAGATAAAGGTGGACAACAATACAATTCACGGAGAATATAAAACGTTGACTGCAATATACGTAGCAGACGGACAAGGTTCACCCGGGAACCTTCGATGTCGATCCACAACGTCCAACCGCCACCACCCCAAGAGGAACATTGTCGAGGCCAACTGCAATCTAGCACGCCTTCGACACCAAGCTCGCACTTTTTCTCCTCTATCTATGGTGATTCTTACGCAGTTTTGCTAGTTTTTCCCATGATAGCTTCACATTTTATAACCTGTGTTTTTCTTTTTTTAATCCTCACGTGGGTTGCATGTTTGCCCAAAGACAAGGAATACTCACCTTTTTTATTTTATTTTATAAAGAACTTTTGATTATTTTAATCAAAAGTTTCCAACCTTTTGATTTTAAAATAATCAAAACAAAACAACAGCTCGGTGGATCACGTGGGAAGTGGCTGATGAGATTTGAAATTTCAAACCAACTTAACAATTCACCACATTGGTTAAATTTCAAACACCACCACCACATACTGCACAAAAGCATCATCTGCACAAAACATCATCTGCACTAAGCACCAAATTGCACTGAGCATCTGCACGAAGCACCACCTCACTGGTCGAGGTGTCAGTCAACCTGCTCCAGTCGACTTCATACTGCACCGACTCAACCTGGGATAGTCGACACAACCAGATCGTGGAAATTGACTCGTCGAACCCGGGTCCTGGGAAGACGATCCACCGCACCACCACGACTGTCAATCTTATTGCCAGCAAAAATCATGGACTCACTACCTCGCACCGCAGTCCCGATTAGTTGATATAGCCTACCACGTTGTACACAACTCGCATGAGCATGTTGCACCCTCGCATCATCATCAGAACTCCACGTCTAGTCGCCCAGCTGCAGGCCTGCAGCCCTCCGAGTCCAATCTGCCCAATGACATCAGATTCTTACACAGCTTGGGCACCAGATGTACCCTCTCAAGCCTATGTATCGCTCCATCATGAGTCAGCAAGTCCACCGGCCTTATCCCCGTGACCTCGCATCTCGAGTCGTCACCCAGAATGACCGACCCGACCGTCACCTCTAAGGAACTGAATATCGACGAGTCTGAGCAAGCGTGTTGCGATGCACCAGAATCAAGCATTTAGCTATCAGAGTCGCCCCGACTCTCAGTGATGCAATAAAAGCCGAAATCTCCTGCCAAGTCCAGTGTCATCATGCCCCAATCCTGGACGTTACCTGAAATACCAGAACTCCATGCACACTGCAGACAATGTCTCCTAATGTGACCAACCCGTCTGCAGTGGAAATACTTCACTGCATTCTTCGATGTTGACCGAGCTCGTGCATCACTCGATCATTTTGTCGAAACTCCTGCCACGTCCATGCGCTGTCAAGATCTGGTCACCCCTAGGAGTGGGGTCCTTCAACATTTGACTGGACAACAACGCCGACGTGACTTCTTCCAGCCTCATCGTATCCTTCTGATACAGGAGCGTAGTCACCATGTGCTTGTATGACACCAGGAGCGAGGTAAGAAGCAAGAGGGTCTTGTCTTCTTCCTCTACCTTCAAGTCAACCACGTGCAATTGAATCAGAAGATCGCTAAATGCATTGAAGTGTTCTTGCAGGTTGCCACCTTCCTGCATCTTCAGCGCATAGAAACGTTGATTTAACAACAATCTTGTCGTCACAGATTTCGCCAGGTATATCCGCTCCAGCTTCTCCCAAAGCCCAACTGTCGTCTCTTCAGCCCCGATGTTGAAGAGCACCTGGTAAACGACACACATCGTGATTGTGATTGTGGCTCTTTCATCAAGATCCTTTCAGTTCTCATCCTTTAACGCTGCGAGCAATTTGTCGCACCCCCGCAAAGCTCAAATCAAGCCTTGCTGAACCAGTATATCCTTAACTCAAATCTGTCATAGGCTAAAGTTCCCGCCACCGTCGAATTTCTCCACTAAAAACATCTTTAGAACTGTGTTCTTCCCTGACATGGCGGTCCTCAACACAAACAAATGAAACCTGACTTGTTCCACGTTCAGATCTGAAATGATGGGAAGAGGACCTAATTGTTCATCACCGCAGTCAGACCTTTTCCCCGAACGTCCAGTCACCGGTCTCATACCGAACCTACCTCTGATACCACTTGTTGCATCTGCGCAGCCCGTTGTCACTGTTTTCGTGTGTAGCATGTCGTTGTTGATGTCGTATCCAAACCATTGCATCCCACCGCTCACAACACCTCTTTTCTCATCCACCCTCTCAGAAGCAGATTTGTCTTCTCTCCTCTGTAATGATGATACAAACCTCCATTCATCTCCTTCTATAGGCATTTCTCATGCTTAAACTTAGCCTTTCTTGAAAGTTTCCTAGTTAATGCACATGTGGTTTTGACGAAGCAAAGCCTTAGCTGAAGACTTTATGCATATCTAAAGTCTTCAATCAAGACATTAATTAGCCACCATGTTTGAATATTCAAACCAACCATATCAAAACACCACTTTGGTTCGAATTTCAAACATTGACACCTACAAATTAGTTGAAAACATGGTGGCAAATTAGGTTGGTCTGAAGACTTTATGCAGTAACTTGTTAGATTGGTTTGAAATTTCAAACCTCATCAACCACCTCCCACATGATCCACCGAGTTGCTGCTTTGTTTTGATTATTTTAAAATCTAAAAATTGTAAACTTTTGATTAAAATAATCAATGTTCATTATAACAAAAACAAAAGGTGACTATTTATTGACTTGGGGCAAGCATGCAGCCCACATGAGGATTAAAAAAGAAAAATAAAGGTTATAAAAGGTGAATCTACCATGGAAGAAAAAGTACCAGAACCGCCTAAGAATCACCAGAGCTAGAGAAGAAGAGGTGCGAGTTTGGTGTCGAAGGCGTGCTTGATTGCAGTTGGCCTCGACAGTGTTCCTCTTGTGGTGGGAGCGGTTGGACGTTGTGGATTGACGTCGAAGGTTCCTAGGTGAACCTTGTGCGTCTGCTACGCAGATTGCAGTCAAGGTTTTATAATCTCCGTGGATTGTATTGTTGTCCGTCTTCATCTACGGTATTTATTAGGCGTGTTGTACCTTCTCCTTATTTGATTAGTGACAGTATTGTTGTTATAAAATATTGCCGATTTTTCCTATTTTATTTTCTATTTTTGACCGTCATGGGAAATTATTTTGCTTCATTCACAACATAACTCTCCTAATCCTAGACAGCGCAGCCCGAATCAGGGTTGTCTGTCCCTTTGGCTACACAGCCAAAATCACACGTTGCTCGTCTGCATGCTCGCACAACCACAACAACATGATGTTGCCATGCGAAACCAGCATGCCTCCACAGTCTGAGAAAACTCTAAACCTACTTGGTTGGTTGGTGCATCTGGTTCAGACCACGGACCCTTCAAATTCTAGACCTCCCCAAGCTTCTCCGAAACTCAAACAATGCTCATCCTCCTCCTAAGGTTTATCCACCTAGGGATGGAATCCAAACCCCATAATTTCACTTCTTTTAGTCCAAATACAGCCATAGAAAGGTGTACAAAAATAGTATAATTTCCCTTTTAGCACTTGTAAATTCAGGTTTATTCACCAACTGACTTCAAAAAAAGAGAGGAAGAAGAGCTAAACTCTAGCTGTTAACACCCGCCAATAAATTTCAAGACACTCATTTCAATGAGAGAAAAAAACATCATTTCTTCTAATAATCGAAAGAACGCAGCATCCAAGAATCACAAAAATCATTTCCAGATACAATACAAACCAATTTCAGAAAACTTACTCCTATCACTTGACAACCGACCTCTACACAGATCAGAAGAACAATCAGAAAAAAGGAGCGAAGTACCAACGCATTGTCAAACTCTAGATTCCCCTGCAAGCCCAAACCAAAAAAAAAACCATCAATTGCGCTTCGATCTTACAGTACCGATATAGAACAGGAGGCGGAGCAAGGAAAAAAATGGTCAAGGTATCAATCAGACAGAGAAGAGCACACCTACGTCTGCTTAGAGAGGGAAGCGGATGATGAACGAACCCGCTTGCTGCGGAACATCATGTAACCAATCGGGAGCACCACACCCACCATCATGATCACGACGCCGATGAAGTACCTTAACGGATCCGGCGGCTCCACCTCCAAAAGTCTCCTCAGCTGCGAACAAAGAGAAATACCTTAGATCAATGGACCATTCGAGATGAAACCCAACTACTCCCCACGCGAATCGTTGATGGAGATTTCGATGAAATATATAATTTCATGGTGAGGATTTGGGCAAATTTCAAAAGAGCGTGGTTACCGGCATTCCTCTTTCCCCCAGATAACGGCGGCGGCGGAGGTGGAGAGGAGAGAAGAAGAGATAAGCCGCTGAGCGGGAAACAGCGGATCGGAAAATACTCGCCGGAGGATTTGAGCTCAGCTTCCGTTCAATACCGTCTCACTGCCTTCGGGATATTGCCCGTTCCCCGGCCACTTGCGGTTATATGAGTAATCAACCTAGGCTTTTTATTTAGGGCAGGGTTAGGTTGCGAATATATGTAGGTCAAAAAATCATTCAGGTCCAAATTTCATATTTACCATATTCAAAAATCAAATTAATATTTTTTTAAATAAATCATCAAGTAAAATATAGCATTCATAAAAACAAATAAATATATTTTTGCGGCCTATTTGACCCACAATAGTAGTCCAACAAGATGCATTATAATCATTTTGATTTTATATATCACAAAAAATATTTTTGTGGTCACCTATTTCAAGACTTCAATCAATAAAAGACGTGTAAAATCACAAAAACATCGGACTTTATTCATGCACAAAACACTATCTTTTAATTAAATTCACACGCATAGCACGATTTACAACATTTTGGATAAATAGAGTCTTTTCGAAAATTGAAAAATAAGTTATAGAGAAAGAGAGATTAGCTCGCCGGACGGAGAAGGGAAGGAGGTGGTCGGCCGGAGTGGATCACCGACCGGAGTCGCCGGAGGAGGGAGAGGAGATCAGAGAGGAAGCTTGATCTCGTCCGGCGGCTGCGCGGGTCGTGGGCGATGGCGGTGCATATAAGTCTAGTTCTATGGCCTGCAGGTTAGAAAAGAAAAATTGATATATTTTTTTTAAACTGTGGCCTGCATATAGCCAAAATCGGTCTGCGTTTAACATCGCTTTTTTTAAAAAACTGTTGTCTGCATATAGCCAAAACCGGTCTGCGTTGACATCGCTCTTTATTTATGGGTGGTGTTACGTGCATATTAGAAATGACTATGTGCACAACATTAAATTAGTCAAAAATCTTTAAAACCCTATATTATTTCATTTATCGTTTCTCGTAGACGCGTCCTTACCTTTCCTGCGACATTGGAGTCAACTCGCGACCCGGAGGCCGGAGTTCCCTTCCACGAGCATATCTTTTCTCTTGTAGCCCATTAAAGCTCCTATTTCAGTTTTTTAATCTTGTATAGATATTAGGGTTGTCAAGGGTTTCTCATAGCTTGATGGTAGACCTAAGCCTGAGATTTTTCTCGGTTGTGATAGATTTGGTTGCCCTCATATCCATTCAAATGATAGGACGAAGAAAAACTCGCTCAAAACGGTGTGAATGTCCTTTATTTCTATTAGTACAAAAAGATGCATGTGTTGAGGAATGAAAATTGTAAGTTAAATATGGAATGCATAATCATATATTTATTCATCTATACGCGCAAAGTTATGCAAGAAGATTAAATTAAAATGAACATGTGGAAGAAATAATTAATTTAACGGATCCTTGAAAATGAGTTAAGCTTATTTTCTATTATTAGACATAAAATACTTTTGCATAATATGATTACTAGTTTTTTGTTAATGTATCTCGTGCAGATAAGTGGACACTAAAAGTTTGTAGGATGGTTAATAATATAACAACATTACACTACATCTAGGTAAAAATTTGCATTTTTGCTACATTAACTCATATTATATAAATTCAATATTTATATAATTTCATTTTTATGCGGAATATAGTGATGTATAAGAAATTGAGTTTTGAAGACATTCACTAAGTCCATTCTAATTCTTTAAGATGTTTAAAAAATAGATTTATGACTTAAAATATAATTTTTTGACTCAAATAATTTGTGTAACGGACTCTTTAACATATTATTTTCTCTATCACTAATGATTTTTTTGGGGATATTGTTATTTGAATGTTGAAATGACCCCTTCATTTATAATTAATGTGCAAATAGTGTTTTGATGTGTACATAATGATATTGATTTTGTACTTAGCCGTTGGCTTGGCTGCACATAGTTATTATTGGTGTGCCCGTAACACCACTCTTATTTATTTCCCAAGAGAATTAATTGTTCATGCATATCAAAATTATGTATCCATATATCAAATATTTTATCATTTATTTGATTCGTATAATATCACCTAGGCTTTGTTTGGCTCGGCGTTTGTGCTCCCATGAATTTGGGCATAAACAACACCGTTGTAGAATAAAGTTGTCTTAAACAGAAAAGTGAATGAAGTTCCTTAGGTGTGGCCGAACATTCACGAACAAAAGTTCATAGCCACCGCATTCACGATGTCCACCGCCGCTCCAAACGGAACCTTAATCTTCTATGTGTATGCGCGGACCAAAATAATAAGAATCCCGCCCGAGCCCTAACCTTGCGAATAATTATTGTAATAATGTAGGTTTTTGTTGTTCAAATTTACCTCATTTTTCAACCTTCCTCACTTTGACTGTGTTGATATTAAGATGGCTTCTTCGGTTTTATTCAGTCAACTGAAAATATATTCATAGTATTCTATTTTAAAGAGAATGTCTATTTTTTCTTAAATCTTGATATTGGTTATTAATAATAATACCCAAATAGTCTGATAATTGTGGAAAAGAAATACAGTATTTATAATTCCTTGTATAGTATGCTTCAACACGTGTGTGTGTGTATTATTTTCAAGGCATTTGATGACATCATCCCATGGTTATGAACATCATGACGGCCAAAGAGACCGACGACATCTTTGAAGACAATGTTAACCTTAATGTTCATTCTCAATTTCTCTATGGGTCCGTTCGGTTCATAGGTTTTGGTTTTAAGGAATTTGAATTCGCCAAAATCAAATGAAATCGGAAATGGATTGAATTCCAGTTAACGTGTTCGGCAGTTTCAAAATCAGATGGAATTGGAATTCAAATCTAGGGCATCGATATGGCGGCAAGGAAGAGGAAGAACCAGAGGAAGAAGAAATACTTCGCTCCTGCAAAGATGCGAAATACTTTGCTCTTACAAAGCTCCTCGAATGGATGGCAGATCGATAGTTCTAACATCAATCTCCTGCAAAGGTGTGAAAAACTTCTCTCTCTTCCAAAACCTCTCAGTCTACGTCGTCGTCTCCATCGCCGGCGGCGACGATCCGAAGAAACAGAAACATAAGATATCTGCAGATCATGAGGGCGGGGAGAAATCCATGAATTGTTTCTGGAGTTCATAATCCTGGTGCAGGGGAGTCCTTCCTCTCGTTGCCTGATTCCTTCCTCTCGTTTCCTGCTCCAGCTCCTCCCCCTCCTCGCCTTCGGCGCCTGATTCCTTCCTCTCGTTTCCTGCTCCAGCTCCTCCCCCTCCTCGCCGGCGGTAGGTGCGTGAGTGTAGTCACGGGGTGATAACCAAAACCTATGATTTTGGTCAATTCGAGAGACACGGACAATTCCTGCCATTTATTAATAAGCAAAATCAAAACCACGGTTCAAAAACCGTTGAACCGAACGGGACCTATTAGTATTTGTCTGTGAGAATATATATATATAAGTTTTTCTGCAGTAATTGATACTTTGCACCATTGGATATCATTCTTTTGTCACATTGCACCCGATTTTTTAAATTTGGCACATTACACTCCAACGTACTTTAAGTTGGCATTTTGCACTTCATGCTAAATTTTGATTGGTATTTTGGTCCACAACTTAAAAGGGCTGAATTTTGTAGCGGCCGGGACGTTGTCTCTACCATCATGGGTGCCTTCTTCGGCGAGGTCACGGGGGAGGCGTCGGTAAAGATGACTTTGTTGTTGCCGCCTTCATACGGGAGGCGGACAATGATAAGGATTCAGTCCTAGGAGTTGGAGTGCATGAAGTTGACCATGAAGATCCCCTAAGTTTCGGTGCTCGCCATGATTTTCTCTCTTTTGGCTTCAAGCTCGAAGTGGACATGGTAAACCAATCCATACCCCTTGAAGAATAGGTGTTCTTGCTCTAGCTCTTACTTTGCTTCTTCTTCTTCCTCCATGAGCGAACTGGGGCCGACGGGTCGGCGGCGGCGATGTCGTAGAAGCTGGAGATGCCACCGAACATTGCTTGGCATGCGGGAAACTAAACTGGAGGGATTTGTAGGTTGTGTTTAATCATGGGCATATAAGTTTCGAACCAAAACACCCCTCAAAATTTATCCTAGTGCGCAAAATGTCAACTTAAATCACTTTGGAGAGTGCAATATGCCAAATTTAAAAATTTGAAAAGCAATGTGCCAAAAATATGATATTTGAGGGTGCAAAGTATCAATTGCACAAATTTTTTTGGGGTTTTAGGGTTTGATTTTCTTGGTCTCTAACTCAAAAACTGAAATTAAAAGAAAAAATTTTAGGTACGTGCGTACCTAAATGATCGTAGGGGAAATTCAAATTTACGTTGTATTTGAATTTTTTTTAAAAAAAAGTCCCGAAATATTGATCCATGTATTTTTACTGTCATTTTAAGTAGTCATTTGTATATATATCTTAGGATGAATATACACCTATAAAAAGTGAAATTTTTGAATTAAATTACAACTGTAATTTAAACTGAAAATACAAATCATTTACAACTGTAACTGAAAATATAACTGTAATTTGGCACGAAAAAAGGTCCCAACGATCCTCTTATCCGTACCTAAGATTCTCTCAAATAGAGAAAATTTTCTGTAAGGGCTCGCACGTAGCCATCGTGCGAGCATAAATAAGTTGTTTTACGGTTGGGGCCCACACATTCGCCCAAAGTTCGCCCCTAACTTCCGCGGTGAACGTCGTGTAAAAGAAGATCAGGAGGGATTTGTCCAAGATCGGGAAGGGATTGAGAAGATCGGGAGGGGTTTGAGAAGAGATCGTGAGGGGTTTCACCTTTCACCGGGGGGGGGGGGGGGGATTTACGATTTCAACTTGGGAGAGCGAATGCGTGGGCCCCAACCATAAAATAACTTATTTATACTCGCACAATGACTAAGGCTCTGTTTGGGACAGCTCTAGCGGATGGAAAATCTGTTGATCGAATAGAGCTTTCAGAAAAACTCCAATGAGAGAGCTGCTGACTGTTTGGAAAGTCTTTGCATAATTGCTGATCGAATATAACTTTTTCATTTAAGCTGTTCGGTAGAACAATTGTTTGAAAACTATTTTTTAAACAAAAATATTAAAATATAATAGTTGTGAAAACTCGCGCCTAGACAAACACGCGCGTCTGGGCAAAAATGGTCGCGCAGGTGAAAAATTGTCGCTCGGGCAAAAAACAGCCGACCGGTCGAAAAACGGTCACTCGGGCAAAAAACAGGCACATGAGCGAAAAATGGGCGCCCGGGTGAAAAACGCGCGCCCGAGTGAAAAAACACGCCCTGAGCAAAAACGGTCGTCCGAGAGAACAATAGTCGCTCGAGCGAAAAACGCGCGTCAACGCAAAAAATGCTCATCAGGGTGAAAAACAGCCGCCCGGGCGAAAAACGGCCGCACGGTTGAAAAACGCGCGCCCGTGCAAAAAATGGCCGCCCGGGGAAAAAATGGCCACCCAGGCAAAAAACGGCCACCAGGGAGAAAAACCGGCGAAAAACCGTCGCGCGGGCGAAAAAACGTCCACCCGGGCGAAAAATGGCTGCCCGGGCCAAAAATGGACGCACGGGCGAAATACGACCGACCGAGCGAAAAATGGCCGCCTGAGTGAAAAACACGCTCCGGGCGAAAACGCGCTCCCGAGCGAAAAATGGCCGCCCGGGCGAAAAACGCGCGTCCGAGCAAAAAAATGGACTCCCAGACGAAAAATATCCGCCCGGGCGAAAAATGGCAGCCCAGACGAAAAACAGCCGATCGGGCGAAAATCTGGCACAATGGCGAAAAACGCACGCCTAGGCGAAAAACGACTGCCCGGGCGAAAAATGCGCGCTCGGGCGAAAAATGCGCTCCCGGGCAAAAATAACGAGATTCCGGGCGAAAAATGGCCTCTGGACCGAAAAATGAGTGCCAGGCGGAAAATGAGTGTCCACCAAAAATGCGGGCACGGACGAAAATGCTGAAGTGATATACAACGAGGTGAAGTTAATAAAAGAGAAAAAAACTAAAAACAGAAAAATGATTTTTAGAAAGCTATGTTGTACTGCCTTCTCAAAGAGCCTCTAAAATAGCTTATTTGAATAACCTCTTTTCAAAAAACTGGACTAGAGAGCTGTCCCAAACAGTTAAAAAATAGCTCTGATGGTTGGAAAATAGATTTTCCTTCCGCCAGAGCTGTCTCAAACAGAGCCTTAAGTGCGTGCGAGTCCTTATAGAAAAATTTGTCAATTAAAATACATGCAAAGTTATGATTTCCATTATTAGAGCAGCTCGGACGGCACTGCCGCATCTAGCTTCATTCTTTTTCTGCACTACTTTTCAGCCCAACAATCTTTTTCAACCAGAGGAGTCAGCGATTCTCCATACAAATAGAATAACGAATACGACGATGGTGTCTTCATTTGTGAGAACCTTAACCACAGTCTCTCTTCTCCCTGCCGCTGCCGCCGTCGCCGTCGCCGCCTTCTCCTCCCCGCCCTACTCCCAGCCTTCCCTCTTCACCTCTTTCCACATCCCCGTCAAAGCCGATCTCCTTCCCCCCGCTACCTTCCTTTCAATTTCGGCTCCGAGATCCTTTGGCCCTTCTCCGAATTCCGTACGTTCTCACGCGGTTTTGCATATGGACTCCGCGGCGGTCGACGTGAAGTCCTCCGATGGGGTTGGTTCTGTTTTCTTCTTTTGCTCATCAGTTTCTTTGTTCGTTGAGGATGATTTTCTTCTTATCTTGGTGGTTGCTTCTTCTCTGCAGCAAACTGGAGTCCTGCCAGAGCTTATGGTGAGTTGATTTCGCGTCTATCAGTCATATGATTTCGTTTCTGATGAATTGCTTATTGGCTCTTGCAATTGCAACTAGCATTTGAGGATTTAATGCCTGTTCTGATATCAGTTTATCTTATTTGTTTATTTTTCTATTTTTAAGCTGCAATAGCTGTCTTTCTTTAGCTGTATGATGCTTGTAACTTTCCATCCAGTTAACTTTGGTTTTGAATTTAGGGTTGCTTTTGGATTGAATCATTCTATGTTCTTGGAAGAAGGGAGATTTTGTCTGAAGTAGTCATCTAGCATGGCAATGTTTGTCATTTTTTAGCTCATAGGGTTGCTAATTTTGATGGAATTGTATTTACAAATGTTTAGATTGCAGGGCCAATGTCTGAAAATTATATGGTTGTCTTTCATTTATGTTTCTTTGACTTGATGTAATGTGTTATTTTTTTATTGAGAAAATAAATGTTTGTTAGACCCTAAACTCTCAGATTAAGCTCTTAAGACTCAAAGGACCACGAGTTCTCTTTAAACGGTATTAGAGCCCTATTGAACAGAAGTTCCTTAACTGAATAATTTAGCAGTTTTTGTTTATAAACTCAAATCTAGCGTAATCGACGGTGAGTGCATGCGTGAGAATCATGGAAGGTGTGTCACATAAGAGGAAGAAAAAGTGGGAATCATGGCTGGTTTTTATTTTTATTTACTTAACCATTTTTTAACTGCTTTCTCTCGTGGGTTGTAAGCTTGTAAACCTTGAGTTTTTGTGGTCTTTAAAAACTGATGTGTACTTGTATTCGGCAATGTAGAAAATCCAAAAGAGAAAATAGTGTGTGAAAATATTGTTCATTAGTTTGATACAGAAATTTATATAATTATGAGTGTTTAGTTGTTTGTATTTTTGTTAAATTCCTTTTGCATTTCGTGAATTCCTTTTGGGATTTTATTTTTTCCTCTACTAGAAGAGAGTTTTTTCGTCTGAAGTTAGAGAAACTATATCCTTATTTTCCACAAATTGGTATCAAAGCGCGGTGACGAACCGTCAGTGTTCAGAGCCGAAGAAAAATTGCATTTGCCGACCACTGTGAAGAAGGGTAACTGATGGCGAGTTCTGGAAGTCTATTTTTGGGGAAAATACTGCTACGACGACTTATGAAGACGAACTACGACAACTGGAGTATTCATATGCGTGCAATACTGGGCGCACAAGATGCGTGGGAAGTCGTTGAAATCGGCTTCACCTAGGGGGCAGATACGACGGGCATGACAGCGAACCAACTAAAGAAATTGAGGGGGATGCAAGCGAAAGATAAAACCGCTCTCTATCTGCTATACCAAGCAGTAGACCAGTCATGCTTTGAGAAGATTGTTGGTGCCACAACTTCAAAAGAAGTGTGGAACAAGTGTTTAAAGAAGTTGATCGTGTCAAGCAAGTGCGCCTCCAAACTCTGAGAGGCGAATTGGAAGGAATGAAGATGAAGGAGTCATAAGGTGTATCCAATTACATTACGTGTGTGCAAACTGTGGTAAATCAATTCAAACGAAATGGTGAGACGTTGAACGATGCGCTAGTCGTAGAGAAGATAATGTGGTCATTAATCAATAGTTATGAGTACGTTGTGTGCGTGATCGAAGAGTCAATGGACCTCGACACACTAACTGTTGATGAGCTCATTGGCTCTCTCAAGGCAGACGAGCAGCGAAAAAGAAAAAGAGGAGACGCTCGAAGAAGCTCTTCAATCCAAGTCGACAATTAAAGACGAAGAGGTACTCTATTCTCAAAATTCTTGAGGAAAAGTGTGACGAAGAAGAGGTTGTGTAAATGGTCGCGGTGGTGGAGATCGTGGTCAAGGAGGATACTATGAGGAGAATGAGCAGTCAAACCAACAAAATTGGCGTGGTCGAGGACGAGGTCGTGGACGAGGTCGTGGACGAGATCGTGGACGAGGTGACCGTATAAACTACTCGAATGTCGAGTGTTATAAATGTGGCGAGTATGGTCACTATGCGAAAGATTGCAACTCCGACAAGTGTTACAATTGTGGCAAGTTTAGGCATTAGGCAAGAGACTGCTATGCCGAGAAGAAAGTTGAAGAGAACACTAATCTGGTCGCAGAAAAAGAGACGAAAGATGGGCTCCTCATGATGGCTCACGACGAGAAGAATACCAACAACGGGACGATTTGGTATCTCGACAGTGATGCGAGCAATACAATGCGCGATTTGTTGCAAAGCGGCAATTGACATGAAGGATGAAAGAGACCTAAGAGAGTTTATTTATAAACTCAAGTCTACCGTAACCGATGGTGAGTGCAAGGAGTGGCACGTAAGAGGAGGAAAATGTGGGAATCATGGCTGGTTTTTATTTGTATTTATTTAACTATTTTTATCTTCTTTCTTTCATGGGTTGTAAGCTTGTAAACCGTGAGTTTTTGTGGTCTTTAAAAACTGATGTTTGCTTGTATTCGACAATGTAGAAAATCCAGAAGAGAAACTAGTGTGTGAAATTATTGTTCGCGAGTTTGATGCAAAAATTTATATAATTATGAGTTTTCAGTTGTTTGCATTTTTTTAAAATTCCTTTTTCATTTTGTGAGTTTCTCTTGAGATTTCGTTTCTTCCTCCACTAGATATTTTTTTCGTCAGAAGTTAGAGAAACTATATCCCGATTTTCCATAGTTTTGGATTCCATTCCTAGTCTTCTATTCAATGTTATATGGGGAGATATAAAATTAATTAGGCCTCACGCTCCACTTATCTAGCATACCTGCTTGGTGATCGATTGTAGTACTCTAACTTGATTGCTTTGTAATTCAAACAAGTTGCACTTGATTATATCAAGTTTGGACTCGACAAGTATTTGTTGAGCCCCTCGTTATTTTGATGCATACAACAGTAATCCTATTTAAATGCAATATTTTTCTATAATTGTATTTAGTGGCAGGGACTATCGCAAGCATATGCCCAAAGTTGCAGATGTCGAATGTAAGAGACACGTTTGTTTGAGTTTTTCATATCTTTTTTATATATAGGGAGATATATCAGGATATTTCATATATCAGATTTTAATGTTTAATTATTTTTTTATATAACTATATATAAATATAATTATTTTAAATATGTATATATATATTAATAATTTAATATTTATTGAACTTCTAAATCTTACAAACTATTATGAACAATTTATGTTGCACAAATAAGAACGGTATAACACTAAAAAACACTAGACATATACAAATTTTAAAAATAACAATTTGTAAATATATTGATATTTTTGAATAAATATTTTACTAGCAACAAAAATATCAAAATATTAAACATTTAAAATTCTCAAATTTTAAATCTTATTCTCGATATGTCTCGTAACATCTGACATGTAGACGACAAACAATCCTCATCCGACATACTTGATGACGCATGATCTTCTGCCTAGTCCCTCTCTATCATTTTTCTTTTTCCTTTACATTTTTCAGTGATGGTTATGACTTTGCTCTTGATAATTCTAGAAGGCCTCCTCGTATCTAGATTGTCTTCGATAATATTTCTAAGTTGTGCCCATGTCTACCCCTCTCCAGGAAAGATTTAATCATCATCATCATCAATATCATCATCACCATCAACAACACCCACCATCCACCGTTGTACCATCCCTGATCTAGACCTTTGGCTGCCAAAGGATCTCAAGATGCATCGAAGTATTTTGACTTCAATAAAACATTGAACTTCACAAAAAACATGTCATTCAATTTTTGTTGTCGAATTTATTCCTCTTCTTAAAATGTATATGTATAATTAAAATAATTATAAATAATTCATACAATTAAAATTAAATATTGCTTTGAGAGTATTAGTTATCTAATCATCTAAAAAATGCTCTAATTCCTCTTACAACCAGAGCAAGTAGTAGTCAGACTCAAAATTCTCATCATCATAGCTTTAAGATGGAGAGTATCAGCCTCGTTTACCCTCTAATGCACTAGAAATAAAACAAAATTATAAATCATTTCAAGGATGCAATATATACAATTTTTAGTTCATCAACAAAAAATATTATGATATAAATATATTCAAGTTGACTTGAGTACTTGTCTTTTTTCCATGGCTTTACCAAATTATCTTTGGTTGTATTGGTAAAGATCAAGCTCAGTAGTAATATGATCTCGAGTAGAAGGATCATTTTGATATATCCTAGAGATACACTCAACAAAATCACACATACCTTATGTTGTTCTCAATATCCACTTGTTGGGTTAATAAAAAAATTGGATTTAAATAATATCCCTCTAGGTGCAGAGGGCTGCTCTTCTTGCTCTCCCATCTGCCATCCATCAACTCCCACATAAGAAGATATTTGTTCTCTTGGTGATCGAGAGCGGTTGCAACTCTTCCCTAAATTTCTTTCCATAGATTTTTTTATGGCCCCATGCAGCCATCCCATGGAAGGTGCATCCCCGTCAGTTCTTCTTAATACCTTAATCAGTTGGGCGAATATAACAACATACATCTCCAAATGAAGGTGCATCCCCGCCAGTTCTTCTTAATACCTTAATCAGCTGGGCGAATATAACAACATACATCTCCAAATTTGCCCAAAATCTTGTCCTCAACACAATTGTTGCAACCTATGGCATACAAATTAACAAAATTAGGGTCCAATCGAATTGTGGGTTTGGAATTGTGGAATTGGAATTAAGGGAAAACCAAAATTCGCGGGATTTGGAATTCGGCTGAATTGCAATCTTTGTTGCTTGGCTGCATGTTGGTTTTTAGTAACAAAATTGGAATTGGCGAATTATGTTGTTTGGGATCCTGATTTCGGAAAGACATAGAAGAAGAGGAGTTCATATTTTAGATTTGAGGAAGTAAGTTGAACAAGAATTTCTGGAGGAATAATAATAATATAAGAAAAAGAAATTCTTGAGGAAGAACAATTTCGGGAAGAAAAGAAAAAGAAGAGGAAGAAGAATAAGTGTAGCTTGGATCCAAGATGAAGAAAAGAATTTTGGAAAGAAAAGGAGGAAGACAAACTACCTGGCTCTCTGTGGCGAGACTGACGGGGAGCTTGGCACGAGAAGGCGTGGATCAAGGGGTGAGATGGGCATGCGGGATTGGGCTGTTGAAGGCGTGCGGATCGGGCTGCTGGAGAAATACCAAAATCCCCAAAACCTAGCAAAAATAAACAAGAGTTGGGTTTAGGCTTAAACGAAAATCCATGGATTTACCCAATTCCAATTCTGCCCCGAATTCCTTCCAACCTAACGGCCTGAAATGATTTATTTACTCTCAGTTCCAATTCCTCTCAATCAAAACCCGCGATCCAAGCATGCCCTTAGTGATTATGCCTAAAGGCAAACATAAAAAAATAGTAATTGAAGAGATAATAAATTAACTGCTTGCCCGAAACACTCTTGAACAACTTTGTTACTTCCCACTAGGCAAATGTGAATATCCCCCTCAACTCGTTCTTCTTCTCCAAGATGTTTTGTAGAGATAGAAACGATGCAACGAATCTAGTCACATATGGTCGAACAAGTTCACGAGATTTAATTCTTTCGTCAACTCTCTAAACATGTCGAGGGAGATTGTGTGACCGTAGATAACGACGAAGAGTTTATGGTTATGAAGATAGCATTCTTAATCTACTTCAGCTTCAGTATATCTTGCAGTAACATGTTTAGTGTATGCGATGCACAACAAGTCCAAAAATTCCCGTGCCTCGTCAAAGACATTAACCTCGGTGTAGCCATATTGTTGGACACATTGTCCATGACAATCTGCATTACATTCTCCTTTCCTGGACCGTCAGTGCTATTATCGCTTCATCCAAGAAGTCAAATATTAACTTCTCATTATGCGTGGAGGAGGAAACATTCTTTGAAAGTCAGGGTGCAACTCCAAAATTGCAGTTTCAGTCATACGGTCATCAACCAAAAATGAATAATAGTAAACTTAATTTATCAGCTAGAATCTTGCACCAACTAGTAAAAAAATGGGTAGCCCCGATGCACAAAGCATCCCCGCGCAGCGAGGGTTTAGGGAAGGGTCCCACCACAAGGGTGAAATGTAGGCAAACCTTACCCTACATTTTTGCAAGAGGTTGCTTCCAAGACTCGAACCCATGATCTCAAGGTCACACGACAACACCTCAACCGGTGCACCAACTAGTAATATGAAAAAAAAATTTAGTCATGCGATCATCATTCAAAAATCTAGATTCAGAAATTAAATTTATGCCATACGATAATTATGTAAATTTATGTGCTATAGTATTAGAAATAAATGCAACTAAAGTATGTTCTTCAAGCTAGTTTGCTTAGTAGTTAGTGGATGCAATTAATATATCATCTCATAAGAAGCGCACTTAAAGTGCACTGAGAACAAGTAATTAATTTGGTTTCAATGTTCAACAGTAAAAATAATCAATGTTTGACTATTGTAACGCCCCGGTCTATTGTGGGTGCGCTACAGGTCTGCAGACCAGTGCCTGGACGCAACCGCTAATTCCAATGGCGGGTTGTTGAGGCTGGGGCTTGAACTCCAGACCTGTGCCTGGCCGCAACCGCTAATTCCAATGGCGGATTGTTGAGGCTGGGGCTTGAACTCCAGACCTCCTGGATAAGGGAGCTTTAAACTGGTCCTCATCACCAACTGAGCTGCTGCGGCGGCCAATCAGATCCTTGGAGAGGGGTTGTGGTTGTAGCACACACAATAGACCAAGACGTTACATAAAAAGTGTACTTTTTATGTAACACCCCGATCTACTATGGGTGCGCTACAGGTATGCAGACCAGTGACCCCAACCCATCTCCACGAATCTGATTGTCCGCAACCGCTAATTCCAATGGAGGGTTGTTGAGGCTGGGGATTGAACCTCAGACCTCCTAGATAAGGGAGCTCAGTTGGTAATGAGGACCAGTTCAGAGCTCCCTTATCTAGGAGGTCTGGGGTTCAAGCCCCAGCCTCAACAACCCTCCATCGGAATTAGTGGTTGCGGCCAATCAGATTCGTGGAGATGGGTTGGGGTCCCTGGTCTGCAGACCTGTAGCGCACCCACAGTAGACCGGGGCGTTACAACTACAACATTAATAATTTCTAAGATATATGTAATATGATCATGCAGGAAAATCCATTGAAGAACAAACGAGGAATAGTGGAAGAGAAGCCGCAGAATAGAGGAGGAAGAGAGAAAGATCCAGAGCAGGAGATTAGGGCATGCATAGATCCATGATTCAGAAATTAAAGCAAGAGATTAGGGCATGCATTTATCCACTATTCATAAATTAAAGCAAGAGGTATGGGCATGCATGAGATTCCATGATTCAAAAATTAAAATAGGAGATTAGAGCATGCATAGATCCATGATCCAAAGCAAGAGAAGTTGTGAATCCAGTAGGCACAAAATAATATGAGAAACGGGTGCTTCCACCAATCCATTGCCCATGGTTTAGAAATTAAAATCTTAAGCAACTCATAGTGCACTGCTAAATGAAGACCTAAAAGAACCCATAGTGCTGATTGATGAGAAGGGCTGTAGAGGAGGAGACGGCCAGACAGGTGAAATAGACAATGCTGAATAAGAAGCCAGAGAAGCTGTCGTCGATGGCAGATGGAATAGTCTTCATTACCAGATGCAATTGTCATCGATGGCAAAGATCTGAGAAGCCACAATCAAAGAGGACGCGAGTCAAGAACCAGAATACTGAAGCTAGAGATTAGGGCAAGGGGAAATCGTTGAATGCACAAACAACAGGGCAACACTTTGATATAGTGAGGCTATTGTTTAAAAACGCCCATAAATCAGGCCTAAGATATCTCCCGATATATCGGGACAACCCGATATATCAGGCGATATATTGTAAAATGACATTTTGCCTAAATTGTGGAAAACCTGTTTGTTTCCTCCTGAAGCCGACATGTCGATGGACATCTACAACACTACATATGTCATTGGGATTCAACCAACAACATATGTAGAAATTTTAGGATCACTTGGTGTAGCAAAATAAATCTAACAAGCTATAAAATCTTGGTCTCCATCACAAGTAAAGATGTTGACTCAAGGAAGTTCCAAGCTTTGGTAATCAAGGACCTTTTAGGGTTTCCTGATGCAAATCTATTATCTATGCGATGGTGTGATTAAAATATACAAAAAATCAAATTCACAGTAGAAAACTTTTAATTAGAATTATTCGTCCCTTTGGTTATAAATCGGAAAATACGAAGTTCATCACTGATAATAATTCAGTACTCATCTAATTGTAGAAATGATGCATAAACATTTGGAAGCGTGCAACTCTACACACTGATTGGAAATGATGTCACAGAGAAATCCTGATTTTTCTGAACAAAGAGCAGTAATGTAATGAGACCAACATGCCTATCTTATATACAAGGAGAATAATTTTTTACCTCACAAGAAAAATTCATGATAATCACTTGTAAAAGGAGAATACTTTTCATTCACCCCCAAAAAATGTCAAGCTAGCATTCAGAGGAGAGAGAACTTTGCACCCGACCATAGTCTTAGAAGCACTAATTTTATAAAATCTAGAATGTTTATTTACATAAAATATACTCCCTAACTCAAAATCAGAAGAATTGAAGGCGGTTGTTATGATTTTGTTGGTGATGTTGACCACAGTATAAAATCTAGAATGTTTATTTACATAAAATATACTCCCTAACTCAAAATCAGAAGAATTGAAGGCGGTTGTTATGATTTTGTTGGTGATGTTGACCACATGGCTGCAGCTGTAATAATTTCGCAGGGTTAAAATCATGGTTGGAGTTGTGAAAATAATGCAGTAGGCGTGATCTTGATGCAATAGCAATTGACTCACAAATGAAATAGAACTCATGTAATCGTTTATATTAAATGAGTGGATCAAAAGGGATGAACTGCAGTTTTGTAGGTTTGCTTAACACACTAGAATCCCGGTGGACCATTTAGGAAATAATTAATCAACCTTGGACCAAGATATGAATTAAATGCAGAAATGCTTAATTGAACCAAAATTAACTCCTAAGTGAACAAACTTCGAAAATGACATAAATCATCATATTATCCTTCAAGTGGAACCATAAAATAATCCTACAGTAAGTAAACAATAACTTTGATTCCTAGTTGCCTCCTCCTGATAGTCCACGCCACTCATCACCACTCCAAATTGCGGCCATTGACATTGCCGCTCTTCCCACCCCCACCATCTTTGTTGTGCCCGCTACTGTGAACCGTATCTCCACAACGGCAATCTGCAGTCTGTTGCCCTGACTATTGCATCCCCGCCTCCATAGCTTAACACATTGCTGACCATATAGGTGTTGGCATCACACTTATGAATAACAGGTAACAAAAGGTTGCAGCCTAAAATTGTATAATTAATGTATTATCTCTTTAATTTGACTTTTTGTTTTTACTTCTATGTTGGAGAAGTTGAATGCTCTTTAATTTGTGGGACCTACTATTTTCCTAATGAATTCAGAGCCTTGCCATGTGTTATTTGCCATCCTGAGAAAACAATTTCCATTTTGATGCAGCTCTTTCTATTTATGGCATTTTTATGCCAAGAAAAAAGTTTTTAATTTTATTATGTTAAATTTTAGATTTTAATGATTTAAGTGTGATGTTTTTAATCTAATTTTATTTCAATTTCAGACTGAATTTATGGTGGATATGACATGTGAAGGTTGTGTTTCGGCAGTAAAGAGCAGTATCCTAAAAATTGATGGTAAGTGATCATATACAATAAAAATCTGTAAATCTTTCAGTTAGTTGATTTCATTTGTATTTATGTTCCTGGTTTGGTAATATTTATATTAACAATTTGTTATATTGTTTAACCTGTATGTATGTCATTGACAGGGGTTAGAGGTGTTGATGTGGACTTGAGCAATCAAGTAGTAAGAGTTATTGGATCTGTTCCTGTGAAAACAATGTTTGATGCCCTAGAGCAAACTGGTCGAAAAGCACGTCTGATTGGACAAGGAAACCCAAATGGTTAGTAAGTTATGTTTAGGCAGTTTTGCTGCTTGTGATAACACTTGCAAAATTCCAATGTAGTTTTATAACTAACGATACTTCTTTAAGATGGCAGCATTGAATGTTTTCTTCGGTGTTTTGTATTCCTGATGGGGATCAGCTGCAGGATCGACATTGAACTTCAGGCCACCACTTAGTGGGGCCTGCATTTGTGTACTCGCGCAGGAGACATTGATCGGATCGGCGATCCGAAACCACTAGCACGTCCAAAGCGCCGTTTTACTATTTTATGTATTTTATTTTTTGGACTTTATTTAGTATTATTCGGACACCGGGCGTAACTTCCATTATAAATAGGGGTGATGACTGTCATTATGAGACATTTTTAGCATTGTGAAAATCCAAAGCCGACACTCATATCGTGGCGCGACGCCGCGAGACTCTGGGGTGCGACGTCCCAGTTTGTATTTTGTTTCACCGTTTTCTCCATTCACAGACCCACTCCTGCACGATTTCTTCACTGCAATCGCCAAACCGCCCATTCTTCTCTCCCCAGTGCCGCACGTCCCACAAACGAATCCCGTCGATCATTTACCTATAATTCTTCCACCGTGAAACCTCCCCACATCTTCTGTAACCGCAACCTCCCGCCCTAATTTCCCCCTACTGCGAACTGCTTCTCCCTCATCTTCTGTAACCGAAGCCGCACGCCTAGCACCTTCAGTGATGCTCCTTCACAAGCCATTGCTTCCCCCTTGCGTCCATCCAACAATGTTACTCCAGGTTATTCCCACTTGCAATGCCATCTACTGATTCACTCCCCGCCCAGTTTCTGCATCCGGTACTTGCGCTAACCTCATTTTCCCCCAGCCGCCCATATTCCCAGTTATGAGCTTCCACCTCTTGCCTATCCCGTCTCCTGCCACCAAACCGCCCCCCCTTATTTCCAGATGCAAGTTATTGTCTCTCCAATCCACGCACGACCCTGACGACTCCCACTGATGTTCCTTACCCTTTACTACTCATCACCAATCGCCGTTACCGGATTCATGTGCTAGTTAGTATTTTGCATTGTGTTTCTTCTTCTTTTATTGAATATTGGAAGAATATCCCATAGTCGTTTGGGAATCTTGACTTGTTTGTGTAATTGTTTCACTTTCTTATTTTTCCCTAATGATTAGTTTGTGCAAGTTTAGCTTAAAGTCCTTCGTGCGAAAGAGAACATGTTTTTCCTTATTCATTTGAAATTGTAGTGAACGTCGTGTTGATTGCTAAACTTATCTAATCTTATTGCTAAAAGTAATACCAGATTGACTCAAGTCATACACGCATCATATAGATTAGGTCTCTTCGAGTCAACCCCCACCACTCACATAAGGTCGCATTAGTGTCAACATATTCTCACATCCTACCCTACGTCAGATTTGATATCAGAGTCTAGTTTGGGCCACTTGCATGTTACGTAACGGTAGGCCTTATCGTCAGCCCATGTCCGACCCGAATCTTGCCGCAGGAGAACCACTAACTCCAACTCTGAAATGACACCTGCAAAATTCCAACGACTGTTGTTAGATCGGTTCGATCAAATGAATGCCCAATTCGACGATCTACACGCTCGCATAAATATCCTTGAGGATCATATGGAGCAAAGCCACTCCTCTAAGGAGGGTGGACCCGCCCATTCCACCTGACGATCATTTTGAGGAAGAACGAGACTCCCTCCTACCTCAAGGTTGGCGTGTTAGAAATCAACCACCACGACTCCACGAGAGCCCGCCCTACCTATTTGATGACCCCTTGATCACATTTAAGTCCGTCGACCTGGACCTGCCCCAGATAGGCATTTTCGTCCTCGGAGGACTATCCACCTTGGCATCCATCCCCTCGTGATCGAGTCTAGGGCCATTTTGATTATCGGTGGGACGACTACTACGACGGTTATCCCGAGCCGCATAGAGCACCACATGTGATGAAATCACCTGCCGCATACGTATTAACGCCCTTACCTTCGACGGTCACCTGGATCCGATGGCCTTTAGCAACTGGCTCTAGGAGATGGACCATTATTTCGAGTGGTATGTCATATGACTGATGAACGACGCGTTAGATTTACGAGGATGAAGCTTATTGGCCCAGCAAAGATTTTCTGGACCAGTCTGGAGAGGTCACTACATCGGGATGGATACCACTCTATCATTCATTGGAAGGACATGAAGCGTCGATTAAAGGACAATTATCTTCCCACCTCTTATCGAGACAAGTTGCTGGATCAGCTTTATGCGTTGCGCCAGAGCAGGCTATCTATAGCAGAAGAGAAAGCTTCCAGGAGAAGACCCTGCGCGGATACAACGGTCACTGAAGGAGATCGACGAGCTTAGAAGATGCGGGCTTTGCTGACACGGGTACGAACAGATGACCGCGAGAGGCCCAACGATCACAAAGGTAAGTCCGCACGAGGCTCAATGAGAGAAGCAAGCAGCGGACTCGACGCAGCGTGTTCGTAGAGAATGGGAGCTGAGGCGAATTGGCACGAACTTTGGCGGATAGGAGGGCGACGGCGGTGGGTCCCAACAACAAGCGTGAAAGGCTATAAAGGCAGCAAAGGGGGAGGAGAATGGAGAGTCACGCAGAGAGCTCAGAGGAGAGCAACGATTAGAATGATCGAGTCCGCAGGAGGTGCGGGAAAGGTGAGCGGGGGCTCAAGTCGTGAGCGATAGCGAGATAAAAAAATGCTTCAGGATTCGTGTTGCTCTGATAACATGTAGAATAACACGGAATAGGAGAGAAAAAAATTAAATATTTTATTAATTCCTCATAAAAAGCACACATGGTTAGTTGGTTACAGACATTTGTACATTTATATAGGAACAAGTATTAAACTCTATTCTACGATGTGGGACTAACACCTAAGGATTTAATGGGCTCTTAACTGGGCCAATGTATGGGCCTTTGTACAAATTATCTTAACAGTTAGCATAGTCTTATATTAAGCGGAAGATAATTAATTATTTATTGCTGCCTTGTTTGCTTCGTGTGCTTTATTTGTTGCTTAATTCGCGTGCTTTATTTTAAGTAATTTCGTATTTTCCCTTTTTGAATGTTTTCTTTTGTATTCGCTCCTCATCACTATAAGAGAAGGCGTAAGCCCTGTATTTTGATTATCCTGGAATGAAATTGTGTTTTCCCTCTCCTCCTCTCTAACTTTAATCTCCTTCCCTCTCCCCTCTCTCTCCCTATTAACCCTAATTTCCCAACTCCTAACAATCGACCTGCCATCTCCGCCCGCAATCAGCCGCCGGAGAACCAGCCCCACCACCGTCTGCAATAACACTAGCCCAAGCACGCACCGCCACGTTTCCGTTCGCAGTTCAACGCCGCAGGCCGTCCGCGCCGCCAGCACCAGCCACCGCGCCTTCCGCGCCCGTTGGCCGCACCCACCGCCGCCCACACCATTGTCCGCGCCGCCCGCGCCCGCCGCTGCAAACCTTCCGCGCCGCAGCCCCGTCCACCTTACCGCTCGGGGGGATGGCCCAACACCCGTTCCTCGGCCGAAACTCCCGCGGCGGACTCCCATGAGGCACTCCTCCGTCATGTCGACGCACAGGAATCCCTCATAACCGCCATGCATGCCTCCCTTGCCGCACTTCACGCAAAGTTTGATGCCCTCCAACCCACTGCCACCTCCTCTGCCAACGGATCGGCGTGCCCATCCACCGGCACATCCATCCTCGACGCGGCACCACTTCCGCAACACGGAGATCCCGCGGCACCGTTGCCTCCAGGCCGTCCAACCCTCAACTTGGATCTTCCCACCTTTGCCGGTGTGGACCCAATCGGGTGGATTGCCAAGGCAGAACAATACTTCGATCTCCACCATACGCCCGAGCAGGACAAAGTCTCTACCGCCGTCGTAGGACTCGACGGCTCTGCCCTTCATTGGGCCCGGTGGCTCCGCCAAACCAACCCAACTATCTCCTGCCCGGAGATCAAACAGGAGATGATCCGCCGCTACGACAACCGCTATTCTGGATCTGCCATCGAACGACTGTGTGGGGTGCGTCAGATCGGCACAGTGGATGACTACTCGATTAGTTTGTGGCCCTCGTCACCCATGTTCCGGGCCTACCACCGGATCATTACCTCGGCTTCTTCATGCAGGGCCTCAAGCCCAACATCCGGTCCCGACTCCGCACCCATCACCCCAGGACGGTTTCCGAGGCCCTCGACATGCCACGCCTCGTGGAAGCGGATCTGTCTCCGCGACCCCCACTGACTCCGGGCGGGCCTCCGCTGGGCGGCCGACCATGGCGGACTGTTGCCCCGGAACCACCAGCCCCTCGGCCACCTCCAGCCGGCCGGCCGGGCCGCCCAGGACCCCCGTAACGAATCTCCAACCACGAGTTCGACGACCTCCGTCACAAGGGGCTCTGTTTCCGCTGCCGTCAAGGCGTCAACCCTACTCCCCTACCCACGTATGCGCGGTCAAAGAATTTCACGCCATCATCGGCGACTTTGAACCAGAGATCACCTTGCAGGACTTTGAGGACCTTGAGATCGCAGCAGAGGACACCACCGGGACCGCCGCCGATGCCGACCTTCACCATCTGGAACTCCCTTGTTTTTCGGTGGGCGGCATCTCCGGCCCCCAAACCATGAAGTTGGCGGGCAAGTTAGGCGATCGCCGCATTATCATCATGGTGGACAGCGGGGCTAGTCATAATTTTCTCTCAGATCAACTGGCCAAGCAGCTACGCCTTCCGATGGAGCCATCTCTGGACTTCTCCGTTAGCTTGGGCGATGGCCGCCGCCGCTCGATCCAGGGGCATTGTCCGGGCATCTCGCTTTTTGTGGGCCCTTAATCCGTGACGACAGACTTCTACGACTTCGGCCTTGGCGGGATCGACGCCATCCTGGGTGTGGCATGGCTGTGCACGCTAGGTAACGTGCGAGTAAATTGGAGGTCTATGACAATGTTGTTCCTACAAGACGGACAGGAGCACTGCCTTACGGGAGATGTCGCCCTACTTTGCTCCCCCGTCTCCTTTCGCACTATTCAGAGGACTTCAGACGTCGATTTCTCAGCATGGCTCTGGTCCAGCACGGACACGGCACCACCAGCCCCATCTCCACCTCCGGCCCTTCAGGCCCTTCTATCCGAGTTTGCGGACCTCTTCTCAGCACCATCCGAGTTGCCACCCGCCCGAGCGCACGATCATGCCATTTCTCTATAGCCCGGCGTGACCGCAGTCTCGGTCCGACCATAACGTTATGGACACGTACAAAAGGATGAAGTCGAGAGGCTCGTACGCGACATGCTGATGGGGGGCCTCATCCGCCCCAGTGCGAGCCCCTTCTCTAGCCCGGTCCTCTTGGTCAGAAAGAAGGACGGTAGCTGGCGCTTTTGCGTAGACTATCGGGAGCTCAACAAAGTCACCGTCCCGGACAAGTACCCGATTTCCGTGATTCAAGAGCTTCTGGACGAACTCCACGACGCGACCATCTTCACTAAGCTGGACCTCCGTGCTGGCTACCACCAGATCCGCGTTCGTCCGGCCGACGTCGCCAAGACGGCCTTCCGGACCCATGACGACCACTACGAGTTCCTGGTCATGTCATTCGGCCTGACTAACGCGCCGGCTACCTTTCAGGCCACGATGAACGACATCTTTCGCCCGGTACTTCGCCAGCATGTACTTGTTTTTTTTATGACATCTTGGTCTACAGTTCTTCTTGGCAGGAGCACCTCCAGCACGTCCGCCAGACGCTGGCCACGCTACGGCACCACCACCTTAAGCTCCACCCAACCAAGTGCTCTTTTGGGGTTCCGGAGGTGCGCTACCTGGGACACACCATCTCTGTCATAGGGGTCGCAATGGATAGCGACAAGATCGAGGCGGTCCTCCAGTGGCCAACACCATCTTCTATCCGCAATGTTCGCGGGTTCCTTGGCCTAACAGGATACTACTGCAGGTTCACACAAGAGTACGACACTTTGGCCCGTCCCCTCACCCAGCTCCTGAAGAAGTCAGCCAAGGGCACCTTCGAGTGGTCAGTGGCGGCCTCCGCCGCTTTCGTCGCTCTTCAGCAGGCCCTGGTCAGCGCCCCGGTGTTAGCCATGCCAGACTTTACTCAACCCTTCCTCGTGGAGTGTGACGCTTCAGGCATCGGCGTGGGAGTCGTCCTTATGCAGGCCGGCCGCCCTGTGGCCTACTTTAGCCGCGCCTTCTCCGACACTATCCGCAGCCGCTCCGCTTACGAGAATGAGCTCATGGGCCTCATTCTCGCAATCCAGCACTGGCGGCCCTATCTACTGGGCCGACATTTCGTGGTCCGCACCGACCACCATAGCCTTCGGTACCTCCTGCAACAGAAGATCGCTACGCCCGCCCAACAGGTGTGGGTGGCCAAGCTACTGGGCTACGACTTCAGGATCGAGTTTCGGCCTGGCAAGGCGAATCGCGTAGCTGACGCCCTCTCTCGCAACCCCTTACTGACAGCCATCTCCCGCCCCGTCTGGGAGGGTACGGAGGCCCTCCAACGAGAAGTAGAAGCCGACCCGACACTCAACAGGATTCAGACAACACTCAGCACGGACGTCGCAGCCCACCCACCGTACTCCTTGGTGGACGGTCGCCTTCTCTTCAAAGGCCGCCTCGTACTCGCGCCCTCCTCCACGAGCATCCCACGCGTAGCTGACGCCCATTGTTCTCAACACCTGCTCGGTGCTAAGGGCGTTTACAGATCCAACAAGTGGTATCAGAGCAAGGTTATTCCAATTCGGTCTAACAACCGGGAATAATGACGCTCCGTGATCTCGCTTTCCATGAGGGGCAGGGAATAAGTAGACCTCCGTTGTTTACTGGATCTGATTATAATTACTGGAGAACGCGTATGCGTTGTTTTCTGATAAACCTAGATCTTGATGTATGGGCATGTGTTGAAACTCCATACACTTCTCCTACATACATTGTTGGAGAAGTAACCATTGAAAAACCTAGGGATAAATGGGACGATGGAGATAAGACTAGGTGTAAAAATAATGCGAAAGCAATGAATGCTTTGTTCTGTGCTCTTGATAGGACTGAATTTAATAGAGTCAGTGCATGTGAATCTGCTTATGATATTTGGAACTTATTAGAAATAACGCATGAAAGTACCTCGCAGGTCAAAGACTTAAAGCTATTTCAACTGGAATCTGAATTCGAGAGGTTCAGGATGGATCCGAATGAGGATGTCGATTCCATGTACACTCGTTTCACCAAGATCGTCAATGCCTCTAAAATTCTTGGAAAAATGTTTTCAAACGGCGACTTGGTGAGAAAGCTTCTTCGATCACTCCCACCAAAGTTCAATCCAAAGGTGACGGCGATTTCCGAATCGCATGATCTTAGGCGGCTCCAAATTGAGAGCCTCATTGGGAACCTCAACACCCATGAGGTTGAACTCAAGATTCAAGAAGAGGAGTACAACAAGGAGCCGAAGAAGAAAGCCTTGGCACTGAAGTCAAGAAAAGAAGATGACGACGAGGAGAGTTTATTTGTGAAGAAGTTCACTAAATTCATGAAAAATCCGGAAAGGAGAAGCACCTTCAGGAAATTTTTTCGCAAAGGCTCCTCATCCAAAAGAGAGAAGAAGGAGAAGTCCAGCGACGACGATGAAGAGCGGCCACCTCCCGAGTGCTTCCACTGTAGGAAGACCGGGCATATTAGAAGTCAATGCCCAAAATTCCTGAAAGAGCAAAAAGAAAAACGGGTTAAAGGAAAGGAGAAGAAGAAGGTCTTAAAAGCAACAACATGGGATGACTCTTCCTCCGGTTACTCAAGTAGTTCAAGCTCAAGCGATGATGATGAGGCAAACTTGTGTCTTATGGGGAAAAGCAATGAATCAACCGACGACGAGTGCAGTGTCCAAAGCGACACTGAGGTAATCCCCTCTAACTATGATCATCTTTATTCCGAATATTTAAGAACTTGCAAATCTTTTGGCAAAACTTTAAAAGATCATGATTTACTTAAAACTGAAAATAAATTTCTTTTGAAACAAAATCAAAAATTGTGTAAGGAATTTTTGCTTTGGGAAAGGAGATGGAGTCTTGCCAAAAGAATGATGATCTTTTGGCAAGGACTAGCAAACTCGAAGTTGATCTTTCTAATGCTCTCTCAAATATCGAATCACTCACGAAACAAAAGAGAGACTTAGAAAGAAATTTAAAACTCTTTCTTTCTAATGTTGAAAATGAAAAGAAAAATTTTGCAAATAGATGCGGAAATCTAGTTAGTGAAAATTTTGCATTAAAAGCTAAAATCCATGTCCTTAACTTAGCCATAGAAAAATTCGGGGTTGGCCAGAAAAGTCTTGATATGATTTTGGCCAACCAACGACATGGTAGTGCAAAAACTGGTCTAGGTTTTGTCTCTGCTAACTACCGCACGGCCGTAACTGCTAACGCTGACGGTAGTAACAATACTCTTAATTCTTCGAATAACCACAAATCTGAAATTTATTCTGCTGATTCCCCATCCTCCAGCAAGAGTCCAGAACAAAAACTGAAAAAGGTCTCAACTCCTTTTGTGTTATGTGCCAAGTGCCATCACTTCGGGCATACTTTGGACTCTTGCAGGATGAAGGGTCGATGTACGGTCAAGCAAATCTGGGTGCCTAAGGTTTCCACCTATTCTATGGGAGGAACCACTTGGGTATCCGGATCTTTACTCTCATCTTCTTATTAGGTATGTTGTCAGGCTAAGGAAAAGGAAGACATGTGGTACTTGGACTCAGGTTGCTCCAAACACATGACGGGCGATAAAGCAAAATTTCTTAGCCTCACTAAGAAGAAAGGAGGAATGATGACATTTGGGGACAATGGAAAAGGAAGGATATTAGGCACCGGTACTGTTGGTAACAATTCTTTCTCTCTTACTAATGTTTTATATGTAGAAAGTTTGAAACATAACTTGATTTCTATTAGACAACTCTGCGATAAAGGTCTAAATGTTTTATTTGAGTCTTCTACAGATTTATGCAAAATTATAGATCCAAAAACCAATAGTACTGTACTCACCGCACCATGAATTCACAATGTGTATCTAATTGCCTTTCATGATCTATCACATGCGTCTCTCAAATGTCTTATATCAAAAAATGAAGAACTTGAATTATGGCATAGGCGTCTCGGTCACTCTAGCATCAAGTTAATCTTAAAATTGTCAAAGAATAAACTCATTAAAGGTTTGCCTATGCTAAACGGAAATCTATCTTCCTTATGCTCGCCATGCCAAAAAGGAAAATTTTCAAAAACATCGTTTAAGAGTAAAAAGGAAATATCCACTTCAAGAACTAATTCACATGGATCTTTTTAGACCCATTAGCACATGTAGTCTTGGTGGAAAAAAGTACACTTTTGTTTTAATAGATGATTATTCTAGATTTACTTGGACCTTATTTCTCACCTCCAAATCCGATGCATTTTCTGAATTTACAAAACTTTGCAATCGTATTCAAAATGAATTAGATCTAAAAATCAAGTGTATATGATCGGATCATGGAGGGGAATTTGAAAACGATAGCTTCACCACTTTTTGTAATGATCTAGGTATTAAACACGAATTTTCCGCTCCACGCACCCCCCAACAAAACGGTGTGGTGGAGAGGAAAAATAGAACTCTTCAAGAACTCGCACGCACCATGCTATCCGAATATGGGTTGCCTAGATATTTTTGAGCCGAAGCTGTAAATACAGCATGTTATGTTATAAATCGTGTTATGCTTCGCCCTGTTTTGAAATTAACTCCTTATGAATTGTACTTTCAAAAGAAACTTAATGTGTCTTATTTTCATGTCTTTGGGTGTAAATGTTTTATTCTAAACACCATGGATGCATTAGCTAAATTTGATGAAAAGTGTGATGAAGGTATTTTTCTTGGTTATTCTTCCACTAGCAAAGCATATAGAGTGTATAATAATAAATTTGAAAGAAATTAACATGTTTGGGGAGTCAAGTTCATAGGAAGATTTGTTGTAGGGGGAACATTCATTTAGGGGGAGCTTATGCAAATTGTCTCAAATTTCATGTTTATCTCTATTATAAACACAAATTCCTATCAATTGAATTATTTCTTTCTAAGGGGATTTGTTATTATCAAAAGGAGGAGTTAAACATTGTAGAAAGTGGTATTATCAAAAGGGGGAGATTTGTTGGAACATGCTTTCCGCATCTCTTGGTTTGACAATAACAAATCCTATTGTATTTGATCATACTTGTTTTGTGTTTATAGTATGCAGGATTCTGTGCTTTCAAATCTCCATGGTGCCGTGTTGTTGTTGCTACCGCGCCGCGTTAACGTTACCGCTGGCGCTAGCAAACCGCTGAGAAGAAACCGCTGAGACGAAACCGCTGAGACTGGGATGTCGTCGGCGATATCTAGCTGTCGCAGACGACAGTGATTTTTCTGGACTATTCATTCTGAGCTCCAAACAATAATTAACATAGTTGCATACCTATTATACCTGCACACCATAGAGAAAATAGGATCAAACACACCCGGAATTAGTTATTAGCAAACCAAGGAGTTCGGAGAACATGTTCCAACACTGTTAATGGCAGAGTTTCATACATCCCCAACGGGAGGACATGCTGGTGCTTACCGGACATACCGACGGTTGACAACCTCTCTTTATTGGCCTCACATGTTCCGACAGGTAAAGGCATTCGTGGCCGCCTGCCTCATCTGCCAAAAAGCCAAGTACGAAGCAATATTTTCGGGTGGTCTACTTCAGCCCCTTCCGATCCCCGACCGCGTGTGGGACGACAACGCCATGGATTTCATCACACGACTGCCCCGATCACAGGGACACTATTGCATCCTGGTCGTGGTGGACCGGCTCTCGAAGTATGCACATTTCATTCCCCTCCATCATCCATACACCACCTCCACAGTCGCCAACAGCTTCATCCACGAGATCGTGCGCCTCCACGGATTTCCCCGGTCAATCGTGAGCGACCGCGACCCGCTATTCCTGAGTACCTTTTGGACTACATTGTTCTGTTTACAGGGTACCCGTCTTCGCATGAGCACGACATACCACCCACAGACCAACGACCAGTCAGAGGTCCTCAACCGGTACCTGGAAACGTACCTTCGCTGCTTCTTGGGGGAGCAACCTCGCAGTTGGGCCAAGTGGCTCGGATTGGCTGAGTACTCTTACAACACCGCCCACCACCAGACGACCGACACTACTCCTTTTGAGGTCGTTTATGGCCGCCCTCCACCATCTATTGTCCGCCACCTCCCGGGGGAATGCCAGGTGGAGAGTCTGGACACCGCTCTCCGCGATAGGGACACCATTCTGGATCATCTGAAGCACCACCTACGACGGGCCCAACAGAAGATGGTTTTCTTCGCCAACAAGAAACGCCTGGACCTCTCCTTTGAAGTGGGAGAGAAGGTTTTCATCAAGCTCCATCCCTACCGCCAGCTTTTAGTGGCACGCCGACCATGCCCCAAATTGACGCCACGGTTCTTCGGGCCCTTCGAGATCATCGCCCGCATAGGGGCGGTCGCTTACCGCCTACGCCTCCCAATCCGGAGCCGCATTCATCCAGTCTTCCATGTCTCACAACTTCAGCGCGTGGTGGGGGAACACACCACTACGGACCACATCCCGGATGACCTCGACCTCGTCGGGGAAGCGCCCTACTACCCCGCCTCAATCCTCGAACGCAGGCACCGCACCAGGGGGGACACTACATTGGAAGAGGTTCTCGTGACTTGGATCTGGCGGCCCGACTCGGAAACAACGTGGCTTCCCCGGGATGATTTCCGTCGCTAGTTCGCCGACTTCTGCCTTGAGGACAAAACACATTTTCCAGACTGCGGCATTGTTACGGAACTGCACGACGACGAGCCTCCTTGTAAAGTTTACACGCGTCGGGCGCGTATATCGGATGGGCCCACCATTCCCGCGGAAGATAATTAATTATTTATTTGCTGCCTTGTTTGTTTCATGTGCTTTATTTGTTGCTTAATTCGCGTGCTTTATTTTAAGTAATTTCGTATTTCTCCTTTTTGAATGTTTCCTTTTGTATTCGCTCCTCATCACTATAAGAGGAGGCGTAAGCCCTGTATTTTGATTATCCTGGAATGAAATTGTGTTTTCCCTCTCTTCCTCTCTAATTCTAATTTTCTTCCCTCTCCCCTCTCTCTCCCTCTTAACCCTAATTTCCCGACTCCTAACACCTCTTCACCTATTTCCTCATATTTCACCACAAAGCATGACATGTTAAATGTCTAACTCTAGTTAGTATGAGTATAGTTTTATATTTTGTCCCACATCGTAAGTACTATTCCAGTAGCTCTCTGCTTTCTTTACATATATGTACATAGCAGTCGTGCACGGTGCTCCGCACATCCTTTTTTGAATCTTGCAAATATTAAACTTTAAAAAGAGGGGTAAAATTGGAATGATGAATGTTACATCAAAGGCTCTTCTTCCCGTATAGATAGTATATAGATGTACTCCTTTTTAAATACCTCGATAAGATAATTTACATTTTTATCATATTCCCTATAAGCTTTTGCTATTGATTATTTTATTTGACTATCGTAGTTTTTTTTATACAAATTCATCTATTTGATATTTTGATTATACTAGTAACTAGTATCCTTAGTGTTTGAGATTTGTAGTTTTGCCTTCGTAGTTTTTTTGATCCGTTTGTGATACTATAACTGCAATGAAAAAAAGTTTAATACCTATTTGATTTTACTTTCTGTTGTAGATTTTTTGGTTTCCGCAGTTGTTGCTGAGTTCAAAGGTCCAGTTATCTTTGGGGTGGTACGCTTGGGCCAAGTGAACATGGAATTGGCTAGAATTGAAGCAAGCTTCTGTGGTTTGTCTCCTGGTAAGCATGGATGGTTCATAAATGAGTATGGAGATTTGACGAGAGGGGTAGCAAGCACTGGGAAAACGTTTAATCCAGCTAATAATTTATCTGAAAAGGTGAAATCCGTTATCTTCCATAGCACTTCCTACATTTGTTTACTAATTTTCATCCTCATGGGAACCTGTTTTTTTTTTAAATTGTCATTTTTTCCTTCTAGTGTACATTTGTCATTGATTCATTGGTACTCAAATTTTCCTGTTCCAGCAAAACAAAGCAATGAAGAAGACTCTTATTCGCCCTGGGCCTGGGACTTTTGTAGTATGGATGAAATTTTAAACTATGTGATGCGGAATAATGTTGTAAGTGGCGACATTGATCTAAATCAATGTGGATGTAGGCAAGTACGTAATCAAAGACTAAAATTAATAATACTGATGTGATGCAGTTATATGACTCATCATGCAATAATATCCGACACCAGATTGTGTTAAATAAACACGCTTTAAACTTAAACAGTAATGATAGTTGATCCCAAAGATCTTAATTCTAGGTTACATGTAATAATTGCGAAGTAATTTGAGTGTAGTGAAGTTAAGCACAGATTAGATAATACATGTCCAATGAAATAAAGAGACAAATGCAATATCACTAAAATGATTCAAAAACATCCGCACAATATAAGGAAGTGAAAATAACTATAAAACTCACATAGTACTGGGGGCTGGGGCGAAACAAGCATCGGAAGAGGGATGATGTGGGGTAGGCTGTGGTGATGGAGGAGGAGGTGAATGTGCTTGGTTGGTGTGAGAATTTGAAATATTAAATGTTATTATTCTAAAAAATTCTAAATTATTACATGAGAGTTCCCATCTTTATATAGAGTAGAGGAGAAAGAACTATGTATATTTGGAGATGTGAGACTAAATACAAGTAGTAAAAATACAATGGGCCCCTTTGTGGGCTTTTGATTTTAGACTTTAACACTCCCCCTCAAGCTGAAGCATATATATCGATCATTCTCAACTTGACACAAACATCCGAAAAAGAGGAAGAAACTAGTTTGGTGAATACGTCGACCAACTCCTTATCTGAAGGAACAAACAGAGTATATATTTGTTTTTTGACAATTTCCTCCCTGATGAAGTGACAATCAACTTCAATATGTTTTGTTCTTTCAGAAAACACTGAATTTTTAGATATGTAGATTGCAGCTTTATTATCACAAAACATCAGTAAAGGATAATCATATAATTCTCCCAAATCTTTTAGAAGGCTTTTCAACCACTTCAACTCACAAGCAGCCTGAGTCATACTTCTGTACTCAGCTTCAACACTTGACCTGGACACTACTGCTTGTTTATTGTTTTTTCATGTGACTAAATTTCCTCTGTACATAATCCAAAAGTAGATTTTCGATCTCTTTTGTCATCTGCATAGCTTTCATCAGAATATATCTTAATGCGCAAGTGATTATTTATTTGAAACAACAATCCTTTTTCTGGAGACCATTTTATGTATTCTAATATTTTTAAAGCAGCTTGTAGATGACACTCTTTGGGAGCTTGCAGATGTCACCATAGAGGAAGATATTTTTGACATCAAGCTGAGACATTTGCCAATTCTGGTTGACAACAACAGAGAAGAGGACCTGGATAGTGCTAATTCAGGCAATCGAGAGAAGGTGTCAAAGGAATCAACATCATAAGCCTGGGTGAACTCCTTAGCTACAAGTCGAGCCTTGTACCGATCCACAGTGTCGTCTGGGAGAAACTTGATGACAAAGACCCAACGACACTCGACAACATCTTCAGAGGGGGTAGGGACAAGGGTCCAGGTACCTGTTTTTTTTTTACTTTTTAAGCCAAAAATTTCTTCATCCATGCCCGCTTTCCAGCAAGGTATACGAAGAGCTTCATCATGTGTAACAGAAACAATGGTGGTAGAGAGCGCCCATGCAAACTTACTTCAAGAGGGACTAAGATTGGCATATGAGACAACATTAGTAAGAGGATATTGTGTGCTCCCCCTTACCCCCTTTGCGCAACGCAATGGGAAGATCCAAGTTTGAGCCCAATGAAGTGTGGGAACCTTCGGAAGAGGAGAGCTCTGGCATTCGAGCTGTCGGTGGGGACTATGAAGTGCAAAGAGTGAGGACAGGTGGGAAGAAAGACGTTGACGATAATGATATGAAAATGGTGAAATAAAAGGAACACATGCATGTGTTGGTGTCGGCTGCGGGATATCAGGGGAAGGAGCATGAATGATAGGAAACGATGAAACAAAGGTGGGAAGAGGAGAGGTTGTAGAGAGAGGAGGAGAGATGTCGAGAAGAAAGGTCCGTCCATTCTCGAAAAAATAAGCGGTAGACTAAAAAAAGGTGATCCTGAATCGCATCCTCACCGGAATGTGGTGGCTCATCTGGAGGCTCAACAGGAGGGTCGTCATAGAACCCGCAACTAGGGTCATGATCCACCATATGAGTACCCTCGTGGGAAGTAGTGTCCTCGTGACTGGGTGCTATGGCCACTACGGGATCAACATAAGACTCAGAGCTCTTGGTCGTGATGTGGCTCATGGAAATGACAATGGGAGAGCGACACAGGCCTATGCTCAAAAAGGAATCCGTGGGCGCGCTGTCAGAAAACGAGTCTAGGGTGGGGGCGCTAATCAACCCAGGACACGTCAGAAGTGGAGGTGCGGGTGAGGGACACAGTACTACAGACTCAATAGGTCGCTCAGGCTCACTCTCAGTCGGGGTCACGAGAGTCGGGTCAGAATCAAGAGATAGGTCACTCACTGGGCTAAGCACCTCACTGGGGTGAGAGCAATCCGTATCAGGTATCACTTCTGCCATGTCGGACAGAACAATGGTAGGCAAAGTGGTGTCCTCGGTGTGGGAGGAGCTCGTACTGCGGAGGTCAGAGTGAGGTTCCAACCGACCGGCACTTGCGGATCTCAAAGACTGTTCGTAACGAAGGGCAAGCTGATATGTCTGCTCGAGGGACTTCGAGCTATGATAAACTACCTTCGTACGAATGTCTGATCGAAGGCCAGACCGAAATCTGCAAGTGGTCATGGCTGAGTCCTCTCGGATATCGCTCCTCACAACTAACTCATCAAAGCGATCCCTGTACTCAGCGACGGACATGGATCCTTGCTGAAGGGAAAATAATTGGTCGAGCAAGCGACTCCGATATGACGAAGACATATACCTCTGACACAATATACGCTTCATATCCACCCAACTAGTGATGCGATGAAGACGGTCTCGCTCACGGGTCCTTTCTACGCTAGACCAATATGCTCTCGCCTGATCTAAGAGCCTAAGCTTCGCAAACTTCATGCGACGCTCACCGAACAACTCAAAATGATCGAGATAATACTCCTTATCCACGAGCCAATAACTGAAAGACTCGGGACTTGATGAGCCGTCAAAGGAAGGGGCAGCCGTACGAAACTGACTCTCAAGATCTCTCTCAAGGTGACGACCCTCATAATAGTCATCCTTAAGGTAACTGGGTCGTGTCGAGGGATCGACACGATCCGCTCGCGTGTACGGATAAGAACGACGACAATCATCATACTGATCGCCTCTAGTGTAGTAGGGTCGTGTCGGTGGGCCAACACGATCTCTCAAAGTGGTGTGCTGCGATCGAGGATAACTGTCGTAGTAATGTGAAGGTCTCCCTGACGGATCGACCATGCTTCAAAAAAAAAAAAATATCCTACCTCTACGGAGCATGCAAATGGCCCAACCTGGGCTCTGATACCAATTGATGTAGGGGTAGGCTGTGGGTGCACAAAACCTAGACTCTAGGTGGGTGTAAGATGCGACCCGCTAATCCAACTCTAAAGATGATGCGACGATTAGTACGATGGAATTTAATAATGAGCAATATAAAATTTTAACACCACGCGCAATAAACAGAAACGAAGCAAACTTCAATTTGGCAATTAAGCGAGGCTTTCCTCCGCTCGGAGGGCCTTAAGCGAATGCGCGGCGAATGCGTCCCACCTGCAATTGATATTCGTATGCAACAAACAACCCACCAAAATAATACCAAACAAATAGAGGGCTACCAAATGAATAATATCAAATCACAATCCACAATACTACAAAATACTCAAGAGTAGAGGGCTTTACCGAGGCGATGTAGATTTTGGATCCGGAATAGTAGATCGGCGATCGAAGGTGGAACCGGAGGCGTGACGATAATGGCGGTGGCTGTCCTTGGCGGAAAATAAGGAGATCGGGCCGGAAATGGATAGATCCGGCCACTAGGAGATAGATCCGGGTGGGGAATGGATGGATCCGATGTGTGATAGCGGATCCGGGGTGTGGGAGGGCGTATGATGGTGGAAATAACGGATCGGGAGGCGAAACTCTAAATCTGGACTGATCTAGCGTTTTTAGGGTGTAAGAGAGGTGGATTCACGTGGGAGGAGGAAGGGGGTGCTCGGATAAGGCAGGGGAGGAGTGGGGTGGCTGTTGGAAGGGGTGTGGGGGGGGGGGGGGGGGGGGCTGGCGGCAAGGGAGGCAGGGGTGGTGTGGGCTGGCAGCTGCTTGGAGGGGCGGTTGGCCTTGGATGAGGGTGGCGGTGGCTGGCTGGAAGTAGAGGGGTGGGCGGCAGCAGGTGGATGGTTAGGAGGAGGGGCGGCTGAGGAAACTTTACTATTGAATAGTAAATTTCATAAATGAACAGTAAAAAAAAGGGTAAACAGTGGGCTTACGGGAGGTGAAAATCTGGACAGCAAACGGTGGGCTTACGGGAGGTTGTAGAGGCTGCGGCAAGGGATTTTGGAGGGGGGAAAAGAGGGGGGATGATAGGTAGTACCTTGGGGAGGAGTTTGAGCACCTAGGAGTCGTCACCTAGGGTTCCACGGCATCGGCACCGCGGGTTGATCGCTGGAATCCGGGAATGAAGTTCTCCAAATTCTGCAATAGCCTCCTTCAGCCCCCTAGCATCCTATTTATAATTAAAATAAAGACTAGGGCATCCCAACCGACGGCTATGATTGGCCGCGGGGGAAATATTCAAAAACATGTTAAAAATACATCAAAATAAATAAAACTATATATGATTTTGACTCCCATCGATATTCCGGACGCAACCGCGGAGTCGGATCGTCGATCCGGGCGCGCCATATATGGTAAGCCGCCAAATCAGCCCCGAATGGGCCAAAAGCTCGTCCACACCAATGCTCCGCATCAAACAGGTAATAAGGTTTATCATAAATATTTCGTGGACTTAAAAAATCAGGTTACCTCAGTTAAAACAAAATCAAAGAATCTAATCATTGTGATGGGACGGCTAATGCTTGAAGAAAATGACTTATCATTGTGATTCTTGTCCCCTCCGGTTGCAAGAAATAAATTAACTTTAATCAGCCAAACAATAAGAAGTTTTTTCCCATAGAAGTTGCTAAAATTCACTCAATCTTTTTATCATTTTCATTTTTAATTCATTTTCACTTTCTCCTCTTCAATTTCTGAAGACAAAAGAGCCTTAGCATCTTACCATATTAATTGATTTTGTTTTACCTCCATAATACTACTTTTGTGTGGGTGCAGATGGATGCTAAATCCTTTGTGTCTTCGGGGTAGAGATTAGAGATTGGAAAAGCTGACTTATTAAAGAAAACAAAGTGTCTCATGCAATTCTTTCGACTCCTCTTTCCTCATATTTGAAGTAGGACAATATGTAGTCAAGTTCATGCAAATTTAACTCGACTCAAACTCAACAAATTTGATGTCATCTTGCTCGAAATCAGGATCGAGCCCACTCGAAATGTCTAAATCACCTAGTTTGACCTATCAAAATTAATTTATTTAAGAGTGACTCAAAATTCTAGGTAAACCCAAGTTCTGAGCCAGAATATACTCAAAATAGTGGCTGCACCTATCTTTTGAGCCGACTCGATCACTTTTTAAGTGGGTCAACAAAAACTCGAAATCAACTTGAAAATTGATTCGAGTTGATTTGAATAAAAACAGCTTTAATCAATTTGATTCGTGTGCAAAGTCGAGTGATTTTTGAGTTTCAAGTACATTTTTCAGCCCTAATCTTAAGAGATGGCTACTTCGGTTTTTATGAGATAGCCTATTAAGGATCCATATTGAATATTCAAGACCACTAGAACTTTTTCAGTGAGTTCGTCATTTAATTATCTTTTTAAGAGTTAATAAGTTTGGGATTTCCAGTTTTAGACATTCGTAATTAGTTAGTTTTGACGTTAGCTCAGATCATATAATAAGGGCCATGAAAGTTGCTTCAGTTTATCTTTCCTGTCTGTTATGCCCCCGGACGACATGCGCTTTCGAGGAATCAAATACGCCAGAAGACCAAAAGGAGTGCCGGGAAAGACCGGGCTGAACCACCCGGTTCAGCCCGCCATTAATTAAATAAGAGGAGGGCTGAACCGCACCGGTTCAACCCTCACATGGGGCCGGCCGGCCCCTAGGGGGGAGAGGTTCACTTAAATACTCTTTCCCCCCTCTTTTGGTTCTCATGCATAATTATTTTCAGGTATTTCCTCTTTCTAGCAAACCCTAGCCGTCTTCTCCCTTACTAGTTCTCTTTTTCTCTAGTTGCCCTAGTAGTTCCTATCATTTGGTATCAGAGCCTCCTTCCTGCGACCATGGTGACACGTACGGAGGCGGAAATGGCGCGCTTGGCCGCCATCGAGGAGAACTACGTCACCTTGACGGATTCCGTAGCGGCAATCGAAGCAAGCGTGAAGAACTCGCAACAAAATCTGGAGGAACGCTTCGAGATGAGGATGGAGGAGTTGAAATCTCTCCTTTTGCAAAATCTGAAAGGAAAGGCTGTGAACGGCGATGGATCTGACACCGAGGCAGCCAATACACCAAATGAGGGCAGCACGGGAGCGAGGAATAGCGGAGGGCTTCCGTCTATGGCGTCCAGTTCCAGATCGGGAGCGGGAGTCTCGCTGGAAGCCGCTCGAGGAAGCGGGGCCCCATTCCGGACAGGCGGAATACCAGGCGGGCATCAGGACGGCTCGGGGCTGTGCGGCAGAGAGCCGGGAGGTCGGGAGATACCGGAGCCACTTCGGTCTGGCTCCAGCAGGCCGACGGAGGCCGCAGGCGGCCCCTGGGGTGTCGTCGGAGGAGCAGCAGCCCCCTGGGGGGTCGGCGGAGGTGCAGCGGCTCACTGGGGTTTCGAACAGCCCCTGCAGGGACCCGGCGGCTTGCTGCGACATGGAGGGGGCTCCGGACAGGTTGGAGGAGCCCCGTTTGGACCCGGACAACATGCAGGACAACCCTGGAGGCCGCAACACCAAGGATTCGGGCTGTTTCGCCCAACCGGGGCGAATGCGGTTCCTCTCGGAGGCGCAACGGAATTTTTTCCTCCCCAACCCGCGAATGCTCCGAACGGAGGATATGGACCGGCCAATATGGGGCCGGGGAGGCCCCCGGGGTGGAATCACGGAGGACTTCAAGGAGATCATGAGCAACACGGACCTTTGGGCCAAAATGGAGGCGGCTTGGGTGGGGCATTTCAGCGACCTTACATGCAACCCAAGCTGACTCGGATGAACTTTCCGAAGTTCCGGGGAGGCGACGCGCTCGAGTGGATCCAAAAAGTCGAGCTGTTCTTCAGATATCAGGAGGTTCCAGCGGCCCAGTGGGTACAGTTGGCGGCCTTCCATCTAGAGGAGGACGCGTACCAGTGGACACAATGGTTTTTGCGGGGGCGCACCCACGCTCCTTGGGCCGAGTTCATAGAGGCTTTCTCGGCTAGATTCGGACCACTGGAGTACGAGGACGTGGAGGCCAGCCTTCAGAAACTCCGCCAACGGGGCACAGTCACGGAGTACCGGACGGAGTTCGAGAAGCTGGCCAACCGGGTCACCTGGGGAGAGCAGACGTTGTTGAGCTGCTTCATCTCGGGTCTGAAGGACTACTTACGCGACGAGGTTCACGCGTACTTGCCGCGCAGTCTGAGCCATGCTATTAGCATCGCGCGGATACAGGAGGAGCATTACAACAGGCAGCGGAACCGGACGACGACCCGGCCACCCGCGGCTCCCGCAGCGGGACGAAAAGATCAGCTACCTCCCACTCGTCCCACGGTGACTAAGTTGACTTGGCCGGAGATGCAGGCTCGGAAGGAGAAGGGCATGTGCTTTAATTGTGATGAGAAATACACACGGGGACACAACTGCCAGAAAATTCAGGTGTTTATCCTGAGAGAGGAGGACGAGGAGGAGGATCCACTGGAGAGTGTCGACGCTGAGGCACTCGACCTAACAGAGTTTGGGGTTTCTATACAGGCCATGCAGGGGGGATCAGCCCCGGTGACTCTCCGTTTCACAGGCCGGATCGGCAAGGAGCGAGTGACCATTCTGGTGGACAGTGGGAGTACCCACAATTTCATCAACCCGGCCGTGGCTTCGAAGGTGGGGCATGCTATTGATAGGGAGGCGGCGTTCCAGGTGATGGTAGCAGATGGAAGCAAGCTGAAGTGCGAGGGCGTGATGAAGGGGGTGGAAATCCGCGTGCAGAGCTACTTGTGCCATACGGACATGTACTTGCTCCCGATCAGAGGCTCGGACATGGTGTTGGGGGTCCAGTGGTTGCGGCAGTTACAGAGGGTGACCATCGACTGGGTGCGGCTGACGATGGAGTTCACCCAGCAGGGGAAGGACTACTGCTTGCAGGGCATTCGGTCCTCTCCTCTGAAGGAGATTTCTGTGAGGAGCTTACAGCTGTTGGAGGAGCAGGGCTCTCCAATGGCCATGGTGGTGGGGGTGGAGGCGTTGGGCCAAACCTCCCCAGACATTCCAGAGGAGATACAGACACTGTTGTCCCAGTTCGAAGATGTATTCCGGGAGCCTCGGGGCCTTCCCCCGCCCAGATTCAGGGATCATGGCATACAGCTGAAAGAGGGGGCTGCTCCCCCAAACGTCAGGCCCTACCGGTACCCGTACATCCAGAAGGCCGAGATCGAGAGGAGTGTGAAAGAGATGTTGGCGACCGGAATCATATGGCCGAGCACCAGCGCCTTCTCCTCCCCTATCATCTTGGTGAAGAAGAAGGACGGTTCATGGCGTTTCTGCGTGGACTACCGCAATTTGAATGATTCCACGATCAAGGATAAGTTTCCGATTCCGATGATAGAGGAGCTTTTGGACGAGTTGCATGGGGCGAGCTTGTTTACCAAGCTGGACCTTCGGTCCGGCTATCACCAGATACGAATGAAGACGGAAGACATCCACAAGACCGCGTTTCGCACGCACGATGGGCATTATGAGTTCTTGGTGATGCCCTTTGGGCTCTCCAATGCCCCATCGACCTTCCAGGCGGTGATGAATGAGACCTTTCGGCCGCTTCTTCGGCGATCAGTGCTCATTTTCTTCGATGATATCCTGATCTACTGTCGGACGTGGGAGGAGCACATCGAGCACGTGGCACAGGTTCTTACTATCCTGCGGCAGCATCAGTTCTACGCTAAGCTGTCGAAGTGCTCGTTTGGGCAACCAGAGGTGGAGTACTTGGGCCATTTGGTTTCGGCCCAGGGGGTCAGGGCGGACCCCAAGAAGATCGAGAGCATGGTGGAGTGGCCGCGGCCCACTACAGTGCGGGCACTACGAGGCTTTCTGGGCCTGACTGGATACTACCGGAGGTTTGTGAAGGACTATGGTAAGCTGGCACGCCCTCTTACCCAGCTCCTCCACAAGGAGTCCTTTACCTGGCATGATGAAGCCGAGCGGGCCTTCTCCGCTCTCAAGGAAGCTATGACGACCACGCCGGTGCTCGCCCTGCCGGATTTCACCAAGGAGTTCACCTTGGAGACGGACGCCTCCGGCGTTGGCATTGGGGCGGTTTTGATGCAGGAGGGGAGGCCGTTGGCTTATTTCAGCAAGGCTTTGGCACCTCGGACCCTCGGCCTCTCCACGTACGAGAAAGAGATGCTGGCGATCTTACATGTCGTGACGCTGTGGCGCCCATACCTGCTGGGCCACCATTTTAAAGTCCGCACTGATCACCAGAGCCTGAAGCACTTCTTGGATCAGAGGCTGGCATCCCCTCTCCAACAGAAGTGGCTGACTAAGTTGTTGGGGTATGATTATGAGATCGTGTACAAACAGGGCAAGGAGAACTTGGTGGCCGACGCCCTGTCACGCCTACCGGAGAGCACCATCTTCCACCTTTCAGGGCCACTGATTGAGTCCCTTGATGACATTCAGAGGGAGGTCGCCGCGGACCCAGAGCTCCAACCGATTGTGGAGGCCTTGTCCCAGGGCCAACCAACTCCTCCAGGTTACCAGCTGGTTGGCGGACACTTGTACTACCACGGAAGGGTGGTCATTCCCGCTTCTTCTACCTGGAAGGAGATCATGTCACAGGAGTTCCACTCGTCCCCGACCGGAGGCCATGCTGGGGTGCTCCGTACCCTACAACGGCTACGAGCCAATGTTTTTTGGAAGGGATTACGCCGAGATGCTCAGCGTTTCGTACAGCAGTGTGACGTGTGCCAGCGCCAGAAGTACGAGACGACCTCACCTGCAGGGCTGCTAACGCCCTTGGAGATTCCTCAGCACATTTGGGAGACGGTCTCGATGGACTTCATCGACGGGTTGCCCCGGTCGCAGGGCAAGACCGTGATCTTGGTCGTCGTGGACAAGCTGTCCAAATACGGCCACTTTCTCGCCCTTAGCCACCCGTACTCCGCGGAGACAGTTGCCGATCTTTTTGCCCGGGAGGTGGTTCGTCTACATGGTCTTCCGAGTTCGATCATCTCCGACCGCGATCCGGTATTTATTAGCAATTTTTGGCAGGAGCTGTTTCGGCTGCAGGGTACCCGATTGCGTATGAGCACGGCGCACCACCCGCAGACAGATGGTCAGACCGAGGTCCTCAATCGGGGGGTAGAGACATACCTCCGCTGTTTCGTCATGGATGAGCCCCGTTCTTGGACACGATGGTTACATTGGGCGGAGTATTGCTATAACACGTCGTTTCACACAGCCAGCAGGATCACTCCGTTCGAGGTTGTCTACGGGCGACCACCACCTTCTCTCCGGTCCTACGAGCCGGGTAGCACAGCTCTTCCGGCAGTGGATCGAGCTCTACGGGACAGAGATCAGACCCTGGTGCTCCTACGGGACAATCTCCGTGCCGCCCAAGACCGGATGAAATTACAGGCTGACAAACACCGGACGGAGCGGACGTTTCAAATAGGGGACGAGGTCTTTCTCCGTCTCCAACCGTACAGACAGCTTTCAGTTGCTCGTCGGGCCAATCAGAAGTTAGCCCCCCGGTTCTATGAACCGTTCCGCATCACTCATCGGGTGGGACCGGTTGCTTACACTCTCGCTCTTCCTGAGGGGTCCAGAATTCATCCCACGTTCCATGTGTCGCTGTTGAAGAAGAAGCTGGGAGCGGCGGTCACTGTGACCCCCTTCCTCCCCGAGGCTACTACGACTGGCGAGCTACGCCCCAGTCCCGATGATATACTGCTGTCCCGCTGGAAGAGACATGACACGGAATACCGTTCAGAGGTTCTGGTCAAGTGGAAGGATTTGTCCGAGGCCCACAACACATGGGTGGATTTACTGGAGTTCCGGGAGTTCTTTCCAGACTTTCAGCTTGAGGACAAGCTGCCTCTTGATGGGGAGGGGAATGTTATGCCCCCGGACGACATGCGCTTTCGAGGAATCAAATACGCCAGAAGACCAAAAGGAGCGCCGGGAAAGACCGGGCTGAACCACCCGGTTCAGCCCGCCATTAATTAAATAAGAGGAGGAGGGCTGAACCGCACCGGTTCAGCCCTCACATGGGGCCGGCCGGCCCCTAGGGGGGAGAGGTTCACTTAAATACTCTTTCCCCCCTCTTTCGGTTCTCATGCATAATTATTTTCAGGTATTTCCTCTTTCTAGCAAACCCTAGCCGTCTTCTCTCTTACTAGTTCTCTTTTTCTCTAGTTGCCCTAGTAGTTCCTATCACTGTCCCTTATGTTCGGGGAGTCCTTCAAAACCCCCAAGTTGTTGATGGATGGTACGGTAGCTTCAGTGCTGTGGCTGAAAGATTGTGATTTTGGTCTCGACCTCCTGTTCGATTGCGTTCCCTGGTGGATGCTTTCCTAGCTTGCCGAAAGCCCGTGTATATGTCTATGGCTCTTTTCACTTAAATTTGCACACACCACATTAATTACTTTGTAGTTAATATTGTTAAATAGTCTCACATCAGGAAAGTCATGTAGTCTATGACGTTTAATATAACCTTCGCTCATTCACCTATGACTACTTGATTTTTAGTTGAATGTTTATGTTCTAATATAGTATTAGAGCAGGCTAGAACTAACAGCCACTCTCACATCAGATAATTAAATAAATAAAAAATCAATTGTTAGAGATCAATAACCTTACATGTGACGGGGCATGTTAAGAATATAGTCTTACGTCAGGAAATTCATGTAACCTCGTGCACTCAGTGTAGATTTTAGGCCCCGTCACCTATAAGCAATTGGTCTTAAGTTCGATGCTTAGGTTCTAATAGATACTTTGCAATCCTTCAGACCTGAAATTTTGTAATTTACTTGTACTATACTTCTATTTTATTCATGTTTAATGATTGTGACCGTGCAAAACATTTTTTCCCACCTCATTTTGTGGAATGTTATTTTCTTAATTTGTATATAATTTGGTGTCCGTAGGGGGCCACTATTTCAGTGGTAATCTGTGAGCAGCCACTTTGTGCATCTATTGTCAAAGGTTCGGTCTTTCTCCTCTGAGAGAAGCCACTTTGGGCATAGGGCCAAAGGTTAGGTCTGTTTCCAATCTTCCCCCGCCCATACCCCCAATGATTGGGGACTATATGGGTTCTGTTGTTGTTGTTGTTGTTGTTGTTGTATATAATTTGGTGTCCGTCTCTACTATTAACTTAGCATTCAAACGAATCTAGTTGCACCAGGTTTTTATCTTTATCTTTGATGCTTTGCTCACCATTTGCCTCTGCTTCGCACACAGCATTTGGGTGACCTGGGAACATTAGAGGCTACAGAGAACGGAGAAGCTCATTTTTCTGGTTCTATAGAAAAACTTAGAGTCTATGATTTGATAGGCCGTTCCATTGCAGTCTATGAGAAGGAAGACAAATCAGACTCTGGCATCGCAGCTGCAGTCATAGCCAGAAGCGCGGGAGTAGGAGAGAATTACAAGAAGGTATGCACCTGCGATGGGATCACCATATGGGAATCAAGTTAGTTTGGGTACTGAGGAGGTATGCTTAAAACACTGGTCTTTTAAAAAAAGCACACTTTTTTGCTCTTTCAACTTATCTAATGATCATCTCTAGTTCCAATTTTGTGATCTAGTAGTAACCATAGTGTTTGTGATATTATTATATTATTAAAAACCATGATTTACTAGAAATACAAGTATAGTTGTGATCGAACATTGATTTGTTTGTGATTTTTAATTTTGTGTATTTAGTCTTTTTTGTAGAAGGGGAGCCTTGGCGCACCGGTTAAGGTGTTTCCGTGTGACCTGGAGGTCACGGGTCGAGTCCTGGAAGCAGCCTCTTGCAAAAATACAGGGTAAGGTTTGCCTACATTTCACAGATGTGGTGCGACCCTTCCCCGGACCCTCGCTGCGCAGGGATGCTTTGTGCACCGGGCTGCCCCTTTTTTTAGTCTTTTTTGCATGGCATAATTGGAATTTCTCTGTATAAAGAAGTAAATATTTAATATATAGTTAAAATTGTATAAAAAATCAATAAGAATATTTTAATTTATTTTGCTTCATTACTCCATTTGTACGATCCTTTTGAAGTTGATTGGATCTATATATGTTCTTATTATGTGTAATAGTTTCAATTAATTCACTATTTACCTAGGCTGATATTAGCTAATTTTGTTCTTTAACTTATATGTGTGTGAGCCTCTTCGGAAGTCTATTTAGTTTTTTTTTCAATTTGGTATCAAAGCTTAGTGATTGATTGATTGTATGTAGTGATTTTTTTCAGTTTACTTTGTAAATATAAAATTTTCTTCTGTTCAAGCATTTGAATTTGTTTCGTTATTGTGAGTTTGATTAGGAGATCTAGCCGACATGAAAGATTGAGTTGAATTTTCTCAAACATAGAAAGTATTAGTAGATTTCATCCCCAGTGGTTTTCACGAGTTGAATAGTTAAGTTCATCATTTAATACTGTCAACACTCCCATGTCGTGCAGTGCAGCTGCTTGACAACTTGACATTATCTTGAGTACTCTACGAGTCAATACAGAACAAATCAATTATTTAACAAGCACATGCTTTAAACTCGATGAAATGAGGAGTTGGTAACTCAATAAATCATCATGGTTGAAGAGATTGAGCCAAAGAGAGGTATTTTACGTAAGGCGACTAACTACAAGTCAAAAACCCACTCGACAAACCAAGCAGTTGGTGCAAACCACTTTTACTTTTTTTGTGCATGACTTCAAGGAAGTGGTATCACTATGGTTACCTAGCGGAAAATCAGTTGGACAGACATGTGCTGACTACAAAAATTGTAGATGACTCAGTCTAAGTCTAAGACCCGTAAAAGAAAAGAAAAAAGGTTGTGGATATTAATAACTCAGTAATGCCAATCACTTGAGACATCCTATTTTGTAATCACTACAAAATTAAGGAATAATATTTGAGAAAATCGTTGGAAAGTTCACCCGAATTATTCTCCAAAAAATTTAACAAGGATGGTGACGAGGGAAAGAAAGTAACTAATAACTATTGTCTCTGACTTGAGCCAAACAATGAGGTTTATTAACATGCCAGACTTAAGTTTTTCCATGATGGTTAAGTCAAACTGAAAAGTCGATAGTTTGAGACTTGATCAAGATATTCTTGAAGATTTGTCCACCCTGTGAATTCAAGTTTGGCGGGATATGGTCATGTATCATCAACACTGATAGCTAAAATATTTATATTTTGGCATGTCTTGTCAAGAGATTTGGATTGCAGATGATGACACATTTGAATATTTTTCTACTAGTCTGGATTCAGGAAACTGAGATGCAAATCAACCAACAAGGACAATTGAAGTTCTTGATAACCCTCAAATACATCGACAAAGTTGTGTACAAGGTCGCAATATCCTCAAATGCATCCATGAAGTTCCGTGCAAGGTAGTTGGTGCAGAGCAGAGACGAGGACTTGCAGTGGAGGACGAGTTTTGGGCCCATTCGGGGCTGATTTGACAACTTTCCATATATAGCGTGCCCGGATCGACGATTGGACTCCTCAAATGTGTTCGGATTCGCGTTGCGAATCAATTTGATATATTAGTTTATTATTTTTGCATTTGTTTTGATGTATTTGGGTGGCCCCACCTCCGACCAATCATAGTCGTTGAAGGTGGGATGCCCTAGCCTTTATTTTATTATAAATAGATAGGTAGTGGGCTGATGGAGGCTATTGCAGATTTTTGGAGATATCATTTCCGGAATCCCGCGATCACCCCACGGTGCCAACTCCGTGAAACCCTAGGTGACGACTCCTAGGCGCTCATCTTCCTCCCCAAGGTACTACCTAAGCCTCTTTCTCCCCCTCCCAATCCTCTTTCCGCAACCCCCTACAGCCCCAACAACCCCTCTTTTCCCTTTGTCCAGCCGCTGCCCCTCACAACAACCGCCGCCCCTTTCTCCTCCCTCACAGCTACTGCCACCCCTCTCCTCTACGTGGAACCACCTCCAGCCCCCCCCCCCCCCCCCCCTGTCCAGATCAGTCCAGATCTGGGCAAATCCGGCCCGGATCCGACCTTTTATTGTCGGATCTACCCCTCCTCGCCCGGATCTATACCTGCGTGGTCGGATCCATCCATTCTCGGCCCGATTCCACCCTCTACCGCCGAGGAAAGCCACCGTCATCATTTCCACGCCGCCGGTTCCACCTCAGATCGTCGTACATGCATCTCCGGCTCCGAATTCTTCAGTGCCTTGGTCAGCCAACTACTTGGTGAGTTCTCGTTGTATTGGATTATTATTTTCAGCATATTTATATCGGATTGGATCTTGTACTTGTTTTGAATATCTTGCACGGTAGTTGTTTGTTAGATTATTATTGTGATTTGCAGGGTTTATTCGCCGCGCGCTTGTGCTCTGGCCCTCCACGCGGAAGAAAGCCTAAGCTTGCTTTGCCCTAGTAAATTATTTTGCCTTGCTGTGAATTAACTGCGTGGGATGTTATTTTTATTATCTGATTATGAATTAACCGTCGGATTTGCATAGCATGTAGGGTTAGGTCACGGTGTATCCGCCGCCTATAGATTCGTCCTCCGTCAGTAGTGCTTCTCGGTATCTATCAAATTATATTTGGATGCCATGTTTAAGGGATTATGATGTTGTTTTGTTTTATGAGCTATGAAAAGATGTTGTGATTGTATTGATAAAGGTGAATGCATGCAACGAAGTAATCATAAGAGAAGTTCGCAACAATATTAAGGACCAATGAAGAACAAATTTAGGGTTTATTTTGGGATACATGAGATGGTTGAGGAGGCTACGAGTCAATAATGTTGCATATCATATATGTTCTGAGATATTTTTATCAATTTTTTGCTTGACAATGGATCCAATGTGAAAGTTGGTTGTTCATATGTCTTTAGGGAAGCAAGTGAATACCATGCATTTTGTTCCTCTTCATGCTTGTCTAATTAATCTACTTTTTCTTCATGAATGTGTTCTCCATCCATAATGTCGAGAGAATGAGATAGGAGAGGCGATGACAATGATTGTTGCTCTAGAATTGTCTTTGGACATTATTATTCGGCTCGACCGTGGTTCGAGCACAGGTTGGCCTGAGATTTTTATGATTTGCAAAAGTTTCATAGCCTGCACTTCTATCTTTCACAGCCACTGGAAGAGGAAGGCTTATTATTTAAAGTGTAGAGAAAGCGCAATACAAAGCTCAAATATTTTATTTCTTCATATTAACACAAAAAATACTAGTATTTGTACACATATATAGGAGGGGGGAGTGATATCTTAACTTCAAACTAATATGTGGGACCAATCTATACATGAGAGGAATCTCTAATTGGCCAAGAGAGCGGGCCTTTACATTTGACTTATTTATAGTTCTTTTACATAATCCATATTGATTGGTTCATGTCAGGTCACTAGTTGAGTCCTGTCAGTCCATTTAGATAGTAACTAGAGTTACTCTTGTACTAGAGTATACCATGGGTGGTTTACGGTTGAATCACCCAGTTCAGTCCAAGTTCAAAAGCATCGTTCTTGAGTAGTTGAGCTTGTTGAATTGGTGAAGCTATGAAGGTAGTGTAGTCCTTGGGCCTATGAGCATAATGTTTCGCCGACTGTTGGTGCTTGTAGGAACCATAAACTAGCTCAGCCCTTACGCTTTGAACTAAATTTTAAATGTTGATTTATCTTCCAACGCTTGTTGAATCGGCTCTATTATTAGGCTTGTGAGCTTAAAGTTGAATGATGATTTGATTATTGAAGCTTCTTGAATCAACAAACTAGCATGACCCTCTAGCTTCTGAGATAAATGTTGAATGCTGATTTGTATGTTCGAGCCCAGTGAATCGGCAAACCAGCAATGCCCTTAGGAATGTGAGCTAAATTTTGAATATGGCTCAGATTATTCAAGCTTGTTAATCAACCAAAATAGTTCAGACTTCAGCTTGTAAGTTTCTTGTTGAATGTGCTCACTTGTTGGAGCTTACGGGTTTGTTAGCTAAAATTAATCCATATTTGATATGGATGACTTCTCTGTTGTTGGTTCTAACTCAGATCTTAGATTTGATGAGCTAATAAATGTCCATTTTCTGGTACGAGGCTTGATGTGAGACACAACTTTACCCTAAGGTAAGTTATAGGACTATGGTTCGCTCGGCCCTCGGGCCTGTGAGCTAAGAAAACTGAGCTTGGTTTAGTTTTTCAGTTTTTTCATGATACTTTTGGTCTTTCCTTCTACCCATAGCCTCGCAAGGATGAATAAAAGCCAGAGGGATGACCAGCTGATCTTATTGTCTCTGTGACTTGACCATATCAAGCTTTTAGCTTATTATAAAATATTTCTTTAGGTAGCACCCGTTTAGAGGAAGCATGGGTCTTACCCCTATGTAATTGATACAATCCACCTTCATATCCTTTCTCTGTGAAGTAAGAGCCCTCCTAATTTTTCGAGCATGAGCTTTAGTCATTATTGCCCAGTAACTTTCTAAGTTTCGTTGGGCCCGGAGCTTCATTTTATCTAATGCATTCAGCTTTTACAGTCATAGTCATGCACGTTGTTCCTGTATGGGGCCAAGAGAATGGCAATACGAAATGATGTCGACTTGACTTGAGCAGAAACACAATTTTGACTCCAACCATGGCATGGTATGGAGTTACTTGGGTTGTTATTTTATAAAGTTCGATAATTTCAGAGAGTCTTGTGATTTAATGTCATAACACTCTCTTTTATCCTAGAGAGTGTCTTCTTCGGTACTTCTAAAGTTGTATGGAATGCCTCGGTTAGACCTTGGGCCCCCAAATTGTATCCTGGGGCAGTTATGATCAATCTCGTGTTTTTGATGAACTAGTAAACATTGAAAATTTTGAAAGTTATATCATTTTCTGACATGATTCTATTTAAACCATTTTAAGTGGTATAGCGTCACACTTTAAGAAGCAATATGTTGCAACCAGGATAAATCGATGTCATGTGGAGGAATCGGGAATCAATGGGACCAACGCTCAACTCCCGCATGGCCAAAAGGTTACTCTAAGTAATGTCTTATTATTTTTATATTAACTTCGCCCCACAAAGACGTTTGTAGACTTATGCCATGACTACTTTCGTTCCATTGTGTTTGAGACAATATTTATTGAAAGATTTTTGATATAATGTGCCATTTGATAGGCATATTGTAGTGCTCTTCATTTTATTTAGTTGTTGGTAACCATTCTTTGTATAGCCTTCTTCCTTTAAGTGATTAGTGAATCCCTCCAATCAACTTTTGAACATCTAACACATCTTGGCTTTTTTGTTGGCTTGGTTTCACTCATTCTGTTTGGAAGATCGGTTGTCGTAGATTTTTTTTTCTTAGTTTTGAACCGTCGAGTATTTGGTCTTGTCGTGGATTTTCCTTCTCCTTAAAATGCTACTTGGAAGATCGTTTGCCTTAGATTTTTTTTTATAGTTCTGAACCACTATGAGTATATTGCCTTACCTTAGATTTGTTGTCTCCGTAAAACATATGTTTTGTCAATAATGCAACCAAGTCTACGAGATATCCTTGTTAGGGTGACTATGCTTATGTTACATAGCATGTCGACTTTATTAATTTGGATATGCCCGTGACTTGTTTAACCGTCTATAGTCTCCTATCATACTTTAATCCGGTGAATAGAAACTCGTACTCGCCTTTGTTTTTGGTGCAAGTTTTTAATAGGCCTAAGGAGTAGCTTAGCATCTCTCCTTGTATTGTTAAAAGACAAGGCGGAACATGTCTCAGTGTCGTTGGGATGTGTTTGGATGTTAAGATGGATGCATCGATGATACACCATCAAAGTAGATCTATCATATTTTGGGCTTCACTTCCGAGTCTACGGTCCGTAGTGTATGATTAAATTTTACCATTAGATTGCAATTTTGAAATCGAATAGACCATATTGGAATGAGTTAGCCTTACTAGTGATGTATCCCTCAAGAGAAGGTGGTTGAGGAAATTAGAGAAATTGATCCCTGTGAATATGGAAGTATTATGATTAGGAAACATCAGAAGCTCACGTAATTCTTCTAAAACTCAGTTTGGCACGATGGTAGCGGTCATGAACGCGGTGATTGTGAACCATCGTTCATGAACGCCCAACCTCACTGTTATGGGCCGCTCATTCACGAGCCTTCCTTGCCGGTCATATTTCGGGCCTTCGCCGCGCCTCAGTTGATGATAGGAGCAACTGTTAAGTGCTTCTATCAAGGAGGTCTGGGGATCGAGCCCCGTCCTCAACAACCCGCCGCGCTGAGAACACGTGCGGAGATGGGTGGGGTGGATGGGCCGCGGCCCTGTTATGTGGCTAGATTGTCGGGGAAGGCCCGTGAATGAGCGGCCCATAACATAAAAACGCGGATCAGTTGGTGATAGAAGCAAGCGTTAAGTGCTTCTATCAAGGAGGTTTAGGTATCGAGCCCCGACCTCAACAACCCGCCGCACTGAGAACACGTGCGGAGAGGGGTTGGGGTGGATGGGCCGCGACCATGTTATGTGGCTCGACCGGTGGGGAAGGTTGTTGAATGAACGGCCCATAACACTCACCTAAGGAACTTCATCCACTTTTATGTTCAAAACTAGTTTCTTTTCTTGGTGGCGTTTTTGTCCAAACTCACCGGAGCATAAACGTCGCGCCAAACGGAGCCTAAATGGTCGCATAATTTCACATCAACCCTCAAATCAGTGTTTAGAAGAAACTCACAGAGAACCACTCCCTCCAGTGCCACCCAATTTCACATCTTGCTTTTTGAGTCCAAGTCCTAGTTTATGCTTGCACCATCAAGCCTTAATGTGTTTGCATTCGCATTTGCATCTCATTTGTACATGTTTACTAAACCACTCAACATAAACTTTCTTTATATTTTGAAAGGAAAAAAAACAAACATAATTTTGAATTACATGAGGGTTTTTGAAAATAATGATATGGTTCTTGTGGATTTCTGATTTTTTTTTACAATAAAGTCTAAATATTTTGAGATAATGAAGAAAATAATGAAGACGATTTTGAATTGGATCTTTCTGTAGTTAATATAATTGGTATTGTTAGTAAGCCTAGAATTTTGTTATTGATATTCCTTTTTGTGATATTATTAATCCTCCTTTCTACAACAACAATTCTTTTGATTTATACAGGAGGGAATCTCACATATTGGATAACATTTCGTTCCGATCCACTTCATTTGCTCGAGATTTTTCTTTGACGGAGTTAAATTCTTCATAGCAGGTAAGCATGATGGAGGATCTTGACATATATTTTATATAAACCCTAAAAACCCTATTTTTTAAGTCAAGAGATAATTGTACACAAGTTCTGTGTATGTTTGTCCATATTTTGTGGGTCATTTGTTGTCTATCATATAATTTGGCATATAGTTTGAGTCATTTCCGGGTAATATATACTTAGTGTTATTTACCTGGACCTCCCCTCGAAGTTTGCGTAATTACAACTTGCAGCCCTTTTACTTTTGAAATTACAATTATCCCCCTCAATGTTTACATTTCATAACATCCATGCACACAAAGACCCCCCCCCCCCCCCCCCCCCCCCCCCCTCCTAAAGATTTAGGCTCAGTTTGGTTTGGTTGTTGCTGATAGAAAACAGCTGATAGAAAATGGAAGTTGAGAAAAATGTTGTTTCTTGAAAACAAAGTTTTGATTAAAATTTATTTGGATGAAATGGAGTTTGCAGAGCTGTTAGAGATGAAGTTTTGAAAAAACTGTTTGGTCACAAAATGGAGTTTTGAAAAAAAAATGTTTGGATGAAATAGAGTTTTGGTTCCTTATAGTACTTACTACATTTTTTTCTTGTATTCATAATGTTTAAACCAGCCGATGTCGGTCCCAAGCCCGGATGAATAATGATGAGCGTTGTGTTAGTTAGACGGTCAACGTAAAATTTAGTCACCCTTATGAATATGGATCTTTTGAGAATTTGTGCTAAAGCTAGGTTGTTCTCCATAAGAAATGCGTCGTATGGGCCGAATGCGGTGTCTTGGCAAGGACAGCTACATCCAAGATTTGGGTGTAGTGTTAAATACGCAAGAGTCCTCGTCGTATGGTTCGAATGCGGCGTCTTGACAAGGACCGTTGCACCTCCAAGAGGACTTGTGTGTAGTCTTAAATATGTAAGAACTCTCACATATTTGGCTTTCTAAAAAAGTAGACCGTAGGATTTGTGATCGACTTAGGTTTGGAAGTTGTAATATAGGTACGCTAATGGAAAAAAGCGATGGAAGTAGTAGATACAATTATTAGGAGAATAATAAATATTTTATGTTTGCAAGAGACTAAATAGGTCGGTGAGAAAACTAAATTTTTAGATAATTTAGGTTTTAAATTATGATGCACATGAAAAAAAATAAAACAAACAATATTGTAGGTATTATTGTAGATACTACTTGGAGGGATGAAATTGTTGGTGTAAACAAAAAAAGGTGACAGAATCTTAACTCTTAAAATAATCGCAGGAAAGAAAACTATTAATGTTATTAGTGTTTATCCACCACAAGTATGATTAAGTGAAGCTATTAAAGTACAATTTTGGGAAGACTTAGATGATTTAGTAAGAGAAATCCCACAAAGCTAGAAAATTTTCATTGCAGGAAACTTAAATGGACATGTAGCGAAGAAAAATACGGATTATACAGACGTTCATGGAGGATTTGGGTATGGAGAAAGAAATGAAGAAGAAAGAACCATTCTAGACTTTATCATAGCACATGAGCTAATTGTGACAAATACGTTCTACATGAAGAGGAAAAAACACTTAATTACGTTTAAGAGCGAACAAAATACGTCACAAATTGACTATTTTATGACTCGCAAAATGGATAAAAAGATAGTAAGAATTGCAAAGTCATATCAGGAGAAAATTTGACAATGCAATATATGCTAGTGGTGGTGGATGTGCAAATTAAATATAGTAACATTAAGAGAAAGACAAAAGTGTTGCCAAAAATGCGGTAGTGGAACTTGAAAAAGGAAAAACATGTTGCTTTCGCGGCAACGGTTATAGAACAACTAGATTTTTATGTTGAGCTTAGTGTCACATGAGAAGTTATGTCTTCTCATTTAAGAATAAATTGAAAGAACGTACTTGGAGAGTCAAAAGGTCGTGCGCCCCCACATAAAGAATCTTGGTGGTGGAAAGAGAAAATGCAAGACAAATTTTGGGCAAAGAGAGTTAGCTACACAACATTATTTGTTTGTAGGAATGTTGAAAACTTAACAAAGTATAAAGTCGCTAAGAAATAAGCTAAAAATGCAGTAAGTAAGTCAAGTTTATGAAGAATTTTACAAATGACTAGATACTAAAGATGGAGAGCGTGATATATATAAAATTGCTCGAGCTAGAGAGACGAAGACAAGAGATTTAAGCCAAGTTAAACGCATAAAAGATGAAACAAATGTGGTTTTGACGGATAATGCGGCTATTAAGGAGCGATGAAAAAAATATTTTTTTAACTATACAATGAAGGAAAGGACAATGAACTGAACTTGGAAAAGTTAAGTAAACCGGAGGACTATAGAAACATAACTTTTTACGTAAAATTCAAGCATCAGAGATAAATGACGCTCTGAAGAAGATGAAAAATGAATAGACGGTTGGGTCAGACGATATACCCATTGAAGTATGAAAATGCTTAGAGATGAAAGAAATTTTATGACTTACAAGTTTCTTCAATAATATACTAAAGACAAAGGGAATGTCAGACCAATGGAGAAAGTATTTTGGTACTTTTGTATAAGAACAAAAGAGATACAAAGTTGTGTCAATTACAGAGGAATAAATTAATGAGTAATACTATGAAACTATGAGAACGAGTAATGGAGAGAAGAGTAAGACAAGAGACTAGCATCTCTTGAAGAGACTCATTGACAACTATCAGGAAAGACAAAAAGACTTGCATATGTTGTTTATCGATCTGGAGAAGACTTATGATAGAGTTCCAAGAAAGGTTTTGTGGAGAGCCTTAGAAAAGAAAGGTGTAAATGTATCATACATTGACGTAATCAAAGATATGTGTACAAATTCAGTGACCAAGGTGATGACATCTGGAGGATTAACACGAGAATTCTTTATCGTTGTTGGCTTACATCAAGGGTCAGCTTTAAGCCCTTATCTCTTTACCCTTATCTTAGATGAGCTCATCAGACATATTCAACAAGCAATACATTGGTGTTTATTATTTGCAGAGTATATTGTTTTGGTCGATGAAACGCGCGAGGGTGTAAACACGAAATTTGAATCTTGGTGAGACACTTTAGAAAAGAAGGGTTTTAGGTTGAGCATGACAAAGATGTAGTATATAGAGCTTAAATTTAGTAGTGCAAGAAGATCGGATGACTCCGCCATTAAATTGGGTGACCAAGATATTTCCCGCAGTGAGTGCTTTAAATTTTTGGGATCGATAATTCAAATAGATGGAGGTATAGATAAAGATGTGATACATAGAATCCAAGCAGGTTGGTTGAAGTGGAGAGGCTCGTCTAGGATCTTATGTGATCGTAAAGTACTATTAAAACTTAAAGGCAAGTTTTACCGTACTGCAATTAGGCCAGCAATGTTATACGGTTCTGAGTGTTGGGCAGTGAATGATGTACATGAGCAAAAAATGGGAGTTGCGTAGATGAGAATGCTTAGGTGGATGTGTGGTCACACGAGACTGGATAAAATTAGGAATGAATGTATCAGGGATAAGACATGAGTGACGTCAATTGTAGAGAAGATGTGAGAAGCTCATTTAAGATGGTTCAAACATGTACATAGGAGACCATTAGAGACACATGTTAGGCATTGTGAGAGTTTAGTCACTAGACATGTTAAACGGGGGAGGGGTAGACCAAAAAAGACTTAGAATGAAATTATAAGGAAAGACATGATGTACTTAGGCATTAGTGAGACTATGATTAAAGATAGGGCGCAATGTAGACAAAGGATCCATATAGCCGACCCCACTATGGTGGGATAAAGGCTCGAGTGTTCTTGTTATTGTTGAATATTATGCATGAGAGATGTTGTGCCACATGTTATATATATAGCAAACTTAAGGCATTCTTTGGTCACCGCCATTGATGCGAGTAATTTTTGTGTGTGTATAACACAGTGATTTACCGTGCGTGATTAAATTTAGTCGTAAGATTCGTGATCCTACGGTGGAGATTTTGCGTGAAAATTCGGGTGAATTTTTGAAATCCAGACGAACGTTTGAACCCACAATCCTATGGTGGAGAATTTGTGCTTGCAGAAAAAAGGTGTAGATAATCAGTGTTATAGGTACGAAAAAATTACTTCTTTGCTACACCCACTTCCTCCGTCAAAATTAATCTTAACAAGCTCATGTCTCCCTCATGTTCCTTTAATTTATTCAATTGTTTCATATTTTAGTTCACAAATCAATCATGTGTTCCTGCAATAGTGTTTTTTCTCCATTGCGGGTGGAGGGAAAACGTCAGCGTTGAAAAAATATGTTTGGTAAAATTTCATTATTCATTTTCAACACTCTAAAACGTTATTTTTCGTCGCTCAACGTCAAAACTATTCTCTCCCTCCATTCCCACCGCTCTCTTTCTCAACGCTCTAAAACACCACCGCCGAAACAAACGGAGCCGCATGCATTGAATCCACCGCACCATTTCTGGGTCGAGATCCTTTTTCATTTGGAGCAAATAAATATTATTTATTTCATGATTAAAATTAATTCTTAATTATCTAAAGACATAACCTTTTTTATCTACATGAATAATATAAAACAATGCGATTACTTAACGGATTAGAGCTCCGTTTGGTGTGACTTTTTTGCTCTCGTGAGTTTGGACAAAAACACCACTATCATAGAATGCATGTTTGACATAACAACGGCTATGACTGCCATCAAAAAAGATAACTAGTTTTGAACATAAAAGGGGATGAAGTTTCTTAGGTGAGGTCGGGCGTTCGCGAACAACAGTTCATAACCATGGTGTTCGTGGCCGCCATCACCGTGCCAAACAGAGACTAGGGCTCTGTTTGGGAAATCATTTCGGTGCCGTTTTGCCCTGTTTGAACAGGAGGTGGAGCGTTTGTGAAAGCATCGCAAGCTCCGTTTTAGAAAGACCGGTGTGAAAGAGAAATCCGGCCGTTTTGCCGCTGGCCATTCAGGCACCAGCGCGCCGTCCAAACCTGCCGTTTTGTTTTTCATCTTCCTCCTTCGAGCGTTTTTCCCGCAGGGATTCCCCGGCGTTCCTCCTCGTCGCGGAGCTCTGCTGCAGAGGTGGCGAGCTCTACTCCAGAGGCGAGCTTGGTACTCAATGGCTGGGAAGAAGCCATCAAATATAATAGAAGTAAATTATTATATAACAATATAAAACAATATATAATAAAATAATAAAATAATATAATTTACACGATCTGTTTTTTATTTAGTAAAATAATAGAATTATGTTTAAAATGTTTCCTCTTAAACTGTTATGCCAAATAGAGCCCAAAAATCTCCTGAGAGCTTCATTTCCACGAGTTAGAATATAAGATAATAGACTACACGATAGAACTCGACAACAATTATAAATTAAACCCCTATAAAATTGAAATAACGAAGTCGAAGTATTCAAAAACAAAAATAACCGCAAATTAGCGCTAAATAAAAATAAATAAAAAACAGAAGTCTGCTCAGTAGTAGTCAATACTAGTAAACTCATCATTCATCGCCCCCGCAGAACCGTCCTCTAACCCCGTAACACCCAGGAAGCGGCCGCCGCCACCATAATCATCGCAGAGGAAAAATTCAGCTTCGCCACCATCGCAACCGATATGTCGTCCTCCTTGTCGGCGACATCCTCCGGAGACTCTGCTGCCGGAGCAGGCACCGGAGACTCTGGGGGAGATAGTTCAACAGGCGCAGGCACCTTCGCTACCGTCGGCGAAGTAGCATACACCGGCGCTGACGCTGGCGCTTCTGTAGGCGTTGGTGTGAAGTCAGCGGATCCCGATTCCGGCGCCGTTGCCGGCGCGTTGCCGAAGAGCTCCATGGGGAGGAGAACTCTATCGATTATAAGAATGCAAACGGGAGTTTCGTCAAGCGCCGTGCGCGCAATGCGGGAAGAATCCAAGCCGGTGATAAGCGTAACGTCGTCGCCTTGGGACGAGACGGAGATCTCGTAGTTTCCCGCGGCTCCCGAGGCCATGGTGGCGATCGGGTGATGCGCCGTCTTGAGAGAATCCTTTGGGGCGTAGGAGGCGACGGCGTGGTACTGAAGCAACGCGACGAGGTCTGCGCTGCTGAGCGAGTTCAGATCGGGAACGCCTTTAGCTTTAAATGCCTCGTCGTTTGGAACGAAGAGGGTGAGCCCTTTCGCCATAGCAGCCTGGAAGATCTTGATCATGCCGGTGGAGGAGATAAGAGAGGCGAACGTCTTGCATCCGGCATTCTCGAGGACGGCGGTGATGTTTACATCGGCGGGAGTGCCGTCCAATAAACCGTCGAACACGATCGGAGCGGAGATCTCCAGAACGGAAATATTGTACGGGATCTGCCGGACGGACTTGGTGTAAACTGAGGCGAACTTGGATCCTGGGACGGCGGATCGGAAGGCGACGCGCCCGCCGCGGTAGTCGGTGATGTTGACGAATCCCTGCTGGCCGATGGCTTCGCCGGTGGTCTGGTAGAGAGTGGTGCTGATGGTGGTGCCGCCGTCGATGTCGTGGAGCTTCTGAGGGTCGAAATAGTCTAGAAGGACGAGGAGACGCAGCGCGTTCTTAAGGGAAGAGGGGGTGCGGTTAGCGGCGAGGGCGGACATGGCGGAGTTGAGTAGAACGAGGCAGGTTAGAGTCTGCCGGGAGTTCACCTCATCGGCGACCTCCGTTAATGACATCAAGCTGTTCTGCATGCTGTAGCCGGGGAAGCTGTCGAGGATAGCCGTTATGTTGTGACATTTCGACGGCGACCACAATGAAGCGAGCGCCACCGCCGCGAAGAGAAGCGGGTGAGGGAGGCTGCGCTTCGCCATTGCTCTGCTCCCCTGTCTTTCTCTCTCCAACAGTTCAACGGGTGTACTCAGGCGGTCAGAGAGCAGGGGGGGGGGGGGGGGGGGGGGGGGGGCGGACAGGGGAAAGAATGTGTGGGTTCAGGAGAAGATAAAGGGGGCGTTTGTGTTTTTCAAATTTTTAGTAAACCGTGGTTAGGTCGAGCTAATTATGGTTAAGGGAGTCAAGGATCTTCCAAACCAGTCTTGGGTAACGTACGATGTGGTCGGCTGGAAGTTACGGGAAGATTCTTTTCCAGCACAACATATGCATGTAACAACTGGCTACACATTATGTAATTTATTAGGGCGCTGATATCCGCACTGCAGTTTTGGCTATCCGCACTCTATTTGTATGAGTTAATACGCCCATTTTGAAAATGTGTCTTGTGCATGCATTTTTAGGAAAAGTGTTCAACACTAAAGTCGAGATTTACAACTTTCGTGTTGAACGTTTTTCCTAAAAATGCATGTACAAGGCGTATTTCCAAAAATTCGGTATAGTTACAACCAAGTTTCAATCAGGACGGCAATACGTCTTGTGCTTGTTTTTTTAGGAAAAGTGTTCAACACGAAAGTTGTAGATCTCGACGAGATCTACAACTTTCGTGTTGAACACTTTTTCTAAAAATGCATGTACAAGGCGTATTTTCAAAAGGCGCGTAATAACTCATATAAATAGAGTGCGGATAGTCAAAACTGCGGTGCGGATATCAATGCCTAATTATTAATGCGAGTGACAGTGTACAGGTGCATGGGCGTAATTAGAGCGCCGCCAAAGACACTGACAAACTTTGCTATTCGGAGAGCAAATTCGGCTGTTCGCTGATCAAACACAGCTAATTCCATTATTTTTAGATGATTGTTATGTGCAAAACTATTTTTTGGTATGTTGAAATCACTTTAATAATAATAAAATTATTAAACAAAATGTCTAATTTTAGATATGTGCAAACCATCTCCCCCTCCCCGCCTCCCCCTCCCTGCTTCCTCCTCCCTCCGGTGGAGAAAAAGATTGCGTAACTGAACGCCGATGCGGACTCAGATTCCCTACGCTTCTCTCTCCGACGAAGCCTCTCCTCACCGAAACACGACAACTGTAAAATCTCTCTCTCCTTCTGCATTCTAGCTTCTGATCATTTTCTATACTCGCATGCGTTCGAATTGACTCGTTTTCCTCCCGACAATCTCTTCTCCCCAATCCGACCTCTAATTTTTCCTTTCATGGTTCTCGGCTTCCAATTTGATCTTCTGATCTTCCCCAGTTTGATGCTGCATTTGATTCACTGATTCATGTTCCCAATTTCTAAAACTTAGGGCCTGTTTGGGAGGGCTTTTTAGCTCTTTTCCATTTTCTGAAAAACGCCACCGCACTTACAAAACCGTTTGGATTGTCTACCGGTGGGAAAAGCTACCGCAGAAAACTCATTTTCTCCTCCTTTTGAAAAGTCATTTGTCCCCTACTTTTCAACCTTTTCGAAAAGCACTTCCTCATCCCGATACATGGTTAGCGTATTTTTCGCCCGAGAGCAAAATTTTCCCATTATTCTGCCCGATCGAGCATTTCTTCGCCGATGGGCGCATTTTAGGCCCGGACGCGAATTTTTCGCTCGATCGCGCAATTTTTGCCCGGTCGCGCAATTTTTGCGCGGTCGCGCATTTTCCGTCTAGGCGCGCATTTTTTCGACCGAGCGCGCGTTTTTTCGCCCGGACGCGCATTTTTTCCCGGGCGCGCATTTTATCACCCGGGCGCGCATTTTTCGCCCAGGGGCGCATTTTTCGCCCGGGCGCGCATTTTTCGCCCGGGCGCGAATTTTTTGCCCGACCGCGCATTTTTCGGCCGGGCGCGCATATTTCGCCCGGTAGCACATTTTTCGCCCGGGAGCGCATATTTCGCCCGGGCGAGCATTTTTTCGCCCGGGCGCGAATTTTTCTCCCGGGAGTGCATTTTTCGCTCGGGCGCGAATTTTTCGCCCGTGCCGCATTTTTCACGCGGGCGCACATTTTTTTCGCACGGGAGCGCATTTTTCGCACTGGCGCGCATTTTTCGCCCGGGCGTGCATTTTTAGCTCGGTCACGCAATTTTTGCCCGGACGCGCATTTTCCGTCTGGGCGCGCATTTTTTCGACCGAACGCGCGTTTTTCGCCTGGAAGCGCATTTTTTTCCCGGGCGCGCATTTTATCACCCGGGCGCGCATTTTTCGCCCGGGCGCGCATTTTTCGCCCGGGCGCGAATTTTTTGCCCGACCGCGCATTTTTCGGCCGGGCGCGCATTTTTCGCCCGGGCGCGCATTTTTCGCCCGGGCGCGCATTTTTTCGCCCGGGAGAACATTTTTCGCCCGGGAGCGCATATTTCGCCCGGGCGAGCATTTTTTCGCCCGGGCGCGAATTTTTCTCCCGGGAGTGCATTTTTCACCCGAGCGCGAATTTTTCGCCCGTGCCGCATTTTTCACGCGGGCGCACATTTTTTTCGCACGGGAGCGCATTTTTCGCACTGGCGCGCATTTTTCGCCCGGGCGTGCATTTTTAGCTCGGTCGCGCAATTTTTGCCCGGACGCTCATTTTCCGTCTGGGCGCTCATTTTTTCGACCGAGCGCACGCTTTTCGCCCGGAAGCGCATTTTTTTCCCGGGCGCGCATTTTATCACCCGGGCGCGCATTTTTCGCCCGGGCGCGAATTTTTTGCCCGACCGCGCATTTTTCGGCTGGGCGCGCATTTTTCGCCCGGGCGCGAATTTTTTTCGCCCGGGAGCACATTTTTCGCCCGGGAGCGCATATTTCGCCCGGGCGAGCATTTTTTCGCCCGAGCGCGAATTTTTCTCCCGTGCATTTTTCGCCCGGGCGCGAATTTTTCGCCCGTGCCGCATTTTTCACCCAGGCGCGCATTTTTATCGCCCGGGAGCGCATTTTTCGCCCGGGCGCGCATTTTTCGCCCGGGCGCGCATTTTTCGCCCGGGCGCGCATTTTCGCCCGGGCGCGCATTTTTCGCCCGGGCGCGCATTTTTTTGCCCGGGCGCGCATTTTTTTGTCCGAACGAGTATTTTTCGCCTAAACGCCCATTTTTTCGCCCGGGCGCCCATTTTTCGCCCGGACCAGTATTTTTCGCCCGGGCGCGCATTTTTCGCCCGGACAAGTATTTTTCGCCCGGGCACGCAATTTTTGCCCGAACTCCTATTTTTCGCCCAAGCGCACATTTTTTAGCCCGGACGCACATTTTTCGCACGGGCGCGCTTTTTTTTTGCTCGGGCGTGTTTGTTTTTGCGCGGGCGCGCAGTTTTCGCTCTGGCGCGCATTTTTCGCCCTGACCCGCATTTTTCGCCCGGACTCGCATTTTTTCGCCCGAGCGCGCATTTTTTTCCCGGTCGTGCATTTTTTGCGCCGGCGACATTTCTTTCGCCTGGCCGCTCTTTTTTCTACCGGGTGAAAAATGCGCACCCGGGAGAAAAAAGAGCGTACGTGCGAAAAAATGCGCGCCTAGACGAAAAATTCTCGCCCTGACGAAAAATGAGCGTCCGGGCGAAAAATGAGAGTCCGGGCAAAAAAAGCGGGTCCAGGAAAAAAATGCGCGCCCGGACGAAAAAATGTGCGCCCGGGCGAAAAATGCATTCCCGGGCGAAAAAATACGAGCCCGGGCGAAAAATGGGCGTTCGGGCGAAAATTGCGCGTACGGGCGAAAAATACTTGTCCGGGCGAAAAATGGTTACTCGGGCGAAAAAATGGGCGTTCGGGCGAAAAATGGGCGTTCGGACGAAAAATGAGCGCCCGGACGAAAAATGCGCGCACCGGCAAAAATGCGCGCACAGGCGAAAAATGAGAGCAAGGGTGAAAAATGCGCGCTCGGGGCGAAAAATGCGCCTCCCGGAGAAAAATGTCCGCCCTGGCGAAAAATGCGCGCCCGTGAGAAAAATGCGCTTAAAAAAGTCATGACAACGGAGATTTACCAAACAGTTTATAAAGTGTTTCTCATTTTTTAAAATCTCTGCAAAAGGAGTTCACCCAAACAGATCTCCTTTTGCAATAGACATTTTCCAAAAGCTCCTTTTCCTACCATCTTTTTGCCACCACTCCTTCTCCTTTCTGAAAAGTCCTCCCAAACAGGCCCTTAATCTAGCTTTCATGTTTTTTTGGATGCTTCTGGAAAATTTTATGCATATCTTGAAGTCGGTTGTTCCCCGACTCATGCTCGCTCGGAAGATGAAGATACTCATGCTCGCTCGGAAAATGAAGATGACTGACTGCCTATCGCCGAACCAATTTGTTCCCCGGGAACAATTGGAAGTGAAGGCAGGGATATATGAGGAGTCCAATTCGTCGAGATCTGCCATGGATGACGAGGCATGAGCGGGCGGTGGAAGTAATATGATTTGCACGTAACAATTTGGTCTGCCCTTCTAATATTTTGGTCTACACGCAAATTTAGTTTGCACATATCCAAAGATGGTTTGCACATAACAATCACCTATATTTATTGAGAGATGTTGTTTTGAAGTTTAGGATGATAATGTTATCGATGATTTTATCAATTTAGACAATTGTATGATTTTGTACGACTTTATAGTGTCATCAATGTAATATTTTATGTATTATTATATTTTTTTAAAAAATTGTGCACTCTCATTTATAATTTTCCGAGTTTTCCATTGTGTAACAGGGGAGCCTTCGTGTCATATGTGATAGTACTCCCCATCGCTTGCCTCCTCTTGATTGAGCGTGCGATGATGATCGGACCCTGCCTCGCTTGCCCTCCTCTCGATCAAAAAGGCGTGCCTGCCATTTCATTGCATATATAGAATATTTTCATAGCGCAGGCCGACACATTTGAAGGTGAGGGCCCATAATCATTTAAAGGCGTGACACGGCCCCGGCCCGCGCACATTTGAAACACAATCACTCGCCACTTCCTGTTGTGCCCTTGGTCCGCATCACCCCATGAATGCAGACAGACGACCTTTGTGTAGGTTTTGGGGTTAAATTGATGAAAAATTGAGGGCAAATATGGAGTAAAAAAATATCAAAGAATAGTGAAGTCCTTTACAAAAATTAAAACGTAACCGTATCTCTTATTTTATGCAGCGGTGCACGTTGCAGAAGCATCTAAGAAGCCGCAGGGGCTATCACCACTATAAAATTCAAAAAAGCCAAGAAACACCTTTCTCTTTCTTAAACTTTTAGTACACGCTGATAGCATTTAATGCATTTAAATTGGTGAACTTCTAATAAAGGGAGAATTTTTTGTGAGTTGAGCGTATACAGAGCATCCTGCGGGTGCGTATTTTTTTTGCAATATTACAGTTGCAACGTTAAATACAATCGTAAAATGGACCATATTAGCAGTTGTTAATACAGTTGTAAAATGATTAGAAAAAAATACTCACAAAATATATACATATTGTTGAGGTATATTTGAATAACGGGTTAACGGATACTTAGCGGTAGGTTAGGACCCGTTAGGGATCCACGCACCCGCCGGGGAATTAGGGTTTGCCTATAAATACCCTGCTAGGGGCAACGAGTAGAGTGTTCCAAACTAGACACTCACGCGGATGCTTCGAGCACCATTTTAACATTCTCGAAGATCACTCGTTCCCGAGCGTTCGTTTCCCTGTAACCGTCGATCACTGCCGTGCAGTTTTCTCAGTGTAACGTTTCGGATCGTGCTCTCTCTCTCTCGCATCGGTGCAAAGGAGGTAGAAGCTAGTCTCCCGTCGCTCTCCCTGGAACAGTTCGTCGTTCTTCTCTCTCGTTTCGTCGCCATCGAAGAGGAACGCCGCCATTTTTCCGTCGAGCACTAGGAGGAAGACTCCCGTAACTGTTCGTTGTTCCCGTCGTTTGAGCGAAGGTGTTTGCCCCTGTCGAGATCGGAGTTTTGCTCCAGGCGGAAGGCTCACGCCCTGCGACGAAGAAGAAGTTGTTCCCGTTCGCGTCTCCAGGCGGAAGGAAGACTTCAGCCGCTGTTCCGACGCAGACGTTCTCAGTCGAGGCCTTCCCTGTCGACGCAGCCGATCCCAGTCGACGTCGTCGATCTCAGTCGACGCCTTCCCTGTCGATGCCTCCGATCCCTGTCGACGCAGCCGATCCCAGTCGACGCCGTCGATCTCAGTCGAAGCCTTCCCTGTCGACGCCTCCGTTCCCTGTCGACGCAGCCGATCCCAGTCGACGCCGTCGATCTCAGTCGACGCCTTCCCTGTCGACGCCTCTGATCCCTGTCGACCCAGTCGATCCCAGTCGACGCCTTCTCTGTCGACGCCTCCGATCCCTGTCGACGCAGCCGATCCCTGTCGACGCAGCCGATCCCTGTCGACGCAGCCGATCCCTGTCGACGCAGCCGATTCCAGAGCCGCCATTGTCGCTGTAGTGATACGACTCTGCTGCCGTTTTTCTGTTCTAGCGATATCGGAATTCCGACATCACTATCGGAATTCCGACAGTGCTCAGTATTTTGGTGATCCCGTATTCGGCTCTTTTGGCTGCTGCCGTCTTTGTTTGCGTGGATCAGTCTTCGACCAGTGGAGTGGAGCATAACAAGTACTGGATTGGATCCGAAGTTTTTGTTCTCGCCTCTACGCGCTTCAGGTGATCTCTTTCTAGTTTTCTGCTCGTCATTAGGTTGCTAGTGGAAATCCTTTGTTTTTGGAAAGAGACACGATGTTGAAGGGCACTACTCCTGTTCCGATGATAAAATTGGAGAAATTCTCCAATTCTGAGTTCAGTGCTTGGAAGAGGAACACTCAGTTTGGCATGAAGTACCTGAACGTGTTCTACACCATTCAGATTGTACGTGCTGAGGTTCTTGGGACAGCTGGAGAGACTCAGTGGGTGGTCGATGAAGATTTCTGCCGTGATTACTTGTTGAACTGTCTTTCCAACAAGCTTGCTGAGACGTACAACAAAATGAAGACCGCCAAAGAAATCTGGGATGCTCTGGAGGAGCAGTTCAAGGAAGAGGAAAATATGTCCAAGACGCACCTCGTGGACAAGTTCATGGTTTTCTCCTTCACTGAGGAAAGGGAAATCCTTCCACAGGTGGCCGATTTTGAGAATCTGGTGGACAAGCTGAACAGTGAGAACATCCCATTGCCTGATGGTTTTGTTGCAGGAGCTATAATCTTCAAGCTCCCGTCGGCGTGGTACTCCTTTAAAACGGAGATGTATCGGAAGAAAACGCAGGTCAGCCTTAAAGACCTCAAGCGCTTTATTTGCATTGAGGATGAGAACAGGACTAGACACGCTAGGGAGACTATTAGTAAGCAGTCTTCTGCTGCCAACATGGTCACGCATCCTAAGCGGAAGTTTAAGCCCGGCAAGACTAGACCGTTACCCAGTGCACCTGCAGTTGTGGACACGAGCAAGAAGGCGAAGAAATTCAAAGGCAAGTGCTACAATTGTAACAAGTGGGGTCACTGTGCTTCCGAATGCAAGCAGCCCAAGAGAGGAGATCCTAGTACACCAAAGCCTGATAATAGGGCCAATATGGTCCATCAGACTGCGCCCACCGACTTTGTTGCCATGGTCGGTAACGGACAGGCCAGTACAGAGTGGTGGCTAGACTCAGGTGCTACATGTCATGTCTGCAACAATTCTGCGCTTCTGGAGGATGTCACTGCAGTCCGAGAGACTGTTACTGTTGCTGATGGAGGAGTTGCTGACGTGCTGAGGGTCGGCAATGCTACCTTGACGCTCTCCTCAGGTAAAACTCTTACTTTGAACAATGTTAAATTTATACCATCATTAGCTGCTAATTTAATTTCAATTAGTTTGTTATGCGATGCGGGTATGTCTTTTAACATTAGTGGTGGTCGAGTAATGCTTATGGTTCACTCGAACTACTTTGGTTTTGCATATGTCGTCAACGGAATGTATATGTTGAGTCTAGCAAATGAAGTAGTAAATCAGGTTAGTTCTAATTTGATTGATCCTAAGACTTTACATGCCAGACTAGGACACGTCAATTATCGAAAACTACTTTTGCTAGCTAGAACTCACAATATTCCTTTAGACACAACAACCAGGTTTGACAAATGTGACATTTGTGCTCAAACTAAGATAACTAGAGCACCTTTTAGTCAGGTTTCTAGGAGCACACATTTGCTAGAGTTAATACACTCCGACATATGTGACTGCAAAAGTTTTGTCACACGTGGCGGTCGGAAGTATCTGATAACTTTTATCGACGACTACTCTAGATTCAGTCACATCTATCTACTTAAATCCAAAGATGAAGCTTTTGAAAAATTCCGTATCTTCAAAACTAGGGTTGAGAATCAACTTGACATGAAAATCAAACGGCTGAGGAGTGATAGAGGTGGAGAATGCGTCTCCGGGGAGTTCAGATATTTCCTTGCCAGCAATGGCATCATCCCTGAAACGACTGCTCCTTATTCCCCCCAATCCAACAGCATTGCTGAGCGGAAAAATAGGACTTTAACAGAAATGTTAAATTCCATGTTGTTGACTGCTGGCATGCCTGCGGCCTACTGGGGTGAAGCTGCCCTCACGTCTAATCACATTCTTAATAAAGTTCCCCATGCCAAGTTGACTAAGACACCCTATGAACTTTGATTTAAGAGACCTCCTAGATTTGACAATCTTAAGACCTGGGGCTGTATCGCTTCTGTTAGGATACCTGACCTTAGAAAAGCTAAGATTGGACCTAGGACAAATACGCGTATCTACATCGGATGTGCGGGGGATAGTGCTGCAGACAGATTTCTAGATCTATCTACAAACACTGTAATCGAATCTAGAGACGTTGTCTTCTTTGAGGATAAGTTCCTTAAGGATAAGAACCTAACGCCTCCAGGTCTGCCAGCCACTAGACTTGAGCCTCCTGCTGAGCCAAGTCAACGTAACTCTAACACTGAGCCTGTAGACACTAGTGGTTTAGATACCAGAAGGCTATCTAGTAGAGAGAAAACGCCTAAAAGCTTCGGTACAGATTTTGTGACTTACCAAGTTGAAGCTGATCCATCCACCTATAAGGATGCGATGCGATCTAGAGACTCTCTATTATGGAAAGAAGCCATCGATGAAGAGTTCAACTCTCTCATGCAGAACAACACGTGGACATTGATTGACTTGCCCAAAGGGGCTAAGACCATTGGAAACAAATGGGTTCTGAAGAAGAAGCTTAATCCTGATGGGAGTATTGCCAAATACAAAGCACGTCTAGTTGCAAAAGGCTTCACTCAAGTGAGTGGAATAGACTACTTTGATATATACTCACCTGTTTGTCACTATGCGACAATTAGGATACTTCTCGCAATAGCATCTATTGAACACTTCACAGTTCATCAGATGGACGTCAAGACTGCATTTCTTAATGGAGATCTGACCGAAGAGATCTACATGCACCAACCTGAAGGGTTTGTGGTAGAAGGTCTAGAAAATAAGGTCTGTAAGTTGATTAAGTCACTCTACGGATTGAAGCAAGCACCTAAATTGTGGCACAAAAAATTTGACACTTGTGTTAAAGTTATGGGTTTTAAATCCAGCTTTTCAGATAAATGTATGTACGTTCGTACAAGTTCAACTAAAGTTGCAATTATATGCTTGCATGTTGATGATGTTGAAACCGACAACCGGTCTCCTGAGTTCGGACCCACCGGGGGGTGTAGCCGACGCTTACTTCTCCCTCACTAAACTCTCGGACTGGTGGATGAGGAAATTGGAACAGACCCAAGGCTGCAGCGAGGAGGTCCCGCCACACACCCGGAAGATCTTAGAGAGCTTCCCCTCCCAAATCAAAGCTCAACCGGGCACCTTGGAGGGCACTGGCACCCAACCAAGACTAGCCTGGAGGAGAGGACTCTCAGAGAATCAAATCTCCTCCAAGGTGCCCTTAAGGGTCTATTTATAGATTTTTCTAGGCTGGTCTGCAAATAGCATGAATCCGCCTTTTAATTTTGCTAACCGCACCCCAAATTGGTCTGCTTATAGCCTAACTCCGCTGTTCTGAAGGGCTATTTGCAGCCCATAAGGGGCATCGTGGTCATTTCCTCCTTCAAGCCCTGGGGGGCGAGTGGTCCACGAGGGAACCACTCGCCGAGCTCCCGCTCGGCTGGGCGAATGCACGCACTCCTGGGCGAGTGGTGTTAGACATGTGTGTCACATCCCTTTGTTTGAGAATAACAAATCCCATATTGTATTTGATATTGCTTGTCGTGTGTTTATAGTGTGCAGGAACTATAGGTGCAATACTCCACAGGTATAAAGCAGCTTGGAACAATCATTTGAAAGGAGCAGCGCTACCGCCAGCGCTACCGCTACCGCCATCGCTATCGCTAGCGCTACCGCTACCCCCAGCACTACCGCCAGCGCTATCTCTACCGTCAGATGTTATCTCGAGTTCGTGCACAACGACGGTTACGCAACCGCTACCGCTACCGCCAGCGCTATCTCCCGCTACCGCCAGCGCTATCGCTACCGCCAAGCGCTATCTCCAGTTCGTGCACAGCGCCACGCCGCCGACGGTTGCGCAACTGCTCCACACGAACGCTACCGCCGGCGCTAGCCACTACCGCAGGCGCTAGCTCCAAGTTCTATAAAATGGTGGGCTCTCTCTCGTTTTGGTTAGAGATTCCAGAGAGGTTGCTTGTGCCACAACTTCAGTGTTGTTATGCTGCCGAAGATGGATCTCCCACAAAAAGCTTAAGGAGAATTCTGGAGGAGGACTACGTCACGCTACATCCGAAGGACGATCGCTTCGACCTCGCTTATACTACAACGATCCTTCATCCTCGACTCCAGAGATCTCATATAGGGAGTTTTATTATTGTTTTTCATTATTTTCATTCCATACTTTTGTAACCGTTTAGAGAATTCGCCTTGTGTTGGCGACTAGGTCTGGGTAGGACTTAGGGGGAAATTCGCCTTGTGTTGGCGACTAGTTCTAGGTGATTAGATCTATGGGGCTCGAGGCCATATCCGGGGAAGAATTGGCTAGAGCGGCTTGAGGCCTTATCCGGGGAAGGATGGGCTAAAGCCAACCGGTTTGTGGGGATACAAGTCGGTATAGAAAAGGAAAAGAAATTTACTTTTGTACGCCTCCGATTTCTAGCGATATTGAAATCAATTTTTGTAAACACCTTTTTATATAAATACAATCATGTCTCTATTTGTGTTTACTTGATTTCTCTCCTTTGGCGTTATCTTTAATATATTGGTTACAAAGCTTTCAATTCAAATCACTTTGTCTAAATTGTTTATCTTAATCTATTTTATCATATAACAATTTAGTACTTGTTTCTAAATCCTAAACTTGCAAATTATGATATTTTCTTCCTTTAGCTAAATTATTATTTTGTGTTCTAATATTACTTTAAACAATTTAGTAATTTTCATAAAATTATAAAAAGATTTTTATTCCCTTATTCACCCCCCCCCCCCCCCCTCTAAGGGCGTCATAAGATCCAACAAGTGGTATCAGAGCTAGGTTATTCCAAACGGTTTAAAAACCAGGAATAATGGCGTCTCATGATCTCGCTTCTATTTATGGGGAAAACTTTCTTAAAAATGAAAAATCTTTAGCACCACCTTTATTTGAAGGGAAAAATTATAATAGGTGGAAATTTCTTATGGAAAAATTTCTTAAGTCTTTGGATATGGAAGTATGGAATATTACTATTAAAATACCCTCAAGTACTTTAAATAAAAATGAAACGTTTTTAAATGCCAAATCAATGAATAGTCTATATTGTGCATTGCATCAAAATATTTTCAAACTAATTTATACACTTCCTACTGCTTATGAAGTTTGAAAATTTCTTGAGAATACTTATAGTCTTCCTTCTACAGATGATGAACAAGAGGAATTCCTTATAGATCCAAGAGAAGAAATCGACGAGGAATTCCTTATGGATCTAAGAGAAGACATCGATCAGGAATTCCTTATGGATCCAAGAGAAGAAATCGATGAGGATTCATGCTTGGAGGAAGAAAAATACAACGTCACAATGTTGGACTCATTTGTTGGGAACACATCAAGCAAAAGAGAAGACGGAAACTATAGCAAGGTAAGAAAATCTAAATCTTCTCTTTTTGTAACGAATTCTATTTCTACTTCTCGTATGCTTAAAATTGCTAAACGTAAAATTTTAAAGTTAAAAATTGCTAATTCCAAATTACGTTTAGAAAATAAATCTTTAAAAGCAAACGATAAAGTAGAAACAAATATTGATGTGTTAAATTCTATTTCATGCTCTTTAGTTACAATTCCTACTCCTTGTTTTGATTGCAATTTATTTAAAGAAAAATTTAAGGAAATTGAAAAAGGACTCTTAATTTCTAAAAGGCATAATGAAAAATTGATAGTTGAAAATGATGCTTTAACTTATAAGTTAATACAATTAAAATCTTTTGTTGAAAAATCTCAAATGTCATATAATGAATTTCATCATAAGATTTTGAATAACAAGGATAAATTAACTTACAAAATCATTTCTAAAAAGGATCATTTTCATACATCAACTCAAAAGGAGTTTAGTTTCAAAAAAGAATTATGACCCTCACAAAATTCTTAAGAGTCATTATTATAAATCTCAATATATTTTCAATCATGACTCAAATTTAAAAACTCATTTTCATGAAAATCAAAGTACAAAATATTATCCTTTATATTATAAGAGTATGTCTATAAGAAAGAGTGGAAATGAAAATCATCAAAGGAAGAATCAATCATTTAAAACATATTGTAACCCACTCTTTCAACAATCACTTCTAAAGAAAGACAGTCACTCTTATAAACTTTCAAAGAATCAACATAATAAAATTCATGATGATTATCAACATCAATCTACTTTGAAAAATAATTTGAATACACATAAATCTCAAATGAATTATTTTTCAAACAAATATAATCATATAAAGATGTCACATAATCATAACATGAATTTAAAAGACAAACAGCTAAAGTATGAATGGAGGCCCAAAATTAAAAATGAAACACTAACTCCACTTGTAAAGGCCCATTCATCACTATCTCTCCAAAAGCCTACATGATGTATTTGGGTACCCAAAGGAACCATCCCACTTGGTCCCCTTTGGATACCTAAATCTCTTATTAATTAGTATCCATTCATTTGCATGAAGTAGAAACAAATAAAAATGTAATATCAATACTCTACTTCATGATATGCTTATTGTCTTTTTCTTTTTTTTTTTTCTTTTTTTTGAACAAACATGCTATGATCACTTTATATATCATGAAATATGACTTTCATATATTAAGCCTAATGTTTATCAAATCAAATTTGAATTAAAATTGAACATTAAGTCATATATTTTTCAAAGTGATCTATCTCTCATCTTAAATTGTTTAAATATATCCTTTTAAATCCTTTACCCTTAATTGTCTTGAATTATCATTAGAAATTGAATATTGAAATTATTATCAAGACTATTGAAACTATTTTAAAATTGGATTTAAATGGTTTATTAAAGGGCATAAAACTAAAAGTTAAAATGCACAACATTTTTTTTTTATTCTATATTTGTTTGCTGCTTATGATAGCCCTTATAATGATGAACATTATCTAGAAAAATTGAAAACAAAAATTCATCTAAACGCATGTTTAATCTTTCAAAAATGCGAGTTTACGATCAAAACTTCAAACATCCATATCTTTTGCTCCGCTCGCCTGATTTTCGCGTTTAATATATTTTCGGAAAGGGCACAAAAATCTTCATCCAACGACAAACTAGGCTTGCTCATTTGAGTTCTTTTGGTGCTGTCAATTTGCCCAATTTCAACTCTGTTTTTAAATGCTATCTTAGTTCGCTTGATTTGGAAATTTTTGTGTTTATGGATTTTTCATCACATGATATCCTATGTATAATTATTTCATATATTAATTTAGATATTATGTGTGATGTGTGTCACCATTGTTTGCATGTAATTTAGACCTTAGAATCATCTTATATCATTAAGATCAAATCAAAAGTTTAATCATTTCATTATAGGTCTAAAGAAAATTAATTTGTAAACTTCTCATATTACATGCAACATTATCTCCATTAATTCTATGTAATAACATTGCATTCAAACGTATCATTCTAGCATCACTTCTTAATTTGTGCTTAAATTTATATGCTAGGTATAACACTTACAATGTTATTTAAATTTGATGATAACTATGTGATTTGAAATTATATAGAATACTAAAATTCCAACAAACACATAGTTTATGGATTAATCATTAGAATATATATATGAATATTATATCATAAATTATATATTATCATGCAAAACCAAAGATCAATAGATTCAATTATTGAATGCAAATTTTATTATAAATTTCAAAACATTCTATATGTGATCTTTGTCTCTTATATGATTGGATGATCATCATTTTTCTAGACATACAAATCAATCATGTGCTTTCAAAAGAAAATCACTATATCATTATATCATAAGTCTAGAAGGATTAGAATTCTCATACATCATGATGATCTAACATATATTCTATGCAAAAATTCTCCTTAATCATAAATCATAATTCATGTTCTATCAAGACCTATCTCAAATCGATAATAGGAATTATGAATCTTGTGATAAAAATTATGAATAATGTTTTTTTTACATTATTTGATGTATTGATTTGCTTTGCTAGTGATTGCATGTATCTCTCATATTTGTAGACTCTAGAATCAACTTTGTAATGAAAGTATAAATCAAACTAAATCATCACTCCATTCTAGATCTATATCTTGAAATTCTATTTTAGAATACATGCAATATTAATATTAATCTTATGACATGACATTAAACCCTAAACTCATCATGCTAGCATTGTCACTTATTGAATATTAGTAATTGTGCTAGTTATCTCATATCGTCATTTCTAAAAGTAGAAAAACTATGCGGCTTTATAACTCTTCACAAAAACCCATAGTTTATATATCAACCCATAGATTTAAAAAGCATAGGTTGTCCAAAAGATTATTCACCTATGACTTCATATCTCACAATAGCGGGGGCGTATGATTGGATACATTTGAGACCTAACCTATAAGACATGTCTTGTCCTTAACCGGGGAGGGTTCCAGTGGGGCCTTGCGAGGCACTGGGGGAAAGAGTGCTAGGTTGAGTGTTCTCTAGTGTGTGCATATGGGACTAACACCCCAACCTACGGCATGCGTGCAGCTCCTCATGCCCATCCGTCACTTAGTACGGGGCTATGGTGTAGACATTAAGTCGGGGTAGTCTTTAATCTTAGGACATACTTATATTACTCTTTGCATGATCATTTTATTTACTTATCACTTTAATCATGCATATTTTGGGTTGTTTAATAAAAAATGTCCTCTTGTGTCTTCATAGTGTATATCTTCATGTTTAAATGGTTTTGTAAAACACAAGAATTTGAAAAGCCAAAGTTTCATGCAAATTTGATCCACCTAGATATCTCCAAAAATTCTGAAATTTCAGCATGGAACTACTTTAAGTACACTTAATCAATATCAATAATCATAATTTTAAAATTCCTAAAAAATCGTGTACTGTTTGTCGCGCTAGCGTGAGTGTGTGATTTTTCTGAATTTTAAAATTTCTAAAAATCCATAAAAATATGTTGGTTCATATTTTCTACTTTTTTGTTGTGTTTCTGACTTTTTTTATTTTTGTTTTATTTATATTATGAAAAATCAACTACAAAAGATCAAAATTCAAAAATACAAAAATATTTTTTGTTATTTGTGTTTTAATCATATTATGAAAAATCAACTACAAAAGTTCAAAATTAAAAATATACAAAAATATGTTTTTGTGATTTATATTTTTTTCTTCATATTATGAAAAATCTACTACAAAAATTCAAAGCTCAAAACTTACAAAAATATGTTTTTGTGATTTTTCTGTTTTTACTTGATTTAAAAAATGATAAAACAAAAAAAAAACGGTATGATCTTTATTGCCAATATCAAGCATGTATGAATTCTTATTTAGAATTATTTACAATGTTAAACCTTATTTCTTCAAATTACTATGAACATTGTTTTGCTTATCATGCTTTGATATATCTATTTAAAGTGCATCAATTGTATTGAAAAATGTGTAGAACCAAGCTTAGCATGCCTCTAAGTATTAGTAAATATTTTATGATTGATAATGATACATTTCACTCATTTATTTGGGTAATTAACATGTGTGTCTAAATCTAAAAATGCTTGCTTGTGTATTGTATTTGTACAATGAATTAAAACTTGCATAAGTTTATTACCTACACTACATTTGAATTGCACTAATGAAATTTAGAAAAGTGGTTAAGTTTAAAAATTGGGTTTGCATAACAAGTGTATTCGGAGAATGTTGTCTCACAAATGTGAACAAAAAAAATTATATATGTAGACAAATATAACTCCACCAAGCACTACTTGAACCTCCTGATAAGTCTTCATAAGCATTGTGAGGTTGAGCACCTTGGAAAGAATAGTAAAGTGTCTTGTGCAAACCTTAGTTATTACACCACTTTGTTTAAAAATTTTATGTGCATTAAAAGTGTGTGAAAGTAATTTACTTGTGTTTTTATTGTGCACTTTACTTTGCATATGTCTTGTATTTTGTGATTTAAATCAATTGTTAACATTGCCCAAAATACACTTATGTGCACATCATTATCTTTCATAACACTTCTTCTCATGAGTATTGGATTCTAATGCTTTATATATACTACTCTTTATATAAAAATGCACTAGATAACCTAGCATGACCTCTACAATATTTTGGTATTTCTTGAACTTAGAATTAAGTAACATTGTAGTATAATCTCTCTTTGATATGTTCATATCATGCTTGATATTTTTATGAAAAACTTTGAGATTTCAAAAAGATTAAAACATCTTTCAAATTTGAACTAAAACTCATATTTCTACTTATGCTTTTCATGCTTACAAAAAGATGTTTATTATAATCTTCCGCTTGATTACAACTCTTATCTTTATATTTGAAATCTCGTATATATGCTATGCTTAAACTCTTTATCATTATTTATATTTCGAAAAGCTCGATCATGATATATTAATGTCTCCTTACTACCCTCACCCCACCTTCTTTTGATAATACCAAAAGGGGGAGATTAATTGAAGAAATCTATATATGAGAAATATAGATAAATAAGGGGAGACTATAATTCATGAAATCTATCATTTAGGGGGAGTAACACATAAATTGCATTTATGTAGGGGGAGCATTAAGATAGGGGGAGTATGCACAATTTCATCATGATTACCATATACTATAGTTGCACTTTTATCTTGCCTACTTTATCTATAAACATTATTATTGATTTCTTGCTTAGAGGATTTGTTATTATCAAAAGGGGGAGATTGTTGGACATGTGTGTCACATCCCTTTGTTTGAGAATAACAAATCCCATATTGTATTTGATATTGCTTGTCGTGTGTTTATAGTGTGCAGGAACTATAGGTGCAATACTCCACAGGTATAAAGCAGCTTGGAATAATCATTTGAAAGGAGCAGCGCTACCGCTACCGCCAGCGCTACCGCTACCGCCAGCGCTACCGCTACCGCCAGCACTACCGCCAGCGCTATCGCTACCGCCAGGCGTTATCTCGAGTTCGTGCACAGCGACGGTTACGCAACCGCTACCGCTACCGCCAGCGCTATCTCCCGCTACCGCCAGCGCTATCGCTACCGCCAGGCGCTATCTCCAGTTCGTGCACAGCGCCACGCCGCCGATGGTTGCGCAACCGCTCCACACGAATGCTACCGTCGGCGCTAGCTCCAAGTTCTATAAAATGGTGGGCTCTCTCTCGTTTTGGTTAGAGATTCCAGAGAGGTTGCTTGTGCCACAACTCCAGTGTTGTTATGCTGCCGAAGATGGATCTCCCACAAAAAGCTTAAGGAGAATTCTGGAGGAGGACTACGTCACGCTACATCCGAAGGACGATCGCTTCAACCTCACTTATACTACAGCGATCCTTCATCCTCGACTCCAGAGATCTCATATAGGGAGTTTTATTATTGTTTTTCATTATTTCCATTCCATACTTTTGTAACCGTTTAGAGAATTCGCCTTGTGTTGGCGACTAGGTCTGGGTAGGACTTAGGGGGAAATTCGCCTTGTGTTGGCGACTAGTTCTAGGTGATTAGATCTAGGGGGATCGAGGCCATATCCGGGGAAGGATTGGCTAGAGCGGCTTGAGGCCTTATCCGGGGAAGGATAGGCTAAAGCCAACCGGTTTGTGGGGATACAAGTCGGTATAGAAAAGGAAAAAAAATTTACTTTTGTACGCCTCCGATTTCTAGCGATATTGAAATCAATTTTTGTAAACACCTTTTTATATAAATACAATCATGTCTCTATTTGTGTTTACTTGATTTCTCTCCTTTGGCGTTATCTTTAATATATTGGTTACAAAGCTTTCAATTCAAATCACTTTGTCTAAATTGTTTATCTTAATCTATTTTATCATATAACAATTTAGTACTTGTTTCTAAATCCTAAACTTGCAAATTATGATATTTTCTTCCTTTAGCTGAATTGTTATTTTGTGTTCTAATATTACTTTAAACAATTTAGTAATTTCCATAAAATTATAAAAAGATTTTTATTCCCTTATTCACCCCCCCCCCCCTCTAAGGGCGCCATAAGATCCAACAAGTGGTCCGTGAGGGCGCCAATCGCCGATTTTCTCCCTCTCGCCTGCGACTCGCCCCTACTCACCCGGGGGTCTTCCCACCTGTCTCAACCTGGGCGGTTGATCTGGCTAACCCAGATCTCGCCAGTTGGCTTGAGGGACCCACTCCGCGAATACGGGTTGTACACAATCCCCGCTCTTTGCGAGCGGTTCCTGCGCTCGGAAAGAACAGTCTAACCCTGTATTCGGTGAGTGCTTGCTGACTCGACCCATAAGATTCTGTGGGTCCCACCGTCACCCTATATATACTTCTTCATGTCAGACCTTCCTGGAACGCTCTCATTCCTCGGCTCGGAGCCTTTTCTCTCCCTTGACCTTTCGCCAATTCCAATGTCTTTTCACAAGCCTTCCGCGAGACCCCTCTCGCAGGAAGTGATCGAACGCCTGGCTGCGGCCCAGAGCGCAACTGCCCCCAAGACGGCCAGGTTTGCTCCCTGGCTTACGTCCAAGCGTGACCCGAGTGCCCCTTACGTCTTGCGTCAAGCCAAGGCGATTCAGCTGAATCGTCAGGGAGGCGAGACTGCCTCGGAGTCTCCGGCGAACGCTCCTCCGGACCCCGGAACGCAGGTATGGGAATTCCTCCCGTCTTTCTGTTTAGTTCCTGCCCCCTCATCCTGCAATCACTCTGACCATTCGCAGGGGGTTTTGGCGCTTGAGGACGGCCATGGGGCCGTTTCGAACAGTGTCGTGGTGCCACCTCTCGCGGATGCGAGGCCTCCTCCAAATCTGGATCTTGCTCCTCCACCCCCTCCGGGCGAGACCATTCGGCAATCTGGTGGGTTATGAATTCTTGTCCTGCACGTTGTGCGTTACTGACCGCTGTTTTTTTTATAGCCCTCAACCCCGACCTTCCGCCGCGGGACACCGTTCCTCCGGGTTCCCCTGTTCAACAGAACCCCTCCGTGCCTGCGAATGAGCAGAGGGTCTCCCCTGAAAGGGAACCCAGTCAGCAAGACCGTGTAGATGACTACGCGAATGCTTCAGTTCCTTCTTTACAGCCCTACCGCCCCGGGAAAGGGAAGGTCCTAACTCCCGCTGCTGGATTGTTTAAAGCGCACCCCCATTCGTCACGTCCTCCAGGTCATGGGGAACCCATACGAGGTTAGCGACCTCAACCGCATGTAGCGCATTCGTTTCATTCAACGCGACTGACCAGCCTGTGATCTCGCAGGCTATCGGGAAGCCTCTCCCTTTGGATCCTACCACGAGGGGGAAGACGGGATGCCCTCGCCTCTCCCTTCTCCCGGGGACCTCTCTGACTTCCTCGGCGACCCCTCGGACCACGCGACCATGAAGGAGCGAATGACGGAAGTCTTGGGGAAGCTTATTTGTATGCAGCGGGACATCGTCGGCCAGGTGGATGGTGTGCGGATTGAAGTCACGCGCGAGCTGAAGGCCCTTCGGAAGGACTACTCGCACCTCCTTGCAGCGGTGGAGCGCCTGGGAGGCGAAGGTGGGGAGCTGTCTCCCGGTCGACATGCCGCGCGAGCCCGAGACCAGCTTCAGCTGGCCTCTCATGAGATCACCTCCATGCTCGCGTACTATCGCTCGCGAATGCCTCCGGAGGCTGGGCCACGAGGGCAGGGTCGGTGGTATTTTGAGGAGCGTTAGGCTGGTCATCATTCGCTTCTTGTACTATTTCTCTTTTCCGTTTACGGTGTTGAGGACATTGGACTTATTCACGTCTGTAATAATTCTTATTCTGTGCCTTGCAGATGCTTTGCTTTTTGTTTATATTTCTCGCAGCTTTCCTGGTTATGCCGAATGATATCTTACTGCCGAATGTCTTTTTCAACCCTCGTGCGTATCCGTCGAGCGAGTAGACATAGGGCATTTGCCATTAATGGGCGAGAGGGCCCGGCCCGGGTTTTGAGGCGCCGAAAAGGCGCGATTGCTATCCGCACCCCCGTTGCCTCGAAAGCCCAAGCGTTTTTTAGTTCTCCTATAAATAGGCGGTCTCAACTACCGTATTGATTATCCTGCCATCCGCTCCCTCTCTCTCCTTGCGCTAGCGCTCGCACTTCTCTCTTTTTCGTGACTCCCGTCCTCCTCAGCATTCGCGAAATGGGTGGCGAGACCGAAGGCAGGGCGAAGTGTGCCAGCGTGTTTGTCAACCACGTCTTCGACTCCTGCGACCTCTCCGATGAAGCTTATTTAACCGTCGTCGCGGACTACGTCCCGCCGGGATTTGAAGCACGAAAGCCCGGGCCGGAGGATCGCCTAAACTCCATCTCGCTGTGTGCTCTCGCGATCCCGTTGGAGCACTTCGAGGTGGGGTTTCATCTCCCCATCTGGCCGGAACTCCGCCAGACCTTCCGGTATTATGGGGTCGTGCCCGCCCAGCTCAACCCCAACTCCATCGATATGCTGGTCGGGTATGCGTGCTTCCTGCGAGAAGAGGGGATAGAGTTTTCGCTGCCCGTCTTCCGTAAGCTGTACACCTTCCGCTGTTCACACGACATCTCCTTCTTCTCGGGTCAGAGTCCACTCAAACACCAGGGTCTCCCGAACAAGAACCATGACTGGGTTCGCCGCTTCATCTTCGTCAGCGGGAGCCTCGGAAACACCCTTCTCGCCCCAGTGCAGGAGGAGGAATCAACCTTCCGGCCCCCGACTCTGGGGGGGCACGAGGCCAAACTGCACCAGTACATCCTGGAGCACGGGATGGACCTCGTCTACCTCCGGCGAAACGTCAACTCGCTCCCGCCCATTCCGCAGGGTGAGGGTGAGTTTTCTAAACCTTCTCCATTCGCTTGGTCTTGTTGATTTCATACCATTCGTTGAGCCGTTCGTGTTCACAAATAGGCGTGCGAGACCTCCCTCTTCATCCGCCGCGTCCCTCTGGGGTTTCCGTGTCTTTTGTACAAGCCGCTGCGGATGCCTGTCGGGAGGAACCCTCCTCCTCCAAGTCTAGCAGCCGGAAACGAAAAACCGGGGTGCTTCCTTCCTCCTCTTCCAAGAAGTCGAGATGTCCTCCTTCCGTCAAAGGGAAGGGGGTTTTGGATGAGACCCCAGGGGCGAAAGCTCCGGCCCAGATCCCGGGAACGGGTGCGTCGGGCGGGAATGTTCTCCATGCGGGGCCGTCGTTGCCGCCGCCATTGCCCAGGCGAGAAGTATGTGGACCCCTTAGGGGCTCCCTTGGTGAAGTGGGACAGGAATTCGAATAGGGTCTCGCTCTCCACCCTCCATCCATCATGGATAGAGAGCGACCTCGCCAGTGGTGAGGCATACGTCATTGCGTATGCCCTCTATGGTCGTGAAGATGCCGAGATCTTCGATGCCGAGAAGACGCAAGTTCTCGCCCACGAGACCGCTCGAGCCCTGCTGCGGGCCCTTGAGCTTGCGCATATGTCTTCGCGCCGGAGCATTAATCTGGCGCGGAGTCTGGCGGAGGTTGAGGAGACTAGGGCTATTATTTCTGCCGAGGCGCGTGAACTCAGGGTGAAGCTGGAAGCTGCGGAAGCCCTTCTCGCCAGCCGCCCCGTCAGAGAGGTATATCCTTCCCCCCCCCCCCCCCCCCCCCCCCCGAATGACCGTTGCTGACTGCCGCACTTTCTTCTCACCACCTTTGTTTTTTCAGGACACTACGATCGTCGAGATGCTTCGCGCGCGGGTGGTCAACCTTGAGGAGGAAGTCCGGCTGGCTAAAGCCGAGGCCCAATAGTCGCGAGAAGCCGATGCTTTGGCACTCGCCTCAGGGAGTAGGGGGCACTTTTACCCTCACCATGAGTTAGAGCAGTTGATGCAGGAGAACGCTCAAAGCGCCGTGAAGCACGCGCTGCAGGTGCTGCGGCAGGCTGGGTACCTGAAGGAGGAGGCCGAATGCCTCTCTGCCCGACAGGTTGTCCCCGAGCTCTACATCCCGATCCCTTTCCCGGAAGATGAGGACGGTGAGCCGCGAGAAGACGCCCTCCTCCCGGATTCGGGCGAGAGCGATGGATCTTCTGGCGAGAATCCTGCCGACCCCTGAGAGGGGCCCTCGTGATTTTTTGCTTTCTTTTTATCTTTCATTTTGGATGTAATCATGACTGGGGCGAGTCCCCTAGGCATATATATCGATAACAGATTTTTGTGCTATCTTGATTTTTTCTTCATTTGCTGTTGTATCTCGCTAGGCTTATTAGGACGTTGGGTCGCAGTGTAATTGTCTTGGTCATTCGCCAGACGCTCGAAGGTGACTTAGGATGCCCTGCTCTCTCCGATGTTCCGCTATTCGCTCCACTCGCCGCCTCTCACTGGTGTGCAGTCCTCGCGAGTGCTCCCGAGGTCGATCTTTGAGAATCTAGGGCCAGCCATTGAGTGAGCCTTCGGACATGCCAGCTAGATGAGAGCCTGGACAGCGGGTCTGCTCGGGGCCATCTTCCAAAAACTTAGAACCTGCCACCGAGTGAGCCTTCAGACCTGCCAGCTAGGTGAGAGCCTGGACAACGGGTCTGCTCGGGGCCATCTTCCAAAAACTTAGAACCTGCCACCGAGTGAGCCTTCGGACCTGCCAGCTAGGTGAGATCCTGGACAGCGGGTCTGCTCGGGGCCATCTTCCAAAAACTTAGAACCTGCCACCGAGTGAGCCTTCGGACCTGCCAGCTAGGTGAGATCCTGGACAGCGGGTCTGCTCGGGGCCATCTTCCAAAAACTTAGAACCTGCCATTGAGTGAGCCTTCGGACATGCCAGCTAGGTGAGAGCCTGGACAGCGGGTCTGCTCGGGGCCATCTTCCAAAAACTTAGAACCTGCCACCGAGTGAGCCTTCGGACCTGCCAGCTAGGTGAGAGCCTAGACAGCGGGTCTGCTCGGGGCCATCTTCCAAAAACTTAGAACCTTCCACCGAGTGAGCCTTCGGACCTGCCAGCTAGATGAGAGCATGGACAGCGGGTCTGCTCGGGGCCATCTTCCCAAAAACTTAGAACCTGCCACCGAGTGAGCCTTCGGACCTGCCAGCTAGATGAGAGCCTGGACAGCGGTCTGCTCGGGGCCATCTTCCCAAAAACTTAGAACCTGCCACCGAGTGAGCCTTCGGACCTGCCAACTAGATGAGAGCCTGGACAGCAGGTCTGCTCGGGTCCATCTTCCCAAAAACTTAGAACCTGCCACCGAGTGAGCCTTCGGACCTGCCAGCTAGATGAGAGCCTGGACAGTGGGTCTGCTCGGGGCCATCTTCCCAAAAACTTAGAACCTGCCAACGAGTGAGCATTCGGACCTGCCAGCTAGATGAGAGCCTGGACAGCGGGTCTGCTCGGGGCCATCTTCCCAAAAACTTAGAACCTGCCACTGAGTGAGCCTTCGGACCTGCCAGCTAGATGAGAACCTGGACAGCGGGTCTGCTCGGGGCCATCTTCCAAAATCTTAGAACCTGCCACCGAGTGAGCCTTCAGACCTGCCAGCTAGGTGAGAGCCTGGACAGCGGGTCTGCTCGTGGCCATCTTCCAAAAACTTAGAACCTGCCACCGAGTGAGCCTTCGGACCTGCCAGCTAGGTGAGAGCCTGGACAGCGGGTCTGCTCGGGGCCATCTTCCAAAAACTTAGAACCTGCCACCGAGTGAGCCTTCGGACCTCCCAGCTAGGTGAGAGCCTGGACAGCGGGTCTGCTCGGGGCCATCTTCCAAAAACTTAGAACCTGCCACCGAGTGAGCCTTCGGACCTGCCAGCTAGGTGAGAGCCTGGACAGCGGGTCTGCTCGGGGCCATCATCCAAAAACTTAGAACCTGCCACCGAGTGAGCCTTCGGACCTGCCAGCTAGGTGAGAGCCTGGACAGTGGGTTTGCTCGGGGCCATCTTCCAAAAACTTAGAACCTGCCACCGAGTGAGCCTTCGGACCTGCCAGCTAGATGAGAGCCTGGACAGCGGGTCTGCTCGGGGCCATCTTCCCAAAAACTTAGAACCTGCCACCGAGTGAGCCTTCGGACCTACCAGCTAGATGAGAGCCTGGACAGCGGGTCTGCTCGGGGCCATCTTCCCAAAAACTTAGAACCTGCCACCGAGTGAGCCTTCAGACCTGCCAGCTAGATGAGAGCCTGGACAGCGGGTCTGCTCGAGGCCATCTTCCCAAAAACTTAGAACCTGCCACCGAGTGAGCCTTCGGACCTGCCAGCTAGATGAGAACCTGGACAGCGGGTCTGCTCGGGGCCATCTTCTGGAACCTTCGGGGTTTCCCCACAAGATGCAGCATTACTTTCACACACACAGGTTAAACAGAATATTCTCATTTCAAAAGCATTAGCATTACATAGTTTTTAGGGATAGAAGCGTTTGAGATCATCACCACTCCATGTGTGACTGAGGGGTTGGCCCTCCACATTCTGAAGGCGGTATCCCCCAGACTTTAGCGCCTCTTCCACGACATAGGGACCTTCCCAGTTGGGATTAAGCTTTCCCACTGCGGCAGACCTTCCAGCCGCGTCGACCTTCTTGAGTATTAGGTCCCCCTTTTCGAATTGCTTGACCCTGATGTGCTTGTCGAAGTATTTGGTCATCCGCCGCTTGACCTCTTCTTGGCGAATGGCTGCCAGATCCCGGGCTTCTTCGATGAGGTCGAGTGAGAGTCGCAACCCCTCTTCGTTCCCAGCTCTCCAATCTTCCTCTCCATTCGTGGCGGCCTTTACCCGTGGCGTCATGACTTCGAACTCTATGGGGATGACGGCCTCGCAGCCGTGAGAGAGCTTGAAAGGGGTCTCTCCCGTGGCGGTGTTAGGGGTAGTCCTTAAAGCTCACAGGACCGAGGGGAGCTGCTCCACCCAATTGCCCTTAAGATTTTCCACCTTCTTCTTGAGCAAGTTCACGATAATCTTGTTTGCCGCCTCCACCTGCCTGTTGCTCCTAGGATGGTGGACGGATGCAAACTTGAGGTCTATCCCCAACTGGCCACAAAAACTGATGAACTCCCCGCTGGCGAATTGCGGGCCATTATCTGTGACTATGGCATGCGGAAGCCCATGTCGACAGATGATCTCCCCCCATATGAAGTTGCGGATCACCTGGGAGGTGACCATGGCCAGCGCCTTGACTTCCAACCACTTCGAGAAGTAGTCGATCATGACCAAGAGGAATCTCCTCTGCCCACTGGCCTGGGGGAAGGGTCCCACCAGATCCATCCCCCATATGGCGAATGGCCAGGGCGTCGTGATACTCCTTAGCCTCTGAGCAGGCAGGAGCTGAAGCGGGGCGAACATCTGACACTTCTGGCATTTCTTAGCGAAGGCCGCCGCATCTCTACTCAAGGTCGGCCAAAAGTACCCCTGCCTCATTATCCTTGCCTCCAACATCCTTCTCCCCGAGTGGCTGCCACACTCACCGGAGTGAACTTCTTCCAAGATCCTCGGGACTTCATCTTCTGAGATGCATCGGGCCAGGAGACCCGAGAGGGTCATCCGATACAAATCCCCCTCATGGAGCACGTAGTAGGCGGACTTGTACCGGAAGCGCCTTTGGTCCGGAACCTCCTCCGGGAATTTCCCTGTTGCAAGGAAGGTAACGAAGGGATCCTTCCAAGAGGGCCGCTGCTCTATTTCCATGAGTTCCCCCTCCTCGATCGAAGGACGAAACAGGTCTGTCAGGGTTCCTCCGGCTCGGGGACCGGCCTTGGCCAAGCGATCCGCTGGGGTGCTCTCCTCCCGGGGGATGTGCCTGATGGAGAAAGTTTTGAACGCTCCAATGAGGCTTCTCACTTTGGCTAAGTATCTTATGAGTGTAGGTTCCCTTGTCTCGAACTCTCCCTTGATCTGAGAGGCTATTATCATCGAGTCGGTGAGGACCTGCACGTCATGGACTCCCAGTTCCTGAGCCAGACGCAGGTCGGCGATCACCGCCTCATATTCCGCCTGGTTGTTGGTGACTGGAAAATGTATTACGAGTGTCTGTTCGATCTTCATCCCGTGGGGGCTCTCCAGCACCACCCCTCCTCCGAGAGAATTTTTGCCTGAGGCCCCGTCAACCAGCAGCTTCCATGGAACATGACGAGGGGCTTGATCCTCCTCCATCTCGGCCACATAATCTGCCATGAAATCTGCCACTGCCTGTGCCTTCATGGATAGTCGAGGGACGAAGGTGATATTAAACTCACTTAACTCTATTGACCACTTCGTGAGCCTCCCCGAGTGCTCTACTCCTTCGAAGATCTGGCGAAGGGGGTGATCAGTAACCACTTGAATTGAATGGGCCTGGAAGTATGGCCTGAGCTTTCTCGCCGCGACGACCAGAGCGAAGGACAGCTTCTCTAAAATTGGGTACCTGAGTTCCGCCTCCCTCAAGACCCTACTTACGTAGTAGATGGGCATCTGCTTCTTGCCTTCTTCCCGGACCAGGACGGAGCTTACGGCCCAGTCCCGACTCCGAGGTACAAGGCTAGGTCCTCCCCCTCCTTGGGACCCTGGAGCAGCGGGGCCTGGGTGAGCTGGGTCTTCAAGGCCTGGAAGGCCTCCTCGCATTCCTTTGTCCACTCGAATTTCCGGTTTCCTCGTAACGTTTTGAAGAAGGGGGAGCATTTCTCCCCGGCCCGAGAGAGAAACCTGCTCAGCCCCGCGAGCCTTCCCGTCAAGCGCTGAACCTCCTTGGCATTCCGAGGTGATCCCAACTCCATGATGGCTCTGACCTTGTCCGGGTTAGGTTCTACCCCCGAAGGGGTGAGAAGGTGTCCCAGGAACTTCCCCTTGCTGGCCCCGAACACGCACTTCAGGGGGTTCAGGCGCATCTTGTACTTGCGTAGGGTGGCGAAGGTTTCCTCGAGGTCTTGGAGATGAATGCTCACGCTCTTGCTCTTTACCATGAGGTCATCTAAGTAAACCTCCAAGTTCCTTCCTCTTTGCTCCTTAAAAACCCGGTCCATCATTTTCTGGTAGGTTGCTCCTGCATTTTTCAGCCCAAAGGGCATCATCTTATAGCAGTAGCACCCCTCCCGGGTGATGAACGAGACGTCTTTGATATCCGGGGGGTGCATCCTGATCTGGTGATAACCTGAAAAAGCATCCAAAAAACTCATCACAGAAAACCGACGGCTGAGTCAACCAGCGCGTCGATCCGAGGCAGGGGATAACAATCCTTAGGGCAGGCTTTGTTTAACAAAGAAAAGTCAATACACATACGCCAGCGACCATCGCCCTTTTTTACCATGACGACATTGGACCCAACCTGGGTACTGGATCTCTGATACAAAACCTGCTTCGAGGAGCTTGGCCACTTCCTCGCGGATCGGTTCTTCGAGCTTGTCGGCGAAGGTCCTCCTCTTCTGTCGGATGGGGCGGGCTCCTGGCTCAAGGTTGAGACGATGGCAAGCCACGTCCGCCTCAATGCCTGGCATGTCTGCTGCGCTCCATGCGAAGATGTCCACGTTCTTCTGGATGCACTTCAGCATCCTTACCCTATCCTCCGGGCCGAGGCCCCCGCTGACACGCACCTTCTCCACCCTTCCTTCCTGGGTGATCACCTCCATCTCTACCACTTCCTCCGCCGCCTCAAGTCGGGCCGGCTCTTCCCATCTGCCCTTCGCTTCTCGTCTTTCTACCCGGGCCTCCTCCTCTGCAGCACCTTCCTCCTCCATTGGTTCGACCTGCTCCTCCTGAGCTACCTCCATCTCCTTTCCTCGGGCACTGTCCTCTTCCTCTTCTCCCCTCTTCTCCACTCCTTCCCCTGGCCCCTCCGGCCTCCTCATCTCCTCATCCATCTTTTCAGCCTCCGCCATCCAAGAGATGGTGTTAACGACAGTCACGTAGCATTGCCTTGCCACCTTTGCATCTCCCCGGATTCGGATTTGGACTCCTCCACTATGGAACTTCAAGCACTGGTGGTATGATGAGGGCACACATCGGAAGGCACTAATGAGGGGGCGTCCGAATATGGCGTTGTAGCTGCTCGGAGCGTCAACGATGACGAACCAGCAGTTCCTTGGGACCCCTCCTAACGTCACCTGGAGGCCGACACCTCCCTCAACCTCCTTCCTTTCTCCTGAGAAACCAAACAGCGGCCCATCAGAGGCATGCACCCTCTTCTTCTCCACCTCCATCGCATCGAAAGCCTTCTTGAAGATAACATTCACTGAGCTCCCATTGTCCACCAGGATCCGGGAGACCGTGAAGTTTTCTATCGCCGTCTGGATCACCAGGGCGTCGCAGAACGGGTCCTCATAATCGGGCATATCTTCTGAGGAGAAGGTGAGCTTCTCTGTGGGGGGTGGGGCCTGGGAAGTTGACGCGACGTCTCTCCGGAACATCGCCTGGAAGCTCCTCTTGCGAGAGGCCTCTATCCCAACCCCACCATGAATCACCCCGATTCCCCCTGGCTCCTATATCCGCCCTGTCCTCGCATCGGTCCTCTTCCGCCTATGGGAGCACTTCCTCGATCCTGGCCTGCTGCCGCCGTGGCTGACCTCTCCCTCTCATCTCCAAGAATTCTGGGCAGGTGGCGATCGCGTGACCTTCTTCCTGGTGAAAGTCACAATAGGGCAACACCACCCTGTCCCCCCTTCCTGCTCTTCCTCTCCCTCCTCTGGCTCCTCTACCTCCTCTTCCTCGGCCTACTGCCATAGCTTGCTCCCTTGGGGGTGAGGGGGTCTGGGGCCTTGCCTCCATCCCGGATTTATTCCCCCCGCCTCTCTTCCTTGGTACCCCCCTTCCTGACCTCTCGCTGGTCCTTCCTGGTGCCTCCAGCCCAACCTGTTGTTGGGCTCTTGATACCTCCAATTCCGAGGCGGTCTTTCGAACCCCTGACCCCTGGGTTCTTCTTGCCTTCTTCCTTCTTGCTGCCTCACCTCAGGCTCGCTCATATTTGCCAACCTCTTGTAGAATTCTGGGTTGGCCGCCTCCCCTTCTATCTCCTCCGCTGCTCGCTCCATCAACTCCTCAAAGGAGAGAGGAGCCCTTCTCTTCAGGTCCATCTTGAAGAACCCATCTCGCAACCCTACGATGAATGCCATCTTGAGGGCGAACCCCGACACCTCCTGCACGAGGTGTATCTCCTCTTGGAACCTGTCCACATAATGTGCCAGTGATTCCCCCTCCCTTTGCCTGATCTTGAAGAGAGCCTCTGCATCCTTCTTTCTCTTTTTCGACGTCGAGAAGCGCAGCCGGAAGCTCCGGCGCAGATCGTCGAACGCGTAGATGGAACCTACGGGGAGCTGGTGGAACCAGTCCCTAGCTTTCTCCTTCAAAGTGGTCGCGAAGAGTCGGCACTGAAAGGCATCTGACATGGGCAGAATTGAAACCATGTCCTCAAACCATTGCAGGTGCACGACTGGGTCGTCCTTGCCGGTATAATAAGACATCTCCGGCCCTCGGAACCCCTCCGGCACTGGGGCCGAGAGGATCATCTCTCAAAAAGGGCTCCCTTCCCCTGCTCGGCGAGTGGTCCTCTCGCGCGGAGCCTACTCGCAGACCTCCGCACTCGCCGGGCTGCTGAACAGCTGCCTCCCGGGGAGATCTCGCGCGCTTCCTTACGCTGGCACTTCCTTCCCAGGTCGCTGCCCCGGAGCATTCTCGCCGATCTGCTGGGGCGGAACCACGGGGACTGCCGGCGTCTCGCACTCGCTTGTCCCTGCGAGAACCGTCTGCAGGACTTCTCGCTTGAACTTTTCGAACATCTCCAGCCACTCCCCTGTCGTCGGTGGCTGCGAGTGACCTGAGTCAGAACCATTTCCCCCATCTCCTGTCATCCAACCTAGCTTGAGATTTTCCTTCACCGGCTACGGTCCACGCTCACCGCACCAAAAATGTTGAAACCGGCAACCGGTCTCCTGAGTTCGGACCCACCGGGGGGTGTAGCCGACGCTTACTTCTCCCTCACTAAACTCTCGGACTGGTGGATGAGGAAATTGGAACAGACCCAAGGCTGCAGCGAGGAGGTCCCGCCACACACCCAGAAGATCTTAGAGAGCTTCCCCTCCCAAACCAAAGCTCAGTCGAGCACCTTGGAGGGCACTGGCACCCAACCAAGACTAGCCTGGAGGAGAGGACTCTCAGAGAATCGGATCTCCTCCAAGGTGCCCTTAAGGGTCTATTTATAGATTTTTCTAGGCTGGTCTACAAATAACATGAATCCGCCTTTTAATTTTGCTAACCGCACCCCAAATTGGTCTGCTTATAGCCTAACTCCGCTGTTGTAAAGGGCTATTTGCATCCCATAAGGGGCATCGTGGTCATTTCCTCCTTCAAGCCCTAGGGGGCGAGTGGTCCATGAGGGAACCACTCGCCGAGCTCCCGCTCGGCTGGGCGAATGCACGCACTCCTGGGCGAGTGGTCCGTGAGGGCGCCACTCGCCGATTTTCTCCCTCTCGCCTGCGACTCGCCCCTACACACCCGGGGGTCTTCCCACCTGTCTCAGCCTGGGCGGTTGATCTGGCTGACCCAGATCTCGCCAGTTGGCTTGAGGGACCCACTCCGCGAATACGGGTTGTACAGATGACATGCTAATTCTGGGCACTGATCAGTCTGAGGTGAAAGACGTGAAAGCTGCCTTGACGGCTCACTTTAGCATGACTGACTTAGGCGTGGTGAAAACCATCCTAGGAATGGAAGTGAACTTCACTGACAAGGGTATTACCCTCAGTCAGAGTCACTATATTAGAAATCTACTTGAGAAGTGGGGTTACGTTCATAGCAAAGGTAGTGAGACTTCATACGATTATAACAATAGACTGAAACCGAATGAAGGTTCATCTATTAGACAGTTGGATTACTCCAAACTCATAGGTAGTCTCATGTATGCTACAACCTGCACTAGACCTGACATAGCCTTTACGGTCGGCATGTTAAGTAGATTTACGAGTAACCCTGGGCAGGACCACTGGAATGCCTTAGAAAGGCTTATGCGATACTTAAAGCACACTGAAAAGTATGCTTTATGTTACAGTTGACATCCTCCTGTACTTGAGGGATATTCTGACGCCTCCTGGTGTTCAGAAATTGCTGACAGTAGATCCACTAGTGGTTTTGTATTTACCCTAGGAGGAGCAGCAGTAGCTTGGAAGTCAAAGAGGCAGTCGTGCATTGCACTTTCCTCTATGGAATCAGAACTCTATGCCCTCGCTTCAGCAGGAGAAGAAGCTGAGTGGATAAGAGATTTGATCATCGACATTCCAATGACGAGTCTAAAAATGAACTCTATTTCGCTATATTGTGACAATCAAGCCACAAAGACCATTGCAACAAATACGTTGTTCAATGGGAAGCGAAGGCAACTAAGGATGAAACAGGCCTGGTTGACCCATCTCACTAGTCAAGGGATAATCTCCCTATTGGACGTGAGATCGAAGGATAATGTAGCAGATGTCCTTACCAAGGGCTTATGTAAGGTTCTAACACATAAAACATTGGGGGAGATGAGATTAAGGTTCATTTAGTATGACTTAATACCCTGCTTATGTTTTAAATCTTAGAACCGTAGTCTGCTTACATTCGAGCATCTAGAGTGAGCACACGGAAGTATTCCAGATGCTATCTGATGAAAGCCAGAGATGGATTGTTGCCAGTCATTCCAAACTTGATGACTTACGCAATTATTTTTAATTCAAAGGCTGATTTGGGTATCATTCCAAAAACGAATACTGAAGTTGCTGATATGCATCCTGATATTATGATCATTACTTATATCATTCCAAACTTGATGATATATTGGTCACAGCTTGTTGTATCATTCCAAACTTGATAATATAATACAATTGTGAAACGTTTGGTAATAATCTTAATAATCGAAGGAACATGGTTTGATTCTTTGAAATCAATTGTCTAATTTTGTGTAAATTGGATAGAGATGCTGGTATGTGATTCTTTTCTTCCTGGTTAGAGTATTACGTTCTTTTACTGCTAGAACTATTCACTTTACTCTTGATTAGCAAATGTTAGAATTCATAGAGATTTGTCTCATGACATTCTTATTATGTCTGTTTGCAGATCACATGGATATTGGAGGAGAGAAAGTTGATTTCGACCCAGATGATGATGATCTATTGTTTGCATAGATCACTGTTCATTTATCTGTTCTTTGAGTTTTTCCAGCTTTGCTTACTGTTTTCTTGTTTGGAGCCTTGTGTTTGAGTTTATATATTGTGTATTCTAAAACTCATATTTATGTTTCTGAAAAACTCATGTTTGTCATTATTAACTCTTGTTTAAGTAATCTGTGATGTGCCCCCGTTATTTACAATATAGGAGGAGATTGTTGAGGTATATTTGAATAACGGGTTAACGGATACTTAGCGGTAGGTTAGGACCCGTTAGGGATCCACGCACCCGCCGGGAAATTAGGGTTTGCCTATAAATACCCTGCTAGGGGCAACGAGTAGAGTGTTCCAAACTAGACACTCACGCGGATGCTTCGAGCACCATTCTAACACATATGAGTACTTAAAATGATCGTAGGAAAACATGGATCAATATTACTTAATTTATTTTGTGAAAAAATAAAGAAATTTATCTAATACATGAATTTTACCCACAATCCATAAATGCCTCCAATTAAAGTCTATTATTCCGCCATTTCTTCGAGGCGATTCTTAACCTCAACTCGATTTTGACTTGTGGCACCTCAATGTTAACCGCAACTCAGAAATATGAAAAAAAAATTACCGCAATCCGAATTTTAATATGAAGAAGGAGATTATTATTGGGGGTTTTATTGCTAAACGTAATATGTAGAATGTGATTCATTTCTAAATAGCCGGCTACATAAAAGGAGAAAAATCTCACTCTACATAGTGAGGGCTAGGGTTTTAAAATCTGGGTTGCGGTTAAACAAAAAAATAATGTGTTTTTTAAAATTTTGGGGTGCGGATAGCCAAATACGGGTTGCGGTTAACAATCGTCTACTTCAAATTTCAAACGAGTGACAGCACAGTGGCTGATTATCGCAGCAGTATCCTGACTGTCACAGTGTCACGGCGCATTGATACTCCCGCTGCTTGCATTTTCGAGCGCAAGATTGCACTCCCGGACGAACTGTCAATGGACAACAGTGCACCCTTCAATGTCATCGAGGACAAGCGCCAGCAAGAGATTTCGGGTGCACATAGGGCAACTAAGAGCCCACTTTGAAAGCCCGCGAAGGCACATCTTACACAACAAACATTAACAAGTAGGATAAATTTTCTTCCACATATAAGTATATATTATAAGGTTCCACCCAAGAATGGCTCCCAAGAGTTTGAAACCTCCAAAAAAACTTTAAAAAAATATGACAACTTTCCACACAATAGTGCACAATACACTTAGGGACGGTGCACGACGAGTGATGCGACAGAGCATGTTCAGCTGCTCGTTGTGCACAATGTGCATATTTGCGGGCACATCAGCTAATTCGTTGCAAACTTTAGGCGAAAGACAGTGCGCCATACACTATTATTGGAGAAATATTTAGGTCCGCCGATCGGACCTAGAGGAAGGTCCGATTGAAATCGGACCGTCCTATCACATATCAGACCGACAGCAAAATTCATGATTTAAAAAAAATCAAAAAATCATATCCGGTCGGATTTTAGAAAACGCAATATCCGACCGAATTTTTTTATGTTTTCTCTTACCTTATGGTGCTGATGCTCTAACAGTGTTTCAGAGATTCATTTTCCTTTCTTTTTGAAATGATATTAATCAGTGTGAACCCCCTTAGGTTGCTCTTTTCCTTCACCCAAACCGTGATTTCTTGGTAGAATGCCTGGAGAGTTGTTGCAGCGAGGCCTGTCCTCCGAGGTAAGTTTTACTCGCACTTTTGGAATCATTGCCAAAGTTTATTACATCGAAAAACCAATGCATGGACATGGTTTATATGAGCATAGAAATTATAGTGTGGCTGAATGCAGTTTTTTCTTAGATTTTATCATAAAGCTAGTTGTTATTAGTAGAGTAGTTGTGACTGTTTTCTTTTTGTGCTTGAGAATATTTACAGAATGAGTCGAGTTTCAAATCCCAAAATTGACCTTATGTTGATCTACATAGCAAGGTCATTTATGGAATTTGGTTCAAGCTAGCGTATTTGGATATAAGTTTGGGACCAAAGGAGAATATTCAAGCATTGCTTATATATATTATAAATGAACCCTAGTTTCATGTGTATCAATGGATTATATGATTTGAGTGTTCTTATATGAGTAGTTTCCTTATGGTGATTGAATTTATATTGTATGTTCTTATAGAGACAGTTTTCTCTCATACATGCGTAACCTATTTTAATGAAGAGTGAGCATGTGCCATAAGGAAAAATACTAGTGAAGTGATGACAAAAAAGGTGCTTGCATTTTTTATTGCCCTTTTGGTGTAATTTATAATTTTAATTTTAATGATTTTAGTCCTAATAGTTTTATTTATGAATTTGTCCCATAGAAAAATTAATGTTGTAAATTATGTTCCATGTTGATAAAAACTATTTTTATTTTGTTTTAGGTTTCTTGCTTCTAATTTATACGACCTTTATTTTGTTTTAGGTATGAGAAAATGAGGCACCAAGGGAGACTTCGAAGAAGGAAGAAGACAAGAAGGATGAGCCCGTGAAGAAGAAAGAGAATAATTTTCATGTATTATATATGTTTTTTCATGTGTTGAGTTTATTAAAGAAAATTAAGCAATCTATATATATTGATTGTATTCATGAAGGGTTTGGGCTATCTCCCACCTTCTTTTTACTATTAATAAAAAAAAATTGATTTTTTTACAAAATAGATATTATCTCCATTATTATTCAATTTAATATGTTTATTTTTATTCAATTTAATAGGAAATAATTGAATTTATTAAACGCCTGACGTTGAAGAATAAACATTGTCAAATACAAGAATAAACACCTGACGATGAAGAATCGTAATCAATGTTGTAGAATGGTAACGCTCAATAACTGCTATCATTGAAAACCATAAAGGCTATAATAGATGTACCTATGATAGCGGTTTCAGGAAGCCACAATACATTGTCTAACCGCTACCATATACCCTACGACCACGGCGGCAGATGCAACACACGCGCAACCGCTACCGTATCCCTACAGTAGCGGTTTTTTAATATATAGTAGCCGTTTTTAGAGCGCTACAATATGCATGATATGGTGTAGTGATAACTCATTTATTAACACGGTTTATATTGCTCATTTGTTTATTTGAAGTGCTGATCACTTGCAAGACGATGTTCCCATGGTCAGCTAAGACAACCGGAAACAGTAGGGTTGTTACGCGGTTTATGATCATCAACTCATAACTGACCCTCATATTTTATCTCATGCGCATTTGGTTGTAGGGCACAGATCGGAAGCAGTTGCGCGATAGCCTGCAAAATGCTACAAGAAAAGCCGAATCATGAGTGTTTTATTTCCCCTTCTCTTGTACTTCCTTTTGATATTGTTTCGACCTACGTGTCGAGGTAGATTATTAAGTTTGCTTGTTTCATTTTGTAGACATATGATGTATAGGCCATAAGATCATAAAACTTTCTTAAATCACTACATCATATCATGCATATGGTAGCGCTCAAAAACCGCTACTGTAGGTGAAAAAACTGCTACTGTAGGTCTACGGTAGCGGTTGCGCGCGCGCTACATCCGCCGTCGTGGTCGTAGGGTATGGTAGCGGTTACCCAATGTATTGTAACGTTTTTCTAACCGCTACTATAGGTACATCTATTGTAGCGTTTATGATATCCAATGGTAGCGATTATTTCATTTTACAGCAACGGTTACGATATTCTATTGTAGCGTTTATGCTTATATTTGGCAACATTTATGATACTTTATGGTAGCATTTATGCTTATATTTGACAACATTTAAGATACTCTATGGCAGCGTTTATGCTTGCATTTGGCAACATATATGATTTTCTATGGCAGCATTTATGCTTGTATTTGGCAACATTTATGATCTTCTATGCATGATATCGGTTATGCTTGTATTTGATCACAAAATAAATTTTAATAAATTTATTTATTTGTCATTAAATTGAATAAAGAATATAGACAATAATAGATATAAAATCTATTTTGTGAAAAAAATATTTTTATTAATAATAAAAAGGTGGGAGATAGCCCAAACCCCTCAATACAAATCAATGGTGCACTTATCTATATTAAACTCAATATATACATGAAAAAAATTTCATAATAAACAATCTGTTCATGAAAATTAATCTCTTTCTTCTTCACGGGATCGTCCTTGTATTCTTCCTTCTTCGGTGACTCCTTTAATGCCTCCTTCACAGTGCCAGCTCCATACACTTGCTCTCCTGAAGCATCTTTGCGGGTGAGAAACAAATTTGGAGGGCTAAGAGATCGTTCAATTCAAGTGCCTACATGAATGAGAAACAAATCATAAACACGCAGTATCATACAAATTTGCTACTCTAGCATAGAAATACATAATCAACACTAATTAATTATCAAGAAAAAAATAACTACAAAATTAAATAGGCGTACACAAGAATAGAACGAAATTAGACATGGGTATAAGAATAGAAAAATAAAATAAGACATGCGGCTTGCTACCCTTTGAGTATCTGCTACAGTGGCAAACTTCACATGCCCAAAACCACGAAAACTACCATCCTCTTTTGCAGCAAGTTGCACCTCTCCAGCTTTTTTGAAGAACCCAACCCTACATCCATAATGATTTTTATTAATCATGCAAGTATATAGTGAATGGGAAAAAAGGTAAAAAGAAAGATTGGGTAACGTGTGAAAATTGGTGGTAGTGTATATATATGGTCATTTCCTAGAACCTCTCATCCAACTTTGCGCAAGCAAACTGCAGCCAGCAGTTTGCGCAAGCAAACTGCAGCAGCAGTTTGCGCAAGCAAACTGCAGCAGCAGTTTGCGCAAACAAACTACTGCTGGTAGCAGTTTGCTGCTAGCAAACACGCAAACTGCTGCTGGCAGCAGTTTGTTGCTGCTGCAGTTTGCGCAATGCTTGCGCAAACTGCTGGCTGCAGTTTGCGCAAGCAAGCAAACTGCAGCAGCAGTTTGCGCAAACTGCTGCCAGTTTGCTGCTGCAGTTCCGGTGATAAATTGTGTGTGCGTGTGCAAGAGACAAAAATCATACAAATCATCCTTTATAGGCTCAGATGGTAAATTTCCAACGAACAGTCGCTTTGTATCTGATTTCTCATTCAAGCTGGCAACACCTTTAGGCTACAATACAGGGAATAAAGATTAGCAAGCAAACATATGAAAATTACCCTGAAACTTAGGCTACCTACTCAATGAAGATGTTATATACCTGATCTTCAAGTGATTTGCCAAAGCTTTTAACATACATGAAATAATCAGAGTCTGCGCACCTTTACTGTAAGATCCATTTTTCATTTTATAATTTGAAGCAAAAAATATATATACACTATTTTATCATTGATAAATAAAATTTGACTTGACTAGCAATTAATTGTTTTAATTAATTCTTATACAAATTATTGGCAGATTTATAACTACGATAGTTGAGAAAGCCCATGAACAGATCTTAAATTCAAATGCTCCAACAAATTAGGAGGAAAATAAAAAATAATTTAACACTAAAAAGAAAATGTGCTAATAGGATACATGCTGATCACCAGCTTGGGTGTGTATATATCAGGTGTTCAGATCCGCTGAGAAGCTCAGAGCATGGCACTTAAAATCCCTCAAATTAAGCTGCAAGCATAAATAATATTAAGGATATCAGATATATACATTATGGGTTAAGATTCAAAATTAAAATAAAGTTTTCATCTTCATACAGAAGAATGCAGCAACCCCTTTTCCTTTTCCTTTTTGTAATTATTATTAAATATATATGCATTAATGGTTTAATATCAAATGTCATCATCTTTAAATAACAACTATATATAGCCCTCAAGTTTTATTTTGATATGACAATATTGATATAGTGCTAATTACAGGGAACTCTCTTGGGACTCTGCATAATTACAAAAATATCTCATATATTTGTACAAAAGAATGTAAATAACATTATATTCTAGATAATATTAAGTCAATTCGACCTCGCCGGAGGAGGAAGGAGCACCGGACTTTCGCCGGAGGAGGAAGAGGCACCGGACTGGTCGCGCGGTATCGGGACGGGAATGGGAGGAGGGGCGGGATCGGGAGGAGGGGCGGGATCGGGAGGGAAGCGATTCGTGAACCGCCATATTAGTAAGGCAGAAATTTAAGGCAATTGTTATTAGCACACCAGTTTTGGTATGATACTCTATGGTAGCATTTATTTATTTAGAGTTGCGCTTAAAAACGCTACCATAAATAACTTTTGGTAGCGTGCACTAAACCGCTACAAATTAAGCGTTACCAAATGCATGATATGGTGTAGTGAATGAATAGTTGTGGACACCGTCTACTATTGTGGTATTTTCCGTTGCGTCATAGCTCTTGTGGTGAAGTTTTAGTTTGAAGTAGTCTTTATATCTTAATATTCTATTTGTGATTGATATATGTTGTGGGGGTTCGACAAAACTCATTTTAGGGTTCGTTCGATTGGACGGAATTGAGATTATGAAATTGGAATTAAAAGTCTAATTTCAATTTTGTCTTTGGTTTGTACACTTGAACGTTGGAATTGGAATTATAATGAATTTAATAGAATTCATTTTGAACTAAAGACAATTCTTTCCAATCTATATAAGAATTGAATAATTTCGATCGGGGGCACGTTTTGTTCACCCGGGCGAGTATTTTCCGCACAGGCGGGCTTTTTTCGCCCAGACACACGTATTCGCCCGAGCACGTGTTTTTTTTCGCCCGGGAGTGGTTTTTTCGCCCGGGCGCGCGCTTTTTCGCCCAGGCGTGCGCTTTATGCTCGGGCGTGTGTGTTTTTGCCCGTGCATGCGTTTTTCGTCCTGGCACACGTTGTGTCAGGACGTTTTTTTTTTCGCTCGGGCGCGCATTTTTCGCTCAAATGCGTGTTTTTGCCATAACACACATTTTTTGACTGGACGAGCATTTTTCACCCGGTCGAAAATGTTAAGTTCTTATTGAATGCATTATGCTATAATTAATGCCAATATATGCGAGAGAATGTTAGATTCTTTATAATATATCCGAGTGAATTTTTGATTTTTCATAATATATACGAGAGAATGTTTAATTTTTCGCCGACAATGATAAAGATAATAATTCTTAGATTTGACTCGGTTTTTTCCGAAAAACAGAGTTTTGTAAAAAAAAATTGTTTGGATTAAATAGAGTTTGCAAAACAGAATTTTGAAAAAATTGTTTGAGCACAAAACCGAGTTTTTGGTGAAATTTTTTTTCTCATAAAATGATAACCAACACAAAAATATAAAAAAAAACATTTTTTTCATAATACGCATATATACATTGAAACACTCTCACACACACGCACAAACACATACATACAGACACATACACATTTGTACTCCATGCATGATAGGGCAATAACTATATTTATTCGGGATCAAACCATACTTAAGTACCATGGAAAAAATTGACTTTGGCAATTTCCACAGATCCTCCATTACAAAACCCAGACATTATTGAATAGAATATAACAATGCAGGGTGTAAACACTTTCCTCTCCCTCAGCTCCAGGAAGAAAGAAGCAAATGACATTCATTGTGCTTTAAGCTATACAACAAACTACCATAAGTTGATATTGAAGCTTGGATGTTGAAGGTAGATAATGAGTAATAATAATAATAATAATGATAGGTATAATTGAAGGCATATCCCAAACTACGAAGGTATAATTGAAGTTTTGGAAGACCTTCTGCAATAATTCACAGAGAGGAGCAACAACTGAACAGTGACGAGCTATATACAAGATCATCAGAAGAAATAGAAAAAAATAAAATAAAATAAAACTTCACCTTCTTTTTTGATTATATTCCTCAAAATGATTCGCGTCTCCTTCAATGCCCATTGTCTTGCCAGCAAGTGGTAGTCTCGTAATAGGGGAATCCTATAATCATCCGGCTCATCATGGAAGAAGCGGCGACAAGCTCGATCGACCAAAATAGGGGAATCGCAGAAGCTACAGGAAAAACAGGGGATGCTCGCGGCATGGCAACAGGATCGTCCTGCGAAGAGCGGGTGCTCTATTTGGGAAGAAGGGGGGGGGGGGGGGGGGGGGGGGGGGGGGAAGAGGAGACGCGGGCCAAGAGCAAAACAACGAGGGTGAGGCGCGACTGGAGTGGAGAAAGAAACCGCGAATGGCGTATAGAAGTGATGTGCACCCGTAGAGATGATGTTCGTCCATGGATTTATAAGAGTCATGAGGTGTGTTTAGAGAAAGCTCCACTAAGGAAAAGTGAAGTTAGTGGGGTCAAAGTCCAACCCATGATCGCAAGAGTGGAAAAATCTGCCAACAACAATTCGCACCCCGGCAATGGCAGACGCAACTAAGACCGCACCCCTATCTCGGCGGGGTGCAACCGAACCGCACCCCCCATGATGGGGGGTGCGGCCTAACCACACACCCCATCGCGAGGGTACGACCTAACCGCACCCCACCCCCTTGGGGTGCGGCCAAGCCGCACTCTCCCTGCGACGGGGTGCGACTAAACCTCCCCCCTCCCGCAGGGGGCCTCACAGAGGATTCCGCCGAAATCATCCCCCTCGTCGGGTGCGGCCGGAGCCCAATTCCCCCTTTGAGATGCGACTTCTCATTTCTCCGTTCGCTCAGAACGCCTCCCCGTTCTCTCAGAACGCTCTCGTGTTCGTTGCGCGCTCAAAACGCTCACTTGTTTGTTACGCACTTAAAACATCTCTCCGCTCGCTCATAACGCTCCCGTGTTCGTTACGCGCTCAGAGCGCTCTCGCGCTCGTTGCGGGCTCAGAACGCCCCCGCGCTCATTCCGTGCTCAGAGTGCTCTCGTGTTCATTGCGCGCTCAGAGTGCTCCCGCGCTCGTTGCGCGCCCAGAACGCTCCAGTGTTCGTTGTACGCTTAGAGCGCTCCCGTACTCATTGCGTGCTCAGAACGCTTGTCCGTTCGCTCAGAACGCTCTCGTGTTCGTTGCGCACTCAGAGCGCTCCCGCGCTCGTTGCGCCCTCAGAATGTATCTTCGTTCGCTCAGAACGTCTCTTCGTTCGCTCAGAACGCTCACATGTTCGTTACGCGCTCAGAGCGCTCCCGCGCTCGTTGCGTGCTCAGAACTCTCCCGCACTCAGACCGCTCTCGTGTTCGTTGGGCGCTAAAAGCGCTCCCGCGCTCGTTGCGCGCTTAGAACGCTCATGTGTTCGTTGCGCGCTCAGAACGCTCCAGTATTCGTTGCACGCTCAGAACACTTTCTCGCGCGCTCAGAACGTTCCCATATTCCTGACACGCGCGCAGTTAACATTTCGTAATTTCTCAGATTGCAGGTCTCGTTCGCCGCCTTCATCACCTTCAACGAAGCTGCCCGAAGGGCGAAACGGTCATTTACGAAAAATGTCGATCAGTGTGCTCCAAATCGACCAGCGTGATTCGCACGTTAGGTGGTTACGATGGTTACGACGGCGAAATTACCGGGATACCCCCGGCCAAAGCTATAAAAGGAGCCCAGAGTCTTCATTTCAAGACACATTGCCTTCTACGCCTGAGAGAGCTCGTTTGAAGATTTCCTTGGATTTCTGCTTCGGCGCTTGAAGATCTCCTTTGAGCCTTCGAAGGTCGCGAAAGGCGACTCAGCATCTCACTTTTGTTCCTACTGCCGTTCTCAGAAAAAAAAGTACTTAGTTTTTCGAGAGGTGGTTTGTCACATTCGGAGTTCTCTCTCTCTCTCTCTCATTGTAACGAGTAGCAGCTTGTCGCGCTCGAGTTCTCCATCTCTAATTGTAACCCCTCTGAAGATAGTGGAAGTTGGTCGGCACAGCTCCGGCCGCGTGGTTTTTCACCCTTTCCGGGTTTTCCACGTTAAAAGTCCTTCTGTCACTTACTGATTCACTCATTGACTGTTTGCTCGCTCGGTTCGCTTCCGAGCTAAGGTGGTTCCATTCGACCGGTCTACCAGAGCACCCGAGTGATCCGCAATAGTTTGGCGCCGTCTGTGGGAAATGTGTTCCCAAATACTCTGCAAAAGCATCCTAAAGGCGACACCCGCTTCGCCAAAGTATTCAGGACCGGCAGGAATGGATATCCCCCATAAAATTTCGGACGCATGCAATTCCTCCCTTCCTGCAGGTTTGGGAGAGAAAGCACTCGTCGCAGCACCCATCCTTCTCCAGTGGCCTGGCCTAGCATGCAAACTGGCCCCTCCCGCGGCGGAACAGGGTTCGAATGAAGCCACATTCCAGCAAAGGCGATCCCCCCTGTCACGATAAATCATGGTATAACCAATCCCTTCATGGCTAAAGCTCTCATACTATAAGGAGTTTCACAGAGCAGAAAACCCGTACGAGCACGTTAATCGCTTCCTGATAGCAATGGAGACGTTTGGGCTTCCCGACCAAATCAGCTGCAAAATCTTCACAGAGACACTGCACGGAGACGCACTCCGCTGGTATTTATCCTTACCAGAGGGAGCGATCCACAACTTCACCGAGCTATCTCAATTATTCACTAGATGGTACGAAGCCCGCACGCGGAGAATTCGAGAACACGACAAGCAGCAAGAAGAAGTCGTCACAAGCTCCCACCCAAAGCATCTCCGCGTGGGGTTGTATTTCTACTCGCACGCAAGCATCGGTGACCCAACCTATAAACTAAGAAGGGCGTTGATAAGCCACCGCATCTCGTTCAACATCTTGTTCATGACAACCATAATATAACTCAAACTCCTTGGCGGGAACCTTAAGCTCAGAGCCAGTGACGCAGAACTCCCAGACGGAACAATGATACTCACCATAGGAGTCATCATCTTCCCCGTACAAGTAGAAACGCTCCCGGAACTGGTCCAGTATGACGTCCAGTTCATCGTAGCAGAAGCAGACTCGCCGTACGACGCAATATTCAGCAGCATCCAACTGGACGCCCTACAATATGACGCTTCCATGGCGGGCCGCATGGCCAACAAAGGAAAAATTCTCAGAGATTCAATTTGTGGACTCAACGCTGCTACAGTCGAGCTTCCTTGGATCAATTATGATCCATCACCAAGTCCGAGTTCTGAAAAAGACTGCGCACAAGAAAGTCGTGCGACCCCAGCACCGGTGGCAGAAGTTGATCCCTCGACCTCGACAAACCCACGACAACCTATAATCACAAGTCGAAAAAGAAGGGGACAACAACAACAGTTCGTGAAGGCCGGACGGCCTAACCAGAGCCAGACAGCCGACTCCTAAGGATTGGTGAACCAGAAAACTTGGGTCTACAACCCGTTGAACGCCTCGCGCGAGCATATCTTGTCTGTATTCTACAATAGCAAGATCGTCAACTGGCCTAGAGCACTCTCACAACAAAGAGGAGATCAATCCCAATTTTGCAATTTTTCACAAGGGCCCGGGCACCGTACGGGGCAATGTACCAGATTGAAAGAAGAGATTGAACGTCTTGTCCAATCAGGACACCTAAAGATTTTCCGTCAAGCAACTCAGAAGCAGGTGGCTCGAGAGAAGGCAACTAAGGGTCAACCCCCGGAGGGGATCAGCTCCTAGACCACTACCACACCTCACGCGGGGTGATCAGGAAAACCCATGCAAGCACCGTTCAGAAGGACCAGGAGCCGGACATGGGAGTCTGACACTATATACACTCTTGTTTAGTTTGTATTAAAAACAACTACTAACCCAAAAGCCGCAAGATTACACTTGCGCATGTATCAACATTTGTTTTAGCTCAATGCACTTTATTTGTTTCTAACTCTAACACTTTGGGGCCTTACCCCGGGAACTTCTCATCGTCGTCGATTGAAGGTTCGCCCTTCTCCACCGTAGTGAAGTCCCGACGTCATAAGGGTCTGCCCCTCTTACGTTCGTCTCCGGTTTGAATACACACGCTCTTCACCGACCACTTTGGGTCCTTGCCCCGGGGACTCCGCATCGCCGTCGATTGAAGGTTCGCCCTTCTCCACCGCAGTGAAGTCCCGACGTCGTAAGGGCCTGCCCTTCTTATGTTCGTCCCCAGTTTGAATACACACGCTCTTCACCGACCACTTTGGGGCCTTGCCCCGGGGACTTCGCATTGCGGTCGATTGAAGGTTCGTCCTTCTCCACCGCAATAAGGTCCCGACATCGTAAGGGCCTGCCCCTTTTACGTTCGTCCCCAGTTTGAATACACACACTCTTCACCGACCACTTTGGGGCCTTGACCCGGGGACTTCGCACTGCCGTCGATTGAAGGTTCTCCCTTCTCCACCGTAGTAAGGTCCTGACGTCGTAAGGGCCTGCCCCTCTTACGTTCGTCCACGGTTTGAATACATATGTTCTTCACCGACCACTCTGGAGCCTGTCTCCCTAATTATTACTTCGAAAATAAGTAAGACACTCAAGTCGCCAAAGACACGGGAAAACGAATGTGATATATGACAAATGAATACAACCACTTCAGCCCAACACTGCACACAAATAAAAGCAATAACAAGTGACAAAAGGAAAACAACGGAAGGGAAGACTCTACTATATACGCACCTAGAACGACCAGAACTTGCGCCGCTTCTAACAGTAATTTGAATATTCTATCGCGCAAAAAGCCGCGAGCTCAGACTCGTACAAACTTATCTTATATTATGTAAACAGCCGCGAGCTCGGACTCACGCAAACCAACTCTCTACCATGAAAAATATGTTTTTAACACCAACACCGATGTTTAAGTAAAAATATTATACACCGTCACAAGCCACATGCACTTTTTATCATTAACTTTGGGGTCTTGGCCTTGAGACTTCGCACGACCGTCGATCGAAGGTCAGCCCTTCTCCCCGCAGTAAGGTCCCGACGTTGTAAGGGCATGCCCCTCTTACGGTCGTCCACGGTTTGAACACATATGCTCTTCACCGGCCATCTTGGGGCCTGTCCCCCCCCCCCGATTAATGTTTCAACAATGACTAGAACAGTAGAGTCACAAGACGCCAAAAAGCGCCAACTCAAGCCTGTATTAATCAAGAAGAGACTGCAGAAGATGAAGTGAAAAACAACATCGCACCTACCCCTCGACAGTGACTCCAATCCAAGCCACCACAAAGAAGAACGTCAAAACCTCTGAACTCCTCCACGTAATAATTCGAACTCCGAAGGTTTGAAAGGCTTATGATGTGCACCTGTAGAGATGATGTTCGTCCATGGATTTATAAGAGTCATGATGTGCGATTAGAGAAAGCTCCACCAAGGCAAAGTGGAGTTAGTGGGGTCAAAGTCCAACCCATGATCGCAAGAGTGGAAAAATCTGACACAAACAGTTCGCACTCCGGCAACGCCAGATGCAACTAAGACCGCACGCCTATCTCGGCAGGGTGCGGCCTAACCGCACCCCCATCGCGGGGGCCAGGCCTAACCGCACCCCCGTGGGGTGCGGCCACGCCGCACCCTCCCCGCGATGGGGTGCGACTAAGCCTCCCCCTCCCGCAGTGGGCCTCGCAGAGGATTCCGCCGAAATCAGACCCCTCGTCGGGTGCGGCCGGAGCCCAATCCCCCTCTGGGGCGCGACTTCTCATTTCTCCGTTCGCTCAAAACGCCTCCCCGTTCGCTCAGAACACTCTCGTGTTCGCTGCGCGCTCATAACGTTCTTGTGTTCGTTACGCGCTTAGAACGCCTCTCCGTTCGCTGCGCGCTCATAACGCTCCTCTGTTCGTTACGCACTTAGAACGCCTCTCCGTTCGCTCAGAACGCTCCCGTGTTTGTTACGCGCTTAGAGTGCTCCCACGCTCGTTGTGCGCTCAGAACGCCCCCGCGCTTATTACGCGCTCAGAGCGCTCTCGTGTTCGTTGCGCGCCCAGAGCGCTCCCGCGCTCGTTGCGCGCTCAGAACGCTCGAGTGTTCATTGGGCGCTCAGAGCGCTCCCGTACTCGTTGCGCGCTCAGAGCGCTCCCGTACTCGTTGCGCGCTCAGAGCGCTCCCGTACTCGTTGCGCGCTCAGAACGCCTCTCCGTTTGCTCAGAACGCCTCTCCGTTCGCTCAAAACGCTCTCGTGGCAAAACACCCTCGTACGTGTTAATTGCGCATTCAGAACGCCTCTCCGTTCGCTCAGAACGCTCTCGTGTTAGTTACGCGCTCAGAGCGCTCCCGCGCTCATTACGCTCTTAGACCGCTCTCGTGGTCGTTGCGCGCTCAGAGCGCTCTCGCGCTTGTTGCGCGCTCAGAATGCTCCCGTATTCGTTGCGCGCTCAGAGCGCTCCAATATTCGTTGCATGCTCAGAACACTTCCTCGCGCACTCAGAACGTTCCCACATTCCCGACACGCGCGAAGTTAACATTTCCTAATTTCTCAGAATGCTGGTCTCGTTCGTCGCCTTCATCACCTTCAATGAAGCTGCCCGACCTGCCCGAACTGCTCGAAGGGCGAAACGGTCATTTACGAAAAATGGCTATTCGTGTGTTCCAAATTGACCAACGTGATTCGCCCGTCAGGTGGTTACAGTGGTTGCGTCGGCGGAATTACCGAGCTACCCCGTCCAAAGCTATAAAAGGAGTTATAAAAGGAGCTATAAAAGGAGCTATAAAAGGAGCCCAGAGCTTCCATTTCAAGACACCTTGCCTTCTACGCCTGAGAGAGCTCGTTTGAAGATTTTCTTGGAATTCTCCTTCGGCGCTTGAAAATCTCCTTCGAGCCTTCGAAGGTCGCGAAAGGCGACTCAACATTCTCACTTTTGTTCCCACTGCCGTTCTCAGAAGAAAAATACTTAGGGTTTGTTTGGTTCGGCGGCGGCGGATCGATCCGGCGGATGGAAACGGGGCTTCCGAACTGGAGGGGGGAGGCGGCTGCTCCAAACGCCGCTTTTTGGGGGCGTTTCTCCTTGCGGGCGGGTGGAAACGGAGCAAACGCCGCCGGAGGGGCATTTGTTTTGCCGCCTTCCGGCGGCGTTTGCCCCAAACGGAGCGGCGAAACGCCGCCCCAAACGAAGCCTTAGTTTTTCGAGAGATGGTCTGTCACCTTCGGAGTTCTCTCTCTCTCTCTCTCTCATTGTAACGAGCAACGACCTGTCATGCTCGAGTTCTCAATCTCTAATTGTAACCTCTCTGAAGATAGTGGAAGTTGGTTGGCACAGCCCCGACCGCGTGGTTATTCACCCATTTTCGGGTTTTTTTTTACGTTAAAAGTCCTTGTGTCACTTACTGATTCACTCATTGACTGTTTGCTGGCTCGGTTCGCTTCCGAGCTAAGGTGGTTCCATTCGACCGATCTACCTGAGCACCCGAGCGATCCGCAACAAGAAGAAAACCGCGAGTGATAATAAACAACGTTTACTGAATCAGCCAAGCCAAATGCTGCTTTTAGTGTAAATTGCATTTTTCACCATCCGCACACGAGTCTATCAGCCCAACCAAACGCCACTTAAAGCTTTTCTGAAAGTTTTGGACTATAGCAAGTCATTCTATAAAATGTGCGAATAACCGTTCTGATGTGCCGCCCAAAACAAAGTTATTCACATCCATTTTTGTTCTCGAACGCGATTTTCTCGGATGCACGCTCCTCGACTCACCACCGGCCGGCGAAAGTGCGAAACCCTTGCGATCTCAGAATATGAGAATTCTTCGCTCTAATTCCCGCTCCGTCTCCTCGTAGGCTTGCCGACACCTCTCCAGAACTCATCGATGTGCGCCGTTTCCGTTGCCCCGGCCGCTGCTCAGACCCCGAGGATGCTTGCTTTCATAGCCGTCTTCCTCGCGATGATCTTGTTTCCGGCGCCGGTGCTGGCGAGGCCGGATCAGGAAATGAGGGAGAGATTCTACGGTGCCATTGTGACATCGTCGCGGAGCAATGCCTCCGGTGAAGGCAGCATCGCTGATAAATTCGATCGCGTGCTAGAGATTGAATTTTCGTCTGAGAACGAAGCCCCGGAAGGTATGGATTTGTTCCAGTTCGAACTAAAACCTAATATCAATTTAACGACGACAAGCATTCATCCAGAAGTAAGCACGTCCAAATGAATACCCAAATCGTTAACATTTCTATTAACAATGATGTCGTTAGCATAGACAAGTAAAGTCACAACTCTCCCTGAATTTGAGTGTTTAATAAATAAGGTGTAGTTTTCTTGACTTTGTTTATAACCCATTCTTGTCATGACTTTGGTAAATCTCCCAAACAATGCTCTTGGAGATTGTGTGAGCCCATATAAAGCTGTATTAATTTCCACATGTGTTTAGTTGCCAGATTGTTTCCAATTTAGGGAGGAATCTCCATATAAATTTGTCACAGACCTGTGCCACGGATTGTCTCACAAGACATGATGAGAAGGTGGTAGAGGGTAGTGGTTGTCTAAGACGGTTGTTTCCCCTTGATCCTCTAGGTCGACTTATGGTGAGATAATGATTTGGATCCTTTACGCAACATCCTAAGCAGGGGTGCCAAAGGTGGAAGAGTGAGATAGGGAAAACAGCGACCCAATTGGACGCCGAGTGCATGCCAACCGTTGCTGGCAGCAGCCCTCGGCGTGGAAGCAAAAACAACCATGAGACTGCTTCCGCACAATGCGGGCTGTTTGGATAACATATATCGGTTGCTGTTTGCGAGAGGCGCATCAATGCATGGGATTAGCGCTTGTGAGAGGAAAACCAACAGGTTGGCATGAGGGAACAAGGGGGGATTCACTGGATGGAATATGGGAGGGGAGCTAACTTAAATTGATTAATTCCAGCATACTAGATTCACAAGCCTAGCCAGGGTATAAATACAAGTTCTCATGATGTGAAGTCCGAACCAACCTGAACTCGCAATAGATATGACATAAATGAAATAATGGTGCGTCATAATGAAATAATGGCGCGTCATAATGAAATAACAAAAATGCACAATAAAAATATGTGATAATAAAATAATGTTCGTGGTGTGTATACATCCTCCCATCATATGACCTTTTGCCATAAGAACACCCTATGAATGTGTCTGTGACATCACTCCCCTCCTTCAAATCGAGCTTGTACTCAAGCTCAAAGTCGGGGTGCGCCTTCTTTTATTCATGAAGTGGCTCCCAAGTCTCTTCCTATAGGGTTCCATCCCATTGGATGAGTACCTCGAATGCGCTCCGAATTTGGATGAATGTGTAGTGGTACGATTGGATGGCTACCAACACTGCTTCCTAAAAGAGGAACATGTGGTGGTCTTGGGACTTGGGCAGTGGGAGTCCCTTCAAGTCCTTAAAAAGTTGCGCATGCTCGACCAACAACCACTCGACCCTCTCTAAGATCTTCTACTGCGAAGTGGAGGGCTGAATAGTGGCTACATGCGAGGAATTCTTCCGCTCTTTGCCAAGCCAACACATGTGCAAGCTTATAACCATAATGTCATGGTGAGAGCCGTGAAGTCCTATACGATCGGGCCCAAGGTACGAAGCCAATGGACTTCCGGTACGATGTCGAACCCTGCATGTGGAATGACACACTCCGTGTTATGAGCTAGCTGACAGTGCATCAATATCTTGTCGGATGTGGTGGTAATGGCGGAGATGCAAGGGATCCGCGCTCGACCTATGGAGAATGTGAGGTGGGATCCGAGCTCAACCTATGGGAGAAAGGGGATGAAGGCGAAAGAGAGGAGAGAAATTAACAAACCCTATCCGGAAGAAAGAAGAGAACTGCATCTGAGGCAATCGTCACTGCATCTGAGGACGCGTGATTTCATCACGCGACATTTATCTCTCTATTATTATTGTTTGTGATTTTATTTCTGTCATTTTATTTTCCCGCACACCGATGTTATTTCCGGCTCATCGGCTTGACCACCCGATGAGACCTTAAATAAAAAGGTCCGGTAATTTTTAGTAGTTAGGACGGTAAAGGCAAGCTCAAATTATTTAGGGAACATAAAATTAATTAGAGATAAAATCAAATCAAATTCAAAAGAGATGTCAAATCTTCATCAAAAGGAAATAACAATCAAACAAATATATAGACAAACAAAGATAGGAAAGAAGAGATTATTTGGTCCATAAAATACTCAGCTGAATTACATGGAAGTAACATGAATGGAAATATTAAGAATCACATGGACATCTTCTCTATTTAATGTGCCTTGGAAAGAAGAAAATAGCCAGAATACGCAGAGATTAGAGAAACAAGATTTTTCTTCTCGTCTCTTTGTATTGCCGACCATCAGCTTCTTCCGTCCAGACGCCCTCCTACTGTTCAGCCCCGTCGACTTCCATCAGAGAACGCCGCTACCCAGCAAGATCGGGCGACTGCTTCTCGAGGAGCTTGCGTCGACCTAACCCGCCATCGCCGTTCGCGAGTTGCCGCCGACCCTTTGACACGACAACAGGTGCCGTCGACAACGACTCTTCCTTCCGGCACCCACTCGAGTCTGCTTACGCTCGTCGGTCGTCGTCGACTTCAGCCCTATCTTCCGACGACGGGCCAACAGAAGCTAACTTAGCGTGAAAGATTTGGTTGGATCCTCGCCCCTGCCGTAGTCCAACAATATCCTTGCTCTAAAAATGGTTAGTTAATTTTTTGTAGTCCAATTAAATAATCTTGAGCTTGCCGAAAACGTTCAATCTGCTATTTATTTCCGCTATTCATAAATCATTACTTGTGTTATTGCTTGTGTTGTACGGATCTCGCCAAGATTCAACTCGGAAAAGCGCTCGAGAGATTTTACTTTGGCCCAGATTAACGGTCTTGTCAAAGTCCGAGTGTTGATAGTGATTTGCGCGCGGAAATTCGGTTCGGCCCGCTCAGCCTAATCTTCAAATTTAAAATCAACCGCTCAAAATAACATTTTTTTAAAAACAATAATTTGGGTCTACATCAGTTTGGTATCAAAGGGAAATTGATTTGCTCCTATCGCGAATCAAGCGATCCAGGTTTTCTTAAATAATAATAATAATAATAGTAATAAATTTATTTTTATTTAATATTCTATTTTTTTGTTAGTTTTGTTTATTCAAAAAAAAAAAAATAGAATTTTAATTTGAGTTTAAAATTGTTCTTTAAAAATAAATTAAAATTTCAAAATCAAAATTATTTTTCTACCCGCTCGGGTAATCGCTCATTTCAAATAAATAAAAAAAACATTTCTGATTTTGTTTTCAACATGTCCTTCCTTTAAATTTTTAAAAAAATATTAAAAATAAATAAATAAATAAAAGAAGTGATTTTAAAATTTTAAAAATCAAAATTATTTTAAATGAAAAAACGAGTAGATCACTTAGAGACTAGCGTAGGGGACTTGACCCAACGTATGAGCGACTTGATGAAAGCGGTCGAAAATCTCACCGCCAACATGGGTAGTGTCACGCACGTAGTGAACGGATTGCGCACCTCAGTTAATAATATCGAATCCACCATGCATCTAAACCGCTCACTATCCCAGTGGTTGAAGTAGACCCTAACCCTAGACCTCTAGAACTTGCACACCTCGCACCCGAACCACGTAACGAGCCACGTAATCAACTCTGATGGGATATAGGAGTCAAATTAGACGTTGACGATTTTGAGGGACGACTAGAACCCGAGGGATGTTTAGAGTGGTGTGATAGAATGAATCGTTTCCTAGTTTGGAAGCAATTGCCCCAAGCCAGATAAGTTGAGTACGCAGTCCTTAGATTTAAGAACTCCTCTTTGGTTTGGTGGGGTCAGTTGGAGCGGTCTAGATTCAACTTAGGATTACCCCCGGTTACCACTTGGGATGAGTTTAAAATTCAACTACGAAAGCGGTACGTCCCAGCGGATTATTTGCAAACCCTCTACCGTAGGTTCCACAACCTACGACAAGATAAACTAACGGTGGATGAATACACCAATGAGCTCCTAGTTCTGCAGTCTCGCCTCGACCTCCGAGAGGATGATGACATGACCGTGTCCCGTTATTTGAACGGGTTGCGCTATTCCATTAGAGACTAGCTAGAGCTATTTGATTATAAGGACTTAGGGGAGATATCAAGCCGAGCACGGAGAGTGAAGTCCTCACAGAAGCGGACATCCGGAGTTAGGTCTACTGATAGACCCACATCGAGCGTCACCACTGCAACCACTACTTGGGCCTTGGATTCCCTTCACCCTCCCATCACTACTGGGACCCCTACTCTACCCACTAACCCCTCTAAGGGTAAAGAGATTATTGGGACTAAGCCCAACACTGGAGTATTCTGATGCTTCAAGTGTATGGAGTCGGGGCACAAATCATCTGAGTGCCCGCGACGTCACTTCGTCGCTATTATCGATTCTACGGATGGACGTGAGCCAAAGTATGGAGTTTACGTAAATGAGTCTCACTCTGAGCCTGAGCACGAGTCTGAGGATGTCGTAGAAGTGGAAGGTGAACACGCTGAGCACTTAGTCTGCGTCTTACGTTATAGTCTGATTACCTTCAGCGAGTCTACTGAGGATGACCACATGAGACACGAAATTTTTCACACCACTGCACGTATTCATGGACAATTTTGTTCCATTATCATAGATAGTGGCAGTATGGAGAATTTCGTTTCTCAACACATGGTCGACATATTAGGCCTTGAGACGCACCCGTTAGAACAACCCTACAGCTTATCCGGAGTCAATAGTCATTTGACTATGCCCGTCACACACTATTGCCTAGAAGAATTTTCTATAGGGAGCACGTATTTGGATAGAGTATTATGTTATGTCACTGCAATGGATGTCTGTCACATCCTATTAGGGCGATCTTGGCAGTACAATTGACATGTCATGCAAGATGACACGAAAAAGAACTCTCATTCCATCGAGCATGAGGGACGCAAGATTGTTCTGCTTCCCCAGAAGAATTGTCTTATTCCTCAGGCACGAGAGAGGACCTCTTCGTCTTCTAGTTCGTTTTTCGTTCACTCTATCGCGCTGCTACTTACCTCACATCCACCTGAACCCCCACCCCATGAGGATAACCACGATCTAGGTATGTCACTCACTCCATTTGACCTAGGCTCGGTCCCACATATATCGGTCATTTATGTGCCACCTATTATATCTCGTCTTTCCCATACTATGCCTGATGGTCACTTATCTCACACACCTCTCTGCATAGACTTCATATTTAGAGATCACACATTTATTTCACCACATTATCATTTAGGCATCAGAGAACTTGTGAAGTTGCAACACAATTTTAAATATTTTATGTCGTATTTTTGGAACATGCTATGGGGCCGAAAAGGAACCAAACTCGAGTTTAGTAGCGTTTATCACTCTTCGACCGATGGACTGATTGAGGTCGTTAAAAGGAGTTTGGAGAACTTTCTTAGACGTTTAATCGGGGAGAATCCAACGCAATGAAATCTTGTACTTTCACAAGCAAATTTCACATTTAATGATTCTAAAAATCCCTCCCCTAATAAATCTCTTTTTGAGATTATTTATATGTTATGTACACTCCTCCTATATGACCGCCACGCCCTACCATTCCATGAACGTATTTTATTCGATGCGCAAGCTCATATTAATTATTTAAAAGAATTGCATAAAATTATTGCTGGTAATTTGTGAGCAACCTTTGAACATTATAAACTCACGATCGGTCGTTATCGCCGTGAGTTGTACTTTTCAAAGGGGGATTGAGTGTTTGTTTACTACAGGGGGTTGGCCCAGTTCAAATTCAAAAGCATATCGAGCCACCTATCGAGGCCCTAGACATACTACCTGATTTAGCATCTGCAACGACATGTGATCTCTTTGCTACAAGTTTTTGTGAGTTCTCGCCGGGGTCGAGCTCTGTTAACCTCGAGAGAATTGTTGCAGTCGTCGCCGCATCTGAGGACCCGTGATTTCATCACGCGACATTTATCTCTCTATTATTATTGTTTGTGATTTTATTCCTGTCATTTTATTTTCCCGCACACCGATGTTATTTCCGGCTCATCGGCTTGACGGGTAACATCGGCTTGACCACCCGATGAGACCTTAAATAAAAAGGTCCGGTAATTTTTAGTAGTTAGGACGGTAAAGACAAGCTCAAATTATTTAGGGAACATAAAATTAATTAGAGATAAAATCAAATCAAATTCAAATGAGATGTCAAATCTTCATCAAAAGGAAATAACAATCAAACAAATATACTAGACAAACAAAGATAGGAAAGAAGAGATTATTTGGTCCATAAAATACTCAGCTGAATTACATGGAAGTAACATGAATGGAAATATTAAGAATCACATGGACATCTTCTCTATTTAATGCCTTGGAGAGAAGAAAATAGCCAGAATACGCAGAGAAACAAGATTTTTCTTCTCGTCTCTCTGTATTGCCTACCACCAGCTTCTTCCGTCCAGACGCCCTCCTACTGTTCAGCCCCGTTGACTTCCATCAGAGAACGCCGCTACCCAGCAAGATCAGGCGACTGCTTCTCGAGGAGCTTGCGTCGACCTAACCCGCCATCGCCGTTCACGAGTTGCCGCCGACCCTTTGACGCGACAACAGGTGCCGTCAACAAGGACTCTTCCTTCCGGCACCCACTCGAGGCCGCTTACGCTCGCTGGTCGTCGTCGACTTCAACCTTATCTTTCGACGACGGGCCAACAGAAGCTAACTCAGCGTGAAAGATTTGGTTGGATCCTCGCCCCTGCCGTAGTCCAACAGTATCCTTGCTCTAAAATGGTTAGTTAATTTTATGCAGTCCAATTTAATCTTGAGCTTGCCGAAAACGTTCGATCTGCTATTTATTTCCGCTATTCATAAATCATTACTTGTGTTATTGCTTGTATTGTACGGATCTCGCCAAGATTCAACTCGGAAAAGCGCTCGAGAGATTTTACTTCGGCCAAGATTAACGGTCTTGTCAAATTCCGAGTGTTGATAGTGATTTGCGTGCGAAAATTCGGTTCGGCCCGCTCAGCCTAATCTTCAAATTTAAAATCAACCGCTCAAAATAACATTTTTTTAAAAACAATAATTTGGGTCTACATCAAGAACTAAGAAGAGAGAAATTGAAATTCATTCATTGATTGCCTTTCTTCATGACCCAAAGGGTCCTTAAATAGAGACTACACGGTGATGTAGACTAAGATGATTATGAGATGATATAAGATGAAATATGAGTTATGTTTGAGATTCGAAGTTCGTTTACATTAAAAACTTGAGCTATGCGAAAACTAGCTTAAAAACAACTAGCAAGCTGAAAATGAAATCATCAACAATTACGTGGCATGTAAGGAGTTGCTAACCGATAGTATCTAGTCTTAACAAGCATGTAGAAAGAAATTAATAATACTTTGAAAGAGTAATACCGTAGCCAAACTAATTTTGTATTTTCTTGGTTGATGGGATAACTTGAGCTAGTAGCGATCGGGCAGTCCTTCTCCGGATCGTTGCCTACTCCTTCCTTAAAAGTCCTTCAAGGGCAACACACTCTCACTCTTAGTAGTCCTTAACTCAGAGGGAAAAGAGCACAAGGGGAACAATGTAGCAAAAGCTAACACTTGCAACTTTCATTCATTCAAAGGATGATTACAACATGAGCATTCGTGCCTATTTATAGATCTCGAGAGCCATGAAAGATAAGGATGAGAGAGCTTTGGAGTCCATAGATTTGGTTGGAGGTTGGACCATCATTATGGTGGTCTTTTGTCACATGTTTGAATGATGAAGAAAATGAGGTGGCTTATATGTGAAAAATAGGTGGTTTGTGGTGACTATTAAAGACATGAAGAAAATAAAGTGATTTATGTGTGTAAAGGGAAAAGTTTATGGTAGCCATTCATTATGGTGGTCTTTAGTCACATGTTTGAATGAGTTGGCTTACATGTGAAAAGGGGTAGTTTGTGGTGGCTATTAATGACATGAAGAAAATAAAGTGGGTTATGTGTAAAAAGGGGGTGGTTTATGGTGGTCATTCATGATATAAAGAAATAAAATGGTTTATGTGTGAAAATGGTTGGTTTCATATGTGGGCTAAGTTATGTTGGGTTTGGATGGTATTGAGCTTGACTTGTTCAAGATCTATAATATATCCTACATTGCATAAAGCCCAAAACTACCTAAGTAATAACCCAAAAAATACAAAATTGTTAAAATGCAAGTGAGCTCATAAGTATGCTCGAAATAAAATACATAATAAAATATAAATATAGATTTAGTTTGAAGTTGATTGTCGACGTCAACTTCTCCACTGTCTTGATTTAACTTGTCCTGCATCAGCTCCCCCGGGCTTTAAAGAATTCGACTCTGTCGAATGTGATTCCAGGTAAGCCCGTAGGAGTTCTGAATCAAACAACTGCAGTTCTTCTATAGTAATCCAGGAATCATCAATTTGGGATAGACCTTGAAGCGTTGGGTATCACCATCGCGCTTAAGGCTAGGTCAACAGTACGAGCAACATCGCGCTTAAGGCTAGGCCAAAAGAATCTATCCTTCATAATTATATTACATGTGCGCTTGCCTATTTCGTTTATAGATCTAATCTTAATTTTTACCTATCAAGTTTTTGGTGCCATTGCCGTGGAGTTTTTGTCGATATTTCGAAAAACGGAAATGCTATTAATTTTATCTTTCTTTTTTCCTTATTTTTTGTTTTCTCCCTTTTATAAAAAAATTATGTTTAAATTAAATTCTTGGAAAGGGAGCTTTGGGGTGTCATCTCATCGCAGCTCCTAGTACCTTGCGAGTCCTTCACCGGGTAGACCTTGGGAAATCCAAGACTAATTAAAACATATCAAAAAGATTCTCTTTATTTTTTTATTTTTTTTCACTTTATTTTACACAATAAAAAAACAAAAGAAAAATTATAAAACTTATAAAACTACGAAAAAAAATATTCTCTTCTGTTTGTTTTGTGTTTTGTTATTTTATTTTAACTTTTTATGCAGGTATTCGTGGTTATCCTCCCGTCTCCAAATCGGGGACATGTCATTTTTCCCTCTTTGTTTTTTTTCTTTGATGTTCATGTTCTTGTCATTTTGTTTTCTTTTTTACTTCATGCTTAGTTTTCAATATTGAGGATATTGTTGAATTTTAAGTATGAGGGATGTATTTCCTTCTCTTTTTAATTTTTGAAAAAAATATTAGAAAATTTCAAAAAAATATAAAAAATTCAAAACTAGGAAAACTTCAAAAAAAGAATATAGTAAGCCCTTACTTTGGTTTTTGTTATTTCCAAAATCAAACATTTGTGAGGTTATTTATAAATATTTTTATTATTTTTAAGCTTGAGATACGAGCAACATCGCGCTTAAGGCTAGGCCAAAAGAATCTATCTTCGACGATAGCAATGGTTTTGTCTCGGCCAAAATGACCAGCACCTCCTCCTGCATGCATTTCCTCATTAAGAAAATCACGAAGTGAAGAATCAGGAATACAAAGAAGTGTTCCTCGAAATAGGTAGCCATCTTTCATTTGGTACTCATTGTGAGGACTCTGAGACTCGGCATCAAAAGATGCATAAATATGATAAAAATCCTTGCAATTTGTGTAGTCATTCTGATGCAGGCTACGCTCTTCGACACAATCGCTACGAACAAACACGCGTTCCCTCTCAACGTTCCAATTTATACGTCCGCACAAAAACTAATCGCAGCGTACACGCAACGCAACACTTATCAATTAGATGCTAACGACGGGTAGCCAAACCGCAAGAGGTTGAATAGATGGCTATAAGCCACAATTCTCCCAGACTAAAATGACCCACCCGGTCCGAACGAGCTTGAGTTGTACCAAAAGAGATCCACCAAAAATTACGATTCCAAAATGGTAGATCTCTCCCAACAAAAAGTCGAGGTTCGCCAATCCTCTTCGAAAATTAAAAGAAACAAGAAGAACGCACAAATCGATCGAAGAAAACCACGATTATTCAAGTGATTCGAAGATCACGCCAAAATTACCACCACAAGAAATTAACAAGAGGGAAATCTCACGAGTAGAAATTTCGTTACCCCGCTTGAGATTGGATTATCCTCAAGCATGCACTCGCCCAAATCGTTCTTCAACGGATCCACTGGAGTAGTGTCGAATGGAGAGAAACTCGTTCGCCTTGGTTGCTTCACGCCGGATTTGATTCCACGAAACCACGGCCCTTTTCTTCTTCTTTCTTCACCTTGGCCCAAACCTTCCCAAGAGGAGGAAGACTAGGAGAGGGAGAGGGGAGATGGCCGAAACTTGCCAAGGAGGGGGAGAGGAGGAGGTTGTCCGTCGGCCAAGAGGAAGGAGAATAGGGAGAGGGGCGACCAAGAAGGGGGAGGTCCGAACTTCTTAGAGGGAAAGAGAGAGAGGGGGGCGGCTAGGAGGAGAGAGGTTTCAAGAGGGAAAACTTAGGGTTCAGATTTTTAATTCATTCAAAAACTGCTAATTTCTATTACATGATGGCCTCTTATAGGCTTGCTAACAAACATGGCTATACGCAGTCCAAAATAAAAATAAAACATGGCTTGCCAACAAACATGGCTATACGCAGTCCAAATTAAAATAAGCATGAAAATAAACAAAGTCCCAAATAAAAGACAAAACATGTTAAAATTTAATTAATAATTATAATAAAATAATTATAAGTATTAATTATTAATCTTGCGCCGCGGGCGGAGGTTGTAACGGCGATGACGTTCATGATGACGTAGATCTTTGGTTGGAGAGGCGCCATCATCCGTAAGCGCGCCGTTACTAACATCTTCATGTTGAGGGCCGTCGTCACCATCAATCCTCCCCCGCTCAAAGTACTCATCACCGATGAGTTGTCTTGAATGTAGCGGCTTGAGAGTTTGGTCCCTTCAGCATTAATCTAGCAAACCTGACTTGAGAGTTTGGTCGGATATTAATCCAATCAAAATATTGTTCAATATCAGTGAGCCAATCTATTGTGCTTCACCAATGCTCTGGATGCTGAATGAAGGAAGCATGGTTATGTGCACATAAATCAAAATGGATTCTTGGGTCTGCCCGCTCTGATGTCTTTGGCCTTGATTTGAGGGCATGATTCCGCAGCAAACACGACAGTATTGGGGGCCACTATTTCAGTGGTACTCTGTGAGCAGCCACTTTGTGCATTTATTGTCAAAGGTTAGGTCTTTCTCCTCTGAGAGAAGCCACTTTGTGCATAGTGCCAAAGGTTAGGTCTGTTTCCAATCTTCCCCCGCCCGTACCCCCAATGATTGGGGACTATATGGGTTCTGTTGTTGTTGTTGTTGATCAGTGAGCCAAGCAGAGAAGTCTCTAGGATCTAAGTTTCCATCAAAGGTTGGTGCTTCGATTTTAGCTCTACGAATAATGTCATCATCATTATTTCTCTCTAGGTTCCTTGGAATAATGTATGTGGGGTCAAACCCTTGGCCATCTTGATGGTAAGGACGTCTCATGACTCTTCTTGGTTCTTGATCAAGATGATCATCTAACTCAAAATCAGAAAAATGATTTCCTATGAGTTCCGGATTTTGAATGTTAGGTCCTTGTTTAGATTTATCATGATCTATCAGGCGTTTGGGTGTCCTAATGAGAGTTTGTCCAATATTGTTTTCAAGCGTCTCCACTCGATCCACCAAGATTTGGTTGGAAGTTTCCATTCTTCCCAACCTATCTATTATGCTTTGTAACATGTCTTCTATGGTTGTAGATGTATTTAGAGTATATTGTGCACCACTGTGAGTAGACATTGATAAAAATTTTATATGGTAAAAATATTTAACTTTGATATTGCTACCAGTGGCGGATCCAGGAAATTGATAATGGAGGGGCACAATTTTTTTTTAAATAAAATGACAAGTAAATATTAAAATTTTTGCACTATAAAGTGATACAAAACTACGTAACACTGAAAATTACAAACTACATGAAAAATTATAATTGTCCACGACGAGTTCTCATTTTTTGAAAACGATCGATAACATCATCATCAGTTACTTTCAAAAATGTCTCTCGCTCAATAAAAGTGACTAGACAATCATTTAACATTTGATCGCCCATACTATTGCGCAACTTGTTCTTCACATAATTCATGCCTGAGAAAACTCTTTCCACACTTGCAGTAGCCACGGGAAGAATCAATACAAACTTCAAAAGCTTGTAGATTTGTTGATAAGCAACATATTTACCAGTTTCAACAAGCTTCGTAGATAGATGACCAAGGTCCTTCAAATTAGAAAAACTCTTATCACTTTTCATATCGACAATGTAGTTGTCAAGTTGAAATTCAAAATTAAATAACTCCAAACTTGAAAAGTCATTCGGATAAAACTGATATGCACTATTACTCTTTCCGACATGTTTTGTGAGCCCTTCAGGTTTATTCCAAGACCTATATCCTCCACCACTAACAAAAGAATCCCCCCCAGTAGCACTAGTTACAGTATCATTCTTGAACTGTTGAACAGGTAACATACAAAACAAAATGCAGCATCTTTTTCAACGCTATATTCAAGCCAATTGAACATATCAAACCATGTGACTGCAAACCGACGATACCGTTCTCCCATTTTTCTTGGTGGAAAAGAATGAAATTTAGGCTGACACGGACCTCTTAATATATAAGCTTTCCTCACTGCATCTTGCTCATTTAAAGGATATGTGGTTATACTTCTTCTCTTTCCAGGATCATGTGGAAGCAACTCCACATCAAATACAGACCTCATTACAATATCATCGGTTGGAGAAGGGGAAAACACCTCATTGGTTGAAGGAAATACATTTTCACTATAATCGGGTGGAGAAGGGGAAAATTCCTCATTCTCACTCTCTTGAGTTGGAGTTTTACATGTTGAGGACGACTCTTGCGATTGCGATTTTAACTTCTTCTGAAACATGGATGCGATGAGACTAGACTTTTTCTTCTGTCCGTCCATATTTAAATTTTCACTAAAGCTACATCAATTATGTAAGATAAATAAAGATTAGAAAAAAAACATTCATAGAACAAAACCAAAAATTTCTACATGCTTCGCTTGATCCTCTACCGACCAATACTACGAAGCACCCCTACAAACATGCATCACAGAGTCTACTATGCTTTGCTTAGCCACTATTTGACTAATACCTCAAAGCACGCCTAAATACATGAGTATAAAAGGAAATAAAATGCATAGAACAAAACCAAGAAATATACCTCAAAGCCCTCTGATTACAAACTGGATCTCAGCTATATTATCCTTCTTGAGAGTTGAGACTCATTCTACTGCCTGCATAAATACATAATAACATAAGGAATAATTAGTGTATATCCATTCACACTCTAACCATTGAGGATGCAGGGGATTCTTAAGAGTGGGCAGGAAATAGCAAATAAATGTATGTATAAATTAACCACTTAATCCGAAGCTGAAAAACCAATTTGATACTTGATCAAAACTATATGTTAGAAACAAGTGGAGATGATCATCCACATTCCCTGCCCATTCCACAGTAAGAGATGTGTACAGTTCGGATTCAATATTTCAATGAAATAAGATATAGATTAATCTGTCTATTTCTATCCATGAAGATTGAAGAATACATCATATACCTGTAACCTGATGTTGAAGATGGGAGCCCACCACAAGAAAAACCGGATCGAAAACCTCTGCGTCTGCGGGTCGGCAACAGTTGGTCGGCAAGGTCAAATCTTCTCCAAATCTTCTCAACAAGACAACAACTGATCCTTGGTTCGCTCAGATCTGAACCTCCAAGCGTCGGCAAGGTCAAATCTTCTCCGTTCGTCGTCGAACTTGAAAAGGAGAAAGAGACTAGGTCGGCTTCCCGCTTCCGGATCGAAAACCTCTGCAGCCTGCAGGTCGAGCCGTCGAGGTCGGCAAGCTTCCCGCTTCGGCGCTTCCGGATCGAAAACCTCTATAGGTTGAGCCGTCGTGGTCGGCAAGGTCACGAAACTGACGAAAGGTGGAAGGCGAATCGGAAATAAGAATGAGAAATAATGGGGGGGCCAGAGTCGGGAGAAATTAGATATTAGACTATGATTGATGTGCGATTAGCCAAAATTATATGTGCGGATATCCAAATTTTTGTGGCCTTAAAGCAATTTTCGAAAAATAATGGGGGGGCCAGTGTCCCTAGGGCCCCCCTCTGGATCCGCCCATGATTGCTACAAACCTTGTCTCCTAGACCACAATGGGTTCTAAATTAGAGACCAATTCCTTCTAGAAAGTTATAGAGGACTTCAAATATGAGAAATGAAATTTTATTTCATAATATTTGGAGAAGTATTCTAGGAGTTATGAATTTTTTAATAAAGAAGGCAACAAGCTGAAATTCAGAATTCAGCAATGCGTGATCTAAAATAAGCGAACAAGATTTATATCTAATCTTGGAATTTCTTGCTAAAATTTTGGGAGTTCTTAGTAAATATACTAAAGTTATGATCTGGAGTGTTTCAAATATTTTGGATTTTTTTAATAGAGTTTTAACAAAACCCATTAAGCTAATAATGCATGCATGAATGCAGAAATAAGAGATTAACTATGAAAATGATTAGATTTTTTTTAATAATCCAAATTTATTTTAAATGAGCTTAAAATTTTGTGAAATATTTATAAAGGTCGAAATAGGTTCCCATTAAAATTTTAGCACAAAATACTTTGATTTACTATTTGTTGTAAATTTTTAGAGATGACAATGCATGGGGTAACTAAAGTTCCTATTTTAGGATGTTACCTAGACTAGAGTTAGAAAAACTTGCTTTAATACCAATTTGATGTAGGCTAAGATGATTATGAGATGATTTAAGATGAAATATGAGTTATGTTTGAGATTCAAAGTTTGTTTACGTTAAAAACTTGAGCTATGCGAAAACTAGCTTACAAACAACTAGCAAGCCAAAAATGAAATTGTCAACAATTACGTGGCATGCGAGGAGTTGCTAACCGATAGTACCTAGTCTTAACAAGCATGTAAAATAATAATAATAATACTTTGAAGGAGTAATACCGTAGCCAAACTAATTTTGTATTTTCTTGGTTGATGGGATAACTCGAGCTAGTACTGATCGGGCAGTCCTTCGCCGGGTCGTTGCCTACTCCTTCCTTGAAAGTCCTTCAAGGGCAACACACTCTCACTCTCAGTAGTCCTTCACTTAGAGGGAAAAGAGCACAAGAGGAACAATGTAGCAAAAGCTAACACTTGCAACTTTCATTCATTCAAAGGATGATTACAACCTGAGCATTTATGCCTATTTATAGATCTTGAGAGCTATGAAAGATGAGGAGGGGAGGGCTTTGGAGTCCATAGATTTGGTTGGAGGTTGGACCATCATTATGGTGGTCTTTAGTCACATGTTTGAATGAGTAAGAAAATGAGGTGGCTTACATGTGAAAAAGGGGTGGTTTGTGGTGGCTATTAAAGGCATGAAGAAAATAAAGTGGTTTATGTGTGTAAAGGGAGAAGATTATGGTGGCCATTCATTATGGTGGTCTTTAGTCACATGTTTGAATGAGGTGGCTTACATGTGAAAACGAGGTAGTTTGTGGTGGCTATTAATGATATGAAGAAAATAAAGTGTTTATGTGTAAAAAAAGGGTGGTTTATGGTGGTCATTCATGATATGAAGAAATAAAATGGTTTATGTGTGAAAATGAGTGGTTTCATATGTGGGCTAAGCTATGTTGGGTTTGGATGGTATTGGGCTTGACTTGCTCAAGATCTATAATATATCCTACAGTGCATAAAGCCCAAAACTACATTAATAATAGCCAAAAAATACAAAATTGTTAAAATGCAAGTGAGCTCATAAGTATGCTCGAAATAAAATACATAATAAAATAGATATATAGATTTAGTTTGAAGTTGATTGTCGACGTCAACTTCTCCACTATTTTGATTTAACTTGTCCTGCATCACATGTCATGACACAACTTATAGGATGCAAGACACAATGATCAGGTTCCTATACTCGAACCGACTACAACATGCTCAAAATTATAAAATAAATAACAAGACATGAACACACGTGAAATATAAAAGTACATGACATGCCATTTAAAGGGCAGTCCGGTGCACAAAGGCATCCCCGTGCAGCAAGGGTCTGGGGAAGGGTCCCACCACAAGGTTAAAATGTAGGTAAACCTTACCATGCATTTTTGCAAGAGGCTGCTTCTAAGACTCGAACCCGTGACCTCAAAGTCACTCGACAACACCTCAACCGGTGCCATTTAATTAAACATATTGATAATTGATCATGCAGACCCATAACAGTTCACCTTGATGAAATTAATGTGAACCTCCAACTGTACATCTACGCATATACTTGGATTGGGAGCTGGTCTTCATTGGTGAAGACTATATGCGGGCCCTCCTTGGGCCTGCTGAGTGTTGCCAGAATCGACCAACACTCGAATGGGGTAGTCAACCACCGTTCTTGTAGTTGCATAGTCTGCAGGCTCCGTGCTTCCGTCATGGCATGGAGTGTGATCTCTGAATCTTCCTTTGTTGTGGCTGCGTCCTCGTCATTCTCCACTTCTAGTCAAACTAGCTTCTTGCACTGGTGTCCTGGTGTGTAAGACTCATTGTAGTTGAAACAGATTCCTTTGCCGCGACGCTCCACCATCTCAGCTAGTGATAGACCATTTACGACGGATGAAAGGCAATGGGGAGGTGGAAGTTGCCGTCGTGTGTCGCTGGCCCTATCCAGCTTAAGGAGGCGATCACAAATCCGTTGATGCACCCGTGGTCGCACCTGATGGAATAAATGCAATGCAAATATAATTTTAGATGTAGTTTAATGAAGAAAGCGACAATAGGTTTAACAAACAAATGTAGAGCGCATTCTCCACAAGTTATCAATTTAATTTCAGGTAGCGATGCAAATCTTCTGATGAACGGAAGCAATCAATATAACCTAACATAACAAAATATATGTCAAGAGAAAACCAATCTAGAGGTAAAAGAAAAAAGTGAAGGAAAAAGAAAAAATATTAAAATTGACAGAGGCGAACCAAAAGATCCGAAAAGATCTTACCGGGCAAAAAAGGTCGGATAGGATTGTCGGTTGAAGGTCCGGTGGAAGACGAGAGACTCCTCACACAAATTGTGTAAAAGTGGCGTCGGCTTGCAAGTAGGACGGTGCGGTGATGAGGTAAAAGAGATAGAGTGACGTAGAAATCAGTGGAGGACGAATGAGGAAGAAGAACACTTAGAAGAAGGGGGAGAAGAAGAGAAAAGGAGAGAGAGGCAAACTTACATTCTCAGGCTGCAAGAGGCGGCTGATAGAATTAGCTTTTGTTCTCCCTTTTTTTTATCCTCCAGAATCCAGACCAATAATATCAACGCCCAGATTTCCCTGATTACAGCCGCCTGTTTTTATGCTGATTAACAGCCACATATAGGTGCAGCCATGGTAAAACCAAATATACATTGATTATGATTCTATTTTAACGGTGCATTTAAATTTATTTCTTTTGCTTCTGATTTCAACCCTTTGCATTTTCTAAACCATTTTTTTCTTTTTGCCTTTTTTGTTTCCTTTTTTTTCCCTCTTTTCTCTTTTTTTTTTAAAACAGACGTTTTGTTAAAAATGCAAAATAACTTCTAATGAGAAATAAATATGGGTAGGATTCAGATTAAAATTAAGTCTCTAAAGTGGATTAGGGAAGTGAATTTGACTCGATCCACCCGAATCAAATGATTACGACTTCGACTAACTTAGAGTAAAAAAATACACAACTTAAATAATCGCGTCATAGGGAATACACCACTACAACTTCTTCAATACATAAACAAACAAACAACAACACTCAAGCCTTTATCCCACCATAGTGGGGTCGGCTATATAGATCATTTGTCGCCATTGCGCCCTATCTTGAGTCATAGTCTCACCTACGAAGCACGAATATGCCGAAAACAGGCCCGTACCCGTACCGGGTATGTTTTCGATATGGGTATGTGTACCGCATGCCGCCATATGCTATTTCTCCCTGCCGCTCCCTGCCGCTCCCTGCCGCTGCACTCCCGCACACCCGCACACTGCGCTCCCACACACTGCGCTCCCGCACACTGCCGCTGTTCTTCTTCTTCAATAATCACGTCATGGCTGCGCTCTCACAGTGACTTACTAATGCCTAAGTACATAAACAAAATTGCAGAAAAATAAAATAAATACGTGAAACAAATTGCGCAAACAATAAAACAATGGTTGACAAATAAAATAAAACAAAATGCATGAAGTAAACTTTGGCGTCACATGCGTCCGTCTGCATCAATTCCCCCCGGGAGGGAGAATCTCATCCTCTGACGAGAAAGCCTCAGTGATATGCTAAAATATGTCAGGGCGGCGACTTGATAACACTTCAACTTCGATCCTCGGATAATCAGTCAATGATTGTCCTCGCCATCGTACTAAAAATCGTTGATGTACCTCATGTAAGGTATCAGTGGTATGAATATCCACCATGTCATCTATCTCGTCGGTCTCAAACCACTCCACATGAGTAAATGGTAGTGTCTCTAAATCCTCCTCATTTGTCGTGCTCCTGTATACGTTGTTAGGTCAACAATGTTGAACACCTGGGGAAGTGGCCACTGTAGGGGGAGATCTAACAAATAAGCATTGGTCCCAAATCTACGAAGTGTTTGAAATGGGCCAAACTATCTCCTGCTCAACTTACCATAAACACCAACTGAGAATCTCTATCGCCGAAAGTATGCCACCACCATATCTCCCTCATGAAAATTGTTAGAATTATTCTGATTATTTGTATCTTTGTTATTATTCAAGTAAGAAATAATATTTTGATGTTTGACATGGTATCAGAGCGTGCGTCGCCCTAGGGCTTCCGTCGGTTGCTCGATCCCGCCGTTGCACCGCCACCGCAGCCCCTTCCCCCTTCTTCCCCTCTTCTATTTCCTTCCACCGCAACCCTCTTCCTCTCCCCTCCTTTCTTAAAGCGCTTCCGTCTTCGTCCCGCTCATCGATCGACGCACAGACCAATCGGCCCCGTCCGGACGCCCTCCTTCGGCAACCGTCCGACGTGACTAATTTTTGTCAGAAAAGTTTAGCTTTTCCCTCCTTTACCTCATGCTAGGGGGATCAAATGATCGCTCCACTGGATCGGCCTAGATCGTTGATCTCGTGTTCTTCCCTTATGCTTATTCGCATGAAAACTGAAATTACTTCTCCATGCCGTATTTGACTTCAGCGCTCAAGGATCTATTGCTCTAGTATCCCGAGCGGTCTTATTGGTGGTGTTCACTATTTTTTCCGGCACCGTTGTCTTTCCGGCTTTTTTTCCGGTGGTTGTTTTGACCTAATCCGAAATTTTTCGGCATTTCTTTGTTCTCTGATTTCATTATATCTGATGTGGTTGATTCCCATGATGTCTCACAACCCGCTGGATCTACCCGGGTTGGGCATGATCATACGACATCCCAGATTACCATGATTCATCTTGATGCCACCAATTACTTATCCTGGTCTCGCTCTATTGCCTTGACCCTTAAGAGTCGTCGTTTGTTTGGCTATGTTAATGAGATCATTAAGGCGTCAGAGAAGACCGCGCCCACTTGGGGACAATGGGAATCAAAGAACTCTTTGGTTATGTCATGGTTGATTAACTCCATGCAAGAGGCCATTGCCCAAAATTATCTCTTCTTGGATACCGCTGCAAATATTTGGACTCGTGCCGAATCTACTTATTCCCAAAAAGGGAACACTGCTCAGATCTTTCAGCTACGAAGGAAGATTTTCCTCCTTCGACAGGGTGATCGTCAACCGCCCGCTTACTATTTGGAGTTCACTCAGCTATATCAGGAGCATGACCACTTTACCTCCCTCGACCTTGTCTGCTCCGCTGATGCGATTCTTGTTCGTGCCCATGAAGATCGAAACCGGGTGTTTGAGTTCCTCCATGGTTTACGCCGGGACTTTGACCAGATCATTGTGCAGATCCTTGAACGCACTCCTGTCCCTTCATTGTCCGAGACTTACAATATTGTACAACAGGATTACGACCGCTGACAGTCTTGGAGTTCTGAGGTTCTCACTAGTGGATTTGCTCTTACCTCTTCTCATTCTGGGGGCACCCGATCTCGGGATTTCTAGCCTAGGTCCACGGATAAAGATCACCTAATGTGTGACTACTGTGGTTGGAGTAGGCATACCCGTGATACTTGCTTTAAATTGCATGGTCTCCCTCTGCCCAGAGGTGGCATGGTTCCTCGTGGTGGTCGTGGAGGACGTGGTCGTGGACGCTCCAACTTCAGCTCTCCTCGCTCTGCTCACCTGACTGAGTTCATTGATGATAGTACCTCCAGTGGCCAGTTTTTGAGCCTCCGTCTATCCCTGGGGCCTTTTCAACTGATGAGATGATGACCCTCCGCCGCATGATGCAGGGTTTGTCTTCGGAGCCACTCCTGCTCCGTCCTCGTCTTTTGCCCATTCAGGTACACCAAGTGCTCAATCTGCTACTGTACCGCCTGCCACTTATTGGATCATTGATTCTGGTGCCATCAATCATATGACTGGGTCATCGTCAGGTTTTATTTCCTATTCACCTTTGTCTGGCAGAGACAAGGTAAGCATTGCTGATGACACCCTTTCCTCTATTGCTGGAAAGGGATCCATCCATTGCTCTTCTCTCACCTTGGCCTCTGCCCTTCATGTTCCTTCTTTTACTCGCAACCTCTTATCCGTCAGTCATATTACAAATTCCATGAACTGCTCCATCACTTTCTTTCCTTCTTTCTGTGTCTTTCAGGACCTGTAGACGAAGAAGGTGATTGGCTCTGGTAGGATGCTTGATGGATTGTACGTGTTTGATGCTGCTGTTCCCCAGGCCCTTCATGCCCAACATCTACCTTTGTTGTCTACCTGACATCGTCTAGGGCATCCCTCTCTTACTACTATGCAGTCGTTGTTTCCCAGTTTTTTCTCTTGTGTTTAAAAACTTTATGTGTGATGTATGTGAACTTGCTAAACATAAGCGTGTCTTCTTTAATCATCTGTCTAAGCCTTCTGATGTACTGTTTCATATTATTCACAGTGATGTATTGGGACCTTGCCCTGTTGCTTCTATCTCTGGTTATCATTGGTTTGTTACGTTTATTGATTGCTTTTCTCGCACTACGTGAGTTTATTTGATGCATAGTAAAAATGAAGTGTTTCCCCTTTTCCAAAAATTTCATAAACTGATTTCTACTCAATTTGGTGTCACCATTAAAATTTTTCGCAGTGATAATGGCCGTGAATATATGGATACCAAATTTGAAAACTATTTGAGTGATTATGGTATTGTTCATCAAACCACTTGTGTACATTCCCCTGCACAAAATGGTGTTGCTGAACGTAAAAATCGTCATCTTCTTGAAGTCACACGATGCTTGTTATTTACGATGTCTCTTCCCAAATACTATTGGGGTGATGCCCTTCTTACTGCGACTTACCTTATCAATCGCATGCCGTCTCGTTATCTGGGCAATCACACTCCTCTTCATAGATTGGGGATTCCTCTCACTTCTCTTATACCCCGTGTGTTTGGATGCTTGTGTTTTGCTCATATTCATAATATTACTCGAACAAAACTTGATCCTCGTTCCCTTCGTTGTGTGTTCATTGGTTATTCTCCTACACAAAAATGGTACAAATGTTATCATCCGCCTAGCCGGAAAATATTTGTCTTTATGGATGTCACCTTTCATGAAACTACTTTATATTATGAGTCCTCACTTCAGGGGGAGTCTTCACACTTGGAAGTGCGTACTCCTACTCTTCCTCTTCGTGTTCCTCCTCTATACATTACCACTAAGGGGGAGAGTTTGGACATTCCCAACGATAGTCCCAAAGAAAAGGAGTTGCAGGTGTACACTCGAAGAAGCAGATGATCAAACACTCAGTCGCATCCCATAACACCAGAGCCACCACCGAACTCGTTTACAACAACTCTTGAGTTACCTATTGCCCTCCGGAAAGGTATTCACTCATCCACTCAACATCCGTTATCTAAATACGTGTCATATGCCTCGTTAACCTCTTCCCATAAAGCCTTTGTCGCGTCTCTTTCCTCTGTGTGTGTGCCCGGTACATGGCAGGAGGCACTTGGTCACCCAAAATGGACAAAGGCTATGATGGAGGAAATGCAGGCCCTAGAAAAGAATCATACATGGGACTTGGTCGATCTCCCTCATGGCAAGAAGATAGTGGGTTGTTGAATGCTCTTTACAGTGAAGCAGAACTCAGAAGGTATTGTGGAGAGGTTCAAGGCTCGACTGGTGGCAAGAGGCTACACCCAAACTCATGGTATTGACTACCAGTAGACATTTGCTCCTGTGGCAAAAATGAATAGAATTCGGGTCCTATTATCCCGTGCCGCCTGTAAAGGGTGGGACCTTCAGCAGTTGGTTGTGAAGAATGATTTCCTGCACGGTGAGTTGGACGAGGAAGTTTATATGTCGGTGCCACCTGGGTTTGTCTCTGTTGGTTCGGAAGGGAAGGTTTGTAAGTTGAAGAAAACTCTATATGGGTTAAAACAATCCCCAAGAGCTTGGTTTGGTAGACTTCACAAAGTCATGATCTCATTAGGCTATACCCAAAATCACGCCGATCACTCTCTTTTCATCAGATGAAAAGAGATGAAGGTGATTCTCCTGATTGTGTATTATGTAAATTAATCCGCAACAAACAAATTGATCATGCATAGATTTATAGTTAGTAGTAAGTTATGAAAATCTAGTTTTCAAATTTTAAACAGATTGTTGTCTGGACAATATTGTAAAATAATAAGTTATAAAAATTGAATATTGGGTGGGTATGCTCATCAGCTCAAGTCCACTGTTTTCCTCTTGTCCTCCCTTTTCTAACTGGCCACCTACAGTTTATTAACTATGAGCATGTATAGCTGAAGTCAGCATAAAGAGTAGCTAAAAGAGTTATGGATTGCAATTTCAAGATTTTTCTTCCATAATGGTAGTCTTGAGATGTATTTGTGTATTCATTCACAAGACCATTTTGAATTCATTATAATCAAACAAAATACTTTGTAAGTCCATATTCATTCAACTGTGAGAATGAGATTTCCTAATATCTTTTCGCTTAGTAGTATTTCACAAAAGATATTTAGCTGTATTTTGTCTGTCAATTTACATGAACTATATACATTATGATTACATCTTGTATTCTGATTGATTTTTAACCACTATGTTTATATGTTTTATGTTAGTCATGTGTTTATCACACTTTCATAGGGTGGCATTGCTCTATGCATATTCCTTCTGAGATGCTTATCAATGCTATAAACTATTTTCAGGTCATGATACAAATAGCTTCAACAATACAATTGCGGAGCACCAAGTAGGTGTGACTTTCCTCTCAAAACTTAACTGAAATGTGATGTGTACTTGACTATATCTATTTGAAACTGAAGTGCATAAAGGTCAGAAATATGGCTACTTTTCCCCTTGACCAATTAAGGCGTAAATTTTAGGATTTTTTTTAAGAGTTGGCGAAGTTTTGGATATTGAGTATGTCTGTACTATCAAATAGTCAAAAGTTTCAGTTCAAATCCGATCAGTTTATTACAGTGAGCTAAATTATTCTAAATGTTTTGAAAAATGGCCATTAACTGGTTTGGCCTCAATCTTTGCTAATTGATTCAAGCTTTATGGGTAATGGCCTAGAAGCACGCTTTTATTTTCTGACCCTTGCATGCTTCGGATTTTGAAAATCTTGGTCCAAGCCTATTCCAGAAAATTACAATCTTAAGTTTATTCTTACTAATAACCTTTCCCCTTTGGAGGATTCTAGTTACACTTCATACTTATCAACTGATGCAAGTATTAGAAAATAGATGTGCACCAAGATTTGTTTCTTTAAGGGATAGTTTCCTTAACTTTTGTATATAGATGGGAGAATATTTAGTTTCAAGCCGGACCTATTTGATGTAGGTTGGAATTGTGGATTTGAATATTAATTTAATATTTGCAATAAAATTAAATTCAAGTGCCGCGAATAATCTTGATTGATTACATGAGACAATTAACTTTGGATTTCGTATGAGACACTCAAAGGAACTAACATTTGAGCTAGAAAACACGTTGGACTCTCCACAGACAAGAAATAAAATAGAATAATATCACAATTTCTAAATTAACAACAATGTGCAATGATGTATTAGGGCAAGCTCTGCTTTTAAAAGATTCTCCCTTTTACTCTCCTTTCTCTAGATCTATCTGCATCAAAATGACTCTAAGCAATCTGTCAGGCCATTGAAGAGGATTACAATTACTTAAATAGGATTTAAGATCTCATAAGTATATTAAAGCTGAACTCTTAAACATTGAAGCATATGTAAGTGCCAATTTTGAAGTTTCATCATTAACTTTAAAGTTTAAACAAGCTCATGTTTGAGCATAGGATGAGTGATCTTCATGTGACACCTGTTTGGCCAAACCCGGCAATATCTCAATGACTGAGTGATGGAGATCGTTTGCGCAGTATTTTAGCGATTTATGGGATCAACAACTTTTGGAGCATCGGATTGACAATCGTAGACTGCCTTCGTGTTCGTCGCGATTTTCATATTTATATGTATTTTTTTATATTTTTGTGAGCCGTGGTTTGGTTGTTGGGTTAAATCATACGTTCCGATGATCTGAGCTATTTGGCGATTTAACCTAATCTCCCCTCTCTTTATATAATACAACTCTCTAGGGGTCGCGGGATCATGGATTGCAGCATAAAACCGTCAATCCTTCGTTCCTCAACGGCTACCGATTCCCGCTCGGTGCGATGCCGAGCGACCTCTGTTTCCATCTCCAACCTCAGACGACCTTCCACCACATCCTACGATCACTTTCTTTCCCCTCATGTCCCTATTTCCCCCTCGACCGCATAGTCAGAGCACATCCTGACGCTTGGAATCAATTCTAGCCAACTTCCACACCTCCAGGCGCCTTCCCGCACCTCCAGCTGCCTTCCTACCTTCGGAGACCCCAACCACAGGCCCAACCAGCCCCCCCCCCCCCCCCCCCCCCCCCCCCCCCCCCCCCAGCCCTCAGCAGCCTCTCCAATCCTTGCCAGCCTCCTTACCCCTCTCACCATTTTTCCAAGACACGACAACCCCTTTTTCTCCTTCCCTTCCCAAGCCTTCCGTTCCCATTTACAGCACACTGGAGCCCCTTCCCCTCCTTCACCACCTCACCGATATCCTTTCCCAATGTCTAACATATCAAAACCCCGCAAATTTCCCAAATCCTAGAAATTCCCCATATCCTATTTCCCGCTAGCCGCACATTGGAACCAATGAATGCTCCTACGACATTCCCATGCCCAACTACTACATTTTCTACTATTAGTGCCATCTACTTGGTGAGTTTTACATTTTAGTTTTCATTTTCTCGTATTTGTACGGATACATCATTTTATTTCTAGTTATATTTTACTCAATTTGCCTCTTTTAATTTATGTATCCGTGTGACTTATTCGCTCTGCATTTTAATTTCTGGAACTTTCATTTGTGTGCAATTACTACTTGATTAGCGATTTGAACTAGTTGTACTCAGTTGTAATTGTTTGCGCAAGTATTAATTTTCTGCTATTTAATTAATTGTATGTCGAAAATTAATTGCATGATTTAGTCATTGCGTCACATTAGAATTAGAGTTTATTATGTGAGCATCATGTTCATCGGATTGCTTGCATTCATTCATTTACATATTCATTTAGTCGATCCATAGTTTCATTTGCGTTGGTCTTATGAGTGTTTGTGTCTATTGTTAGATCATCGCGTGCACGTTTCCTGGGGATTCGTCCCACGTCGATGTCAGGCTATTATAGATAACGAAGATTTAAAGAATGATCTTTGGATGTTCCCGAACTCATAGTTAAATATTTGTTCAAATATTTCCATATCATAACGACAATTTTCTTTGGTGGCACATATAGAAAGCTCTAGTTATTTGTACTCATTTTAAAGGAACATGCTCCTACATTTTGATGCATGCATCTTTTACATGAGCAGCAATGCATGAAGGATAAAGAGAATTTTTGGTGCACCATTTTCTTTAGCTCTATGCATTATCCTAGGTCTTGAAACATTGTAGTTATCCCTTAACCTAGTCGTGTCAATATGCATTGTAGTTGTCTTTCTGATTTTTCATTCTAGGTTTGTATGAATTTCTGGCGTAATTAACTTCTAGTATTTTTTTCATCTTTATTGCTGACTATCTCATGTATCTTACTTTTTTACGATAGAAAATAGTTCTAAATTATGTCCTATATGTTAACATTTTTGTAAAATTTAATTGAAAACAACTAAATGTCACTCATAATGCAAAAGAGTGAATCTTTAGTTAAATGTTTTTCTCAAAATATAATTTCTAAAGTTCTTTTTCCTATACACCCCAACAAAATAAGGTTCTTGAAAGTAACAAAAAAACATTTACTTGAGATTACTTGACCTTTATTGTTTGAGATGTGATGTTCGAACATTACTCGTCTTTTGCTATTCTAACTGACCGCTATCATATAATCTCATGTCTAATAAGTTTGCTAGAATGTTTGTTCATAAGTTATTTTTTTGTCATGACCCTTTTCCCATTCTTACATGAATTTTTGGTGTGATTACTTTTGTTAGCCTTTTGGATCAGGCTATGACAAACTAGATCTTTTATTCTTCCGTCAAATGTGTCTTCCTTTGTTATCCATGTTGGATTAAAGGATTTTTTTGGTTATTTCATGCAAAAAATATATGTTCGTTTCTGCTGTTGCTTTTTTTGAAATCCCATAATATCCCCCAACTTGTAATCTATATCAAGACAAAAAACATTAGCATGCCATTACCAATTGTTGATAGTTTGACATTATCCATTCATATGATAATACCCGTGAAACTTGCCCTAGTTTATTCTAGAATTTGGGAGGTTGATGTACATTCCTTCTCACTAAGTACTAAAGCTACTGATTCTTTATCTCCACCATCATCTTCTTCTCTAGATGATATATTAAATGACCTTCCTCTTACTTTGAGGAAGGGTATGCACACATGCAACACTAATCCTAATGCTTAATTTGTTTCCACTACTCATCTCAACCTCCAGATGCAATTTCTTATATTCTCTATATTCTATTGCTATTTCCTCAAGTGTTCATGAAAACCGCATAGTATCCTGGTTGGACAACTGCAATGAATGAGAAAATACATGTTCCTGACTGATATTTCAAAATCTGTCAGTTTATTACCTAGTTGTAAAGCAGATAAGAATTTTACTATAAAGCATATCCAAATGGGAGGATTGAGTATCTTACTTCTCATCTCATATCCAACTGATTCATTGTGGAGTACAAAATTAATTTTACCAATATATTTTCACCTGTGGCTAAACTGTCATCCATTTGACTCCTTAATTCTCTGGGTTCTGCTAAATCTTGCTGTCTACATATGCATGCGAAAAATGCCTTCTCAGACGACAATTTAAGGGAGGTAATTTTTATGCAACAACTTCCCTTGCAGTATCAAAAGTTTGTTAAGGTGTCTGACTTCTTTGGCTTCTCTCAATGCAAATGAGATCATTCCATCTTCACGAAGAGAAGGTTGAAAGATAGCATTAATCTTCTTGTTTACGTTGACGATATTGTTGTCATTTGTAGTTTTTTTTGAGGGATTGAGGCAGTCTGCACCAAGAATTATGTCTTCTTATTTGTAAAAAGTATGTTCTTGATATGGTCCCTGCGATTTGATTATTGGGATGTTAATCTAGTGACACTCCCATATACTCCTACAGGTTTAAATGCCAAATTTTCAGCCTAATGTCACAGGCTTAGAATTAACCTACACACCACCACACCCGCGTAACCTTACCTCCTTCAAACAGTGCCTCTACGGCTAGCCTAGGCAGCCTCCCATAAGACTTGTGAAGAATTGTGAAGAGATGAAGACAACTCAAGGGAAATACTTACCAGAGAGCTAGATAACACAAATAAATTTTTGTAGTAAAACTTTGATGGGTTGCAGATGAGGGGATTGCCCTTTTATTGGCCCCAGGACACTTCCCCTCAGACATTATGGAAGAATCTAGACTACTCCACACAACTTTCCTAGACTTTTTTATATTCTTCCACACACTTGTTATGACTCTTTACAACATTCATGGCCCATGTACTATTATTTTTAAAATATGTTACCTTCTAGGATTAGGTTTCTCTTTGTTGAAATAGCCCATGTGTTTGGCCCATTTGGTAGCCCATTTACTCCTCTTCTATATCTCTTTAGTCCCACATTGTGTATAGGGTTTCTCTCTCTCTTCTTTCTCCTATAAATATGTACTCTCTCTTTGTATACAATACTGGAAATACATACAAGATTCGCTCTTTTCTACATGGTATCAGAGCTAGGTTTCCGTTTTTTCCGGTCTCCCGTTTTCTGACCGCCCACCTTCCAGTTCTCAACTTCTGGCGGTCTCCTTTCCTGAGACCGCTCCCCCCTGCCGCTACCTCCCGTATTGCTCCCAGCCTCCCACGCTTCCCTCTCTTCTTGGCTTTTTATAGCTTCCTCCCTCTGACGCGTGGATCCCGCTGTCTTTTCTCTAGTCCAGCGAGCTCGCCAGACCGCTCTCCTCTTCAGCGGTCTCTCTCAGACCGCCCGAGCTCTCCGCAAATTCCCTACTCGTGGCTTCCACCTGAGCTCAAGCGGCCCTCTTGCCCTTTGCCGGTCTCCTCATTCGATCTCCTCTGCCGATCTCGCGATCTCCTTCAGCCGGTCTTATCTCTCGGCCGAGCTTCTGCGAGCTTCCTCCGCGAGCGCTCTCATACTCGCAACACTCGCCGCCAGCGAGCTCTCCTTCAGACCGCTAGCACGCTCTTTTTCTGCGAGCTCATCTCAGACCGCAAGCGAGCTCATCTCAAACCGCCGCGGTCTCTTCAAACCGCAGCCTCCTCTAGCCGCTCCCCCCGTGCAGCGGTCTCCGGCCTTCTCAACTCCGCATCGGTCTTCTCTGCACCGGGGCGTAGCCTTGACCGGCTGACCGTGCGAACTGCTCTCCTCTAGACCGCCAGCCAAGTTCTTCTTGCACGATCTGCTCTTCCCGGCTATAATGGGTTCGTCTGAGAACTCCTCGACTGTGCCTCCTGAGACCGCCCGCCAACAACACTCCTCGATTTTGCCTCCTGAGACCGCCCGCCAACAGCACTCTCCTAGTGAGCTCCGTGATGAGCTGCGGATTACTACCATCTCCCTATCTGGGAAGAAAAACTTCATGCCCTGGATGCACTCTGTCCGCCGCGTCCTTCAAGCCAAGGGCCTTGCCTCCCATCTCACCCAGGATCCCCCAACTCCAGTCACTGAGGAATGGCTGCGGGACGATGGCCGCGTTCAGTCATGGCTCCTGAACTCGCTGGATGGCGAACCTTATGAAATGGCCATGTACCTTGAGACGGCCAAGGCCATGTGGGACGAGCTCCAGTCCCTGTATTCCGAAAAAGATAGCCTTCAACGTCTGTTCGATATCATCACCGACCTACAGGCTCTGGCCACCACCGGGCCTAACATGACCTCTGTTGTTGCCCGTGTCAAATCTCTGGCTGAAGCATGGATCCAACATCAGCCATCAACAAATGATCATGCAACTCAGCGGGCTCAGAAGGAGGCAGTCTGCATTGCTATGCTCATGGCCCGGGTCCCACCTCATCTTCTGGGCCTTCGGGCTCAGATCTTGGCCTCAGCTACCACTCCGTCTCTATCAAGTGTGTGCTCCATGCTCCTCCGAGTCACACCACCTCTTGATATCACGACACCTACCTCACCGGCCCTCCTCCAGCACGCTCCTACTTCTCCCTCTCTTCCTCCTCCACCTACCCGGGGAGTCCGGTCTGGCGCTCGGGGAAGAGGGCGGGGGGGGGGGGGGGGTGCGGGGGAGACCTAAATGCTCGTTCTGCGGCCGTGATGGTCATTATGAGGCCACATGCTTTCGTAAAAACGGACATCCTCCTCGTCCTACAACATCCCTTGCCACGGAAAGTCCGTCCACCTCAAGCAATCCGGTGGACCTTGACGCAGTCCGCCTCCAACTCCAGCAACTTCATGGACTTCTCAGCCCTACTTCTGCATCTGTCGCCTCCGTCTCCAATGAAGGTATGGCTTGTCTCTCCACTAGCCCAGGTTGGATAATGGACTCCGGTGCTACTCATCATATTACCTCGCGGCAACCAACTCAATATTTGGATACTCCTCATCCAAAGTGCATCACTGTGGCCAATGGGGATACTGTTCCCGTCTCCGGTTCTGCTGACATCTCGCTCACCTCCTCTCTTTCTCTTCGCTCGGTTCTTCATGTTCCGGGCTCCTCCTTCAATTTACTTTCCATTGGTCGTCTTACAAATGACTTGGATTGTTCTGTCACATTTAACCCCTCGTCTTTTTTGATACAGGATCGACTGACGCGGACTACCATTGGTAAATGACGATTGCGGAATGGACTCTACCTCCTTGACGACTCTCCCACCATCCTCTCCTCTGTCTCCGCCATAGACTGGCACCGACGCCTCGGGCACCCTCCTCTACCCGTCCTCCAGAAGGCTCTCCCTGATGTACCTCTTTCTCCGTTTAAATGTGAAACTTGTATTTTCGGCAAATAGCCACGTTCTTCTTTTCCCGCACATTGTACTCGGAGCCCGGCTCCTTTTGATTTAGTGCACTCCGATATTTGGGGGCCATATAAAACTACTATATTTCTGGATATCAGTATTTTCTCACATTTGTTGATGATTACTCTCGGTTAACGTGGCTTTACCTGCTTCATGATCGCTCTGAGCTCCCTCGTGTCTTTAGAGCATTTGTCCTCGAGACCCGTACGCAATTCTCCACTACCATCAAAACCTTACGCTCCGACAATGCTCGCGAATACACAAGACACGATATCACCACTCTATGCTCAGACTTCGGCATCATCCATCAAACATCCCGCGCTTACACCCCTCAACAAAACGGCGTGGCCGAGCGCAAGAACCGTCACCTTCTCGAGGTTGCCCGCTCACTTATGCTTCACATGAACGTTCCCAAATCATATTGGAACTTCGCGGTCTCCACTGTCTGCTTCCTTATCAACCATCTCCCTTCATCCGTTCTCCATAATAATACTCCGTTCAGCCTCCTTTTTCCTTCTACTCCACCCTTCTCTCTCACACCCCGCACCTTTGGGTGCACCTGCTACGTCCACATCTTGGGACCCTCCACGGATAAGTTGGATCCTCGTGCTACCAAGTCCATCTTCGTCGGCTACTCTCGAACTCAGAAAGGTTACGTCTGCTACTTCCCTACAACCCGTAAAATAACGGTCTCTGCCGATGTTACCTTCTGGGAGGATCAGCCGTTATTTTCTGATCCTGTATCCACCCTTGCACCACCACCCGCTCCGCGACCTGTCCTCCCGGTCAACGAAACTTCCATTCCCGTTCCTCCATCTCCGGCTCCTGATATTGCTCCCACTCCAACCTCCATTATCTCTAAACCACCGATCATCCGTGTCTACACTCGTCAACATCCTCGTTCCGATCCGACTCCGCAGCCCGACTCGCCCTCCGGTGCTCCGTGTTCTGCTGATCAGGTACCAGAATCGACTGCCCATCCTTTGGCGAATTATATGTCCTTACATCGCCTCTCACCCCACCTTCATACTTTGGCCACTTCTTTATCGTCGGTTGCAGTTCCTAACTCTGTGCAGGAGGCTCTTCAACATCCTGGCTGGCGTGCCGCCATGGAAGAAGAAATGGCTGCGTTGTGGGCAAACCAGACCTGGCAGCTGGTGGATCTTCCCCCTGGCCAGAAAACTGTTGGTTGCAAATGGGTCTTTGTCAAGCATGCTGCGAGTGGGACCATTGACCGCTTAAAAGCTCGACTAGTGGCTCGCGGCTACACCCAGCAACAAGGTTTGGACTACGACGAAACCTTCTCTCCCGTCGCCAAACACAGTACGGGTTCTTCTCTCCGTTGCTGTGCACCGCCAATGGCCCTTACATCACCTGGATATTAAGAACGCCTTCTTAAACGGTGATCTCACTGAAACGGTGTACATGCAGCAGCCGCCCGGGTTTGAGACCACGGGGGAGTCTAGGACCCCAAAAGTCTGTCATCTTTTGCGGTCTCTCTATGGTCTCAAACAGTCTCCTCGAGCATGGTTCGAGAAGCTCAGCAAGGTCCTTCGTGAAGCAGGGTTTACTCGGAGCTCGGCTGACTTCTCCCTGTTTACTCGCCACCAGGCAACAGGCACCGTTCTCCTTCTTGTCTATGTGGATGATATCATTATCACAGGCAACGACTCAAAAGGAATTCAGACGATCAAACAACAACTCAGCTCCGTATTCCAAACAAAAGATCTGGGGAACCTTCATTACTTCCTGGGCCTGGAGGTATCCAGGCGACCAGATGGCCTTGTTCTATCTCAGAGAAAGTATTGCCTCGATCTTCTTCATGATGCAGGCTACTCCGGCTGCAAACCCATCAATACTCCAATGGACGCAAATCACAAAATTTGTGCTCAGTCCTCTGACTCTGATCTCTTGCTTCAGAACCCAGAGTACTATCGCCGTCTGGTTGGAAAATTGATCTGTCTGACTGTTACAAGACCAGATATCTCCTTCGCAGTCGGTATTGTCAGCCGTTACATGCACGCCCCTCGTTCCTCTCATCTTCAGGCTGTGGAACGGATTCTCCGATATCTAAAAGCGGCTCCTGGTCAAGGCTTGGTATACAAGACCTCATCCTCAACTCCAACACTGGTGGCATACTCTGATGCTGACTATGCCGGCTCTCTGGATTATCGTCGGTCAACCAGTGGCTTCTGTACGTACTTCAGAGGACATTTGATTACCTGGCGTAGCAAGAAACAAACAGTGGTTGCGCGCTCCTCAGCAGAAGCAAAATACAGGGCAATGACATATGTGGTCTCTGAACTTACATGGCTTGAAAGTCTTCTCACGGATCTTGGGGTAAAACTTCCTGTTCCTGCTCTTCTACTTTGCGACAGTCAGGCTGCTATACATATTGCCAAGAACCCGGTCTTCCACGAAAGGACCAAGCATATCGAGGTCGACTGCCACTTTATCCGGGAGAAAGTACAAATGAAGAAGATCGAGCTAAAACATGTCCCTAGTACTGAACAAGTTGCGGATGTCCTCACAAAGGCACTGTCCAGTACCCTCTTCTATCAATGCTTATCCAAGCTTGGCGCATACGATTTGTACGCTCCAGCTTGCGGGGGAGTGTTGAAATAGCCCATGTGTTTGGCCCATTTGGTGGCCCATTTACTCCTCTTCTATATCTCTTTAGTCCCACATTGTGTATAAAGTTTCTCTCTCTCTTCTTTCTCCTATAAATATGTACTCTCTCTTGTATACAATACTGGAAATACATACAAGATTCACTCTTTTCTACACTCTTGAACAACTTACATCATATAAGAGACATCTACAACTTTCTAGAAGACTCGACACACCTAGATTTTTCGAGAAAGTTGACTTCTAGAGTTACCAAGACTTCTATTGAAGTACTCACGACATATAAGAAATATCCACAAAGTTACCGACGAGAAGTTTTTAAGGCAGAGGGAGGAGAAGAATGCACACGAGGAAGAACGAGATTGCATTAACACATAAAAGAATGATACAAACCGTAGATGCAAACTCCTACAAACTCTTGAGGACTGATTCCGTCAAAGAGTGTCCTCTCTAAGAGAGCAAAATTAATGATCCCCCAGATGACTTCCATCCATGCCTGTCTGTCTTTATATATGCTTCATATGCTCACATAATTAGAAGATTTCACTTATTAATGTAGTAATAACAACACTCACTAATGCATTAATAAAGGCTCTTATTAATGCATTATAAAGATTTTCATTAATGTGCTCATAAAAGTGCATACTAACTTCTTAATAAAATGTCTAATTAAATAAGATACTTTCGTTAATTAAGACAATAAAATTTACTCAAGGAAGCTTTTCGATATTTTAGTATTTGTATCACACAACCTTTTAGAAGACTCCACACACCTAGAGTTCTCTAGAAGATTCCACCATGTACTAGGCTCTTCGATAATACACTAGGATGCTCCATACATCTGTAGACACTCCATACATCTCTAGGACACTCTGGAAACTCCTACATCTACACAACCCGGAAATTCTCACACTACTCTAGAATTTCATATACTTCATAATTCCAAAACCTTCCTCATGTGGCTGGAAAACGTGTTATGAATCTATGAAGCACCGATACTTCCTTGAGGGTCTCGTTCCCGTATAGGATACGTATCCGATACCGGTACATACCTGGTACTCGGCGGTACACCTGTTACTCTAGTCTGTAGGTATACTTGGACTTGACAGATCGTTCTGCTTATTGTGATAGGAGTATGCTTTTCTAAAATAAACAAAAGACTTATGCGTGCCTTTTAGAAAAGAAAAAAATTGTGACTCATAAATACAACTAACGGTGTTTATTTATTGTAGTAATAAAATATGCTTCAGATTTAAGTATTTTTTTTGTCAAAACTATAGAGAATTTGATTTAAATTTTATTATTTCATTGTTTTTCTATATATTTAAGGATTAGATGTTGCAAATTGGTATTTTTATTTTTTACTATATACTGCGTGTTTATTTATATAAGACAGTTTTAATTATGTGATATCCCAAACATACACGTATCCTTGTTTTTATATTTCCCCGTACCGACGTACCCGATGCGTAGCGTACCAGGTACCAGTACCAGTGCTTCATATGTTTTGAACTCTAGATATCTGACATTCCCCCTACCCATTTTGTGGCACCCTTGTCGCATTTCCAAGATATCCCTCGTACTTACAGTCTTCCTTGTTTTTTTTGGACTTGTGCGCTTGTCTTGGAGTACAATGTCGCTCTTTTACAGATGGTAGACATCCCACAACTTGATCATTTTGTCATATTGAATGTATGTGAATTTGCTTAGCATCCTTCTCTTCTCATATGGATCGACACTCTAAGAACTCTCTCTAATCACAAGTGCTTCTTTCTCGTATTACTCCTATTCCTTCTTATTGGAATTTTAAATTTTCAGCAATCCTCAAAGAAATAGATGCAATCCACAATGACTTCAATGGACTCCTTGCTCTTCCACAATTTTTACCTCCATATCTTGTGCTAGACCGATTGTTGGAACCACCCGTTGTTTTGAGCTTCCCTAGACCTTGACGATGAGGAGCCCTAGTTTCTATGTAGTTCCTAAAGTTGAGGCGACTAGGTTCCCTTGTGTGCACTAGTGTACTTAACTTGGTGCCTTTGACCTCTTATTGTGCCGCAAGCCCGCATCATGCTTGATATATCGTCCTCATGTACTTTTCATCCTTGTTGACGAGGGCTCTCAACTTTCCCTGCATATGACTATCATGTGCTTTATGCACCAATGTGCACAAGTACCTTATTAGATGCTGACCTCCCTGTCTTCGCTAAGATTGACCCCTTTCTTTCCTAACTATATAGTAGTTGACATGGTGTTGAGGACTTGTTCCCCCAATCGCTCCATCACCTTATGTTCCTCGTCATTATTCATCTCTCATTACTTTGCATGGTGATTGTCACAGAACTAAGCATTGGGCAATCCCTCATGCAATGAGGTCCCTTGCACACATATCAACGCCAGGTATGAAATCCTCCTCATACCCCTTTCAGTTGGGTGCTACGCTCCCATCTTTACCTCCAAAAGGAGCCTTCTTGAATTCCTGCTCATCCCCACTACATTGACAAAGTTGTCACTCTCCGTCTCTGCCTTTGGCGCATTTTGGTGGTGCTTATACCCGCTAAGGAACTCAGCTGCACTAATTGGCTTGTCCATTGACTTGACTTTGCGCCTTTGCACCCCTTGCCACACTGTTGAAGACCATCTACAAAGAAAAACACTAAATCCTTATTTGACACGTTGGGGATTTGAAACATAATTGTCGTGAAGTCATTGGCATACTCCACAATGGATCCCTTTTGCTTCAAATCCTTTAATATCTTTCGCACCTCAAGGTAAAAATGACCCTTGAGTTCCCTTGAATTCATCCCAAGTATCGATGCAACATAATCCTCTTCTATGTCCACATGCTTTCTCCTCCACCATAATGCAACATTATCAATAAATTATGGGTTGTAGTTTGTACCTTTGCCGTCTCCATAATTGTATTGCATCCATCACAGTCCAGCTCCATCTCCCTAGAAGTTCTCAACTTCTCTTGACGACAAAGGCATCTGGCTTTAGGATGTCCATTCTTGGACTTGTTGTCAACATGTTAGCATCCTTGCTAGCCATAACCTCCTTGGCCAATTCATCGAGCATCTCATTGAACCTCACTTGCATGGCATGAAATGCCGCCTCCATCTTCTCTCTGCATTCTTCCAATATCGAACTCGCACCAAGACTGGTTTGAAAGTTGATGTTGATGAGTCCAACTCCTTGAGAACATGACCTTCGAGTGTCTCAAAATCATTTTCCACTTTCATGCGTTCATCTAACCCCTTCATAGCTTGTTCTAAATGACTCCCATCATGATCTTGCGAGTGCTATACTTCTTTTCTACTTATTGTTGCACGATCTCCCCACCATGCACATCCTACATGCCTGAATTGGCTGCTCTATTCGCCATCAGTGTCTCCAGAGCTCACACACTAACCTATCTCTAATACCACTTGTCTTGAAACTGCACTGAGCTGACGCACCACCATGTTCGTGTGACCTTTGCTCCTTGAAACCATGCCGCTATGGCTAGTTAAGTTATCCTCCCATAAGGCTTGTGGTGAAGGGGGAGTAGAGAAGAGATGAAAACAACTCTAGGTAAGTACTGGCAATTGAGTAGAACTCAAAAGATTTCTTCACTTACACTTGAACCGGTTACAAATGAAGGGGATCTTACTTTTTATAGGCCCATGAAACTCTCTCCAAGAATCATGGAAGGATATAGACAGACTACTACACAAGATTTTCCTAGAATCCTTTATATTTTTCTGTACACTTTTTTTACTCCATACAACATTCATCACCATCTACATTACTCTAGAATATTTTCCCCTCCAGAATTACCTAAACTTTCTAGAATAACTTACAGCATATAAGAGACATCCACACCCTTCTAGAAGACTCTGCCCTCTTAAAATTATGTAGACGGTATTTACTAGAATCTTCTACAGTTAAATCCTTATATGTTGAATTCTAGATCCATCATAATACCACGCTACCGATCCACCATTTTTAAATCCTAGCAGATACAAATGACTTGTATGAAAACTCATCTACTAATCAATTATCAGTCTAAATATCTCATATGCTATAAGTTTTTTCAGTTAATTCATGTAGGCACTTATCCTTTGCCATGTGAAGAAATCGCACGACACGGTCTATTGTTGAAACTAGGAAATTGTTTGTAACATTTAATGACTTATAATTACCTTAAGTAGGATTTGCAAGGAAGCATTATAAAAAAAAATCATTATCCATGAACACATAAAGAGCCTGCTAAATAAATACATTATTGTGCTATCACCATCCTCAAGAATAATATGACAATAAAATAATGCTTGAAGATGACATAAATTCATTTGGAATATTTAAAAGTATTTTCAAACCTTATCATTATCCTCATCAGCAAGTACTAGGTTAGTGAAACCACCTTAAATGAACATGTGAATCTTTTAGCTTCAGTAATTTGATCAATAGACTTCATCTATGAATCCTGCGTCTGGATGTAAAAACAAAAGGGTGAGAAATAAATCTCAGTGAGAAATTCTCTTACGCTAAAACTCCATAATGCTTTAAAAATTTTGCTTCACAATTGATCTTGTGCTTTCCTAAATTCCTCTTTAAGAAATTTCTCATTTACTTAATGATTCTGGAATATTGTTAACTTCCTAGTTATTTCATTTTAAATCTCTTGCTTTTTTTATATATATATAAATTTTCCGAGGAGCGAAAACCCATTAAAAACTAATCCTTGCGATTAGTTTCATTCATGCATGAACTAGTTCTATGGTAAGATAACCTTACCCTCCCCATGTGGGAATACTATAGTGAAGATATACTTCACTCTTTTATGGCAATATTTATGGTAACCCATAAAGCCTCACTGCTCGAGGGTTTGACCCCTCTTGAATAGTCATAAACTATGGTGGTGCTCCACCTGACTATGGCAAGGTAACTAACCAAGCCCTTATGGGTTTGCTCCTAGAGAATTTATTGATATGTTTACTTTCTCTTTTCCTCTCTTTTCATTCTCTCTTATAGTACTTCTCTTTCTTTTGTTCTTCTATATGAGATTTTAATGTTTCAATAGTTGATTTTATCTCTAATAATTTCTTTGTGAAACTAAAATACTAAACGGTATATATATTGCTGGTTGGCTATAGAATTTACATATTTTCTCCTAAATATGGGATTTAGTAAGCTCACAAGACTTAGAAAACTCAAAACAGCAATACTGATTGATGATTGGTCCTTTTCTTTATGCATTTTCCTCAAATATGAAATTTAATAAGCTTTTAAGACTTAGAAATATTCCCAACAACAACAATGATTGTTGGTTAGTCTTATCCTTTTTGGATTTTCACATACACTGTGACTTCTAAGTGTTTCTAACACTCTTACATTTTCATGCAGCTATATAGAATTGTTGTTGGGTCATTCTCATGTCTATTTATTAATCCTTATGAATCATATTGCTTGAACTTCATAATGATTAATGAGTATTTATTTATGCACTCGATTAAGGGAATTAGCACAAGATAAACAAGAAGCATATTATTTTTACAATTTAAGCATAAATTAGCATACAATGATATTTCATAAAGGATAGTTAACATTTCAATACTATTTTATCAACATTCAAGAATATACAACTAGAAAATTTAATTTTCTATTTCCATCAAAACGATCAGCATGATGGGGAATATCATATATATTTTTCGAAGATTCTGATAATACTTTGAACCCTTCATACATTCATTTAGACAAATATAGGCATGAGATCCATTTTGTACTTCATAATCTCGTGTTCATTTAGATGAAAAGATGCATTCATGGTTAAATCTAAAATAAAATTAACTTGTGATCAACACGTCATGATCGAATTCATTTCTCATATGCCCAATTTCATGCTCTCAAATCAGTTTATCAAAACTTTAGTTTAAAAGGACTATTTCTAATATGCTTTTATGAAGCTTTATAAGAGATGTTTTCTCTAAATATTTATAAGGGCGTTATAAACACTTAATCCGTCTTCTTTTAACATTAATAAGGACTTCACAATTTCCTTAACACCTAGAAAATTAGGGCAAACCAAAAATTCTTGCATAACTTATGGATCGTAACTTAAATTTACTTTCTTTCCTCATTTTTAAACCATAGAAGAAATATTTCCTCAATTTACTTCAAAAGGAAAGAAATTCTAGAGCACTTGGAAAATTAGGGCAAGAGAAAAACTCACTTCCTCAAGCAATAGGGATCTTCCCTTCCATGAACAATATCTGAAATCCATTTAGAGGATCTTGGAGGTGAGGAAGAAGCAAGGAGATCACGATTTGGAGCTAGGGTTGCCTATTGCCTAGTTCTCCCGGAATTACGCTAAGAAATCCATGGAGAAACCCTTGAAAGTGAGGAGAACGTAAGGGGATCTCGGTTTAGGGCTAGGGTAAAAATATATTCACTGGTTTGACAAGAGGAACCACTGAAAAGAGAAGTTGAGGCCTTAAATTGAAGTGAAATAGGCTGGAAGTAGTCGGCCGCCGCTCTTGAAGGTGCTTCCAAGCGTCGACGAGCAAGATGAGGTCGACGAAGGGCTTCCACGCAAGTATCGGGCTGAAGAGCGGTGTCGGCTTCTCCTTTTCTGCGTGAAATGCTTGGTTGTGTAGGAGATAAGGGGGCGGCTGCTCCTTTACACACGTGAACCGGACAAATACATGGACCGGCTGGTTTATAAGGGGGGAATATATAAATAAAACTTAAGTTATTTAAGTCTCTTTATTTATGAAAATATTTATATATTATTTTCTCTCCTAATCCTTGTTCTTACCCTTAATAGGACTTGAAGGGTTTTAAAATTATTTTTTCATCATATACATTGAAACTAGGCTGGGTATGGATGACTCTGACCTTTACCATTAAGAGATGGAGACCTCTTAAATAACAAAATAGTGGTCATAATGATAAAATTTATTATTTAAATTGCTCTGTACACTAGAAATTTGGCAATCACCACAATCACTCTTGAACATTTTGAGTATAAGAAAACATTTCATAGATTTTCCATTATGATTAATTGGGACCACTTAACTAATGTACCATTACTTAGTGTAACGAAAATCTGGGATGTCACAAATCTCCCCCTCTTATAAAAATTTTCGTCCTCGAAAATTAGCATATACTCATCAACATCAAAAGAGAAAAATTACTTTGATATTCCTTATCGATGATATATCCTTCTTCTCAATGGGAATATATATATCCTCCTTACACAAATTTTCATGGTTTGCATCCATAAGCATAATGACTAAATGTCATCCAAATAGTATAAGTACTAGTAATCCTCAATGTCACTCCTAAGCGTAGAAGAATACTACTTAATGCCATATAATTCTTAGCTTTGGACTTGAGTATGTCATCCAAAGTAAGTTTACTAAATATTCATTACACATCTTTGTTAAACTCAAGCTTCCTCGAAACATAACATCCAATATGAATTATACTAAACAGCCAGAAGGAGGTTGATAATTGATACATCAAACTTTAAGCTTGATATCATTAATAAAACTCTAAACAACATATTTGATAACATCGGCTTTCACAATCATATCTTTCAAATCAAGAGTACTAGATGAACATCAAGTTATCTTCAATGTAGATAAAGTGTTTTCATAACATAAATATAATCTGAACATTTTGAATAATCACAAAGTCAACTTCTTAACTCATCGTGTGTGAAGACATCTAATTTCTTAATGATGTTCTTACGTCCTTTTTTTTCCAAGCATGAGCAATCGTGCTAGGATAAACATTTTCACTATATTCTGAAATGAAATCATGATCTTCTCATGCAACAAAATCTCCTGAATCTAAAGTTTATCCATTGCAGTTACGAACAATAAGAGGTCAATCTTTATATAAATGTCTCTTAATCTAAACACTATCAAGTAACATCACATGTATCATTCATATCTTAACTCCCATAAATACAAAGATCTTATCTTCTAGTGCATTCTACTAATTCTGAAAGCTAACATTTATTTAACATGATAGAACAATTATTGCATGCTAATGAATACATCCCAAGTAATTGTTTCTCATTAATCATTTCTTCGGGCACATTCTTAACTGATAAAATCTTACATAACTTGCATACATAATAATTATTGTTCACATTTGCACTGTTTAGTCTTCTGATCTCTTTCCAAAAATGCATGTATACAAGAGTTTTCTAAACTCGACATATATTAGAAGTCCATTTAACCTAATGTTCATCTTTATCGACCTTTTCACAAATTATTCAAATATAAACTCACTTGAATTCAACACACCACTTCCTTAGTACATGTGAACTCATAGTAAGTTCATTTTTATTTAGTATTCGCATCTCATGATGTAAAACTAATAATTTTACAAGTCACAAAAAAAGAGATTTCATGTATCATAAACTTCTAACGTGCATTGCATATTTTCAACGATGTTTACATTTCTATCTGAATTATCTCACATGCAAAGATACATATTCTCTTCTAAACTTCAAGCATTCTCGATTCATTGTATATCCAATTAAATTAAAAATAAATCTCTTACATCTAATCATATTGTTCACAACGTTTTCTTGCATTATAAATATATATAGATCTTCTTGAAAGAGAACTCAATTAAACCAAAATCTGAGTTTAACATCAACATAGTCGAATAAATCATTCATTATTTCTAAACTTTGAGACTTTCTGATCTGACCATTACTTACTCTGCTCATGGACAAAAATGAAATTTACATCAAGTGATTTGAAACTTAAGATAAAGGTTTCAAGGATTTTCCTAGCTCATAAGAAATCATTTCTTCATAACTCATCAGTAAAAGTGGAGCTTATAAAACATCTAGAAATTTAAGGTGACTGGAATCTTCAATATGATGAAGCCTTTTTGACTTAACATATTCTATTTAAATATCACTCTAATCATGGTATACTGTTCTTTTGGAACTTAACAAAAAACTTGCCACAATGAGATCCTTTGAACTAGCATACTCCATTTAACATTTTAGGCATTCTATTTCCTTCTTTAAGAAACTTCGAAATTTATCGAAAGCGTTTTAGAAGATGAAATCTTCTAAATTATTGAATTTAAAGTTACGCATGTTCTAGCCATTCGATTTCATTACATCAATCTCGGGGATAAAACTGAAACTATCTATACTTTATAGCCAATTAAGTAAATAGTAAGTTTACTTCTTCATATTCCATATTCTTGAATCTATTATGTAAGTTACTAAATGTAACCTCTATTTCTCTTTCATTATTTCTCATATTTCTTGTTCTTAAAACGTAATCATCAAGTGAATTTACAACTTGAAGTTCCATCATTGTATTCTAGATATTCATGAATGTGATTTGAGTTGTAAACGATATCATTTGAGTGTATAACTCCTTAGGCTAGATTTCTACTTGAGTTTTATAAGTCTTTCATTTGCTACAAGTGTAATTGATGGTTCTTTGCTAGAGGACACTAAAAGATGATATTCAAGTAATTGAAATGCTCTTAACGGACATAAAATACTTCCACATAACATACAACTTGCTGAATTGTCATTGAAATTGATTGAATAGCATACGATCTAACTTTTCTTATGATTTTAGGGCTTAGTAAATTCCAAACAGCACTATAATTTGTTGTTTGATCTCTGAATTTACATATTTTACATACAATAGGGTGACCTATGGTTTTCAAAAATTTGAGACAATTTCACATTTACCATGCATGATAAAGTATTCTAGTTATGTCATCATTTCTAGTTTCCATAATCGTAAGGCATGAAATCATATACCATCACCTTGTATGATACTTGCTCCTCGTTTCTTCCCCATAATTTCTTTACTTCCCAACTTTAATTTCTCAACATCAAGCATAAATTTAATATGACCAAAAATAATAGATTCGGTTTTAATCCTCTCTATAATATTTTATGAAAATTTAGATTCCTATATAAGCATTAACTCTTACATAATCATTTCCAAAAGTGGAGAAGTCTTTCTTCGGAAGTTATCCAGTTCTCCTCAAAAGAGGCTCATATTGAATTTTGTGAATAAAATTATTATCACAATTAAGCCTCATGAATATCTTTTACCTTCCTCTTTTGAGTGGGAATCAAACTAACCGGTACATTCTCCTTTAAACTTATAACACAAAATCATAATACTTCTCTCCCTCCAAATTCCCGAGGGAAATCTTCTCCATTAAAGTCTTGTTTCATCTTTCGATAAATGGAGGCTGTCATCATTAGTCTTTTTTTGTGTAATCAAATAATTCCCTGTTTGACGATGCTAATTCTTATGGCTCTGAAGTGTTCATGTGATCTTGGATCCTCAACCTACCTCTGATACCAAAACTCTAAGCTGTAACATCTAATGACTTATAATTACCTTAAGTAGGATTTGTAAGGAAGCATTATAAAAAAAAATCATTATCCATGAACACATAAAGAGTCTTCTAAATAAATACATTATTGTGCTATCACCATCCTCAAGAATAATATGGCAATAAAATAATGCTTGAAGATGACATAGATTCATTTGGAATATTTAAAAGTATTTTCAAACCTTATCATTATCCTCATCAGCAAGTACTAGGTTAGTGAAACCACCTTAAGTGAACATGTGAATCTTTTAGCTTCAGTAATTTTATCAATAGACTCCATCTATGAATCCTGTGTCTGGATGTAAAAACAAAAGGGTGAGAAATAAATCTCAGTGAGAAATTCTCTTACGCTAAAACTCCATAATGCTTTAAAAATTTTGCTTCACAATTGATCTTGTGCTTTCCTAAATTCCCCTTTAAGAAATTTCTCATTTACTTAAATGATTCTGGAATATTGTTAACTTCCTAGTTATTTCATTTTAAATCTCTTGTTTTTTTTAATATATATAAATTTTCTGAGTGAAAACCCATTAAAAACTAATCCTTGCGATTAGTTTCATTCATGCATGAACTAGTTCTATGGTAAGATAACCTTACCCTCCCCTTCCGGGAATACTATAGTGAAGATATACTTCACTCTTTTATGACAATATTTATGGTAACCCATAAAGCCTCACTGCCTGAGGGTTTGACCCCTCTTGAATAGTCATAAACTATGGTGGTGCTCCACCTGACTATGGCAAGGTAACTAACCAAGCCCTTATGGGTTTGCTCCTATAGAATTTATTGATATGTTTACTTTCTTTTTTCCTCTCTTTTCATTCTCTCTTATAGTACTTCTCTTTCTTTTGTTCTTCTATATGAGATTTTAATGTTTCAATAGTTGATTTTATCTCTAATAGTTTCTTTGTGAAACTAAAATACTAAACGGTATATATATTGCTGGTTGACTATTGAATTTACATATTTTCTCCTGAATATGAGATTTAGTAAGCTCACAAGACTTTGAAAACTCAAAACAACAATAATGATTGATGATTGGTCCTTTTTCTTATGCATTTTCCTCAAATATGAAATTTAATAAGCTTTTAAGACTTAGAAATATTCCCAACAGCAACAATGATTGTTGGTTAGTCTTATCCTTTTTGGATTTTCACATACACTATGACTTCATAGCTCTAAACTCAACCTCAACACGAGAGCGAGCCACTACATGTTTCTTACTTCTCCAAGTGACTAGATTAGCCCCAACAAAGGAACATTATCATGTAGTAGATCTTCTATCACCAACTGATCCAACCCAGTCTGCATCAGTATACACTTCAATTTTTAAGTTATCACTGAGAGAGAATAGAATTCCCCTACCAGTTGAGGTCTTTAAATACCTCAGAATTCTGTGCACGACATTAAAATGTCTGACCTTAGGAGAATGCATGTATTGAATTACCACTCCTACATGAAATGTCAGAATGAGTATTAGATAGGTAGATTAGTTTTCCTACCACCTTCTGATAACTCGAAATATCTTCCACTGACTCCCCATCATCACGTCCTAGTTTGTGGTTGACTTCAATAGGGGTATCAACAGACTTGCAACCACTCATTCCTGTCTGTTCTAATAAATCAAGGACATGCTTCCACTGTGAAATATGAATCCATATTTTGGATCTTGATACCTAGATCCCTAGAAAATATCTTAACTTACCCAAAATTTTCACTTCAAATTCACTAACAAGTGTTAGTTTTAGAGCACAAATCTCATCCATTTCATCACCTGTAATTAACAATCATCAACATACACAATCAGGAGGGTCACCTTCATCTCTTTTCGTCTAATAAATAGTGTGATTTGCATGATTTTGGGTATAGCCTAACGAGGTCATGACTTTGCGAAGTTTCCCAAACCAAGTTCTCAGTGATTGTATTAACCCATATAGAGCTTTCTTCAATTTACAAACCTTCCTTTCTGAGCCGATATGGATAATACCGGGGGGCATAAACATATATGCTTCCTTTTCCAACTCACCGTGAAGGAAAACATTCTTTACATCCAACTGTTGAAGATCCCACCCTTTACAGGCCACAGGATAATAAGACCCAGATTGAATTCATTTTTACCGCCGGAGCAAATATCTTTTGGTAGTCAATACCATGAGTTTGGGTGTAGCCTCTTGCCACCAAACGTGCCTTGAACCTCTCCACAATACCTTCAGAGTTCTGCTTTACTGTAAAGATCCATCGACAACCAATTATCTTCTTGCCAGGTTGTAGATCGACCAGGTCCCATGTATGGTTCTTTTCTAGAGCCTGTATTTCCTCCATCATTGTCTTTGTCCATTTTTGGTGGCCAAGTGCCTCCTGTCATGTACCGGGAACAGACACAGAAGATAGAGAAGCGACAAAGGCTTTATGGGAAGAGGTTAAAGAGACATATGAAACATAGTTAGATAAAGGATGTGGAGTGGATGAGCGAATACCTTTTCGGAGAGCAGTAACTCAAGGGAAGCTGGAGACGAATCCAGTAGTGCTTTGGTATTATGGAATCCGACTGTGTGTTTGATTCTTTGCTTCTTCGAGTGTACACTTGCAACTCCTTTGCTTTGGGAATATCTTTGGGAATATCCACACTCTCCCCCTTATCCACACTCCCCCCTGAGTGGTGTTGTATGAAGGAGGAATAGGTAGAGGAAGAGTAGGAGCAATCACTTTCAAGTCCGAAGACTCCCCCTGAAGCGAGGACTTATAATATGAGGTAGTTTCATGAAAAGTAACATCCATAAAGACAGATTTTCCTGTTAGGAGGATGATAACATTTGTACCCTTTCTGTGTAGGAGGGTTACCAATCAACACACATCGAAGGGCACGAGGATCAAGTTTTGTGCGAGTAATGTTATGAATGTGAACAAAACATAAACATCCAAACACGCGAGGTAAAAGAGTAGTATGTGGGATACTTAAGGTATGCAGAGGAGTGCGATTGCCCAGATGACGAGAAGACATACGATTGATGGGGTAAGCAGCAGTAAGAAGGGCATCACCCCAATAGTGTTTCAGAAGAGATATCGTAAATAATAAGCATCACGTCACTTTAAGAAGACGACGTTTTTTACGATCAACAATACCATTTTGTGCAGGAGAATGTACACAAGTGGTTTAATGAACGATATCAAGATTACTCAAATAATTTTCAAATTTTGAATCCATATATTCACGACCATTATCACTGCGAAGAGTTTTAATCATTGCACCAAATTGAGTAGATATCATGTTATGAAATTTTTGAAAAAGAGGAAACACTTCACTTTTACTACGCATCAAATAAACCCACGTAATGCGAGAAAAACAATTAATAAATGTAACAAACCAATGATAACCAGAGATGGAAGCAACCGGGCAAGAGCCCCATACATCACTATGAATAGTATGAAAAGGTACAGTATAAGGTTTAGATATATGATGAGAAGAGACACACTTATGTTTAACAAGCTCACAAACATCACACATAAAAGTTTGAAACACGGAAGATAAAAAATTAGGAAATAAACACTGCATAGTAGTAGCAGAGGGATGACCCAAGTGACGATGCCAAGTAGCCAACAGAGGAAGCTGGTGAGCATGAAGAGCCTGAGGAACAACAATATCAGACACGTACAATCCAATCTCGCATCCTACCAGATCCAATCAACTTCTTCGTCTGCAGGTCCTGAAAGACACAATAAGAATGAAAGAAGGCGATGGAGCAGTTCATAGAGTTTGTAATATGCTAACAGATAAGAGGTTGCGAGTAAAAGAAGGGACGTGAAGAGCAGAAGCCAATGTAAGCGTAGAGCGATTGATATATCCCTTTCCTGCAATAGAGGAAAGAGTTCCATCAACAATGCTTTCCTCTCTGACGTTGTATGCTCGTGCCCAACCGGGGTAGATCTAGCAGGTTGTGAGCCGTCATGAGAATCAACTACATCAGACATTATGAAATCAGAGAACAAATAACGACGAAGAATTTCGGATTAGATAAAAAACAATCACTTGTAGATCACCAGAAAGGTGTCGTTGTCGGACACCACCAATAGGACCGATACGGATCTTAGAACAACGAATCCTTGAGGTTCGAAGTCAAACAAGGCCTGAAGAAGAAGGGAGAACCGTTTTCATGTGAGGAAGCATATGGAGGGGAAGAACACTTGATCGATGATATATGAAGATCTAGTGGAGCGATCAATAGATCCTCCTAGTATATGCGATAGAGGAGGGAAAAACAAAACTTTTCTGAAAAAAACCGGGCAAATCAGACGGTTGCCGGAGGAGGCATCAGGCCTAGCCGATCGACCAGTGCGCCGATCGACACGCTATAGGAGGCTCAGTCGCTTGCGGTAGGGGCATAGTTATTAAGGCGCGCGCCTGAGGCGTCGGGCGCACCAGACGCACCTAGCCTCACCTCTGCAAGGCAGAGGCGGCGAGGTGCCCCAGGCGCGCCTAGGTGCGCCTTGCTTCATCAACAACATTTATTGGCTCAAAATTATCTTCATATCCCGAGACTCTTGGATAATGGCTTCATATCGGAGGTGCAATGCTGCAAAAATGTAACAAAGGAATTTATGTTACTACGAGACTATCAACAACACTCAAGTCTTTATCCCACTATAGTAGGGTCGGCTATATGGATCATTTGTCGCCATTGTGCTCTATCTTTAGTCATAATCTCACTAATGGCTAAATACATCATGTCTTTCCTTATAGTTTCACTGAATTTGTCTTTTTTAAGCTGTCTAGTTCACTGAATTGGGGGCACAGTTATTTTCAAAATCTAAATTTTTAATGCTAGTTATTGGGGGGGGGGGTGATATATGAAATTCTAGTGTATTGATATGATGGTAGATTTATTTTATATGTTTTTTTATGTTTAATAAGCTATATTTTATCTTTTTTTCATTTTTGCGCCTCACGTGCCTCAGACGCGCGCCTAGGCTCCAGTACCCCTTTGCGCTTCGGTGCGCCTTGCGCCTTTAATGACAGAAAGAAGAGGGGAAAAGGGAAGGATATGTGGTGGAGAGAGAAGAGAGGAAATAGGAGGACTGTGGATTGAGCAGCGGGCGAGCAGTGGGCGAGAGGCGGGCGAGCAGTGGGCGAGAGGCGGGCGAGCGGCTAGGGAAGCTCTGATACCATGTCAAACTTCAATACACCTATTATTACACAATAATAAAAGTCCCTCTATATATATATAGAGAGAGAGGGTATTATAAGTACCTAAAAATAAAACATTAAATATTAGAGTAGCTAATTATTTCTAACGGTAGCATTGCAGTCATTCAATTTAACACTCACCAAGAGATTCATACTATTTTCTAGAGTTATTCAAACGTCAAGCAAAGTAACCTTTAGATCATGTGCATATGCTACTATATCGCATTCACTGGGGTGGTCACTCCTCGACGGAACCACCGGAGTGCGCAATTGGAACCCGCCGTGATTAATTTTCTTGTATTTAAATTGTATGAATTAATTTATTAATATTAATTACTGAATCATTGTTACGATTTAGATAGTTTCTTGGGAGGAATCTGACAAGAGAAGGGGCCCGACGGTGGTGAGGGGGAAGAAAGGAGGAAGAAGAGAGAGGAAACTTAGGGAGCAACCCTAATTTCTTTTTGTAAGAAAGAGCAAAAGCTTGTATATACCTTTCTGTGTGTCTAATACAATGTATGAATACAAATCTATAGGAGGGAGAAAGAGAGAGGAAATCCTTATACATGACGTGGGACTAAAGAGAAGAGAGAGAAACAAACAAATAAAAGGGCTCCAATATGGGCCTTTACATGGGCTTTTCTAACATTCCCCCGCAAGCTGGAGCGTACAAGTCGTAGGCACCCAGCTTGGACAGGAATTGATAAAATATGGTACTTGGTAGGGCCTTGGTGAGAATATCAGCAACTTGGTCAGTACCAGAACGTGCTTTAATTCTATCTTCTTCAGTTGAACTTTCTCCCGGATGAAGTGACAGTCCACTTCAATGTGTTTTGTTCTTTCATGGAAGACCGGGTTCTTAGCTATGTGTATAGCAGCTTGACTGTCACATAGTAGGATAACTGGTGAGGAAAGTTTTACTCTTAGATCAACAAGGAGACTTTCAAGCCATGTGAATTCAGAAACAACTTATGCCATCGACCGTTACTCTGCCTCAGCTGAAGATCGAGCAACCACAGCTTGTTTCTTACTACGTCAGGTAACAAGGTGACCTCCAAAGTAGGTGCAAAATCCACTAGTAGGCCGCCGATCATCTAGGGAACCAACATAATCTGCATCAGAATACGCAACCAATGTTGGAGTAGAAGACGAGGTTTTGTATACCAGCCCTTGACCAGGGGCTGTTTTCAGATATCTTAGGATGCGTTCGACGGCCTGAAGGTGGGACATTCGAGGGAAATGCATAAATTGGCTGACAACCCCAACAACAAAGGATATATCTGGTCTCGTGACTGTTAGATAAATCAATTTCCCAACAAGTCGTCGATAGTTCTCTGGATTTGGAAGAGCAAGATCATTATCAGAGGCATGCGCACATAGCTTGTGATTGACATCCATAAGAGTGTTAATCGACTTGCATCCAGAGTAGCCAGCATCCTGTAGAAGATCGAGACAGTACTTCTGTTGAGAGAGGACAAGTCCATCAGGACACCTCACGATCTCAAGACTAAGGAATTACGAAGGTTCCCCAGATCTTTTGTTTGAAAAACAGAGCTAAGATGTTGTTTGACCGCTTGTATCCCCTTTGAGTCATTTCCAGTGATTAGGACGTCATCAACATATACCAACAAAAGAACTGTTCCTGTTGTTCGATGTCGAGTGAACAGGGGGAAGTCTGCGGAGCTGCGAGTAAAGTCAACCTCCTGGACAGCCTTACTGAACTTGTCAAACCATGCCCGGGGGGATTGTTTGAGACCATAAATTGACCTCTTAAGATGACAAACTCGGGAGTCCCCCGTGTTCTCAAACCCGGGAGGCTGTTGCATGTAGACTGTTTCCTGTAGATCACCATTTAAAAATGCATTCTTGATATCCAGTTGGTGTAAGGGCCATCGGCGTTGCACAACTACGAAAAGGAGGACACGAACTGTGTTGAGCTTGGCCACTGGAGATAATGTTTCCTCATAATCGAGACAGTGTTGTTGGGTAAAGCCACGTGCCACCAGTCGAACTTTCAGCCGGTCAATGGTCCCATCAGGAGCATGCTTGATGACAAAGACCCATTTACACCCAACAGGAGTTTGGTCTGGAGAGAGAGGAACCAAGTTCCATGTCTGGTTAGCCCAGAGGGCTGTCATTTCTTCTTCCATGGCTGCCCGCCAGCCTGGATGTTGGAGAGCCTCCTGCACAGAGTTAGGTATAGAAATAGAGGATAATGAAGTAGCAAAGGTTTGAAGCTGTGGGGAGAGGCGATGTAAGGATACATAATTCGCCAATGGATGAACGGTGGAGGCCGGTGCCGGATCAGCAGAGCGCAGAGTGGCAGAGGTCGAAGCCGACTGCGTTGGGGCAACAGAGCGAGGAGGGCGACAGGTGTAGACACGGATAAAATGTGGTTTGTTGAGAGCGGGAGCAGGGTCAGGAAGGAGTAGTGACAGAGGAGTGGTAACTGGAACGACAGGTCTTGGGAAGGATGGTGGTGGAAGAGGTGTGTTTGGTGTGGAGAAGAAAGGTTGGTCCTCTTCAAAGGTAACATCAGCAGAAACGATCACTTTTCGGGTAGCAGGAGAGTAGCAAATGTAGCCTTTCTGAGTACGAGAATAGCCGACGAATACGTGTTTGGCTACTCGGGGATCCAACTTGTCCTTGGACGGGCTAAGTAGGTGGACGTAGCAGGTACAACCAAATATCCGGGGTGTGAGAGAGAATGCTGGAGTGGAAGGAAAAAAGAGGCTAAACGGAGTAGCATTTTGGAGGACGGAGGAAGAGAGACAGTTAATGAGATAACATTCTGTGGACAACGCAAAGTTCCAATAGGCTTTGGGTACCTGCATGTGGATCATGAGTGATCGAGCAACATCGAGAAGATGTCTATTTTTCCATTCAAGAACGCCGTTTTGTTGGGGAGTATAGACACACGACGTTTGATGAATGATCCCAAATTCACAGCAGAGATTAACAAAGTCGTGACTCGTATATTCGCGAGCATTATCTGTCCGGAGAGTTTTTATATTTTCGGAAAACTGCGTGCGAATCTCAAGGACGAATGCCCGAAACACACGAGGAAGCTCAGAGCGATCACGAAGTAAATATAACCAAGTTGTGCGAGAATAATCATCAATAAAGGTGATGAAATAGCGATAACCAGAGATACTAGTAATTTTGTACGGACCCCAAACATCGGAATGCACTAAAACAAAAGGAACAGAGCTCCGAGTACAATGATGGGGAAAAGATGAACGATGATGTTTGCCCAAAATACATGATTCACACTTAAAAACAGAAAGAGAGATATTTGGAAGAGCCTTCTGAAGGACTGGAAGAGGGGCATGCCCAAGACGCCGATGCCAATCAACGGAGGAGACTGAGGAGAGGATGGTAGGAGGGACATCAAGAAGGTAGAGCGCGTTTTGCAGTCGTCCCTTACTAATGACACTCTGCGTCCGTCGATCCTGCATCAGAAAAGAGGAAGAGGTGAATGTTACTGAGCAATCCAAATCGGTTGTAAGGCGACTAACAGAAAGTAAATTAAACGGGGAACCCGAAACATAAAGAGCCGAGCGTAGAGAGAGAAGAATTGAGAGGGATATCGGCAGAGTCGGAGACGGGGACAGTGTCGCCATTGGCTACTGTGATGTACTTAGGATGATGAACATCCAAGTAGTGATGTGGTGTCAACGAGGTGATATGATGGGTAGCAACTGAATCCACTATCCAGCGCGGACTAGTGGAGAGACAAGCGATACCTTCATTGGAGATGGAGGAGACGGAGACAGGTGGGTGGCAGAGCATCCCTTGAAGTTGCTGAAACTGGAGGTGAACTGCTTCAAGATCAGCACGAGTGGCCGAGGGATTGTCAGCAACAATATGAGCAGTCAGATGAGGACGACCATGTTTGCGGTAGCTGGTCGCCTCAAGATGGTCATCCTTTCCGCAGAACGAACACTTAGGACGTGGTCGACCTCCGCGACCCCCGCCCCAGGGGCTTGACCGTCCTCCACGAGTAGCGGGAGGGAGAGGTAGTAATGGTGCAGACGAGTGCTGGAGAAGGATCGGGGAGGGAGGTCCAATAGTATCCGGAGGCGGTGAGACTTTGAGCAACATGGAGCATACATCAGATAATGACAGGGTTATAGCCGACGAAAGGATCTGCGCCCGAATACTCTGAAGGTGAAGCGGGACCCGAGCCATCATCATAGCAATACGCACAACCTTTTTTTGAGCACGCTGAGCTGCTAGATCTGTAGTAGAGAGCTGATGCTGTATCCAAGCTTCAGCAAGAGTCTTGGCCCGAGAAACAAATGAGGTTAAGTCGGCCGCCCCGCCAGTGTCAAGAGTTTGAAGCTCGGTAATGATGTCATACAGGTGCTGAAGGCTGTCCTTACCGGAGTACAAGGAGGAGTTCTTCCCACATTGCCTTGGCCGTCTCGTGATACATGGCCATGCCGTAAGGTTCGCCATCAAGGGAGTTGAGAAGCCACGTCTGGACACGACCATCGTTATGCAGCTAGTCATCAGTAGGATCAGATGGGGGGTCCTTAGTGAGATGAGACAGAAGCCTTTTGGACTGAAGGATCCGTCTGACAGAGTGCACCCACTCGATGAAGTTTTTCTTCCCAGTCAGGGAGATGGTGGTGATTCTTAGTTCGTCGCGCAGTTCAGGAGTGGGAAGCAAGCAGGCTGCATGAGAGGTAGCGGTCTTCCCATCGGAATGCACAGAGGGATCACTGGAGGAACCCATTGCAGAGAAGTCGGCACGGCTTAGAGAAGAGCTCGCTGCTGGAGATCGTTGATAGGGAGGAGACCGCTGATAGGGAGGCGACCACTGCTAGAGTAGCTGCTAGAGAGGAGGCGGCTGCTGAGGAGATCGCTGAGGAGATCGCAGGGAGGAGGCCGCACGACCGCATGGAGCTCGACAGAGGGAGTCGGCTGTTGATGAGATCACTGAGGAGATCGCAGGGAGGAGGCCGCACGACCGCAGGGAGCTCGGCACGAGGGAGCTTGGCACGATCTCGCTGAGAGGAGTCCGCTGGGAGGAGGCCGCTGAGCTCGACAGATGGAGACCGTGTGAGGATCGCTGAGCTCGGCAGGGAGACCGCTGGAAGGATCACTGAGCTCGGCAGGGATCGTAGGGAGACCGTGCAGGGAGCTGCGAGCAGGAGGAGAGGCCGCAGAGCAAAGGGAGAAGTCCAGGAGGGGCGGGGCCCACTTGTCACAAAGGAGAAGGCTATAAGAGGGCCGAGGAGAAGGAGAAGCTGGAAGAAGCAGAGCTCGCTGTGGGGGGCTGCGGTCACCGAAAAGGGAGACCGCCAGGAGCTCGTAAGGGGGGGGGGGGTCAAAAAAATGGGAGACCGCAATTTCGGACCGCTGACTTTGATACCATGCAAGAAAGAGCAAAAGTTTGTATATACCTTTCTGTGTGTCTAATACAATGTATGAATACAAATATATAGGAGGGAGAAAGAGAGAACAAATCCTTATACATGATGTGAGACTAAAGAGGAGAAAGAAACAAACAAATAAAAGGGCTCCAATATGGGCCTTTACATGGGGTTTTCTAACACTTTCATACATCCAAGATCCCTTAACACAAACCCTTTCCCTTATATAGATAAGGGAGGACAACCAAATAAGAAAATACAAAATACTTAATTAATATTCAAGAATTAATATCAATAAATTAATTCATACAATTTAAATACAAGAAATTAATCATGGCTGCTTCCAATTGCGCACTCCGGTGGTTCCGTCGACGAGTGGACGCCCCGGTGAATGCGATAGGGTAATGCTATACGACCCTTGAAAATCGACCTTGTCCTCAAGGCCGAGTTTTAATTTTTTGTTGGGGTCATCTGAACGTTGGCCGTTAATACCCACTATGGGGGGGGGGGGGGGCGGTCTTGGAGAAAAAAAGGAGAACGGTGTAGCAGTGAGTGAGAAAATAAAAGCAAAATGAAAATGAGGGAGGATGCAGTATTGGTGAGAAAGAGAAGCCAAAGAAAAATAGGAATGGAGGGTGAAAATAGATGACATAAAGTTTGCATGGGGAAATACGAAATGATGAGTAGTAGTGAGTTATTGAGGTGTAGACTAGGGAGGTGATGTGTGCAGGGAAGGCGTGGGAAACAAGGTAGGTTGGTGGTATTAAAATAAGTAATTGTTTGGGGAAGAAGTGAGGGAAAAGGTAGAGGGGGGCTGCTGGAAAAAACAGCAGGTGCACCGTCCAGATGAAAGAATAGGAAGGTGGTGTGGGGCCTACTGTTGGGAAGAAGAAAAAAAAAGGTTGGCAAGTGGGTGATTCGTGGAGGAAAAAGATAAAAAAATAAACATTGAAAGGATACGTTGGTGGGGTTTGGCTTTTAGTGCGGGGAAAAGGACAATATTGGTAGTTGGCGGTGTAGGCAATGCGGGGCTTCGTTCGGGTGGGGTGCACAAAGCGTGGGAAAGAAGAGCAGTGTTTCCTTGTCGTAAACCACACTGCTAGCAGGGGAAAAGCTGGGGAGGGCTCGAGGGATTGTTTCATGTTGGCAAAGAAAATGCTGCATCGATATTGTAAAACCCCTCCTTAGTTTTACCACAAATCAGCAGTCCGGCCGGGCCCCGTGATAAGAAGCAAACCAAGAAACGGTAATAAAAATTGGTACATAGCTGGTAAAAATTAAAAGTGCTAAAGAGTACTTACAGCGAAAATAATAAAAGAGACTAAGGGTAAAAGTGTACCTCAAAATCGGATTTCACAGAGCCACTAAAAAGAAAGTGTCAAATGCTTGAAATACTGAAATCTTATATATAGTCTGATACATGGAAACATTAGATCATACTGGCACACGACCAACATAATAACATTGTACTGAAAAGGGAAACTACTGAATGAGGAACAAACTAAACATGGTACAACAACAACCGCGCTCATCCTAGGAGCAACACCCCACCCGTGACTCCTGTAATGAGAAGCCCAAAAATGGGTCAGCCCAACAGAAGAGTAAGAAAGACCATTTCCCCTAGTGACACTAAAAGGAGAAGTGGTAATAATTGAAGAAACATGAGTGCATACTAATAACAGAATTAATTATTTTGTACTAAATAAACAATTACTACACTATCACGCATGTTTTTTTTTATCAAAAGCCGCTAACATAGATGGCTATTCTGTTGTAATTTAATCACGTATTTCTAAACTGTAACTCATGCTCAAATCTTGGAGTTATATCTTGTGCGCGTTCTGACGATCCGAGTCTTTGCTAACGAACGTATCACGTTCTATGTCTCAAGGACTTAGACCCGTATCTACTAATCTATTAGGGGAAGTAATTCCTCCCCAAAAGTTGAGGCTCTTAGGGACTACTATGCCCTTTGAGTAAGATTGTGCGCCTCAATCTATCACGAGTGATATCATCATTCGTGCCTCCTAACTGTTTTCCATTATCACAAGAATCTTAATAAAAGGTTCTGCTAGATGTTCTGCGTAGGTCCACCTTTTTCCTAGATATCTAACTTATAAGGGAACATCAAATCTTTGCTCTACTAAAATACATAAATGTTTAATACATTTTAGTTCATACTACCAACTTTAACTTTTATACGTGAGTACACAATACTAATCATTTCCTTATTTATCAAAAGAAGTATGCATGCGTTATTATGTGATATATCTAGCCAAAGGAAATAGAATTTCTTACAGTTGCGTTGCGTCGCTCGTACACATGACGCGGCGGCATAGCTTCCTCTACTAAGGTCTATTATGAGTTCCTAGAAAAAGCACGTCTGAATCAGCACTCCTTTTTCCCAAAATCTGAGAAATGTTGGCTATCTCTAACCGGAGAGGACTGCCCTAATACCTGGTAGAGGAAACAAAATCCACCACCACTATCAACTAAAATGAGACAGGTAAAGGTCAAAATCATCACCATTTCACCACCAAAGACTGAGGAAGAAGGGAAAACAACAGCTACTTACCCACGGACAGAAATCGGAATTAGTCCACACGGATCTGGGTTCAGACGGCGGCTAGGGCACTGACAGGGAGCGTCGATCGAAGCCTGGAGTCGAAGGACACTCACCGTGAAAACTTCCGAGCAGCGGCAGACTCGCCGTCTCCAGCGCCTGAGGGGTCTGTGCTTACCGTCGACTTTTGCAAGGAGGCTCGACGATGCGGCAGAGGGGAAGACGGGGAACGACTGAGGTAACCCTAATATCGAGAGGGAGCGAGAGATCGTGAGGGAGAAACAGTTACGAGAGAGGGAGAGGGCGTCGTCTGCTGCAAAGGATGCGAGAAAGAGTGGCGGTTTTTCGATCCCTTACTGAGGGGGAAATAGTTCACGCGATCCGTGGAGGGGTGCGGGCTTTTAATCCGAGATATAAAACGATTGAGGGAGGGTGCGGTTATGAACTGAACTGATCGAACTCACCATAATTACGAAAATGCCCTTCCTCAAGACATAAGTTCGAACATACGCGCATCTGGAGGATACTATTTTTTTTTTAATTAGTATTTTACTTATTAACTCGCAACAATTTTCTATACTCAACCGTACCTCGATGACGCTTGCTCTATCCAAAATGCTCGCTATCGGTCCCTGAAATTTAAATACTCTTCGCATTAAAATACGGGTGTTACAAATCTCCCATCCTAATAAAATTTTCGTCCTCGAAATTTACAATCATACCTGAGTCAATAAGAAAGGCATAATCTGCATTGCTCCGAGTTCATCTTTTCTTTCCCATGAGTACTCTGGTCGGCCACAGTTCATCCAAAGGACCTTTACAAAACGGATCTCTCTGTTTCGGAGCTTTTGAACTCTTGAGTCCACTATCCTGACTGGCTTGATATTGATACTAAGATTTGATTCGATTGGTGCTTCTTCAGTACTGATTATCTGACTGGGATCTCTGACCGCTCTCCTCAGATAGGAGACGTGGAATACGTCGTGTAGACCACTCATTTCCTCAGGTAAGGCCAACCTATATGCAACCTCACCCACGCGCTCCAGTACCTCGAAAGGACCAACGAACCTTGGACTCAATTTCTTCATCCGCTTGATTCGAGAGACACCCTTGACTGGTTTGACCTTCAGATAAACAGTCTCCTACGCTGAACTCCATTGATCTATGCCTCTGATCATAGTACTTAGCCTGACGATCTTGTGCTATCTTCATACGCTCCTGAATGAGTTTGATTCGAGTTGTGGTCTTGTCCACCCATGACTCTTTGTTGGAAGACCTCTCCTCAACTTCAGCCCAGCACAACGGTGTCCGACACCGCCTACCATAAAGAGCTTCAAAAGGTGCCATCCCAATGCTTGCTTGAAAACTGTTGTTGTAGGAGAACTCTACTAAGGTGACATACTTCTCCCACTTACCTCCAAAGTCTAGGATGCACATCCGAAGCATATCTTCCATGGTTCTATTTGTGCGTTCTGTTTGCCCATCTGTCTGGGGGTGGAAGGCTGTACTAAAAAGTAGCTTAATACCTAAACGCTCCTGAACGTACTTCCATTCCTTGGAGGTAAACCTGCCATCTCTGTCTGAGATTATAGTCTTCGGAACACCATGGAGTCGAACTATCTCATCCACATACAACTGAGCCAATTTTGGGCCTTGATCCGTTTTCTTATTGGGAATGAAATGGGCAACCTTGGAAAGACGATCGACTATAACCCATAATGAATTATTCCCACTCTGCGATCGGGGAAGGCCGTGAACGAAATCCATCGATATATCTTCAAAGTTCCACTCCGGAATATGTAGGGGCTTCAGTTTGCCCCCTGGTCTCTGGCATTCGGCTTTAACCAACTTGCATGTTTCACACCTTCCAACATATTCTGCTACATCACTCTTCAAACCTGACCACCAAACTGTCTTTTTGAGATCTGCATACATCTTCGTGCTACCCGGATGTATCGAATATCTGGAATTATGATCTTCAAACAGTATATCCTCTCGAAGGTGATCAACGTCTGGAATGCATACTCTATTACCGAAAAGGAGTAAGCCCTCCTGAATGCTGAACCTCTCCTTCTGACCAGCCTGGGTCAAATCCCAAACCTCTACCATCTTAGGATCTAGGGGTAAAGCCGTTCTGATCCTGTCTTTAATATCGCAAGTGGCTTCCATCTAATTTAACCTTGCAGAACCAAGACTAGGGCGTGGTAAGATACTGATCTCTAACCTCTCCAGAGCTCGCACAGGCTCTTCCTGCTGAGTAATGAGGGCATAATTCGCACCTCTTCTACTAAGCGCGTCAGCCACCACGTTTGCTTTCCCCGGGTGGTATTGAATACCAATATCATAATCCGAGAGGAATTCCACCCACCTTCGTTGCCTCATATTAAGCTCTTGCTGATCATATATATACATGAGACTTTTATGATCCGTAAAGACCTCACAACGAATTCCGTAGAGGTAGTGTCTCCAAATCTTCAAGGCGTGGATGACCGCTGCAAGTTCCAAATCGTGCACAGGATAATTTCTCTCGTGAACCTTTAACTGCCTGGAGGCGTAAGCTATGACCTTACCATGCTGCATAAGTACACAACCCAACCCTTGACCTGAGGCATCGCTATATATCTGAAATCCTTCTGAGCCTGAAGGTAAGCTCAAAACCGGGGCGCTCATCAATCTAGATTTTAACTCCTCAAACGCAAGTTCACACTCCACTGTCCATGTGAAGGCTTTCCCCTTCCTGGTGAGTGTAGTCATCGGTAGCGCTATCTTCGAGAAGTCCTTAATGAATCTCCTGTAATAACCTGCCAGGCCAAGAAAACTGCGAACCTCAGTCACTGCCTTCGGCCTTGGCCAATCCTTTATTGCTTCTATCTTTTTCGGATCCACCGCGAGACCCTTCTGACTGATGACGTGTCCCAAGAATGCAACCTCTGAGAGCCAAAACTCGCATTTTGAAAACTTGGCATACAACTGATTCTTTCTGAGAATGCTCAACACTGCCCGGAGGTGCTCGGCGTGATCTTCATGACTCTTTGAATAAACCAAAATGTCATTTATGAAAACGATAACGAAACGGTCTAGAAATTCTCGGAACACCCTATTCATCAGATCCATAAAGGCGGACGGGGCATTAGTTAGCCCGAACGGCATGACCACGAACTCATAGTGCCCATATCTAGTGCTGAACGCCGTCTTCTGGATGTCCACATCTCGAATTCTCAACTGGTGGTAGCCCGACCTCAAATCTAGCTTGGAGAACGTGCTAGATCCCTCGAGCTGGTCAAACAAATCATCTATCCTGGGGATAGGGTACTTATTTTTAATTGTCAGCTTGTTAAGCTCACGGTAGTCGATGCACAATCTCATGCTACCATCTTTCTTTTTAACAAAAAGAACAGGGGCTCTCCAAGGTGAAGTGCTGGGGCGTATGAAACCCAAGTCGATCAATTCCTGCAATTGAATCTTCAACTCGGCAAGTTCTCTAGGAGCCATTCGGTATGGGCTCTTGGCTACTGGCGCCGCTCCCGGAATAAGATCTATCTGGAAATCAATCTCTCGGGTAGGAGGGGCACCAGGTAATTCCTTTGGGAATACATCTGAAAAGTCCTTAACAACCGGCACTTCTAGCAGATTAACCTTGGCTTCAGCATTCATCAGTATCAAGAAGGTTGCACAACCCTTATTGATGCATCTTATAGCCTTGATTGAGGAGATTATTAGCTTGGAGACTCCCTTCATACCCTGGAAGATAAATGCAGCTTGGTTGGGTCCTTCGAATTGTACCACCTTATTCCTGCAGTCAATTCTTGCATTCATAGCTGAAAGCCAGTCCATACCCACTATCAGATCAAATCCTGCTATAAGGAGGAGTGAGGCTTCTATTGAAATTTTAGTTTCTCCAAACCACACTGGAACTCTACACTTATTCCTGGTCTGCAAACAGGATCCATTAGGCATCATAACTTCCAAAGATGCAGACTCTGGGAGGACTTCTAAATCCAGCCTACGCACCAGAGATTCTTCTATGAACGAGTGTGAGGCACCCGTGTCAAAGAGAATCTTAGAGGGAACGTTTCGTATCATAAGTATTCCTACATGCATGAATGCAACAAAGGTATTAACTTTAGTGTCACTAAGGAGAGAAATACTAAAATGTCTAGGACGTACACATACCTGTCACTACGTCCTCCTGATCCTTAGCTTCCCGTTGGCCTAGCCCATAAGCTCTGGGTTGCACCGGACCTCGTCCTGCGGTATTTTTCTCCTCGGTTCCAACATGAGCCTTTCCTCTGTCGGTTCTGCTAGGACCACCGACCTCAAACTTGGACTATACAAGAATCATAATTAGGCCTATTGAGGGAAAAATATAACTTGAGAAGATTAACCAAAAGAAATTTCGTACCTGAACCACGGGAGTTCCCTGGCAGTAACGGGCTATATGTCTCGGTTGATGGCATTTGTAACAAACCCCCGCAGTAGCTAAACACTCACCCAGGTGGTGGCGGTAGCATTTAGGACAAAGGGGGTAATCTTTGACCTTGGACTCGGTCTGACCACCCTTCTTATCATCAGTTCTCTGCTTCTTGTTCCAGTTCTTTCCTTGACTATTCTTGTTCTGATGTTGTTGCTGCTGCGGTGCATCCTGAGTCCGCTTCGAACGAAAATTATTTCGCTTTTGCACCTTCTGCTGATCAGCCTCCAGTTTCCTCGCTGTGTCCACTAAGCTCCTGTAATCGGCATTGACCATTGTCATCAAAGGCTGCCTCAGCGACTCACGCAGTCCGTCCACGAACCGGCTACATTTCTCGTTCTCATCCCCTTGCATATTGCCCGCATAACGAGATAGGTGAGTCAGCTCCCGCTCATAAGCTATTACAGTCTTGTCCCCCTGAAAGAGTCGGAGGTACTTTTCCTGGAGACTGCGGCGCTCGGATGGGGGCACAAACCAGGTAGATAGTGCCGTCGAGAAATTATTCCACGTGAACATATCTGCTGTACGGCCTATCATAAATGAAAATTCATATTATTATACCGCTAACAAGGCAAAGTATTCTAGGAAAAGGAGATTAGAACAACGTCACTTACCAGCGGGGTCGTCCGCCAGATGCCTAGTCCACCACATATTTGCCTCACCTGTCAGGAGGAAGGCAGCCAGAGGAACCTTCTTGTTCTCTGGGCACTGCATCACTTCGAGCAGGTCGCGGGTCTTAATCAACCAATCATCGGTCTCCATTGGTGTTTCTTCCCCATTGAAATTGGAGGGCTGAAGATTCCGGAAATTCCTCAGATAACGATCCATTCCTAAGTCTCCGGCAGCTGGTACAGGAACTGCTGCTGGATCTGCTGCAGGCAGTCCATTTCTGAATTCCAGCAAAGCTATGGCCACTGCCTTGGCAATAATGGCCGCTAAGTCAGTAGGTTCTGGCACTGCCGGTGCTGCTGGTGCTGCTGGTGCTGCTGGTGCTGCTGGTGCTGCTGCTGGTGCACCACCATCATCCATGACTATCTCGGGAGTGGTGTTCTGCCGCGAAGGCTCGCCCGCTTCGTTGGTATGCGGTGCCTACACGTTGGAAGGAAAATGATTATTGATATACGGATCATCATGAAGGATCTACTAGAAAGATATTTCTATGCAACTCATAACTAAGCTAAATGATATTTGATGACTCTAACGCCGAAGGAATGATCCAGTTGATATCCTAAGGCTCTGTGAAATTCCTGGGTCGTGGGATCCTAAACCTCGCTCTGATACCAATTGTAAAACCCCTCCTTAGTTTTACCACAAATCAGCTGTCCGGCCGGGCCTTCTTGATAAGAAGCAAACCAAGAAACGGTAATAAAAATTGGTACATAGCTGGTAAAAATTAAAAGTGCTAAAGAGTACTTACAACGGAAATAATAAAAGAGACTAAGGGTAAAAGTGTACCTCAAAATCGGATTTCACAGAGCCACTAAAAAGAAAGTGTCAAATGCTTGAAATACTGAAATCTTATATATAGTCTGATACATGGAAACATTAGATCATACAGGCACACGACCAACATAATAACATTGTACTGAAAAGGGAAACTACTGAATGAGGAACAAACTAAACATGGTACAACAGCAACCGCGCTCATCCTAGGCGCAACACCCCACCTGTGACTCCTGTAATGAGAAGCCCAAAAATGGGTCAGCCCAACTGAAGAGTAAGAAAGACCATTTCCCCTAGTGACACTAAAAGGAGAAGTGGTAATAATTGAAGAAACATGAGTGCATACTAATAACAGAATTAATTATTTTGTACTAAATAAACAATTACTACACTATCACGCATGTTTTTTTTTATCAAAAGCCGCTAACATAGATGGCTATTCTGCTGTAATTTAATCACGTATTTCTAAACTGTAACTCATGCTCAAATCTTGGAGTTATATCTTGTGCGCGTTTTGACGATCCGAGTCTTTGCTAACGAACGTATCACGTTCTATGTCTCAAGGACTTAGACCCGTATCTACTAATCTATTAGGGGAAGTAATTCCTCCCCAAAGGTTGAGGCTCTTAGGGACTACTACGCCCTTTGAGTAAGATTGTGCGCCTCAATCTATCACGAGTGATATCATCATTCGTGCCTCCTAACGGTTTTCCATTATCACAAGAATCTTAATAAAAGGTTCTGCTAGATGTTCTGCGTAGGTCCACCTTTTTCCTAGATATCTAACTTATAAGGGAACATCAAATCTTTGCTCTACTAAAATACATAAATGTTTAATACATTTTAGTTCATACTACCAACTTTAACTTTTATACGTGAGTACACAATACTAATCATTTCCTTATCTATCAAAAGAAGTATGCATGCGTTATTATGTGATATATCTAGCCAAAGGAAATAGAATTTCTTACAGTTGCGTTGCGTCGCTCGTACACATGACGCGGCGGCATAGCTTCCTCTACTAAGGTCTATTATGAGTTCCTAGAAAAAGCACGTCTGAATCAGCACTCCTTTTCCCCAAAATCTGAGAAATGTTGGCTATCTCTAACCGGAGAGGACTGCCCTAATACCTGGTAGAGGAAACAAAATCCACCACCACTATCAACTAAAATGAGACGGGTAAAGGTCAAAATCATCACCATTTCACCACCAAAGACTGAGGAAGAAGGGAAAACAACAGCTACTTACCCACGGACAGAAATCGGAACTAGTCCACACTGATCTGGGTTCAGACGACGGCTAGGGCACTGACAGGGAGCGTCGATCAAAGCCTGGAGTCGAAGGACACTCACCGTGAAAACTTCCGAGCAGCGGCAGACTCGCCGTCTCCAGCGCCTGAGGGGTCTGTGCTTACTGTCGACTTTTGCAAGGAGGCTCGACGATGCGGCAGAGGGGAAGACGGGGAACGACTGAGGTAACCCTAATATCGAGAGGGAGCGAGAGATCGTGAGGGAGAAACAGTTACGAGAGAGGGAGAGGGCGTCGTCTGCTGCAAAGGATGCGAGAAAGAGTGGCGGTTTTTCGATCCCTTACTGAGGGGGAAATAGTTCACGCGATCCGTGGAGGGGTGCGGGCTTTTAATCCGAGATATAAAACGATTGAGGGAGGGTGCGGTTATGAACTGAACCGATCGAACTCACCATAATTACGAAAATGCCCTTCCTCAAGACATAAGTTCGAACATACGCGCATCAGAAGGATACTATTTTTTTTTATAATTAGTATTTTACTTATTAACTCGCAACAATTTTCTATACTCAACCGTCCCTCGATGATGCTTGCTCTATCCAAAATGCTCGCTATCGGTCCCTGAAATTTAAATACTCTTCGCATTAAAATACGTGTGTTACATATATGCCGGAAGACCGCGATTTCGGTGGACGACGTCGGAATGGGAAACAATAAGAGAATGGGATGCGCTTGGAGGGACCTTGTGATGGAACGCTGAGGGTGTGGCTGCGATGAAAGCAGTCGATCGATGTCGATGCGGGCTTGGAAGGCTGACACAGTTGGACCAGGTGCACAAGTTCCTCCCTCCAGCGGCCGGCTTGGAGCAGGGAAAACACCTGCAGGATGGGTGGCGATAGGAGAGGTGCTGACCTGGATACACGTAGCTTGGCAGCGACATCATCCGAAAATGGATTTGCGCCGATGGTAGGGGATCCATGGGAAGATGCCTGGTTGTAGGCTACGCGACGATGGCGGCATTGGAAGGGGAAGTTGGGGCGGGCTGCCCAACGATGACGGCACTGGAAGGGGAGGCAACATCCTCCTTTATGCATTTGGCGCTGGCAAGATGCTTGGCAATGAGGGCACTCATGGCCTGGAGCTTGTTGCGAATGTCGTGGAGGAGGTCGAGGGCGAGCGCGGTGCTGGTTCCCGACGGCTGCAAGGGCAGCAGGCGACATCCGGCAGGTCGAACCATTGTTACGATTTATATAGTTTCCCGGGAGGAATCCGGCAAGGGAATGAGGCCGGCGGTGGTGCGGGAGAAGAAAGGAGGAAGAAGAGAGAGAAAACTTAGGGAGCAACCCTACTTTCTTTCATACATCCAAGATCCCTTAACACATAAACCCTTCCCCCTTGTATTGATGAGGGGGGACAACCAAATAAGAGAATACAAAATAATTTACTTAATTAATTAATTTATTAATATTATTAATATTCAGTAATTAATATCTATAAATTAATTCATACAATTTAAATACAAGAAAATTAATCACGACGACTTCCAATTGTGCGCTCCGGTGGCTCCGTCGAGAAGTGGCTGCCCCGGTGAATGCGATTGGGTAACAATATACAACACATTCAAAGGTCAGGCATATCAATAAAATGCATTGAATAAGAAACCTAGAACATATTATTACTTCATGCTGCATTGAGCACTCATGTGAGTATACCATCCATGATGAAGGATGCAGATGAGGGTCACATTTCACTGGTGGGTCAACCCTTATCGGAATCCGCCCGAGTCTACTTAAACATGACGGAGTTAGGATTGCCAGATCGATGATCCGAGCTGATAGTCGCGTTCAGAACGACGATTACATATTTTATGTTTTATTTGTATTTTATTTCATGTAAATGTAGTGGTTTTATGTTTTGAACGATCGTGGCTGTCCGTAATGAGTTCTAAGTCTATAAATAGGGATCTAGGGGACTGATTTTTGGTGATCACAAATTTGAACAGAAATTGCGGGCCCCCACAATCGTCCCATGGTGCAGATTTCGTGGATCCTTGTTGCCGATTCCGTCTCATCTCCCATATAATATAACTACCCACACCGCTCATAATTGCCCAATACTACCACTTCCTCCATTAGTATATCCTCATAACCACATAAAACCTCCCTTAACCTGCCACTATTGCTGTAACTACACACAGAAAGAAAAAGAAAAACAGTTAATTTCTCATTCCCCTGTATATTCCTGCCTGGACGTGAATTTCAATTTGATGGCCTGCCACATACACCCTCTCCTGAGTGCAAATTTATCCTCGCTGTCAGCTGACTACTCCATTCCCTCCCTGTAAACCAACCTACAGCTGATACTCTGCATCAAACCTCTTTTTCCCACTCCCTTTCCTCAGGAAACCCAAAACAGTGCAGAATTTCAGTACAAGAAACTTAAAACTGTGCCGAATTTCAATCAATGTGCTGTCCACTCACACAAATCAACCCCCTTACTACTTCCTCAGACTCCGGTTATTTGTTTAAGTTCTAATCTGAAGTCCAGATTGCTTATTTTTGCTTATTTGACGAAGGAACATATAATTTGAGATCTAAATTTGTAAAAATTGGCTCAATTCTTATTCTACTTGAAATTTTCATTCACCGGGTAATTAATAGAAGCACTCTTTCTTTACTTTTAATTGGATTTTACTTGTGTTTCTAAAATCTATTTTCTATTGTGCATGTTTGTGAATTCTTCTAGTAATTTTAGAATTTATTGCAATTAAATGCTGGACCATCAGATGTGCATCACATCATCTTAGGTGTTCCCACATCACTACACTTGCAATCATCCATTAGCGTTTCCATTTGGGCACACAACACCACACTTTCTACATTTGTCTTGCGTCAATGCACTTTACTGATTACCAACTACCCAAAGCAATGAGTTTTTAATGAAGTGGCTATTTAACTGTATTTCTAAGCCATAAAGTATTCCCCACCAAGACTTCATTCATCTATTACCTCACTTTTGTTTTTGGGATTTGAGTGTCTTCCTTTGAGGTGGTTATTTCCAATGTAAAGCAGAACAAGTTCATTGTGTTAGATTAGTTTATCCTCTATATCTATTGTAGTTAATTTTCCTTTTAGCTGCATAAAAACATCTTTTATTCTCTTTCAATTCTACACACTTCTATCTGTTACATATTCTACACACTTCTATCTGTTACATATTCTACACACTTCTATCTGTTACATATTCAACACACTTCTATCTGTTACATATTCTACACACTTCTATCTGTTACATATTCTACACACTTCTATCTGTTACATATTCTACACACTTCTATCTGTTACATATTCTACACACTTCTATCTGTTACATATTCTACACACTTTGTATCTGTTGCATCAGCTGCAGGGTTTCATAGCTTAGGTGGTTGATGGCTTTATGAGATATATCTAGGTGGGATATACTTTACTGAGTAATTTGGCAAAGTAGCCATCTCCGTATTAGTGAGCATCGTTCCTACGGAAAAAACTAATCAATGAAAATCTGCTTATCACCCTTCAGAATTCGTCCTCACCATGCTTCCATTGTGAAACCAATGTATCCAGCTTGTCATATTTTTTCATTTTTTATTATGGCTTTCCAGGGTGTTGTGGAGACCGTGGCTATTATTACTCATGACAAGGCAAGGAACAATGACACTCCAGCAACAAAGTATGAATAATTCATTTCAAATTGTGTAAATCTACTTATTTCTTTTTACTTAATATTAATTTTTCTGTGCAGTACAACTAAACAATTTCAACTTCAAGATGTTTTTTCTTTGGAAAATGAAGATTCTGATGGAATACAATTGATAGACCAAAAGGTGGAAATATTCCTAGAATTCTTATCATTTTGAAGTATATGATTTCAATCATTTTGTAAAATTTGCTTGTCTTTGTTGCATGCCAGGACAATGTATTTGTCATGTCAAATCGTAAATCAAAGTATCCTATACTTCAATTAGATCTGAGGTAAGTTTGGAATATCTTTTTTATATTCTTATCTAAAATTGTGACTTTCTTCCAACATGGTCTTAAATTCATTATAGGTTCTGAATGCTCACCTGTTTTTGTATAAAGTGATAAGTTCAGAGATGATATTTTAGGAGGTAGATCAATTAACTTATAAATTAGGGATTTCCCCATCATTTGAACACTTCATATTCTTGGTTCGTGGTTTCTGTTAGATTAAGTAAAACTTGATATTAAAACAGGAATACCCCTCTACTTAAAGAGGAGGGGCAAACTACAAATTAGATGCAAACAATATGGGACTAATACATTGATTTATTTATTTTAATACTCTTCCTCAAGCTGGAGCAGATTAGATGATTACATATCTAACTGCCCAGCTTGTTCCTGATGATGCAAATTTGATTCCCTGATAGAGCCTTAGGGAAGATATCAAACAATTGGTTCTTTCTCACAACAAGCTTAGTGCAAATAATACATTCTAAGCGATTCTCACGAACATAATGACATTCAACCTCAATGTGTTGGTACCATTGTTTTATATATCCTCCAGCATGTCCGGCATGCCATTTTTAGGGGAAAACAATAAATTTTCCTAAAAAGTGATTAGGGTCTTTAGTAAAATATAGACCAACTTATCCGCTTTTTTCCGGTATATCGACCAACACGAATTTTGAAGATATCATCCGCTATTTTATTTTATTTTATGTTAGCAAAGCAACAATATATGTTTAAATTACATATATTTATTATATATTTATGCTTAAATCGATTAGACTTGTTGTTTCTTTCTCTTTAATATGTTTTTATTTTACAATCAATTTTGTAAAATTATTTTACACTATTTTTCTTATTTCATATTATAAAAAAATGTTAAAACGTTCAATACATATATTAGTTGATTATTTTTATGCTTTTAACATAAATTTATTAAGCTCGAATTTTTTTAGAATTAATCAAGAATATTTAGCTTTTAAATCTTCTTTATTTGCTATTACATTTAATAATATCAAATTATAATTATTATATATAATAAATATATTTTACTGTATATCTATTTGTACTTGTTAATACTATTTTATTTTGGATACCCTTAAAATTTATTTTGGAATGTACATGACACATCGATTGTCTACGTATGTTAATTTATTTACTTTAGAAAATATAATTATACTTAGTATACTTAAAAATGTTTTTATATTTATAACTTATGGAATTCGATATTTTAAAATATCTCTGATATGATTTCGACTTTTGACATCCGACATTTAAAAACTTAATTTGACATGTCCCCGACATCCGATATTTATAACCTTAGTCGTTACGTTCATGAAAATAGGGTTGAATCTTGAATGTGATTTGCATAGCTGCTTTGTTATCACAACATAACTACATTCGTTTATGAATGCTCCCCAATTCTTTGAGCAGTATTTTCACCCAAACCAGCTCTCTAGCAGTCTGGGCCATAACTCTATATTCAAAGTATGTGTTATGGGATGTCATCATTATATGTTAGTGAGTGTCATCATTACTCCTTTATCTAGTTAATAAGAGCTATAAGCCTCGAGCCCCGGGCTTAGTTCATCATTGCTATCTAGTATTAGGTATCATTATCGTTGTTTGTCTTTTATGTGTTGTAAGCCTATATGAAGGCATATGTATGGGTGTATGGGGAAAAAAGAAGTCTAATTCCTTTCTATTGTGTGAGATATTTGGTGGCTCTCTCATCTAATGAGCAACTCCCCATAGGCACCCGTGGTCAAGGGCTCCGTAGTATCCTCCACCACCGTCTTCTCCGACTCCGACCACTATTCCGACCACCGCTCTGAGTAGGCCCGTAACAACTTTGGTATCAGAGCCTACCCTTCCTCCTCTTCCGTCGGCAACACTTCCTCCATTTCGAAGCCAACCCATCAACCATCAATCCTCTGTTGATCCTCGACAACAACTGAAATAGCTACTGCTTCGATCCTCCGCGGCACATCCACTTCTTCAAGCACACCGACGCCAACATCCTCAACTCCTCCATCAACGACGCCACCAGCGGCGGCATTCCACGAACTGTTTCCCCACGAAGTCTCCCAAGCAACATCCGTCAGTACCTCCAGCCGCAGTCGTACATCGGAGAATCGCCAGTCTCCCGGCGTTGCTCCTCGCATCGTCCGTAACATCCACGATCGACAGTTGACGCCGCTTCTTCCACGACCAGTCGGCGCCCTCTTCCACGTCGTCTCCGCCATCGACGCAAATTGACGCACAGGAGCTGCCGTGACCAATCAACGCACATATCCATCGTCAATCTCCTGCAAGCATTTGTTCCCTTCTGCTATCAAGCCGCATGCCGCTCTGCACGCATAACTCGCGCCCCGCCTGGCTGTCGAGCCGCCTGCCGCATCATTTCCTTGCCTTGAGCCCCTCCCCACAGCAACAACTTTATTTTATTTCTTAAAGCCCCACGCAGAGCAGCGCACGCCTATCCTCCCATTTAGCCCATACAACACCTTTTAGCCTTTTTTAAGCCACCATCGTTTCTTTTACTTATTCAACCCTGTTTTTTTCCTACCTCGAGCTGTAGTCGAGCCCAGACACGACACATTTTTTATTTTCCCCTCCCCGCACACAACTTAAACCCACGCCTTTTGTCCGTCTCGAGCCCATCCCCTGCACATCAGCGTGTAGACTTACTCCCTCGGGTAATCAATCAATCTTAATTGGGTCACTATTGGGCGCCGACGTGGCTCTCGTGGTCATTCCCAATCGACCTCCTCGGTGCAATTAAACTGTCCCGTCACTCGCTCGTTATCCTCCGCCTAACACAACATGGACGAGACGGCATCTCAACTCAACCAACTTATGACCATGGTAGAAACTTTATATCACAACAAAATACCATCGCGGAGCGTCATCAAGAGGCCATTACCGCGCTCTCCAAACGCATCGATAATCTCTCTACCGGCCCCGCACATGATCAAACAAGCAGTAGTCAGGCACCGCCACTTATCCGCCACGCGTCGCCGCCACTAATCCTCCACGAGCCGCCACCTCCGGTCCTTCGTCCGCTCCGACGCTGCTCTTCTACCACGCTACTCCAGGTTGGAATTTCCAACATACTATGGCAAAAGTGATCCCTTGGGCTGGGTCACTAGATGCAAGCGATTTTTCGGCCACCAACAAACTCCAGCAGCAGAACGCCTTCACCTAGCATCCTTCCACATGCTTGACTCCGCACTATTGTGGGCTTCTCGTCTCCTCGCAGACCAGCCAAACCTGATGTGGGAGGACTTCAAACGGTACTGCAACTTGCGTTTCGGTCCTCCTATCCGCAACAACCCCCTTGGCGAACTCACGTCTTTACGACAAACGGGGTCCGTGGACGAGTACCTGGAACAATTTCAACTTCTTTTGGCGCATGTTACCCTTACCCCATAAATGCAAATCACCATTTTCACCGTCGGACTCCGTGACCGCCTACGACTGGATGTCGAATTTGAGGCCCCTCCAGATTTAATGAATGCTATGAGTCTAGTCAGACTCTGCGACCGTCGCTTCCCGCTGACACGAGGCATACCTGCTCCCAAACAACAACATTCAATAGGGCCGTCTCGAGGGTCCTCCAGCCCCACCGGTCCGCCGATTATCTCGGGCCGAAATGTTGGAACGTCGCGCTAATGGATTATGTTATAACTACGATGAGCAGTACAATCGCGGACACAGGTGCAAAAACTTTTCTACCTGCACGTCGAGGATTCTGACTAGGAAGACATCCGATGAAATGTACACCATCATGGGCCTCCCTCGAGCTTGAGGTCAAGCTCGTTTTCAAGACAGGGTGTGCTGTTATGGGATGTCATCATTATAAATTAGGGGGTGTCATCATTACTCCTTTATCTAGTTAATATGAGTTATAGGCCTCGAGCCCCGAGCTTAGTTCATCATTGCTATCTAGTATTAGGTATCATTATCGTTTTTTGTCTTTTGTGTTGTAAGCCTATATAAAGGCATATATATGTATGGGTGTATGGGGAAAAAAGAAGAAGTCTAATTCCTTTCTATTGTGTGAGATATTTGGTGGCTCTCTCATCTAATGAGCAACTCCGCATATGCAGCCGCAGTCAAGGGCTCCGTAGTATCCTCCACCACCGTCATCTCCGACTTCGACCACTATTCCGGCCACCGCTCCGAGTAGGCCCGTAACAGTTTGCTCTAGAGCAAGCAATGATGTGTTGCTTCTTACTTTTCCATGATATCATGCTTCCTCCAACAAAGACAACCATGTAGTAGACCTCCTATCAAACGGAGTGCCTGTCCAATTGACATTTGAAAATGCCTCGACCTCAAAATGTCTTCTCTTCAAGTATCCGAGGATCCGCACCATTGCATTCATGTGTTGTTCTAGTAGAGCTCATGAATTGACTTACTATTCTGATAGAAAGGCAATATCTGGGCATGTGATGTTAGGTAATTTATTTTTCCTACAAATCTTTTATATTGATTTGAATCAATATATAAAGGACCCACCTCTTCATCTTTCAGCACTTTTGAATTCGGGTCCATAGGTTTTCTACAGGCTTACACCCCAACATACCTGCTTCGCTTAGTAGATCTAAAGTATATTTTCTGTGCATAAGGCACAACCCCTTTGAACTCTTTGCAACCTCTATTTCAAGAAGATAATTCAACTTTCCCAAGTCTTTTGTTTGAAATTGTGTTCAAGAAGTTCTTCCATGTAATACAATATCATCCACATAGGCATCCAATAAAATGATACTTGCTGTTGTGTGTTTGTAGAAAATTGAATGGTCAATACAACACTACTGTGACATACCAAACTGTGATCGAGTATTATAGAATCTACCAAACTACGCTTGAAGTGATTGCTTCAGGCCATACAAAGGCTTCTTCAATTTACATCCTAACTCCCCATGAGAGACAAACTTTGGAGGTTGCTCCTTTAAACTTCTTCACTTAAATCTCCATGTAAGAATGCATTGGAAATATCCAATTGGAAAAGTGGCAACTCTTTGTTTATTGCCATGGACAGGAACAAGCAAATTGATGCCGTTTTTTCAACAAGAGAAAATATTTCCTCTATATATTTGGGTATATCCCTTGTCCACAATCTGAGCTTTATACCTACCAACTGACCAATATGGATTTGTTTTGATGGCATAGACCCACCTACAACCAACTGTATTCTTGTTTGGAGGTAATGAGACTAACTCTCATGTGCCCTTTCTTTCTAACACATCCATCCTTTCACACATAGCTGCTTTCCATTCAGAAAGTAAGACCTCAAATAGTTTAGTAAGAATTGTATGTGATGATAAGTTGAATACAAATGCATGAAATATGGGTGATAGAGACTCATAAGAGATATAATTACTAGATGTCGAGGATTAGGACATTGATTATGTTTACCTTTATGGAGGGCGTTCGGAAGATCAAGATCATCAGACGGAGCAACTTCTTTGGAGGGGCCTGAATCATTTGGAGAATAATAACATGTGGAATACACACACACATTAAGAATGTGTTGATATTAGGAGGTCTCTCGCTACTAGATATATGATTTATACTTGGTTTGTCACTAAGCATATTTTCAGTAATGTTTGCTCTTCTGCAATCACATTGGTGCGAGGGGGGGGGGGGCGGGGTATAGTGAAATTCTTTGACGTCAATTTTTAGTAGTTGGAGCGAAAAAAATGTTGTGGCTTCCCAGAAATTAACATCTTGGCACGAAATTTATTTTCAACCGAGGGATACAACATTTGAACCTTTTCGGTGCCTACAATATCCTAAAAAGAATACAACTTACTCCTCCCCTCCCCCAAATAATAATAATAAACACATAAAATTTGTGGGCAAGACGATGAAACATATATTTCTAAAGGTTTCTGGGGGAATGGGGAAAATTGATTTATTCAGAAACAAGATTTGGTAGGATGATTGATGTCCTAAGATAGTTGATGACATTCGATTAATCAGTTATATGCATGAAGACCCCCATCATCCCAATTTTTTTTGGGAATGTTCATATCAAACATCAATACTCGTTTTAATTTCTAAAAGATGATTTCTACATTCAGCGACACTATTTTAGGATGGGGTATGGGCACATGATGTCTGAGGATGAATATCATTGGCATTTTTGTAGCCATAAATTTTGTAATGGTAAGAGCAGTTTTATATTCTAGGGCATTATCACCCTCAAGATTTTGATAGTTTTCCCAAATTGATTTTGATTTCAACACAAAATATAGTAAATAACTGAAATAACTCAGATCGAGCCTTCATAAGTAACAATCAAGTGCAACAAGTGAACAACACGTGTAATAAAATATCTAAATCCCCTGTGAAAGGTGGTGGGCAAGGCCCCCCATACATCACCGTGGTCCAAATAAAAAACTGTATTAACCCGAGCTTGTTTCCTAGGAATATAAGACTTGTTTGTACTTCCCCGGTAAAAACACTATGGAACTCAGGATACATTTTCTTTATTTTAGACAATGACAAACGACCAAGTTTACTGTGCAATTGAGATAAAATTGAAAGAATATAATAGAAGCTATTGTAGGAGCTACACCCAAATAGTATAATTCTTTTGACTCTGAGCCCGATCCCAATGCCCTCTTCGTCTTCCAATCCCGAAAAAGACAAGTTGGTGAAAAGTGATGGTACAATCAAGTTGTTTTGTCAGACATAAAGTAAACTCAATGAAAACTATGATACATTTAATATGGAAGATAACAATAGCTTAGGAGATGGATATACAACACCAACACCTTTAATAATGATTTGGGAGCCATTAGCTGAAGTGACTAGGTAGAGCTGTAGATGGGGTAAATGATATAAATATGCATGCATTTCCCTTCATATGATCAAATGCTTCTGAGTCAATAACCCAGATCATTTTGATGGAAGAAGAAAAGCAAGCAGGAGTACTTGAAGTCTGAACAAAAGTAGCCGTGGATGTAGACGAATAGGCTGGCTGAGAATTAGCCTGAGAGTGAATCAACTACTCATATTCTTCTTTGGAGAGTGTCACATACTCATGTAAACTCATATCCTTCATATCATCAATTAGAGCTACATTATCCCCTTTATTCAGAGGCATTCCATTAAGCTTCCAACATTTTTCTATCACATGACCTTCCTCTTCACAATGATAGCATTTAGGCCTACTGCAATCTATCCGAGAATTTTGCAACCCTTGTTAATAGTTCCATCTACAACAATCACATCCTCCGCGAAACTGCCACAATCTGTTTAAAAACCACCTTGAAAAACCCCTCGATCTCCAAAACCACATCCTCGACGTCCTCCTCCACAGCCTTTACCAACACAATGTGAAAGCAAAGCAGAACTCTCAGAAGTAAGAAGGCTAGGTGTAGAACCCTCAGTGCTGCCTTGTGACATTCTCAAAATCTTGGCAAAAGGCTCTTTCACGCTTGTCAAAGTGGCATCTCATAGAATCTGAGAACGATTGCATTGATTTAGGGCACGTATTCCTCAAACAAGTAATTAATTTTAGGAATCCTCTTTGTTCAATCATTGTCTGCACTCCTGAAGAAAGAAAAAAAGATATTAACCTCTTCACTTAGTTTTGAAAATTCACCATAATGATTAATGACATTTTATCTTATCTCATTGTGAGGAGGATCATTCAAGAGCGAGTACAATCATCCTCCATCCGATGGAAGCTTATACACATCAATGCACAAATTCTAAAAATTTACTTTGTCCTCACAGTCGAGCTTCTAAAAAATGGGTGTTCCGTCATACTGTGGTTCAGTAAGAGGGAAATTGCGGAACATGAGTGACGAGGGTCATTTGGTGCTTAACAATGATCAGTTGCTATTGTCTTTATCTTTAATGATTTTTTCGGTGCAGAAAATCTAGATGACATGCATTGGACGTTGTTAGGGTGAAATGCTAGTGGTGGTAGTGGTGTGGGATTCCCTATGGAGCCGCGGCGATATGGTGGGATGGTGGAACACTTTGGAGTTAAAACATTATTGATGTGACTAGAGAATGATGTTGGCTGAATGACAGGAAATTACAGTGTGTGGTTTGGATTAAACTTTGGAAATGAAGGTCATTAAGGACGAGCTATTTTTGGTTGGACGGGTAAGGGTTTTTAAATGGGGGACATTATGTGGTTTGAAATAATTTAGCAAGGGTTGGGTTTATGCGTCTGTGGCATATTTGTGTGTAGATTGACTGAACATATGTTGACAATTTGAATGGACAAGAGGAGGCGTTCACAGGAAACAATGTGAAGTGTGCGTTGGTCAGCTTAGGAGAGAGACTCAATAGCATGCTCAAGTGGGGTAATGAGATATTGATTTTAGCAAAGGAAGACCACAAGGACGACAACAATTCGAAGAGGAGTTGTGCGGTAGGTGGCTCTAGAGTCTGGAATGAGTGAAAGTCTGTTATAGGTTGCACATCGAAGGTTTCTATGATAGATGCTGGAGTCGTGGGATGCATGTTGGATGTTGGAGTGGGGAAAATTGGTAGGGCAGAGGTAGGACATTATGTTTTGTGGTGCGTGCTGGAGGAGAGGTTGGCAGAGACGTGCTGTTGGGAGGTTTATTGTATAGGGTCTTGAATGAGGCATGGGAAGGAATGGGAACCTCTTTAAAGATAGGAGCACACTTGGGGTGAAAAAGGGCGTTGGTTCTTGAAGAGAGTTTGGTTTGATGGGTGACAATAGTGGGAAGGAAGTTCAATGGAGTTGGGGATGACGAGGTTGTGGAGGTAAAGCTGGGTTGTAAGAATGAAGATTGGTTGGAGGAACAAAGAGTGCAAAGGTTGTGTCCTGTGGACCGGGTGGAGGAATGGAGGGTGAAGTTAGGTTTGAGGGTAGGCTTTGCTAGGGTTGTGAACTGGGATTGGTACCGGAGGCCATCTTGGCTGCAATGGAGGCCCTGAGCTCCAGACGTATTGCATGAATATCTTTATGCTAGGGAATGAATTTTAGATAGTTAAGATGACAGGGAGGTTGGCCCATGGAGAGAGAAAGAGAGTAGGAAGAGCTGGACCCTGACGGACGATGGAGATGCCAGAAACTGAGCAGTAAGCCGGACCAGTTGATATGAACTGGAAATGGAGATTGCACTAATAACCAAAAAAAGGGTTACTAACTCGCGAGGCTTGCTCATGCCACCTCTCTTGAGGGAAGGTTTCTTCTAACTCTTCCTCTTCAAATAAGAGAGACTAAACAAGACTTTCCAAGCTAGCCTAAGATTCTCACTAAGGAGGAGAATTATATAAACGACAACATACTAATTAATGCCACAATAAAAGATGCACTTGGAGAGACGACAATAAATCTTCTCTTTGTTATGGAGGTCATCTGAGAGCGTGTATATGTATCCTTCATCTGAGGGAAGTGTATGCATGTCAGTGTGACTCACACAATTGGTCTATGTGATTTAGGTTAACTCGTGCAATGTGAAAACAATGTTGAGGTCATTTAACATCTTTATTCTCTTTATATGAACACTATATACCTATTCTCTTGGTTTCTAGTGTTGATAAAAGATTTTTATGACCTTATTCTGTTCAGATTAATTTCGGATCTAGTGGTGGTTATTGTTTCAGCAACTATTGGTGGTGTTATCTCTTCCCTTTTAGGACAACCGGTTGGTACCTTTTTTTAAACTTTTCTTATAGTATTCCGCAAGTAAAATTTATTACTTCACTTTTCCATAATATTACTTTTTTGAATAATAAACTCAAGGTCATTGTTGGCTACCTTCTTGCTGGATCTCTTATTGGGCCCGGTGGTCTAAATTTCATTAGTGAAATAGTGCAGGTATCTTGCTATTTAAAATTACACTTATGTTACAGCTTTTATTTCAGCTTTGCCTCAAGTGGTTTTGCATGTTGTCTTTTAGATTACCGCATTTTTGATTGTTTCTCAAGCATAATGCATGTGGCAGTTATCCATCTTTGTGTGATTACTGCTGTGGAAAATCATACTTTATGCTCTAGTTTAATGGCTTTGGACATGGCAGTCCGTTTTACAATTATTTAGCAAAAGTCAGGTCGGACTATCCTATTCAACAACAACAACAACAACAACAACAACAACAACAACAACAGAACCCATATAGTCCCCAATCATTGGGGGTATGGGCGGGGGAAGATTGGCCCATATAGTCCCCAATCATTGGGGGTATGGGCGGGGGAAGATTGGAAACAGACCTAACCTTTGGCACTATGCACAAAGTGGCTTCTCTCAGAGGAGAAAGACCTAACCTTTGACAATAAATGCACAAAGTGGTTGCTCACAGAGTACCACTGAAATAGTGGCCCCCTATACCGTCGCGTTTGCTGCGGAATCATGCCCTCAAATCAAAGCCAAAGACATCAGAGAAGGCAGACCCAAGAATCCATTTTGATTTATGTGCACATAACCATGCTTCCTTCATTCAGCATCCAGAGCATTGGTGAAGCACAAAATCGGACTATCCTATTAATAGGAAAAAAATATTTCGTTCCTTCTTCTAAGGCTTATCAAATGCTTAACTACTACAGTTATGTGGTTAATTCTATTTAGCTGACAGTTCGCTTTTACTAAGCTATAATTTGACAGTTCTTTATCCCGTTTAATTATGGATGGTTCACTAATGTATCTATATCTTCAAGGTAGATTAAGCATTATTTTTCCTGTTAGCATAAAGAAGCGCAAATATAAATTTTTGTCATGGGTGATGGCTAATCATCCCATCACTAAATTAAGCTTTATTCTCTTGATCTGAATTATCAAAAATCTAACTAGTAACGTGGTTAATTTTATTGGTTGAATCCCAAATTTTTGCTCATGCATCTATAATTCTTAAGGTTAGCTTATGCATTATGCTTCTATATTAGCATATGGAGCAGATCATGTACTGTTTATGAAGTTATGGTGTGGTCTACCAAATGAAGAATATTACAAGAAATGATATTGGATATATATGCTACTTCAAACCTAATTGTGTAAATTTAAAACAACATTTTGATGCGATATGCTAGAACTTTTGTTTGAAGCCTAAGGGTATTTTGTTAACATACCAAGCTATATATATATACATATATATATTTATATAGACACACACACACACATATATAGAAGCCTAAAATAACAGAAGATTGTGGTCTTTCATAAGACGCGTACTGTGAGCAAAAGAAGTGGAGCTTAGAGTGATTGAAGCTATTAAGGCACATCTTCTGGCATGGCGCGATATGTTAGAACTTTTGTTTGAAGCCTAAGGGTATTTTGTTAACATACCAAGCTATATATATATACATATACATATATATATACATATATATATACATATATGTGTATATATACATATATGTAGATATATGTATATATATAGACACACACACACACACACACATATATATATAGAAGCCTAAAACAACAGAAGATTGTGGGCTTTGATAAGCAGTATACTGTGGGCAAAAGAAGTGGAGCTTAGAGTGATTGTAAGCTATTAAGGCACATATGGCATGGTGATTTAAATGAAGAAGTTTGCATGTAGCAACCTCTAAGATTTGTTGCACATGGGGAGTGCTCCCAGATGGTGTACACGTTGAAATAGTCATTATATAGTTTGAAATGGTCACAAAGTGCATGATTTGGAAAATTCTCGTAAGTGTTAACAAATTTGGGATGATGTGATGTTTTATCACTATATTGTGGTCAGAAGCTTACTTCTCGTTGCATATGTTGATAATTTACAGGCTTAAGTATACATTGTGTAGTTTGAAACGATCACATTGAGCATTATTTGGAAAATTCTCCCGAGTGTTAACAAAACTTGGGATGACTCGATGTTCAATCACCCTATCGTTGTGAGAAGTTTTACTTATCGTTGTATATGTTGATAATATAGTTCTTACAAGAGATAATAGTAGGAGACTATGTTGATAATATAGTTCTTACAAGAGATAGTAGTAGGAGCAATGTTCTAAATGTCGGCCGACATGTCCGACATGTCTGATTTCAGCATAAAGCGATATGGATTTTTAAATCTACTAAATAAAATCGTTTTGCATTTAATCGGCCGATAAATCGGAAAATTTCGGAATTATCGGCCGATCTGATAAAGTCTGGAGTCGGCCGATTTGATCGCACGTGACAAACTTCATTCCTCTTATAAGAATACCGTATTCTATTTTCTTTCTGCCCTAACTTCATTACCGTGACTCCACGACTGCAAATCGCGCTCGTCTCCTGCAAATCGCGTTACGTCTTCTCCCTGCGCTCGTCTCCTGCGCTCGTCTCCCTGCGCTCGTCTCCCTGCGCTTGTCTCCCTGCGCTCGTCTCCCATCCGTAACCCGTCTTCTCCTCCCAGGAAACCATCCCGAACTCTCCCCGGCGAGCTCTCACATCTACAGGCCGACGTCTCCCCGAACAACTTTCCTGAGCAGGTAAAACTCTTCTTTGTTGCTGTTTTTACTCTCTCTCCATCTACCGGATTCCAGAGGTCTTAGCCTCAACGCCACCAAAGCACGTCGTTCCATATATTCTTTATTTTCAAAATGCTATTGAGCTCATGTTACATGCTTAAATTCGATCATGTTTATATACTTAAATTCAATCATGTTTATATGATATCGTATTTGTATCTTGCTGCTACTCGGGTATATATCTGATATATGTTATCATATGATCATATCTTGCTGCTATATCTTTATTGAAATAATTATTTGATGGCGTGAAAAAACCTACAAATAAAAAAATAATGATGCATATTTACATTTTAGATGCATAATATTTATATTTATATATTTTATTTTTAAACCCGACATTTTCAAATGTCTCCGACATGTCTCCGACATGTTTCCGACATGTTTCCGAAATCCGACATCCGACATTTAAAAACCCAATCCGATATATACCCGACATCCGACATTTAGAACATTGAGTAGGAGACTTCAACAGTTCAAAAGAGTTTCTCCAGTCTTATTTCAATACACAGGATTTTGATGAATTTAGTTAGTTATTGGAAATTGGGTTTGCTAGAAAGCCGAAGGCTATATGTTTTATGCAAAATACATATATAAAGAGAAATGGGTCCAGTGTTCGGTTGAATCGATTCATAGTGCTAGCATCAATCTATTTAAGGAGGACAACCTCACAACAAAAACTCAAGTGAGTGAGCTTCTAAGGTATTCCTCTTTTCAACTTGGTATCAGAGTTTCCCCTCCACCTTTGATCAAAAAAATACCTTAGATCGTTGAGTTGCGTCTGTGGCCGTTCTACTTTTTTCGTGGATCGACACCGTCCTTTAGATTGGGATCGAGTGGTCCCATCTTCCATTGCTTGCTTCGATCCCATCCACGATTTTGCTGCTCGACACGAGCTATCTCGTCTGCCGCTCCCATTGCGATCAACAACCATTTGTGGTCTTACAACTACATGATTCGATCCCGATTCCCATCGATTCGGTGCCGCCTCCCATCGACGATTGCTTGTGGTCTTTCAGTGACGGAAACATGCGTCAATTTCTATTTTCTATCGTTCTTCAATTACTATTTTCTATCGTTCTTGTGCCTGCATCATCGCCCATTGTCCCATCAATCAAAATTGGCCTTTGTCCGCTCCTTCCAACGATCTTTTGTCGACTATTTTAATGCCGATTGAAGGGATTCTCCCTTTTACTCCTCCCAACATCATCTCTTTTCAACGGGACTGTCTCTTTCTACGACAATATTCCTACCATGTGATCGATTTCTGTGTCTTTAGGCTTCTCCTATGGAACCATAACTGGAGGAGCACCCAGGGGTGGATCCGGGAAGTTTGACTAGGTGGGCCAGTCAAAAGTGGAAGCAAAACAAATAAATTGATAAAATTTTAAATATAAAAATAATCTAGACAAATTTTGGACAAAGTAAAGCTTCTATTTTTAATAAACAAAAAAGTGACATAATCAATCTTATAGATGTAATTTCAGTTTTGCACGACGATTTTTCACTTCATAGAATTCATCCTAATCTTGTTAATTGAATAATAATATTCATGTAAGGGATGTTAAATAAGAATATCAAACTGTTAAACAACCATATAGATGTAATAATTCTTCCTACTCTTTTTAATTGAATAATAATATTCATGTGATCATGTCTATATGTAAATAAGAAGAATTTCTACAGGATGGAAAATTTTCCGATCAGAACATTGGGTTTCATGTTTGCACTACAATAAAAGAAAAAATATATTGAAAAATGTAAATGCATTGGGTTTCATATTTGCACTCTGCTATAACAGATTAACAGAAGATGAGAACCATATCAAACTGTTGACCCCCTTTCATGAAATCACAACATCAAATGTTCTAAATTTTGAATGTCAACAGCAGAGTGATGTGTTAGTTTGTTACAACATATTACAAATCTACAATAACTATATACTTTCAATACTCCAACCACAATCCACAAGGGATGTTAAAAAAACTTTAGAAGAAAACATAATTTAAAACAAAAAGCTCTTTTGGCTTTAGAAGTAGCAACATTCAGAGGTTTATAAAAAATTGTGCACATAAATTCAGACATCCAGTAAAGGTAGGGACTAGGGTCCAGGGAGATAGAGCTTCAATCCATATGTACACAGGCCACAAGGTATTTCTCTTACCGGCGGTGAAGACCTATGCTGTTAGTGCCTGCGCCGGAGCCGGAGGCGTCGAGGTGAGCGAAGTGGCGAGCGACAACTGTAACTCTGCAAGACAAAGCGCCGAGCGGGCAAGCGACGCTGCGAGCTGCGACAGACTGGGCAGACTAGCGGAGCGGGAGACAATCAAAAGGGAATGGGATTGCTAGGGCACGTTGGGCGTTACTCACTGGGCACACACAGATTGAATCTATAATACTATATATAAATATAATATATTATGTATTATATATATTATATGATTTGTTTCTTGGGGTGGGTGGGGGGTGGGGGGTACTTGGCCCCCCTTGAATTCGCCACTGGGAGCACCTCTCTTGCATAGTACTCGTGTAAAACACCATTCCCATTTTGCGACCATTACTTTTGCGCCGCTTGATGACACAAACTACCTTGCTTGGTCCCGCTCTATCAATCTTGCCCTTCAACAATGTTGTTTTCTTGAGCACCTTTACATAAGTATTTATGAACTACATGGGATGATCTCACATGGGGCCAATGAGATACGAATGAATGTTTTGGCTACTCAACCCACTGGACAAGTCTGTCTATCAGTACTATGACCTGGATACTACAACAACATTTGGAATCACACAAAAGGTACCTAATCTAGACCGAGAAATTGCACAAATGTTTACCAACTACAATCTCAGATTGCTTATCTTGCACAAGTATATCCGTACATATCTTCGTGACACAATATTATTTTGATTTTGAGAAGATACACCGGGAGCTTGATTACTCTGATCCCATTTGCTATTAGAGATTGATTTATGACTTAGAGTTTAGGGTTTAGGATTTGGTAACCATGTATCAATTATGATTTTCACCTGAGCATTCATTTCCTTAATCGTAACATTTTTTCACTTAGGATTCTTGATACAAATACGACTCCATGGGTCCATGGTCCCCTCGCCAAATGTTGTCACCATAGTCTATCACGCGCTATATCATCTGTGTGGCCCTAGTGATATTTTTGTAATTTCATGTATGCCCACTCCGCCATATTGAGATTCCTCCCCCCGACAATCAGAAGGTCCCTATGATGACTATGCACATTGAGGGTCTCGCATTCTACTGGGTGCGTTGGACGTGCCAAAATGTCCCTGATCTATTGTGGCTCAAACTTAAGAAGGAACTTGTTAGGAGAAAATACAAATAAAATGTCCAACTTGCTGATAATTTTCACAAAAACACTTCCTCCCAGACATCAATAAGTTGTTCTCCGGAGGGAACAAACAAAATACAAATAAATTCTCTCAATGTTTTTCTTAATAAAATGTCGGTCAACTTCAATATGTTTTGTTCGATCGTGTTGAACAGAATTATGTCGATGCTAATAACAGCCTCATTGTCACAGAGTAGTCTGAGAGGCTCCTTCTCGTTTTGACCTATGCCACTCATCAATGAGTGGAGCTATATCCCTTAACAAATCCCGTGTTGCTTCTTGCTCCTTCACTTGACTAGGTTTCAGCCAACCATAGTGTAGTACCCCGAGGTAGAATGTTTGTCATCAACAGGTCCAACCCAATCTGCATCGGTATACACTTTGATCTTTAACTCTGTGTGGGGTGTACAATATGCCCCTTCCCGGTGAGACTTTCAAGTATCTTAAGTTCCTATGAGCAACATCGAGATGTCTGGTCCACGGTGAGTGCATAAATTGGCTTACAAATCCAACATCATCTGTAATGTTAGGACGGGTGTGTGATATGTAGATTAGACGCCCCACTAATCTCTGATATCCAATAATATCTTGGATAGCTTCTCCGTCGTCCCTTCCTAATCTGTGGTTTACTTCAATTGGTGTATCAGTGGTCTATACCCAGTCATTCCACTTTGTTCGAGGAGATCAAGCATATACTTGCATTGGGAAATGAAAATCCCATGTTTTGATCTTGCCATTTCAATACCCAAGAAATATCTAAGATTTTTGAGGTCGTTAACCCCAGACTCCTCACGAAGATGTTGTTTCAAGGTTTGTTGTTCTTCAACATTGTCACCAATAATCACTGTCATCATGCTAACCATATACAAATTGTATATGGTCAACATGACTCTATTTATAACCAAAGGATACCATAACTCTGTGAAACCAACCAAATCAGGCACGTGAGGATTTCTTTAGCCTGTATAAAGCTTTCTTTAGCCTGCAGACTTTGCCTTATGATCCTTTATGAGCGAAGAATGGTGGTAGGGACATATATACTTCCTCTTCCAAATCACTGTGGAGAAACTCATTTTTTAGATCTACTTGGTTGAGGTCTCACCCTTTACAAATTGCATAGGACAAAAGGATTCTAATTGGTTTATCTTGGCAACTAATGCGTAAGTTTCCTAGTATTCAATTCCAGAGGTTTGTGTAAATCCTCTGAGAACAAGTCTGTCTTTGCATCTTTCCACAATGTCATGCGAATTTTGCTTAGTATAGTACCCCTATTTACACCCAAATGTCTTCTTTCCGGTTGGAAGAGGAACAAGGGCCCCAATAGCCTTTTTTTTAAAAGTTGTCATCTCCTCAATCATCTTCTATTTCCATTCATGATGACCAAGTGCATCCTGCCAAGATGAGAAAAAAATAAAATGAGACTAGGGAGGACACAAAATCTTTATGTGAAGTTGTGAAGGAGGCAAATGACACATAATGCGATATATAGTGTTGGGTACGTGATCTAATACCTCTTCTGAGAGCAATGAGAAGATCAACAAACTCTGAAGGCAGTTCTGCTGATGACGCAGTAGTCGTGGATTGTGCCTGTGTGTTTGTTCTCATATTATAAATCTGCAACTGTTTGTCTCTGAGGAATAGTCTCCCTTGGATCATAGGTATCATTGGGAGGAGTAGGGAGGCTATATGCTAGATGAATAGGTAAGGGAAGAGTAAGGGAACTCACTTCATTTTCCTGTAGAGACCTCCCCCCCCCCCCCCCCCCCCCCCCCCCCCCCCTCGCCCTGAAGTGAGGTCCCATAGAAATGGGGGATTCATGATTAGTGACATTCATAGTAATAAAGGTCTTCCATGAAGGTGGGTGGAAGCATTTGCACCCTTTTAATACCCAATGAATACACATTTGAGCATATGAAGATTGAGCTTGGAGTGGTGAATAAAATTAATATGGACAAAGCAAAGGCACCCAAAGATACAGGGTGGAAGAGAGGTGTCAAGGATGTTAAGGGTAGCTAGAGGAGATTTATTCCAATAGGAGTGGGCATGTATTTAATCAGATAGGCGATGGTGTGGGCCACATCTCCTTGGTATTGCTTGGGCATAATGCGTAGTGAGGAGACACTGAGCAACTTCTGAGAGGTGATGGTTCTTCCGCTCAATTACACCATTTGAGCAGGTGAGTACACACATGATGTCTGGTGAATGATGCCCTGATTCCCAAGATAGTCCTCAAAGGAGGAATCAATGTACTCACACCCATTGACAATACAGAATTTTTGTATGGAGGCACCAAATGGGTTTGCCACTATCTTATGAGTTAAAAAAAGGAAATACTTCATTCTCATGTTCTATCTAGTAAACCCACGTAGTGCGAGAATAACAGTCAATAAAAGTAACAAACTATGAGTAGCCAGTGAGAGAAGAGACTTTACACAGACCCAAAATATCAGTATAAATAATTTGAAAAACATAGAACTAGGTAGAGTACTATGAGTAAAAGAAGTACAACGGTGTTTAGACAGTTCACACAGATCACATACATCACACACATCACACACAAAAGTTCTGAGCAACGAAGATGAATACTAGAAATTAAGTGTTTTAAAATAGAAAGGGAAGGATGTCCTAGGCAACAGTGCTAGGAATAAACAGTAGATGCCTAGGATGAATGTAAGGCCTGCGGTGGTGGAATAGTACTGGGAGGAGTCCCAAATATAGAGGCCATTGCACAAGCTACCAGAGACAATCACCTTCCGCCTCTTCAGGTCCTGAAAAATATAATAAGATGGAAAGGAAGTCACCAAGCAATTTATGGAGCTGGTTATGTTGCTAATAAACAAAATATTTAAAAGTAGGGACATGAAGAACAAAAGAAAGAGTAAGGGCAGAGCAAGTAATGGATCCTTTTCCAGTGGTGGAGGAGAGAGAGCCATCAATAATGCTTACTTAGTCTCTTCCTGAAAGGAGGGAGTATGATACAAAACCTAATGAGGAGCTATTCATGTGATCACTGGCTCCAGAGTCAATGATTCATTTGGTAGAAGGATGAGTGGTGACAAAGTGAGCACCTGGTATATCTGAATGGGCGTAGGAAGATGAGGTAGGTACAGACTCAGCAGAAAGACCCTGCATCAGACGACGTACAGTATGCATCTCTTCAGCAGAGAAGGAGCCAGGGACAACAAAGACATCTGAAACTCCCACTCGAAAGGAGAACTCCTCAGTCGTGTCAGAGAAATGCGCAGATCGTGGAGGGAGGGAAGGAGCAATCCTCCCCTATGATATGTTACTTTCGGGGACACCCCGTGAAGCCGGACCACCCCTTTGTTGTGGGAACCTATGAAGTTTGAAGCAAGTATCATTAATGCGTCGGGGCTTTACACAGTAATCACAGACAAGATGATCTCTGTCGGGTGGCTTGGATCAGTGAGTATCATAGAGTGCATGACCCAGATCCATGGTGAGTAGCAGCAAGAGAAATACCCATTAGATCAAGGTGAGATTAAGGAGGCCACTCTTGAAAAAATGAGGGCGAACAATCGTCGGAATAAGGCGCGGGACCGATCATCGCACAGTTGGAACCGTCTGATTGTGCAGGATCAAATCGCGTCCAAAGCGGGTCTGGAGAAGCCAGACGAGATCGGAAGGAGTTGGAAGGGGTTAGGAAAAGTTGGACGGGCTCGACGAGGGACGAAGCACGTGACGAGGGATGAAGCAGGCAAGGCGGAAACGACCGCGGGTAGAAAAACACGAGAAACCGAGAGTGCACGAGTCATGCGGGAGATCAATTATCGAGATCTGGCTTTGATACTATGTTAGGAGAACATGAAATCTTATTCATAAAAAAAGAGACCTCTCCGATATATAATAGAGATACATACTTAGGTAGAAATGTAAACTAGAAAAATGCTTAACATTCTAATAGAACTTCTCTGCCACTACGACACACACAAAAATTGAGCAATTTATACGAGTGCCTCAACTCCGTTCGCCAGTCGGCCTACTTCGTGGAGTTCATCGAGGTCGCCGCGCACGTCATCGCGCTCTCCCTTTACCATTTTCTGGGATACTTCTTAGTAGGTCTATGATACCAACGTGCACCCTCTTCATGTCCACAACCCATCTACTATGTCCCACTCTATGTAGCAAGATCTTTAGCTCGACGAAAAACTCTATGCGGCCCAGAAACCCTCTTCTCCTCAGCCACCCCACCAACTGCTGACCTCAACCACCACTCCATCGAATGGATACCTCACATCCACCTAGACCTCCGTTGATCGTACATCACCGCTTCCGCCGGTTCCTCCATTAATGGTACCCCTTGTATCCCAGTGTTTATCTCACTAGGAGTACCTCGAGCTCCACTGGAAAGGCCTCTGTTTCGTAGCCAACAACCGTACTCACCCACACACAAATGCACTCTCATGAACTTGCGCTTGTTGATCAATGTCGAAGATGATGATTTTGACTTCACTGACTTGAATTCTCTGACTCTCATGGACCCCTTTGGGCCTCAACCTTGAGAATAAGTTCATTTGGGGGGTATATTGACAGTTTGACACTAATACGAATCTTTGGGCCCTCGTCTGCCTTGCCAAACGCCGCTATCATACTCTATTACATGTTATATTGTTTATGTAGCCTAGTGGCTTCTTCATAATTTCATGTATGCTCACTCCCTCTTATATACGGTAGTGGAGGAGGGGTTCTTATTTTCATCTTGGATCAATGGTCTTGTTAGACAATCCTATGGAACTGAGTCTTAAACAAATATCGAATAGAGGTCTGGTAAGACATGCTCCATGCTCTTGTGTTGTCGAGTATAAGTCATTGTATCTATAGAAGGCATGCAACAAGTATTGGGAATGGAGTCGCTAGTAGGTATTATCTGAGTTGTAGGAGTGGAGTTGCTAGTAGGTAATATTTTAATAGTACGAATGGGTTGAGGTTGCTCATCACTATCCTCACCAAACAAACTCACTTCAATCACTAACCTATGATCTGCCACTACCGTAGACACCCCGTGAAGCCGGACCACCCCTATGTTGTGGGAACCTATGAAAGCAAGTATCATGGGTGTGTATGGGCTTTACATAGTTATCACAGACAAGATGATCTCTGTCGGGTGGCTTGGAGCAGTGAGTTTCATAGTGTGCAGGGCCCAGATCCATTGTGAGTAGCAGCAAGAGAAATACCCATTAGATCAAGGTGAAATTTAGGAGGCCACTCCTAAAAAATCGAGTTCGAACGGTCATCGGAATAAGGCGCATGACCGATATTGCACAGTTGGAACCGTCTGACTGTGCGGGATCAAATCACGTCCAAAGAGGGTATGGAGAAGCTGGATGATATCAGAAGGAGTGGGAAGGGGTTTGGAGAAGCTGGACGGGCCCGACGATGGACGAAGCACGTGGTGAGGGATGAAGCAGGCGAGGCAAAAACTATCGCGGGCAGAAAAACACGCGAAACCGAGAGCACATGAGTCATGCGGGAGATTAATTATCGGGATCTGACTCTGATACCATGTTAGGAAAAATGAAATCTTATTTATCAAAGAAAAGATACCTCTCCCATATATAGTTGAGATGCATACATAGGTAGAAATGTAAATTAGAAAAATGCGTAACATTTTAACCGAACTTCTCTGCCTCTACGACACACGCAAAGTGAACAATTTATACAAGTGTCTTAGCTCCGTTCGCCAGTTGTCCTACATCATGGAGTTCATCGAGGTTGCTGTTGGATCTGTGACCAACCTTGGGGGGGGGGGGGGTGAATAATGTTTAATGCAGTAATACGAGATTTTAAATCTTTACTTGTAGGGATACGCTTTCTGGGAGTTAGCGCTGGGCGGTAGAGATAACGCGGCGGTATCTCACAGAAACCGTATTCTTGGAGATTAACTCGTTCGATTTGCAAGGTGATCGTTTCGGTGATTATGAGATTACGATTTCAGGAAAGCAAGTAACTCTCAGTTGTAACTACAGATTGGTCATAAACATCAAAGCATGAAAATATGATTTCATTAGATGATTAAAATGGAAGTTACGATTACAAAGATATTATCTCCATGATGTCGAAGATTGAGGCGATGAATAGAAAGCTCTTAGGTTTTCTATACCGGCCCTCCCACTTAAGGCGATTAACTCTCTTCCTTCTCCCCCAGAAGGTCTTCGAGTCCGGGCTAGACCTCCCCGGTTTAGACGTCCTCCCCGGACGATTTCTCACGAATTCCCCCCGGAATCCGACGTCCTCCTTGACGATTTCTCACGGCACACGATTTAGTAAAAAGAAAGATAGAAGTCAAATATATGAGTTATTGATCTAAGAAAGAAAATGGGTGCTCCCTCAAAGATTGTCTCCGTCGGCGGTGAGCGATCGACGCTTATGACTCTTGTTCCTTGTGTGCTTGATCGTCCTTGGATTCTCTTTCTTGTCCGCACTCTTCGGTGATCTTCTTCCTTGGTTGAGAGGGTGCACGTTCTTTCTTCTCCTTGGTCGGTGGCAGTTTGCTCCCGAAACGACGAGGCAAAACCTATTCTCGTGTGTATCACCGTCTACTCAAAGAGAGAAAGAAAAACACAAATATGACATTTAAGTTAACTACCGCCTGCGGTAGTGATACCGCGGGCAGTATGCTTCGTATACGCGTTTTTCCCAGTTGTCCGACTCTAAGTAAGGAAGGCGTCTGCGCTTTCCTTCTGATCATCTGATAGTGCGGAGCAGTAATGCTAGCGCGGCGCGATAGTCGTGATTGATTTGGCATGTGCACAACTGGCCTTCTGCAAGTAAGGAGGTGGCCGCGCTTTCCTTGTAAACAGTCGTTACCGCGGAGCGATAGTGATAACGCGAGTGGTAGAGACTTTCCTTGCATGACTGCCATCAAGTTCCCGCGCAGAGCACACGAATCGCTGACGTGTACATTGAGGTAGCGCGGTGCGTTATCAGTAACGCGCGGCGGTAACCATATGACTTGTCGGGTCGAGACGCCACCCAGTCGACATAAGCTGTCCAGTCGACATCCACTGGTCCTTGTCTGCAACCGACAAATGCTCAATGAGCTAGTGCTCGACGGTATCGCTAACGCCGGCGGTGGCTCTAGTTGATACGCCTTCTTGTCGACACAATTCTAGAATATAATACAATTTTATGTAAGCAGTAAAATGCATATTAAGCAAGAATAAGTGCTATATCGAAATTGTAGAAAAAGTAAGCTTCACATCATTCCATTTTCAATTATTTTTGAAAATACTTTTTATCTTTTATAGGAAAATGATTTACTTAGCAGTTAATACTTAATACTTATCATACGTTGGTAGGTCACTAAAGTGCTCCTTTCCACTTAAGGTTGGATGGACCGAAGTCCTATGGAGGGCTAGTCGATTTCCGTATTGGAATGCCCGATGCCACCAGTGCAAATGCTTTCCATTCCTCCTCTTATCCTACAGTCTCCATTTCGACAAAAACAACTACGAAATTCATTCCTTTACAGATGGCCTTGAAGAAGATTACACATGAAAGCCGTGCTCTAAACCGACAATCATAAATATCCTTTCACCCTCTCATTAGAAAAACCTCGTCCCACATCCTTTGGGTTGTTGGCTCCATTCCTACTCAACAACTATGGAAGAACCCATAACCTCGTCCAAGAGCACGTCGGCGAACACCTACACCTTAACATTCAACCCTTCGCCTCCGTTGTAGGCTGAGAGGGCCAAAGCGAGTTGTGTGCGTGGAAATCACACTCGTTATTATGAAGTTAAAAAGATTCGTTAATTTTATTGTTCGAGGGTGAGTTCTCAAGTGTGTTACGAGTCGATTCGTCACGAAATCAACACAACCACAAGCAGATCACAATAATAATTTATGGATAACGGGAAAATTAAATAGTGAGAACGTAGAGGTAAGCTTATAATTATTTAGTTAGATCGCATAAAATTAAGATAATGTATGGGAGCAAGGATACACAAAGGAACAGTGATCTGATCCAAAATCCCGTGGTGCAAAGGTAGAACATCAATCGTTCGCCGGTTAATGGAAAATCGTGTCGTAGCTGACGTCAACCGACAGTGATGTACTCGGAGGGGTCGCCGGAGTTGAAAGGTGAGGTCGGCGGCGACCGGGCAGTTGATGGTGGTCGTTGGACGGTTCCGTTGGCGCTGGAGTTGATCGTCGGTGGTTTCAGATGGCACGCAACCGGAAGGTCCTCGTCGAGAGCTTTCCAATAGACTTTTGGAGCCTGTGCGTCGTTGGAGCGGGCATTGGTGGTTGTTAGGCTTCGTCAGAGAGAAATAGGGGAGGCGGTGGACTAGGGGGGAGGGGCGTCGTCGGTATTTCAGAGGGTACGAAGGTTTCGTTCCTCTGTGCTACGCAGTAAATTTTTGAGGCTATTGAGGGTTATGTTTATCGATCCTGATCCTCTTCAGCCCCGAGCTTTTCTCAGCTCCAAATCTACTGATCAGGGCTACTACCGTGTTGCCAAAAGTGGTAACCATCTGAGCCTTCATTAAAAAGCAGAAAGTTGATGTTCTTGATGATGCAGGGGCTTGGTATACAGTCGTGGTGCCCAATCTACTTCGTGCATGGCGCATCGCCATCCTAATGGTAGATCATATACTTATAGAAAGGGAAATAGTTGTAGTGCCTAGTGAGGAAGTTGCCGTTTCGTTATATTACTAGGGAAACAAACAACAAAAAACAACTAACTAGGCCAAGATCAAAGTAAATAAAACCATTTATATTATTAGGGTTTCAAAGATGAACAAAATTACCATGTTGCCTTTATGTAAATTACAATTTTCTTCTGTAGGCAGTGCATCTAGATATGGGTGCAAACTATAAGGACCCTGATCATGGCTTCACTTGAAATACAATACATATCCTGCCGTTACTATTAAGAGTTTATAATTTTCTACTTGTCTTGCAATGACATTCATTTTTTTCTCTTTCTGTTTTCCTGTAGTTAAATCTTGACTTTCCACCGTTTTGCTTATATTTCTGATGTAATCACTATTTTACTTTGGACGCATCTCCATATATGTTCGCCAAATGGGTTTTCTACTTTTACGTCCCTGTTCTTTACCTTTACATTTGAATTTTTGTAATGTTGATCATTCTCCTCCAGGTTGAGACTACTGCACACTTTGGTGTGGTTTTTCTTCTCTTTGCTTTAGGCCTTGAGTTTTCCTTAGCTAAGGTATCTTATTTCCCAATAAAAGAGGAAACATTTAGTTGCTCATATTTTTTTTTTTGCATTTGATTTATTGAAACTTCTGAAAGATTGTCTATTCCATCTGGTCTTTTGCTTGTAGTTAAAAGTCGTTGGGCCTGTTGCTGTTCTTGGAGGGCTACTTCAAATTGTTATTCTAATGGCATTCTGCGGGCTCACTGCTGTAGTATGCCACTAATACATCTCGGCATTCCATTTTATTTCCAACTGAAATTGTTACAGTTTGAGCTGCTCATGTCTTTTCGCTGAATTGTACTTCTTTAAATGATCTAATGCAGTTTTGTGGTGCAAAATTATCTATGGGTGTGTTTGTTGGTTTCCTTTTGTCAATGTCGTCTACTGCAGTGGTATGAATAATCACGCTCATCTTAAGAGAAATTTCTCTCAGCACTATTTGAAATAACTAAGACGCCCTTCTTCATTCAGGTTTCAAAATTTTTAGGTGAAAGAGGCAACAAAAATTCTCTTCATGTCCAAGTGATTATCGGAACACTTATACTTCAGGTTTGCCACTTTGCGACGGCTGTTAAACTGAATTCACAGTTTCACCAATCCACATCTAAAAAAAATCAGCTTAAATCATATATCTGATATTTCAAGCTCATAACATGTATCTCATTATTGAAATGGGCTTTAATTGAAGTAACCAATGTATTTAAGCAAAATGTAAAGGAGTTGAGTAGTTTCATAATGCCCTCATAACTATATTTATAAGGAAATTTCTACATTTTAATGATGTATTATAAAGAAAAACAAGGTTGTTAAATAAACACCAAAGGGGAGCCTTAACTCCCTCCTGGTTGATATAATCTATTGAGAACCATTAGACATAACACACTATAGGCAATGGACCTGTGAAGTGCATTCTAGAAAAAGGAAAACGAGTACCGAAACTGCTCAATTTGGTGTTAAAGCATTGAATGAAACTGTAAAGTACATTTTTTTTGTAATTTAGGTTTAATCAAGATCTATTTTATTTATGTCCATTTTTTTTAGGATGTATATTGGATTAGATTAGATAAACCTAGATTTATTAGAATAGAATTTCAAGCTGAGGAGCCTTATTCTTTGAAATTATTTGTTATTATTTTTTAATAGCAGCCTAGGGTAGCCACTGTTGAGAGCGAGAGAGAGCAAAACCTTAGGTTTTTTTTTTCATTTTTTTCGATTTCTTCAGGACCCAAACCATTTAAGCAATTAGTCACCTCCTTGGATACACTCACCACCCGGTGAGAGAGTATTAGTTTGCATTTTAACACCCCCCTCAAGCTAATACCATAAACATCCAACATCCCAAGTCTAAGGGAGTATAAATGAAGGGATTTGCCAGAAACAGCTTTGGTGAACATGTCTGCAAGTTGATCTTCAGAAGGCACAAACACCATCATAATAGATTAATCCTGAATTTTGTCCCGCACAAAGTGACAATCAATCTCAATGTGTTTTGTCCTCTCATGGAAGACCGAATTGTTGGCAATATGAATCGCAGCTTGATTATCACAGTGAAGATGCATGGCTTCAAGAACAGGGAAGTCCATTTCTCCCAAGATAGATTTAACCCAGATGAGTTCACAGGTAGTGACAACAATGACGCGATACTCTGCTTCAGTGGAGGAATGAGCAACGACATTTTGTTTTTTACTTCTCCAGGAGATGAGGGTGCCACCAACAAAGATAGAGTAACCATTCGTAGATCTTCTGTCCAGTGAAGAACCTGCCCAATCGGCATCGCAGTATCCATGGACCTTAAGGTGGCCACGGTCATGAAATAGAATACCTTTGCCGGGTTCCTTTTTTAAGTATTTGAGGATTCAAAGAACAACTTGATGATGATGAACTTTAGAACTATGCATGAATTGACTGACCAGACTAACGACAAAGGAGATATCAGGTCGGGTGATTGTCAGATAAATCAACTTTCCCACAATATGTTGAAATTCTAACTTCCTCTCAAGTTCTGGAGAAGTCTCCTTGTGAATGTCGTAATTAGGATCCACTGGACTATCCACAGGTTTGACTGCCAAATATCCAACTTCACTGAGATGGCCTAAGACATATTTGCGCTGAGAGATCATAATTTTCCCGGCGGATCGAGCAATCTCAAGTCCGAGAAAGTATCGAAGGAGGCCCAAATCCTTGATTTCAAAGGCAGACGCTAATTTCCTTTTCACTTGAGTAATGTGGCAATCATCATTTCCAGTGATTATGATATCATCCACATAAACTATGAGAATTGTGATACATTCTCCTTTTATGTAGACAGACTGAATGGTCAGAGGTACAACGAGTGAAGTTTAACTCCAAAAGTTTGTTACTTAGCTTGGCAACCAGGCACGATGTGACTGTTTGAGACCATACAAGACTTTCTTGATGCGACACCCATAGCCTTTAGGAACATTCATGCCAGGAGGAGGCGTCATATAGATTTCTTCCTCCAATTCACCGTGTAGGAAAGCATTTTTTACATCGAGTTGGTGCAGAGTCCAGTACTTATGAGCTGCAATTGACAACAAGATTCTAACAGAGTCCAGTTTAGCAACAAGAGCAAATGTCTCTTGGAAATCAACTCCCTCAATCTGAGTAAAGCCTTTCACTACCAGTCTCGTTTTATATCTATCAAGAGTTCCATCTTGTAGAAATTTAGTAGTATATATCCATTTGCATCCAACGGGGTGACGCCCGTGAGGGATAGGAACAATTTCCCAAGTCTTTTGATGTTGGAGGGCATCCATCTCCTCCTCCATAGCTTTCAGCCAATGAGGGTTCAAGCTAGCTTCTAAAAAACTGTTAGGAATAGAAATAGAGGAAACAGAAGCAAGATAAGCTTTTAAGGAGTGAGTGATAGAGTGATACCCAACATACTTATCAATAGGGTATCTGGTTTGACCACTATGAATTTGAAGAGCTGGAGTGGTCTCCTGAGTGGTGTTGGTTCTTGGATTTGGCGGAGTGGTGGTGGGTGGTGGAGCATGAGTGTGACAATCTTGCCCATCATTGGTGGGTCCTTCCTTCCTGACCGGAATATCTATACGGCCAGGAGCAATCACATCAACAAGCACAGGCAAGAGAGGGATCAAATCACTCTCTTCTTTACTCTTTTCCTGAATAGTAACAATTTTTCCCTCATCGGAGTAATAAGGAGTGTTTTCGAGAAAGGTGACATCTTTTGATATAAACTTTCTTCGAAGAATAGGAGAATAACATTTTTACCCCTTTTGATTTGCAGCATATCCTACAAAGATACATTTTGTCGCTTGAGGGCCTAGTTTATCTCTATGAGTACCCACAAAGTGGACAAAGGCAACACATCCAAATATTTTAGGAGGAAGATTGAATAGCCTCTTAGGGACGTGCATCTCTTGCAATAGGCAACGAGTAGTCTCCATGATATGCCGATTTTTCCTCTCGGTAATCCCATTCTGTTGAGGGGTCCCCGGACAGGAAGATTGGAAAGTAATGTCATGGTCTCCCAAGAATCTCTGAAGATCACTACTTATATATTCACCTCCACTGTCACTTCTAAGGATTTTAATTTTAGTTTCAAACTGGATCAACACATGATGATAAAATAACTGAAAAATTTCTGAAACCTCATTTTTCCTTTTCATAAGATACACCCAAGTAAAGCGAGAATGACATCAATAAAATAGATAAAATATTGGAACCCATTCACAGAGCAAACAGGAGATGTCCAGACATCAGAATGTATCAAATCAAAACGTTTCACACTTCGACTCCGGCTAGGAGCATAGATGGTTCTACAGTGCTTAGCTAATTCACAAGACTGACAATTAAGAGTAGTTTTTTTAACATCAACAAAATGCGGAAAGATAGCCTTTAGAGTCTTCAAACTAGCATGCCCAAATCTCTTGTGCCGCAACATCAACTGATCATGATTGGTTGGCAACTGTGCACCAAAAGCTTGGCGGTTGTCCATGACATACACACCACCCGACTCATGTCCACCACCAATCGTCTTCCCACTCGCCAGATCCTGGAAAACACAATGAGAAGAGAAAAATGTAATAGAACAATTGAGCTGTTTGGTTAAACTACTCACAGATAATAGATTTGTAGGAAATGAGGGAGCAATAACCACAGATTTGAGAGAAACAGAGGGGGAGAGATGAATAACCCCTTACCAGTCACAGAAGCCGAGGATCCATCAATGAGTTTCACACTGCCAGATGCAGGAGAAATAGAAGAAACCCCCAAAGAAGATCCAGTCATATGGTCAGAGGCCCCTGAGTCAATGATCCAAGGAGTAGAGGGTCCTTTTGAGGACACAGAACTAGTGTGAGCATGGGCAGCAGTGCCCGCTAAATCACTAGAAAAAAGGTCTTCCAGAAACAGTTCTTCCACCAGTATTGGCTTTCAGAGCCTTGAGTTCCCTCGTCAAAATTTCATTTTCTGCCAGGAGATATCTTGTATTCTCCAAGTTGCTATACATAGCTGTTTGAGATCTCACATATTTCCCATCAGAACCACGGGTCCACCCTGAAGGAACCAAGTGAGGATGAAGATCCCAGCATTTCTCTTTCCCATGTCCTTTCTTTCCACAGTGAGGACACTTCATTCGACTCTTATCATCTTGTCTCATATTTCTTGACTGTCACCTCTTCTGCTCAGCGACGAGGGCAGATTTCTTATGACCAATATGAACATCTGAACGAGTGGAGTTAATGTGGCTTGTCTCCCCTCGAATATAGTGAGCCACTGTTTCCAGATCAGGCACAGAATCTCTTCTCAGCATCTGAACTCTCTGAAATTCGAGTTCAGGAGGAAGACCAGAAAGCATTTTGAACACCCTCCGTTGCATAAGTTCCTCTGGATAGCAGAATATTGATCAAGTTCTGCCACTTATGGGTCAGTTTGCTATAATATTCCTCAAAGTCACTCATCCCTGCCATGTGAATCTACTCAGTCTGGAGTTGATATATTCTAGTCAAGTCCTTTTTTGTGTAATTTCGTTTGATTAACTCCCACATTTCTTTTGCAGTTTGACAGAATAGGAAGTGACTTGCAATCTTGGGTTCCATAGAATTGACAAGCCAATTTATCACAGTACGATTCTCACCTTCCCATTCCTCATATAGCGGATCAGTCTTGCTTGGGGCCGGCTTGGATCCGGTGATAAACCCAAGTCTTCGGCGACTCCCAATGATTATCCACATAGATTGAGCCCATAGGAGGTAGTTTCTCCCATTGAGCTTGATGTGAGTGACCCCTTGATTGAAGTCCATGTTAGAGTTCCCTCCACTGTAGTGTTTGGGTTGGTTAGCGGCCCCTTCAAAGGTACTTGGACTTTTTAAGTTTTCCTCCATACGGGCACACAAGCCGGCTGGACCTTTGGGAACCCACAAGAACCAACATTGGCAAAAGGGAAGCAAACAGAAATCAACAACAGCAGTTGGAAGCAACCACAGAGACGGAGACGACCACGACAGCGATTGAGACGGACCTTTAGGTCTGGATTGACGTCCACTTCTGATGGAGACGACAGAAGGAATGCAAACAGGGACCACGACAGCAGCTGGAAGACGATCAATCCAGATGGGAAGACACACAACTCGCAGATCACGGAGAAGGAGACAACAGAGCATGGCAGATGGCGGAGCACCACGACAGAGCACGATGACAGAGCATGACAGATGGCAGAGCACGACGGCAGAGCACGACAGCCTGAGGCTCAACTCGCAGATCTGCTGGAGAAGAAGACGGCAGAGGACGGCAGGGCACGAGCACGACAGAGCACAGAAGACGGCAGAGCACGGGCACGATAGAGCACGACGTGGCTCGACTCGACGAGAACGCACGCCAGTGGAGAATACAGGAAGAACGCATGTCGATCCTTTAGGTCGACGGGAGGACGCTTCCCTCTGATACCATGTTGAGAGCGAGAGAGAGCAAAACCTTAGGTTTTTTTTTCGTTTTTTTTTATTTCTTCAGGACCCGAACCATTTAAGCAATTAGTCACCTCCTTGGATATACTCACCACCCGGTGAGAGAGTATTAGTTTGCATTTTAACAGCCACTTATTTCATTTGTTTTTCATTGTCGTTGTTCTTCTCCATGATTTTACTGCAACTGTGTTTTGCTTTGCTGCAATGCCGGAAGATGATCGATGGAGACTACTTCGTTACCTTCCGGGAGTTCGTGCAAGAGCAAGCTTGCACGTTAGGATTGATTTCTCAGCGAGAACAAGCTCACACAACAGTCGCAAGAACTCAGTGAGATCAAGTTTGGCGTTTCTGCAAAAGTTCGACGACTTTGTTTGTACTTGTGATCCATGTGAGTTTTACATCAAGATGAAAACTGACATGCATCCAATTTTGGCGCACGAGCATGGGCGTGATGACTTCTATCGCGAGAGCTACAATCATTGGTGGCTACGAGAACAAAGTCCGCGACAAGAGAACAACGAAGAATTGCGTTGCTTTGATATCTAGTTGAGAACTTGAAAAATATATTATTTCAAATCCAGAGAAAAGGATTACATTGCACCTTTGTATATACACAAAGAAGAGTGTCCCCAAAAAACCACTAGAGGTGTGAGACTAAAGAAAGGGTACGAAGAATGAAAAAACTATGGGGCTTCTTATGGGCCTTTACAACGAGCTTTTTTTATATACAATTCAACTAAAGCATCGTTGTAGATGTGGACATCCTTTACTCCTGAAGGTAGGCATTACACCGATATGATCACCAATTTAGTTTCAAATCTTCAAGTGATGACTTATAATCAGCTGTCTATCTGAAAGTCTTCCCCTTTCTAATGAGCGAAGTCAAAGGTACCTTTGAAAGTCTCTAATGAACCTCCTGTAGTGACCTGTTAAATTAGAAACTACAAATTTCATTAAATGCTTCGGGCCTTGACTAATCCTTGATTACCTTTATCTTCTTTGGAACCACGAAGAGTGCTATTTTACTGATAACATGCCCAAGGGAAGTTACTTGTAAGAGCCAAAATTCACACTTATAGGATTTTGTGTATAGCTGGTGCTTCCTGAGAGTGATCTGAATTGTCCTGAGGTGCAAAATGTGATCTCTTCATTATCTAAATATACTAGGTTGTCATCTATAAAGACAATCACAAAATGATCCATATATTCTCGAAACACCTTGTTCATTAGATCCATGAAGGCAGGCAAAGCATTTGTAAACTTAAAAGTTATAACCACAAACTCTCAGTGTCCATACCTTGTGTTGAAAGTTGTTTTCTGAATGTCCTCTTCACGAATCCACAACTGATGATAACTTGATCTCAAGTCCAATTTAGAAAAAAATGCAAGATCCTTCGAGTTGATCAAACAAGTCGTCGATCCTTGGGAGCGGTATTTAATTATAAATACAAGCTTATTCATCTCATGGTAGTTGTTGCACAAGCTCAGGTTGATGTCCTTCTTGTCAAAAGGGATAGACGCTCCTCAAGGCAAATTATTTGGCCTAATAAAGTCCAACTCGAGCAACACTTACAATTGGATCTTTAACTTTGCCAATTCCCAAAGTGTCATTTGGTATGGTGATATACTATGTGCCCGTAGTCATGTATGAAGTGCCGGTAGTAGCTTGTATGGCTACAAAAGCCTTGAATTTATAACATGGCTGAAGTAGGCCACTGGCATACTTTCGAACAAACTTTTTTTGATATTAACAGATTGTTAATTCTGCTCCAAAAGCTGAAGGACAGTGTAGATGGTGAATGTGTGCCTCCCAAATATTGTAGATCAAAACGTTGTCAAAGAAGACTAGCACGAACTTCTAGAGAGGGAACTAGAATATTTTCTTTATCATCAACTGTAAAATGGTTGCCACGTTATCAGGCCAAACAACATGACCAAAAACTTATAGTGCCCATTGTGGGTACAGAAGGTCGTCTTTGGCACATCTTCCGATCACACACGGATCAGATGATGCTTAGAGCGCAAGTCCAATTTGGAGAAAATTTGGGCACCCCAAAGCTCTTCGAGAAGCATCTGGATCGAGGGAATTGAGTACTTATCCACAATTATGGACTTAGGGTCTGTTTGGGAGAGCTGCTGCGGATTGAAAAGCTGCTGATTGAACAGAGCTCTTTAGACAGAGCTCTTTGGGGAGCTGTTTTGAAAAGCTGCAGACTGTTTGGGGTGTATGAGAATAACTGCTGATTGAACAGAGCTTTTTCAATTGAGCTGTTTGGAAAAACAGCTGTTGGGAGCTGTTTTTTTAACTTTCGAAAATAATAAATAAAAAAGTAAATTACTTAAATATGTTAACATAGCACAACAAAATACAAATTGTTCTCTAATGTTTTAACCAAAATAGTACAAGTTTTCAAAATGTTCATAAAAAAAAGTACACGATCATTGCCCCAACAAAAATATACTTCCTCGTCATCTTCATTTTCTCCAATCTTTATTCACCTGCGTAAGAAATACATTTGATATTAATAAGAATTAAATTTTTTTTCAAATTTAAAATGTGATATTAACATATTAATACCTGCGAGCATTGTACACTTCTTCTGCAATACTATCTCGCACTGCAGACATTTGATCTGCAGTCCCAGCATCTAACATATATGTCTCAATTTCACCCCCATCTTCTGTGTCAACACCTTCTGGGGGTATGAAAGAGTCATCAGCATCACATGCATTAAATTCCGGGTCCCATCGAGATGGATGTCTACGAATAAAGTTATGCAATGCCATGGTCGCAAGCACAATCGAACGTTGTTTCTTGAAATTATACTGAGGCATTTTTGTAAGAATATGCCACTTTTTCTTCCAAACCCCAAACGTCCTCTCAATCACACTTCGAAGAGATGAATGCGCCTTATTAAAATGCTCATGTCTGCCATGTATTGGACGACTCCCACGTGCAAAATCAGTCAAATGATATCGTGTTTCTGGATATGGTTTTAAATAGCCCATTTTTAGTGGATATCCAGCATCCACTAAATAATATTTACCTGTAATAAGTTGATATGTTAAATATAAAAATATGATTGCGAAATAATAAAGCATATACGATCATTTATTGAATATTTTACCTTGAGGAGGATGCGGAAAATGTAGTCTATCGTCAGACAATGCGCGCGCGAAGATACGACTATCATGAGCGGATCCTTCCCACCCAGCCAGTGCAAATGTGAAGCACATATTAAAGTCGCAAACAGCCATCACATTTTGCGTTGTTGTACCATGACGTCCAATATATCTAACCTGATCATCAACTGGTATCCTCGCATCTACATGTGTACCGTCAATTGCACCAATGCAATCCTTAAAGAATGGCATGTAACGAGCATCATACCTTATTTCCATAGGTATTTCTGTGAAAAGACGATCAATTGGTTTTATAACATCAACTGACAGTAGCATTAGTGATTTAAGACCCTTCAAAAAATATCTACTTATTGTTTCAGTTGAGTGTTGAAATCTCTCTTTTGTTAATCTCATAGAGCCTCCATGTGCTAGGATATACAATGTAATTCCCAGGATTTCTCTTGAGGTTGTGCGTTGTGATCCTTGTAATTCATGATCGTTTTCTAACTTTCGAAGTAAATCAATAAAAATGCGCTTTGACATTCTAAATGCGTCATGAATTCTATCTGGGTGCCCTTCAAGCAACTCTTTCAACCATTTCTCACCTGTTTGAGTAGACGTCATGCATGGTCTCTTTTCCCGTATGCAATTATTTATCTCATCAATTGCATAGATAGCTCTATTGCAGTATTCAATATATTGTACCCGTTCTGGAGAAAGAGAGGTATCTTCTCCTGAATTTTCACTGGAAGAATCATGTGCTTCCATCAACCTTAGCTGTCAAAGAATTAAAAGTAACAACAATTACAAGATGTCTCCAAATAACATTTACTTAAACAACAATCAGCAAGGTAGTAAAATTATGAATAGCAAAGTAGTAATGACATGAACTTAAACAACAAACTACAAGGTAGCATTAGCACACAACAAGTCAAAAAGGTCAAAATAGATGACAGTCACAAGATTCAAAAATATAAAAGTTTTCAAAACAACATGACAAGATTCAGAAATAGTAAATAGAAACATCAGTCTGTCCTATTCTCATAAGCATTTTTGATCCACCAAACTCGTATATCTTCTGGAATGCTCATGAAAATCTCTCTGCTGTTCTTGTCCCTGATATAGTTCACAGCAAAGTAGTATAAGCCGAGGTCAGAACGTATCTCTTGAATGCTGGAAATCAACTCCACCGTCTCCTTGATTGTGATAACTGGTGCTGGCTTCGCTGCAAATGCACAATCACGCAACTCACTCATGTAAGATATAGCCATTCCTTTTTTCTTTCCCATTCTTCTTTTTTTGCTTGAAGAGGTAGAACCATTAACAACGTTGGTTGATACATTTCCACCTATATCTTCAAGTCCACATCGCTGAACATCCACATCATCTTCTAAATGATCTTCTTCTTCAATATTATTCTCCATTTCAGGTGGCACACTGCCTTGGGATGGTGCCCATGAATCTTCACCAGTTGCGACTACTTGACTGAACATAATATTTAATTTTTCCTCTAACTCAGGGGAAATACCACCATATCTAAATTTTTTTGCATTAGGAACAACCTGCACAAAACATATTATAAAAGTGTCACTAAATGAAACAAAATTCAGATATATAGAAAATTGTAACTAGTAGGTTTATGAGATGACCTTTAACTTCTCCTCCCACCACTCATCAGATGCAGCAATTGTTCTCTTTTCCTGATCCCAGCCCAAACCGGTCTCTCCATGTTTTAGTTCTCTCCACAATTTCCAGTCTTTCTTGAGATGATCCCATTTATTTTTCATTTGCATTCGATCATAGCTTTTTCCGGTGACTTGTTTAAAAGCCAAGATCAAATTTTTCCAACCATCCTTGCTGAAGTGGGTGGTAGGTCGATTACCAAGCCCGATTTCTTTAATGCAAAGATCACAGAAAATCATGACTTCATTTGACTCCCAACTAGCTGCAATTCCTCCATCCCTTGGTTTCCCCATTTTACTATAGACCCAAACATAACAATTAAAATACTAACAAACAAATAGGTTTATTGAACATAATAATTTTTAATTCATCCATCACTTGTTAAAAACACTAACATACACACACACATACACATATACATACAAATACACACACAAACACACCACACAAACACACAAACATACACCACACATATACACAAACACAAACATACAACACACACATAAACACAAACACACACACAAACACACACACAAACACACATATACACAAACACAAAACATACAAACACAAACATACACACACACATACACATATACATACACATATACAAACACATATACATACACATATACAAACACATATACAAACACAAATACAAACATACAAACACATATACAAACACATATACAAACACATATACATACACACACACATACACATATACATACACATATCTACATACAACATCACACATATACACAAACACAAACATACAACACACACATAAACACAAACACACACACAAACACACATATACACAAACACAAACATACCCAAATCACACAAACATACAAACACATACATACAAACACATATACAAACACACACAAAACACATACCCCCACACACAAATCACATACCAATACAACACACATAAAAAACAAACCCAAATCACACAAACATACAACACACACACACACAAACATACAACACACACACACACAAACATACAACACACACACACAAATCACATACACACACAAAACAAACACAAAAAACACATACCCATACACACAAACACACACAAAACAAACACACAAAACACATACCCCCACACACAAATCACATACCAATACAACACACATAAAAAACAAACCCAAATCACACAAAACACACACACACACACACACACAAACATACAACACACACACACACACAAACATACAACACACACACACAAATCACATACACACACAAAACAAACACAAAAAACACATACCCATACACACAAACACACACACATCACAACACACATCCACACATCCACACATACACACAACACACATCCACACATACATCACATAAACATACATCACATAAACATACACATTCACATACACATCCACACACACATCACACATCCACACACACACATCCCCCCCCCCTCCACACACACACACACATCCACAAATCAATAGCAGAAATCCACAAATCCAAAACACCTATAATAGCAGAAATCCAAAACAAAAAATAATAGCAGAAATCGGGTAGAAAAAATGCAGAAATTGGACCTGCAGAAATCGGGTAGATGAACTGTTACAAGGTGTCGCCGGAGGCCGGGAGATCTGGAGAAGTGAGGTCGCCGCTGTCGCCAAGACTGGAGGTCGTCGCTGTCGCCGGAAGGGGAAGGAGATCTGCGTCGGAAGGGGGAGAAAAGATCTGTCGCCAAGACGGGAGATCTGCGCCGGAAGGGGAAGATCTGCTCGCCAGAGTTCGGGAGGAGATCGTAGATGTCGCCGGAGTCTGGAGAGACCGTTGCTGTCGCCGGAGAAGTGGAGAAGGTCGTCGATCCAGTCGTCGGAGAAGGGGAAGAGGAGTGCGCGCAGGGTAGGGGCTCGGGCTCGCGCTGATCGGGAACGAGAAAAAAAGAATCCGCGATTCTTAGGGCGCTGGACGCGGCGACATAACAGCTTCCCTGGAGCAGCCGAAAAACGCTGTTTACGATCCGCGATTTTCAGAATCTGATGCACCCAAACGGTTACAAAACAGCTCCAGCGGTTGGAAAATAGATTTTCCAACCGCTGGAGCTGTCCCAAACAGGCCCTTAGTCAATTCACTATAGTATGCGTAGAAGTGTGTCAACTATCATCCTTCTTTCACATGAGGAGGACATGGCTGGAGAAGGGGCTAGCACTGGGTTGGATGATTACCTGACTGAAGCATCTTAACCACCATTTGTCCCATTACTTCCTTCAGACCGTGGTCGTAGTGGTATAAGCGAACAAATATGGTTGCCATTATGGGTTGTAGTGATTTGATGCATAGGAGGGCACGAGGCTTGCCAAAGATGTAAAAAATTGAGGGAAAACCCGCCAGTTAGTGCGTGCTCTCGAGATGAGTAGGCGTGATGGTGTCAAGATTGCACCCTCGTGATCTGCCACAGCAGTGCCGCAAACTCTGGGTCCATCGTTCTCCGCAGAGAGGATGGATCGCCTTGGAGGTGGTGGCGCCCTCCTTGGTACCGAACTGCATCGTCAATGAAGCCGAATTTACTTTTACATCGCCCAATGTTTGAAGCCATGTTATGCCGAAAATTGCGCCACTGCCTCCTAAGTTAAAGACATAGAAGTTCGATGTGAAGCTGTAATCGTCCAACCTCATTGTCAGGGACAAGCACATGCCATTGGTTTGCATGCGACTACCATCACCCAAGGAAACTCGAAACCCTACTTGGTCTGATTAACAACTGAAGATGTTGTGCCACCTTGCAAGAGAGAAGTTGTGGTTGGCGCCACTGTGGATCATAACTTCGTAATTATCATTGACGACCCTTGAATCAATGCGCAATGCTTCATGGTTTATGTCCCGAAGATGTCGTTCACCGAGTATAGTGGGAGTTGCAGATATGTCATACCTCTTTTGGCCATTGAGGAAGACTCCTCTATCTCTTTCTCGAAATCAATATCACTTGGGGTGGTCATCTTTATCACCTGGGGTGGTCGTCTTCTACGCGAGTAGGGGTGTCAGCAACAGATGCACATTCATTTATACCAAAGCTTCTGAAAATCTTGATGGGATAATCGTTGAGGCAGTAGTTTCTTTGGAAGGGTGATAACGAGTAGTGGACGCGGTGGTAATGTAGGGGTCAAATTCTTGGAGGAGAGGTTGGTGAAGAAAGTAAATAGTGGCGACGAGGTTAGTCACGAGATTGCACTTACGAATTGATTATAGTATGATTAGCCGGTTGATGGAAGTAATTCATCTTCCACGTAGCTGACTTGTTCCATGGCGTTATGATGTGTAATTGTGTGGGATATTAATGGGGTCCGACGTTGGACTACATGCCACTATTCGCAGGGCTTGCATTCATGTATTCGTGCAGGAGGCGTTGATCGAATCGAGGATCTGAGACCACAAGCGCGTCCTGAGCGCCGTTTTAGTATTTCTATGTATCTTATTTTTTTTTATTTTGGACTTGTATTTAGTGTTTTAGGACACCAGGCATAATGACCAATCATAACCGTTCACGCCGCGTGCCCAACGTCCCCCTCGTTATAAATAAGGGCAGAGGCTTTCAGTTTGAGTTATTTATTTTGTGAGCGAATCCAGAATCGACAGTCAAATCGTGGTGCGACGCCGCAAGATCCCGGGGTGCGACGTTCCGGTTAATCATTTCAGTTTTTTTCTTTTTGGTTTTCTTTTCCCATAATTCCCTTCCCCTACCGCACGATCTCCCCAAAAAACCAAAGCCCTTACTCTCGTGGATCTACACCGCAAGCCCCTCGACACTTTGTTGAAGCCATTCACTGTTCTTCTCGCCCACGATCGAAGAGGACCAGCCTCTCGTCCTACTGGAGATCGATATCTCTCTCGATCCCGTTCCAGATCCCATCCCCTCTCTCAAGTAAGATGCCTCTCCAGTTGCGATATTTCCTCCCATCGCATTCCTCTGCAAGTCGCCGCTCCCCTGCAAACATTCCTGTTACGCCGAGCCACGTCTCCCGCAGCCACAACTAGCCCTCCATTCCTTCCCTCCATCCATCACAGCTAACCGCAAAGCCTTCCCTAGTTGTGCACTCCACCTTAACCCTATCCCCTGCCGCAAGATCCTTCTCCTTCCCTTCCTCAAACAACCAGTCCCTCTCCTGCCTTGTTTTTTGCAGCTGATTCCTCTCCCACTTACTGCAGCCGATCTCGCTTCTTTCCAACGCAGAATCTTATGCTTGTGAGTATCTTTCAACGTGTTAAATTATTGTGTATTAAATATTTGGATAACATTGCATATTTTGAGTGAAAATCTTGTCTTGATTGCGCTTTTGTTTCATTATTTTCTTCTCCTATAATCCATTTGTAAAAATGGTAGTTGAAAGCACCACATGTGAAGTCGAGCGTGATTTTTCTTGTGCACCGGAAAAATCAAAGTTCACATTGTGTAGATTGGCTCACATTATATAATTACCATTGCTAAGATTTCATTTCTAGATTAAATTAAATTTACCCATGCATCATTTAGATTGGGATTGTTTGAGTTCGTCTTGCATTACTCACCTAAGATTGCATTAGCGTCGGCACAACCACCCCATCACAACCTACCCTGCGTCAGATATCCCAGGTAGTATTCTTCGGACATGCATGAAACATGTATGGTTGTTTCTACTAACTTGTCAATGTAAGCTTCTATTGACTTGAACTATTGCATGAGCAACGCACATCATATCATCGTATTAGGGATCCTTAAATGCCGACCAAGTCAAGTAAGGGTTTGATTGTAGGATCCAATGGGTCCATGTAAATGCTAGCAAGCGGCACCTTGGTGGTTCGTGGTTCCATGGAGTTCAGAGAATTGCCCCACTTGCCTGCTCCACCTGAGGATGTGGTGAAACCGGTACCGCAATGTGCAAGATGGACGCCGACGGTGGGAATGATGGGAGGAGGGTTGTGGGTAAGGGTGGGAATGGTGTTGGGGATGTGACATTGGTCGTAGGAGGTAACGAGAGTTATGGGGCGTACGATTAATGGTTGTTAAGGGCCCCAACGTCTTGCAACATTATGGAATGGGGTGGGGTGGGGGGGGGGGGGATGGCGCGGAGGCGACTGAAATGGAAGGTGGTATTGAGTGGATGCCCTTGGGGCTGAGAAGTTTTCTGAACGGCTGAAAGTAGTGAGCAATGAGGTAGCGACGGTTCAAAGCGGAAGTAGGGTCGGGGGGATGGAAATTAGGGTGGAAGTGCAAATGGTGGTTGGCTGGGATTCCCAGCAGTTTACTATGGTTGGAAGTGGGAGTAAAGTGGGGCGGAGGTAATTGGAAGTGGAGGAGGTAGTTGGGACGTTGACGACAATGATTTGCCGAATCTGATGGGCATAAAATGCCCCTAAATAGAATCAAAAAATATTTTAAAAGATGCATAAAAAATATCGCTCTGAATGCGACTGCAGACTTGGCTATTTTAGACGATGATCCTACGTGCTACTACAACATGAATAGATCCTTACGATCCCTGAATGGAAATAATTCGATCTCTAAAATTGATCCCTATCAATTAACATCAATAACCTTTTTGTCCTTTATTGAAGCGCAAAGGGAAAACCCATCTTTGGGTTCATGTCCCTCCTTCTTTCTCCCCTTATTGTTAGTTCCACATCTCTTATAGTGAAGTGTTGGAGTCTTTGTATACATACATGTGTAGTGTAACACTTTTTTTTATAGAAAACAAAAAGGTTTCTTTATTTCACATGGTATCAGAGCAGAACGAATAATTTTTGTGCAATACTGCTCTAGCATGACGTAGTCTTCCTGACTGTTTGTCTCCGCACGAGCTCCAACACTTATCGAGATCTGCTCTGCGAGATTGGTTCTGCGATACTGACTTCCTCTGCGAAATCGTGTCTGCCTCTACCTCACGCCATAATCACGATCTCTCAAGCTCTCACACTCGAGATCGTCAACCTTTCTCACTCGAGATCCCTCAAGCTCCCGCACTCGCAGTCCCTCAGACTCCCTCACTCGCGATCCCTTAGGTTCCTACACTCACGGTACCTCAAGCTCTCGCACTCGCGGTCCCTCAAGCTCCTGCACTCGCGGTCCCTCAAGCTCCCGCACTCGCGGTCCCTCAAGCTCCCGCACTCGCATCGCAGTGGAGCTCATGTACCTGCAATCGCAACTCCTTAAATCACGCACCTTCAATCATGACTCTGCCTTGCTCTTCACCATAGATCTCCAACACTTCTGCACTTGCGATCCCTTTGCTATCAACGATCTCCAACACTTCTTCCCTCGTGTGCCCTCTGTTATCAATGATCTCCAACACTTGTGCAGTCTAAGGCCCTCTGTTATTATTGATCACCAACACTTTTGCATTCGCGATCCCTCTCCTACAATCGCGAGTTCCTATACCAGACTCGCAGCTTCGGTTCTCACGACTACTCTTGTTTTCGAGCCTAAGTCTTGCTCCTAAAAGCAACAACCTAACTTGATGGCGACGTCTTTGTCTTTATCAGTCCACATTGTTTTGCGACTACCAGGTGACTTCAACTAAATTGGATCGGACCAACTATCCCGCCTGGTCACGATCATTCAAGATTTATGTTGTCTCCAAGGGATGCCTCCGTCATCTCCTTGTGGCACCTCTGGTTCCATCGATCGAGGATGCGACCATTATTCGAGAAAAAGAGGACTGACTTGACCCTTGCATAGACAATACTTTTCCCTAAAAACTGCGAAGGAATAAGGGATCACCTTGCAAATCTCTCTTCTCTAAAGAAAAACCCTCTCGGATTTTTGAAATTCACCAACAAGTGGGCTCTTTCCATACTTTGTTATACGCAAGATTAATGCGCTTGCCAACTCCGTCAACTCTTGGAGATCCTTCAGCACTTGCTATTACTTTTGGAGGTTGTTGTCGCGGATGTGGAATTGGGAGCTCCATTCGTGGTAGAGGTAAAGGCTAGAGGTTGGAAAATGATTGGTGGGGGATATGAGGCGGAGATGGTCTCTACTATCTGTTAACGAAAAAACGTTCCCATGTGGCCACCTTGCTTTCATCCTTTGTGTCTTTGCCAATGTCACCTTTGTCCTGGTCATCCATCCATCCATGCTCAAGACTCTGTTTCCTTTGACTTTTGGTCAATCGTTTCATTGTGTCACTTGCCAACTCGACAAATATCATAGATCTGTATTTTCTCCTAGTAGTAGTAGTAGTTGAAGAGCGAGAGAGGAAATAATCGTGATAATGATATTAAACCAACCCCCTTACTCATATATAGAGTAAGGGATAAAACCAAAAAAGGTAACGAGGACAAGACTACCCTTCAGAGGGTATTTACACAATAATATAATAAAGACTTGAATTCAACTCTCCCCCTCAAGTCGAACGATAGAGGTCCGTCATTCCGAGTCTGTAGATATCATCTATAAAGACGTCGCTCCCTAAGCTCTTTGTGAAGACATCAACCAACTGATCTCTGGAGTGAACAAAGGGGGTAACTAAATTTCCTTTTTCGATATGATCTTTGATGAAATGGCGGTCAACCTCAACATGCTTAGTTCTGTCATGCTGGACCGGGTTATGAGCAATACTGATAGCAGCCTTGTTGTCACAGAATAGAGAGATAGGAGTGTCATCCTGAAGGTCTAAGTCCCTTAATAAAGTGCGCAGCCATAAGCCTTCGCAGAGTCCTTGAGACATTGACCGATACTCGGCTTCAACACTAGATCTGACCACCGCATTTTGTTTCTTGCTACGCCATGTGACTAAATTGCCACCAACGAAGGTGCAATAGCCTGTAGTAGACTTTCTGTCATCACGGCTTCCGGCCCAATCCGCATCCGTAAAGACTTCAATCTTCAAATGATTGTTCTTTGAAAACATCAAACCCCGACCCGAAGCCTTCTTTAAGTAACGGAGGACACGATATGCGGCATCCTGATGTCTGATCCTGGGAGCATGCATATATCTGCTCAAGATCCCAACAGCATATGTGATGTCAGGGCGAGTGTGTGAGAGGTATAACAGCCTCCCTACCAATCTCTGGTAACTTGCAGCATCCGTGCGATCTCCGTCAGTATCTTCATCGATCTTATGGTTCTCCTCCATAGGTGTGTTAGCAGGAGCACACCCAAGCATCCCGGTCTCAGTTAACAAATCGAGCACATACTTGCGTTGCGAGATGAAGATTCCCTGATCGGAGCGAGTCACTTCAATTCCCAGGAAGTAGCGGAGCCTTCCCAGATCCTTTACTTCAAACTCTGCAGACAGGAGGACTTTCAGCTTCGAGATTTCATCTGAGTCATCTCCAGTGATCACGATGTCGTCCACATAAACAATAAGAACAACAATCTTCCCCTCATTTTTTCTGATGAATAGAGTATGATCAGAATGTCCCTGTTGGTATCCAAACTTGGCCATAGCCTTGTGGAACCTGCCAAACCAAGCCCTGGGGGACTGTTTCAACCCGTAGAGGGATTTCCTTAGGCGACATACAAGGCTTTCTTGCCCCTTCTTCACAAATCCTGGGGGAAAGGTCATGTAAACTTCTTCATCGAGGTCACCATGCAGGAAGGCATTTTTAATGTCCAGTTGATGAAGATCCCAGCCCAAGCATGCCGCACAAGATAGAATAACACGAACAGTGTCCATCTTAGCAACAGGAGCAAAGGTCTCCTGGTAGTCGACTCCCTGAGTCTGAGTGTAACCGCGAGCCACCAAACGGGTTCTGTACCGCTCAACTTTGCCATCCTGATTTTGCTTGACAGAGAACACCCATCTAGAACCAATGACTTTCTTTTTAGGAGGAAGAGGGGTGACGTCCCATGTGTGATTTTTTTCCAAGGCTGCCATTTTCTCTTTCATTGCATGAGCCCATGCCTGAGTGCCAAGAGCCTCCTGCCATGTCTTAGGGATAGTGATCATGGACAAGGAGGATATAAAAACCTGATGAAGCTGGGAAAGATGACCATAAGCAACATGATTTGAGATAGGGTGATTAGTACACACAGTTTTACCTCTTAGAGCAGCAAGGGGAACATGCAGATAAGAATCTGAATCTGAGTCCAAAGACGGCACCGGCAGCGACGGAATCACGAAGGACTGTTCACCTGTTTGCCGACGACGATAAATATGAGGAAGAGGAGAGATGAGGGGCAGTTTGTGGTATGTAGGGGAAAATGACGTAGGTGAAGGAGGTGTAGGAGGAGCTGAAGGAGTGGCAAGAGTAGGTGAAGGGGTTGTAGGAGGAGTGGCAGGAATAGGAGGAATCAGAGGGAGAGGCACCGAGTCAATAAGCTCATTCTCCCCCTGACGAACAATGTGAGGAGAATCGACATAGTAAGATTCCTCCTCACGAAATGTCACGTCCATGGTACAGAAGACACGTCTGGTAAGAGGGTGGTAGCACCGGTACCCCTTAGTGGTGGCAGAGTAACCAATGAAGACACATCGTAGAGCCCGAGGATCAAGCTTGTCACGCTGAGGCTGATGAACGTGAACAAAACAAACACACCCAAACACGCGGGGTGGAAGGTGAGCAGTATGAACAACGGAAGTCGCAGAGAGACGGGTTAGAGGAGTAGAAAAATCGAGAACCCGGGAGGGAAGACGATTGATAAGATGAGTGGCAGTGAGGATAACATCACCCCAATATGATTTTGGGCGATGCATGGTATGGAGAAGACACCGGGCGACATCCAGGAGATGCCAGTTTTTCCGTTCAGCGACACCATTTTGGGTAGAGGTGTAGACACAAGTAGTTTGGTGAATGATTCCATGACTCGTGAGGTACGTTCCAAACGCTCCACGATCATCATATTCCCCCCCATTATCGCTACGAAGAACACGAATGGTAGCATGGAACTGGGTTTGCACCATTTTATGGAAGGCTTGAAAGACAGAAAACAACTCATTTTTTTCTTTAAAAGATAAACCCACGCCGTGTGAGAAAAGCAATCTATAAAAGTAACAAACCAACGATAACCATTTAAAGAAACCACAGGGGAAGGTCCCCAAACATCAGAGTGTATAATAACAAAAGGGGTAGTACTAGGAGAAGAAACATTGGAAAAGGAGTGTCGAACATGTTTGGACATATCACAAACATCACATTTTAAAGTTTTAACAAGATGCGATAAAGTAGGAAACATTTTTGAAAGATAAACAGGAGAGGGATGCCCGAGACGCAAGTGCCAGCGTCGAGCATCAGCAGCAGTAGCAGCAGAAGATGAGAGAGCAAGGGACGGTCGGGAAGCATCCAAATAGTACAAGCCACCGCGATTCCTACCACTGCCAATGATCCGCTTCGTACCCAGTTCCTGGAAAACACACGAATAATGAAAAAAGGTTACAGAGCAATTAAGAGACCGAGTAAGATTGCTAATAGACAGAAGATTGCGAGGAAAAGACGGTATATGTAAGACAGACGGAAGAGATAAAGAGGAGGAACAGGAAATGGTTCCCTTCCCAGCAATGGGAGACAAAGTGCCATTCGCAGAAATGACCTTGTCTTTACTTGACAGATGTGTGTAAGAGGAAAAACCTGAGGAGGAGCCGGTCATGTGATCGGTGGCTCCGGAGTCAATAATCCATTCAGACAGAGGAGTAGCAGCGGCATTGGCACTAGGCATGGTAGCAGTGGCAAAAGAGGTAGATATAGCACTCTGTGAAGCATCAGACTGTGAATGGAGAAGACGGCGGGGAGCATCCAATTCCGATGTGGTGAAATGTCCGGGTGACTGACCCTGATGGTCGTCCAGCACCTCAGTAGAGAAAGCAACATCGTGAGAACGAGAACCAGTCTGACGATATCCCCCTCGTCCTGAACCACGACCACGGCCAGGGCCACGACCACGGCTGTATCCAGGTGGAATGAGATGAGGATGAAGTTTGAAGCAACCGTCCCGAGTGTGTCCCCTACGACCACAGTGATCACAGGTCGGAACTCCACTAGGATTGTTGGAGCCTCCACGGCCCACACTGGTCAAGGCAGAACGATCTGGAGAAGGTGTTGTGATGAGGGATCTTCGACGGTCTTCGTCGCCAAGAACCATGCTGAACGCCTCCCGAAGAGACGGAAGGGGAGAGCGGTGAAGAATATTTGTGCGAACCATGTCCAAGTCCATGCTCAACCCCATCAGAAACACGTGTAGGCGAAATCGTTCGTCTTGTTTCTGCAGCTGAACTGCATCGGCAGTGCAGGCAGGGGTAAACTGATCAAAGTAATCCAATTCCTGAGCGATGCATTCGAACTCAGAGAAGTAGGAGGATACCGTCATGGTTCCCTGACGAAGCTCCAGCATACGCCGTGTCAGCTCGTACGTCTGAGTGGAACTGCCAATCTGTGAGTACGTCTCTCGCGCTCGAGTCCAGATCTCGTAGGCAGAGTCCATCAACATATAACTCCTGTACACCTTCGGGGACATAGAGTGAAGGAGCCAGGATACAACCAGGGAATTTTCTGAGTCCCATCGAGGCCAGGTAGGATCAGCCAAAGGAGGAGCCACCTTCGTCCCATCAATGTATCCATACAACTGATGACTCCGAATGACATGCTGAGCAGCACGAGACCATTCCAAATAATTGGTCCCATCCAAGGGAACCGTGGTGATCTTTAGAGACCCAGAATGTCCAGGAGGGCGTTGAGGGTCGCTCATCCGGGGGGTTACCACACTTGGTGAAGGGGAGTCACTGGCGGTAGACGAATCATCCATGAGGAACAAAACAGCGGCAAACAAAGGAGATCAGATATGTCGAAGATCTGTGAAACAGAACAATCCAGCAGGCATAATGGAGCAAATCAGCGGGAAATCAGCGCAAGACAGCAGCAGACATGTCGCAGATCTGTGAAGAACAGCGGCACAAGCGGCGCACAGGCCAGGCACGGCACAAACTGCGCACAAACAACGCACAAACAGGCAGATCTGGGAGACGAAAACGCCCAAATAGCGCACAGGCCAGGTTGAAATAGAACAAGGCTGCACGACGCCTTGGATTTGCGGCAAATCAGAGAAGAAACATCGGTAATAGAGGACGCCGCGAGCAGGGCAGTGGAAATCAGCGGCAAAAAAGAACGCGGGAGCGTCCCTAGCGACCAACATCATGGGCGGCGGCTAGGACACGCATGGACGGGAGCGGAAACAACCACGGGGGACTCTCAAAATGAAGGAGAAGGCGTGAGGGAGAGGAAGCGGCGGGAACGAGCGAAGCGGAGGCGGCATTGATCGAAGGGGCGCAGACACAGTGCGGCTAGGGCACGATGTTTCCTCTGATACCAAGTTGAAGAGCGAGAGAGGAAATAATCGTGATAATGATATTAAACCAACCCCCTTACTCGTATAATAGAGTAAGGGATAAAACCAAAAAAGGTAACGAGGACAAGACTACCCTTCAGAGGGTATTTACACAATAATATAATAAAGACTTGAATTCAACTGTAGTACCCGTAACCATGGTCTTTTTTTCTGTATTCATTCTGATGTGTGAGGTCTTTGTAAAATTTCATCTCTTACAAGGGCTAATTATTTTGTATCGTTTATTGATGGCTGGTCCAGGGTCGCTTGAATATATATGTTAAAAGATCACACCGAAGTTTTTCCTGTTATTCAAGCTTTTTATAATGAAATTAATGCTCAGCTCTCTCTTCCTCATCGCGTGATACGCATTGACGCTCTTGAATATATGCAACATGACTTTCAATCATTTTCCTCCGCACGTGGAATTATACATCAAACATCGTGCTCATATACTTCACAACAAAATGTGATTACTGAACGAAAGAATCACCGCTTAACATTGCTCGCACATTACTTCTACATGCTACTGTACCTAATAATTATTTGACGGATGCGATTCTGGCAAATAATTACTTAATTAATCGTATGTCGTCGTTTGTTCTTAATGACGAAGTCTCACATCAGCTTCTTTTTTCCTCATGAATCACCATTCTCTCTTCCACCAAAAATATTCTGGCATCTCTATTTTGTCCACGGCTTACGCACTAATCTTGATAAGCTTTCCCTCGGACCATTTGATGTATCTTTCTTGGTTACTCTTGCACTCTGGGTACCGATGTTACGACTTTGTTACCAAAAAAGCTACGTCAATGCAGATGCCATTATTTCTGAAGACACACCATTCTTCACAATTGACAAAATTCCTGCAACTACTCTGACTCCTCTACTTATTCCTCTTTTTTCTGAGAATCCTATTGCTACTAACCCAGTTCTGAGCGACGACACCGGAATTCGTCTATGGACGACTTACCCCTCGTTATCTCTTCCTCTTAGGATTTCGAACATGGTATTCCTCCTTCTTTACCTGCCTCTTCTGGCCTTGATTTACCCATTGCCTTGCGGAAACCGTGCCCCCATTATCCTAAATATTCTATTTCTCACTATGTCTCTCCTGATCATCTTAATATTGTCATAAAGACTTCAATGTAGCTTTCTTTATCTTCAACCACTATACCAACAATTGTAGATAAGAGATGAATACCCTGCAAGCAAGGCATACTTGGGATCTTGTACCTTTACCTCTGGCTCCAGAGACAATTGAGTATAGATGGGTCTTCACCGTCAAATACTCCCCTGATGGTTTTGTGGGTGTTTCAAGGCTCGCCTGGTAGGTAATGACTACACGAAAACATATGTTGGTGACTTCTTTGAAACTTTTTCCTGTGCCTCGTTAAATTTCGTCCGCATTTTGATATTTGATGCGGTTAACAAAGCCTGACCCCTATACTTGTTTGATTATCAAGAATACTTTCTTATGTAAATCGACACTCAAAGGGGTTTATATTAAATCATAAATACATAAAGTTGTGATTGAATTAAATTGAAGAGCGCACATTCAAGCTAATGAGCAAGTAAACAAGGTAATTAATCTAGATAGTTTAGGCAAGCTCTGAATTTTTTGTGATTTAATAAATAAAGCATATTGTTAATATAACATGATACAAGCAAGAGAGTAGTGAGAGGTATACCTTCAAGTCGAGAGTGAGGCATCAGAATAAATTCGGACTGAACAGAAAAGGACTCAATGGTGGAAACCGACTCTTCGTGGCTGGATGGAATCGATGAATACCCGTCGGGGGGGGGGGGGGGGGGGGGGGGGGGGGGGTTGACAAAGGGAAGGTCATCAGAGGCGTACATATTGGCTGATGGTGACGGTGGGGACGTCTGGACGAGGGTTGAAGCCAGTTAGGTCTCAGGTTCGGCTGGGGTGCGGGAGATCGGCGGAGGGTGCACCCGTTTCACTGGAGGCCGACAACTGAGAGGTTGCCGACGCTCTTGAAGGTGGCTTGGGAGCGGAATGAAGGCGTCGCGTGAAGCGTTGGGGAGGGGTCGTGCTAGACTTCTGGAAAACAGAGAAATATTATTTGTTTCCCGATTTTTCCAAGTTGTCGTGCAACAAGGGGGTTGAGTTCTTAAAGGCAATAAGCTTTTTAGGTTATTCCCGATTGGGGCTTTAAGAGGGGATCTCCAAATAAATTCATTACCATAACATGAAATGAATACCCATCGTAGAGATCTTTGTTAGAAGTCATTAGTTACTACTTATTTATTGCCGAATTCTTTGTAATACCCTCTATTATAAGTAGAGGGAATCTCTTTTATTTCGTAACAGACTATTATTGTGAAGTTCCAACATGGTATCAAAGGCCTAGCCGCTCAGTCCGCCAACTTCGTTCATCCACCTCTCTTCCGTTGATCCTTCGTTCACTCGCTCCTAACATCTCCGCCGATCCTTATTCTTTCTCCCCTACCTCCGCACGCGTTGCCTTTCCTGTAGAGTGCCAACCGGTGCACAGACCGATCTGCATCGCCAAATGTCTCCTCCTCCGGCAACCATCCGATTCGCCTTATTTTTTCTAGAAAAGTTTCTCTTTTCCCTCCTCTATCACATATTAGGAGGATCGATTGAGGGCTTCAGTAGATCTTCCTATATCATCTATCTAGTGTTCTTCCCCTCCATATGTTTCCTCACATGAAAATGGTTCTAGCTCCTTCTTCAGGCCTTGTTTGACTTCGACCCTCAAGGGTTTAATGCTATAGGATCCTGAGCGGTTCTATTGGTGGTATCTAAATTTTTTCCCGGTAATGACGCTTTTTCGGCGATCTTCTGATGGTTGTTTATGACCTAATCCGAAATTATTCGGCATTTTTTTCCTCCGATCTCATAATATCTGATGTGGTTGATTCTCGTGACGGCTCCAACTCGCTGGATCTACCCGGGTTGGGTACGATCATACGACCTCTCAAATTACCACGATTCGTCTTGATACTGCAAATTATTTATCGTGGTCTCGATCTATTGCCTTGGATCTTAAGAGTCGCCAATTTTTTGGCTATGTTGCCCGTGCTATTATGGAGCCAGCGACAACTGCGTCCAGTTGGGGACAATGATAATCAGAGAACTCTTTGGTTATGTCATGGTTGATTAATTCCATGCAAGAGACTATTGCACGAAACTATCTATTCTTGGATACCGCTGAGGATATTTGGAGTTGTGCTGAATCCAAATATTCTCAGAAAGGAAATACCACTCAGATATTTCAGCTACGAAGGAAGATCTTTCTCCTTCGACATGGTGATCGACCACCGCCCGCTTATTATTTGAAATTCACTCAGCTATATCAGGAGTGTGATCATTTTGCCTCCCTCAACCTTGTCTGCTCCGCTGATGTGATCTTTGTTCGTGCTCATGAAGATCGGAACAGGGTGTTTGAGTTTCTACATGGTTTACACAGGGACTTTGATCAGATCACTGTTCAGATCCTCGGTCGCACTCTGGTCCCTTCGTTGCCAGAGACCTCTATCATTGTCCAACAGGAATATGACTGCTACCATTCTTGGAGTTCAGAGATCATCACTAATGGTTTTGCACTAGTTGCTTCTCATTTTGGAGGCACCAATACTCGTGACTTTAAGCTCAAACCCACGAACAAAGACCACTTGATGTGTGACTATTGTGGTCAGATTCGGCATACTCGTGACACTTGCTTCAAATTGCTTGGGTTCCCTCCATTGAGTGGTGGAATGGTACCTCGTGGAGGACGTGGACATGGCCGATCCAGTTTTATCTCTCCTTGCTTTGCTCACCTGACTGAGTTCATTGATGACAGTACCTCTGGTGGCCAGGTCTCTGAGCCTCCTTCTCTACTTGGGTCCTTTTCTACTGATGAGATGATGACCCTTTGCTGCATGATGCATGGATTATCCTCTGAGCCCAGTCCTGCTTCATCTTCGTCATTTGCCCATTCAAGTACTCCAAGTGCTCACTCTGCTACCATACCGTCTACCACTCATTGGATCATTGACTCTGGGACCACTAACCATATGACTCATCATTAAGTTTTGTTTCATATTCACCATTGTCCGAGAAAGACGAGGTAAGCATTGCTGATGGAACTCTTTCCTCTATTGCAGGAAAGGGATCCATCAATTGCTCTGCTCTTACCTTGGCTTCTGTTCTTCACGTTCCTTCTTTTACTCGCAAGCTCTTATCTGTTAGCCATATTACAAACTTTATGAACTGCTCCGTCACTTTCTTTGCTTCTTACTGTGTCTTTCAGGACCTGCAGTCGAAGAAGGTGACTGGCTCTGGTAGGATACGAGATGGATTGTGTCATGACCCGTCTCGACAAGAGTCAGAGCGCACTTCGGGCGGGCCGTGATGCCACAGGCATGAGCGAACAGGAAACCATGTCTGCTAAGGCGGAAACAGAAATGCTACAAAAGTTTTGGATTTATTACTTTTGAAAAGAATTTGGTATATTTTATAAGTATGCGGAAGCCACAATGAAAGATTAAAACTCATGCATTGTCATTAAAAACAAAAGTCACACATTATACTGAAATGATGAACATGCAATGAGTCACAATAGTAAAATGCTATAAGTAAAATGATCTGATACAAGCAAAAACACCCTAAGAGTTGTCCACAATACCAGAGAAAATGGCTGACAATAACTAATACAAGAAAAGTAGATCCAACAGTACTGAAACAAAATACATAGAACCTGCTGACACAGAAATCATAATAGAACCTCCAAGCAAAACTGCAGCTGAACGAAGAAAACTCAGGGAGCAGACGGCGCGGTCACGAACCCTAAGGCAAATCCAAACAGAAGGAAAATGCCTCAGAACAAGAAAATAATAGAAAACAAGCTGTAATTTTAAGTACATGCAGAAATAATTCTATAGTACCAATTAACTCTTGAAACAGGCTAGGGAAACAGGCAGGTAACTGAAACAAGCAAAAACTATCTAGAAATATTAGCCTACTCCGGAGTATAGCCTAAACAAGTATTTGCAACGACATAAGCTGTAATCTATGAAATGCGTAGGTGTTTATAGTGGGCACACATAGTTCACACTCAAGTCCAAGTGTAAGGCTTACCAGAATAAGAGTATTCCCTGCTTACCGTGATCATGCAATCAAGACGTTGCACCACCTAAACCCTAGTTTCCACGATTTGCTTATGACACTCAAGACCTAAGTGCTTCATGTCTTTTCCGAGGAGGTCCCTATCACAACGCGACATACTCACGAACGATAATTCTTGTATTATCAGAGACTGATAATAAATTAGATACATGAAAGAAGAACTTAAATTCTTATTTGCAAGCGAGAGGGAATTTCTCCACCTGTCTTAAGGTGAAGCCGCAACTACCAGCAACAGTTATGCAGCGCAAGCAAAGACAAGTCTCTATTGAACCTGTTCAGGGATAATCGCAGACGATATTTGATATTTGACAAGCAGCAAACCACAAGCTAACACAGGCAGTTTAATTCGCGAAAACATAATCAGAAGCGGATTAGCAATTTACCTCCCTCACCACAAGGATCGGGGGCTTGGCGGCGCTTGGGTGACGAAAACCCTAAATCGGAGAGGGTTCGGAGCGATTCCACCACTAGATCTGATGAGCGGCACCGGAAACACAAACAAATACGGGATTAGGAGATTATACGACGAACACGAGAGGGATCCTCGTAATCACATTAAATTGGGGCGCAAAAATTAACATAATAATCTACGAGATTGGAGGAGTTTCTTACCCAAGGAGATCAAATCTGGGCTCAAAAATCTGAGTAGAGGAGGTTTCAAGCAAAACCCTAGACGATCATCTTGCAATCCACCGTCCAAAATGCAGCGGGAGAGGGATTATGGGCTGCCTACACCTGGAGGAGAGGGAGGAGGAGACCCTGCTGCCGGCCAGAGGAGGAGATGGCTGATGCCGGCCGGAGGAGGAGAGGCAGGCGGCTCTCTACTGCTGCCGGCGTCCAGGAGAGGGGAAGAAGGAGGCGGCCTTGCTGCTGCCGTCGACCTGGAGAGGGGAAGAAGGAGGCGCAGCCGGCAGCAGATCGGCGCGGGAGCGGGAGATCGACACGGGAGCGACGAAATCGCGAGCGGCAGAAATGCACAGGAGCGGGAGACGGGAAACCTAGCTGGCGCGGGCTTTAAATCGGGGGGGGGGGGGGGCGGTTAGATGAATAGGAAAGGTTATTATTATTAATTTCATTAGATTTTTTTTCTTTTTTTTATAAGGGTTGTTACATTCTCCCCTACTTAAGAAGTTTCGTCCCGAAACTTCTGAGGATTCTCTTTATGGCGAAAATTAGGATGACATTCATTCCAACCAGGTTTGCAATTCAAATCAAGAGACTAACTGAAAAGACACTTAAATAAAGAGAGGAACAAGAGCGGAGACATACCGGGATCAAGAGAAAAGATGTGGATACTTGCTACGCATGTCAGCTTCGAGCTCCCAAGTGAACTTCTCAGATTTGCCATGCATCCAAAGTACCTTCACCATAGTAATGGTCCTCTTTCGAAGCTTGCGCTCTTGATATTTCACTATCTTGGCGGGCTCAATCGGATAAGACAAATTAGCTTCAGGAACCACCGGGATTTCCTCAAGAACACGATTAGGATCATGGATGTATTTCCGGAGCTGACTGACATGGAAAACATCATGAACACCGGACAACGAATCTGGCAACTCCAAACGATAAGCAGATCCTCCAACACGCTCTGAGATGGAGTACGGTCCCACAAATCTCGGGCTGAGCTTATGATGGCGACCAAACCGTTTCACCCCAGGAGTAGGAGAAACCTTCAAGAATACCTGATCACCTACTGCAAACTCCAACGGACGGCGACGCTGATTAGCATACTTCCTTTGTCTTTCAATGGCACGACTGAGCTGAAGACGAGTCTTCTTGGTGGCTTCTTCCATTTCCTGAAGTAACTCAGGGCCCAACACCACCTTCTCACCAACTTCTGACCAATAGAGAGGAGTCCTACAACGACGTCCATACAACGCTTCGAAAGGGGCCATCTTGAGGCTCTCCTGATAGCTATTGTTGTAGGCGAACTCAACCAACGGTAGGTGCTCATCCCAAGCTCCCTTGTAGTCCAGAATATAGCACCGAAGCATGTCTTCAAGAATCTGATTAACCCTTTCGGTCTGTCCATCGGTAGTTGGATGATAAGCGGTGCTCAGGTTGAGCTCGGTACCCAAAGCTTGCTGAAAACCCTTCCAAAAGTGCGAAACGAACCTCGAGTCACGATTAGAAACAATCCGCAGAGGAATCCCATGAAGTCTAACTATCTCAGAGACATAGATCCGGGCCATCTTCTCGGTGGAGTGACCTTCCTTGTACGGGATGAAGTGAGTCACTTTCGTCATGCGGTCCACTATGACCCAAATCGCATCATGCCCTCTCGGAGTACGGGGCAAACCCGTGATGAAGTCCATAGAGACATCTTCCCACTTCCATTCGGGGATAGGCAAAGGCTGCAAAAGGCCACCAGGACGCTGACGCTGAGCTTTCACCTTCTGGCACGTCAGACATCGAGAGATGAAACGAGCTATATAATTTTTCATACCAGGCCACCAAACGATTTGCTTCAAGTCATGATACATTTTATTGTTGCCTGGATGACCAGATGTGCGGGACTCGTGAGCTTCTCGGCAAATACTATCGAGCAATTCAGGAACATCAGGAATGCAGAGGCGGCCTCGGAAACGCAGAACATCGCCAGAGATAGAGAAATCCGGAAGAGTCCCAAGTTCAACCTGCCGGCGGATGCGCTGGAGTGCGGGATCAGATGGCTGCAAATCCTTCACCCGCTCTACCCACAACGGAACAGAAACCTCTCCATGACCCTCGGGTGCGATGGATATATCCATCCGATCGAGGTCATCAATCAAGGCTGCTAGAATAGCGGACATGGGTGCACAATCGGCTACGGAGGCATGCCGGCTTAACGCATCTGCCACTGAATTGGCTTTACCAGGAACATACGTGAGCTGCAAGTCGTAATCTGCCACGAACTCGAGCCAACGCCTCTGACGAAGATTGAGGTCCTTCTACAAAGATGTACTTTAAACTCTGGTGGTCGGTGAAAAAGTGACACTTCACGCCATAGAGATAATGACGCCAAAGCTTCAAAGCAAACACCACCGCGGCGAACTCCAGATCATGAGTGGGGTAGTTGCGTTTGTGAATCTTCAACTGCCTCGACCCATAAGCAATAACACGATCATCCTGCATCAGGACACAACCCAAACCAACTCCGGAAGCGTCAGTGTAAACTGAAAAGTCCAACCCTTCTGACGGAAGAGCTAAAACGGGCGCTGAACACAGACGTTGCTTCAACTCAGAAAAGGACTGCTCGCACTGATCTGACCACTCGAATCTAGCATGCTTTTGAGTTAGTCGAGTCAGGGGGCCAGCAAGAGAGGAAAAACCTTTGACGAAGCGTCGGTAATAGCCAGCCAAACCAAGGAAACTGTGGATCTCGGTAGGGGTAGAAGGTCGCTTCCAGTTCATAACTGCGAAAATCTTGGCAGGATCAACGGAAAGTCCATCTCCTGAAATGACGTGGCCTAAGAAGGCAACACGATCCAGCCAGAACTCACATTTTGCCAACTTTGCATAAAACTGATGCTGACGAAGGGTGGAGAGCGTGAGTCTAAGATGCGCTGCATGCTCCTCGCGGGTCTTGGAGTAAATCAGGATATCATCAATGAAGACGATGATGAACTTGTCCAGGTACTCACGGAAGACACGGTTCATCATGTCCATGAATGCAGAAGGGGCGTTAGTCAACCCGAAAGACATCACCAAAAATTCGAAATGACCATACCGAGTCCGGAAGGCCGTCCTGGGGATGTCGGAGTCCTTGATCTTCAACTGATGGTAACCCGATCTGAGATCTATCTTGGAAAAGACTGTACTGCCCTTAAGCTGATCGAATAAATCATCCACACGCGGAAGGGGGTACTTATTCTTGATGGTCACCTTATTAAGATCTCGGTAGTCGATGCACAATCTCATGGATCCATCCTTCTTTTTCACGAAGAGTACATGGGCTCCCCAAGGTGACGAGCTAGGGCGAATGTACCCACACTCAAGCAATTCGTCCAACTGCGATCTGAGTTCTTCTAGCTCACGGGGTGCCATACAGTAAGGAGCTTTGGATATGGGGTGCGTCCCAGGCTCTACATCAATACATAACTCTACATCTCGATCAGGAGGCATCCCAGGCAATTCGGCGGGGAACACGTCAGGAAACTCCGAAGCAACAGAAATAGACTCGAGTTGAGAGATAGCATCCGAGTGCGAAGCATAAACGAAGCAGACAGAACATCCTTGGCTAAGAAGGCGAGTGGCGCGTACAGCAGAGATTACCTTCAGGTGACTGTGGGTCTGAACATGAACGCTGTATTCCTTGCCATTAATGCTGAGATTGACCCTCTTCGCCACACAGTCCAGCTTTGCTCGATACGCGACCAACCAATTCATTCCCAGGATTACGTCGAACTCTGTCATATCCAGAACTATGAGGTCAGCGACGACTTGCAATTCTCCAAGCAAGATCGGGCAATTGAGAACGCCTCTGGTTGAGAGATGCAGATGACCGGGTACAGAAATCTCAAAAGGAACCTCAAGTGGCGAAGTTTGCCAACTATAAAGGTCCACGATGCGGCGGGCGATAAAAAAGTGCGATGCACCGGAGTCAAATAAGATTTGCATCCACTTATTCTTGACCCTAAAACTTCCTAAAAAGGAAAACATAAAGCATAACAAGTTTGTTCGACTAAGGCAAGTCAGATTTAAGAATGCAGAAAAATTTAAAATTCTACACAAAACGTACCAGAGATGACGTCGGTAGATGCGAGCGCCTCGCCCTGAGTGACGACGTTCAGCACAGCTCTGCCCTGAGCTCCGGGGATAACTTGCAGAGGCTGAGCGGGGATCGGGCCCTCCTTTATGGGACAGTTGAGCATGAGGTGCCCAACCTGCCCACATTTGAAACAGGCCTTCTGCTTGCGGCGGCAGTCCTTTGCCAAGTGGCCCGACCTCTTGCAGAAAGCACAGACGGAGGCAGCAGAGGCAAGTGTCATCTGAGTTGCTGCGCAGGAGTAACCATCTTCTGCTTCTTCAGGAGGGAGCGGCAGACTTGGGCGACATGGCCCACCTTGTGGCAGAAGGCACACACCTCTTTGGACCCGGGGCCTTGCTGCTGAGCTGGAGCATCCTTGCGCTTGAGGTCGGATGCGGCGACATTGCTTGTTCCATGCTGGGCTTTCTTGGCAGAACGATCCAATTCAATAGCTTCCACCTGCAAGGCGGCTCCTACGGTCTCCGCGTAGGTGGTGGCTCCATGAGCTACCACAAGCTGGCGGAAGTCATGATGGAGCCCCTTCACGAAATGGCTGATCTTTTTGTCTTCACCCGGCACAAACTCCGGAGCAAGGAGGGAAAGGCGGGAGAACTCTCTCGCGTACTCGGTCACTGTCCTACCAGTCTGCTGAAGGGACAGGAACTTCTCAGCTAACTTGTCCCGTTTCACGGAAGAGAGGAAGTTCTCCATAAGAGCATCCTTGAACTGTCTCCAAGATAAGGTGGCAGAATCAGGGAGGCTGCGACGCTGAAGCCACCAAGTATAAGCATCCTCAGACAATTGTTAGGCTGCAAGGAGGACCTTCTGGGTCTCGGGAACTCCAGCATACTCAAAATGCTTCTCCATCTGGGAGATCCATTCAGTGATCACGAAGAAGTCTCGATTGCCATCGAAAGATGGCGGATTCAGCCTTTTGAATGCAAAAGTATCTGCCATTGCCACTGGCGGGGCAGTCAAGCTTGACACGAGCGGGGGAACCAAGGTGACGGCAGGCGAGCCGGTCCCAGAATCAGTTGCAGGAGGGGTGGCTCCAGGAGGGGCTGTAGTGTTAGTAACTGCCGTCCCTGCACTGCTGGAACCAAGGGCTGGATCAGGAGTTTGACGATCCTCTTCCAGACGGGTGAGACGTTCCAGAATCTGCCTCATCAGCTGGGCAGTGGCATCTCCAGATGTTCCTCCCGCTGAAGAGGTAGCCCGCTTGCGCTGCGATCGCTTAGAAGCCATCTAGAAAGAAACACAAAAGATTCAAGTAAGAGAAACAGTCAGACTAAGCTTAGAGTGTTGAGACTATAGGTTCTAGCATTCTAATACTGTTGAATACGTAAATCATGTAATAGTTACAGCATTTTCAGTGGACAACTCTAGGTGGTAGCCATGCAAGTGCAAATGCGACGAAAAGATCGCGTGCGTTAGAACGATGATTTGAAAAAATCCATGTGTGTACAATCATCATCTGTTGCTCTCAGCTTAACACTCGTGCAATGAGTTATGTCATGCATGCAATGTATTTATGCCTACAATGCATCCTTAAGAATGTTCATGAATGGATACGCATGTCATGTTAAGCGCCCATATCACTTAACATGTCACGCGCATGATGATTCTAATGCCAGCGCACTTGAAAATATTAAACCGCCCATACAATTTAATATTCGCAAGGGGTGTATATCCTAGTAAAATTTCATATGCATATAATTGTTAAGTTTGCCCATACTCCCTTAACATTTGTACGCATACTACTCATGCATATGAATGAGTGTGTGCGTGTTTCAACCTCGAACAACAGATAACGACAAAGTGAGTGAGGAAATAATGCATACACGTATATTTATATAATAGATTTCAAAATATATGAAAATTTTAAAATACTATCTTTAGATGCTTAACCTCCCTCTGATACCAACTGTCACGACCCGTCTCGACAAGAGTCAGAGCGCACTTCGGGCGGGCCGTGATGCCACAGGCATGAGCGAACAGGAAACCATGCCTGCTAAGGCGGAAACAAAAATGCTACAAAAGTTTTGGATTTATTACTTTTGAAAAGAATTTAGTATATTTTATAAGTATGCGGAAGCCACAATGAAAGATTAAAACTCATGCATTCTCATTAAAAACAAAAGTCACACATTATACTGAAATGATGAACATGCAATGAGTCACAATAGTAAAATGCTATAAGTAAAATGATCTGATACAAGCAAAAACACCCTAACAGTTGTCCACAATACCAGAGAAAATGGCTGACAATAACTAATACAAGAAAAGTAGATCCAACAGTACTGAAACAAAATACATAGAACCTGCTGACACAGAAATCATAATAGAACCTCCAAGTAAAACTGCAGCTGAACGAAGAAAACTCAGGGAGCAGACGGCGCGGTCACGAACCCTAAGGCAAATCCAAACAGAAGGAAAATGCCTCGGAACAAGAAAATAATAGAAAATAAGCTGTAATTTTAAGTACATGCAGAAATAATTCTATAGTACCAATTAACTCTTGAAACAGGCTAACGAAACAGGCAGGTAACTGAAACAAGCAAAAACTATCTAGAAATATTAGCCTACTCCGGAGTATAGCCTAAACAAGTATTTTGCAACGACATAAGCTGTAATCTATGAAATGCGTAGGTGTTTATAGTGGGCACACATAGTTCACACTCAAGTCCAAGTGTAAGGCTTACCAGAATAAGAGTATTCCCTGCTTACCGTGACCATGTAATCAAGACGTTGCACCACCTAAACCCTAGTTTCCACGATTTGCTTATGACACTCAAGACCTAAGTGCTTCATGTCTTTTCCGAGGAGGTCCCTATCACAACGCGACATACTCACGAACGATAATTCTTGTATTATCAGAGACTGGTAATAAATTAGATACATGAAAGAAGAACTTAAATTCTTATTTGCAAGCGAGAGGGAATTTCTCCACTTGCCTTAAGGTGAAGCCGCAACTACCAGCAACAGTTATGCAGCGCAAGCAAAGACAAGGCTCTATTGAACCTGTTCAAGGATAATCGCAGACGATATTTGATATTTGACAAGCAGCAAACCACAAGCTAACACAGGCAGTTTAATTCGCGAAAACATAATCAGAAGCGGATTAGCAATTTACCTCCCTCACCACAAGGATCGGGGGCTTGGCGGCGCTTGGGTGACGAAAACCCTAAATCGGAGAGGGTTCAGAGCGATTCCACCACTAGATCTGATGAGCGGCACCGGAAACACAAACAAATACGGGATTAGGAGATTATACGACGAACACGAGAGGGATCCTCGTAATCACATTAAATTGGGGCGCAAAAATTAACATAATAATCTAGGGCAAATCTGAAACAACGAGATTGGAGGAGTTTCTTACCCAAGGAGACCAAATCTGGGCTCAAAAATCTGAGTAGAGGAGGTTTCAAACAAAACCCTAGACGATCCTCTTGCAATCCACCGTCCAAAATGCAGCGGGAGAGGGATTAGGGGCTGCCTACACCTGGAGGAGAGGGAGGAGGAGACCCCGCTGCCGGCCAGAGGAGGAGATGGCTGATGCCGGCCGGAGGAGGAGAGGAAGGCGGCTCTCTACTGCTGCCGGCGTCCAGGAGAGGGGAAGAAGGAGGTGGCCTTGCTGCTGCCGTCGACCTGGAGAGGGGAAGAAGGAGGCGCAGCCGGCGGGAGATCGGCGCGGGAGCGGGAGATCGGCACGGGAGCGACGAAATCGCGAGCGGCAGAAATGCACAGGAGCGGGAGACGGGAAACCTAGCTGGCGCGGGCTTTAAATCGGGGGGTGGGGGGGGGGGGGGTTAGATGAATAGGAAAGGTTATTATTATTAATTTCATTAGATTTTTTTTCTTTTTTTTATAAGGGTTGTTACAGATTGTACGTGTTTGATACCGTTGTTCCCCAACCTCTTCATGCTCATCAGCTTCCTCTATTGTCTACCTGGCATCGTTGCTTGGGCCATCTCTCTGCTACTACTATGCAGTCTTTATTTCCTGGTTTTTCATCTTCTGTGTTTCAAACTTTTATGTGTGATGTTTGTGGACTTGCTAAACATAAGCATGTCTATTTTAATCATATGTCTAAGTCTTGTACTGTACCTTTTTATACTATTCATAGTGATGTATGGGGCTCTTGCCCTGTTACTTCCATCTCGAGTTATCATTGGTTTGTAACATTTATTAATTGCTATTCTCACATTACTTGGGTTTATTTGATGTGTATTAAGAGTGAAGTGTTCCCACTTTTTCAAAAATTTCAAAAGATGATTTCTACTCAATTTGGTGCAATCATTAAAATTCTTCGTAATGATAATGGTCTTGAGTATATGGATTATAAATTTGAAAGTTATTTAAGTAATCTTGGCATTGTTCATCAAACCACTTGTGTCCATTCTCCCGCACAAATTGGCGTTGTAAAAATCGTCATATTTTTGAAGTGACAAGATGCTTATTATTTACCATGTCTCTTCCGAAATACTATTAATGTCCTTCTTACTATTGCATAACTCATTAATCGTATCCCTTCCCGTCTTCTGGCAATCACACTCCTCTACATACCTTGGGTATTCCTCCTACCACTCTTTCCTCTCGTGTGTTTGGATGTGTATATTTTGTTCACATTGATAACATTACTCGAACAAAACTTAATCCTCGTGCCCTTCGATGTGTGTTCATAGGGTACTCTCCTACACAAAAGGTACAAATGCTATCATCCTCGTAGCAAAAAAATCTGTCTCTATGGATGTAACTTTTCATGAAAGTACATCCTATTATGAGTTCTCACTTCGGGGGGTCTTCACACTTGGAAGTGAGTATTCCTACTCTTTCTTTACATGTTCCACCTCTATACAACACTCAGGGGGAGACTATGGATACTGTTCCTACTCTTCCTTTACCTGTTCCACCTCTATACAACACCACTCAGGGGGAGAGTGCGAACATTCTCAAAGAAAAGGAGTTGCAAGTGTACACTAGGACAAGCAAAGGATCAAACACTCAGTTTCATTTCATAATACCAGAGCCACTACCAGATTCGTCTTCAACACCCCTTGAGTTACTTATTGCTCTCCCAAAATGTATTCGCTCATCCGCTCAACATCCTTTATCTAACTATGTTTCATATGCATCTTTAACCTCTTCCCATAAAATCTTTGACGCTTCTCTATCCTCCGTATTTGTTCACGGTACATGACAGGAGGCACTTGACCACCCTAAATAGGCAAATGCAATGATGGAGGAAATGCAGGCTCTAGAAAAGAACCATACATGGGACCTGGTCGATCTCCCTCCTGGCAAGAAGATCGTTGGCTTTCGATGGATCTTTACGGTAAATAAGAACTCTGAAGGTATTGTGGAGAGGTTCAAGACATGGTTGTTGGCAAGAGGCTACACTCAAACTCATGGTATTGACTACCAAGAGATATTTGCCCAGGTGGCAAAAATGAATTCAATCCGTGTCTTGTATTCCCGTGCCGCCTGCAAAGGGTGGGATTTTCACAGCTGGATATAAATAATGATTTCCTTCATGTTGAGTTGGAAGAAAAAATCTATATGTTAATGCCCCCTGGTCTTGTCCTTTTCGACTCAGAAGGGAAGATTTGTAAATTGAAGAAAGCTCTTTATGGGTTAAAACAATCTCCCAGAGCTTGGTTTGAGAGATTTCACAAAGTCACAACCTCGTTAGGCTATACCCAAAGTCATGCCGATCACACTCTATTTATCAAACGGAAAGAGATGAAGGTGACTCTCCTGATTGTGTATGTTGATGATATGGTTATTATAGGTGATGACGTGTATGAGATCCGTGCTCTGAAACTAAAACTTGCTAATGAATTTGAAGTGAAATATTTGGGCAAATTGAGATATTTTCTAGGGATTGAGGTAGAAAAATCAAAATATGGGATTCATATTTCACAGCGGAAGTATGTCCTTGATTTATTAGAAAAGACATGAATGAGTGGTTGCAAGCCTGCTGATACTCCTATTGAAGTCAACCACAAACTTGGATGAGATGATGGAGAGTCAGTTGAAGATATTTTGAGTTATCAAAAGCTGGTAGGAAAATTCTACCTATCTCATACTTGTCCTGACATTTCATATGCAGTGGGAGTAGTAATTCAGTACATGCATTCTCCTAAGGTCAGACATCTAGATGCCATGTACAGAATTCTGAGGTATTTGAAGACCTCACCTGGTTGGGGCATTCTATTCTCACCCAGTGATAACTTAAAAATTGAAGTATATATTGATGCAGATTGAGCTGGATCAATTGGTGATAGGAGATTTACTACAGGATATTGTTCGTTTGTTTGGGTTAATCTGGTCATTTGGAGAAGCAAGAAACAACATGTAGTGACTCGCTTTAGTGCTGAAGCAGAGTTTAGAGCTATGGCTCATGGTGTTGAAAATGTTGAAGTGGAAGTTGGCGGTTTGGGGGGGAGGTCGCGCGGTCTTGCGATCTCCATCCGCGGTCTGATCTCGTTGGTCTAGCGGCAGGACTTCTCGGCCTGACCGCCGTTCTCTGTCCAAGGTGCCGAGGTGAGGGCGCGCAGTCTATTTCGTGTGACCGCGTGGCAGAGCAGGTTTCAGCGTGGTGAGGCCGTGCGGTCTGGTCGTATGACCGCGTGGCGAGCTGTCTTCTGTAAGGAGAGACCGCGCGGTCTGGTTTGCGTGACCGCGTGGTGGGGGCAGTCCGGTCTAGTGACTGTCCGGTTTCTTGATGGTGCGCACGGACTAAGGTTCTCTTAGTCGCGCGGTCTCCTGGTTGTGTTCGCGGGCTCTGGAGGAGGTCTCGTATAGGCGAACACTGGTGGTGGGCGACATGACCATGCGAGTTGTCATGATCGCGCCGCTTCTTGCAGGAGTGGCGTTCTCCTGGTCAGGTTGAAGTCGGCAAGCTCACAGGCGCAGAGCGATCTGCTGACCGCGCGGGTTGACCGGTCTTTGGTCGAGCGGTCAGAAGGCGGTGACTCTATCTCATAGGGTGGTGACTAGATCAGGTTGCACGCCTATAAATAGGAGTCACTGTTGCAGCATAATTAATCGCACCAAGTGTAAGCTGAGCTCGCGCCTACTTCGTGCGGTCTCTTTTTGTGACCGGCCGGTTAGCTGATTGAACTTTCCTTGTGCACCTTCTGCGGATTGTGCGGGCAGCAGCAGTCACCTCTTCTTCTAAAGGTGTTCGGGCGGTCTCGCGGCTTGCAGTGCGGGTTGCTGGAGTTCGGGAGAATCAGTGGAGTTCGGGAGGTCGCGGAGTTCTCGGTTGGTGTTGTTCAAGTCGCAGGCTGGCAGTTCGGGCGGTCTCAGTTTCTAGTCGCGCGGACTCCCAAGTCGGGCGGTCAGGCGGTCTCAATGTTCAGACCGCTGGTTATCTTTCTTCAGCTGTAATTTTTTTCCTTTTGGTTTTGTGTACTGGCGAAATCATGTCTCGCCATGTATACCTCGCTCTGTACTGAAGATTTTTGCTATCATCAATAAAGATTGTGTTGCTTCATGTGCTTCTGGTTGATTGGCTATAGCTTTGAGTTGCACAATTCCTGCTCACTCCTAGATCTACGAAAAATTTCACATGGTATCAGAGGTAGGTTGGAGTGGATAGAGCAGTGAATAACTCAAAGTTGTCATCGCCTTTGTGAAGAAGGAACCAGTGGTAGAGCCATGGAAGCAAGAGGTCTTGGAATTGAGATGCTAAACTCGACTAACTTCAAAAAGTGGAAGTCGTGTATGCAAAGTTATCTTCTTGGCGAGGACCTTTGGGAGGTTGTTGGAGGAGATAGTACAGAGCAAGTTGTCCCAGTTGGGGATAATGGTCATGAGGTGAGGAACTGGAGGAGAATTAATGCGAAAGCAGAATTCACTCTGAAGAGGGCAATATCACCTGACCTATTCGATCACATCTTGGGGTGTGGATCAGCTGCGGAGATCTGGAGAGCCCTGGATGCGCCATTTAACAAGAAGAATGTAGCGGGGCTACAGTTTCTGGAAAATGAGCTGACTAGGTCGGCTCAGGGTGATCTTTCCATCTCTACGTTCTTCCTGAAGATGAAGAACCTGTGCGCTGAGATTTCAGCACTGGATCCTGATGAGCCAATTTCTGAGGCGAAGCTGAAGAGGCACATCATCTGCGGCCTGCGGAAGGAGTGTGTTGCCTTTGTGACGTCGGTGCAGGGTTGGGCAAATCAGTCGTCTCTGCTGGAGCTGGAGAATCTGCTTGCGTCGCAGGAGAGTCTGGTAAGGCAGATGGCGGGGGTGTCAGTGTCTGAGGGAGATGGCGAGGTTCTCTTCACAGAGAAGAAGAAGAAATGGGATAAGAAGAAGACCGCTGGAGGCTATGAGCCTTCAACTTCTGGACAGCAGGAGAGGGGCTATGCTCCTAAGGCTGAAGGGAAGAAGAAGGGAGAAGGACCCAAGTGCTTCAGATGCGGAAAGCTTGGTCACATCAGGAAGGATTGCCGGGTGAATCTTCAGCCGGGGCATGCTGCTGCAGGGAAAGAGGAAGCTGAGGCCAGGCAAAATGATGGAGGATGGGGAGGAGCCTTCTCGGCTTCTGTCGGAGTTGCGGCTCCTATCAACTATCAGGAGGACTGGATCGTGGACTCGGGGTGTGGTCATCACCTCACCGGGGACGAGTCGAAACTTACTTCAGCGCAGCCTTACTCAGGTAATGATGCCATCATAACTGCTGATAATACTGTGCATGCTGTCGAGAAGGTGGGGGTTGTTTCCTTGGGCAGTGATAGAGGGCCACTAACGTTGAAGAGTGTCTATCATGTGCCTGGAATGAGGAAAAATCTCTTCTCTGTGACCAACGCTGTTGACGCTGGGTATCACGTTCTGTTCGGCCCAACAGAAGTGAGGTTTCTTCGAAATGTTGAAGCGGTGAAGGCGGAAGTCGTTCATGTCGGGAGAAGGGCAAAAGACTTGTTCGTTTTATTGACAAGTTCTTATGTCGACAAGATGAGGACCAATGATAGTGCTGTCATATGACACGAGAGGTTGGGGCATGTAGGGATGGATAAGCTGAAGGCTATGGCGATAAAAGGTCTGGTCAAGGGCCTGCCTAGTCTATCGTCCTATGGTGACGGTCATGTATGTGCGGGATGTCAGTTCGGCAAGTCTCATCGACTGCCGTTTGATAAGTCGCAGACAAGGAGTAGTGTGTCGTTGGAGTGCATCCACGGTGACTTGATGGGACCGACTGCTACCCCAAGCCTCGGAGGCAGCAGGTATATGCTGGTGTTGATCGACGATTACACCAGATATGTCTGGGTATATTTCTTGAAGGAGAAGGCGGAGGCGTTTGCCAAGTTTGTGGAGTTCAAGGAGCTTGTGGAGGGTCGGCTAGGCCTGCGGGTAAAGAAGCTGAGAACTGACAACGGGGGAGAGTTCACCTCTGGTGAGTTCTCTAGTTTTTGCAGGAAGGCGGGCATCCGGATGGAGCTTACTTGTGCACATACTCCACAACAAAACGGAGTTGCAGAGCGGAAGATCCGTCATCTGACGGAGACCTGCAAGTGCTGGCTGCATGCCAAGAGTATCCCAAGGTCCTTCTGGGCGGAGGGAATGTCTTGTGCTGCCTACGTCATCAACAGGATGCCTCTCTGTCCCATCAACATGTTGACCCCGCATGAGATGATGTTTAAAGAAAAGCCAAGTGTGGCACACCTTCGGGTGTTTGGTTCCACCTGCTATGTGCACGTTCCAGATGCGCTTCGGACGAAACTAGATGCGAAAGCAAGGAAGCTAGTCTTTGTGGGATATGATGATCGGAAGAAGGGCTGGAAGTGCATGGACCCGGAGACGCGGAGATTTGTTGTATCTCGCGACGTCGTGTTCGACGAGGTGACGTCTTACAAGGGGAGTTCTGGTGTTGTGTTACTAGAAAGCAGGGTGGAGGAGCAGGAGAGAGCTGTGGAGTATCTTCAGGTGGAGCTGCCTTTGTCACCAGGTGGTCCATCTATGTCTAGTTCTGAGGCGGAGACTTCTGGATCAGGAAGCAGGGGGAGCGATGCTCCTAGTACGTCTGGAAGGGGAGCTAGGGAAGAAGCAGCTGAGGATGTTGCGAGTCAGGAGAAGACATTGAGGAGATCGAAGCGAATGATCATTGCTCCTGATCGCTATACAGGAGGAAACATTGTGAGCTTTGTCTCATGTTTCTTTGCTGGTCCCCTGGATGAGCGGGAACCAGTGAGCTTTGAGAAGGCCAAAGGCGTGAAGCAGTGAGATTCGGCTATGGAAGAAGAGATGACAGCTCTTGAGAAGAATGAGACTTGGTCTCTGGTACCCAGGCCCAAGGGCATTACCCCTGTGACATGCAAGTGAGTCTACAAGCTCAAGAAGAAGGCAGGCGACAGTATCGAGGGATACAAGGCTCGCCTTGTGGCTCGAGGATTCTCGCAGCAATACGGTGAAGACTATGAAGAGACATTTAGTCCGGTGGCAAAAATGACTTCAGTTCGGTTTGTGATTGCCTTGACGGCGTTTTGGGGGTGGGAGATTTGGCAACTCGACGTAAAGAATGCTTTCTTGTACGGCGAGATTGACAAGGATATCTTCATGATCCAGCCGCCAGGCTTCGTATCTGAAGATTTTCCCGACTATGTCTGCAAGCTGAAGAAGGCCCTATATGGGTTGAAGCAAGCGCCGAGGGCGTGGTACGGGAAGATTGCAGAATATCTCCTATTCTGTGGATTTGGTGCTTCAGACTCTGACTCAAGCTTGTTTGTCAAGAAGAGCGGGGAGCTTCAGGTCATCGTGCTGCTTTACGTCGACGATATGATCGTGACGGGGAATTCGAAGGAGGAGGTAGCAAAGCTTCGGGCTGAGTTATCTATCAGGTTTGAGATGAAGGACTTGGGTGAGCTTCACCATTTCCTTGGACTCGAAGTGCAGAGGAAGGAAAGTGGAGTGCTGGTGTCCCGGGCTGGATATGCGGAGCAAATCGTGGAGCGATTCAGCATGAAGGAAGGGAAGTGCATCTCTACACCACTGGAGAAGGCCACGAAACTTCGGAAGGATGAGGGGAGGATTTTGGAAGATCCGCTTGTGTTCCGAGCTCTAGTTGGGAGCTTGATTTATCTGACGATCACTAGGCCGGATATTGCATATGCAGTTGGCAGGGTGAGTCGCTATATGGCGGAACCACGGATGCCTCATCTACTAGCGGCCAAGTATATTCTGAAATATGTCAAGGCGACTTCAGATATGGGTCTCCTATACAGGAGGGATGCAGGCTTCGAGGTGCATGGGTACATGGATGCTGATTATGGGGGAGATTCGGATGATCGGAAGTCGACGTCTGGATTCGTCTTCATGGCGGGCCCCACGGCTATATCATGGTGCAGCAAGAAGCAGGATTCCGTGTCGGTCTCTACCACGGAAGCGGAATACAAGGCTTCGGCCTTGGCAGCTCAAGAAGCCATCTGGCTTTGGAGGTTGGTGGGAGACGTCCATAAGGATGTTCAGGGTCCGACTCTGCTCCGCGGCGACAATGAGAGTGCACTCAAACTGGTTACTAATCATGTTTGTCACGCGAGGACCAAGCATATCGAGATCGAGCATCATTTCATTCGTGAGAAGGTGCTGGAGGGGTCTCTTTCGGTCGAGCATGTTCGGAGTCAGGACAACGTTGCTGACATATTCACAAAGGCACTGGCGAAGGGGTCGTTCACTCGGCTAAGGAGTTTACTTGGGCTGTTTTCAACTTCCCACTTCAAGGGGGAGTGTTGAAAATGTTGAAGTGGAAGTTGGCGGTCTGGGGGGGAGGTCGCGCGGTTTGGCTAACCGCGTGGTCTTGCGATCTCCATCTGCGGTCTGATCTCGTTGGTCTAGCCGCAGGACTTCTCGGCGTGACCGCCGTTCTCTGTCCAAGGTGAGGCCGCGCGGTCTGTTTCGTGTGACCGCGTGGCGGAGCAGGTTTCAGCGTGGTGAGGCCGCGCGGTCTGGTCGTATGACCGCGTGGCGAGCTGTCTTCTGTAAGGAGAGACCGCGCGGTCTGGTTTGTGTGACCGCGTGGTGGGGGCAGTCCGGTCTGGTGACTGTCCGGTTTCTTGATGGTGCGCGCGGACTAAGGTTCTCTTAGTCGCGCGGTCTCCTGGTTGTGTTCGCGGGCTCTGGAGGAGGTCTCGTATAGGCGAACACTGGTGGTGGGCGACATGACCATGCGAGTTGTCATGATCGCGCGGCTTCTTGCAGGAGTGGCGTTCTCCTGGTCAGGTTGAAGTCGACGAGCTCACAGGCGCAGAGCGATCTGCTGACCGCGCGGGTTGACCGGTCTTTGGTCGCGCGGTCAGAAGGCGGTGACTCTATCTCATAGGGTGGTGACTGGACCAGGTCGCACGCCTATAAATAGGAGTCACTGTTGCAGCATAATTAATCGCACCAAGTGTAAGCTGAGCTTGCGCCTACTTCGTGCGGTCTCTTTTTGTGACCGGCCGGTTAGCTGATTGAACTTTCTTTGTGCAGCTTCTGCGGATTGTGCGGGTAGCAGCGGTCACCTCTTCTTCTAAAGGTGTTCGGGCAGTCTCGCGGCTTGCAGTGCGGGTTGCTGGAGTTCGGGAGAATCAGTGGAGTTCGGGAAGTCGCGGAGTTCTCGGTTGGTGTTGTTCAAGTCGCAGGCAGGCAGTTCGGGTGGTCTCAGTTTCTAGTCGCGCGGACTCCCAAGTCGGGCGGTCAGGCGGTCTCAGTGTTCAGACCGCTGGTTATCTTTCTTCAGCTGTAATTTTTCCTTTTGGTTTTGTGTACTGGCGAAATCATATCTCGCCATGTATACCTCGCTCTGTACTGAAGATTTTTGCTATCATCAATAAAGATTGTGTTGCTTCATGTGCTTCTGGTTGATTGACTATAGCTTTGAGTTGCACAATTCCTGCTCACTCCTAGATTTTCGGAAAATTTCACACATGGTATATGTGAAGGGATGTGACATCGCACTCTTTTGAGTGATCTTGGTTTACTAGAAACCGACCCTTTCAACCTGTATTATGATAACAACATTCAACATTGCTCATAACCCTGTCCAACTTGACCGCACCAAGCACATTGAAGTTGACCGACACTTCATTAAAGAAAATATTATGAAAAAGATTATATGTACTCCTTTCGTACATTCGGAGGGACAACTTGTAGATTTCCTCACTAAGGCATTAAGCAAAAAAATATTTGCGACTCTTATTAGAGCATCTCCAACGCTGCTCTATTTTCTCCAAAGTTGCTTTTTTGGCGGAAATTTCCTCTCCAACCGATCGGCAAAAGCTCCTCTAAAAATGGAGATCCTCTCTCTCCTCCTCTAAATTTAGAGGAGGGTGAGAGGAAATGTAGCCGATAAAACATACATATAAAACTATAATCTTAATAGCCGATAATATAAATTTCCAAATACCACATATAATATATCAATATAATCGTTTTTTGAGACCTATAAAACGAGACTAATATTGAATACTTTCTAATTAATATTTATCATACAAAAAAAAGATAAGACGTTTTACTGATTAAACGCGCCCATGTAATGTTTATTTTATTTTTTTAATGTATTTTTTTATTTTTTTTAAATGAGGTATTTATAAAACTCACCGATTTTAATATATTCCTCGTAATCGTTAATATATTTTTTCAAATATGACATAATATATCAATAAATTCGTTTTTTCAAGACCCACAAAACGAGACTAATATTGAATATTTTTTAATTATTATTGATTATACAAAAAGAGGAAGAGAAGACGTTTTACTGAATAAACTTGCACATAAATCAAAATACATTCAAATTAATATGTATACAATTTTCAAAAGTACATTGCTTCATTAACATGTGGTGCCCATAAATGTTCATCTTTGTCTCTGATCTTTTTATGCCGATTTAAGAATTGACGAAATCTTTCGGCTTCACTTGTGTCCATCTTTTCAACATTCTGAGTCTGTGGTGGCGTAGAAATATCGATATCTTCATTTTCATCTCGTTCGTCTTCGACAATCATATTGTGCATTATAATGCAAGCTGTCATGATATCGTGTAACACATGTTTATCCCAAAAACGACATAGCCCTTTAATAATTGTACACCGTGATTGAAACACTCCAATTGCTCGCTCTACAACTTTTCAGCATGCTTCTTGCATTATTGCAAAGTGTTTTTTTTTATCGTGTCACTGAGAAATAGTTTGAGCTAGTGTTGACCATTTCAGATATATTCCGTCAGCTAAGTAATAACCAACATCATAATTTTTCCCCAAGATTGTATAATGAGTAGGAGGTGTAATACTTTGTGCTAAGTTGGCAAACAAATGGGACGAATGCATGACATTAATATCATTGTTAGAGTCTGGTAAACCAAAATATGCATGTCATATCCACAAGTCATACGATGTTACTGCCTCGAGAATGATTGTTGACCCACCATGACGTCCAAAATATTGGCCTGCGCTGTTGCGCAGTTCTTCCATTGCCAATGCATACAATCTAAACTCCCCAGCATCCCTGGAAACCCTCGTTCTTCACCTTTCTATAATAATCTTGTTACATCATTCGCGTTAGGATATCGCAAATACTCATCTTTGTACACTTGTACAATCGACCTGCAAAATCTCTTCAAGCATTGAATCACGGTTGACTCACCAATTCGAATGTACTCATCACAATTATCAGTTGATGTTCCATATGCCAACATACGAAATGTTGTTGTAATTTTTTGTAAAGTTGATAATCCAAGCTTACCAAGAACATCCTTCTTTTGAATGAAGAAATTATCATGCTCCTGCACTGCAGCGACAATGCGAAGGAAAAGATTCTTCTGCATGCGAAATCTTCTTCGAAAAAATGTTCCCCATAAGTGGGATGCTCAGAGAAGTAATCATTCCAAAGTCTAGTGTTACCTTCAATCCTTCCCCGATTGATTACCACGTGGCAATGTATTGAACCTCTACGTCGCGGACGTGCGCCATCTTGAAGTTGAGCTGCGATTATGGCATTGTTCGAGGCATACATATGAGCTAAAATTTCATCTTCTTTCTCTCATTCATCTATGTCATTTTCCCACTGGAGAAGTTGTTGCGGAAATAATTCATCATCTGAAGACGATGAAGATCGCAAATGGGATGACCCTGCTCCATAGTTCATTTTTTGTATGAGGGAAGTATATGTGGTTAGACGGGAGTAGTGTTTATATAGATTTCTCCAGCATTGGATTCTTTCTCCGGAGCCTTGTTTTTTCCCCAGCATTGGATTCTTTCTCCACTCACATATCCCTTTTCAACTCATCAACCTTGTCAACATCAATTCCGAAGCCTTGTTTTTTTCCTCAGTATTGGATTCTTTCTCCACCCACATATCCCTTTCAACTCATCAATCTTGTCAACATCAATTCCGGAGCCTTGTTTTTCCCCAGCATTGGATTCTTTCTCCACTCATATATCCCTTTCAACTCATCAATCTTGTCAACATTAATTCCGGAGCCTTGTTTTTTCCCCAGCCTTGGATTCTTTCTCCACTCACATATCCCTTTCAACTCATCAATCTTGTCAACATCAATTCCGGAGCCTTGTTTTTTCCTCAACATTGGATTCTTTCTCCACTCATATATCCTTTTCAACTCATCAATCTTGTCGACATCAATTCCAGAGCCTTGTTTTTTTCCTCAACATTGGATTCTCTCCAGTCTCCCTCATCCCAAGACTTCTATAAGTACTCATCACTCTTTCTCCAAAATCAAGCACTCTCTACTTCCTTTAGTTTACATCATGTCTGCCAACCGTGGGCTAGCATTCTCCCATAAAGAAGATCAAGCACTATGTTATGCTTGGCTTGAGGTTTCAGAAGACCAGTTATGAGGAGTAGTCAAAAAGAGCACAGGCTATGGGAAAGAGTTTCAACCATTTTTCACAGCATAAAACCTCAAACTTGCATAGGACAGAGAACCCCCAAAATCTCTGTCATGTCGTTGGTCCTTTTTGGCAAGTAAAGCTAGCAAATTTCGAGGATGTATTCGACAGATTGAGCAACGAAACCCCAGTGGTGCATCTGAACTCGATATTGTAAGTATTTCTTAGATTTTAAATATTAAATCCATTAATTAATATGTTATTAAAATAATTTATTTTTCGTAGCTCAATCAAGCAAAAATTTTATATGGCGACGATCCAAAAGAGAAGTAAGCCTTCTTGTTTGATCATGTTTGGTCTATCTTGAAAAATACAGAGAAGTGGATAGATACGTCTGGGTCTACAAGAGGTATGAACTCTCAGAATATTGACATGTCACAAACTTTAGATTCTAACTCTCCCAGTCAACGAGGAAGTATAGACTTAAATACAGATATCAATGAAATGAATCCTGGAGGTTTAAAGAGAGGGCAAGAACAACGAGCAAACGATGGGTTTTCTATCGAAGAGCTCATGAAGTTAAAAGCAGAAAATGAAAGGAGAAGACTAGAGCTTCAGAGCGCTAAACATGATCACGATATCATGATGATAGATTTGGATAGCATTAAAGGAACTCCAGAGTGACAGTATTTCCGAAAAAAAAAGTTATTATGAATAAAAACATTATAAAACCACTATTTGGAGGATCTCCATCACTCGAAGGAACTGAATATGGAGGAGGCATATATGAAGGTAGTGGTTATGGAGGAAGTCAGTATGAAGGAGACCCACACGACGGACCTCAATTTGGAGGACCTTAATTTGAAGTGCCTCAATTTGGAGGTCCTCAATTTGGAGGTCCTCAATTTGGAGGAAGTCAGTACCGAGAAAGCCACTACCGAGAAAGCCAGTACGGCGGAAGTCAATTTGGAGGACCTCAGTTCGGAGGAGACCAGCATGAAGGAAGCCAGTATGGAGGAAGTGACTATGGTATACCAGGGTATGGAGAAGAACAATACGGAGAAAGCGCGCGCGGAAGTCGTAGTGAACCAAGTGATGACCTACCAGAATTTTAGTTTTAATTCTAAATGTAATATTTTGATTTTGATTTATACAATGCTTATTTTATTCTAGTTATGTAATTAAATTTAAAATAAATAAAAACTTAAAATTTTAAAAGAATATATTAAAATAATACAACAACAACAACAGCAGAACCTATATAGTCCCCAATCATTGGGGGTATGGGCGGGGGAAGATTGGAAACAGACCTAACCTTTGGCACTATGCACAAAGTGGCTTCTCTCAGAGGAGAAAGACCTAACCTTTGACAATAAATGCACAAAGTGGCTGCTCACAGAGTATCACTGAATTAGTGGCCCCCTATACCGTCGCGTTTGCTGTGGAATCATGCCCTCAAATCAAAGCCAAAGACATCAGAGAGGGCAGACCCAAGAATTCATTTTGATTTATGCGCACATAACCATGCTTCCTTCATTTAGCATCCAGAGCATTGGTGAAGCACAATAATATATTAAAATAATATAATACAAAAATAATACTATAATTATATATATTTATATATACATGTACATGTATACATATACATGTACATGCATACATATACATATGCATATATATATATGCACGCGTGTGTGTGTGTACACATACATGTAATTAAAAATAATCATTGATCATGTTCTCCAAATATGTGAACTATCAAGTTCTACATATTTGGAGAACCTAGTATATAAATATTATTTAATAAATAATAAAACCTATATACATTAAAAAACACCATGTTCTCTAAATATGAAAAACATGGTTGGAGTTGCTCTTACCATGTTCTCATTGGAGATGCTCTTAGCAAGTTGGGTATGAAGAACATTTCATGCCCAACTCAAGGTGTGTGTGTGTGTTAGAAGTAATTAATTACTAATTTATTGTTTAATCCTTGTAATACCCTCTATTATAAGTAGGTCTCTTTTTTATTTCGTAACATACTATTTTCGTGAAGTTCCAACAATCTCATTATTTGTCTCATTAATTATTTCCTAAAATTAAAGAGATAATATTTTATTTGTATTTCTTTAATTTTAGGATGACTCATGTTTTTAATAAAATATTTTTTTTAAATTGATTTCATTGTTTTCCCAAACTATTGCTAAACCTAATTTGATGGACCATTTTATTCAAGTTCATATTGGTTGGTCATGCCAATAAGCGACAACAACAAGCGTGAATGAAATGGGAGAAACAAACATGGATACATGATCTCGACTAACGTGTGCAAATAGTCAATATAAAATGCGCTAAGACATGCGCTGCATAAAATAAAAAGTACATAAAAAGTGCATAGAAGAAGTGCATGGTGCATCTGGAGTTGCATCACTATCCTATATGGGGACCTCCTTGAAAATATTTGCATGGAGCAACCTTCGGGGTTTATTGCTCAGGGGGAGTCTTCTGGAAAAGTCTGTCTGCTAATCAAACAAATCTATTTACATACTAAAACAGAGTTCGTGTGCTTAGTTCGATAAATTCTCACACAACCTGGTTCAGTTTGGCTTTAACGCTCGCACTGTGACCATACTGGTTTGTAAAATCTCCACAGTTTGCATTGTAATTTTGGTGTGGATGATATTGTGCTTTTGAGAAGTGACTTGACATGAATACATAACAAATCTATTTACATACTAAAACAGAGTTTGTGTGCTTGGTTCGATAAATTCTCACACAACCTGGTTCAGTTTGGCTTTAACGCTCGCACTGTGACCATACTGGTTTGTAAAATCTCCACAGTTTGCATTGTAATTTTGGTGTGGATGATATTGTGCTTTTGAGAAGTGACTTGACATGAATACATGCTACAAGGACCATCTTACCAGACATTTTGTAATTAAGATTTAGGCAAACTCCGCTACTTTTTGGGTAGTGAGGTATGGCAACAAATCTGACTGTACTTAGTTAGAGAAAGTATGTCCCAAATCTCCTGGAGGAAAAATGCTTATTAGGGGTAAAACCATCAGTATCTCTTATGGATCAAACCAGTAACTTATGAGGAAATGCTTCTGAAGAACTCATAGGTATAAAATAATATACAAGACTGGTTGGAAAGTTAGGCTCCGTTTGGTTGAGATGTTGCTGATGGAAAGCTGTTGATGAAATATAGCTGATTAAAAGTAGCTATTTCTGGAAAACAGAGTTTTGCTATAAAACTGTTTGGATAAAATGGAGTTGCAGTGCTGTTTGATAAGCTGTTTTGAAAAAATTGTTTGACAAAAATGGAGTTTTATTAGGTTAATTTTTTATAATTAATTAACCTAGTTTTAACTGTGGATAATATCAGGTTTCTTCCCTGCTTGATATAGTAGCTCAAGTGCATTGATGGATGTTGTGGCTATATGAAAAAGATAGCAAAACCTGCATTTATAGTTTAATTGTCTGTATACAATGATCATTTTTCCTACTATGTATTTTTTTTATTAATTTTCTTAAGAAATTTTTTTTTATAGATCATGATCCGGCAAACACTAAACTTGAACATCACAGTCGGCTGCCAACAACACAAAATCATGGATGCTAACTTGTAAACCCTAAAAATTTCCATCACCTACCACACAATACGAAAGAGGTTTACACTTGCCAAAGCGCAATCAAATCAAGTAGCTGCAGGCGGCAAAGGCGGATAAAAGGATCCACTGAAAAACTATTCTTAAGGTAGCCGAAGCAGAGGGCGCGGGCGATCTCGTCGGCGACGAACAGAGCCGAAGACGCAGGAGACCATGGGCGTCGATCGTCGAGTATCGGGAGGAACGAAGCTCTATCAGGACGAAGCTCGAACCATGGCATTGATCGTCGGGAGGAACGAAGTTCTATCTTGCGGGATGTCGAAGAGGACCGATGTTCGCCAGATGCGTTGATTGACCGGAGCGAACGGAGGAATTGGCTGCGGTTCAAGAATGACCTATATCAACTTATTTTAAAAACGCAGTTTTATCCATCCGCCCAACCAAACACAACTTTTGTTCAAACCCGTATTTTTGAGCTGCCATACCGGAGGCTATCGGCTCTCCCAAATGATACCTTAATCTACTTAACTGTTACTAGGCTAGATATATTGTTTGATGTTGGAGTGGTCCGTCAATTATGGACAAACTCAGAAAATGCCACTGAGATGTTGTAATACACATACTTAATTAAAAGGAGCATCTGACAAATGATTACTATACAAAAACAAACAAAGGATTACAAAGAATATATAAAGAATATCTCAGACTACTCCAATGCTGACTATGCTAGTTGTCGGCTCAATAGAAAATTCTCTTTTGCTAATTTACTTTTCTTGGAAGAAATCTCATCACATGGCACATCCAAAAGCAAAACGTAGTTGTTAGGCCACGTGCTGAAGTAAAATGCTGAGCAATGACCCAAGACACTTGTGAACTACTCTGAGTCAAGTCTCTTCCGGAAAAATTTGGGCAATGTACTCACTTTCATTTCTCTATATTGTGGCAATCGGGTTGCTACGCTCATCTGCAATAATTCGGTTTTTCATGAATCAACCAAAAAAATTGAAGTTGATTGTCATTTTGTCGGAGATACAGTTCTTTCCAAAAAGTTTCACAGTTCTTTCCAAAAAGTTTCATAGTTCATCCAACGATCAAGCTACTGACTTACTCACCAAAGCTCTAAATGGGAGGAGAACCCAACACTTATGTAACAAGCTGGGCACGACATATTTATATGCTCATGCTTAAGGGGGAGTGTTAAATCCCAAAGAGAATGCCCATCTTTTGGCCCATGTCCCTTCTTTCTCCCTTGTTTAATTTCGCATCTCCTATGGGGAAGTGTTGGAGCCTTTTACTTGTGTATATACATGTGTAGTGTAACTAAGGTTGTAAATATCGGATATCGACAACATGTCAGATTGAGTTTCTAAATGTCAGATATCGGAAGTCAGAGATATGTCGGGGATATTTTAAAATATTGGATTTTCGTATCATCTAAATAAAAAAAATTTATGTATATTAAGTATACTAATATGTTATAAAATTAAAAATTAGCATAAGAAGTTTACGAATACTGAGTTATGTATATCCCGAATAAAATTAAAGTGTACCCAAAATATAATATTAGTAACACACCCCAATTAATATTAACAATTACAAATAGATACATTGTAAAATATATTTAATATTATATAATAATTTTATTTGATAACATTAAATTTTATAGTAAATCAAAAAGTTTTAAAAGCTAAATATTTTTTATTGATTATAGATATTTTCATGCTAAGATGTGTGACTAATTCTAATGAGGGAGATGGGCTCATGTTGGGCCTTATAATGGGCATTTGTACAAGTTTATTCAACACTCCTCCGCAAGCTAGAGCATACAGATTGTAAGCACCAAACTTGAACAAGAACTGATAAAAGAGCAGTCGTGGTAAGACTTTAGTAAGAATGTCAGCAATCTGCCTAGCAGCAGGAACATGTTTTAACTCCAATTTCTTCTGTTGAACTTTCTCCCGAATGAAGTGACAATCAACTTCGATGTGTTTGATACGTTCATAGAATACGAGATTCTTGGCAATATGGATAGCAGCTTGATTGTCACAAAAGAGAGTGATTGAAGAGGAGAATTTGACACTGAGGTCACTCAAGAGGCTTTCCAACCAAGTAAGCTCAAACACCATAGAGGCCATTGAGCGATACTCAGCTTCGGTAGATGAACGAGCAACCACCGGCTGCTTCTTGCTGTGTCAGGTGATAAGGTGTCCACCAAAGTATGTACAATATCCACTCGTGGAACGACGATCATCCATAGAGCCAGCATAGTCAGCATTAGAGTAGGCAATAAGAGATAACGAAGTAGAGGGCTTGTATACAAGCCCTTGTCCAGGAGCTACTTTTAGATATCAGAGGATGCACTCAACTGCTTGGAGGTGAGAGATCCGTGGGGTATGCATGAATCGACTAACAACTCCAACAACAAATGATATATCAGGTCTTTTAACTGTAAGATAAATCAGCTTTCCTACAAGACGACGATAATACTCTGGGTTTGGAAAGAGTAGATCAGAGTCGGAGACATGAGCGCAGAGTTTGTGATTAACATTCATAGGTGTGCCAACAGGCTTGCGTCTAGAGTAGCCAGCATCTTGAAAAAGATCAAGACAGTACTTCCGTTGAGACAGGACAAGGCCATCAGGACGTCGGGCTACCTCAAGACCAAGAAAGTACCGCAGATTTCCTAGATCTTTAGTTTGGAAGGCAGAGGTCAAGTGTTGTTTGATCATGTGTATTCCTTTGAGATCATCACCTATAATTAAAATATCATTAACATAAACAAGATAATTACCGTGTCTGTCGAATGATGTCGAGTGAAAAGAGAGAAGTCGACCGAGCTTCGAATGAACCCAACATCACGAACAACCCGACTAAACTTGTTAAACCATGCTCGAGGAGATTGTTGAGTCCATAAAGAGATTTTTTGAGGTGACATACAAAGGACTCCCCCGTTGTCTCAAAATCGAGAGTTTGTTGCATGTAGATAGTCTCAACTAGATCGTTATTGAGAAAAACATTTTTGACATCTAATTGATGCAACTTCAACCTTCGATGAACATTTAGGGAGATCAAGACACGAGCTGTATTTAGTTTTGCGACCGGTGAGAAAGTCTCGTCATAATTGAGGCCATGTTGCTGTGTAAATCCGCGGGCCACAAGACGAGCTTTTTGACATTGAACCGTCCCATCCGGTCCATGTTTGAGGTGAAGATCCACTCACATCCCACGCAAGTCTGGCCAGAAGGAAGAGGAACAAGATCCCAAGTCTGATTTGCCCCAGAGCAGCCATTTCCTCATCCACGGCGGTCAGCCATCCTGGATGTTGAAGAGCCTCCTGCAGAGAGTTAGGAGTGGAAATAGACGACAAATAAGTGATAAATTTGTGAAGCACCGGAGATAGGCGATGCAAGGACACATAATTGGCCAGGGGGTGAGCAGTAGATACTGGTGCTGAATTTTCAGGCCGCGCGATATCATTAGTATAGGGCACCTTTCGTAGAGCATCTGTTCGATGGGGGCGACAAGTGTACACATGAAGAAGAGGTGGTTTGGACGATATGGTGGTCGAGGTTGGGAGGAGTGGTGGAAGATGAAAAGTAACATGAACGGTAGGGCGCATAAGTGTAGGAGGTGCTGGAGGAGCCATAGGGAAATAATGAAACAGCTGGTCTTCGAGGAAGGTCACGTTAACAGATGTAACCACCTTGCGATTATCAGGAGAATAACAGACATATCTTTTCTGAGTGCGTGAGTAATCAATAAACATATATTTGGTAGCACGAGGAGCAAGCTTGTCGGTGGAGGGACCAAGGTAGTAAACATAGCAGGTGCATCCGAAGATGCGAGGCATGGCTGGAAAGGGAGATGTGAAGGGAAACAAAAGACTAGAGGGAGTCACATAGTTGAAAATTGAGGAGGGCATGCGATTGATGAGATAACAAGCTGTAGAAACCGCGAAATGCCAATAAAGTTTGAGAACATGCATTTGAAACATGAGTGAGCGAGCGACCTCAAGGAGGTGACGATTTTTGCGCTCAGCGATATCATTTTGTGGGGGTATAATCATAAGAGGTTTGATGGATGATCCTGAACTCAGTACAGAGATTACTGAACACATGACTTGTGTATTCACGCGCATTGTCGGTTCGAAGAGTTTTAATAGAGCTGGAAAACTGTGTACGAGTCTCAACAATAAAGACACGAAACGCACGAGTTAGATCAGATTGATCGTGAAGTAAGTACAATCATGTCATGCAAGAGTAATCATCAATAAAAGTTAGAAAATAACGATAATCAGAAATACTTGTCGTTTTGTAAGGTCTCCAAACGTCAGAGTGAACTAAATCAAAATGAGCATTGCTCCGAGCACAATGAGGGAGAAAAGAAGAACGATGCTGCTTGCCGAAGATACATGACTCACATGTAAAGTCAGTGAGGGATAAGATCCGGAAGAGGTTTCTTGAGAATTCGGAGAGGAGCATGCCCAAGACGTCGGTGCCAGTCAACAAAGGTAACATAGGAGAGAATTGTGGGAGAAATGTCGAGTGTAGATCTCATTGGACAATCGCCCTTTACCAATGATATTCTGCGTCCGTCGATTCTGCACAACAAAAGAAAAGGAGGTTACAAAGCAATCAAGGTCTTGAGTAAGACGACTAACAGAAAGAAGATTAAAAAGAGATCCTGAAACATGAAGAACCGAGCGAAGAAAGATATATGAAGTGAGGGGCACATCTGCAGAACCGCAAACATGGGTGGTGTCATCATTGGCCACTGTGATAAATTTGGGATGCGTAGAGTTCAAGTACTGAGGTGGTTTCTACGGAGTAATGTGGTGTGTGCCACCATAGTCCATAATCCAAGTTGGACTATGAGAGAGACAAGTGATACCTTCATTGGAGATAGAAGCAACAGAGCCAGAAGAACGACTTATCAACCTTTGGAGATGCTGGAACTGGCTGCGCAAGGCATCAATGCCGGTGCGGACGCATCGACCGCAATAGGGGCATGTTGTGGTGGAGGCACACCATGCTTACGATAGCATGTTGCCTCAAGTTGACCATCCCTGCCACAATGAGTACACCTGGGACGAGTCCTGCCATTGCATCCCCTACCCCGGGAGCCTGTGCGACCTCCACGAGCTGATGGAGGAGCTTGGTGAGTTGTAGAAGAGTGCCGGAGGAGAGCCGTAGAGAGAGTCCCGGGAGCATCGGGGGACAGGGTGAACTTTAAGAGCATGGAGCACACATCCGAGAGAGAGGGAATGGTGGTGGAAGAGAGGATCTGAGCCCGGACACTGTAGAGATGAGGCGGAACACAGACCATCAGCATGGTGATGCCAACAACTTCTTTCTAGGCACGTTGGGCAGCGAGATCCACTATTGGAGGTTGATGTTGGATCCATGCCTCGATTAGAGTTTTGGATCACGCAACAAAGGAGGTTAAATCTCCATCCACCCCTGGTTCGAGAAATTGAAGGTCCGTGATAATGTTTAACATGTGTTGTAGGTTGTCCTTGCCGGAATAGAGGGAGGGAAGTTCATCCCACATAGCCTTGGTTGTCTCATGATACATGACCATACGATACGGTTCACTCTCCATAGAGTTAAGGATCCATGATTGGACACGACCATCATCCTGAAGCCATTTCTCGGTGGGCTCAGTAGGTGTAGCCTTAGTCAGATGATGGAGGCCATTGGTTTGAAGAACACGGCGTACAGAGTGCACCCACTCAACAAAGTTCTTCCCACTGAGAGAAATAGTAGTGATCCAAAGTACATCCCGAACTTCAGGTAGAGGAGTCGCAACACGGGCCAGAAGAGACGATGCATCATTCAAGTCCATTGAACAGGACAGAAGAAAGGAGTGATCGCGAAGGCCAGACGAGCACAGGCGAAGGCCGCAAAAGATAGGAGGGGCTGCTTGGCGCGGGCACGCGGCTAGGCAAGAGCAAAACAGATGTTGCGGTCAATTTGTGCGAGACCGCGATCAGGCGAGCAGGCAACGGTAGGCAAATACACGATCGTGAGCAGGTAGGAGAAGGTGAGCCAAAAGCGGCCACTGGCGACCTCAACAGATAGCGATCCCGACAGTCAGGAACTGTGCGAGGTGGGATCACACGGTGCTCGGCGAGCTTCTAGCGTATGCGGACAGAAACAGAACTGAGGGAGCCGACAGAAGATAAGTTGAGACGCTTCGATCAGGAAGCGAACAGAAAGGGAGGATCTGCGGATAGGAGCTTCGAACAGGAGGGAGGTGCTGCGAGCAGGAGGAGCTCGGTGCATGCTGCAGGAGCGCTGAGACGTGCAGCAGGAGCGCTGAGACGTGCAGCAGGAGCGCTGAGACAGCGCGAGCAGAGAAGAGATGACGACCAGAGCTGTCAGAGACGATAAGCAGGTGGGTCCCGGTTTGGTAGCGATGTGAAGCTATAAAAACATGAGGATGGGGGGAATCGAAAGCATTGGGAAGCTGAGACGTAGAGATGTGGTCCGAGCTAGGAGACCGCCGGCTCGCCGAAGTAGGCAGGGAGAGGAGCGGACGGACAAGGGCAAGAGCATAATTAAAAAAAAATTAGGATCGGTTTTGCTGCTGTGATACCATGTAGAAGACCACCAAATTATGAGAAACAGAAAAAGAATATTTTATTTATTTCTCATGCATACATCAAAGATACAAGTATTTGTACATTTATATTGGAAGAAAGAGTTAAGCCACAATCTCAATCTAAGATGTGAGACTAAATCCTAAGGAGGGAGATGGACTCATGTTGGGCCTTATAATGGGATTTTGTGCAGGTGTATTCAACAATAAGAATAACACATAATAAAGAGAACGAAACATTAAGTCCAATTGATTTAATTTTATATAATACATATAGATGATTTAAACATACACTACTAACATAATATAAAATAAAAAGCGGACGATATGTTCAGAAGTCGTGTCGGGCGATATATCGGAAAAAATCAGATATGTCGGCCTATATTATAGAAAAGGATAATTTATTTTTTAGAAGATATTTTTCCCTTTGCCTAGCATTTTGAAAATTGGACTGGACCGACTAGTTCAACCGGTCCAACCGTGAACCGGTTCATTGACCGGTCCGGTCAACCTATGAAAATCGGCCTTGCCAAGAACCATTATCAAACCTTAGAGCAACACGGTTGCACCTGAAAACCACTAAACCGGACGATTTTATTGAAACAGGACTGTTTGAGTATTTTATATAAAAACTTAAAATTCGAACAATAGGGGTCTCGAACCTGGGCCATTTTGGTAGGAAATTAATGACCAACCACTCAACATTTGTTGTTAGAATGCATAGATAATTTTATAAATTAACTTCTAAGATATTAATAAAAAAAATCTACACATTATATAAATTAATATTGTATAAAATTATTTAATTTTTTGATAAAGTATATATTATAAACTTATTCATATATACATTGCTGCATTTTTTTATTGAGCAAATAAATATATTTTTATTGAAAAAAAAAAGGGCAGCCTGGTGCATAAAACCTTACCCTACATTTTTGCAAGAGGCTGCTTCCTCTACTTGAACCCGTGACCTCAAGGTCACTGAGCAAACAAATACATATATTTTTTGTAAAATTATTTTTGTAATGTTTATTGATTAAATATGAATTATAAAACATGAAATAAATGTTTAAATGCTTAACCCTAAATTATATATATATAATATAATATTCTAATTTACATCCTATAAATATATGAACATAAATTAGATCATGTAAACTTCAGCATTAGAATATAAAATTGTAATGAATATATTAAATATAGTAATGTAATAAATTATAATTATATTATCAATATTTTGAATACTTTTATATTTTATATGTATTCACGGTTGAACCCCGGTCGAACCGGTTACACCGATCGGATCTTGAACCTTTCGATCATCCAGTTCATTGTCCGGTCCGGTTCTCACAACCTTGGTTTTGCCCCTCAAAAATGACGTGTCAGCAAACATGTCGGAGGACATTTAAAACAGTGAGTGTTACACTCTTTTTTTACAAGAAATAAAAATGATTCTTTGTTTCACCACTTTAAATATCATACTACATGCATCACCGGGGACAACTGTGATTGATCTGAAAGTTTAATTTACCCTAGAGTTGTTGCATTGTTTTTAGGAACATTTTTTTGTGTCTGAAATTTGGGTGATAGCTAATGTTCGAACGTACATACTGGGCCTTGTTAATTTTTCAGGATTGTGCTGTTGGATTACTCTTTGCTTTGCTTGCTGTGTTGGGTGGTCATAGTGGCATTCTTGAAGGAATTTTCTTAATGTTAAAGTTGTAAGGGACGTCTAATCTTCAAGTTTGTTTGTTTAACCCTTCTTTCTTGAGCAATTGTTCATATTTGTTCTATTACCCAGAACTCTGACACGCAATATTCTTGTGAGGCATTCTGAATTTTACTAGTAAACTATAGAAAATATTTTATAATTCCATTGCAATTCCAATTTTAGATTTTTTTTATTGTAATATGCAGGGTGCTTATGCTGTCAGTCTTCATATTCATTGGTTATGCATTGTCATTGTCTTTACTTCCTCGCTTCTTAAAGCTTATGATTCAGTTATCATCACAGGTATGTATGATTTGTGTCTCCTTATTATTGAAGACATTAATATTTCTATTTGTATGTTTGAAATCTTGGAATGTGTTACGGGTCCACCCTCAGTTATCCTATTATATTAGTAGTATGTTGTAGCGAGTCTTTATTATGTTGAGTCTTTATTATGATTGAGTCAAGTTAGAGTATTTTAGGTGTTTTAGTGGGTCAAGTCTTATTATATTAGTATTTATATTTTTTAATATTTCATGGGTTGTGATGTAATTACGGGGTTGCCCCCGAGGGTTCTATATATTAGACCCGGTCATGTATTTGGAAATCAAGCAATGAATTATGAAAACTTATTTTATCTCTCTAAATTCCTCTCTCTCTCTAAGCTCTTCTCTCATTCCCCCACCCTCTAGGGTTTCTTCTTCTCTCTTCCCCTTCTCCACTGTTCTAGGGTTTGCCCTTTGTATCTCCGCCTCCAACAATCCGGCAACGAACCAAGCCCCTAACAACTTGGTATCAGAGCCTCTTTCCTCCCCTTCCACGCCGCTGCACGTTCCCACGCTGTTGCTGTTTCCCGTCGCCTCCAGCATACATCTTCTCCGACACCAGAGGACTCCTCCTTGCTTCATCGACGCACACCTCACGTTTCGCTCAATTCATCTTCATCGACTCACCTCCCGCTCTACTTCATCGACCCGCTCAACATCATCTGCTCCCACCAACGCACCCTCCAGCCTCAGCGGTTTCACCCGCACGTCTCCCTACCTCCATCTTCGACCGATCATCTTCCTCCCCAGCGCCGACGAGCCAACGCAAGCCTTCCCCTGCGCCGACGCTCATCTTCTCCTCCATCGTCGACCCCACTGCTGTTGATCTCCCATCCCCGAAGCCGCTCCACCTCCCTGCTTCTCTCCAGCGTTCCAGTCGGCCAGACAAACCAAGCCTCCCTCCTCACGTCTCCCGCCATCTTCATCGAGCCCCCCCCCCTCTCGCCTCTTTTTCTTAGTCCTCGGGCAGCACACCTTGTTTTTTTTTATTCTCTCTCCTTTATTTCTTCTCTCTCCACTTATTTCCCCACTCACAGCTACTACATCAAGCCGACTGCCCTCTTTTTTATCACCCTTTATTATTTTTATTTTATCTTTTTTTCCCTCAACTTCTCTTAATTTTTTATATATTAATTAGTTACTTAACTAGTACCTCCTTTCATCATGTCCCTTAGTGTCGTCGACTGCATTGAGCTGCTCGACACCCTCGACAGGCTGAATCGTCGCATTGCTCGGCGGGAAGCTCGGCTCGACCACATGGATGATCAGTTTGACATCCAGCTTGCGGCCCTCCGCATGTCCCGCGCCTCGATGATTAATTTTCTGTCTCCACTACCACCGTCGCCGGAGTCGTCGTCTTCCCCTCCAGTGGTGGTACCGCAGCCGCTCTCTGATGATTCGCCACCACCGACTACTTCTGCGACCGCCATTTTGCAGTTGTCGGCCCCGACCAACCTGCTGCCAAACACTCATAGTGCAGCCACCGCCACCACCGCCACCACCGCCACCACCGCCTGCAGTCGCCCCTCCACTCTCTCTCTCATCCAGCTGCCTACGCTACCGACGTTCTCGTCACTTCTCCTCCGGCCCCCTGTTCGGTCGACCATCTCACCGCCTCCGGCCACCTCACCCCCACTGCGACCGCTAGAGCTCCCTCCGACCACACGGCCATGACTCCTCATCGCCGCTCCGCCGGATCCATTCCTGCAGCCGGCTCCTACCCTCAAGTCACCGACCCTTGTGCCCCCAGCCGCCTTACTGATGTGTCCCGCCACCGTGCCGCCGGCACCGCCAGACCCAGTCCTTCCGCCGCCAGTCTTTTTGTGGGCGCTGCCGCTGCTTACTACCACCACGGGCGTCGCGACACGATATCAGGCGCTATTCTGGCGCGAGATCAAGATGCCAGAGGCTCCGACCCTCCACGTGGAGTTCGAGCTTGAGGGCAAGCTCGATGTCAAGGACGGATGGAGTGTTACGGGTCCACCGTCAGTTATCCTATTATATTAGTAGTATGTTGTAACGAGTCTTTATTATGTTGAGTCTTTATTATGATTGAGTCAAGTTAGAGTATTTTAGGTGTTTTAGTGGGTCAAGTCTTATTATATTAGTATTTATGTTTTTTTAATATTTCATGGGTTGTGATGTAATTACGGGGTTGCCCCCGAGGGTTCTATATATTGGACCCGGTCATGTATTTGGAAATCTAGCAATGAATTATGAAAACTTCTTTTATCTCTCTAAATTCCTCTCTCTCTCTCTAAGCTCTTCTCTCCTTCCCCCGCCCTCTAGGGTTTCTTCTTCTCTTTTCCCCTCCTCCACCGTTCTAGGGCTTGCCTTTTGTATCTCCGCCTCCAACAATCCGGCAACGAACCAAGCCCCTAACAGAATGTTGCATGCTCTTAAGATATTTTTATGTGCTGTGTTGTGCCATATGAGGCATGTTATATTGTTAGGGTAACAGGGAAACACATCTCTGCATAGTCTTTCATGTATCTGCAAAATCTCTCCTCAGCCTTACTTGCCTTCTACCTTCTTCTTATTCCTGTCAAATGCTTATGTACACTTGCAATTAAGGTTCTTACACTGAACTTTGTGTATTATGGACTATGTATAGTCAGAATAGATGCATTGTTGATGAGCAGATCCTGGAAACTACATTCCATCCCACTCCAGACTAAAGAATGAAGTTGTGGTATCAGCTTTGATATATCAAAATGGTATGCTGTAATGCGCTAATTGACAGAAAAAATGAAAAGATGTTACAGCTAGAAACAGTTTCCTTGTCTTGCTTCTGGTTTCTAGTCATCATGATCAATATTTTCCAGATCCCAACTATTTTAGGGTGGTGATATTGGAGTTCTCAAGTCCTAAGGTATCTAATACAAATCTAACTCACAATATGGAAACAATGCAATACACATGCACTACCATAAGACACAAGCTATTAATCTAAAACAACTATGCACTGCCTTTGCCGATAATTAAAAAAATCCAATTAAGATGAATGGTCTAAGGCCTTCTAATAGAAATTAAGACTAAAGATTTATATATCACACAGGTGAAACTTCAAGTAACCAAAAGAAATTCCTATCATAGCAATTCGTTGAAACTATCGTTAATGAAAAAATGTCGAAGAAAAGGAGGGAAAAAAGATAGAAAAGTGATGCATGTCACTGAAAAGGTAAATTATCTCCTTTTATTAGGAGATTCACTCCCTTGGAGTTTCAGGTCTAATATTATCTAGTTGAATCTTCGCAAGGAGTGTGATACTCATCCAAATGTGTAATTTTGGTATGCATGTATTGATTTCCCTTCATGTTTCAAATACTTAATTATATTCACAAAGTAGAAGCTTATTAATTAGCCTATTGAAAGAAGAAACGTAGCAATTCTTTCAGATCCCTATTTATATTAACAAAATAAAAGCTCATTAATTAGCTTGTTGAAAGAAGAAACCTAAGAATTGCAGGAAGAAGCCAAAACAATTGTTGATGCTGAAAAACATGGCAATAGAGGGAATCTGCAAGAAAGTGGCCAATAATAGGCATCTGCCAGAAAGCTAGAATCTAGATACACTTTAGTCTGAAAAAACGGTAACAAAAATTTATGCGGGTAGAACAAAATCGGTAATGTAACAACTGAAATTCGTACTGGCAACCTTAGTATAAAGATAACATCATGACATTTAAGTGCGTGCTCCTACCCCCTCTACTAATGGGTTACAACTAAACAACAACAACAACACTCAAGCCTTTATCCCACTATAGTGGGGTCGGCTATATGGATCCTTTGTCGTCATTGTGCCCTATCTTTAATCATAGCCTCACTAATGCCTAAGTATATCATATCTTTCCTTAGGGTCCGTTTGTTTCACAGATATTGATATTGAAGTATTGGCTTTGAGAATATGAAAGTCATTTATGTTGTTCGTACCAACAATTGTAGAGTGGAATTGGCTTTCTGGTGGAAAGTCGACGATATTCACCCTAACCTAAAAACCTATCGATCCAATGTTTATCTCCAGGGGCGGATATTGAGATCGCCAACTCCGACTTTCCAAAAGGATATCAATTTTTTTTGCCTGAATGTGCATTTTTTGCCCGTACGTGATTTTTTCGCCCGTACGCTATTTTTTGGCTCCATCCGCGATTTTTTGCGAGAACGCAAAAATTTTGCCCGAACATAATTTTTTCGCCCGGACACAATTTGTCCATCCGGATGCTATTTTTTCGGCCGAACACGATTTTTCACCCCTTACGCTATTTTTTTTCCCGGGCGCGAAATTTTTGCCCGGGGGCGATATTTTCTCTCGCGCGTGTTTTTTTCGCCCGGACGCGATTATTTAGCCCGGACGCAATTTTTTTGCCCGGGCGCATTTATTTCGCCCGGACGCGGGTTTTTCGCCCACACGCGTTTTTTTTCGCCCGATTGCGTTTTTTTCGCCCGGGCGCGCTTTTTTCTCCCGACCGCGTTTTTTTTGCGCCTTTTTCGCCCGGGCGAAAAAATTGCGTCCGGGCGAAAAAATCGCGCCCGGGTGAAAAAAACGCGCGTGGGAGAAAAAACCGCGTCCGGGGAAAAAAAATGCGCCCATGCCAAAAAATCGCGCCCGGGCTAAAAAAACGCGCGGGCGGAAAAAAATCGCGCCCGCCCGAAAAAATCGCGCCCCGGCGAAAAAACCTCGCCCGGGCGAAAAAACTGCGCCCGGGCAAAAAAACCGCGCCCAGGCGAAAAAGTCGCGCGCCAGGCTAAAAAAATGCGTGCCGGGCTAAAAAACGCGCTATTGCTTATGATAATTTGCAGGAAGAAGCTTAGAAGCTAAACATTGATCAATGTCAATTCTTATGAAAGAAAGTATTTCTGCAAACGAACAGTAAAAAGTAATGAATATCAATTCTTATGACAGAAAATCATCATACAGACGAACAAAAGAATTGGATTTAAACTCAATGTCATTTCCCGTGTGTATTGATATTGGATTGAAAGTCAATACTTTAATATCAATGTTCGTGAAACGAACGGACCCTTATAGTTTCATTCCAAGTCTTTTTTGGTCTACCCCTCCCCCGTTTAACATGTCTAGTGACTAAACTCTCACATCGCCTAACAGGTGCCTCTAGTGGTCTCCTATGTAAATGTCTGAACCATCTTAATCGAGCGTCCCGCATCTTCTCTACAATTGGTGCCACTCCTGTCTTATCCCTGATACATTCATTCCTAATTTTATCCAGTCTCTTGTGACCGCACATCCACTTAAGCATTCTCATCTCCTCAACTCCCATTTTTTGCTCATGTACACCATTCACTTCCCAACACTTAGAACTGTAGAGCATTGCTGGCCTAATTGCAGTACGGTAAAACTTGCCTTTAAGTTTTAATGGTACTTACGATCACATAAGATCCCAGATGCGCCTCTCCACTTCAACCAACCTGCTTCGATTCTATGTATCACATCTTTATCTAAAAATGGATTCTACTGATGAGTTACAACTAACATACAAAATTTAACTTTAAAGTTTAAAAGTTCTAAAAATTGAAATTCAAAATTTAGTTATCGTTGCAATATAGCATCACACTTCATTCTGGCAAATGTAAATTTTGAGATTCACATCATGTTCGTTTATGGTCCTTCTTTGCCTTTCATATTAAGTGTGTCAATTCTTGTTCACTTTTGTGTTTATTATAATTAGACTTGCAATATCATTTTCTTGTTATTCATCTACATTAATTTTCTCTCCTCATTTAAAGGCGTTTCTCGTTCATTTCCCTATACATGCCATCTTGTTGATGGACATTGATCGCGTTGCATTTGAGAAATTTACGAGATTGATGACTTTAGAATCATCGGATGGACGATCGGAGAGATCATGGTACAAGGTGTAGATGCGAGAGGTTTTAGCACCCTTGGAGTAAAGTGTCGCAAGATGATCTCATGCTGCCTTTACAGTGTCGTCATGGCATCTGAAAGAGTGTTTGGAAGTCAGGTGTGAACCAGAGCATCACTAGCGTCCCAGTCAGCATATGTGGGAGATGCGGGGTCTAGAGGCGCATCGGTGAGATGACGTCGTTTGCGTTGAGACCGCAAAAGAAAGGTGAAAGAAACACTCCAATCTGCATAGTCAATTTGGAAGACGTCCCATGATTTCTAGACGCACTGGAAATAGTTGTGGTTGTAGGAGCGGGAGTGTTTGGAGGTGTAGCCATAGATCAGCGAAGCGCGGCGAGCATGCATTAGATTTTGCAAAAGTCGAGTAGGAGGTTTACAGGATAGTGCACGGAGGCCGCGAGTTCTGAAAGTGCACAGTTATCATCATTAGAATTCTCTAGAGGGGGGGTGAATAGAGATTTAAAATATTTTTGTGCAAAGTTAATAATTATATGTATATGGGTGTAATGATCACAGATTAGAGCTTCACACACACCAACAAGAATTAAACAAGTAAAGAAAATAAATGCAAAAAAAGAAATCTCAGCACAACACAAGGAAATATAGTGGTTCCCCAAACTTTGGGTAGTCCACTCTTCTACCCCCTTGGTAGGAAATTCACTATCTTGCACTGAGTCTTTTGTTAAGGAGACTCTTAGAACCACCCTGAGTCTTTTGACAAGGAGACTCTTAGAACCAACTGAGTCTTTTGAAAAGGAGACTCTTAGAACCAGTACAACTGAATTTTTTGAAGAGTGATTCTAAAAACTCTTTTACAATATGTGAAAATAAAAGTAAAGAAGAAAGAGAGATAATATAAAGACAAGAAGGAATCTTCTTCCTAGCAAGAAGATTGGAAGCACAAGAAGTAGTGAATGAAATCTCTCTTCTATAGTGAGAAGGAGATTGTAGCCCTTTTCTCTCTTTTGTGAGAGCTATCAGAGTTTGCAGCAGTATGACTTCAAAGTGAGAAGGAGAAGGAAGCTTGTTCTTTGCTGCAGCACTATTTCTCAATTTTCTCTTTTCACTTGGGAGCTCTTCCTCTTTTTCAAATATAAAATGGTGAATCACTACTCTGCTTTCTGCCGACCACCTTGTTATTTATAGCTCTGTTCATTAAAATAATACTATAGGAGAATAATCAATTAGCAGGCAGAGTATTAGAAACAAAGAGAAATTTCCATAACAAATATATCCATAGAAGAAAAGTATTCAATCTGATTTCAAATAATGTCCATAAAGGATTCAATCAATTTAGCCAAGAATCTATTAGCTATGTTGCACCGACACCGACACGTGACACGCGACACGACACGACACGACACGCGACTCGTCCATTCTCCTAAATTACTAATATTCGACACGTTCGGACACGTTTGTTAAATTCATATTTTTTAATTATAGAAATTGTAAAATACTAATAAATAGACAAGAAATGAACAAAAAACATATAAAATTGTCATTTTCATACTTACATATTATATATCATTTAAAAAGATAACTGATTCCATGTCCGGCTCATCCAGTGAGAGATTTGCAATTTCCAGCATACCAACATCTTCGAATATATCAAAAGTATCCCCGCCAATATCCCACATCTTTGTTTCTCCTTGTGTATATTGTGGATTTTTTCTTGAAGATGATGCAGTCGCAGTCGAGTGAAGATGATGCAGCCGCAGTCACAGTGAAGATGATGCAGCCGCAGTCGCAGTGAAGATGATGCAGCCGCAGAAGAATAAGAAGATGCAGCCGCAGTCGAGTGAAGACGAAGATGCAGCCGCAAATAAGATGAATAGCCGCAGTCGAGATGAATAGGCGCAGCCGCAGTCGAGTGAAGATGAAGATGCAGCCGCAGTCGATGAAGACGAAGATGCAGCTGCAGTCGAGAACCTATTTCACGGGATGAAAATGAATAGCCGCAGTCGAGAGCTTCTCACGGGATAAAAATGAATAGTCGCGATTAACCTATTTCACGGGACTCGCGTGTCCAATTTAGCGGGACACGCGAGTCCCGATAAATTACGTGTCCAACTACTCCGACACGCGTGTCCGAGCGTGTCGGAGTGTCGGACACCGACACTCTGGCCATTTCAGAGTGTCGGTGCTTTGTAGTCTATTAGAGGAAAGAATAATTCAGAACGGCTATAAAGAATAAATTGATTCCATATAAATCAGATCTATAAAAGAAGGAAAGAGATCTGGCGATTTTTGAATTAATCATAGAAATCGACGTGCGTCGATTACTATTCGACGTAGGCGTCGAATTCATCCTGGCAGAGCGTCGAGAGGAGAATAAGGAAGGTGCGTCGACTAGGGTGCGTCGACTTCTCAAGATACGTCGACTAAAAGTCAGAGCTACGTCGACATAGGATACGTCGAATTCTGCTTGGAGCTACATCGACTCATTCTGAAAGGAACGCCGATACAACTTCGACGTTGCGTCGAATACTATTCGACGCATATTTACTTACCTTGATTTTCCTTTCTTGGAATTCATATTTAACTCATTTTCAGGGGTTAAGAGAAATCATTTTCCCAACAATCTCCCCCTATTTGTCTTAACCCCTATTTAGAGGGAAATTGTACTAGCATATAATTAACCCAGCACAGCATTTGTAAAGATAAGAAATATATTAAATAATCAGAAGAGAAATTAGAATAAGAAAGCATATAAACAAGCTTACCAGAATTATATAAACAGACTTCATGTTTCGTATTCAATTATAAAGTAAAGTATATCAGCATTATTCTCAATCACTGTTCAGGAGGGGTAGGAGGAGTCTTTCTTTTTCTTTTGAATACTTTGGTGGGTTGCTCTTTCTCAGTAGCAGATTGTACCCTCAGCTCCCCCTGAGTCACAGTGGTGTGCTCCCCCTAGAATGGAACTTCAGAGCCTTCTATTTCTATTTCAGCATTAGTTAAAACAGCATCTGGCTCCACAGCATTCGGCTGTCCTTTTTCATTTTCAGCTTCATTCATAGCAGTATCCAGCTCCCCCTGAGTTTCAGTTTCTTTGTCTTTCTCACCTTCTGCCACATCTTCCTTTTCAGTTTCATTTTCTGCCCTGCTAGCCCCCCTTTGCAATATTACCACTTGATTTGCAGCCTCTCTTGCTATATTGAGTACTTCTATTGTTTGTTCTTCAATATGTAGCTCAGGTACTTTCTCATTTCCAATTGTCTTGAGCAGTGCAAGACTGTCAGATTTTGAAGGAGGGGATTTGTGTGAGGAAGATTTAAGATTGGAGGGCTGCTCTTCATCTAGCTTCTCCCCCTTCTTGACCTTCTTGGCCAAGGAGGTTAAGAAAGACTTGGTAACTCTTGAGGAAGAGAGAGAGTTCTTCAGACTTTGCACAGAGGCACTGACCCCATCTATTTGGGTGTGCATGTGTAGGATGGAGGAATGAATCTGGGAGCAGTGCTCATCCAGCATTGCTTGGAATGTTTGAGCTGCTGATGCAATGCACTGAGTGAGGACAGCTTCAGTGGATGCAGATTGTTTATGTTGTGGTTGATGATGAGGAGAGAGTGGTGGAGGTGGTGATGAAGGTGGAGAAAGGTTAGTTGATGTATGAGGTATTGGTGATAATGGAGGTGAAGAGGATGAGAAAGTATGAGGAGGAGGAGATGGAGAAACTGCTGTTTGAGGAGCAGGTGTTTGAGAAGAGGTAGGTAGAGTAGGAGTTGTGAAGGTGGTAGAGACTATTTGAGTGGATGATGGAGGTAGAGAACAATTGTCTCTTTGAGGAGGAGGAGGAGGAGGAGGAGATGGATGAGCAGGAGAGTTAGGAGGAGAGGGAGTCCTTTTAGGAATGGAACCATGCTTGGGGATTTGCCTGGTCCATTTGGAGAAGAGGGCAATGGACATCCTCTTTCCAGGAGGGATGGAAATTCCTTTTGACCTACAAAGGTCAGGGAAGGAGTGGAAGAGTACTTGACTCATAATCCTCATGTAGGCATTCTCTTTGTGAGAATATCTAGAGCCTATCATCTTGAGCAGACAACTGGCCCAGTCTATTTTCTTCTTCAATACAAGAGCCCCCATGATGTTCAGTTGTTTCTTGGGCACTGCATCATGGGCAGATATCTTACATAGTAGTATCTTTCCTACTATATCTGCTAGTAGTCTATACTCCTCAGAAAAGTCTATTTTCTTTAGATGGATTGGTTTATCCCTTGAAAACTTCATGGTGGTTAGTAGATGCTTGATTTCATCAGATGTGAGGTCTATAGATTCATCACTTAATAAGGGAATGATGAAGACTTATGAGGTTACTCTTTAGAAATTGATTTCCTTTAGTTGAACAAAGATAATATTAGGATATACCTGATGGAAGATCAAAGGTGGTCCTAATATGTTCTGCAGAGATTGAGACTGGTGTCTCATAGATTGTTCCCTGAATTTCTCCTTGTTCAAATATCTGAACATGAGTTATCAGCTCTGTGAGCTCTGTTTCCAGGAGCTTGCATCTTGTTGAGATGAGTTTGTCCAATCCGGATTCAGTGAAGAGAGTTATGATGTTCTTATAGTTCTCTAATGCTGCTTGGAAGGATTCGAGGTCGATATCGAACCCAGAATTTATCTTGGGAGCCATTGTAGATCAGTGAGAGAGGGAAAAAGAATCGGCTGGACTGAGGAGCAAGAAGGATAAAGGATGCAGAGTAGTGAAGGTTTCTAACTGAAGAGTCTTTTTACGTCAGGTGAAGCGTCGAAACGGGACTCAATTCGAGGCTTATTCGGTACTTCAGTGGATGTGACCGAAAATATTTAGCATTGCCGCTCGTTTTTATGAAGTCGACGTTGCGTCGAGTGGAATTCGACGTAAGCGTCGATACAGCCCGCGTTAAGATGTTAGGGTTTCGTATCGACGTATGCGTCGATTGTAATCGACGTATGCGTCGAGTTCACTTATTGAGTTGAGTCATCGATGTTGCGTCGATTAGAAGTCGACGTGACTTTTGATTTTCCTGAAGAATTTTAGGTGTTTATTTCTTTTTATCTTTTCCTAGTTCTAAGTCAGTCTTGGACTAATTTTTTACAGATAGTTTGATTGGTTGTGCCAACATTGTTTGGCAAGGTGGCCAGTTTTGTTACATATATGGCACTTGATTATCTTATTCTTATGATAATTTGAGTTTAGAGATGGATAGGAGGGTTGATTAGGATAGAAAGTTTGGTTACCAGGTTTAGGGTAGAAACTGTGGTTAGGATAGAGGTGTTGATTATGATGGAAATCATGGTTATGATGAATGGATCCTGAATGGGAATTATAGAAGGTTTTTGGAGGATAGGCATTTAAGTTGCTCTGAATTTTTGTGCGTCGATATCTATTCGACGCATGTTGATAGTTGCTTCGATTTATATTCGGCGCTTTCTCCTGATAGCGTTGATCTGATATCGACGCATGGAAAAGTTGCGTCGATTGGAAGTCGACGTACTTTTATTCAAGCGTCGAGTAGAGGTCGAGGCATCTGAGAGGTTGCGTTGAGTAAAAGTCGACGCACTATCATTCATGCGTCGATATAAAGTCGACGCAACTGTTTCTTCACACATTTTCTTTTTCCCTTTTTCTGATTTTGTTCTTTTATGTATTGTTTCTTTTGGCTTAGTTGCTTCTTCAGATGAAGTTTGAGAGTCATCGGCTGAATAATATGATGTTTCATCAAATTGTTTTATTTCCTTGAGGGAGTCTTCTTCCTTATTTAGTGAGTCTTTTTCTTGGTTTGATTTGATGGGTTTTGTGAATTTACAGGGATCATCCAAGCAGGTTTGTTGGATGGAACTTGGCTGGTTGAGAGATCAGCCCCTAGACCAAGATTTTTATGTCTCCTTGTTTGTTGTTCAGTGATTTCCTTGAGAGTTTGGCTTCTCATGTTTATTGATTCTTCAAAGGCTTTTGTCTGGGATACCTTATCCTTAAGAAGCTGGTTTTCTATTCTAGCCCTTTCAACTTCCTTTTCTATGATGTTAGCCCTCCATTCATAATTTCTAGAGCATTTAGCCTCTCTATTTCTCTGATTTTTAGCCATATTAATTTGATCTTTTAGATCATTAATTTCTTGTGTTGCTTTTAGTTGATCTAGACACATTCCTATAAAATCATTTCTGAAATTATCACTTTGAAAGTCTATTTCATCAAAAATGTTTACCTCATCCTCATCCTCAGATTCCTCTATGAGAATGAGGCTATTTTCTCTTTCATCTTCAGAAGATATGCTTTCAATAGATCCTGTCTCACTCCATGAGTTGGTACCATCATCTTTCTTTGAGCCTCCAAATGCCATTAAGCATAGGTCATCTTGCTTAGGTTCTTCATTGTCACTCTGAGAAGAGGAGTTGTCCTCAGAGTCTGTATCACTCCAAGCTTCTGCTATAAAACCTCTTTCTTTCTTCTTCCCCTTTTTCTTGAGATCTTTCTTTTTCAGATCTTTCTTTGTCTCAGCATTTTCTGGACATTCTGGGGCAATATGTCCAGGTTTCCTGCAAGAATAACAAATAATTTCTTTAGTAGGAGTTTTGTCATACCTTGATTTTGACTCTCTCCTTTTGATCCATCTGTCCTGACCCACTTCTTGAATTTTCTGGCCAGGAAACTGAATAGTTCTTCTTCAGTGATAGAGCCTCCTTCCTCTATTGCTTTTAATGCAATGTTCCTGTCTTTTGAAGAGGTTGAGATGTTTTCTCTTCTCTTCTCTGGTTTTCAGTAGTTGCTCATAGGATCTGAGTTTTCCTAAGAGAGCATCTGTTGAAATTTCCCTTTGACCTCTTGTGTCTCTTATTGCCCATATCCTTGAGTCCCATGAGCTTGGGAGACTCATTAGCAATTTGTCATTGATCTCTGTAAGAGAGATTTCTCTATCCAAGTCCCTTAGTTGATTGATGATTAGACTAAATTTGTCATACATCTCAGAGATGTTTTCTTCATTCTTCTTTTGGAAGTTCTCATATTGAGAGATCAATAGAGCCTTCTTATCTTTTCTTTCATCTTCTCTTCATTCTACCATCTTTATGAGAGCCTCCCAAATTTCTTTGGCTGATTCACAATCAACCACCCTTTGAAAGATTTCATCAGAAAGGGTTGAGACCAGAATATTCATAGCCTTGACATCATATCCTTGGGCTTTCTTTTCTTCCTCTGTCCACTCAGCTTTTGGAGCAAGTATTTCAGTCACTTTTCCACTTAAGTCGTTTCTGAATGGCTTGGGGGGACCTGTCAAGATAACATTAAACAATTCATCATCAATGGAGTTTAAATAAATTCTAATTCTTGTTTTTCAAAGTGCAAACTTTTCAAGGTTGCAAATTGGTGGTCTGGTGGAAGCATAATCTTTGATTTGTGTCATGTGAAAAATAATTGTTTAGAAAAATATATATATATAAATAAGAAGTAGGATCTTTTTGATCAAGGAGTTAACCTTTTTAGATCAACCTCCCTCTGATACCAATTGAAAGTGCATAGTTATCCTCACTAGAATTCTCTAGAGGGGGGTGAATAGAGATTTAAAATATTTTTGTGCAAAGTTAATAATTATACGTATATGGGTGTAGTGATCACAGATTAGAGCTTCACACACACCAACAAGAATTAAACAAGTAAAGAAAATAAATGCAAGAAAAGAAATCTCAGCACAACACAAGGAAATATAGTGGTTCCCCAAACTTTGGGTAGTCCACTCTTCTACCCCCTTGGTAGGAAATTTACTATCTTGCACTGAGTCTTTTGTTAAGGAGACTCTTAGAACCACCCTGAGTCTTTTGACAAGGAGGCTCTTAGAACCAACTGAGTCTTTTGAAAAGGAGACTCTTAGAACCAGTACAACTGAATTTTTTGAAGAGTGATTCTAAAAACTCTTTTACAATATATGAAAATAAAAGTAAAGAAGAAAGAGAGATAATATAAAGACAAGAAGGAATCTTCTTCCTAGCAAGAAGATTGGAAGCACAAGAAGTAGTGAATGAAATCTCTCTTCTATAGTAAGAAGGAGATTGTAGCCCTTTTCTCTCTTTTGTGAGAGCTATCAGAGTTTGCAGCAGTATGACTTCAAAGTGAGAAGGAGAAGGAAGCTTGTTCTTTGCTGCAGCACTATTTCTCACTTTTCTCTTTTCACTTGGGAGCTCTTCCTCTTTTTCAAATCTAAAATGGTGAATCACTACTCTGCTTTCTGCCGACCACCTTGTTATTTATAGCTCTGTTCATTAAAATAACACTATAGGAGAATAATCAATTAGCAGGCAGAGTATTAGAAACAAAGAGAAATTTCCATAACAAATATATCCATAGAAGGAAAGTATTCAATCTGATTTCAAATAATGTCCATAAAGGATTCAATCAATTTAGCCAAGAATCTATTAGAGGAAAGAATGATTCAGAACGGCTATAAAGAATAAATTGATTCCATATAAATCAGATCTATAAAAGAAGGAAAGAGATCTGGCGATTTTTGAATTAATCATAGAAATCGACGTGCGTCGATTACTATTCGACGTAGGCGTCGAATTCATCCTGGCAGAGCGTCGAGAGGAGAATAAGGAAGGTGCGTCGACTAGGGTGCGTCGACTTCTCAAGATACGTCGACTAGAAGTCAGAGCTACGTCGACATAGGATACGTCGAATTCTGCTTGGAGCTACATCGACTCATTCTGAAAGGAACGTCGATACAACTTCGACGTTGCGTTGAATACTATTCGACGCATATTTACTTACCTTGATTTTCCTTTCTTGGAATTCATATTTAACTCATTTTCAGGGGTTAAGAGAAATCATTTTCCCAACAATCTCCCCCTATTTGTCTTAACCCCTATTTAGAGGGAAATTGTACTAGCATATAATTAACCCAGCACAGCATTTGTAAAGATAAGAAATATATTAAATAATCAGAAGAGAAATTAGAATAAGAAAGCATATAAACAAGCTTCCCAGAATTATATAAACAGACTTCATGTTTAGTATTCAATTATAAAGTAAAGTATATCAGCATTATTCTCAATCACTGTTTAGGAGGGGTAGGAGGAGTCTTTCTTTTTCTTTTGAATACTTTGGTGGGTTGCTCTTTCTCAGTAGCAGATTGTACCCTCAGCCCCCCCTGAGTCACAGTGGTGTGCTCCCCCTAGAATGGAACTTCAGAGCCTTCTATTTCTATTTCAGCATTAGTTAAAACAGCATCTGGCTCCACAGCATCCGGCTGTCCTTTTTCATTTTCAGCTTCATTCATAGCAGTATCCAGCTCCCCCTGAGTTTCAGTTTCTTTGTCTTTCTCACCTTCTGCCACATCTTCCTTTTCAGTTTCATTTTCTGCCCTGCTAGCCCCCCTTTGCAATATTACCACTTGATTTGCAGCCTCTCTTGCTATATTGAGTACCTCTATTGTTTGTTCTTCAATATGTAGCTCAGGTACTTTCTCATTTCCAATTGTCTTGAGCAGTGCAAGACTGTCAGATTTTGAAGAAGGAGGGGATTTGTGTGAGGAAGATTTAAGATTGGAGGGCTGCTCTTTATCTAGCTTCTCCCCCTTCTTGACCTTTTTGGCCAAGGAGGTTAAGAAAGACTTGGTAACTCTTGAGGAAGAGAGAGAGTTCTTCAGACTTTGCACAGAGGCACTGACCCCATCTATTTGGGTGTGCATGTGTAGGATGGAGGAATGAATCTGGGAGCAGTGCTCATCCAGCATTGCTTGGAATGTTTGAGCTGCTGATGCTATGCACTGAGTGAGGAGAGCTTCAGTGGATGCAGATTATTTATGTTGTGGTTGGTGATGAGGAGAGAGTGGTGGAGGTGGTGATGAAGGTGGAGAAAGGTTAGTTGATGTATGAGGTATTGGTGATAATGGAGGTGAAGAGGATGAGAAAGTATGAGGAGGAGGAGATGGAGAAACTGCTGTTTGAGGAGCAGGTGTTTGAGAAGAGGTAGGTAGAGTAGGAGTTGTGAGGGTGGTAGAGACTATTTGAGTGGATGATGGAGGTAGAGAACAATTGTCTCTTTGAGGAGGAGGAGGAGGAGGAGATGGATGAGCAGGAGAGTTAGGAGGAGAAGGAGTCCTTTTAGGAATGGAACCAGGCTTGGGGATTTGCCTGGTCCATTTGGAGAAGAGGGCAATGGACATCCTCTTTCCAGGAGGGATGGGAATTCTTTTTGACCTACAGAGGTCAGGGAAGGAGTGGAAGAGTACTTGACTCATAATCCTCATGTAGGCATTCTCTTTGTGAGAATATCTAGAGCCTATCATCTTGAGCAGACAGCTGGCCCAGTCTATTTTCTTCTTCAATACAAGAGCCCCCATGATGTTCAGTTGTTGCTTGGGCACTGCATCATGGGCAGATATCTTACATAGTAGTATCTTTCCTACTATATCTGCTAGTAGTCTATACTCCTCAGAAAAGTCTATTTTCTTTAGATGAATTGGTTTATCCCTTGAAAACTTCATGGTGGTTAGCAGATGCTTGATTTCATCAGATGTGAGGTCTATAGATTCATCACCTAATAGGGGAATGATGAAGACTTATGAGGTTACTCTTTAGAAATTGATTTCCTTTAGTTGAACAAAGATAATATTAGGATATACCTGATGGAAGATCAAAGGTGGTCCTAATATGTTCTGCAGAGATTGAGACTGGTGTCTCATAGATTGTTCCCTGAATTTCTCCTTGTTCAAATATCTGAACATGAGTTATCAGCTCTGTGAGCTCTGTTTCCAGGAGCTTGCATCTTGTTGAGATGAGTTTGTCCAATCCGGATTCAGTGAAGAGAGTTATGATGTTCTTATAGTTCTCTAATGCTGCTTGGAAGGATTCGAGGTCGATATCGAACCCAGAATTTATCTTGGGAGCCATTGTAGATCAGTGAGAGAGGGAAAAAGAATCGGCTGGACTGAGGAGCAAGAAGGATAAAGGATGCAGAGTAGTGAAGGTTTCTAACTGAAGAGTCTTTTTACGTCAGGTGAAGCGTCGAAACGGGACTCAATTCGAGGCTTATTCGGTACTTCAGTGGATGTGACCGAAAATATTTAGCATTGCCGCTCGTTTTTATGAAGTCGACGTTGCGTCGAGTGGAATTCGACGTAAGCGTCGATACAGCCCGCGTTAAGATGTTAGGGTTTCGTATCGACGTATGCGTCGATTGTAATCGACGTATGCGTCGAGTTCACTTATTGAGTTGAGTCATCGATGTTGCGTCGATTAGAAGTCGACGTGACTTTTGATTTTCCTGAAGAATTTTAGGTGTTTATTTCTTTTTATCTTTTCCTAGTTCTAAGTCAGTCTTGGACTAATTTTTTACAGATAGTTTGATTGGTTGTGCCAACATTGTTTGGCAAGGTGGCCAGTTTTGTTACATATATGGCACTTGATTATCTTATTCTTATGATAATTTGAGTTTAGAGAGGGATAGGAGGGTTGATTAGGATAGAAAGTTTGGTTACCAGGTTTAGGGTAGAAACTGTGGTTAGGATAGAGGTGTTGATTATGATGGAAATCATGGTTATGATGAATGGATCCTGAATGGGAATTATAGAAGGTTTTTGGAGGATAGGCATTTAAGTTGCTCTGAATTTTTGTGCGTCGATATCTATTCGACGCATGTTGATAGTTGCTTCGATTTATATTCGGCGCTTTCTCCTGATAGCGTTGATCTGATATCGACGCATGGAAAAGTTGCGTCGATTGGAAGTCGACGTACTTTTATTCAAGCGTCGAGTAGAGGTCGAGGCATCTGAGAGGTTGCGTTGAGTAAAAGTCGACGCACTATCATTCATGCGTCGATATAAAGTCGACGCAACTGTTTCTTCACACATTTTCTTTTTCCCTTTTTCTGATTTTGTTCTTTTATGTATTGTTTCTTTTGGCTTAGTTGCTTCTTCAGATGAAGTTTGAGAGTCATCGGCTGAATAATATGATGTTTCATCAAATTGTTTTATTTCCTTGAGGGAGTCTTCTTCCTTATTTAGTGAGTCTTTTTCTTGGTTTGATTTGATGGGTTTTGTGAATTTACAGGGATCATCCAAGCAGGTTTGTTGGATGGAACTTGGCTGGTTGAGAGATCAGCCCCTAGACCAAGATTTTTATGTCTCCTTGTTTGTTGTTCAGTGATTTCCTTGAGAGTTTGGCTTCTCATGTTTATTGATTCTTCAAAGGCTTTTGTCTGGGATACCTTATCCTTAAGAAGCTGGTTTTCTATTCTAGCCCTTTCAACTTCCTTTTCTATGATGTTAGCCCTCCATTCATAATTTCTAGAGCATTTAGCCTCTCTATTTCTCTGATTTTTAGCCATATTAATTTGATCTTTTAGATCATTAATTCTCTGATTTTTAGCAATATGTTCAGGTTTCCTGCAAGAATAACAAATAATTTCTTTAGTAGGAGTTTTGTCATACCTTGATTTTGACTCTCTCCTTCTTGATCCATCTGTCCTGACCCACTTCTTGAATTTTCTAGCCAGGAAACTGAATAGTTCTTCTTCAGTGATAGAGCCTCCTTCCTCTATTGCTTTTAATGCAATGTTCCTGTCTTTTGAAGAGGTTGAGATGTTTTCTCTTCTCTTCTCTGGTTTTCAGTAGTTGCTCATAGGATCTGAGTTTTCCTAAGAGAGCATCTGTTGAAATTTCCCTTTGACCTCTTGTGTCTCTTATTGCCCATATCCTTGAGTCCCATGAGCTTGGGAGACTCATTAGCAATTTGTCATTGATCTCTGTAAGAGAGATTTCTCTATCCAAGTCCCTTAGTTGATTGATGATTAGACTAAATCTGTCATACATCTCAGAGATGTTTTCTTCATTCTTCTTTTGGAAGTTCTCATATTGAGAGATCAATAGAGCCTTCTTATCTTTTCTTTCATCTTCTCTTCATTCTACCATCTTTATGAGAGCCTCCCAAATTTCTTTGGCTGATTCACAATCAACCACCCTTTGAAAGATTTCATCAGAAAGGGTTGAGACCAGAATATTCATAGCCTTGACATCATATCCTTGGGCTTTCTTTTCTTCCTCTGTCTACTCAGCTTTTGGAGCAAGTGTTTCAGTCACTTTTCCACTTGAGTCCTTTCTGAATGGCTTGGGAGGACCTGTCAAGATAACATTAAACAATTCATCATCAATGGAGTTTAAATAAATTCTAATTCTTGTTTTTCAAAGTGCAAACTTTTCAAGGTTGCAAATTGGTGGTCTGGTGGAAGCATAATCTTTGATTTGTGTCATGTGAAAAATAATTGTTTAGAAAAATATATATATATAAATAAGAGGTAGGATCTTTTTGATCAAGGAGTTAACCTTTTTAGATCAACCTCCCTCTGATACCAATTGAAAGTGCATAGTTATCCTCACTAGAATTCTCTAGAGGGGGGTGAATAGAGATTTAAAATATTTTTGTGCAAAGTTAATAATTATACGTATATGGGTGTAGTGATCACAGATTAGAGCTTCACACACACCAACAAGAATTAAACAAGTAAAGAAAATAAATGCAAGAAAAGAAATCTCAGCACAACACAAAGAAATATAGTGGTTCCCCAAACTTTGGGTAGTCCACTCTTCTACCCCCTTGGTAGGAAATTCACTATCTTGCACTGAGTCTTTTGTTAAGGAGACTCTTAGAACCACCCTGAGTCTTTTGACAAGGAGGCTCTTAGAACCAACTGAGTCTTTTGAAAAGGAGACTCTTAGAACCAGTACAACTGAATTTTTTGAAGAGTGATTCTAAAAACTCTTTTACAATATGTGAAAATAAAAGTAAAGAAGAAAGAGAGATAATATAAAGACAAGAAGGAATCTTCTTCCTAGCAAGAAGATTGGAAGCACAAGAAGTAGTGAATGAAATCTCTCTTCTATAGTGAGAAGGAGATTGTAGCCCTTTTCTCTCTTTTGTGAGAGCTATCAGAGTTTGCAGCAGTATGACTTCAAAGTGAGAAGGAGAAGGAAGCTTGTTATTTGCTGCAGCACTATTTCTCACTTTTCTCTTTTCACTTGGGAGCTCTTCCTCTTTTTCAAATCTAAAATGGTGAATCACTACTCTGCTTTCTGCCGACCACCTTGTTATTTATAGCTCTGTTCATTAAAATAACACTATAGGAGAATAATCAATTAGCAGGCAGAGTATTAGAAACAAAGAGAAATTTCCATAACAAATATATCCATAACAAATATATCCATAGAAGGAAAGTATTCAATCTGATTTCAAATAATGTCCATAAAGGATTCAATCAATTTAGCCAAGAATCTATTAGAGGAAAGAATGATTCAGAACGGCTATAAAGAATAAATTGATTCCATATAAATCAGATCTATAAAAGAAGGAAAGAGATCTGGCGATTTTTGAATTAATCATAGAAATCGACGTGCGTCGATTACTATTCGACGTTGGCATCGAATTCATCCTGGCAGAGCGTCGAGAGGAGAATAAGGAAGGTGCGTCGACTAGGGTGCGTCGACTTCTCAAGATACGTCGACTAGAAGTCAGAGCTACGTCGACATAGGATACGTCGAATTCTGCTTTGAGCTACTTCGACTCATTCTGAAAGGAACGTCGATACAACTTCGACGTTGCGTCGAATACTATTCGACGCATATTTACTTACCTTGATTTTCCTTTCTTGGAATTCATATTTAACTCATTTTCAGGGGTTAAGAGAAATCATTTTCCCAACAAGTTCCCTGAGAAGTCGACACAGGAGAACATGCGAAGCTTAGTTTTGCGCATGAGGCTAGGAGAGCTCTGTGAGTAAGGTTGTCTATGGCGAGTTCTGCGAGAAGGCGACGCGGGAGACTTGGCGACGAGTTCTGCGAGATAGAAGATTGCACGCAGAAGTCGGTTTGAGTCGCAAATGCACGTTGAGCAATTACTGCGAGTTTGCAGTCGCACGATGATCAGTCAGTGCGAGTTCACGCCTTCACGGTCCTACGATACCTTCCAAGAAGCAAAGGAGTGGCGAGACCATCCGGGAGCCCGCAGGAGTCTGTGAGGGCAACCGGAGCGCGCAACAGTCTGTGAGGGCAAGTCGCTGTGATTTTGATTTCGTGAGAGCAAATTTCTCGATGTCGATTGTTGCGAATACAACATCGGGAGGTACTATGAGTTCGACGTCGGGAGGTGTTGCCAGTTTGACGCTTTGAGAGCAAATTTTACGATGTTGATTGTTGTTAGTACGATGTCGGGAGATGCTGGGTGTTTGATGTGGATTGCAAACTGAGCGATCTTAGAGGGAGGATTCGCGGATGGTCGTTGATTCTAGCAAAGTCTATAAATAGGGGGGTTTAGTCGTCGATTCTGATCGCTGAGAGTGAAAAATGGCAAGCTTAAGTGGATTTCTCAACGAGATCTAGGCGAGCATTCGTGTGAGGTAGGGACAATATTCACGCAATAGGATAGTCACGAGAGATTGCGTTACTGACGCAGGATGAATGTATAGGATGCGGACTTACGATGCAATAACCCTAAATGCAACACACGTGAGCAACTAAGCATGCGACGAATGTAATTGATCGACGACGAACCCTAAAGTTAAGATGCAAATGAATACAAGCACACACTCCAATGAATTAACGAAGGATAACCCTAATGCTATGCATATGCGAACTCAATCATGCAAGTATTTTTCGACGCACAATTAATTAAACAAATTAGTTTTAAAGTCTCGTGCAAACGTCGCAATTGATTACAAATATTGCAATGAAAGTAAGCAGACAACAGTTACAAGTTAATTGAGAGTGCCCAGAAATTAAAATGCGAAGCGAATAATTTTTGCACATCAATACAGAGATACGGAATTCAAATTAATTCAAGCCAAATATTACTAACAATGCAAACTATCCATACAATGCGAAGAAATGAACGCTGGAAAGTAAAATCTCACCAAGTAATTGATGTCGACGGAGGTAATGGCTATCCGGTAGTGTAAACGTTGCTCTTTGGGGCTGAATTAGGGTTGAAGAAGGGGATCGAGGGTTGTTTAGGGAGGCTGGACGGATTGGAGGGGAATAGGGGCTGGTCGTGATTGGTAGGTGATGTTTAAAGGCTGTGGGGGGAATGGAGGGGCTGGTATTGGTTGAAATGGGTTGTAGGAGTGTTGGGGGTTTCGGGGAAGGAATTTAGGGAGGTTGTGGGTGGCTGTCGGGCGGATGTAGGCCGGAATAGGGCTAGTAGAGGGTTGGACAAGGGTTGGAAGGGGACTGAAAGCTGTTTGGAAGGAAGTTAGGAGGTAATGGCTATCCGGTAGTGTAAACGTTGCTCTTTGGGGCTGAATTAGGGTTGAAGAAGGGGATCGAGGGTTGTTTAGGGAGGCTGGACGGATTGGAGGGGAATAGGGGCTGGTCGTGATTGGTAGGTGATGTTTAAAGGCTGTGGGGGGAATGGAGGGACTGGTATTGGTTGAAATGGGTTGTAGGAGTGTTGGGGGTTTCGGGGAAGGAATTTAGGGAGGTTGTGGGTGGCTGTCGGGCGGATGTAGGCCGGAATAGGGCTAGTAGAGGGTTGGACAAGGGTTGGAAGGGGACTGAAAGCTGTTTGGAAGGAAGTTAGGGGGTTGTGGGTGGCTGTCGGGCGAGGGGAGGCCGGAAGGGGGGTGCTGGACGAGGGATGGACAAGGGGGAAAGGAGGGGCTGGAAGCTACTGGGAGGGGATCATGAGGATTTTGATGGCTGGGAGGGGAACAAGGCAAAATGAGGGGTTTTACTGGACTTCCAAGAGGTGAGACAGGCGGCCTGGACGAGAACTGGTAGTAGAGGAGGCGGCGGAAGGCTCACATGAGGGAGAAGGAGGCTGATGGTGGGGCTGGCGTCGGTAGAGGCTCCCGGCGTCGGCACCAGGAGGGGGAGGCGTCGACACCTCCGTAGACCGAGCGGTTTCTTCTCAAAACCTAAAGTTTCGATCCCTTCTCATATGGCTGCTAGTGAAATATAAGAGGGGGGGGGAGGGAATTAGGTTAAAGTTATCCGATGGATAATTTAACCTAAATTCTAAAATTCTAGTAAAAAATATAAATTTAAAATACATAAAAATATGAAAATTTGAGCCGGTCACGATCACGATCTCCGATCGTTTATCCGATGATCCAAAAGTCACTCTGATACTATGTGAGAGTTTGAAATAAAAGAATTTATTATTTCAAAAAATCCAATTAATTACATGAGAGCTCTCCTTTTTATATAGAGTTGTAGAGGAAGTGGTGTGTACATTTGGAGATGTGAGACTAAATATAAGGAGGAAAACTATTATGTGGGCCTTTTATCTTGGGCTTTAACAAGTAATAATTTGAACCATCAAATATCAGATGCACATTTTCGGAGCAAGTGGTGGAGTTGTGTTGGAAACTTCATAGTTAAGTGTGCGGTGAGAGTAGTCCTGAGATGCGTAACCTTCTGGGAAGTGCTCGTAGGCCATTTATGGATGGAAAAGGATAAAACAACGGTTGAGCTCCATATGAGCTTGGTTGAACCAATTTAGACAATACCTCTGATATTGTGGGTGTTGGGTTGTTACATGCAATACCCTTGGAAACCATAAGAATAAATCAATAAACATTTCGGACCCCTACCATTATTGGAAGAATATAAGACTCATGCTTTGGTTACATTCCAGATAAGATGCGGAGCAAACTCCAAGGTTGGGGTGAGAAATGCCTGTCCAAAGCCGGGAAAGATGACCTCATCCAAGCTGTTATCCAGATCATTCTCTTTTGGCATGAGTTAATTTATGATCCCCTCTGTTTGCTCAAAGAGTTGAAATCCATGGCTGCAAATTTTTGGTGGAAATACACTGAGTCAAGGAAAATTGCAATGGACAACTTGGAGCAAGCTTCTTGATAGGAAGATCTATGGCGATCCCGGTCTCCACAGGCTCAATGATTTTAACATGGCCTCATTAACCATACAACTTTAGGGGATTTTCAAGCACCCATCACAATTGCTTAGCCTATCACTGAAGGCTAAATACTTTCCGAGGGCAGCATTTTTTAGTCTAAGATTGGGTGAAGTCCATCTCATTCTTGCCAAAGTATTTGAGCAGCCATGAATCTGCTCCAGAGAAAGACTCGTTGGATGATTGGCAAATGATAACATCGTTCAGATTTGGAGGAATAATGGGGTCATGAGACTTCATGAGTTCAAGTTGATCCCCCCCCCCCCCCCCCCCCCCACCCCCTCTCCAACAGACCAACTAGACAGCACGATTTGCTCCCTATTTGGCCCAAATGGAAAGTCTTGGAAATTGGATATTGGTGGAGTCTTCTTGGGATTTGGGACTTTCTCTCCATTGCATTAACGAAAACTCCTCAAGAAAACGCACCTGTTCAGCATTATACTAAAAAGGGGTTTTTTCTCTTTATGAAGAGCATACCATCTAGCTGTTGAAATCAATTGACATCCGTCCCCTTCATGATCAACGGCATGCTCGGCATGAGTACAACCGAATGGAACTTCATTTTGTCCGCGAAAATTCCTAATAAGATCAAGATATTTCTGTAGAGACTAGAGAGCAGCAAAGAATGCACTGCCATTGGGACCGAATTTGTCTAAGCATCTCAACTTATCGAACACCTCCTGTCCCTTTTACTCTGGCAAACCTGAAGACCTCCTGTTTAGCTGCATTTACTGCCTAGTGGATCGTCAAGTTTGGGTACTTTTTGATCTGGCGTGGTATTACGCGGGCACATTCACTCAAGTGGACCCCTCATCAGAATTTATGGAGCGCGCATATGGAAGCCGCCGTGATTAATTCTCTCGTAATTAATTTGTATGAATTAATTGATTGATATTAATTAATGAATATTAATTAAGTAAATTATTTTGTATTTTCTTATTTGGTTGCTCTCCCTCTTCTATATAAGGGGGAGGGGTTTACGTGTTAAGTTATCTTGGGTGAATGCAAGAGTTTAGGGCTGCTCCCTAAGTTTTTCTCTCAACCCTAATCTCCTTCTCCCTCACCACAGCCGGCCACCTTCCCCTTTCCGGATTCCTCTTGGAACTTTTATCAAAACCGTAACAATGGTCCGACCTGCCTCTCTCCGCCCACTGCCCTTGCAGCCTCCGAGAACTAGCACCGTGCTCTCCCTTGATGTTAGGGGTAAGACTTCACCCATACCCGTGGGCATTAACGGCTCCGAGTTAACCCGCCCCCCAATCGTCCCCCCAATCGGGATCCCCTAGCCGCGGCTCAGTTGGTGATAGGGGCCGTGTTGAAGGCTTCCTATCAAGGGGGCGGGGGATTGAATCCCCGCCTCAACAACCCGCCTCGATTAAACTGATCGGGGAGATGGGTTGGGGTGTGGGGGCCGCGGCCCTGTTAGGGGATCCCGATTGGGGGGGGGGGGGGGGTAACTCGGAGCCGCTAATGCCCACGGTATTGCCCACGGGTACGGGTGAAGCCTTAAGGGACACTTGACCTCAGCCACGACATCTGCAACGAGCTCCGGGCTATGAGTGCCCTCCTCGCCACGCACCTCGCCTACACCAAACACATAAAAGAGGAATATGCTTTGGCACTCCGCCAGCATTTCAATGTCTGCATTATAACACAGTATTTTGTGCTTCATAATCTAATGTGTGCATTTCTCTACCAACTATAACTTTTGAGTATTTTTTATTTTCAAACTTGTTGCTCAACTCATGTTCTTCCATAAAATTCTTCTATTTGTGTTCTTTACAATTCACTGATCATTAATGTTGGTTTATCCTACAATAATATGCATTGATGAAATCTAATGAAATATTGATCATGCCAAGAATGTTGATATATGGTATATTATATCCAGAATGCTCTTATTTAGTACTGTTACTATCATATCGTTAAGCTGAATATGCAATTACACGTTGTCTCCTCTCTTTTGCACGTTTTATCTCAAGTCTTCAACTTTTTTTTATTTAAACTTGCAGACCAATGAGCTATTTCAGCTAGCCTCCGTGGCTTTTTGCCTTCTATTTGCCTGGGTAAGTGTCTTTCCCAGCTAGAGCTTCCGACAAACATAAAGGATAGTCACATTATCAGCTAGCTGTTATTGAATTTTTGCCTTCATTATTCGTATAAAATTCCATTATGTTTGCCTTGGCAATGAATCATCTACCATAGAAGTTAAACAAATTTCCATATTCCATTTATGTCTCTTAACATCTGCATTTTTATAAGCCTCATTTTGGAAAAAAAATCTAATTAAAAGCATCAAACAACAAACTTTGTAAAATAAAATAATAAGTGCATTAGTAAAGCTTTAATTGTTATTTCAGATTTCTTTTTTGGCCAATATATGAGAAAATCTAAAACTATGAAGCTTTAAAAACGTCAAGCTCATGCTAGCACACGTCACCATAGCTTGGTTAGCGAACTAAAAGCATTTCTACCTTTAATACTTAACTATACCATGTTATTTAGATGTAGATGGCATTAAAGCATCACTTCAAATATGCATTATTCTCTCTAGCAACAAACGCCTGCCATTTGCAGATTTCACTTTTCTGGTGATTCTTTTACTATGCTTGTCATAAAACCTATCTTCATGATTACAGTCATCTTGCCTTCCTAGAACCTCCTTCAGTTGAGACAGATTCAAAACCTTAACGTTTGTTTTGTTGCTATTGTTTGGGAGGGTAGGGTGTTGGAATATTTACAAAATATTCATGGTAAAAAATGATATATTTTTTTGTTTTAAAGAGATTATAATAACATGACCCGTGTAACAAAAAATGAAAGATGTAGACTGATGCAGGACGTCGGGGCCCCGACCGCACCCCGTGGCATCACACCAGCTAGCGGACCACGGCCAAGCACGCCTGCCAGAAGGACTGCAGTCCAGGCACCCCAACCCGTCTCCGCGCCTGTTCTCAGCGCGGCGGGTTGTTGAGGCTGGGGCTCGATCCCCAGACCTCCTTGATAAGAACCTCTCCACAGGTCAGTTGGTGATAAGGCCTCTTAAGAGAGGTTCTTATCAAGGAGGTCCGGGGATCGAGCCCCAGCCTCAACAACCCGCCGCGCTGAGAACAGGCGCGGAGACGGGTTGGGGTGCCTGGATTGCAGTCCTTCTGGCAGGCGTGCTTGGTCATGGTCCGCTAGCTGGTGTGATGCCACGAGGTGCGGTCGGGGCCCCAGCGTCCTGCATCATAGACCCTAAGAAGTTGCACTACCCTCTGATGGGACTTTCAATTGATGCTCACTTTTCTAAGATATAATGCTCGGCTAGGTCCCAAAGACTCTGATGTGTGCGAACACCGAAGAAGCACAAAACACTCGAGTTTCCACTTGGTGAAGCAAACGTAAAGAACACGGAAAATTCACAAGGAGAAGACAGAAAATCAAAGCGTGTGTCAATCTCGGTAAAAATTGCCTATAAAAAGGATTCTCTTAAAATGCAAATATTAATCTCGCAATTAATTTGTAATGGTTATTGTTACAATATGTAGTGTTACATTATATTACTATAGGCTCGTGTTATTTTTTCTTTTTAGTATTGTATTATCTGCCTCCATATATAAAGGGGATGAATGCTTGAAATGAATAAAACCGTAAATTCTCTCGTCCAACATGGTATCAGAGTCGGCGCTCCTCGTGCCCTAGCCGACTCTCGATCGTCTCCGCTTCCGCTCAACCCATTCCGCCGATCGTCCGCCTCTTCCGCGCACATCCATTTTCCTACACGACCGCCTCTTCCGGTTCGCTGCCCGCGCGCGCGTGTCCGTCTTCCCGCAAACAATCGCTTGCACGTCCCTTTTTCCCGTCTTCCGCATCCGCCTTTTCCCCCATCTTCAACGCATTTCTCCCACAACCAGTCACTCGCCTTCAGCAGGGTCTCCTCCGCAACCCTTTCTATCTTCTCCAGTGACTGTCCGGTGTCGTTTCCTCCATGGGGTGAAGCTCCTGCTCCTTTCAGGCATTGTTTTCCTTTTAGTCGTTGCATGGAGTCAATTTCTTTTTCTTTCCTCTTCCGGATTCGTGTTTGCTAGGTGTAATCCGCTGGTCTTGGATTCTCTAAGTCTTGGGTGGTCTCCAGATTACTATTCTTGAGCCACTATGTCAAGCAGTAGTGATTCTCACGATTGTTCCTCCAGTAAGCTCTACCAGTGAGGGTCATAATCACAATACTCCTCAGATTACTACCATTCACCTGAATGATTCCAATTACCTTTCATGTTCTTGTTCTATCACCTTGGCGCTCAAGGGTCGTCACCTCTTTGGTTATGTCAATGGCCAGACCCGGGAACCAGAAAAGGCGCCATCAGATTGGATACAGTGGGATTCGGAGAAGTCCTTCGTCATGTCTTGGCTCACAAATTCTATGCAGGAGCCCATAACTCACAACTATTTATTTCTCGACTCTGTTGCAGACATTTGGCGAAGTGCGGAGTCTACTTACTCTCAGAAGGGTAATGTCGCTGAGATCTTCCAGTTGAGACAGAAGATATCCTCACTCCGACATGGTGATCGCCCTCCTTCCGTATATTATTTGGAGTTTGTATCAGGAATACGATCACTTTGATCTCCTCACATTTGTTAGCCCTGTTGATGAGGCGATGGTTCGTGCCTGAGAAGACCGCAATCGGATCATTGAGTTTCTCTATGGCCTTCATCGGGACTTTGATCATATCAGTGTTCGGATTATGGGGCGTTCACTGTAACGGCCCCCCATTATTCGGCTACCACTACACTTTAACATATTCATAATCTTTTATCATTTAATCATCAGAGGCGCTAGGTAGAAACATTCAGCGTTTAAAAAAATACCATGATATAGTACAAAAAGGAAAGTGCAGGGTAATTAAAATATTTTTATTCCATTAAAAACAGATATAGTATAACAGATAACCCAACATTATACATGCAAAAGGAGGGCTTCTCACAAAACTGGAGTATATGTACAAGGCTGATGCAGTCATAACTCATAACAACACACTACTATATACAGACATATATATCAAAGGACTACTGACTCTACATGAAATAAAACTAAAACTCCTCATGAGGGCACTCAGGGTCTCTGCACCTCCCGGTGAGCATCCAGGACTATAAACATTGCGATAGAAACTTCTACCCAAAGACGACACTTGATGCAGGACGGCGCGTAGGGTGTGCGCGCCTGTCGGCTATTTATAGGAAACCCTAAATGCATGAAATTAAAATTGAAATGTAAGCGAGCGTTGCACGAACTTTTAGAAAATTAAGCAACTAGATTTATCTTTTTTTAATAAAGCACAAAATTGCTATTTTGTTTTAAATGAATTTTCTTAAAAAAATGGTTTGATTCTAAATCCGGGGAAGGAAGTTTGCAACTTTCGTTTCGTTCCCCTTGTTGTAGCAAACAGAAATCGTGAACTCCAAATACGTTTCCGTTTGGAGTTTTCGACATAGCGTTTGCTGACAAAATCCGAGCGAGAATCCAACGATGAATCTAATAACCTAAGAGAAAATTTAGATGCACACAATGGAGAAGAAAGAAACAAATTACCCACGGAAAGAGTCGTCTTTCCGCAACCGAAGTCGACGGCGATCCCGCGAGGAATTCCTCGTCACCTTCGATCTCCCGCTCCGAGGTTGACCGCTATTGCACTCGGCACCACGGAATAAAATCTCTCACTCACACACAAGTGGTTCCACGAATTCTCAAACACTCACTAGTGTAAGGAGGCCACAAACTAAACAACCTAAAACTCACTATCTCACACGAAAGTGGTTCCACGTAATCTCTAACACAAGAGCACAAGAACTAAAAGTCACTCAATGTTCATACTAGTGACTCAACGACATCTCAAACACAAGAAAATAACTCCTCTCATCCAATCTCACGGCAGCAACACCACTTTCTACAGCAACCTAACTCCACTGTTTAATAGTCAAATCCTTACACAGGAAATCAAACAGTATTCTACTTTCTCTAAATCAAATGTTCAAATAGTAACATTAAAGTACTATTCATCATCTTCTCTAACTGGAATCTCACGTTAGATAGCAAAACTCCTACCATTCATCAGCAATTAATTACTCCTTTCAAATTTCCATTCCTAAGAAAAGCTACAGCAAGCCTTCTCATAAAGGAACTCACACAAACAACAATGAATTTCAGTAATGTTCCTCAACAATTGAAAACCAAAAAACAGCGGAAGGAGAAAATCAGCGATTTAACTCTAATGGAAACAAAGATAAACATACGGAGTTCCAACCGAAAAGCTCTACCCCCCCACAACCAGTATCATCTCCTCATATAACCCTTCGAAACAGCAAAACTGAAGCCGCCAAAGCAACTGCCACGGGATGCGTGGATGGTGAGGAAGGAGCGCCGACGTCGGAGAGGCGAATCGTGGCGTGGCGGCGGTTGGAAATGCTGTCGTGGGGGTCGATGCGTGCAGCCGTCGAAGTCGGGAAGTTGCGAGCCCTATTTGCGGGAAGATGAACAGTCGATCGACTTGGAGAGGGCTGAACGAGGGTTGAACCGTCTGGAAAGAAGCGTGTGTATATATATATATTTATATGTATGTATATTATATATATGTATATATATAAGGAGAATACAATAGAAGTTCCAAATATGATTACGCACGCAGGCGTACAAAATTAAAACGCAAACTAAAATAAATTGCAAAATAATAAAATTAACATGCAATAACTCAGGGTCGGTAGAGGTCCGGACGGGTGCGGCGTCGGGCACTTTTGCGTCAACCTGATCTGGGCTGGTCGCCACCAACTCTCCCCCTCTCGAAATCACTCATCACTGGTGAGTGCTCTGACCGGTAGTGTTGTAGAAGATCGGCATCCATACGCTGTAACTCCTCGGCCAAAACCCAGCTGGTCTCGGTCTCCGGTCTGCCATGCCAACGAACCAAGTACCTCTGAAAACCACCATCTGTAGTGGTCACTGTCTCATCATCCAATATCTGCTCGGGAACCAATATCTGTCGCGGAAGTCTGTCAGTGGCTCTGGGAACTGGTATGAAAGAATCACCTGGTGTCTCATACTCATCCTGAAAACTGTCAGTGGAAAAGGGTAGAACTGCAGATGGTGTGTCAGTAACTGAATGAGTGTCGGTATGTCCGGAATGTGGCTCCTTATTAGCACTCCCCAACCCAGAAGCAACAAATGGAGGAGAAGGCAATGGAAAATCTAAAGATTCATGCGGGTAATCGTGGAATAAAGTCAGATCGGCTACGTTGAAAACCGGATTTGCACCCCAATCGGAAGGCATCTCAAGTTCATACGCATTTTGCCCAATCCGCTTGACCACTCTAAAGGGTCCAGTTCTACGGTCAGCTAACTTCTGTACGGTACCCGAAGGTAACCGTTCCGGATTTAGCCGAACCATCACCAAGTCATCCACTTTGAAACTAATAGCTCTTTTATGCTTGTTAGCTTGAGTTGCGTATAAATCATAAGTACTATGCAATTTCCGCTCAATTTCTTTATGCAAATCATGCAAATGCAATGCATAGTCGTGTGCAAACTGGCTAGTCCTAAAAGTGGGTGGTAGTGGGGCTAAATCTAGCGGCACTCGTGCGGTGTGACCATGAACAACCTCATTGGGAGATAAACCCGTAGATCTATTCTTCGAATTATTATAGGCCAATTGAGCGTGTGGAAGAATTAGATCTCAATTCCCCAGGTGATCTCCTACCAAACAGCGCAGTAAATTTCCTAAACTCCTATTAACAATCTCAGTTTGAACGTCGGTCTGTGGATGATAGGCGGTCGAAAATAGAAGTTTAGTACCTAATAGTCTCCAGAGCAATTTCCAAAAATAACTGGTGAACTTGACATCTCGATCAGTAACGATAGTCTTAGGTATCCCTCGGTGCGCGACAACCTCCTTATAATAAATTCTGGCAATATGAGAGGCATCGTCGGTTTTGTTGCAGGGAATGAAATAAGTCATTTTAGAAAACCGATCGACCACTACAAGTATGGAATCGTGCTTCCTAAAAGTGCGCGGCAATCCAAGCACAAAATCCATGCTAACATCATCCCAAGGAATACTGGGCACCGGTAAAGGTGTATATAATCCAGCGGGCTGTTTATTGCCCTTCGCTACCTGACAAGTGCGGCAGCTACTGACAATCTGTGCGATAACCCGCTTCATCCCGGGCCAATAGAATCGCTCCTCTACTAAGGCTATCGTCTTATCTCGTCCAAAGTGTCCACCTAAGCCTCCGCCATGTAATTCTCATACAATGAAATTTCGCAACAAGGTGCGGGGAATACACAGACGGGTTCCACGAAACAAATATCCGTCTCGAATGAGGTAATCTGACTCATCGTGAAAGGGATCAGAGCGTATCGCATCATAAATTCCGCTAAAATCGGGACAACTAGAATAGTCATCTTTGATACGCTCAAATCCTATCACCTGAGTGCGCATCTGTGATAATACGAGGGTGACTCGACTAAGGGCGTCGGCAACCCGGTTTCCCGTTCCCTTACAGTGCTTCAGAACGAAGGTGTACTCCTGCAAATATGATACCCACTTAGCCTGTCGAGGGTTCAATTTTTGCTGTGAATTGATATAACGCAACGCCTGATGATCGGAGTGGAGGACAAACTCCTTGGGCAATAGATAATGCCTCCACTGACGCAACGTCTGCACAATCGCATAGAACTCGCGCTCGTAGTTGGAATAGTTCAGCTTCAGGCCTGAAAGCTTTTCACTAAAAAATCCAACGGGGTGACCCTCTTGACTAAGTACACCTCCTATCCCAACCCCAGAGGCATCGCAGGATACCTCAAACACGTGACTAAAATCAGGGAGTCTCAAAACAGGTGCAGTGGACATCTTATCTTTGATGATCTCAAAGGCTCCAGCTGCCGATGACGTCCACTTGAAATTTCCCTTCTTCGTACACTCAGTGACTGGTGCCATAATAGAACTGAAGTTCTTTATGAATCGACGATAAAAGGTGGCTAGCCCATGAAAACTACGGACATCGTGAATGTTCTGGGGTGTAGGCCACTCACGAATCGCTCGAACTTTTTCGGGGTCCATAGTGATGCCAGCGGAGCTCACTATATATCCCAAAAAGATAACAGACTCAGCCATAAAAATGCATTTCTTCAAATTGATGTATAGTCGCTCGGCTCGCAGGAGCTCGAAAATAGTACGTAGGTGAGTCAAATGCTCACTCTCAGTCTGACTATATATCAAAATGTCGTCGAAATAAACTACTGCGAACTTCCCAATGTAAGGCCTGAAGACATGGGTCATCATCCGAGCGAAAGTACTAGGGGCATTGGACAAACCAAAGGGCATCACAAGCCACTCATAAAGTCCATCCTTCGACTTGAAGGCGGTCTTCCACTCGTCTCCCTCGCGTATACGGATCTGATGATAACCACTACGAAGGTCGATCTTAGAGAAGATCGTAGCCCCAGTCAACATGTCCAACATATCATCCAGTCGGGGTATCGGGAATCGGTATTTCACTGTGATCTTGTTGACAGCACGACTGTCAACGCACATACGCCAAGTACCATCCTTTTTCGGGGCAAGGAGGGCAGGCACCGCACAAGGGCTAAGGCTATGGCGAATAAAGCCTCTATCTAATAACTCTCCAATCTGCTTCTGCAGCTCCTCGTGGGCGGCAGGATTCAATCGGTAATGCGGTAGATGAGGGAGGGAAGCTCCAGGAACAAGATCTATCGCATGCTGAATACACCTCATGGGAGGTAACTCAGCCAGAAGCTCATCAGGGTGTAGGTCCTGGAACTTCTCTAAGAGTCTCCTAGCAGGTATAGGAGTCGACTCATATACCTCTGATAAATCAGATGTCTGTAAAACCACTAAGGCATACATAAATCCACCGTCAAAACTCTCTCGATGGAACTCAGTACCTCGTATAATGCTAAGAGTCTTCTTCCTTTCAGTGGGAGGAAGAGATTCTTTCGCACTACTACTCGCGCGGAATGGCGGTGCTTTGGGTCGCACCGGGGTCAACACTACTCTCTTTCCGTCCAGTAGAAAGGAGCATGTGTTGGACCTGCCATGTATGGTGACATCCCGGTCGTATAACCAGGGTCGCCCAAGTAATACGTGGCACACATCCATAGGCATAACGTCACACCTAGAGCTGTCACGGTTCCGGTTCGGTTCCGGTTCTACTAAAACCGTGAACCGAACCGCTAAGGTAACGGTTCTTCAAATTAAAACCAAAACCGTATTTGGTTTGACCGGTTCCGGTTCTGGTTCCGGTTCCAGTATAATTTTAGGAACCGTCGTGTTAACGGTTCCGGTTCCGGTTCAACAAGAACCAAAACCAAACCGGTCACTAACGGTTCGATCTGGTTCTATGCGGTTCGGTCCGGTTCCAACTAGAACCAAAACCAAACTTAGCGGAATGAATGTGGGAGGTTAAAAATAAAAACCGGAGGGGAAAAGTTTACTCGTTCGGTTTTTTTGCAAGATGGACTTCGAAGTCTGAGGTCCGGGCGCAGGAATTTCACGTTACATCAAGGAGGAGTACTTTTTGTATAATATATAGTAAGTCGGGTTGAAATTTAAAAATTGAAACCGCAAAACGACAAAATTGCATCACACCGCACCACAACAACAACAGAACCCATATAGTCCTCAATCATTGGGGGTATGGGCGGGGGAAGATTGGAAACAGACCTAACCTTTGGCCCTATGCCCAAAGTGGCTTCTCTCAGAGGAGAAAGACCGAACCTTTGACAATAGATGCACAAAGTGGCTGCTCACAGATTACCACTGAATGCATCACACCGCACCGATTTTAAAAAATCAAAGATCACAATCGTGTAATGCTGATGCAATGTTCATGTTGCTGAAGATCACGACTCAACATAGAGTAAAGAACTTTGAATTGTTGCACTTAAAATCTTATTTTACAATTAAAATTTTGTTTGAAGAATATATTAGTTAATTCAATTTGACTAATTTATCAGCTACAATTAGATTTATCTTTCATGATTACTATTAAATAGTAGTTATATAGCCTCTATATTTTTAAAACAAAATATTTCAGAAAAATATGTGAGTAAAATTGAAAATACATTATATGACTGTACCAAAACCGAAAGTACACCGCAAAAAACCAACTCCAAATCGCACCAATGTCAAACTACACAACACGATTTTGGTGCGGTGCGATTTTGTTCAATCCAAAACCGACCCCCTTTGCTGCGATTGCGGTTTGGGTTCAAACCGCACTAGTTTCACCCATAATAGTAAGTATAGATATTATAAATATATTATAAAATAATAATAATATTATAATAATATTATTAATAATAATAATAAACGGGTTGCGGTTCGGTTCTGCTTCGGTCCGGTTCGGATCGGTTCTAAAAATCTTGAAACCGCTTGAGACTTGTATGTTGCGGTTCCGGTCCGGATAATTAAATGAAAGAACCACACCCGGACCAATGTTGTTCACGGTTCCAAAATTCAAACCAGAATCCAAATAATTCGCGAACGGTTCGGTCCGGTTCTTTGCGGTTCCGGTTCAGTTCAGGTTCGGTTTACGGTTTTCGGTTTTAAGTGACATCTTTAGTCACACTCACACCATATCTTATCGGAGTATGTTCCGATAGTGATGGGCACTAAACATCTCCTAGTCACCGATAGTGTAGTCTTGGTAACCCAAGCTACCTGAAATGGGGATGGGTGCGGCTCAGCAGTGAGTCCCATGCGGGCCAAAGCTGTCTCAGCTATCACATTCATACAACTCCCGCTATCCACTACTAAACGAGACACTTTCTCCCCAGCCTTGAAGTAGGCCTGGAAGATGTTCGTCCGCCAATAATCGGCTGATTCTTGTGGTGTATATAACATGCATCTCACCACTAGAACGTCGGGATCTATCTCCTCATCACTAGGCGTACCGTACACCTCGTCGTTCAAAACGTGTGAGTCCCTCTCGACTCCAGCTTCTTCTACATACTCATCCTCCTCAGTCACCTCATGAATAACTAACGTGCCTTTCCTCTTGGGACAATCCCTCGAAATATGGCCCATCTGCTGGCACTCATAACATCGGATCTGTGAAGGGGTCACAGTTCCCATGGGGGACTTCCTATTCTGATCTCTGGTGTAGGTCGCGGTAGGCTTCGACGCATTCTCCTTACCTTTATGTTCTTCTTTCTTGTAAGAAGTATTCGTCTTAGGTTGAGATTTGAACCGGGAGGTTCTCTTCTGATGCTCCTCGATATCGATGGCAATAGATATGATCTCAGGGAGAGAATAATGGCCATATCGAATCAACTCATCTCGGATCTCAGATCGTAGCCCACACTTAAATTTGGATAATGTGTCACGTGGGTGTTCTACTACATTGCACCTAATCATAAGATCCTTCATCTCAGCTAAATAATCAGAAACTGATTTGGCCCCTTGACGTAGAGACGTCAGCTCGTCTCTTAGACGGGACTGGTAATGCTGGGGGATGTACTGCTCCTCTAATATGGCCTTCATGTGGGGCCAAAGTGTAATGGGAGGGCGTCCATTCCTCTCTAGACTACGCTCTTCACCTATCCAAAAGATCTTCGCTCGCCCAGTCAATCTCATCTTGGCGAACTGAACCTTTTGGTCCTCCGTCATACGATACCACTCAAAATAAGTCTCAATGTCAATAACCCAATCTGAAAAGACTTTGGGGTCCATAGAACCATCATAAAGTGGTGGATCAAGTTTCACCACTCGTGTTAGATCCGGTCGCCTATCCCGGGGAGGATAGTCGTAATCATCATCGTAAGGATCACGATAGTCTCGACGCCGTGGGGGCGGCAGTCGATGCCAATCTCTAGGGCGATCATCACGATGCATGGCCGGTATAGGCCGATGATGGTCTCGAGGTCGCTCATCTCTCGCTACGTCATAATGTGGCCTCTCCTGATAATTATCTCGCATGCCTAATATAGGCCCTCGTTGGGGTTCAGGAAAATTCCTAGGAAAATTCCCACCCTGATCACGCGCAAACTCGTGCCTATCTATGGGGTTCCGACCCTCTTCCTCAAATAGAGGATTTCTCCTAAGTGTAGACCTTTCTCCATAGTGTGGAGGGGCTTCGTACTGTGGACGAATAGAATGCTCATCTCGAATTGGAGGCGGCATTGAAACTCGAGGAGGTACTTCTAAACTATTCATCCTAACACTAAGGTTTTCAAACCCTTCTCTCACTTGATAAACACTCTCGGTTAACGCTGCCATTTGGTGGGCGAAAGGTAGAAACCACGGGGGTGGTTCCGTCCCTTCGTTCACACGACTTGCTTGGCCACGTTCAACTCGACGCATATCAGAATTTACCTCTTGAGGGTGTTCAGGTGGAGTGTGATGTGGTGAACTCATGCTCACTAACCTACCACTACGCAGATGCATGCAAACAAACAATTAAGATGGATGATTATGCTAAAAAAAAAAAAATTTAAAACTTCTTTTTTTTTGAAAAATTTTAAAATGCTATGCGGGGTTCCTATTCTACGCAGGGCGGATCTCGAAACTTAGAAAAATTTCGGAACCTGGCTCTGATACCAAATTGATGCAGGACGGCGCGTAGGGTGTGCGCGCCTGTCGGCTATTTATAGGAAACCCTAAATGCATGAAATTAAAATTGAAATGTGAGCGAGCGTTGCACGAACTTTTAGAAAATTAAGCAACTAGATTTATCTTTTTTTAATAAAGCACAAAATTGCTATTTTGTTTTAAATGAATTTTCTTAAAAAAATGGTTTGATTCTAAATCCGGGGAAGGAAGTTTGCAACTTTCGTTTCGTTCCCCTTGTTGTAGCAAACAGAAATCGTGAACTCCAAATACGTTTCCGTTTGGAGTTTTCGACATAGCGTTTGCTGACAAAATCCGAGCGAGAATCCAACGATGAATCTAATAACCTAAGAGAAAATTTAGATGCACACAAAGGAGAAGAAAGAAACAAATTACCCACGGAAAGAGTCGTTTTTCCGCAACCGAAGTCGACGGCGATCCCGCGAGGAATTCCTCGTCGCCTTCGATCTCCCGCTCTGAGGTTGACCGCTATTGCACTCGGCACCACGGAATAAAATCTCTCACTCACACACAAGTGGTTCCACGAATTCTCAAACACTCACTAGTGTAAGGAGGCCACAAACTAAACAACCTAAAACTCACTATCTCACACGAAAGTGGTTCCACGTAATCTCTAACACAAGAGCACAAGAACTAAAAGTCACTCAATGTTCATACTAGTGACTCAACGACATCTCAAACACAAGAAAATAACTCCTCTCATCCAATCTCACGGCAGCAACACCACTTTCTACAGCAACCTAACTCCACTGTTTAATAGTCAAATCCTTACACAGGAAATCAAACAGTATTCTACTTTCTCTAAATCAAATGTTCAAATAGTAACATTAAAGTACTATTCATCATCTTCTCTAACTGGAATCTAACGTTAGACAGCAAAACTCCTACCATTCATCAGCAATTAATTACTCCTTTCAACTTTCCATTCCTAAGAAAAGCTACAGCAAGCCTTCTCATAAAGGAACTCACACAAACAACAATGAATTTCAGTAATGTTCCTCAACAATTGAAAACCAAAAAACTGCGGAAGGAGAAAATCAGCGATTTAACTCTAATGGAAACAAAGATAAACATACGGAGTTCCAACCGAAAAGCTCTACCCCCCACAACCAGTATCATCTCCTCATATAACCCTTCGAAACAGCAAAACTGAAGCCGCCCAAGCAACTGCCACGGGATGCGTGGATGGTGGGGAAGGAGCGCCGACGTCGGAGAGGCGAATCGTGGCGTGGCGGCGGTTGGAAATGCTGTCGTGGGGGTCGATGCGTGCAGCCGTCGAAGTCGGGAAGTTGCGAGCCCTATTTGCGGGGAAGATGAACAGTCGATCGGCTTGGAGAGGGCTGAACGAGGGTTGAACTGTCTGGAAAGAAGCGTGTGTATATATATATATGTATGTATATTATATATATTTGTATATATATATATAAGGAGAATACAATAGAAGTTCCAAATATGATTACGCACGCAGGCGTACAAAATTAAAACGCAAACTAAAATAAATTGCAAAATAATAAAATTAACATGCAATAACTCAGGGTCGGTAGAGGTCCGGACGGGTGCGGCGTCGGGCACTTTTGCGTCGACCTGATCTGGGCTGGTCGCCACCAATACTTCTTCTGTTAACGAGGAGAACATGGTGGACGTGGCTTACTGGTTGCTGGGGCGGCCTCTTCCTTGACCTGTTTAATTGCATTTTCTAATTAGTCAAAAGACTAAACGAATTCTTATTTTTTCCCTTTATTACTTATGATGAATTCTTAATGCATTTATAATTCACATTTCTTCTTGACCTTTCATCTTATCATTTTTCGTTCACTTCCTTTTTATCTCCTTTTTGTCTACATATGATTGTATTCATTTAGTTTCTTGTTACATATTCTTTGGTGTCACTGATTCGTTTAACATGTTGGGTACTTCATCACATTTTATTTTCTTTATTGGGCACTGTTAAGGATACATTATTATTTCATTTCATGTATTTATATAGCGCGCTTTATTTATCTGTGTGTCTTTTCATATTCGCACACATATAAATCTTTTATGTGTCTTGTCATATTCACACATTTACTTTTCATTTATTTTCATGTTGGGAGGACATTCACCCCACCTTCACTAGTTGGGTACATCCTTAACATAGCCCATTACATTTTGCATCGATGCATTGTTCTTATTACTTTCACTTTTTCTTGTTACTTCCTTATAACCTTGACTCGTGTTCATCTACCGAGTTAACTGTAGTAGGAAACAGTAGTAATATAGAACTAACCAACTAAAATTAGGGAAATAAGAACTCACCGCGGCCTTTCCTTTGTCTCTCCTCGAATCGTCATTGCGTTTCCCGCCTCCTTGGGATGTCATGGCCTATAAGAGGTTCAATCTGAATTACATTTTCATTGGGTTCCACTTAACCTAATTAGGCCAAATTAGCCGCTTATGTTGGCTGCCCTATGTTAAATTGTAGCGGTAGCCGAATAATGGGGTCGTTACAATTAAGTGGTATCAGAGCTAGGTTTGAACTTTGGTGCGACACGCGTATGATACGGGCCTAGTCGGACGGCGTGTCAGAGGCGATGATGACGATGGCGGAGGAGGATACCGTGGAGCCGGAACCGCGGCTGCCTAAGCGGGGCTTGCTCGTTGGAGGAGAGAGCTTCCAATATCTCACAATTTTTTAGGAAGGAAATAGACTTTATTTCTTGCATACCAATACAAGACCCAAGGGGTCCCTTAAATAGGGTTACAATTGACGTCAAAGGAAAGAACAATAAAGGTAATGACGATAAGGGAAATAACAATAATGGAAATACAGCAATCATAGGAAAGTGCCAAAGAAGCAATATTCGGGAAATAAATAATATAATAAATATAATAGATCCGCAACATCTCTCCCGCCCTTTGAAAAGAGCTTGGCCTCAAGCTTGAGAGAGAGATCGATACGATGGTTGCCTTATACGACGCCGTCGTCATCATCAGAGTCCTCGACTTGTAGATAGAAAAGCCGTTTGCACCTGTGGCCGCGAGTGTACTGTTCGTCGCAGTTGTAACATAAGCCTTGTGTGCGTCGTTCCATCATATCGGCCTGAGATAGTCGACGAACTGGTGGGGCTGGATGACCCTCGGGGCGGTTTTGCTGAATGCCCATGTTGGTGGGAGGATATGCCTCATGTGCCAGTTGGAGGCGGCGGTCATATAGCCTGGCCAGACTCATAGCAGTCACTAAGTTTGGAGGAGCTTCAAATTCGACATCAAGTCGCAGGCGATCACGAAATCCTGCAGTGAAGATTGCGACCTGCATATCTGGAGGGAGAGTAACCTGTGCCAGGAGAAGCTGAAACTGGTCCAGAAAATCATCCACGGATCCCGTCTGACGCAATGTCGTGAGGGCACCAAGAGGGTTACTCCGGATGGGAGGGCCGAAGCGTAGGCTGCAAAAGTGTTTGAAATCTTCCCACGTCAGTCTTAGTTGATATTTGAGGAGACGAGTGGCCCAAAGTAGAACAGAGTCGAGAAGATAGAAGGAGGATAGGGTTAGCCACTCAGCAGCCTGAATGTGTTGGTGGCCAAAGAATAGCTCACACCTGGTGAGCCAGCCCAAGGGATCAATTTTCCCATTATATGTGGGGAATTCCAAACGGGTATAACGCAACAAAATAGCAGCTTCATGGCGTAAAAGTGTCTGCAGTGGCGGCTCTTGGCGAATGAGCGGCGGTAGTGGAACTTGACTGCTGCTGGCATGATCCGTGGGTGGGGTGGTAACCACTGGATGTGTTGTTGTTAGTTCGTTAAGCTTGGTGGTGAGGGTTGCCATGTCGTCCTGATGTCGTGCGTCGGCGCCTTGAAAGCGTGCCTCTACGTCTTGAAGGCGTGCATCCATGGCGGAGATAACTGCATGTAGCCGGTTCATAGCATCCAAGAAGTCGGTCGAGTCTACCATATTGTGGATGGAGGTAGCACGAGATAAGGAGCGGGTGATAGGACAGCTAGATTGTTTTTAGACGGCTGTTTGGGAGTTGCCGCGAGAACCGCGTCGTCGCCCAATGTTGACAACAAATATACTCTGATCTTTGTTATCTTTATTCCGTAGGCAATGCAGTTTGTTGTGGACCAGCTGTATTAGGACTAAAAAGTCAAGACCCGCGAAATTGACGACCAGAATGAGATTTTAAATTAATTCCTCATTGGCGCGGCACAGGGCTCGAGTAGGCGTGTGTTTCCTTTTGCAGAGGCCGTAATACCTGTTGTTTCCTTTCGCGAGAACTGCGTCGAGCGTGAATGTCGTGCGGTGAAGTCGTCGAGGCTTGCGCAGTCAGTGGCGGTATGCCCTACTCATGTGAGTTCTTCTGTTGCGGCCGACTGGGCAGGGAACGGCGACGAGGTCGCTGGAGGTGTTGCGTCGAGGCCGCTGGACGGTACTTCTGTTGCGTCGACTGGAGTGTTGCGTCGACTGGAGTATTGCGTCGCTGTTGGAGATGATGACTGGAGTGTTGCATCGCTGGATTTGATCGGCAGAGACGATCCCACAAGGGGGGCGAGCGATTGTGTTGTTGAAGTCGATGGAGGACACGCAGGGCCCAACTTGAAGATGGAGAAGTCCGAGGCTTTACCGGAGTTCGGAGGGCTCAACCTAAGAGGAAGCGGGAGCCGCCGCTGGTATGGGGTGCGACAAGCGACGTAGAGGCCGCCGGCTGGGACGTGGATGTCGCAGGGCTTGCGGGGTTGAGGATTGTTTGAGCTCTGATACCAAGTTGATACGGGCCTAGTCGGAGGGCGTGTCGGAGGCGATGATGACGAGAGCGGAGGAGGATACCGTGGAGCCGGAACCGCGACTGCCTAAGCGGGGCTTGCTCGTTGGAGGAGAGAGCTATCAATATCTCATAATTTTAGAGGAAGGAAGTAAACTTTATTTCTTGCATACCAATACAAGACCCAATGGGTCCCTTAAATAGGCTTACAATTGACGTCAAAGGAAAGAACAATAAAGAAAATGACGATAAGGGATATAACAATAATGGAAATACATCAATCATAGGAAAGTGCAATTGTCCAATTGCTAAGTTGAGCCTTCCTGTCGCAGGAACCTTTCTGAATTTATCTAAGTAGAAGACAGAGAGGCGAACTTGAGCGGGAACAGTTTATCACCCACTTAGTGAGGGAACATCACCCTCAAGTCTAATTTTAACTTAATTGGAGAAAAAGAAATCAAAACCCCAAGTATAAATGCTGCCCTAACTTAACAAAAAGGGGGTTTTGCTTCAATTGAAAGGAAAATATCCTAGAAGTCATTCCCCTTCCTTAGAAACACGTAGAAATGTCCAACTTTGCATTCCTACACCTAGGGTTTCGCTGAAATTGTATAAACTTGCAAAATAATTTAAAGGTTGGCATCAAAATCCATTTCAGAAACTTTTAAGAAGAAAAGAAATGAAAGAAACCCAAAAATCCTAACCCTAGACTTTCGGCTCTACTCAACCCATGCAAACTTTTCATATAAGAAGGAAGAGGAGTGGAGATGAAGGGATTACCTTTCTTAAGAAGAAGAAATCACGAAGAACGGAGGAGATTTGGGCTCTCGGGAGCGTGCGGCGTCGAGCGGCTTCCGCGGATCGTCGTGTTCTTGTCGTGCGTAACTGGGAGAGGAAGTGAAGCGTTGGCTTTGTTTTCTCTCCTTATGCGAGACCCGATTGCTCCCTACGTGACACGCACGCTTGTAAATTGCGTGAGTCATGATTTTCTTAGCCCAATTTAGCCGGTTAAAGCAATTCCTCCTAATTGCAGCCCTCTTAGATAATTTATTATTTTCCTCTTAATTCGGCCCTCTTATAAAATTCATTGTTACTTAAATTTAATTTCGGAATCGTGTACAACACATCATACGTATTAATTCCTTCTTTATTTTCCATTATCGTAACTTTTAATTTTCGTCGCTTCGATGCGCACATTTATATGATACAATTATTCATACCTGTCATCAACGGCGTCACATTCGCTATTACCGTCTCTCCCTGAGGTCTACAGTATTGTGCACCAACATGAATTCGATCGCCGACAAACCTTGATTCCCGACTCTGCTCTTGAGAGTTTTGCCCTTGCTGCTACCTCTTATATTTCAGGTGCTCGCCAGACCTGTGATTCTAAGATAAAGGGATCTGATAAAGACCATATGCTTTGTGATTATTGTGGGCAGAGTCGTCACACCAGGGATACTTTATTTCAGACTACATGGGTTTCCTCCACCGAGAGGGGGTGTTACACCTCGTGGTGGTCGTGCATTTGGGAGACCTCCGGGTCGTCATGCTTCTCCTCGCTCTGCTCATCTCACTGATGTCATTGGGGACCTCCCTCCTATCCATACTGGACCTGACTCGTCTGCCCTTCTCGGTGCATTATCGGCTGACGAAGTGCTTTCCCTTCGCCGCATGATGCGGGGTCTTTCTACGGAGTCTGCTTCCTTATCATCCTCCTCTTTTGCTCACACCGGGACTCCAGGTGCTCATTCTGCTACATCCCACTTTTCCACCCAGTGGATCATTGACTCTGGGGCCATATATGATATGACTGGCTCCGCCTCAGGTTTCATATCATATACTCCTCTATCTGGTCGTGATAAGGTGAGCATTGTTGATGGGTTTCTTTCCTCTATCGCTGGAAAGGGCTCCATCTGTTCTTCGTGTCCCCAACTTCACTCGTAATTTACTTTTTATTAGCCACTTAACTAATTATATGAACTGCTCTGTAACTTTCTTTCTTCCTCTTGTGTTTTTCATGACATGACAACGGGCAAGGTGATTGGCTCTGGTAGCGTGGTCAGTGGTCTTTATATACTCGAGTCCAGCCCAGTGCCACCTTCGCAGGTTCTGCATTCCAGCACTTCTCATCTTTTGTATTCCTGGCATTGTCGCCTGGGACTCCAGTTTACTCCTATTATAAAATTGTTGTTTCTTGATATGTCTACTATTGTTTTTGATTCCTTTGTGTGTGATGTGTGTACTCTTAACAAACATCGACATACTACTTTTAATCGTGTTTCGCTGCCTAATTTTATCCCTTTTGTTGTTATTCATACTGACGTATGAGACTTTGCCCTATCCTTTCTATTTATTGGTGTACTTGGTTTGCTATATTTATTGATTGTTTTTTCACACTACTTGGTTATATTTGCTGAAACAAAAAAAAATGATGCGTTTTCTTTTTTTTTTTTCAAAAATTCCATAAAGTGATCACTCAATTTCATACCAATATTAAAATCCTCCACAGTGACAATGGTCGTAAATACATGGATTCGCAGTTTGAGCGATATCTTACCGAACATGGCATTATTCACCAAACCACTTGCGCGTATTCCCCTGCTCAGAATAGGGTTGTTGAGCGTAAAAACCACCATCTGTTGGAAGTTGCTCGATTTCTTTTGTCCACTATGCACCCTCCCAAATATTACTGGGGTGATGCGGTTCTCTCTGCGGCATATCTTATCAATCGTATGTCGTCGCGTGTCCTTGGGAATGACACCCCTTTTGGCACTCTCCATGTGCCTCCTCAGCTTTCCCCTAAGGTATTTGGATGCGTCTTCTTTGTTCATATCCACCACCCCACCCTACTAAATCGATCATCGTTCGCTCAAGTGTGTCTTTGTTGGTTACTCTCTCACACAAAAGAGATACAAATGTTTTCATCCACCTACGAATTGGATTCTGACTCAGGTCCTTCTGATTCACCCATTGCTCTCAAGAAAGGTATTCGATCTTGTACCCAACATCTCATATCGCATAATGTATCTTACGACTTTTTTTCTACTCCCCGTAAGACCTTTGTGTCTTCTCTTGCTTCCATTTCCATACCCTCATCTTGGCAGGATTCTCTTGAGATTCCTATGTGATGAGAGGCGATACTTGAGGAAATGGTTGCTCTTGAGAAGAACCACACATGGGATTTGATTCACCTTCCCAATGGGAAGAAAATTTTTTGGGTGCAAATGGGTGTTCTCCGTCAAACGGAACTCTGAAGGAGTTGCTGAAAGGTGTAAAGCGAGGCTGGTGGCAAGAGGTTATACACAAACCCTTGGAATCGACTATCAGGAATTTCCCCGGTAGCAAAGATGAGCACTATTAGAGTTCTATTATCTTGTGTTGCCTGCAAGGGGTGGGATCTTTGTAAACTTGACGTCAAGAATGCATTTATCCATGGGAACCTGGATGAGGATGATTATATGGCTATTCCACCGAGTCTTACTCCTAAAGGCTCCGAGGGATAAGTTTGCAGGTTAAAGAAAGTCTTATATGAGCTAACACAGTCTCCTAGAGTTTGGTTTGGGAGATTTTACAAAGCTATGGTGACATTTGGATATCACCAGAGCAATGTTGATCATACATTGTTCATCAAACATAAGACATGCAAACTAACTATCCTCATTGTCTATGTTGATGACATTGTTATAACATACTTTAATTGTGGATTTGTACTTCAATTGATTATTTATGCTTCATGTTTTATTGTTGAGGATTTATAATTGTATTTGTGATATGTACTTATATATTTATTATATTTAATACAACGTATCCCGTCGTACCCGTATTCTTGTTTTTCAAATTTTGACGTACCGTCGTATCAGATACGTAATGTACCCGGTACTCGTGTCGGTGCTTCCTAGGTTGACTCCGATGTTGATTAGGTCTGGTCAATTGAAGATCAACGATCTACTTCGGGATATTGTTTTCTAGTAGACAGAAACCTTGTTACTTGGAGGAGTAAAAAACAACAAGTATTGGCAAGATCAAGCGCAGAAACCAAGTTTAGGTTCATGGCTAATGGAGTCTGTGAAGGCCTATAGTTACGTTCCTTGATGAGTGACCTAGGCCTTACTGAAGTCGAACTCATCTGACTATATTCTGACAACAAGGCTGCTATCAGCATCGCCCACAACCCTATCCAGCATGACTGCACTAACACATTGAAGTAGATCGACATTTCACCAAAGAGAATATTGAAAATGGAATTATGTGTACACCCTTTGTTCCCTCGGACAGACAACTTGTTGCATACTCACAAAAGAATTGAGTGGAAGTATCTTTGGAAGGATTGTGGACAATAGGCTTGTGTTATTTTTTTATAGTATTGTGTTATCTGACTCCATATATAGAGGGGATGAATGCTTGAAATGAATAAAATTGTTAATTTTCTCTCGTCCAACAGTTATAGTAATTAATATCATCATATAAAGAAACTGACATTTCTAATGTTAAAATATTAATTGGAAATTGAGATAAAATGTTATCCCAATGGATATAAAAGTAATGAAGATCAACAGAAATTGCACACAAAATACGTAAAATTATCAATGTCGATCGTCGATATAATTCAATGAACGTGGAGTACAAATCGACTATTATAATATTTATAACAACGATCGTCGAGTGCAGTCGACGGAAATAAATCGTCGAAGGAAGGCGCGCTGCAGCATCAAATATCATTCGACTATCGTCAATATGAAGGCGCACGAAGGATGCAATGAACGTTGATAGGTATTCAACGAGTGGTCGAAGGCCCGAAACACTTAGACTATTTATTGTTGAATGTTTTATTTCGTGAATAATGAATCATTACAATAGGTCTCACTATAATACATAAATTGGAGAAATTCAAGTTGGGCATGTAATGTTGATCATTCTTGTCATGGCGTCAAGGCGCACCAAGGCGAGCGTCGGGCGCCTTGACGCTTAGGCGACAAGGCGGAACGCCTAGGCGACAATAAGGCGAGCAAATGCCAGACGACAATTAATTTTTTTTTTTAAAAACAAATGAAGACTATAGACAGCGGTTATTATAATAACCGCTGTTTATAGTCCTATAGACAGCGGTTATTATAATAACCGCTGTCTATAGTCCTATAGACAGCGGTTAATAATAACCGCTGTCTATAGTGATTGCTAGGGGACTATAGAAACCGCTGTCTATTGTACCCGAAACCATACAATAGACAACGGTTTATATATAAATTGTTGTCTATCGTACCAGGAATGATACAATAGAAGGCGGTTTATATATAAACCGCTGTCTATTGTATCATTCCTGGTACGATAGACAGCGGTTTATATAAAAACCGCTATCTATTCTAGTATAGACAACGATTTTTATATAAACTGAATAGACAACGGTTCTTTTATAAACCGATGTCTATTCTCCTATTTTTTTAAAAAAAATAAGGCGCACGTCGCCTTGTTTTCAATTGGGCGCCTGGACGCCTAGGCGACGCCAAGACAAGAATGCTTGTATTTATACCCAGGCTAAGCTTGTGAATCTGGTATGCTGGAATTAATCAAGTTAAGTTGGCTCCCCTCCCATATTCCATCCATTGAATCCCCCTTGCTCCCTCATGCCAACCTGTTGGTTTTCCTCTCACAAGCGCTAATCCCATGCATTGATGCGCCTCTCGCAAAAAGCAACCGATATATGTTTTCCAAACCACCCGCGTTGTGCGGAAGCAGTCATGTTTGTTTTTGCTTCCACGCCGAGGGCTGCTTCCAGCAACGGTTGGCATGCACTCGACGTCCAATTGGGTTGTTGTTTTCCCTATCTCGCTCTTCCACCTTTGGCACCCCTGCTTAGGATGTTGCGTAAAGGATCCAAATCATTATCTCGCCATAAGTCGACCTTGAGGATCAAGGGGAAACAACTGTCTTAGACAACCACTACCCTCTACCTCCTTCTCATCATGTCTTGTGTGACAATCTGTGGCACAGGTCCTAAATTCTCACCAACTAAAGTGTAATATTTGAGGTGGATCGTCAATCATCAACTGATCCAGCCCAGTCTGCATCTGTGTTGACTTCAATATTTAGCACCTCATTAGGTGAGAATAGGAAATCTTTTGCCCAGGAGAGGACTTAGGGTATCTGAGAATACTGTGGGCAGATGACGAGTCTATGGAGAGTGCATGTACTTGTTGATCATTCCGATCGCATATAAGATATTTGGGTGTGTATGTGACAAGTAAATCAACTTTCTCACTAACCTGTGGTTTGCTTCGATAGGGGTGTCGTCAGGTCTACACTCACTCATCCTTGATGTCTCAAGTAGATCAAGAATATACTTCCTCTACAAGATGAAAATCTCATACCTGGACCTGACGACTTTAATTCATAGGAAATACTTGTGGTCCCTAAGCTTTTTACCTCGAATTCTCTATCCAGCCTTTCTTTAGAATTTGAACTTTTTTCAGGTCATTACCAATTATAACAATATTGTCCACAAACCATAAGAGCTGTCAATTTACATTCCATTTGCTTGATGAACAGATTATGGTTCACATTACTCCGAGTATATCCAAAGGCCTTCATGGCCCTTGTGAAATCTCACAAACCAAGCTCTAGGAGATTGTTTGAGGTTGTATAAAGTCTTTTTTAGCTTGCAGACCTTCCCTTCAGAGCCTTTTGGGGCAAATCCAGGGGGTAGGAACATATATGCTTTCTCTTCTAGGTCCCCATGAAGAAACACATTCTTCACATCCAACTGACTGAGGTTCCATCCCTAGCAGGAAGCACATGATAAGAGAACTCTTATGGAGTTCATCTTGGCTACATTAGCAAAAGTTTCCTGATAATTGATCTCAGCAGTCTGAGTGTATCCTCTAGCAATCAGCCTTGTCTTGTATCTTTCAACAATTCTTTGAGTGTTTTGTTTGACAGCAAACACCTGTTTACACCCAAAACGGTCTTCCCTTGTGGGAGACGCAGAAGATCTCATGTACAGTTTTTTTCAAGGGCATGCATTTTTTCAATCATGGCATCTTGCCACTTGTAGGTGTGTTATGGGTCTTATTATTATTATTAATTATTTTCATATATGCATTTATTATGTCATAAGAGAGGCATCCTTATATGACGCATGATTTGTGACGTGTCCTTTTTAGTCGTGTGTCCAAGTTTGTCGTTATTTCTTTAGTGTTATTTCCTTTTGGTGTCGATTGTAAGTCCTATTTAAAAGACCTAATGGGTCTTGTATCGGTATGTATGAAGAAAGTCTATTTCCCAAACCCTAAAGAGATCTTGGAAGCTCTCTCTCTCTCTCGAGCACACCCCGCTTAGGCAGCCGCGGTCAAGGCTCCGTAGTATCTCTACCTCCGTCATCTCCACCTCTGGCTACTCTCCCGGCGACCTCCGAGTCGGTCGGTATCATAGTGACAAAGAGATTCATCTCAAGGTGATGAAATAGAAATGGAGGAAATAAAGACTCTATGTGAAGCAGTGAGAGAGATATAAGATACAGACTGAGACAAAGGGTGTTGGGTGGATGTACCTTCTCTTAGTTCAGTGGATTCTAAAGGATGTCAGCTCTAGTATCCTGAGAGAATCTTGCGTGTTCGTACTCATATTTCTCTGAGAGTACAACCTGCAAAAGGGAAACATAGGATTTCTCCTGGCTGTTAGAGGCAACCAGAGTGGTATTTGGAGGATGGTATAGAGGAGGAATGGTAGCTAGAGTGGCTGATGGAAGCTGGTATAGAGGAGGAATGGTAGATGGAGTGGTAGATGGAGGACGGTATAGAGGAGGAATGGTAGATTGAATGGTAGCTAGAGGCTGGTATAGAGGAGTAGGTAAAGTTGTAGGTGAGTACTCCTCTAAAAGAGGTAAGAAGCTCACTTCTGACATGGGAGAGGACCCCCTGAAGTGAGTTCCCATGCTAGCTCTCTGATTCACGAAAGGTGAAATCCATGATCACAAAGACCTTCTTGGTAATAGGGTTAAAACATTTGTAACCCTTTTGAGTTGGGGAAAACTCGATGAAGACACAAAGACACGAGGATGAAGGGTAGTGAGAGGAACCTGAAGAGTATTAAGGGGAGATTTGTTCCGGAGAACCTGTGTATACATATGGTTAATGTGGTAAGCTGTTGTGAGAACATCCCCCCAATAGTATTTTGGAAGATGCATCTTGAGTAAGAGAAGCATGACAATTTCTAAAAGATGAGGATTCTTGCGTTGGCCACACCATTTTGAGCGGGTGAGTCGGCACAAGATGTTTGGTGAATAATGCTAAGGTCACTGAGATATTGTTCAAACTGTGAATTGATGTACTCACGACCGTTGTCAGTCCAAAGAATTTTAATGGTTGTATTAAATTGGGTAGCTATCATTTTTTGAAAACACTAATATAATGGAAACACTTCATTTTTAGCCTTCATTAGACCCAGGTAGTGCGGGAAAAACAATAAATGAAATTAACAAATCAGAAAGACCTAAAAATTGAAGCAACATGGCAAGACCCCCAAACATCATTATGAATAATAGTAAAATGTGTAGAACTAGGAGAAGAAACATGATTAAACGAAGTGCGATGGTGTTTTCTTAGCTCACATACAACATGGTGAAAATTGTCCAATAATAGTAAAGACATAATAGGACATAAAATTTTCATAGAAGGGATAGAGGGATGTCCGAGGCGACAATGCCAGGAACCCAAAACAGAAGACTGGTCAGCATGAACAGCTTGCAGTGGCGACGCAAGGCTGGAAGAGTCAAACACGTAGAGGCCATCGTACAATCTATCAGAGCCAATCACCTTCCCTGTCTTCAGGTCCTAAAACACACAAGAGGTGGGAAAAAGTCACAGAGCAGTTCATAAAATTAGTTAAGTGACTAATAGAGATAAGATTACGAGTAAACTTAGGAACATGAAGAACATAAGAAATGGTGAGAGAAGAGCAAGGAATGGATCCTTTCCCAGCAATAGAAGGAAGGATTCATCCGCAATACTCACCTTGTCTCTACCAGGCAAGGGAATGTAGGACACAAAACCTGTAGCAGAACCGATTATATGATATGTCGCTCCAGAATCAATGATCCAGTGGGTAGAAGGGAGAGTGGACGCAGTATGAGCACCTGGTAAGCCTTGATGAGCATACGAGGGCGAAGAGGTGGACGGCTCAGTAGATTGTCCCTACTTCAATCGGCGGAACGCTTATATCTCATCAGTAGATAGAGCCACCGGAAGACTCGCAGTATCAGTGCCAACACAGGGCGAGGCCTCCTCTGAGGCATCAAAAATGTGAGCAGACCTACACTGAGATGATCGGCCCTGAGAGCGACCATAGTTGCAACCCCCTCTCAGTGTAGAACCTCCTCTCGGAGGTGGGAAGCCAAGAAGTCGGAAGCATGCGTCTCGGGAGTGGCATGCTTTTCGCAGTAAATCACAAATTAGATGATCTTTGTCAGTGGACTTCAATCTTATGTCACAGAAAGCACGACTATCAGAACCATACTGAGCAGCAAGGGCAGATCCCTCAGAAATCGAGTCTGGTAGCCAGATTTATTGCTGAACAAGACTATACGCTTATGGAAGAGGAGTGGGAGAGAGGACAAGAATTTTAACACTGATCTGATCAATGTCACGATGTAGCTCATGCAAAAATTCAAAGACCATGTTGCGTTGTTCCGGGCTCGAACAAGAACTTCATCTTCAAGAAATACAAGGGTGAGCGAATCAAAGTGATCATAGTCCTGATAAAGCTGGGTGAACTCTAAGTAGTAGACAGAAGGGGCGATCCCCCTATCTTAGAAGGAATATCTTCCGTCGAAGTTGGAAGATATGAGCAACATTCCCTATTAAGTGACATCAATTCTCTTCCAAATATCTGCAGCTGTATCTAAGAACAAATAGTTTTGGGCAATAGATTCCACCATATAGTTCGTCAACCATGACATGACCAAGGAGTTCTCAGGCTCCCACTGCATCCAATCTAGTGAAGTTTGGGTGGGCTCCGGTGTAGTGCCTCAAACATAACCAAACATTTGTCTGCTCTTCAAGGAAAGAGTAATAGATCGAGCTCATGGAAGGTAATTAGATCCATCCAGGCGTATTGTAGTAATCTGAGGCATGTTGTGGTCATGACTTGCACGCATAGATCCCCCGTAAGTCAGGGTAGAGGATGAAACAGTAGGAGATTCTCTGTTCCTCAGCATGACTATTTGATCCCCCGTAAGTCAAGGTAGAGGATCAAATAGTAGGAGATTCTCTGCTCCTCGACATGATTATCCAAGAATATAAATCAAGGAGTCAAAGTGAAAAGAGAAATGGATATTTAGGGTTTTCTCACACAAAGAGGAAGGAAACAAGATCCATGAAGAGTCCAAATCTGACCCACTGATCCACACCAAGTCACAATTGGTGAAGAGAAGAAGAGGAAAATGACATCAAAATTAGATTTTGATCCCCATTTCCGGCGCCTGTTAAAGGTTCGGCCGACAGCGTCGAAGCGGGACACGCGGTAGAAGCGGAAGACGCGCGCGGGAGTTGTCGAGAGGTGGTGTCAACGCGGAAGAAGCGATCAAGAGGAGGAGAGGGCGTGCAGGACGAGAGCGAGGCGGGTTCATAGAAGGCGACCGACGCCGGATGGATGCGGGATGTATGCGTGCTTTGATACCATGTTGAAAGTTTGATTTTGTAAATAATGAATCATTACAATAGGTCTCACTCTAATATATGAGTGAGGGATAATTAGGTGAAATACACAAATTAGAGAAATACAAGAAATAATAAAATACAATACAACAACAACAACAACAACAACAGCAGAAACCCATATAGTCCCCAATCAAAATAATAAAATACAATAACAACAACAACAGAACCCATATAGTCCCCAATCATTGGGGGTATGGGCGGGGGAAGATTGGAAACAGACCTAACCTTTGGCCCTATGCACAAAGTGGCTTCTCTCAGAGGAGAAAGACCGAACCTTCGACAATAAATGCACAAAGTGGCTGCTCACAGATTACCACTGAAATAGTGGCCCCCTATACCGTCACGTTTGTTGTGGAATCATGCCCTCAAATCAAAGACATCAGAGAGGGCAGACCCAAGAATCCATTTTGATTTATGTGCACATAACCATGCTTCCTTCATTCAGCATCCAGAGCATTGGCCTTGCACAAGATACAATACTTATTAATTTTTTTCAGGGACTTATAAAATATTTTTCTTAATGCTTAGCATGTCTTAGGCATACATCATGAATTGTTTCTCAGTATATGCATAATAATTTAAAGATAGCACATGTTGATTGGCCTGTATTTTTTTGTTCCTTATTGAATTCTCTATTAAATGTCGTTACTCTCAGGGTAGCGATAAGCTTGGCATTAGTCTAGAGTTGGGATCATTTGTTGCTGGAGTCATGATTTCTACTACTGACTTTGCACAACATACCTTAGAGCAGGTACTTCTCTAGCTATTTATTTATTATTAGAGCCTTCCTTCTTTTCCAAATTGGATGGAAGTATTGATAATCTGCAAGCTGCCAATAATATATTTTGCACAGATCATGTGATTCTCTTTAGCTACTGTATTATTACTTTATTAGAGCTTTTAACTATATTCTAGAGGTGAAAGAAAGACACTCGGTGAAATACTCTTTTAACTTGAGACTTTTTTTGCCTGAAAATATGGTTTTATTATTTTGTTTTCTGAAGTTATGTTATTACTTCAACTATATAGTGCACATATATATGGGTGCATGTCTATGTATCGGTCTCTTCCATATTTATAGAATCAACGGCACCATCTAAATGCCCTATCTTTACTAAAGCAATTGTCATGCTAAGCTAATATTAGATTCTGCGGTGCATATTTGGTTACTTCATCCTTCTATGAGCTTGTGAATTATTTCTTGTAATCTTCTTTGCTGCTTCTTTTTTCGGGTTAAGTTTTAACGTATTCATCTCGTTGTGAATTTAAGGTGGAACCGATTCGCAACCTATTTGCAGCTCTCTTTCTTGCTAGCATTGGGATGCTTATACATGTTCAGTTCTTGTGGAACCATGTGGACATATTACTTGCATCAGTCATCCTGGTTGTGATAGTTAAGGCTGTCATAGTAACAGGGGTTGTCAAAGCCTTTGGATACAGTTTCCGGACATCATTTGCTGTAAGCATTATCTTTTTGTGCTGCCCTATGATGCATATCATCTTGAAACATAAGTACACTGTTTTCTTGCTTGATCTATCTCCAACACCCTTATTTCAATTACAGGTGGGCCTTTCATTGGCACAGATTGGAGAATTTGCATTTGTCCTATTGAGCCGTGCATCAAATCTTCATCTTGTTGAGGTGACTTTTCTACATTTTCCTCTGAATTGTGAAATTTTGTTTAGAATGTTCAATATGCTTATAATCTTATCAAGACATATCCCTGCTATATGATATCAGATAACAGTTTTGTCCCTTCAGTAGTGTTTGTTCTAGGTTTAGTAATGTGGAACTATGGTGAGAAAATTTAGTAAAAATGTTAAAACTACATGTAGATCATGATCTGATGCAATTATTCTTCACCATGAAAAGGAGAACATTTGTTCTTGAGATTGCATATGATTTTTTTTTGCAATGTGTTTTCTGCTATACAAGCTAAGCGGTTCATTATTCTTGTTTCTAGAAACTACAATATTTAGTTGGCCTCTTCATCTATACTTTCTATGTATTTCTATGTTTGCAGGGAAAAATGTATCTACTACTATTGGGGACAACTGCTTTTAGCTTGGTGAGCCTCATTTTCCTTTTCTCCCCTTGTCTAATATTTAGGATGACTAGAGTTTCTCAACAATTCACAATCTTGCCTTTGGCTGTTGGTGCAGATAACAACTCCTCTGATGTTCAAAATCATGCCTGCTGTCCTGCACCTTGGCATTCTAATGCGCTGGTTTCCTGCAGAAAGCATACAAAGTGAGTTGTGTTCACTTATTTTTGTTTGATCTTTTTTTAATGAGGACCAAGTTATTTGTTTGCTTTCTCGGTTATTTTCATTTACTTGAGATCTCTTGTTTTATGTTAGAGTATTTGGAAGTTTGATGCATCTACAGAATGTCTTCTGTGTTAGACTTTCCCTTATTAAGATAGTATACATTAGGATTCATTCTCGTTAACTTCCACGGAGAAAGAATTTCTTAGGAGGATATCAACACTTGTAATATTCTTGAGTGGAGGAATATCTTGCAAACACATTATGGTTGGTGGTACTAAATCGAGGATAAGAAGTTGATAGAATATCCGTATCCATAGAACTTTTAAACTCAGAGCAATAGATGTAAGACAATTTATAACATGAGGAGTGAGAATATTTATCTCCTAAGAAGGTTCAAAGACATGATTTTGAAAGTGTGAGAACTTGAATATAAAATTATTATTATTCCTAAAAAAATTAAAATTGCATTGGACTTCATATAAGTAGAGGAGGAAGAATCTTCATTTGAAGATGTGGAACTAAATACAACAACAACACTCAAGCCTTTATCCTACCATAGTGGGGTCGGCTATATGGATCCTTTGTCGTCATTGCGCCCTATCTTTAATCATAGCCTCAATAATGCCTAAGTACATCATATCTTTCCTTGTAGTTTCATTCCAAGTCTTTTTTGGTCTACCCCTCCCCCGTTTAACATGTCTAGTGACTAAACTCTCACAACGCCTAACAGGTGGAACTAAATACAAAGAAAGAGGAAAATATACAATGAGCTTTCTTTTGGGCCTTTTACAAATGAGTTTTAACACTCCCCCTCAAGCAGAAGCATATATATCTGTTAGTATTTGGTGTTACTATTTGTTGTATTTTGTTTTCGTATTATCCTTTTCTTCCCTTGCTGCCAACCACTCCTATATATATAAAGGAGCATTACTCTTGTTTAATGGATTATTGAATTAAATTAATTTCAGCATGGTATTAGAGCATACTTCTGATTTGCTTCTCGCTCACGACGCGGATCTCTCATGTCGATGAACCTTTTGATCTCTTCCGCCGATCAACCTATGCTTCTTTTGTTCCTTCTCTCTCTTCCCATGAGAAAACCCATGAGCTTCGGGCTTTGTACCGATCGGCACTTCCAGGCGCCGGAACCTGTGATGGTGGTTTGACTCCCTCTCCGTTCTCTGATCCCTTCCATTCTTGAGGAGATGATTCTTCCTCCTCTTTCCCATCACCTATTGTGATTTCGCGTGGTTCTGTTGGTTGGATCGTGAGCCGCGTTGAATCTTAGTTTTTCCTCTTTCTATGAGCAAACCCTAATTTTTGGCTTTCTATTTTTGTATGATCCCTTGATTTCTATTCATGATCTCCATGTCGGGGAGTGTTGAATCTCCGATTACCTCATCCGGAGTCGGTGCCTCTTCTTCTCCCTTGACTTACGTGGGATCTATTCGGGGAAGTCATGATCACAATACTCCTCAAATTACTGCTATATGAACCTTCTATGGGTTTGCTACATCACCCTTGTTCTAAACAGCAAACGTATGTTTTGGATATATCAATGGCAACCTCTCTCTGACTTCACAAAATTGGCTGCAATGGGAGTTTGAAAACACCTTGGTTATGTCATGGCTCACCCACTCTATGCATGAATCCATTGCCCGCAACAATTTCTTCCTGGACATGGCCACAAATATCTAGAAAAGAGTTGATGCCACTTATTCTTATCGTGGAAATGTCGCTCAAAGCTTCCAACTGTGACGGCGGATATTCCTTCTGCGACAGGGTAACCTCCCTCTTTCTGTCTAATACTTAGAGTTTACTCAACTATACTAGGAATACGGTCACTTTGATTTACTCACTCTCATGTTCCTTAAGGACGAAGTGTTGGTTCGATCTCGGGAAGAACGCAATTGATTTTTGAATTCCTACATGGACTATATCATGATTTTGATCAGATCAGTATCAGATTCTCGAGCACTCTCCCGCTCCTCTCCTGGATGTTTACAGTCTTGTACAATAGGAATTTTATCGGCGACAAACCTGACTCCCTAACTATATTTCAGAGGGATCTGCCCTTACTGCTCAATACAGCTCTGGCAGTCGTCCTGCCAGCGACATCAGGTCAAAGTCTACGGACAAGCACCACCTGATTTGTGATTATTGGGGGAGGCTCGTCACTCCCAGGACACGTGCTTCAGGCTTCATGGCTTTCTGCTCAGAGAGGAGGTTTTGCTCCTCGAGTGTCTCGTGGTTATGGTCGCTCTCAGGCTTGGACACCTTCGTCTTGGTTCGCTCAAAGTCTACGGATAAGCACCATCTGATTTGTGATTATTGGGGGAGGCTCGCCACTTCCAGGACACGTGCTTCAGGCTTCATGGCTTTCTGCTCAGAGAGGAGGTTCTGCTCCTCGAGTGTCTCGTGGCTATAGTCGCTCTCAGGCTTGGACACCTCCGTCTTGGTTTGCTCATCTTTTTTATATCACAGAGCTGACTACGCCCAACATTGGACCTGATCCTACTGGACTTCCAGCTGCCCTTTCTGCAGAAAAGATACAGGCCTTCTGACGCTTGATGCATGGACATTCTATCTAGTCATTTACTTCATTGTCCTCTTTGCATACTCACCAGGGAATACCCGTGCCCATTCTTTCATCCACCCGCTCTCTTTTACTCAGTGGATCATTGACTCTGGAGCCACAGGCCACATGACTGACTCTGTCGCAGGTTTTGTGTCTTACCTACCTTTGTCTTGTAGTGAAAAGTGAGCATTGTGAATGGATCGTTTTTCTCTATTGCAGGAAAATGATCAATACCTTGTTCACCGCTTCTCTTTTGGTGTTCATGTTCCTAAGTTTACTTATAACACTCTCTATTAGTCACTTAACAAACTCTATGAATTGCTCTGTGGCATTTCCGCCCACCTCATGTGTCTATCAGGACAGGAAGACGGGGATTGTGATTGGATCTGGTAGACTGTGCGATGACCTCTACGTGTTTGACCCTTCCAGTCCTGCTTCACCTCTGCAAGCTCTTCATCTGGATCAGTCATCTGTTTTTGGATTCATGGCACTGTCGCTTAGGACATCCTTCTATCTCTACCATGAAACTTTTTTTTTCTATCATGTCAACTTTATTATTTGAAACCTTTAACGATAATGCGTGTGAACTTAGTCAACATCGACGTACTTTGTTTAATCAGGTTTCTCTGCTCAGTGCTACGCTTTATGTTATTATTCATGTTGATGTTTAGGGTCCTTGCCCTGTTGCCTCTATTTATGATTGTTCTTTACTTTCATAGATTATTTTTCTTATACTACTTGAGTTTATTTGAAGAAAAAATGAGGTGTTTCTTCCTTTTCAGCGTTTCCAAAAGATGATAGTCACTTATTTTAACACTACTATTAAAGTCTTACGTAATGACAATGGTCGTAAGCATATTGATTCTCAGTTTGAGAGATACCCCAGCGAACTTAACATTATCCATCAAACCTCTTGTGTCCACATTCCCGCTCAGAATGGGGTGGTCAAGCGCAAGAATCATCATCTTCTAGCATGGCGTCTCTTACTTAGATGCACTTTCCTAAATAGTACCTGGGGGATGTTGTCCTTGCGTTGCTTACCTCCTTAACTGTATGTCTACTCATGTCCTTGGGCATAAAACTCTCCTCATTTCCCTTCAGGGAACTCCCACTCAATTTCATCCTTGTATCTTTGGGTGGGTGTGCTTTGCTCATGTGCATCAGAGATCCAAACTTGACTACCGTGTCCTGAAATATGTTTTATTGGGTATTCTCTCACGGAAGAAATTTACAAATGTGTTCATCGTGTGGCCAAGAAGGCCTTTATTACCATGGGCATCACTCTTGGGTATTTGAGGCCTCTTATGGGACATCCCTTTAGGGGGAGCCTTTACCTATGATGGAAGTGAGTTCTCTTCCTTTCCTCTACCCATTCCTCCCTCACATTAGCTCATATCATTATTTCTCCGAGCTATGACGATATTTGGTTACACTCAGAGCAATGTTGATCATAAGTTGTTCATTAAGCACAAGGCAGTTAAATTGATTGCTCATCGTCTATGGGGACGATATTTTTATAAAATGATATGATATGGATGAGATGCAAATTTTGAAGGAAAGACTGGCAAGAGAATTCGAAGTGGAAGATTTAGGGAACCTCAAACACTTCCTAGGCATTGAAATCATCAGATCTAGTCATGGGATCTTCATCTCACAAAGAAAGTATATCCTTGATTTATTTGAGACATTTGGGATGAGTGAGTGTACACCTGCTGACCCTCTAATTGTAGCCAACCTCAAGTTATGAAGGGATGACGTAGAAGTCATTGCAGACATACTGAATTTCAAAAGTAGGTAGGGAAACTTATCTATTTGTCCCATACGCGCTCAGATATCTCGTATGCGGTAGGAGTTATTAGTCAATTCATCCATTCATCAAAGACTCATTACTTGGATGCTGCCCACGGAATCATAAGGGTCCTCAAGACCACCCCAGGAAACGGTAGCATGTTCTCACCGAGTGATGAATTAATAATTGAAGTTTACATAGATGCGGACTAGGTTGGATCTGTTGATGACTGAAGATCCACTTTTGACTATTGTTCTCTGGTCAGTGAGAATCTGAGTAGAGAAGTAAAAATATGTGGTCGTCAGATCAAGTGCTGAAGCAAAGTTTAGGGTCATGGCTCACGAAATTTCTGAAGGCATATGGATTCACTCCATTATGATTGTTCTTGACCTTTGAAAATAGGAACCTATCAAACTATATTGTGACAACAAGGCAGGCATCATCTGTTACGCCTGGCGTCACTACCAGATTCGGAGAATATTACTGTGCACGTCGACCAAAGGAGAAGGCGGAGGCAGACCGGACTGAACCATCCGGTTCAGCCCGCCAATAGTAAATAAGGAGCATTGGGGCTGAACCGCACCGGTTCAGCCCCTATGGGGGCCGGCCGGCCCCATGGGTCCGGGGCTATATATTACCGGAGCCTCGTTGGAGAAAGGGATCACATGAAGTATTATTCAGGTTCATCTTCTTCCTAAACCTTAATTTCTTGTAGCCGTAGCTCTCTTTCTCTCTTCTTCTCCGTAGATCGTAACATTTGGTATCAGAGGATCTTTCCTCCAACCATGGTGACACGTACCGAAGCCGAGAATGCGCGCTTGGCCACCATCGAAGAAAACTATGTAGGGTTGGCGGATTCGGTGGCGGCAATCGAAGAACAAATGAAAATCTCCACAAAAAATTTAGAGGAACGATTAGAGGGACGAATGGACGAAATCAAGGCGCTGTTAACTCAGTCCTTGAAGGGCAAAACGGCGTCAAACGTCGAATCTGAAGCGGAGGCCTCTCATACGACGCAGAACGGGGCGCCGGGGGGCTCGGGCGTGACCCCCCAGGGCTGGCCAGGGCCGAACCAGAGCCGCACGACCGGCCATTGGGCCGCACAGCCGCCTCCAGCCCTAATTTCGCCGATCGGGTACGCGGGAAACCCCGCAGGCGCGGATGGGTTCCGCTAACACCAGCCACACCCGACTGGGTCGGGGCACCTCCAGCCGGCCGCTGCCGCCTGGACCGGCCCAGGAGGGGCTGCCGCCGGCGTCGAAGCCGACGGAATGGCTGCAGGGAGGGTCCGGGACCCCCTACCAGCCTATTTTCAGCCGACCGGGACCGTTGACGTTCCTTTCGGGGGCCGAACGGGACTGCTACCTATGCCACAACCTTTTGGAGCCCCGATGAGGACGGGAAATGGCGAGCAATGGAACGAGCGACCCCCGAGGACCGGATTTCAAGGCGGAGGACATCATTTGGGCGGCAGGCATGGGGGAATGCATTTTTTTGACCCCCCAAGGCCGGCCAAATCACGCGGCAGACCAACAAAGACTGGTGATGCACGGTCCAGCGCAAGGGAGGAACGTGGACATGCACCCGAGAGCTTACATGGCCCCGAAAAGAACCCGCATGAACTTCCCAAAGTTTCGGGGCGGAGATGCACTCGAATGGGTGCAAAAGCCGAAGCTGTTTTTTACTTATCAAGAAATTCCCGAAGACCAGTGGGTACAACTCGCGGCCTTCCATCTAGAAGACGACGCGTACCAGTGAGTACAGTGGTTCATACGGGGATATGGATATGCTCCGTGGGCATATTTTGTGGAGGGATTCTCGGCCCGTGTTGGACCCTTGGAGTACGAGGATGTGGAGGCGACATTACAAAAACTCCGTCAGAAAGGCACTGTGATGGAGTACCGTACAGAGTTCGAGAAGCTGGCCAATCGGGTCAGTTGGGAGGAAAAGACCCTCCTCAGTTGCTTCATATCTGGGTTGCGGGATGAGTTGCGGGATGAGGTCCACGCCTATATGCCACGAAGTCTGAGCCATGTCATCAGTTTGGCAAGGATACAAGAGGAGAGATTCACCCGGCAGAGGACCCGTACAGCGGTGAGAGCTCCTACGGTTGTACACCCTCCTCGGGGGGCTCCCCCGGCCGAGGGCCGGCCGACAGTGACAAAACTGACGTGGCAGGAACTTCAGACCAGGAAGGAGAAGGGGTTATGCTTCAACTGTGATGAGCAGTACACCCGAGGGCACACATGCCAGAAGGTCCAGGTATTCATGCTGCGGGAGGATGCGGAAGATGTTCCTCGCACTGAGGAGGAGGGAGAGTTGCCTATTGAAGACTTTGGAGTATCCATCCAAGCCCTGGAAGGGGGAACCCCATCTCCGACCTTACGCATAGCCGGGAGGGTCGGCAGGGAGACTTTGACGATCTTGATGGACGGCGGGAGCACTCACAACTTCATCCAACTCGCTGTGGCCCAGAAGACGGGGTATGACATAGATCGCAGCGCAGCTTTCCACGTCAGGGTAGCGGATGGACGTACACTGCAGTGCGAGGGAGTGATGAAAGGGGTGGAGCTCCGGATACAGGATTACACTGGACATATTGAGGTTTACTTATTGCCAATCCGGGGTTCTGACATGGTGTTGGGTGTACCGTGGCTACGGCAACTTCGGCGGGTGACTTTTGATTGGGACCAGATGGCTATGGAGTTCAGCCAGAACGGGAAGGGGTATTACTTGGAGGGCCTCAAGTCGTCTTAGGTGAAGGAGATCTCACTCCGCAACGTGGAACGACTAGGGGAACCGGATAGTACGAGGACCATCGACAGGGAGGTCAGAGCGGAGCCTACGGCTCCAACAGAGGTCTCGTCTTAGATGCAAGCCAGGTTGGATCAGTATCCCGACTTATTCTAGGAGTCGCGCGCTCTCCGCCTCCAGCTTGAGGACAAGCTGGCCCTTGATGGGGGAGAGAATGTTACGCCTGGCGTCACTACCAGATTCGGAGAATATTACTGTGCACGTCGACCAAAGGAGAAGGCGGAGGCGGACCGGGCTGAACCATCCGGTTCAGCCCGCCAATACTAAATAAGGAGCATTGGGGCTGAACCACACCGGTTCAGCCCCTTTGGGGGCCGACCGGCCCCATGGGTCCGGGGCTATATATTACCGGACCCTCTTTGGAGAAAGGGATCACATGAAGTATTATTCAGGTTCATCTTCTCCCTAAACCCTAATTTTTTGTAGTCGTAGCTCTCTTTCTCTCTTCTTCTCCGTAGATCGTAACATCATCATTGCACACAATCTCATCCAATATGATTGCATCAAACACATTGAAGTGGACAGACATTTTACCAAAGAGAATATAATGAAAGAAGTTGTGAATACACCATGTATTCCTTCCGGACGACAACTAGTTGACGTTCTCACTAAAAGATTGAGTCTGAGCACCTTTATGAAAAGCATGGCAAGTTAGGCATGATAAATATTACGCACTCAACTTGAGGGGAAGTGTTAGTATTTGCTGTTATTAATTTTGTATTTTCCTTTTTGTTCATCGACATTGTAACATTGTTGACGAGGAGCGTAAGAATACTTGTGGAGATAAAAAAAAATCCACAATGACAGTGATAGAGAAGAAATATACTAACGGCAACAGGCTGGATAAAGCAAGAAGGTCAACCCACGAGAAGGCAAAATTTTTGGAACCGGATCCCGGACCGTCCAAGTGATCTCCATAAAGATCACTCGTGGCTTTGCGTGATCTCTATGGTTCGTTGTGCACATGTTAAACATAGTGGGACTCCCGGACCGAGATATCGGAACGGAACTCGGTTCCAAAAATTCCTCCACAATAAAAACGGGGTAAGCAAGGTCAACCCAAAAGCTACTTGCTGTTAAGGTAATTGACCTCTTATAGCTCTAAAAAAGACGCAATCCAAAAAGGGCCATTTCCCCTTAATTTTATTTTACTCAAGGTTTAAAGGGCAAAATTGTCATTTCATATATATTTTCAAAATGATTTTGATTTGTTGTCAGGCTATCCAGAGATTAAATAATATAATATAAAACTATAGATTCTAACCACTATTGATCATTGATTTAGATAACATTGAAAATCATAAGGTGGTTGGTTGGTCGTTGACATCTGCATATATTTTATCAAAATAGGAACTTTTATATCATTTACATAGGCTCCGTTTGTTTGGGCGTTTTTCCTCCTCCATCTACATTGGGAGAAAATTGCAAACGCTCAAAATAGCCGTTTGGTAAATCTCTATTCTCCATTCCTAATGCTCTAAAATGCCATTTTTGGCCTTCAACGCTCTATTCTCCATTCCTAATGCTCTAAAATGCCATTTTTGGCCTTCAACGCCACCGCAGACCCCTCCCTCCATTTCCACCGCTCCATTCCCAACAAAGCTCCATTACCACCGCCCAAACAAACAGACCCATAATCTAGTTTACATATTAATTAGTGAAACATCATATTTCGGTGCCACCGCGGTCAAGCTCATCACATTCAGCCGGTTATATAAAAAGTTAACTTTTGATCTCCCGGGCGAGCACTTTTTACTCTCGCTCGCTAGGGAGAGCAAAGTCGTTATTCTGGAGAGATTTGTTCTCCTTGGTTAGCAATTTTCATATTTAGGGTCCGTTTGGCACGGCGGCTGCGGTCAAGAATGCGGTGGTTGCGAACCGTCGGCCGTTTGGCACATTGTTTTTGCTCCGGTGAGTTTGGGCAAAAACGCAACCGTCATTAATATGTGTTTGCCATAACAACGGTTACGACCGCTGCCAAGAAAAAAAAAATATAGGCTTCGTTTGGCACGGTGGTCGCGATCATGAACACGGTGGTTATGAACCGTCGTTCCTGAACGCGCGACCTCACCTAAGGAACTTGACCCATTTTCATGTTCAAAATAAGTTCTTTTCTCGGCGGTGGTAGTAGCATTGTCATGCCAAACATACATTCTATCATGGTGGCGTTTTTGTCCAAACTCGCCGGAGCAAAAACCTTGCGTCAAACGGAGCTTTAATTTTAAACATAAAAATGAACGCAATTCTTTAGGTGAAGTCTAGTGTTCACGAACGACGTTTCGTACTGAAATTGCGTGCGAGAAAGATCTTGCTTTTTTTATCTTGTTATTATTTATAAATATGACCAAATCAAATTACTGACAATTATTATTGCCAGCTTGTTGAAATTAATTTTAATTTTGGGTAGCTCTTTTATTGTTGGCTAACTCCAGAATTTTAATGCAATTTGCTTAAATGTTATCAGGAGAGAGCAATAATGTATGACGAAGAAGTCAAGTGATTCAGCTTTTTCCCTCAGGTAAAGAAATATATAGTGCTAACGTCCTATAAATTCTGTAATTAATTTTGCCGCCATTGTTGTATAATAATCTTAATTTACCTCTAATTTTCATGATGTTTAGCTGATTATTATACGATTCTCAGATTATATGAAATATAATCATAAAGCCAGATTAATTTTTTTTCGCTTGATGATATAGTTTTAAAATACATATTATATTAAATTAAACGCTCGCCGGATGCAAAGTGAAACCTGTTTACCATGTATAATATTTTAAAAGGTATTATATTATTTATTTATTGACAGCATGCAATAATTTAAAAAGTTTGATATGTAATAGATTTGGTTTGGGCTGCTCATATTATTCAAAAATAAAAAATTGCTCGAATATTGAGTTGAATAGGAATCTGTTACAATTGATTTACTTAATTTGACTCGAATCATATTTTGAGTCTGCCTTAATTGCTCGAATTATGATTCGAATTAGTTTGAATTGATTAAAATATCAAGTACTTATTAACATTTTCTTAAAATTTTAAAATATAAAGTTTAAATCTAAACTAAAGGATTAAAGTCCTTTAAAAGGCTTCATTTACTCAATTTACTTTCGAGCCGCCTCGATTCTATTTCGAGCCTACTCAGAATCGAGTCATTTTGAGTGATTTTGAGTCGAGCCCGGATTACTTGAACTCAACTCGAAATCAGCCTTAGATGGTAGATATTACTTGCCTATTGTAAAGAAAAATATATGAACATAAAAGTAGATGAAGTTCTCGACATGATTCGTAAGCATCGTGTCAAAAGGAGTTTCGGTCTTTTCCCTATTCTAAATATGATGTAATCCAAACAAGATGTACCATCATGGATGCTAATATTGTTGGAATGGTTTTAGTATGTTCACATAAATACTTTTTTTTAAATGAAATATATAATAAAAAAGACTAGTAAGAAATAGAGCATTGGTAAGATATGTAATTACTGCTCTAAACAAGTTGCTCAATTAATGCTCATTGCTTCGTGATACAACACCAGTTAGATCCTGAAAATTCTAATGTGTGAGGACATTAAAAAAGTGCAAAGAGTCGGACTTTTATTTGATGAAATAAAATTACAGAAATCTCACAGCATATATATTCTCATAAAATCTCACAGATTTAGTCTCTCGTAAAATCTCAGAGTATTAATCACATGATTATAATAAGTAAATTCAAGGTATAAAGAAATGGATATTTCTAGCATTAATATGTTAATTGGAAATAGCCATAAAACGTAATCTTAACGGATATAATAAGTAACAGTGATCAACAAAAATTGTATAGAAAATGCATAAAAATATCACTTGATTGTCAATTATAACTAGACGAACGCTAAGTGAAGTAGATGAAAACAAATTAAGGAGCGATGTGTCCTCGTCGAGCACAAATCGACTACTACAATGTCAAAACAGTCGTCCAAGATCATCAAACATGATTCGGCGATCGCTAAGTGAAGTAGACGAAAACAAATTAAGGAGCACTGTGTCCTCATGCTGACTTGATCTAAGACACTAAATGTATTTTTTCAACTAGAAAGAATTCGACATCGTGTGTGGAAACAGGCATGTGGGCATTCTAATAACATCTTTTAAATTTATGTGAAGTCAAAAGATGGCATTGGCAACTTTGATGCTTTAATCGACACGTTCGCCTACCACTCGTGTAATTTTGATCATCCTTTCTCTTTGGCGGGCATCATCGCTCGTATATTTTTGTTCAACTCATGATGCTTGCTTTTCGTGTTCTCTTTTCGATCAACATGAGTTTGTTGCTCGATCACCCGACAACATCATGTATAACTTGGAAGGTTTTTTTTTTTTACTCCAATGGCCACAATTATCGACGATTCACAGTACAGCATTATTGCTTCGTGTGGAATGTCCGAAAAACCTTTCCTCAAAGAAAAAGATCCCCCAAAATTAGGAATGAAGATTAGATGAAAGAATGATGAAATTAAAGCACTTTTAATCAGGAGTCGCCGCCGGATCTGATGGAGTCCAAAAATTGAACCACCTCCCCCATACTGGGCCTCTTCCCCGGATCATCTGCGGCGCAGATGAGCCCTAACTTCAGAACCTGAATCACCTCTTTCTCTGAAAATCTTCCCATTCTCCTATCGAAGCAATCCGAGATATCACCGCCGTTAACAAAATCGCGCAGCGCCACCACCTCCGTCCCGAGGATCTCCACAGGCTTCCTCCCCGTCGCGATCTCCAAAAGAACGACCCCAAAGCTGTAGACGTCGGACTTGTCGCTGTATATCAAGCTGTGTGAAGCCAACTCCGGCGGAACGTAACCGGCGGCCGCGGGGAACTCGGCCGGCCCATGGCTTCCCAGAATCGGCAGCATCTTCGTCAATCCGTAGTCGCACAGCTTCGCCTCGTGCTCTTCGCCCAACAAAATGTTGGTGGACTTGACGTTAAGATGAAGGATCTGGGGCTTACAGTCATGGTGAAGAAACGCAAGAGCACGTGCGGTGCCGAGAGCTATCTTGAACCTCGTCGCCCAGAGCAGATGAGTTCGCCGGGCGCCGCCGGAGAATCTCGAGTCGTGCAGGTGTTGATGGAGGCTTTCGTTGGGGACGAACTCGGATAAAATCAGTTGCAGTTGGGGAGACCAGTAGTAGCCGTGGAAGGTCGCCAGATTCGGGTGTGCGATTCTTCCAAGCCTGCCCATCTCCTGTTCGAATTCTTCCTGGTTGTTGATCCTGCCCAGTGTCTCCAGCTTCTTTACAGCGATGGTGATCCGGCCGCCTTCCAAGTACGTCTTGTAGACAGATCCGATCGAGCCGCCGCCGATCAGGCAGTCCTTATCGAGCAGCGCCTTTGTCCCGGATTCCCAGTCTTCGTACTTTGAAGGCAGATTCTTGCCGAAGAGAACCAGCTTTCCGACTATCGTATTCGAATCAGTGGAAGCTAGAGATGTGCTCTCTGAAACATGTTTCTTCTCGTCTTTCCAACTCTTCTTCCTGGAAGCCCTTACGTTCATGGCCGTGATCAGGCAGATTCCGGCGAAGATCAAGGCGGCGGCGGTGATGGCAATTATAACGGTCATAGTTAGTACTTCTTTTCTTCGAGATTCGATGCAAAGGATGTTAAGTGGTGAACCGCAGAGCAGCGGGTTGTTGGCGAATGCGGAGTAGCCGAATCGCTGGATGGCCGGAGAAGAAGGAATCGGGCCGCTGAGATTATTGAACGAGAGATTGAAATGGGCTAGTATGGTTAGGTTTCCTAGGGAAGGAGGGATGGCTCCTGCTAGAGAGTTGTCGGAGAGGTCGAGGAGCTGCAGCCGGGTTAATTGGCCGAGTGTCGACGGAATGTTGCCGGTGAGCTCGTTATGATGCAGATCGAGGCGTTGAAGAAATGTCATGTTGTTCAGCGCTGAAGGGATTTCGCCCTGGAGTTTGTTTCTTGATGCATCCCTGCAAAATGGGTTGAGAAATTTGCAATGAAATTGAAGCGTTTAGACCTTCCTTTTAGTTTGAATTTATGGTGCTTACAGTTCGAGGAGGAAACGACAATGGCACAGGGGAAGTGGGATTTGACCGGAGAGCTGAAGATTGTGCAGGTGTAGGATCTGGAGCAGCTCTAACTCTCCCAGCTCCGGCGGGATTGCTCCGGTGATGGCGTTGCTACTCAGCCTGAGAACTGAGAGAGACTTGATCGATCTAATCTCCGCCGGAATCTTTCCAGAGAGGCTATTAAACCCCATATCCAGCAATCTTAGCGCTTTGCAGTTCGCTATGCTCGGAGTAATCAGTCCGCTTAAATCGTTGCCGGAGATGTCAATGTACTTCAATCGATCGCTGCAGATCTTAATCTCAGGCATGAATCCTTGGAGGCGATTGAAGGAGGTGTTGAAGTAGCTGAGATTTGTGAGAGAAAGGAGATTGAAGGGCAGGGCTCCGGAGAAGGAGTTGCTGCTGAGATCGAGGTACTCTATGCTCCGGCATGCAGAGATCTTATCCATGATTGTCCCAGACAGAGAATTGTTCCCCAGCGCAATGAATGAGATCGCCGGAAGCGCGCAGATTTCCGGCGGGAAGCCTCCGGTTAGATCGTTAAACGAAAAGTTGAAACCGACGAGTTTGAAGCAGTTAGCGATGGTGGTCGGGATAGGACCCGATAGGCGGTTGTGGGATAGGGAGACGAACTTCGTCCTCGAGCAGTGATTGAACAGGGAGTCCGGGATCTCACCAGAAAAAGAATTCCCGCCCAGATCCAGAAGACGGAGCGAGGGAAGATCGCCGAGAAACGCCGGGACCTCACCGGAGAGCCCGTTCCGGCTCAGATTAAGCTTCCTTAAAGTTCCAATCCACCCATATTCCACCGGCACCACGCCAGAGAACCGATTGCCGAAGAGCGAGAGAATCTGGAGCTCGCGGAGGCCGGCGATGGACGACGAAAGAGTACCCTCAAGATCCGCCCCGTGGATGAGGATCTTCTCAACGAACCCCGCATCCCCGCATGTCACTCCCGAAAAATCCAGGCATGGGTCTCGGCCGGCGCTCCATGATGTGAGCGCACCCCGAGGATCTGCCGTCACATTCCCCTTAAACTGCAACAGCATTTCCCTCTCTCCGACGACCGCCGCCACCACCAAAACCCGCAACAGCAGAAAAAGTAGAAACTCCATCGCACTCACGCTACGCATCCAAATGCGCAAGATCCTATTCCGCCGGCGCAGGTTCCAATCCATAACCGGAGCTCTCCACTAATGCCTCTCTCCGCCTCTGAAAGAATAGCGGCTCGGCCTAATGCTATAAGCTGTTGCCGCCGGTGAGCAAAGAAGAGATGAGGGTAATCTGTATCTCCTAGTGCAGGGATTCCGCAATTAATCTGATTCCAACCGTACTCCTCCTCAATGCTCTTCCGAATCCTCAACGACCACCGCTTCCAGAATGAAGACCAGCAGAATACATTGTTTTCGGAGTTGTCGGGGGCGGCGACGGCGACAGTGACTCGTGATGGTTAAGAGCGCGATATATAGGAGAGGGGGAATAATGCTCTTCACTGCTCACCTCCTGACAGGTTAAGATAGTGTTGAAGCTGGACTGAAGCTGGACAGGTAGAATGTGGTGGAAATAAGACAAAAAGATGTCCGAAGAGAGCTTGTGTTTTTCCTTAAATACTTCCGACGCATAACTTACTTTTTTTACTCTCTCTCTCTCTCTCTCTCTCTCTCTCTCTTAAAAATAAAATAAATAAGAACCAACATTATTAGGGAACACGATTATTTTAAGGCATTTTTAAAATGCGCCTTTTGAAAATACGTTTTGTACATGCATTTTTAAGAAAAGTGTTCAACACGAAAATTGTAGACCTCGTCAAATCTACAACTTTCGTGTTGAACATTTTTCCTAAAAATGCACGCACAAGACATATTGTCGCTCTGATCATAACTATTAACTATTTTTTAGCGAATTTTTGAAAATATGCCTTGTACATGCATTTTTAGGAAAAGTGTTCAACGCGAAAGTTGTAGATCTCGACAAGATCTACAACTTTAGTGTTGAACACTTTTTCTAAAAATGCATGTACAAAACATATTTTCAAAAGACACGTAATAACTCATAAAAATTGATGTGCAAATAGTCAAAATTGGTGTGCTTATAACAATTGCCTTATTTTAAATTAAAGGGATCTTATTAATTTTAAATTTATTTTGTATGCCATTGCATGTAATATTAGTTAAAGTATTTATTAACAATTTAACATGCATAATATTTATTACAAATTCGAACATATAAATCTTGGTGATCGTAGCCAGAGAGGTTTTTGGACAAATACCTTCGGTATATTAATTTTTAAGTCAAATAAATATTCTATATTTTTTAGAGAAATACTTAGGTGCGTTCTCTCACCTAGTTCTAGGTGAGGGAGAAATACAGTCGTATGATCTTAGATTTGACGGTAGGGAAAATACTGACATTATTTATTATTCATAAATACAGCAATATTTAGAGCTATCAATAGCTGAGATGCACTCCTCTCACCGATGATTGCCGCCGGTGGGAGGGAGCCGGGATTGAGAGATTTCTCCATTTTTCATGGAAAAACAGAGAGCAAACGTCACTTCTGAACAGAGCCAAAAAAAGAAGTCTTGGGACGTGCCGCTAGTGGCATTTGCTCCCGCGCCAGAAGCACGCCGGAGATCCAAGCAGACCCTAATGATCGGTTTTGGCACGGCATTTTTGCCCCGGTGAGTTTGGATAAAAACGTCAGTTTGTTTCCCATGACAAGTTATGATCGCCATCAAAAAAAGATAACTAATTTTAAACATAATAGCGAATGAGTTCGCAAATGATGGTTCATAACCACCTCATTCAAAATAAATATAGAATTGTATTTTTTTGCGAAATAGATACCAACGTATCATATACTGATACAAAATGCGATTCGGTGTGGCCTACTTTGCTTGTGTATTGGTTTTTTTTTTCACAAAAAAAGAATATGATTAATGTATGATGTGTATGCATTTTTTTTATTTTATGTTCATTTAATTGTCCAAATTATCGTTTGAAGTTAAAATAAATATGAAGGATGCGTCTTTTGCTTTGCTTCATTTAATATTTCTGTCAATTGAGTGGTATGTGTGTGATTTTATGATCATCAGTTTCTGGCTTCAACTAGTAGGATATGCAAAACTAAATTGCCAATAACCCCGTGTACTTTTTCTCCATTGTAAATAACCCCCCTAAGATTTAGAATTAGGTATAAAACCCCCCTTATCTTTACTAATAGAACTTGTGGGGTGGTTATGCACAATTTTTTGAAAATTAAAAGGAGGTTATCAACAATGGGATTTAACATCACTTTAACACCGTTAACTACATGAATTTTTTTTAATGGGATGAAATAAAATCAAAAATATTTTCATGCTAAACCATTTTAACATTGCAACCTGTACGTTATTGAAAATGAGATTGATTCTGGAATTAGGAAATTGACAATCAAATCGCCAAGTACCAACTGCTATCTAACAACAATTTGAATAAGCAAATATGAGCATTTTCTTATAATTTCTAACAAACAACATAATATAACATGTTATATCTGACTTCAATATTTTCTTATAATTAATCATGCAAATTTTTTAATTATAATTTGTAACAAATAACATGTCATCAACATAACATCAACATTTTGATATATGTACATATCTGAACACATCTTATCTGAATATTTTCATGCTATATTTGTTCATATCTAAACATTTTCATATATGATCTACAAAAACATTCAAAAGTTGGCCTCCACAAAAAAACAAAAATAGATCATATTTGAGTTCATTTTTCTACTAAATCTCTTCCATTATTTATAACACCTACAAATTAAAATTAGAGCTTTGAGATAATATAACAAATTGAAAACTTAAATGATAAGAGATTAAAGTTATGAATTAATCAAAGTTTTGGGAGCTAAAATTGTATAGGAGCAATTGAGAAACAATATTTTCATTTGAGCAATTCATCGAGCATAACATATGCATAAACAAGAGTTTGGGGAACCTGCTAATGGATAAATCATAGTGGGGAAAAAGAGATACATAGAGAGAAAGAGAGATGGAGAGAAGCACGGAGAAGAAATTTAGTATGGTGGATGCATGCTGAGATGAAAAAAAAATGGATTTAAAAGAACAAACCTGCTAAAACATGGATGCTAAAACATGGATTTAAAGAACACACCTGCACAGGAAGAACACACCTGCTTGGATTTGAGTCCGATGTCAAGAAGATGGGCGAGCTTTGCAAGGGATGCGACAATGGCGCGGAGTCCGCCGTCGACCCGACGAAAACCAGCGCAGAGATGAAATGGCGGGAGGGATTTGGAGGACGCGGCATCAGCTTTTTGGTTATTCACGGGCATTTGTGAGTTAACGGAGTTACTTATTAACTTTGGGGGGGGGGGGGGGGGGGGGTTATTCACCTATTTTAGAAAATGAGGGGGGTTATTGACAATAGAGGAAAAGTAAAGGGAGGTTATTGGCAATTTACTCAAACTATTTCGATTATATTTTTGTATTTAATTCATAAATATATAATTGTTGTGATTCAGCTAACTTCTCATAAATTTATAAAAACATGTCACCTAAATTCAAGTGACAGCTAAACCTACAAATTCAAAGTAAAAAGCTAACGGCATGATTTTCAAGTAAATATTTCAAAAATAATTTTTTTTTACAGAATGCCATTAAAAATTCTTAATATTTCAATAAATAATTAGAGTGGTGCATCTTTCCAACGGTCCATGTGGATGTCCGCACACATTTCAAAGCAGACATCTCAAAGCGCTTTGAGATATGTGCAAACATCCACACGGACCGTTGAATGCCCGCACTTTCTGTTAAGAAATAGTGCCAATACCACTAATCACAAACTATTAACTTGCAAGTTTGTATGTGGAAACGCGAAATTTTATGGACCGATTCCAGGACCGAAAATTTTTCCATCCGGGGAGATCTAACTCCCCCTCTCTCCGGCCCCACGCGCAAACAAAATGTGACACTTGTCATCTCCTAATTGATTCCGGACAAAAATTTGAAAACGGAGCTCGATTGAAAAAATTTCTTTGTGATGCACACACTAAAAAAACACTTATTGAATATAATTACAGACAGTCAACGTTTCAAGACACGAAATGATCCCAGCCTCTGATATTTAATTGGGAAATAATTGGTGCAGTTGGAATCATACCATGTGGCTTACAGATAACTAAGGCTCTGTTTGGCACGGAGTTTTCGCGCCGGTGAGTTTGAACAAAAACGCCGCCATCATAGAATGTATGTTCAGGATGAGTGGTTATGACTAAACCGCCGCCAAGAAAGAAAAAAACTAGTTTTGAATATGAATGTGGATGAAATTCCTTAGGTGAGGTAGTGCGTTCACGAACGACGGTTCATAATCACGAGTTCACTACCGCCTCCGCCGCACCGAACAAAGCCTAAATATCTTGATTTCCTAGGCACGTCGCCAGAACCCTAGAAAATTAGAGCCAGCATTTTAGACATATACCCAAAGGGTGAGGGACCCCTCACTTTCTTTATCTTACCCCCCAACCCACACAATTGAATACCAAAATGTTGAAGTTAGCAATGGAAACCTCAATTTATATGCATAGTTTTGGTGGTAACATATTAACATTTATGGAAGGCAGTTTTAATGTTGACTGTGGACTGAACTTAACTGCGGGGATGGTTGAGGCGGCAGATTTTCGAGCACAGGATGGCAGCTGTGATAGATTTCGTCCTCGACCTGAAGAGTCTGGAGCGCCTTTTTAGCATAAATAGTTATGGCTACAGTGGCAGCCAAAGCAGCAGAGAAGCCCAGCACGTCATAGATGACCTGCTGCAGCGATAGAAAACCGCCGCCATCCGTTGCGTCTGCTAGATTCCTGAGCAGTCTTCCGCTGTGGAAGAGAGCGATTCGAAATGAGAAGTTTGCTCGTCATAATCCAGTGGATATTCGGCAAATGAAATACATTATCCAGTGCATGACGAGGAAAAACTCCACGAGAGAACAAAGGTATTGAAATCAAAAGGGGGTTTTAGTAGAGTATATAACACAAGAAACTTTCAAATTTACAAATAATATACCACGGCAAACCATTTATAATTACCCTATTACTTTTTTCCTTACTGATATGTGACTTACTTGATCAACTAGCAGAAAATATTCTTAATATTGTTATAAAAAAAACAAATTAATTTTGGTGACAACTTTTTAGAGCTCATTCTTTTGAAACAGAATTGCAATTGATTTCGAGAATTGTGATCAATTTTGGAATTGGTTTGAATTCCAATTTTGTTGTTCAACTAGGCAATGGAATTAAGCAAGCAGGAATGAAATTAGTTAATTCTAATGTTTCGCAATTATTGGAGAACTGGTAATTGGATAAACGAAACATCACCACGAGCATTGTAATGATGATGAGAATATACTTTTCTGAAAGTTTGAGAACAATTCGACACTTTTCATATTTTCTAGCACCAATGGTCCTGATATTTATGCACATTAAACTATCTACATCATTACATTGCGACTAATAGTACGGCTAGTAATTTGTGACTTGGTATTTACTTCAACACTCCCCCCTCAAGTTGAACGAAAAATATCGATCATCCTCAACTTGAGTATATGAACAGTAAACACATCATAGCCAAGACATTTTGTGAAGACATCCGTCAGCTGGTGTCTTTGGAAAGAACAAAATGAGTAATAGTTGTCAAAATGATCGTTGATAAAATGTCCATCAGCTTCAACATGCTTGGCTCTATCATGTTGAACTGGGTTGTGATCTATGTTAATGACAGTTTTGTTATCGCAATATAATGAGAAAGGCTTGGGGTTAAAGATCCCCAAGTCCTGTAAAATAGTGTCAACCACAATCCTTCAAAGAGACCTCATGACATGACCCGGTATTCTACCTCTGCACTATATCTGGCAACCACATTTTGCTTCTTTCTCCTCCAGATCACTAAGTTACCACAAACCACAATAGTTGATAATGGACTTTCTATCATCCTGGCTTACAACCCATTCAACATCAGTAAAAACTTCAACCCTTAAGTGGTTTTTGATGGAGAATAATAGTCTTCAGCCAGATCTCAGAACATTATGGGCCGCCTCCTGGTGATTAATACTTAGAGCATGCATGTGCCTACTCAATATTTCTGTTGCATATGTAATATCAGGACATGTGTGATAAGTATATAACTCTTCCAACTAATCTCTGATAGCTTGACACCAATCCTATCACCAACTATATCATTACATATCTAGTGATTAATGGTTTTCTTCAATTGGAGTGTCCACTGGAGCGCAATCAAGTATCAATGTTTCCTTCAAAAGATGTGGAACGTATTTCCTCTAAGGAATGAAGATACCCTTGTTAGATCTTGCAACTTCAATCCCAAGAAAATACTTCAGTTTCCTTATATCTTTAACCTCGAATTCTTTGGACAACTGAGCTTTGAGAGAAGCATTCCCCTCAGTGTCATCTCATGTAACCACAATGTCATCCACGTAGACATTGAGGATGGAATTTTTTGACCTCACCTTTTTACAAACATAGTATGACCTGATTGTCCATGCTTATAGCCAACTGGATCATAGTCTTGTGAAATCTTCCGAACCAGGCCTTAGAAGACTGCTTCAGGTCAACTTTCTCTAACGGTAAACTATCCCTTCTTGTCACATCCTTATAAACCCAAAAGGAAATTTCATATATAGCCCTTCCTCCAACTCCTCATGAAGGAAGGCGTTCTTCACGTCGAGTTGGTGAAGTTCCTAACCAAGACAAGCAGCACAGAATAATAGAACTCCGATGGAATCCATCTTTGCAATAGGAGCAAATGTATCATGATAGTCAATGATGTAAACTCGAATTAGGGTTTTGGAGTAAAATAAATTTTAGGCAAAAAATTTATTGTTATAAAATAAAAATAGGATTTTGAAATTAAGTATTTTATTATTATAATTTTGAAAAAAGGAGTCGAGCGACCGAATCGAATTTTGAGCGTAAATCACCCTCAACCGTTTGAGCTTCACAAGATCGTTAATCGTTATTAGCAAAATATTCTGTGGCGCTTAACGAATTGAACCGTCGCGAGATCCTTACATCCACAAGCAAGAATTTATGAAAATAACTGCAAATCAAGCGCTAGAACGCTCGAGGCAAGCTCTTAACTATTTAAGTGAAATGCATAAATTTAGGCTACCAAATTCGAGCAAGGAAAAGTGAAGGTTACCACTAAGAGGTTAGGTCCAGTCCTAGCCCAATAGCGAGGGGAACCAGATATGGTCGGCTGGATGCTAGGGAAGTTTGTTGTAGTCGACAGCAGACGGCCACGGAAGGAGCAGGGTGGTCGTCGGAGAAGCGTCTGTCTGGCGTGGCTGTTGGAGGTCGGAGATCCGACTGAAGAGGCGTCAGATTGCGGGAACAGCAGCACCACCGGAAGCGGAAATTGGAAGGGGGAGCGGCAACCTCTGCTGGAGCGTCGATGAGGAGGTTCGGCGGCGGCAGAGTACGGCGTTGTTGTTGGCGTCGAGGGCGAACCTCGGCAGCAGGGCGCGACTGTCGTGGGCTCGTGATGATGAAGACGTCGTGCGGCTGGAGCGACAGAGAAGAGGGCACTGTTCCATAAAGTAGTGAGACAACAAGGGAGTTACCCGAATCCCACTTCTTCCATAATGGATCAATCTTGGGTCGCTCAACCACTGTCCTATCAATGTAACTATATATTTGATGGTTGCGTTTGAATAGAACGAGATCATTCAAGATGGTTGATCCATTCCAGTGACACAGTAGTGATCTTCAGCAAGCCAAAGAGGTCATGAGTCCTCTGAGAATCACTCATTTGTGGCATCGGAACATTGGACGACGAAACTAAAGAGTCCACCATAGAAGCACGACCAGAACAAAAACAAGAAAAACAAGAATATTAAGCGATCACCTCAACATCGTACGCTACACTAAATCTTCATATACCAAATAGGGAAGCAAATTTAGGATGTCATGAGATGACTCTGATAACCGACAATGCTGACAAAAACAACAGGAGCCGTCGGTCTAAGTCAAAAATATGGACAGGGAAAGGTATAGTGGGCGACTTAGCAACTGCATATTAGAAGCAAGAACAGTCCACAGCAGTGCCTAAGGCATCAGGGGGGCTCCACAACATCACCTGAGCCTGCAGGTCCCTCGGGAGGGGTCGATAAGGGTAAATTAGATCGGGATCGACGCTATTGGGACGACATAGAAGGACCGAGGCAAGATCAGTACAAGTTTAGCGAAGCGGGATCGGGATGGGTTCTCTGGAGCGGGGAGTGGGACGGAAACGCGGAGTGGGATAAGGCAGAGTTGGGATCGGGTGAAGCCCATGCTTTGGTACTAAGCGGAGAAAATAGAAATGAAATTTATTACACACATAACTCATACCCATACCTACACATAGGTTAGGAGAAAATTGGAAATTATAGAAATGGCATTAAGCTATTTATCTCATTATATTGTCATTAATATTACGGCTAGTAATCTGTGACTTGATATTTACTTCAACAAATGTTACATTTGAACCAAACACCTTTGTTCGTCGGACAAAATTGCCAAAAATGAGCCCTACCACAAGGGTGTAGACTAGATAATCATTGTGACAAGCACTGTTTTAAATGTCCTCCGACATGTCTGCCGACATGTCTGCCGACATGTCATTTTTTAGGGTAAAATGATATATTTTTTATAAAAAATAGATTATGTCCTTTTGCAAAATATAGGCCGATATATCCAATTTTTTTCGATATTTCGGCTGACACGATATTTGAACATATCGTCCGCTATTTTATTCAATGTTATTTCAACTGACTAGCGGTATATGTCTAAATCAATTAGGTATATTGTTTCATTTTGTGTTATTATTATAATAAATTTTATATAATTATTTCAAATTATATGTTTTTTATTTCTTATTACAAAATGTGAAAAAATAAAACACATTTATTAGTTATTATTTGTATGATTTTAACATAATTTATTAAGCTTGAAAAGATTTATAATCAATCAAAAATATTTAGCTTTATATTTTTTATTATTTACTATAAACTTAGTGCTATGAAAATAAAATTCTTATATAATATTAAATTTATTTTTCAACGTACTGATTTGTACTTATTAATAATATTTTATTTTGGATATTCTTTGAGTTTATTTTAGAATATGCATGACTCATTGTTCGTGTAGTTTTAAAACACGTAATTATACTTAATATGCATACAAATAATTTTTTTATTTATAAGATATGAAAATTCGATATTTTAAAATATCCCCAACATGTCTCCGACTTCTGACATCCGACATTTAAAACTCAATCTGATATGTCGCCGACATCCAATATTTACAACATTGGTGACAAGAGCTTGCTATTTGAGACATTAAAACTATTTTCCGAAAAATATTTTTTAAACTATTCATGCTCCTAAGTTTGTGTCGTGAAAACCGTGAATACCCCCCTTCCAATCTTCATTGTGGCACTTGGCAATTTCAGGACATGAAGAGCTCCTCCAGCAAAAGCCATTTACAAGCATAAGATTACAATTGTGAATCTTTTTTATTGACATTTTGTGGTTGATTTTCTTGCATAGGGCGGAGCTTGAAGTGATTGGCTCAAAGCTGCCATTGACGCCAATTTTTCAATTTAAGATGTCCCCAAAAGATATGTTGAGGCCATCACTAGAAGCACCTTAAGCATATTATCCAAACCTACGATAACGGCAAACCCGACAACAACAACACTCAAGCCTTTATCCCACCATAGTGGGGTCAGCTATATGGATCCTTTGTCGCCATTGCGCCCTATCTTTAATCATAGCCTCATTAATACCCAAGTACATCATATATTTCCTTATAGTTTCATTCCAAGTATGTTTTGGTCTACCCCTCCCCCGTTTAACATGTCTAGTGACTAAGCTCTCACAACGCCTAACAACAGGTGCTTCTAATGGTCTCATATGTACATGTCTGAACCATCTTAAACGAGCTTCTCGCATCTTCTCTACAATTGGCGCCACTACATAAGCATTCTCATCTCCGCAACTCCCATTTTTTGCTCATGTACACCATTCACTGCCCAACACTCAGAACATATACAAATTCCTTCTACCCTAAACGGCAAACCCGACATAAGCATTTAATTCGGTATTACCAGTCGAACGTAATTGATCAGATTAGAATGCCCTAAACCGGGCGTACATATATAGTTCCAAAAAGAAAAAAACATAAAAACATAATAATTATATTCAACTCTCCCCCTCAAGTTGGGAATATATATTGATCATTCCCAACTTGTTTGTGTTGTCCTTGAAGTTGTCGCTGTATAAACCCTTGGTGAAGACGTTCGCAAGCTGATCGGATGAGTTCACAAAAGGGTGCAGATATTCCCTTTGTCTAGGTGATCCTTGATGAAATGTCTATCAACTTCCACATGTTTGGTTCTATCATGTTGCACTGGATTGTGCGCAATACTGATGGCGGCTTTGTTGTCGCAGTAGATCATGATAGGATTGTTCCCCTGAAGGTCAATGTCCCGAAGGAGAGTCCTCAACCACAATCCTTCACAAACACCTTGTGTCATTGCCCTATACTCTCTGCCTCTGCACTTGATCGAGCTACCACATTTTGCTTCTTGCTCCTCCATGAAACGAGGTTGCCTCCCACAAAAGTGCAGTACCCTGTAGTTGATTTTCTGTCATCTTGACTACCAGCCCAATCAGCATCTGTAAACACTTCAACTTCTAAAGATTGGCCGTTTTTGAAAAGGATCCCACGGCCGGGTGCCTTTTTGAGATACCGTAGCACTCTAAAGGCCGCCTGCTGATGACGAATGGAAGGAGAATGCATATACCTACTTAGGACCCCCACAGCATACGTAATGTCAGGGCGAGTATGGGACAGGTATATGAGTCGTCCAACCAAACGTTGGTATTTTGAGACATCCACCTTTTCTCCACTAGCATCTGCATCAATTTTGTGATTAGCCTCAATGGGGGTGTCCACGGGTGCACACCCAAGCATCCCAGTCTCTTCAAGAAGATCTAGAGTATACTTTCTTTGGGAGATGAAGATCCCTTGTTGAGACTTTGCCACTTCAATTCACAAGAAATATTTCAGCTTTCCCAGGTCTTTAACTTCAAATTCCTTGCTCAGTTGTTCCTTCAAGTAAATGATCTCCTCCATGTGATCCCCGGTAATGATGATGTCGTCCACATACACAATAAGAATAGAGACCTGGGCACCTTTTCTCTTAATAAAGAGTGTGTGGTCAGCATGACTTTGAGTGTACCCAAGTTGAAGCATGAACTTGTAAAAACGCCCAAACCACGCCCTCGGAGACTGTTTCAAGCCGTGCAGAGATTTTAGAACCCGGCACACCTTCCCCTTGGACCCTTTGATAATAGAGCCCGGCGGAATATCCATGTATACCTCCTCCTCCAGATCACCATTCAAAAAAGCATTCTTGATATCTAGCTGAAGTAGTTCCCATCTACGACTTGCAGCAACAGAAAAAAGAACGCGGATTGAGTTCATCTTAGCAACAGGAGCAAAGGTCTCCTGGTAGTCAATGCCCTGGGCCTGGGTATATCCCTGAGCCACCAAACGAGCTTTATACCACTCCACAACACCATCTTGGTTTTGTTTAACTGTGAATACCCAACGGGATCCGACCGTTCGCTTCCCTGGAGGAAGGCTCACCAGCTGCCATGTTTTATTCTTGTCCAGGGCACGCAATTCCTCCTCCATTGCCGCTTTCCATTCAGGTATCTGAGCAGCCTCCTGCCATGTCTTAGGGATAACAATAGATGAAAGAGAAGAAACAAAGGCTTGATGTGCCTGAGAAAGGTGATCATAACGAATGTAGTTGGCAATGGGATGTTTAGTGCTACCCTTCTTACCTATAAGACGGGCAAGAGGAATATGGAGGTCGTCATCAGAATCTGGGCTGGAGGCATTCACCGGTACTGGCGGAACATCTTCAGTCTGCACATGCTCAACAGTCGTGGGACGACGGGAGTATGTGTATATGATCGGAGGAGCGGAGGTAGAAGGAACAGGAGCAGGTGGCGGAACGGGATCAGGTGGAGGAGCAGGAACAAAAGGATGAGTAGCACAAATCGGAAGCGGGGAGTCGGTCATCTCGGCACCAGTACTAATCATCTCCCCCTGACGAGGACCAAAGTACGACTCCCCCTCACGAAAGGTGACATCGACAGTACAATAATATCGACGTGTCGGAGGGTGATAACATCTATACCCTTTGGTGGTAGAAGAATAACCAACAAAAACACATCGAAGGGACCGCGCATCAAGTTTATCACGATGCGGGGTATGGACATGAACAAAACACACGGAGCCGAAGATACGAGGGGGAAGATGAGAGGTGTGGACAATGTGTTTTTGTTCTAGGCGAGAGAGAGGCGTAGCAAACGAGAGAGCACGGGACGGAAGGCGGTTAATGAGATGTGCGGCGGTAAGAACAGCATCCCCCCAATAGGATTTAGGGAGGTGCATAGAAAGAAGTAAGCACCGGGCCACCTCCAGCAACTGCCGATTCTTCCGTTCGGCCACCCCATTTTGAGTGGAGGTGTGGACACATGTAGTTTGATGGATTATACCATGGTCCGCAAGATAAGCCTCAAAGACACCGCGATCGTCATATTCTCCACCATTATCACTACGTAACACACGTATTGTGCCTCCGAATTGTTGGACCACCATCTTATGAAAGTTTTGAAGGCAAGAAAGAACGTCACTTTTCTTTTTAAGCATATAAAGCCAAGTAGTGCGAGAGTAGCAATCAATAAACGTTACAAACCATCTAAATCCAGATAAAGAGAGAACAGGGGATGGACCCCAAACATCAGAGTGAATAACATCAAATGGATACAGACTAGGGACAGACAAATGAGTAGAACGACACCGCACATGTTTAGATTGTTCACAAGCATCACAAGAAAATGACGGAAGTAAATGATGAAAAGCAGGAAACAATTTAGTAAGATATAAAGGAGAAGGGTGGCCAAGGCGTTGATGCCATCGTCGAAGATCATCAAGAGTCGGAGATCTGGTGGAAGATAGGGCACTGGGAGAAGACTGGTTCAGCAAGTACAGGCCTCCGACATTCCTACCACTGCCAAGTGTCCGCCTCGTAGCCAGATCCTGAAAAACACAAACATCAGGAAAGAATGTCACAGAACAGTGTAATGAGTTAGTCAAGTGACTAATAGAGAGTAAATTTCTGGGAAAAGAAGGAACATGTAAAACAGAGGAAAGTGATGGGTCAGGAGAACATGGAACTGTCCCTTTACCGGCAATGGCAGAGAGGGAGCCATTGGCAGCAATAATCTTATCACGACCAGAAAGGGGAGTATAGGAGGTAAAACCTGAGGCAGAGTCAGTCATGTGGTCGGTCGCACCTGAGTCGATTATCCACTCGGAGGGTGTGGAAGACACGGCATGAGCACTGGACAGACCTGAAGTGGCAACAGCAGCATGGGAGGAAGCAGGAGTAGAGTCAGTGTGAGAGCGCAACAAGCGTCGGAAGGCCTCTAACTCAGCGGTAGACAGGCCTCCAGAGGTATCGTCCAGAACGGCAGTAGAGTGAGCAGAAGACTGAGAGCGGCTATCAGAGGGACGACCACCACCACCACCACGGTACCCTCCTCTACCGCGGGTACCAGAGCCCCGACCACTTGGAGCAAGGTGCGGGTGCAGACGAAAACAAGAGCTTTTGACATGGCCTGTCTTCCCGCAATGACTACAAACAGGGGAAGGACCACGAGTCATACTTGCTTGCACAGAGTGATCGGTAGCAGAACCAAGAGTGCGACGGCGATTCTCATCACTGAGGAGCATGCTGAATGCCTCCCGAAGGGAGGGAAGAGGCTCACGATGGAGAATGTGCAGACGAACAACATCAAACTCCATGCTAAGGCCCATAAGGAAGACATGAACATGGAAACGGTCTTTATCCTTCTGAAGTGCCACCGCATCAACCGTGCAAGCAGCAGTAAAGGTATTAAAGAAGTCTAACTCCTGATAAAGACGCTCAAACTCAGAGTAGTAGGCGGCAACGGGCATAGTCCCCTGTCTCAATTCCAGAACACGGCGAGTGAGCTCATATACCTGCATCGAACTGCCTGCCTGGGAGTAAGTATCACGGGCTCTCGTCCAAATATCATATGCGGAGTCCAACAACATATAGCTTTGATACACCTGAGGGGACATCGAATGAAGCAGCCACGAAACGACCAACGAATTGTCCGCATCCCATTTGCGCCACGAGGGATCGGAACGTGATGGCTCAACAATAGTACCATCAATAAGACCATACAACTGGTGGCTGCGAATCGCATGTTGAGCCGCCCTAGACCATTCCAGGTAATTTGTGTCATCCAAGGCGACTGTAGTAATCTTCAAAGACTGGCCATGACTCCGAGGAGGATCACCCGAGGAACGATGCAAAGCATCAACCGGAAGAGCCGAAGATGGAGGGGCCAAAGATCCGGGAAGAGCACTGGATTGAGAAGAGGGAGAAAAAGTGGAAGGATCTGGGCTGGAAGTATCTCCCATAGAGAAAAAAGGTCTCAAGAGGAATGAGAGAACATCCTACGGGTGCAGACTAAATCTGAAAAACGAAGAGAGCACCCGAGGATGGAAGAGAGGCGTTCTGGCAGCCCCCATGGAGGACAAAACGGCAAGCCGAAAGAGAAGGAGGAAAAAAAGGGCGAGCCCTGCTAATGGAGGAGATGCGTCGGCCGACTGGAGGAGATGCGTCGGCTAACGCATCCAGCCGCTCACGGCGAGCCCTGCTGGCGGCGAGCAGGCGACGGGAGATCGGCGAGAGGAGCGCGAGCCTTGCTGGCGGCGAGAGGAGCGCAGGAGATCGGCGCGGGAGACGTCGAGCGGAAGCAGGCGACGCGACAAAGGAGCGGCGGAAATTTCCCTTTTGCTTTGATACCAAGTCGAACGTAATTGATCAGATTAGAATGCCCTAAACCGGGCGTACATATATAGTTCCAAAAAGAAAAAAACATAAAAACATAATAATTATATTCAACTTTACCTTCCCAACTGATGGGGGACCATCGAGCGCAACTCGGCGCAAGGCGGACCCCACCTTCGTATATTCGCGCCGACGGACTTGATCGAACCGGCGATCCGTTACCACGGATGCGTCCGGCTCGTCGTTTAGAGTCATTTTCATATATAGCTTTATGTATTTCGGTTATTATTTTATATAGTCTTGGGAACGGAACCGCCGGCCAATCATAGCCGTCGATTCCGGGTGCCCTATTGTTGCTTTCTTATAAATAGGAGTCTTAGGGTGGCTGAAATCCTCATTGCTGAAGTTTGGAGAGGTCATCTTCCTTGCTTCCGGTGATCCTTCCGCGGTGCCGACGTCGTGGAGCCCGTGGTGCCGACTCCATTGGGTAAGTGTTCTTCCTTTCCTCCTCCACCCCTCCCTGCTGCCATCCGCCAATCCTCCCTGTTCCTCCCTTGCCGCCGCCAACCCCTAACAGCAGCCCTGCTGTCCGCCTCCCCCATTCCAGGTCACACCCGCCGCCCCTCCTCCCTGTACACCCGCCGCCCCTCCTCCCTGTACACCTGCCGCCCCTCCTCCCTGTACACCCGCCGCCCCTCCTCTCTGTACACCGCCGCCCCTCCTTGCAGCCACCTCACGCCACCGAACCCAGCCCCAGCCGCCGACCATCTCAGCGCCCCCTCCTTCCACCCCAAACCGGTCGGATCTGTCCAGTCTCGGACAGATCTGTCCAGCCCGAGTCACGACCCCCCCGATCCAGCTCTACCTCACACGTACCCGCAGCCCCACCTTCCCCATTCGTGGATCCACTTTTCCCCCTACCGCGGATCAGTTGGTGATGAGAGTCTGCCTGAAGACTCTTTATCAAGGAGGTCGGGGGATCGAGCCCTGGCCTCAACAACCTATCGGCCCTGTGGTGGGGCCGGGGATGGGTTGGGGTGTACGGTCCGCAGGACCTGATAAGGCTCATCGGGTGGACTCCCGGTGGGACCCCTGGGCCGTGGTGGGATGCCAGGTATCCAGGGTGGCAGGCGGGTGGTGATGCCCGTCCTGCATCACCAACCTTCTTAATAGTTTTGTTCTCATTGCCATTTTTGTTAAGGGCTTGATTTCCTTAATAACAAATTCCTTCTACCTAAACTAAAACCTTCTTGTGATGTACTACATTTAGGATCATGTACTGTAATATGCGTATAATTTTATTAAATTGTCTACACATTCTTTCAAAGATGCAGGGTAAGGTTTGCCTACACTTCACCCTTGTGGTGGGAACCTACACCGACCCTCGCTATGTGGGGATGCTTTGTGCACCGGGCTGCCCTTTTTTTGTCTTCGCATTCTTTCAAAAACTTTATATAAGGGGTATTTGTTGGACGGAGTATTTTGGTCATTTAGACCTATACAGCTATCATAACAATATTCTCTCGAACAGATAAAACTGCAACTTTATTCTGAATACTGAATAAAATTTATCCAAACTTTTTTACAAATGGTTTTCCAACACTGCACTTTCACCACTGATTTCAGCATCACTATTTTCTTAACAGTAATTGATTTAACCTCAAGCGAGTACACAGTAACTTAATGTCAAGTACCTAAGTTTTTTCATCATAAAATATTTTGTAAGGGTTACCTCCTTTCAGACACCGGATGTGATATCTTGAAGGAAACATGGGATCTCAACAGGGTCTACCATCATCCTTCCATCTCCATAGACAAAATTTCCAAAGATTACTCCTTGCAAACATAGGTTTTCGAGATTTTCCAGTATTATAGTCATAACCCGACTTAGAGTTGGCCAGTACAAAGTGTTCCTAACAAAGATTCATGCTCAAATGAACGATGAATAGATGGAACAAAGTCGTCCTGGTATTTTGAAGAGCCGGGATAGAACAAATGAAATTCTAAAATTGTGGAATGTGAATTTGTAGTGTTCAGGCTCCTGGTTCAATATTAAAATGAAGTCTCATGAAAGACAATGCTTTAATAGTCACATGAGAAAAACTGTGCTAATCAGGTTTAAATTGATAAGCCACAAGTCAATAGAAATGTCTGCAATACAAATATGTTGTAGTAGCCATTATTAAATGTTGAGTTGAGGTTTTCCCTTGTAACACTTCTCACTCAGTTTTCCTTGAGAGTCCATTGGCGAGGTATACTCGCGACAAGCCCTTGAGGGTTGGTTCCCTCAAGGAATCCTCTCCAAGGAGAGATCCTAAAACTCCAAAGATACTTAATAAGACTCACCGCACTTCTTTATATAGGAGGGGGACTACTACTAATTACCTTATTGTCCTAATACACCATAATGCTTCTACACTAACTGGGATAGTTATTTGAATACGCATCAATACTCTGTCCTTCAAAATTGGCCTTGACCTAGAGGTCGAGTAGCAATGGTGGCCTTTTCGAGGTCAAGGGCCTCAAAATCAGCAACGGTAATGTCGTCGTCATCGGTCGCGAGCAACAAACACAATTCCTTAAAGGGACATTTGTGAAGAGGGGAATAAGGCTGTTTGCAATGGAAACAATGGCCCTAGCTCAGTGTAATCATGGTAGTAGAGGCGGTGTGTTGGAGGATTTGACTTTGGTGATGGAACTAGGAGCGAGGGCTAGAGCTCCGTTGGGTGGTAGAGCAAGGGCATGCACCTGCTTAGATGGCCCGGTCTGTGGTCGCGTCTGGGATGTTGTAATGCTATAGCGAATGGAGGGCCCACAATGTCATGGAAAATTCCGCTTCCACAAAGCGCGCCTGCTGGACGGTCATAGTGAGAGTGGGTAGCTTCAAAGTTCTTGGGCGGGAGCGGAGGTGCGGTTGCAATCCATGCAAGAAGTACCTGAGGTAATGTGACGTGGACAAGCCCAGAACATGATGCGTCAACTCCATCGTCAACATAAGTATCTACCGAGTTGACTTGTTGGATGGCGTAAAGACACTCAAAGGTGTTCCCAGAGCGACGCATGCTGTTGGACAGAATGAGCTCCTCCCTAAGTATGGCCCACGTCATGTGCGGTGTTGATTGGTGAAGCCAACACATCCAAGGAAGGGTGAACCCTTCCATGTAAACCATCACGAGAGGAACCTTGTTAGCTTCTGAAGTGAGTTGTAACTCAAATGATTGTTCCGCGTGGGCCGGGCGATACATCAGAGTGGGTCGGAATCGTAGACAAGTGGCATCTCTATCCTCCCAAGTGTCATGTGCGGGGGAATCAGCGAAGACAGAGGTGCTAAATAGATATTGGTCGAGCCAGTAAGGACCATCAGATCGACGGTCCTGCAAATGGTGGTGGGAGACGGGGGAACTTTGGTGGTGGGTGAAGACCTTGACGAAGGATTTGTGGCATCTCTATCCTCCCAAGTGTCATGTGCGGGGGAATCAGCGAAGACAGAGGTGCTAAATAGATATTGGTTGAGCCAGTAAGGACCATCAGATCGACGGTCCTGGAAATGGTGGTGGGAGACAGGGGAACTTTGGTGGTGGGCGAAGACCTTGACGAAGGATTTAGAGATGTCAGTCAAGTATGATTCTATCGCGTCCATGCGTGAAGAAAAAACGCTCAAAGAGAGCTCCACCCCGTCGAGACGATCTGTCATGGCGCGTGTAACAACCATGCAAACGGCCCAGGGAAAGTGATGAGCAGAGTTCTTAACTTCCGGAAGTATCGAGGGCCAGCGAAAGAGGAGTCAGGGCTAAGGATGGAAAACGTTGAGCACCTGGAGATGGAATCGACACTGGAAGCATCTAGACGTGTGGGAGGATGTCCAGGACTACGACTAGAATGCTATAACTAGGGTAGATGTGGCTGGCAGCCAACGAACGCCCAATCAAATGGATGCATAGAGGTCCAAAAAAAGAGTTGCGACTTGACCGCGACAACTCGTGTGAGTGAAGAATGTCATGTAACAGTGTTCGCTGAATGGAAGACACGTGGTCACGCGATCGTGAAATCAAGTTGTAAACGCCGACTCCGGAACAGATGTGTGCGGAATGGAGGGCGCATTGCGGCCCTGGTGGTGAAGCATGTGGCGAACTTGAGGGTTGAGAACCAGGCACGAGCCGAATTCTTAGGGAATCAAAAGATCGTGCAAGACTGTTGTTGCTCCTTAGATCGTCCAATGTTGTTGGCGATGTTGTCACCGACTCACCGGCGGTGGCTGGAGATGTGAGGAGGGAAGGAAGGTGGTTGGTTCGAGCAATTCCGCAATCTAGGGTTGGTTGGGGGAAATGCGGAGGGTCGGGCCCAGTTGGTATGCACCAAATCATATTTCAATAGAAGTAGCAAAAGACAATCGCGAGGTATACTCACGCAAAGCTCTTGAGGGCTAGTTCCCTCTAAGAATCCATTCCAACGAAAAATCCTAAACCAACTCCAAAGATACTTAATAGAACTTCACACGCCCCTTATATAGGAGAGGAGACTACTATTAATTATCATATTGCTCTAATATATCATAATGCTGTTGCACTATCTAAGGATAGTCATCCGGTTATGTATCAAACTCTGGTTACTGTTTTTGACTAAGCTGCTAGTTTTAACAACTCTCAACCAATGAATCTAATAAAGTGAAATGTAGCTGCCTTTCAACTAATTAATTCATTTGGTCCAACTTTAGAAGAACATGACTTAATTAGTTGGACCGAATGACTTAATTACTTATTATGACGGAGGAGAACGACTCAGAGAGCGAAGGCGCCGCGACTACTTGGCAGGTTTACTTATGGAGACCAAAGACGGTGGACAAGACTAATTGAGGGTGCGGCTCCTCGTTTCAATCTTTTAATATTATTTACAGCTTTTGCCACTTTGTGAGGGTTATATATATTCCCTCTCTTTATGTTTTTTATCCTGGAGTTTGGGGCTTGCATTTGGAGCTAAGGTCATATTTATATTCGATTCCTAGTTCCAAACATAGGACATTGGTTAGAACCGGATTTCAGAGGTATAATAGCTGTTAATTCAAACATATAAAATTAAAAAAAATAGCAGCATCCACAGTAAAAGCATATAATCATACAGCAGAGTGGTTGCAGAAAAAAGATGAATTAATCATAATCTCAATAAGACCGACAATTAAAGTTCCAAGATGTTTAAAACTGTCACAAACTGTTTTCATAGGAGGGCTCATACCTGTAAATAGTGATAAATATATCTGGCACTATACCCACCAGTGACCCGCATAAGTATGGACAATATTGCACATTGGTAGCAACAGAAGCATAATTGAAAATGATATATGGAAAAGGGGAGATCCTTATTAATGTAACAGCACGAAATTGGTGAAACCAATCTCCTTCGCCAGCTAATCTGACAATTGCTGCTTTATTGGGCCACCTCTCTAACCATTTCTGCATTGTACAAAAAAAAAGGTCAAACATGCTTTTGGTATAAGAGAATTTACGTTCTTTTCATATAAAATTAAAAGAAAAACGCAAGAAAGAGTCAACTGACATGAATTTTGTGTCGAAATGAAGAACCAATGAAATAAGGCAGTGACATGCCAATACTTGCCCCCGCCAGAATAAGCAGAAAGCCATAACCATAGCCAAATGTCATCCCACCAACCCACATGCAAGGTGAAGAAGGGATGAAAACAGTCGGAAGCAATGCAATAGTCGCAAAAAGTAATAGCCCCAGAGTAGGAATGCTGAATGTCTCCATTTCCCAATTCAAAATAGGAACAACAACCTGCCAACATCATCTTGAAAGCATGAGATAGTTACTTTAAAAAAACGTACACAATTGAAATGAATTCAACTACCAAAGCACAACATCAAGCCATAAAGCTCATGGTAGAATTACAACTAGTGCTTGAGTTAAGTCTGTTGTGTCCTCACGTTTACTAATAAATTGATCTAGCAAATACTATTGTGTATTTGTGTATGTGTAGGCAATGAGATTATCAGCGATTACAAATAAATTGATCCAGCGATTCTCAGCAGCCTGCGTGCTTCATCGACATCATCACCTTCGTCGAGCAGGCCTGCGTGTGTGCTTTTCTATAATGCAATGTGGATATTAACACGCTCCCAGCCTGCCTGCTCCTCAAGCCGCTGATCGCGTCCAGTTGGCCCGAGCAGTTGACCCGTCCAGTCAGCACGTCTCGCCTCCTTACTCCTGAATCGTGCTATCTATTGTGTCCCATCCTTCCATCGACCTATCCGTTGTTATCAACTTCTTCTGTCATAGTCGCGTCTCATCATCAGTTTCGAGCCCATACAAAACCTTCGAGCCTCGTGTAGTTCACTCACCTGCTATAGTATTAATTCGAGGGACAATTAGATTGTTGGCTTATTTAATTAGCATCAATATAGGGAGCGTTGTGGTTCACGTGGCACACCAAGTTCGAGCACATCAATCCCGCTCGTTCAACCATAATCAAGCCAACCCGTAACTCGTTGTTTCTTCCTCCTCTCACAACATCGGAGACTTGTCAGATTAGCTGAATCAGCTTATGGCCATAATGCAAGCCCTCATAGCAAAGCAAATTGCAGCAGACCTATGTCACACAGAAATCGAGGCGCGTTGTCATGAGACCATTGTAGCCCTCTCCAAGCGGCTCAATGATCTCACAACCGATCTGCCAATCCCCACCATTCTCGCACATGAGTAAGCTAGCAACAGTCAAGCGCCTTTACCGCTGCATTTTTGCCCTGATCCCCCAACCATGATATGACCTGAAGTCAACATTGTGCTTTGTTACACCAAGTTGGCATTCCCAATTTATGAAGGGAAGGACAATCCATTGGGATGGCTCACTCGGTGCGAATAATTTTTTAGCCATCAGCTGACACCGGTAACATAATGGATAAGTCAGGCAACCTTCAGCTTGCTTGATGTCGCTCAATTATGGTTCGCATGTTTGCAGGTCGACAATCCTGGGATAATCTTGTGTAACTTTAAAAGAGTCAGCAACATGCGATTTGGTCCTCCAATTCGCAGCAACCCCCTCAGCGCCTTCACGACATTACGTCAGACGGGGACGGTTGATGCAATCTAGAACAGTTTCAGATTCTTCTGGCTCACGTTACGATCCCCACAAAGATGCAGGTCGCCATCTTTACGGGTGGTCTTCAGAAAAAATGTGATTGGGCATCGAATTTAAGGCTTCTCGGGACTTGGTGACTGTCATGAGTTTAGCTAGATTACGCAATACTTCAGAACAAAAAAAATTTTCAAGATTGGATATTTTACAACTTGGTTTCATGTCAAGATGATCTTTTATGCAAGCAATTTTATGTTAACACAATTAATGAGAAGGTATATAGGGCAGATGATTGATCTTTATATGATTTTTACGGATCTTGAGAAAGCATGTGATGTGTGTACCATAATAATTGATTTAGTACACATTAAGGAACATGTCAAAGGTATGTTGAAGTATCAAAGATATAATTAATTGTACTGAATGGCACTAGAAGAAGTTGTGGAGTGGTTAAGAGATTCTAATTACAAGAAGCATATATCAAAGATCAATATTGGGTTCTTGTTTTTAGCTATGGAGATGCATACAAGAATAACTCAAATGAGATGCCTTGTACGCTCTTTTTTTTCTAAATGGCATAGTTTCAATCATTAAGACATCCACTAAGATACATAATAAGTTGGAATAATAGAGAAATTGTTTAGAAGATAGATGATAAGATATTTTAATATATGTGATTAACAATTATCAAAATATGCAATTTCAATGGATGTGATATACACAATTATTAATCTATTTTAATAGAAGACGACATGATGCCTACGGTTGAATGGCTTAAATGCAATGAATATGTATGCAGGATAATGTAGTATGAGGATATAAAAAGGGCAGCCCGGTGCACAAATCATCCCGCACGGTGAGGGTCCGGGGAAGGGTCCCACCGCAAGGGTGAAATGTAGACAAACCTCACCCTGCATTTTTGCAAGGGACTACGCAAAAATGGAAAAGTTCTTCAGAGTACTACGCAATAAAAGAATATCATAGAGACTTTGAGATTGATTTTATAAAACCATATTAAATATGTGATGACGTATGGATCCAATTGGTAAGAAGTGAAAAAAATATTAAGTTAAGCAACAAAAAAGGGAATTATAAATAGATGAGTGATGCAACCTTAGTCGCACACGTGTCATATTTTATTTCACACATTTTTATTTGGTATTTTGTAGAGCACTGTGTATTTTATTTCACACACTTGTTACGGCTTATTGGGGTGATCGTCAAGTAAGTCCTGAATAATTAAGGCAAGCACACAAAAAGATATATTAAAATAAAGCATATCTAAAATTAAATAATATTAAAATTGAATTAAGTTACATTTTCGAAATTAACATACAAAATGATTTGCTAAGAGGGAAAATCCCTTGAAATCCTAATATCTTACCATAAAAAATGTTCCCTTTTAATATATTATTAAAAAAATTATATTTCCTATTTCTTGTTAAATGTCCCCCCCCCCCTCCCCCCACCTAGCAAAAAGAAAAAGGAGCTTTGGAGATATCCTAGCGTGACGAGAAGACCTCAGGATCTCACACCCTCTACAGCAGGGGAGACGAGGCCAAGGACACTGTCAGGGAGCCTCTGGTTTATTGGCCACGAGGCACGCATTGGGTTTCGCTAAGTTTGCGCCTTCCGTCCTGGTTCGAAGACAACGATGCCTTCGACATATGTTACGCGTTGTAGGGTCGGAAAGAAGCGGCGGTACTGACAACCACGTGCCTCGAGGAGGTGGCGTTCCAGGCGTCATGTTTCTTTCTCTGCCGAATGATCTAGGGCATACAGCATCTTGGTCTCTTCTCTACTACAAAGAGAGGAATAAGTAACTTCTGGCCGAGATTACACGGGCCGAGGTAATGATGTCTTCACGAATTTCAGGTTCTTTCTTTTTCAACGACCTAAACTTCTTTGATTGTAGGAGGCGGAGCGGATCATTACAGAGAAGGAGGCGGAGCAGATCATTACAGAGAAGGAGGCGGAGCAGATCGCAAGGGAGAAGGAGGCGAAGCAGGTCGTTGCAGAGGAGGAGGCGGAGCAAATCACGAATTTCAGGTTCTTTCTTTTTCAACGACCTAAACTTCTTTGATTGTAGGAGGCGGAGCAGATCATTGTAGAGAAAGAGGCGGAGCAGATCGTTGAGAGAATAAGGTTGAGCGGATCGCAAGGGAGGAGGCGAAGCGGGTTGTCGCGGAGATGTGGGTGTAGTCTGTGAGGTTGCGGAGGGTGCTTGCCGAAAGGAAGGTGGCGATCGAACAGTTGCGGAAAGAGCTTGTCGAGGGCATGTCGGGCGAGCATACCACGCCCTCGCCATCTGGGCCGGGGAGTTGGAATGTATTGCATAGCATAGCAAGGCTGGTTGGCGCCGCACGCCAAGGACCTTCAATTTCGGGATGTCCTCCCGGAGCTCATCCTTGTCCGGTTTATCCAGCACTTTAATAATGTCTTCTGATCGGAATGCTATTGGTAGCGGTGACAGATATAGAGGCGGCGAGGCCAAGGAGGGAGAAGTCGACAAAGAGATCGCCTGATGAGGGAGACGTGTGAGTTGATTGAGAGGGCTCATTCGTGTGTGTTTTTGTCTTTCGAGGTTGCCTGGCGTAAGTTTTAGAATCGACAGGCGACCTGAAAATTTTGGGACACCAACGTTTAAAGGAAATGCTTTTCTTTCTACCTATCATTAAGGTTAGCAGGTTATTGAACGCATTGGGAGATGGGTTCACGGCGAAATTCGAGAGGCTCTTAGGCGCGTTGAGAGAGAGTTCGTTGTGATGTTCGGTGGGCTCTTAGGCGCGTTGAGTGAAGAGTTCGTTGTGATGTCTGGTGGACTCTTAGGCGCGTTGAGAGAAGAGTTCGTTGTGATGTTCGGTAGGCTCTTAGGCGCGTTGAGAGAAGCGTTTGGTGTGATGTTCGATAGGCTCTTAGGCGTGTTGAGAGAAGACTTCGTTGCGAGGTTCCTGTACAAGAGCTACGTTATCGAATTTTGAGACATCTTGCATCGACGAGTCGAATTTGACGAGGCAAGGTGACAAATTTTTCTGTGGTTTAAGTTTCAGATCCCATAAAGTCGACACACTCCCAGGTCTTTCGCCCACTGGGCGAGCTCAACTGGAGGTGGTGGATATTGGGATGGGTTGATTCAACGGACCTCAACTTAATATGCTTCCTTAAGATGTTCGTCCTAATGTCCATTGGCGAGTTGTTAACCGACAAGGCGGCACAAGCACTCGCGGGGTAGCCAACTAACATGCAATGTGGGAGTTGATCTTGGCCGACAATGCAGAGGCTTGGATTTCGAGACATGCACCCTGAGGCGTTGTCCGCTCGCTCGGCGAACCCTTTTCAGGAGACAGAAGGGGTTGCGTGCATCTAGGAGGAACGTTGAGGACTGTTATCCCAACTCGCCAGATGGCGTCGTGTCAGCCGGGTATAGTCAGCCAACGTGCAAGAGGGGAGTTAATCTTAGTCATCAATGTAGAGGCTTGAATTTAGAGACCGGTGGACACCTCAAGGACGATTTAAATTTCGGATCGGATGAGGTCGACAAGCCTCTCGGGCCTTTCACACAATGGCTCAACTAAAGGAGGTGGATGTTAAGGCGAGCTGATTGAACGGACCTCGCCACAATAAGCTCTCGTAAGATGTTCGTCCTAATGTCCCCTGGCGAGTTGTTGACCAGCGAGAGGGCACGAGTACCCGAGGGGTAGCCAACCAACGAGCAAGGGGTAGCTGATCTCGGTCAATAATGCAGAGACTTGGATTTAGAGATATGCACTCTGGGGCGTCGTTCGCTAGCTCGGTGAACCCTCTTCGAGAGACAGAAGGGGTCGTGTGTATCTAGGAGGAACCTTGGAGGCGTGTTATCCCAACTCGCGAGGGGCGTCATGCCGGTTGGGGTAGTCAACCAACATGCAAGAGGGGAGCTGATCTCGGTCGTCAATGCAGAGACTTGGATTTAGAGACATGTCGCCCCGGGGAGGGTGGCCACCTCGCGGGCGATTAGAATTTTTGTTCACCGGACATCATCGTGGCTAGTGAAGAAAAGCTAGATAGACAAATTTATTATAATCAAATATATAAAGGGTCCATTTGATACTTATCTTTGAGCATGAGTCTTTCCATGTGACCAGGGATGCGCTGGGGTGGCATCGGATGGGGAGGAAAATCTTTAGTGGAGAGGTGCCTGATTTGAGGTCGTTGATCTATTGGAGGAGATGAGAGCGATGCAGCTGAGGTCGTTTCCTTAAGGGGAACTCTCCGAGCCCGAGTTATTGTAGTCCCTCATGTGTACCGAAACTAGGCCTAATCAAACTCGTGTGAGTCCATGTCGACCCGGCATTGCTATCAAGGCTCAGCCTACCGCGATGGCGTAATATCGAGCGCTGAATGTTGCTCGTTAGGTAGGCACCCGCTATCCCAGATATAATATCATGCGCCAAATGCCGATCTTATGGGAATCCTCGCTGGCATTCGCCATTTTCAGAGTGCGTGACATACTAACATGTAGTCCCTCAGGTTGACAGACTCATGTACCTTTCGCGAGGTGTTGCGGCGTGGCTCCGGTTTGCCACTGAGGACCACAGCACTCTCCTTCAACGCTTCCTGGTGTCATGGGCGACTACTCCGTGGTTTTCTTCCTCTGACCAAAGTCCATGCCCACCGCACCAAGATGTTGAGTCCAGGAACCCAACCTCAATGTTCGAACTTAAGTATGGACGGAGGTTACACGCCCAGTGAAATTGAGGCCACGGACGAGGAAGGTCGAACGAGAAGACGAATAGTGTCAGCTCGGAGGTCCCGCCGCACACCCGAGTGTATAGGAACTCCCGCTCCCGGACCAGATGTTGAGCTGAGAGAGGGGGAAGGGCAAGCGGGCAAAATGCGCTTGAGAGCTCATTGGTCCTGGGCGAGGTTCTCGAGCTCGTTAATGATGTCTGGCACCGGCTGGAAAAACTTGCCCTTTCCCCTTGGTGGTAGTCGTATTTATAGACGACGGTGGGTGGGGGTGTGGGGGGTATTCCCCCAACCCGAAGATGGGTCTTCCCTCCATACGAAATTCATTTGATTATGAGTGGGCCATGGCGAACTGATCTCGGCTCCCAACGAGATGATGTTGGTCCTTGGTGTGATGTACGTCGGATGAGTGCGACCTAGTTGCGGACCAGTTGCGAACTTACTGTGGATTGATTGTGAGCTAGGCGAGTTGATATCGAGGTTAAGGTGAGCTCATTAGTGGCTTATAGTGAGCTAATAGGAAATTTATGGCAAGCACATTAGTGGCTTAAAGTGAACTGATGGCAAGATTATGGCATGATCGTTACTAGCATATAGTGAGTTGATAGTGAGGTTATAGCGTGTTTATTGTTCTGAGGGTATTTTGGTAATTGACCCGGTCATGTTTCCCTGGGTAGGCCTCGCCGAGTACAGGTCATACATCATACATATAAAATTAAAATAGATACTATGACATAAATCATAATGTATAAAATAATACGTATATATAAGTATATATATATATTCTAAACAGAAATACTTTTAGGACCACTGAGGCAGCTAAACATTCATCCAAGCAATTCTAGCCATCCATTTTCAACGATGGAGAGAGAAAGAAAGAAAGAGAGAGGGAGAGAGAGAGAGTGGGGGCGGGACAACGGGGAGAGAAAGAAAGAAGGAGAGAGGGAGAACGTGGGCTCTTAATGAAGAAAGAGAGGGGGGAGAGGGAGAGAAAGGGAGGGAGAGAGGGAGAGAAAGGGAGGGAGAGAGGGAGAGATGGCGAAAGGGAGAGGAAGAGGAGAGAGACAGAAAGAGAGAGAGAGGGATAGGGGGAGAGAGGGAGAAAAATAAACTTTTTTACGTCCAATTGTACATTTTTTTAAATAAAAATTGTAATCTTGATTTATAATTTTTACGGTCGCTTTGAGTACTCATATGTATAAGTTAAAGGCGCAACTCGCCTTAATGTGGGCGCAGCCCGCCTTGATGCGAGCGCAGCCCACAGCGACGCATCGATTTAACTGTTCCGCTTGAATGCGGGCGAAGCCCGCAGCAACGCATCGATCTGGGGCGGGCGAAGCTCGCCGATCAGGGGTCGGGTACTGTCGCGCGGGGCACGGGGGTCCCCCGTGCACTATCACTCGTATATACAAATATATATGCATATATATATACGTATATATATACGTGCATATATACGTGTATATATATACAGATATATCTATACAAATAGATATATATATATACGTGTATATATATACATATATATATACACAGATATATATGTACATATATATATACATATATATACATATATATACATATATATACATATATATACATATATATACATATATATACATATATATGTATATATATATGATTGCATTAACCAAGTAAGTTCAACTCTAATTGATCCAAAGTTGTTACACAACTAGGCCTGAATTTATAAACCGAAACCGCAAAAAACCGCAACACCGCACCACAACGTTTTCAAACCGCACCGAACGGTGTGGTTGTGGTGCGGTGTTGGTTATTGGAAAACCGCATGGTTTGCGGTGCGGTTCGGTTTTTACCTTGGCAAAACCGAATAAACCGCACCGCACCGCAATGATTATAATATTATTTTATTTTTATTTTACATCTTATAATATATCTTACAAATTAATTAATATATCTTATAATATATCTTATATTATATCTTGTAATATATCTTATAATTATATAATATAATATATTAATATTACTTAATCTAAGTATCTCTGTATCTAAATCTAACTGAGTACCGCACTACGTTACTACCGCCTTTGCCTGAAGTGAACGGTGAACCCGTGGGCTGAACCGCTGAAATAGTGATTGAGCCTTGTAGGTATTATTTTTATATAAGCATGATATATTAATTTTAGGATCAAATTGTATTATAAAATTTCTAATGTAATAGGATGCTTACTTCAAAGAGTGACAAAGGGAAATGGTCCAAAGGAAAAAAAAATTTGTTGTTGTCAAAGCGAGAGAGAAAATTGACACAAAAAATGTTGATGCGGGAGAGAAAAAAGAGGATCTTTGTGGTTCTTAAAAAAAATCAAAGATAGAAGAGCTAATTTTCATCATAATTCATAATACGAGGATCTTTGTGGTGCGTCACAATTTGTGGCCTTTTATGAATCATAATTCATAATACGATGAATTTCTTGATCTGAATGTCACGGTTATATAATCCTATAACAAATTTAGTGTCATGCTAATTTTCATCACATGTCTACTTGCTCAATTAATATAGCTTAATAGATTCACTATTTTCATATACTATAGAAAAATGTACATGTATCTTATGATCAAACGGTTGACTGTAATTGGACAAATAATATCGTTATTGAAGTGATGATAGAGTCCTTGGAATATATGGTTATCACCCAATTCTAAGAGAATACTATGTGTTAGAAAATTTTGAGTGGATAGCATTATTGGGTATAAAATGTAAATAGTCTATGTACTCTTTGATAAGTTTTGGTAAATGTGCAAAAACCAAAACCACACCGCAAAAATCGCCTCCAAACTGCACCAATGCCACGTGTGTGTGTGTGTGTGTGTGTGTGTGTGTGCGTGCGTGCGTGCGTGCGTGCGTGCGTGCGTGCGTGCGTGCGTGCGTGCGTGCGTGCGTGCGTGCGTGCGTGCGTGCGTGCGTGCGTGCGTGCGTGCGTGCGTGCGTGCGTGCGTGCGTGTGCGTGTGTGTGCGTGCGTGTTCAATAGCGACCAAGATAATTTATGCTTTAAAGATCAACTAAACACACATAAAAAAGCAAGCATGCCCACGCAGGTCAAAAAATATCTATACCCTATTTAACTTTTATTTGATATCATCGCCCAAGTGTATTTTTGTCGGGACTTAGGAAAGAGTCGTTGCAGAGTCAAAAAGATGAAGCTACTTTCTGCCACCCGTTATTTTGGGGACTTGAATAGTAATTAAAGAGACGTTGAAAAAGTTTTGGATGACAAAGATAACACAACTATTGAGATATTTATTTCTGGCTCTCTTTCTCCCAACCAAAGACAGAGAAGACACTCTTCTCCTCTCCTCTTTATCTATTGGTTGAAACTATAACCGTAAATTATCTCTCTTATTCTTGAGACAGCTAGAATCACTATCTTCTCACTTGGTCATTGAGCATTCGCTCTTGCAATAAAGGGTTACTGGATCTCTCTTCAAATGATCTGTGTTGTGGTTGAAGTCTCCAGTGCAAAAGACGTGTTGGGTTTTTGGGCCTCCAGTGGAAAAAATCTTGTTGGGTTGGAGTCTCCAGTGGAAAAGACTTGTCGTCTTGGTGAAGAAAGTGGAATCCCACAAGTTGTGGGAAAGAGTACACATTGATTAGGGAACCTCTATAAAAATATGTCGTCTAGATGATCTATCTATAGCCTAGCTTTCTCTTTCTGTATTTGTTTTATTTTCTATGTATTTCTATTCTTCTTGTGATATATCTGTGTTGAACATTGTAATATTTGGAAAGAGGTTTTGGGGGAATAAATTTTTATTCTTTACACTTAGAGATCCGTGTGAAATATAAAGAAGTACAATTTAACAAGATAGAAAATTCTTGGCAATTGAATCTACTGCTTGTCTATTTAGTAAATATGTTTATTAAGTTCTCATATTCCAGTTTAGAGAAGCATTTAGAAATTCTTTGCACTTTAAGGTTTCAGTAGATGACACCTAGTTCAATATGCATTTCACATAATGGATCTGTTTTGTAATGCTTCATTGTAACATAAGGAAGAGGACTTAGCTTCAAGCAATCTTCTGGCTAATAATAGTCAAGTTTTTAATATTCAGTGCAGTTTTGTAGGAGAAAAAATTCAGATTGTGTGTTATCAACAAACTGAGTCTCATCGGTATGTGATAAGTGCAAGGGGCAATATTCTTCTTTCTAATGAAAGGTGAGGTAATGGAAATTGAAACAAGTTGAAAATAAACACTTTAAGAAGAAGTCAGGCCTTAAGTAAAGGGCTTAATTGAGGAAGTGTGACCTCTGTGGGCAAGGTAGATAGTTGGAGTAATCATACGCATATCATTCATAGATTCAATTCTTATTTAAACTATTACATCACCAACTAACTTTGCACATTACATCCACTAACATCTAACACATGCATTAATTATTCCGCTCCACCACACATATTTTTTCCACTCGCGTACACAGCCCCACAACTTGCAATAACTATTGATTACAATCGACAGCTACACACACTACCACACTATAACTAATCACTACACACACTACCACACTATAACTAATAACTGCACACACTATCACAAATCACTACACACACTATAACTAATAACTACACACACTATCACAAATCACTACACACACTATAACTAATCACTACACACACTATAACTAATCACTACACACTACGACACAACTAACAATATATTGCAATCAAGGAAATGTGTGTCCACTAACATCTAACTTGCTCAATAGATTACTTGAGCAAGCACATGTGCATATTTTGATCAAGCAATTTCGATCCGTTCATGTGCAAATAGCTTTCCTTCCTCCATTAAAACAACCTTGATCTCAATGTAAAAATTTGGATATGTTTGGAAAGATGATGTTGGTTTCCCTTCTAGATGTGTTTGTTTGATTCACAGACTAGGATAGCATTTATTACATAGAAGGGAGAGTGTGCTTTCTTCTTTCTGATGCAAGGGGAGGTAATTGAAGAGTAATATGGATAATGTGAAAATAAGCGCTTTAGTGAGGAAGTTGGACCTCGGAAATAAGAGCTTAATTGAAGAAATTTGAACTCCCTACACAAGGTGGATAGTTTGCAGCAATCATTCATGTACTTTGATCATAATTCAACTATTGAAACTATTACATCATCAACTAATTTAGTGTCACAACCACTAACTTCTAACCACTACATCATGCACTCTACCAGTCATGTTCTCCTAAACTTGTAATAACAACAAATGACAATCAACCACTGCACATGCTACCACATTACAAACGACCACTATCACACTACAACCAACCACTATACACACTACCGCGCAACAATAAATTGCAGTGAAAGTAATACACGTCCACTAACTTATAACCAACTCAATTTAATACTTAAGCAAGAACATCTGCAAATTTTGGGCATGCATGTTTTGGCCATGCATGTGCACATAACAATGTGTCTTGTAGATTAGCCAGTCCTATTAAATTTATAAACCATTCTCTTCATACATGGATTGGAGTGTAAGCTTATCCTTTGTTAAACAGCTTTTATGAATCATCATACAGTTCTAAACAGCATAATGCAATATGATACCATGGAAATTTGTTAGGGGGGCTAGAAAATCAGCGTGGACGATAATGTGATATTTGGACCACTTGATTTCAAGCCAACTAAACATAAAAAGGGCTCAGTTCAGAATTTATGGTTTCCCAGCCAAGGGTGGAGCAGCTTAAAAAATAGCTCAGTCTAACGCCACAATGGGTTACTTGAATAAGTTTTCCTTACTCGGTTTCTTCAAGTTTGAGTCAAAACAAATCTGAAGTTTTGCTTCTAGCGATAAATGTGTCTATAGAATCATGAAAGAAAAAAACTAATTACAGGAACCAAAAAGTGAACATACCTTTCTTATGACCAAAGGGCCACAAAAGATCACAAGTGCTGCCGCAGCTGCTGCCAATACAATGCATAGGAAACCCACCTTCAACCACCATAGCAGGAAACCCCCCTTCTTAACAGTCAACTGCGCTAGCACTTCCGATCCGGCGTCGTATCTCTGCGGCAACCTCACATAATCACCATCAACATCGCCCATCCCACCTTGTACGACCAAGTTATCATCAATGGCTCGTCCAAGAAGTCAACAGCTCCAAAAGTTGACGCAATGCAATCGGAGAATTAACCTCCTAAACAATCCAGAATAAAGAATCTGAGAGTAAACAGAAACCCGTAATGCGTAATCGCCGCCTTGACCTTCGATCTTCCTACCCTTCAAATCTCCGCCAAAAGAGCGAAACCCTAGATCTCAAAGAAGAGCGGCGTGAAGGAAAATCGCCGAGGAGGAAGGACACGTCGTCTTCAAAGAAGCATAGTCATTTGCAGCAGTAATAAATCAATGGAAAGGGAAAGGAGGAGAGAGAGGACGGCAATAGTAAGTTCCATGAAGGAGGAGAAGACGAATTCTAATAGAACCCAACCCATATGGAGGCCTCTGAGAAAGAAACCATTATGTACGGAAATGTGTCTCTGCTTTAAGAGTCCGAACTAGCCCTGCAACTCGGATCGGTTCGGTTCGGTTTCACTCAGAACCAAGAACCGACCCGTATAGGTTCGGTTCCAAAATTTTGGAACCGGAACCGACCCACGGTTCTAATTTGTATAATCAGAACCGAACCAAAAATGTCGGTTCGGTTCCGGTTCGGTTCCGGTTCCGGTTCGGTTCCGGTTCCGGTTCGATTCCGGTTCCGTTCCCGGTTTTTTAAATTTTATTTCATGGACAACAAATTGCCTTCAAAAAACAAGATTATTTTAACATGATGACGTATAACAACACATTGCAGTGTACAATCTGAGAAACACATTTAATGGCATGCTGCTATAAATCTGAAATTCTGAATCTAACACAATTTCGCATTCAAAAAATATTTGCATAGTTTCCTATTTCTCATTCCAACCAAATTCTTCAAAATAAAACACAAAAGTAGTACATAAAATTACACATGAAGTACCTCCATCAAGCTAATTGTTCATCAATCTCTTTCAAATGCTTCTTGCTCACCACAAATAACAGTTAAAAGGAAAATATTGTGTTAATATTGATATAAAATAATACACTATAAAAATCTAAATTATAGCGAAGAAGAATAAAAATCAAAGAGCATTGTAATTACCACTCTCAAGCTCTTCAATTTGATGCAAGTTTTCCTCAATTTGCAAAGGCAACGGAGACGCTCGTAACCAATCTTGAGTACAAATCAACCCTTCAACAATCTTTGGTGAGAGCGAACTACGAATCGACCGAGAACACGTCCACCTGTACTAAAAGCTGACTCTGATGCAACGGTAGAAACTGGTATTGTCAGGATATCTCTAGCCAATGCCGAAAGAATTTTATATTTGCTTGAATTCACTTTCCACCAATTTAATATATCAAACTCTGGAGATAGATCATCCAAGTCACATTCTTCTTGCAGATACTTATCTAGCTCTGATTGGTTAGAGGAAGTTTGAAGTGCCTTCTTTCTCTCAATAAATACTGCTCTCAGTTGTCTCATTTCATTCAAGAAACTAATATTGGGAGGGTTATGTGGTTGATCCAATTCCATGCTCTCACCTCTAGAAGAGTTTGAAGTTGTCGGCATTGCATCAAGTTTCTTATAATACTCAAATAATTCCTTAAAAACTTTTAAAACTTTTTCCATCAACTCATTAACTTGTTCATTGCTGAAGAAAAATTCATAACAATGTCTCACAAATTCAAGCTTGTTTCGCGGATCTAGCACTGATGCAATCACGATCAATATACTAACTTTATCAATGTTCCCCCAATATTTTTCAAATTTGGCCTTCATTTTTATTGTCATTGCTTGGTGATTAAGATTTGAGGATGCAACTTATTCATTTAATGCATGTCCAATGAAAAAAATTGCTCAAAATACGCACTTGAAGTAATGTATGATGAATCGGAGAATAAATTACTAGCAATATAAAATTTCTCTAAAAAAGAGACCAATAACTTAGCATTTTCCCAATCATAACTTTGAGGAGGTCCATTTTCTAAGTCGATTGCAAATTCAGAAACTTCATCTTCGAATCTTTCAAAAGCTTTCTTAAACTTGAGGGCTACTTGTAACATTTGATATGTAGAGTTCCATCTAGTTGGGACATCCATGCAAACTGAACTTTTATACTCTATTTTTTTTCACAACAATTTTTAAATTGATGTGATCTCATAGGAGAACTTCTAATATATTTCACCGCGTCACGAATTCTTGCAATTGTATCTATCTTCTCATTCATGTCATCCTTCACAATTAAATTTAGAATATGGCATGCACATTTCATATGGAAAAATGCTCCCCCAAAGGCAAATATGATTTCTCATTTAATTTTCTTCTCAAATGATCAATTGCAACGGTGTTTGCAGTGGCGTTATCTACAGTTAGAGTACAAACTTTATCTATCTCCCAATCTAATATACATGATTCTAAGACCTTGCCGAGCTCTTTTCCTTTATGACTGGAGATAACACAAAAATTAAGAATCCTTTTTTGCAACTTCCAATTATCATCAATAAAATGAGCAGTAAGACATAAGTATGAGAGATTTTGTACTAAGGTCCAACAATCGATTGTTAAACTTACGGCGGCTTTCATGTTTACAAGTGTCTTCTTTAGTTTTGTCTGCTCGGCAGCATATAATTTCATGCAATCTCTTGTTAGTGTAGTGCGGGAGATCAACTTAAACCTTGGTTGCAACATTCTCATAAGATAAAGAAATCTTTCTGTTTCAATAATTCTAAAAGGCAACTCATCTGTGATAACCCATCTAGCAAGGGCCATTCGACATGACTCCTGATCAAACTTCCAAGAATGTAGATACTCAATAGAAGTTATGTCATTTCCCTCTTCCCCACATTTCATCTCAAAGCTTAACAATTTTTGCTTTTTGTCGACTGCATTATACGGATATTTGCTGCAATTCTTTAGATGTTTCCACATATTACTAGTACCATTAATACTTGCACAACCATACGCTTTACTGCAATAGTTACATGCAGCTTTCTCAGACTTCTCACCCTCTTTCTTCTTAATCTTAGAAAAATAACCCCATATATTGAACTTTGACTTGTAATCTCTTTTCTGCGCATTTGACGTGCTAGGCACGGTACTCCCATCTACAATTGTAGTGGGCTCATCTGTAACAATCGGAGCACATGTTGCGGCAATAACTTCATTTGTGTCTCCCACACTAGACATTTTAAAAGCCTAATAGATAAAAAAAATGAAAAATCTGAGAGAAATGCTTGAACTAAAGACAGTAAAATAACAAAAGCAAGCATTAAGCACTAAATAGCGGTAAAAATCATAAAGTTCAGGTCAGGGAAGTCATGTTTATCATGAAAAATAGTGATAACAAGCATATGCAAGTCATGTTGCCTAAAGACATACTGCTCAGTATGGTTTTTATTACATGAAATCACAGAAGATGCATCTTTGAGGGGAACAACAAGATAACTGGTAACATATTAACCAGTGGCATTATTTTGTTCAAGAAATATTGTAAATAATGTTCCTAGGTGAAGGAACATACAGAAAAAGCTTCATTTATTTCATAAAAAACGATTTGGGAAGCCTCCAAACCAGCATTTGAAATAGCCTTTAGTATCGCAAGTTAAAATGAAGTAAACTAGAAAACACAGTAGAAGAAGTTGCAGCCACATCATTATAGGCAAATATTCGTCATCATCACCACCATCAATAAACATATTCCAACTCTTAAGACCCAGCTTACAGTGCACAGTCGGCGGAGGAGGAGCAGGAACGTTGTAATCGACGCCGGAGGGAGGAGAAGGGACGTTGTAATCGACGTCGGTGCCTAGCGGACCAGCGATGCCATTCCTGTTCGCTGGGGAGACGGGTAGAAGGGAGTCGTTCCTGTTCGCTGGGGAGACAGGGATGGTGAGCGGGAGCGGGCGAGCGGCGCTAGGGCTGGAGGCGAGGATGGGGAGCGGGAGCGGGCGAGCGGCGCTAGGGCTGGAGACGGGGATTGGGAGCGGGAGCGGGCGAGCGGCGCTAGGGCATGGAGACGGGGATGGATGGGTCACGGGAAAATCTGATAATAAAAGTATAAAGCATTAACACTTAACTTTTTTTTAAGTAATCGGTATTCCTATTTCCTATGACAACCACGGGACATCCATGCAAACTCAGCCAACTAAAATTATTATTCAAATATACTGTTCGGATCGGTTCTCGGGTACCCAACCACGGGACCCGAGAACTGAACCGAACCGCCGGTTCTTTTTTTTCAAGAACCGTACCCGAACCGACCAATATGAGAACCGACCCGAACCGTCCGGTTCGGGTCGGTTTCGGTCCGGTTTTCGGTTCTTCGAATATTTTTGCACATGCCTAGTCCGAACAGTAGGGATGATCCACGTAGAGAAAGAAAGGTAGGGAAGAACTCTAGGTCATCCGATCAATGATCGGATGGCTCACGAAATTCGAGCATATTTACTAAAAAACACTATATTTTGAATTTCATGGGCTGTCAGATCATACGATCGAACGGCCTGCGGTTCTTCCCAACCTTCGTATAGGTAGGTTACTCCTAACTAAAAAAATTTATTGCTTTAAGTCCTCTATGCTTAAGAAAAAAATTGTTGGCACCCACTAAAGATCGTTACTTTCTACAAACACGATTTTTCAAGTCTGGTCTTCTCTGTGGTTGCTTCCTGATGCCTTCTGGGTTTTCTCCTCCAGTTAGCTCTGATCGATCTTCGTCTCCACGTCCAACAGCTACAGGTAAATCTCCTCCAGTTATTCATTACTCGTTTTTCCTTATGTTTTTCATTTTAGTCGTATTCGAATCCTTATGTTATTATGCATTTATGTAGTAGAATGGGTTCTAACTCTCAAGAAGGACAATATAGCAAATAACATAAAGCTGGTTTAATTCAAGCTAGATGATATCTAGTTTGTAATCAAAGGGCTTTGAGGTATACTTCTTGGTTTTGCTCTATGTTTCTTATTTCCTTTTATACTCATGTATTTTTGTGTGCTTTGAGGTATTAGTCAAATAGTGGCTAAGCAAAGCATAGTAGACTCTGTGATGAATGTTTGTATGGATGCTCCGTAGTATTGGTCGGTAGAGGATCAAGCAGAGAACGTAGAACTTTGTGATGAATTTTTTTCAAATATTATTTTTGTGATGAATGTTGCGAGTCTTGTGAATCTTTTTTTATCTTACACAATTGTAACATAAATTGATGTATCTTTTGTGAAAATTTAAATATGGACGGTCACAAGAAAAAGTTTAGTCTTATCGCATCCATGTTTCAGAAGAAGTTAAAATCGCAATTGTCGTCCTCAACTTGTAAAACTCCAACTCAAGAGAGTGAGAATGAGGAGTTTTCCCCTTCTCCAACTAATGATAGTGAAAATGTATTTTCTTCAATCGATGAGGAGTTTTCCTCTTCTCCAACCGATGATATTGTAATGAGGACTATATTTGATGTAGAGTTACTTCCACATGATCCTTGAATGATAAGAAGTATATCCACCTATCCTTTAAATTAGCAAGATGCAGTGAGGAAAGCTTATATATTAAGATGTCCATGTCTGCCTAAGTTTCATTCTTTTCCACCAAGAAAAATGGGAGAACGGTATCGTCAGTTTGTAGTCACATTGTTTGATATGTTCGATTGGCTTGAATATAGCGTTGAAAGAGATGTATTTTGTTTTGTATGCTACTTGTTCAAGAATGATACTGTAACTAGTACTCCTGGGGGGATAGTTTTGTTAGTGGTGGAGGATATAGGTCTTGGAATAAATCTAAAGGGTTCACAAAACATATCGGAAAGAGTAATAGTGCCCATCAGTTGGCATTGCAAAAATTTGAAGCACTTAAAGAACCTAAAAAATCTCTCATTGTTGCTCTTGACAAACAATCAGATATGACTAAATTTTTTAACATAAAACACGCTTACAAGCTTCTCTTAAATGTTTGAGATATCTCTTGTGTCAAGGATTAATTTTATGTGGTCATGATGAGAGTCAAAATTCACTTAATATGAGACATTTTCTTGAACCTCTACAGTGGCTTGTAGATATTGATGAAGAGATTGGTAAGTATGTCTTGAAAAATGCACTTGGAAACAATCAATTAACTGTTCCTTTAATTCAGGAAGATATGATCAATGCTTGGGCAAAAAAAACTACTAAAATCATTATGCATGAACTTGGTGATGATTATTTTTCTATTCTAGCCGATGAATCCAGTGATGTGTCACATAGAGAACAACTTGCTCTTTGTTTGTGTTATGTAGATAGAAATGGAAGACTAGTAGAGCGGTTTCTTGGTATTGATATATTCTTGAGACTACTGCAGTGTCACTTAAAGGTGCAATTGAATCTTTATTAATATAGCATTCATTGAATTTGTCTAAAATTCGTGCGCAAAGATATGATGGTGCTAGTAACACGAGTGGAGAGGTAAATGATCTTAAAAGTTTAATTTTGAAGGTAAATCCAAGTGCTTACTACATTCATTATTTTGCTCATCAACTTCAGTTAACACAAGTTGCAGTTGCTAAGATAAATGATGATTGTCAGTGATTTTTTGAAGCAATTTTAACTTTTATAAATGTGATTGGAGTTTCATGTAAACGAAATGAAATGTTTAGAGAAAGTCAAGTACAAAAGGTTGTCAAGGCACTAGAAGATGGTGAACTGAAAACGGAATTAGGTTTAAATCGGGAGCTTCGTTTAAGTCGACCTGGAGATACTCGTTGAGGGTCACATCACGAAACATTAGTGCATATTATTTCATTATATCCTGATATGGTGGATACACTCTTGAAGATTGGGAAGAGTAAAACAAATGATCGGGTGAATACACAAGGTGTGTTGTTTGCATTGGAATCATTTGATTTTGTTTTAATGGTTCATGTGATGACCACTATATTTGGGTACACACACAAGTTAAATCTCACATTGCAAAGAAAGGATCAAGATATTGTTGATGTCATGTCTTTAGTTAGCTTGACAAAAAAATAATTGCAAACTTTAAGAGATGATGGATGAGAGTCTCTTCTTAAAAAGCTCTTATTTTTGTGTGAAAAATATGGTATTCTTATCCCCAATATGGATGTTCGGTATATCGCCCGTGGAAGATCAAGACGGTTTGTTGAAGACTACACAAATTTGCATCATTATCGGGTTGAAATTTTCTTAAAAGTCGTCGATCTACAACTACAAGAGCTAAACGACCGATTTGATGAGGTGGGTATGAAGTTGCTTCATTGTCTGACTCGCTTGAATCCCGCTAACTCATTTGGTTGTTTTGACAAGCAAAAAGTGATGCAACTTGCAGAGTTTTATCTGAATGACTTTTCAAGTTTGGAGTTATTTAATTTTGAATTTCAACTTGACAACTACATTGTCGATATGAAAAATGATAGAGATTTTTTTAATTTGAAATACTTTGATCATCTATCTACGATGCTTGTTGAAACTGGTAAATATGTTGTTTATCAACAAATTTACAAGCTTTTGAAGTTTGTATTGATTTAACTCGTGGCTACTGCAAGTGTGGAAAGAGTTTTCTCAGGTATGAATTATGTGAAAAACAAGTTGAGCAATAGTATGGGCGATCAAATGTTGAATGATTGTGTAGTTGCTTTTATTGAGCAAGATGCATTTTTGAAAGTAAATGATGATGATGTTATCGATCGTTTTCAAAAAATGAGAACTCGTCGTGGACAATTGTAATTTTTTCATGTAGTTTGTAGTTTTCAGTGTTATGCAGTTTTGTATGACTTTATAATGCAATTTTTTTAATATTTACTTGTTATTTATTTTTTATTTTTAAAATTGTGCCCCCCCCCCCCCCCCCCCCCCGCCAATTATTATTTTATCCCGCACGATGAAAACCGTGCATTACCTGTATCTAATTATCTCTCATGCAAGGTGGTAAAATTGTCCACTATGTTTGGGGGCGTGTGACGGTGTAAGAAGTAGTTAGTGATGTGAAACTGGTGACAACATTAGAGCTGTCCAAAAAATTGTTTGAAAAAATAATAGATGGTTTGAAAAATCTTCGTTTAAACGTTCTTCAAAAAGTTAATTTATATATTTTTTGTTTGGAAAAATAATTTTTTAATAATATTTGTTTAGCTTTTAATAATAAAAAGGTATTTTATGATAATCATGTATTGCATAGATAAATATTATATAAATCATAAATAAGCAAGTTACAAATGATCAGCGCGAGAAACAAAGATCGTGAATGGGTGAAGATTCGTGATTGAGAGAAGTAAACATTTGCAATGACAAGAAGAAAGAAAGACAAATCGTGAATGATCGAGACATGACTTTAGTAAACCCTTGAATAAAAGAGGAAAGTTGAAAACAAAGAAAGTTAATTTTAGAAAGTCACGTTAGACCGGCTACTTTAAAAGCCCTCAAAATAACTTTCTTGAAAAAGCTCTTTTGAAAAAATTATTCAACCAAACAACATAAAAAGGGTGGAAACGGTGCCCCCACAGCTTTGGTGGAAATGTTTTTTTCGGGCCCACAAATTCGGTTGGGAACCCGACTGGATGGCCGCTGTCACGAGATCTTGTGGTTAAACTTGATTAAACAAAATAATTTAGGTTTAAACCCACTCGCACCCACAGTTCGAGATGCATTTGGGTTGCCGGTAGGATTTGTGTGAAGAACTATGGGTGCAGATTTCTGATATGGGTATTGAGGAGTATTATTTTTAGGCAATTGTTATTAGTACACCAGTTTTGGCTATTCGCACACCAATTTCTATGAGCTATTAAGGCGTATTGCCGCACTGATCGTAATTATAGCGAAGTTTTGATGAATTTTTGAAAATACGTCTTGTACATGCATTTTTAGGAAAAGTGTTCAACACAAAAGTTGTAGATCTCGACGAGATCTACAATTTTTGTGTTGAACACTTTACCTAAAAATGCAAGTACAAGACGTATTTTCAAACGGCGCGTAATAACTCATAGAAATTGATGTGCTAATAACAATTGCCTTTTTATTTGTCGCATGAAGCCATGCAGGATGAGTTATGACTGGGCATTTAAAGTAATTATAACAAACTTTTTCGAAAGTGGGCTTTTTTGCTCTGATGAGTTTGGACAAAAACGTTATCGTGATAGAATATATGTTTGACATTACAGAGATTACGAACAATGGTTCACAACCACCGCATTCGTGACTGCCACCGCGTTCGTGACTGCCACCGCCGCGCCAAAAGGAGCTTATGACTTCGTTTGGGGCGGCTTATTTGCTCCGATGAGTTGGGTCAAAAACGTCATTATCTTAGATTGTATGTTTGGCAAGACAAAGGTTACGATCGCTACCAATAAAATAAACTAGTTTTGAGCATAAAATGCATGAATTTTTTTAGGTAAGGTCGGTCGTTCACAAACCACTGTTCATGACCACCACGTTCACGGCCGCCACGCTGTGCCAAACGAAGTCTAAATCTGATTATAAAAACTTATATTTATTCCATCAATAATTTTAAGGCGATTGTTATAAGCACATCAGTTTTGGCTATTCGCACACCAATTTCTACGAGTTATTACGCGCCTTTTGAAAATACGCCTTGTATATGCATTTTTAGGAAAAGTGTTCAACACAAAAATTGTAGATCTCGTCGAGATTTACAACTTTCGTGTGGACGTCCCTTTCGTGTTGAACACTTTTCCTAAAAATGCATGTACAAGGAGTATTTTTAAAAATTCGCTATAGTTATGATCAGGGCGACAATACGCCTTGTGCATGCATTTTTAGGAAAAGTGTTCAACACGAAAGTTGTAGATCTCGACGAGGTCTACAATTTTCATGTTGAACACTTTTCCTTAAAATCCATGTAGAAGACATATTTTCAAAAGACCACGAGCCAATTTTACATTTGTGATTTTTTTGTATTGCTCAGCATGAAAAGCGCTGCCGTCTACTTGCAGTCTTGCAGATATAATAATTGATTGAATATTTGTTAAATTCAGTTTAATATAAAATTAACATTTTATGACATTTAACTAATCAATCATAGCGTGTGCGTGCGCGTATATCCATCCTATTTAAATTAAAAAGTTACGGTTTTGAATAATATCTGTCCGTCAGTTTCGGATCCAGATTCTCTTGAGTTTGTGCGGGAACTTCAAGGTGGAGTTTCGAGATTAATAGCCCTTGGATTAAATCCAAGAGCTGAGATCCAGGGTGGAGTTCTCGTGTAGAGTTGCGTTCTCGCGTGGAGTTCTCGTGTGGGCCTTCTTGTGTGGAGTTCTCGAATGAACTCCACCCCCAGGAGTTCCACACGAACTCCAGGGGATCCGGATCCGTCAGTTCCACCTAAGGCTATAATAATATTTATTAATAATTAGACAAACTGCCTAAATCAGTCCATTTTATTTATGTAGAAGTTGAAATTGATTTCTAAAATTTCAAATGATTAAAATTGGTCCCCATAATTTTAGGCAATTGTTAACCGCACCCCAATTTTGGCTATCCGCAACCCTTTTATATGAAGTATTACGATTTTTTTGAGAAATACGCCCTGTACAAGCATTTTTAGGAAAATTGTTCAACACGAAAGTTGTAGATATCGTCGAGATCTACAACTTTCGTGTTAAACATTTTTGCTAAAAATGCACGCACAAGACCGTTACTAAGAAAATGGAAGACTAGTATTCCGTGTTCTTCATTAGCATTACTCCAGAGAAACTTTTAACTTCCGCCGTGTTGGGTCAAAAACGTCATTGTCACAGATTGTATGTTTGGTAAGACAAAGGTTATGACCGTTACTAAGAAAATAAATTAGTTTTGAACATAAAATGCATGAATTAGTTTAGGTGAGGTCGGGCTTTCACGAACGACGGTTCATGACCACCGTGTTCACGACCGTCGCACCACGCCAAACGGTTCATGGCCACCACGCCAAACGACCGTCCCCCCCCCCCCCCCCCCCCCCCGAGAATTTTGCAAAAATATTAGGAGATTTGGATTCCTCTCGTCGAGCTAATGAATTTTGACTACTTACACGTCAAAAACGGTGTCCGAATGAGGGAGAAATGTCTCCGAGAAGATGCAAATTTTCATTTTTTTAAGAGAGAAAAACGATGCTTGACCCCCCTTCTACGAAGCCGCTGTCATTTTGATCCGCCCTGCTTCGATTCCCGCAAGCGTGCAGCGGCCTCTACGCCAGTAGACGAGCACACAAATATTTGCGTCGTCTACAGCAAGAACACCGACGCCTCCCACATGTCTGACGTGTCCGTTCTCTGCATCTGCCATCTCCTGCGCCTCCACGATCCTTATCGTCGTCGACGAAAACATCCATTTGGTAAACGACACATTTGTCAAGGGAAAGCAACAACGCTCATCATTCTGCTTTCATCCTGACGTGGTCCTGTCGTCCCCAGCCACAGCTGAAGTCTCCATCAATCTCCCTTTTCGGCGTCCAGCGACTCCTGCTCGCTACTCAAGAGATCCTTGCTGGTCTAATTGCAGTACGGTAAAACTTTTATTGCCCAACACTTCAACCAACCCCCAGAACCATAGAGCATCGCTAGTCTAATTGTAGTACGGTAAAACTTGCCTTTAAGTTTTAATGATACTTTATGATCACATAAGATCCTTGACGCGCCTCTCCACTTCAACCAACCTGCTTTGATTTTATATTTAATACACTATATTAAAAAAAATTTGCTTCGCCTTTTGATTAGGCCCCCCTAGTCAAAATTTCTGGATCCGCCCCTGCACACACAGACAAGTGATAGTACACGGGGTGTGTTGTAAAATTCGGTGCAAATCGCAGGGCACACTATAAAATAATGCAGGGAAACAAGAACACAAAATAGGCCAAAACTGCGCCCGGCAAAACCCGTCAGCGCGCAACCATAAATATATATATATATCAAATCAAACAATATATAAATGCAATTACAAGAAAATAACAGGAGAAGAAAAGACCGTCCGGTGAAACGCCGCAGATGCGTCGGACGCGAACGATCCGCGGGCGAGTAGAAGATCTGGACTGCAATCCGGCTAGCAGACGCACAAGGTTCACCGAACCTACAACGTCGTAGTCCGACGTTCAACCGCAACCACCACCGGAGACCAACGCCACCACCGGAGACAAACACCGCCAAGACTAACTGCACTCGCGCACGCCTTCAACATCTACGTCGATCTCCAACAATATTCCAGGTGGCGCTTAGTTCACAGTACAGATTTTTAAAACCTAAAACCCACTTATATATATATATATATATATATATATATATCAATAAATAGATTCGGATCTCACCGAACCAAAAAAATATAACAGGGGTGCCCCCATGAGACCACAACAATACCATTGATCAATCAAAGCCCCTTATAAACAATGTGAAGCAACTACAATACCACCATTTCAGTACTTGGAACTCATAGTCGGTTTTTGGGATCAAACTTTGGAGCCTCTTGATTGAGTGTTAACTCAATCCCTTTCAGGTACATTGCAATGCGTTGCTTTATTTATTTCTTGATTCATGAAATCGCAAGATCCGAAACTCTTTTGGGTTGTTCTTGTTTTACTTCCGCTGCGCATATTTGATATGATGTTCATTTTGAATGAAGTAGAAAACCCAACAATGATAGGCATGGGGCTCCGCCCCTACTGCCAAGCTCGACAGTACCCGGTCGGCGACGACGAGCTTTGCCCTCCCCCGGCGGGCTTCGCGCAAGCCCTTGCGCCCACAACATATACATATGAGTACTCAACCCGGCGGGCTTCGCGCAGGAGGCTTCACCCGCTCTTGTGCCAACAACATATACATATGAGTACTCAAAATGACCGCACAAAAATTTTAATTAATATTTTATAATTATTTTTTTTCCAATATATTTTAACAAAAACTTATTTTAAAGTAAGTATAGGAGATCTAATTATTACTACCATAGCAGGTGTATAAGGTCTACTAAAAAGTTTTGGATTTTATGAATTTCCATCATTATTTTTATTATAGTGATATAGTGTAATTACAGAAATAGCCATTATATTTTATAAATTTTCATTTTTTTCACAATATATGCTAAATCGGAGTAAAAGAATGAAACTATATTTGACAATTTTGAATGTTGCATCAAAGACATCTTCTTGTATATAGTAGTTAAATATTAGTATAGTTGCTAAAGAGTGTTCATAAAACACTACTGATTTTCAAATTCAAGCACTGCCTTCGCTAAAAAACTAAACAAATAATGAAAATATACAAGATGGAGAATTGATCCTTATCTCTGATAGAAAATGCATTCTCCGCCCGTTCTCGCCGACTCTTAGCGGGCTTCACCCGCATTTAAGCGGGCTGCGCTCGCATACATTTTATTCAAAATATATACATATGAGTACTTAAAATAACCATAAAAAATATAAATCAATATTCCTATTTTTATTTTGGAAAAAAAATGCAATTTTTTACCTAAAAAATCAATTTCTCTCCCTTTCTCTTCTCTCCCCCTCCCTACTATCACTAATCTCTCTTCTCTCTCTTTCTCTCTCTTCATTGGATGGTTGAGATAAAAAACTTGTCACATATTGGATGGTTAAGATTAATTTTACAACTCCAAACTACTTCATAGGCGGGCGCACCTCGCTCGAATGCGAACGCACCTCGCTCGAATGCGGGCGAAGCCCGCTAAGAGTCAGCGAGCCCGGGCGGAGCTGCTCGTGTGTGTGTGTGCAAGTCGAACGATACGGGCCTTGGCCCCCTATGTTAGTGCAACGACGGGCTTCGCCCGCACTGACAGATTTATATATATTTTTAATAACAATTAGAATTATCAATTATTCCATATTTATATACGTATATATTAAACATAGTTTAATGTTGTTCAACAAAAATCTTATGATGTGATGATTGTCATCTTTGCTTGATATAGTCGGAACCTGTGTTCAATTCTCACTATTAACATTTTTTGTGTGATTAAAAATCTGAGACATATGACTCATTTTTCAATAAATTTAGGCGTAAAATTGTAATTTCATATTGTAGGATACCTATACCTTAACATAAACCTAGGACATCATATCATAATAGGTGTAGGGGCTCTAGTAAAAAAGTTATAAGTAATCGAACGACTCGTATTAATCATGTCATTATTGACGGATCTGATCTTCCCAATGACTTTTAAATTTCATGTCACAGTATTTCTTTATAAGAGAATCGAAAACCCCACGATGAAGGGAATCGAAAGTGAGAATTGTGGTAAGAAATTAATCACATTCATTAACAACTTGCATTTTAATTTCCAGGGCATGGAGAATGCAAACCAAGTTCACAGCCAGCGCCTACTTCACCTACAACACCTATAGCTACCCCCCCCCCCCCCCCCCCCCCCACCCCCCCACCCCACCCCAATTCCACCAACCCCACATCTTAATTCCTCCCCCCACCCTCTTACAAATCTCAAGAATTCTTCATCTTCAAGAAAAACCCCACCAAACTTAAGAAAAATAAGAACAAAATATCATCACATAATCCCCTATCAACCCCCCCACATTTCCTACTCCCTCCCTTCAATCCCTAAAATTTGGCAAATCACTTGATAGTAATATACCTGTTTGTCCCATGCTTAGCCCAGTGATCCTTCAGATCCAAAGGCGCGGACAGATCATGGCCTTCGGCCGCCAATCTGCTGAGCAGCTTAGAGAACGCGCTCCCGCTCATTTTTCTCCCAGCCACCCGGGCGTGCCGCTTATTCGGCATCACCGGAAGCGGGTACATAGAGAGCATCATCGTGCAGCACGCGGATTGCCACCCGCCACTCCCCCACTTGTAGCACTGCTGCAGCTTCCCCGTGCACGAGCATGCCGGCGGCGGCATCATCGACTCGTCGAACGTGACGAGGTTGAGGCCGAGATCCTGCCCCTTCCATTCGTGGTGATGCTTCGTCACCACCGCCAGCTTGTTCAGATCTTCCCCTCCGCCGACGGCGCCGCCCCTCCACTGATTCAGCGGCTTCGCCACCGTTATCTGCTTGCTCAAATCCTCGCCACCGTCGGCTCTCTTCCCTTTCCTCGACGCCTTCTTCGTCGCGGTCTCCTTCCTCGACCTCTTCGGCTTTCGAGCTTTTACGGCGCCATCGGAAGCTGGCGGGAAGGCGTACGCCTCGGTACCGTGGAATGGGGAATCGGATACCTGCGGCGGCGGATGCTGGTGCGGTTGATGGTGGTGGTGGTGGAACTGCTTCGCGCTGCTGCGGGGACATCCGGATCCGTTGTCTCCATTCATGGAGTTCTCGCGCGCATACTCCAGGGACGCGATGGCGTTGTCGCGTTCCATGATGGCGGCGTTTCGCTCGGACACCACGGCGTCGCGCTGGAGAATAGCCATGTCTCTTTCCGCAAGAGCAGCTTTCTTTTCGGCGAGGGCTAAGTTTCGCTCTTGAATGGCATTGTCGCGCTCTGCCATGATGGCCATGACCTTCATTGCGTGGTTGTCTTTCATCTGATGTTGGGGCATCATCCACTGTCATTCAGTGAACCATGAAATTACAAAATCAATCTCGGAGTCAGATATTTCCATGCAATTATGCAAAGTCGCGGGATAGTTCTTTGTAATTATTATACATATACAAGTACCTAATTGCATATAAATACTGACGCGAGATGAGTCTATAGGAGACTGATGCGTGATGCCCTAAACCTAAATGAACGAAAACAATCACGCGACAAATGCGAATAGAACTACAGACCAACTGAACTAAAGATGTGAATGTTTGCACGCACGCAATCCGATGAACTAATGATGACTAACCCTAAACCCTAATGTGAAGCCCATGAGTTGCCATGAAATAATTCGGACGTGCATGCAATTAAATAACAAGATTTAAAACTCGCATATCTGAACACAATTAAGAGAAACGTTCGAATTAGACGAGCAAATGACGATTTCAATTTAATTAACAACGCGCATGAATTAAAAGTACATGGTGAATAAGAGATGTATGCCCAATAAAAGAAGATCTAGTCAACATTAATTAAGCTCAATATTATAAGAAATATAAAGGTACATTCATATATAATGTAATAAATTTGAAAATAAATGCGGACTCACCGAGTAATGGGGTCGGGGGCATGGGCGTGGAGATCCGGTGCTTCTAGGTGTGGCAGAGGCGATCTGGAGTGTCACTAGCGACTGTATGGTGGCAGGCGGAAGGGTAATATGGTTGTTTGCGGACTGTTGGAGAGAAGCAATGGGAGGATGGGAAAGGGGAGGGGGCGGGCTGGTCAGGCTTGTGATAGGCTGGGGAGGTTGGGAAAGGGGGGAGGGATGGTCGGAGCCAACTGGAGTGGTGGAGGTCGGCGAAGGCTCGGATAACGGAACGGGAACCGACAGCTGGAGGTAGTCTCAAGGAGGGAGCGGTAGCTCGAAGTCGAATGGGGCATGATCGAGGTGTGAGAGTCAGTGGGTGGAGGCGTCGACAACCCCGGAGGCAAGAGCCTGCAACATCGGCACCAACAGAAGTGGACCGAGCGGTTTCGTAAATGAAACCAGCTCTCGAGGGGGTTTAAGTTACGCAAATCTGATGGCTTCTATCGCACGATTGGATTTGGCACCCTAACTCCCAAAATACAAATAAAAAACATTAAAAAATGAAAAATCACGACGAACGCGATGGCAGCCTCTCTGATCGCCAATCCGATGATTCAAAAATCACCAATCTCCTAAATCTCTCAAATGTGATCCCATCGATCTCCATCACATAATTTGTATATCTAAAATACGCAGTATTACAAATATCTGTGCACAAGTGACCCCTTGAAACATTTACGATGGAGTTTGGAAATATAGCAAAAACACATTCAATGGCATCGTATATTTTTTCAAAAAAAATTCTATAGGGTTTATACGGCATGTGGAGCTCCAAGAAAATATATTAGGATATACATAACTTGTCTGTATGTGAATAATAAATACTTTTAACTGAAATAGAAAAGGCATAATTCTGCAGGGTTGCCTTACAACAATTCTGCAGGGATGCCCTACAATGCAGCTGACAAGTGCAACAAAAGTAAGCAAGCCATTAAAGTATAAAATATTGAGGGATAAAGTTAAGCATCAGAGGTTTTGTAACATTTAAGTAAATTAATAAAGATAAAGAACATATAGCTTAAAAAATGTTTAAAAATGAAATGACCCACTCCAAGCAGTTGAGATAACCCTATTGATGATGTGCATATTAGGTTATTAGTGCTAGAGGGCAACTTTTAAGTCGAAAGTTTACAAGCTACATGTAAGCACCAGATAACCTGCAAATATTTATAAGACTACTCTTCCTATAATCAATTGATTATAGGTTTAACGCATAGGTCCTAACATGGTGATGCACTGACTGACACATAAGTCCTAACATGGAGAGAATTTTCCGTACACTCATCGCACCATGACCATCGTGCGTGAACCTATTTTCCTGCAAAAATACAATTGTAATGTAACTTACAGTTGTAATGAACTGTATTTTTACACTTATTTTCATCAAAATTATAGTTGTAAAATAGTTTAAAAAATACCTTACATCTTTTAATACAACTATATTTTTATACATTTTTATTTCAAAATATATGCATATGAGTACTTAAAATGACCGTAAAGATTTATATTCCGTTAATTATTTTATCAAAAAATACAAATTTAAAAAATAAATTCATTTTTGGGGAAAAAAAAAATGTCCAACGCACCATGCTCGATATGCGTTGGGCGTATATAAAATTTTTCCCCTAACATGGGAATGCATTAGGCTAGGTCCAATGGCTCACCCACACATCACTTAATTAAAAAAAAAATCACACGTTAGACATCAAAGGCCCTATATCTAAGGGGACTTGTTGAGATTGAGAATATAGTCTCACATCATGAAATCATGTAGTCTCGTGCATTTAAGATAGATCAAGCGTCCCTCCTTCGATAATCAGCTGTTTTTAGGTTGAATGCAATGGTTTTAACATTAACAGCATCAAAGGGAGAAGATCGATAAAAGATGGCACTTTATTTACCAATCCAGCTTCAGCTTTACTTCAAACAATCACATGACCGTTTGATCACAGGCTCCAGAATCAGTTTAGCTGGATATATAAATATATATACATACACTTATATAAACGGAGTTATTTGACTATATACTGTAGCTGTGTCCGTCGCGTCGCGGCGGAAATTTTATTTTGGATTTTGACTTTCATTTTCATTTCCGTGTACTCCAGCTTCTTCAACTCTGTAGCCTACTGAGCTCCTAGCATCTTTTGGACAGAAGCAGTTTGTCTCCTGCTTTCTTCTTTTCAAGCTGCCGAGAATTTTGAACGATTCCAGCTAGGGCAACTGCAGAAAATAGGGGAAGCTCTTGCAAGCGTGCAAGAGAGGAGAAGGGTAGGTGTTCTCAAACCAGAACACAGGGTTAGGTTCTGTTACGCGCACGCGCCTCCTATTTTATTATTGCTTTTATTTAAATGTTTTAGTTTGATGTGAGTCCCCCCTCCCTATATAAGGAGGTGATTCTGGGGAGTTAGGTCATCTTTGGAACTATTGTCCGTTGGCTCTCATTTGAGAGAAGGCTCTTTGGAGGAACCAATCTCCAAGAGTTGGCCGGAGCTTGCTCCGGATTGTATCTGTTTCCGTTAATCCATGCAATTTCTATCTTGTTCGTATTATTTGGTCCGACCTGCCCGGCCGCCCGCTGTAAGCCGCCGGTTAACTCAAGTTCGTCTCACCGTTCGACTGCTGCACCCAGCGCCTGCCGACGATCCAGCGCCTGCCGACCGCTCCTGCTTGAAAGCCCTCGATCCAGCGCCTGCCGATCCAGCGCCTGCTTGCTGACGACGATCCAGCGCCTGCTTGCCGATCCAGCGCCTGCCGACGATCCTGCTTGAAAGCCCTCGATCCTACTTGAAAGCCCTCGATCCAGCGCCGACGCCCTCGATCCAGCGCCGATCCCGCGGCTGTTCCAGCGTCGATCCAGCGACGACCCATCGTCAATCCAGCGACGACCCAACGACGACCCAGCGCCGATCCAACGTGGAAGCCCTCGATCCAGCGCCTGCTTGCTTCACCGACGATCCAGCGCCGATCCAGCGCCGACGCCCTCGATCCAGCGGCTGTTCCGCCCTGCCATATGCTTCGTCTCCGGGCCGTCGCCGCTGCGCCCAGCCGGCTTCCCACTTCCCGCCGCCAGCTCGCACCAATCCGCCCTCTCCGACACGCTCCGGCGACATCTATCCCTTGTGCACCCTCATATGCCAAATGGGAGGATGGAATCCCGCGTGGAAGCGCTCGAACACTCCCTCGCCACCATCAACTCTCGACTCAAGGCACAAACACAAAAAGCTATAGTGGTTCCCCAAGTTGGGTAGTCCACTTTCCCCCTTCGCTATCTAGCAGTGTGCTAGCCTTGACCACTTCCACCAAAACTCAGATCTGAAGATCCTACCTCAGATCCCAAAGATCTTACACTCAGATTCCCACTGGAATCCTACAACTCAGAACTCAGAGAGATCCTAAAACTCAAGCCACACAGGAGACTACAGCTCAGGCCACACAGGACCCTACAACTCAGGATGTCAAGCCCTGCCACAATCTCTGCACCCAGAGATCTACACTCAGATCTTCTCAAAGATCCTACCTCAGATCCTAAGGATCCTACACTCAGAATCCCACTGGAATCCTACAACTCAGATCTCAGAGAAATCCTACAACTCAGGTCACACAGGACCCTACAACTCAGATTCCTCAAAGAAATCCTACAGCTCAGATCTCAGAGAGATCCTGCAGATAAATAAGTTTTGTTGCAAAAACTTTCTTTAGACTCAGAAAATATTCCTTGATGGATCAGCCTGATGTGGATTGACTTCAACGCGGATCTTCTTGCAGAGAACTTTGAGAGAATATGCATCCGTGAAGATTACCTCATCTGCACTTTAGAAGATCCTTCTCCTTGATGTTAGATGATTGAACTTTGAGTAGTTCAGTAAGATGAATCGATTTCTTACTTCTGGAGAAAGAAAGATAAGCTTCAAAGTATATCTTCTCCGATCTTGAGGTTCCTGATGAATAGCCCTTTCAAGATGATGACGACAGAAAAAGCTCGTGTTTCAAATGTATTGATTAGGGTTTGTTATTCACGACGTCTTCTTTTTATTAGGCCAAGATCCTTAACGGTCAAATCCAGACCGCCTTCATGTCAGAAATCTCTTTCCTTAAAGGACAAATCTGATTAGCCTAATCCGCGGCGTCATTAAATGAGATAACGCCAAAACTGCGCTTTAATTTCAATTCAGGCCTTTCGTGTAACTCGACTACATGTATGGTCGAATTCTTCTTTCAGTCGAATTCCTTCTTCACATTTCATTCTAGTCGCTTTTAAACACATCTGGTCGAATTCTTCTTGTTCAGTCAAATTCCTTTTTCACAGCTCCTCCTAGTCGAATCTGATTGTTCATTCTTTTAGACAATGTGATCCGGTCGAATTGCTTCTTTCTTCAAAACGCCTTTCAGTTTTAAGGAATATCTGATCGAATTGTCTTGACTTATCTGCACGATCGTATAGATAATCTAAATGATTTTGCACTTAACAGTTTTAAGCATTCTTATCATCTACACAAATTGTCTTGATTCATCTGCACGAACGACGTGATGTTTAGTCGAATTTGCACACTCTTTGCATTCTGAGTTCATCAGCCCGAATCGTCTTGATAATTCTGCACGATCGGCTTGACGTCTAGTCAAATATGTATTTAACTGATCTGAGCATTCGGTTAGACCATCTAACCGTTCGACTAGACGTCTAGTCGAATTATTACAGTCAAATCCCAACTTTTTATCCTTAACTCCTTTGCATTACTTAACCTTCTAGATCTTTCTTCCTGTTGATTATGAGTGAGTGACAAGTCAAACATAATCTAGATCTTAGGTTGACACGGTGTTTTGCACAATGAGGAATTACATTGACAAAACTATATCTGATGACACTAAGTCTGACCCTATGTTAGGCTTGTACTATCTAATACCTGAAATAAATATAATTAAACACATGGATCAAATAGAAAGTTTGTTTATCCTTAACTTGAAGACTTCTTCAAATCAGGAACATTGAGGGCAAAGTTCCCAACAGACTCTTTGCTCGACACATTTATAGGTCGTTGCGACCTCCTTCCGGAATCTTCAATCGTGCCTGCAACTTCTCTGGTGTTTCCGGCGGCTTCCACGTACTCATCAACACCTCACATAATCTTCCTGCGAGTCCTCCCTTGTCTGTTGCATCCCCCCCCCCCCCCCCCCCCCGCCCCCCGCGAGCTCCCTACTCTAGCTATCGCCTCTTCTGTCTTCAACATTCTCCTCCTGCGAGCTCTCTGCTCTTGCCACTTCTGTCATCTTCCGTGAGACCTCTTCCCTCTACCTTCCGCGAGACCTCTCCCTGCACTCTCTATCGATGCAGAACTCGTCAATCCCTCTCCTCGAACTTACATCCATCCAGACGACGAAGAACTCGTTGCCCGACGATCAATCCCCAGCGGATTTCGACGATACCGTGGATTCCGCGCTCGCCAGCCCGCCTGTCTTGAGAACTCGCTGCCTCCCTTTCTGCGCGAGCTCTTCTCAACAACCGACAGTCCCGCCGAATCATACAGCGAATCCTCTACATGACTGCATCCCGCCAGCTTTGTACTTGTTACCTCTCCTATCGTGCTTACCAACTATGGCCAATCCACCACTTCCTTTTACGCCCGCCAACATTACGCACCCCATGGTCATTTCCAGCATTGAGTGTGAAACATAATCAAGCATTGAAACTTAGATATTATGCAAGTGATCACATTGATTCTATTTAAAAAAAATATATAAATGATAGTAATGAATGATTAATGAGTAAATAGATGAAGAATTTGATCAAGAATATGAACTAATGTTTGATGTTGATTATTTAAAATGGATGTGATTGCGCTTTGCCGTCGTCAGACGAGTCTGCACCTTGAGCCTAGGTTCCAAGACACTTTTGCGTCTTGGTGCGCCTTTAATAACTAAGCTACCTGTATTTCCAAAATCCGATGAGTAAGCTCGTATATCTAGGTGGAGCTGCAAATCTATGAGTATGTTTCACGTGCCTGAGTACATATCTCAAAGGCTGAATCCATAAGCATATAACTCTGATACACCTTCGAGGACATGGAATGAAGGAGCCAGGAGACGACTAGGGAATTTTCGGAGTCCCAATGCTTTCAGGATGGGTCAGTCCTTGTTGGCTCTGCAAACAATCTCATTTATGTATCCAAACAACTGGTGACTACGAATAACATGTTGAGTTGCACGGGATCATTCAAGGTAATTTATACCATCAAGGGGCACAGTGGCTAGAAGGAATTAGAGAAGAGCAACCACAGTCTTGCTGGAAGAAGAAGCCTTGCTGGAAGGAGAAGCTAGGCACGGTCTTGCTGGAAAGAATTAGAGAAGAACAACCACGATCTTACTGGAAAAAGAAGCAGGCACGGAACCAGTCGATTGGAGCAGCGACTGGAGAACGCCATAGAGCCAGTCGATTGGAACCTAGCAGATTAGGACACAGGGGGGGGGGGGGGGTCGATGATGAATCGGCAGAAGGCCTTCGTCCATAACTTGATCGAGCGGGAACGAGTGATCCATCCCCCAAAGATCGGTGTGAGTCACCCGCCTATGGCATTCGCAAGTTCGACGTCATTACCGAACCCTTTGAGTACCACGGGCGGTTCGTGCGAGAGGGGAGAGAGGACGTTGGCTTCAATCGAAGGATAAAGGAGCAGAAGCTGATATGGCTATGTGAAGCGGGAAAGCGACGGAGCTGGTTCGGGCACGCTTGCTCTGATAAAAAGTAGATCATAAATAATATTATTGCATGCAGATAATAGGGACTACAACTCATACATATACATAACAACACTCAAGCCTTTATCCCACTACAATGGGGTCGGCTATATGGATCCTTTGTCGCCATTGTGCCCTATCTTTAGTCATAATCTCACTAATGCCTAAGTACATCATGTCTTTCCTTATACTCTCATTTCAAGTCTTTATTGGTCTACCCCTCCCCCATTTATCAGCCTAGTGACTAAACTCTCACAACGCCTAACAGGTGCCTCTAATGGTCTCCTTTGTACGTGTCCAAACCATCATAGTCGAGCTTCTCGCATCTTCTCTGCAATTGGTGTCACTCCTGTCTTATCCCCGATACATTCATTCCTAATTTTATCCAGTCTCGTGTGTCCACACATCCACCTAAGCATTCTCATCTCTGCAACTCCCATTTTCTGCTCATGTGCACAATTCACTGCCCAATACTCAGAACCATAGAGCATCACTGGTCTAATTGTAGTACGATAAAACTTGCCTTTATGTTTTAATGGTACTTTACGATCACATAAGATCCCTCACGCGTCTCTCCACTTCAACCAACCTGCTTGGATTCTATGTATCACATCTTTATCAACACCTCCATCTTTTTGAACTATCAATCCAAGATATTTAAAGCACTCACTGCAGAAAATATCTTGATCACCCAACTTAATAACGAAGTCATCCGTCCTTCTTGCACTGCTAAATTTAAGCTCCATATACTCCGTTATTGCTCTGCTCAACATAAAACCCTTCTTTTCTAAAGTGTCTCGCCAAGATTCAAGTTTTGCATTTACACTCTCACGCGTCTCATCGACCAAAACGATATCATCCGCAAACAATAAACACCAATGTATTGCTTGTTGGATATGTCTGGCGAGCTCATCTAAGATAAGGGCTTAAAGCTGAACCTTGATGTAAGCCAACAATGATAGAGAATTCCTGTGTTAATCCTTCAGATGTCCTCACCATCGTCACTGAATTTGTATACATATCTTTGATTATGTCAATGTATGATACATTTACACCTTTCTTTTCTAAAACTCTTCATTCTCTCTTGGAACCCTATCATAAGCCTTCTCAAGATCGATAAACAACATATACAAATCTTGTTTTCTTTCTCGGTAGTTGTCAACGAGTCTCCGCAAGAGATGTATAGCTTCCATGGTCAACCGCCCTAATATGAATCCAAATTGATTCTCCGAGATGCTAGTCTCTCGTCTTACTCTTTTTTTTATTACTCGTTCCCATAGTTTCATGGTATGACTCATTAATTTAATTCTTATGTAATTAACACAGTGATGTATATCTCTTTTGTTCTTATACAAAGGTACCAAGATGCTTTCTCTCCATTAATTCGACATCCTCTTTGACTTCAGTATCTTATTGAAGAAACATATAAGCCACAATTTTTTTTGTTTTTCTAGACATTTTCATACTTCAATGGGTATATCGTCTGACCCAACCGCTTTTCCATTTTTCATCTTCTTTAGAGCATCTAGGATACTTGAATTTTACGATAAAATATTATGTTCCTATACTCCACAAATTTACTTAACTCTTCTAAGTTCAGTTCATTGTCTTTTGTTTCATTATAGAGTTGGTAAAAATATATTTTCCATCGCTCCATATCATCCGTAAAAACTAAATTTGTTTCATATTTTATGCATTTAACTTGCCTTAAATCTCTTGTCTTCTTCTCTCTAGCTCGAGCAATTTTATATATGTCACGCTCTTCATCTTTGATATCTAGTCGCTTATAAAATTCTTCATAAGTTTAACTTTTTGCTTTGCTTACTGCATGTTTAGCTTCTTTCTTGGCGACTTTATACTTTGTCAAGTTTTCATCATTCCTATAAACGTAGAATGTTTTATAACTTACCCACTTTGC